>OV702279.1:325869095-327119095 GCA_916181665.1 Avena sativa
TTGCCTCTTGGGCATATCTCCAACAGTCTCCCACTTGCACTAGAGTCAATAATCTAGTTTCAAACCTTTGTGTATTCAACACCTATGGCTTTCTGGTGTCGTATGTACACGATTGCTAGTGGTGAACTGATCTCTGGATCTGACACTTCCAGGTCCGTGTGTAATTGCATGTCTTTGCGTCTCTACGCATCACTCATTCTCTAATGAGATGGCTTTGTACAAATTTGGTCCTTTGGTGTGACCTTTAGTTCTTTGGGGTTAAAACATGTTGATAATATTGGCGTACAATATATCTTCATAGCATTATCCCTGTTGTGAACTACACCTAGTTTGATAACAAACTACTTGACACAAATGCCCTCTTTTGCTGCTATAATAGCAGTTATATACTTAGCCCTTTTGTTGTAGTATCTGTCACAATATCTTAACTTTGGAACTCATCCAAATTCATTATGGAACTCACATTCCATTATATTGTGCCACCCTTAGTTTAGATTGAGATAAACTTAATTTGTACTTCGTAATAAAACTAGTATCAATGTAATTCATTTACAATGAACTAACCATCTATTTGTCACTTCTACAAAATAATATATTCTTAGTTCTTTTACAAGATCATAAGAATATCTTTACTATCGTCCAATTATCATCTTATGAATCATTCTGGTATATGCTCATAACATTTAGAGCATAGGACATATCTGGATTTGTACACATCACAGCATGATTAATAAAATACTCTTTGTGATTCCATGCATCAAGTATCAATCTATACTTGAATCTTTGTTTCACTTACCAAGTGTCAATACACTTTAATATATCATCAATATTGAACTCATTCAATCCTTTTTGTGCGATAAGAACCTTTCTTGTAGTTTCTATATTGAACCCATTCAATACATCATCTATGTACTTTCGGCACAAACATATTAGCGTCTATTGATGCCAAATATTTGTGTTTTGCCTAAGTCTTTCATCGGAATGAAATTCTTAATATGTGTTAATAAAAGATACATCATTTCCAATCAACAATATGTCTTCCACATAATGTATTAGAAACATGTCTTAGCGCTCCCACTTAATTTCTTGCAAATGCAAGCATCTTCATCGTCTCCGACGAATTTAAACTCCTTTAACAGTTTCATCATAGTGAAGATTCCAACTCCGCAATGCTTACTTCAACCATTGAAGTTTGCATATGCTTTTAGCATCCTTTGAATTAACAAAACCCTATGGACCGTGTTATGCACATGTCCTAGGTAACAATTCTATTAAAAGAACTTGTTTTGCTTATTCAACTACCACATAACAAAATTATATGTAGTGGTTGCTACATTAATCCGTCTAGACTAAATATCGCTATGAAAGATCAAATCTTGTCATAATCAACCTTTGAACATTGTTGTTAACTCTTTCCCAACATGTCGACTATTTCATAGATGTGAAACATCCATGTCTATTTTATAGATCCAAACATAACTGTAAGGTCTTACACCTTTCTCGAGAGTCTTTCAAGTTCAAAACTTGATTTCTCGTGTATGGAACTATCACAGATTTTATGGCTTCAAGCCATTTGACGGAGTCAGGGCTCATCATTGCTTCTTTGTATGTAGTCGGATCATTATTGTCAAATAATGATTTAACTCTCAAATCTTGGTATTTGATTGTTTACCCGACCTACTTGTTTCAATAGGAACTTTGACCTCCGTAAACACAACCTTTGAGGCACGTGAGCCATGAGCATTGTTGCTACCTCCGGAACACTTTTCGGCGCTGCGCAACTTTGCACATATAGCTAAGGTTCTTTTAACCTTATCAAAGTTCTATTGTCCTCCCACTTATCTTTTCACGAAAAATTCCTTCTCAAAGAAACTTTACGTTCTAAGCGACAAACACTTTTGTCTCCGATTTTATGGAGGAATACTTAACAGCTATTCGAAATAACATACAAAGATAGGTTCATCCGACTTTGGTTGCAAACATCTTTCTTATGCATAGCATACCAATATTTAAGAAAGGACAACTTGGGTTTTATCCCAAACCATAACTTTATATGGTGTCATTTCAACGGATTATGATGGAGCTCTTTTCAGTGGAAAAACGGTAGTCTCTAAAGCTTTTAATCTTTTAAAAACATAATGGCAGTTTTATGAATTACACCTTTGATCTTACCATGTCAAACAAGGTTTAATTACATATCTCGAACACTCCATACTCTTATGGTGTTTCGGGAAATGCAAATTCACGGAACGATTCTTTAAATCTTAGGTATTATGCTAAACTTGTAACTCAAATATCTTCCTTTATGATCTTATCATAAACTATTTATATTCTTGTTACAATGATTTTGCACTTCATCTTAAAAATCTTTGAACTTTTCAAATGTTTTATACTTCATCCTTATTAAGTAATATTCATATATTCACTCAAATTTTTGGAGAAAGTATATGAAGTTGAAATCCATCGCTCTTGACTACACATAATGGACTTCATACAACAATATGTACAAGTTCCAATAAGCTAGTCATTCGTTCCCTTTTGGCCTATGAACAAAGTTTTAATTATCTCTAGGAAAGTTTCACAAGCGTCATTTGATCAAAAATCAAAAGGACTCCAAAATTCCATCCACATGGAGTTTCTTCATGTTTTCTTTCCAACATAATTTAAACGGCGATGTCACTTCCTAAGTGATCTTTCAATCAATTTGTCTTTCGACATTTTTAGCACTAGTTTTATGAATGTGATTTCTCCAACGAGATTTGTGAATCATCCATATTTTATGGATTACGGCAATTATTTGAACAACCCTTTTGTTCTCATAATGCCTGATAAAACAAATCTTGAAGGCAAACTTTGATGTTTAACAAGCAGCACAATAACCCTTTATTTGTTCTCGATGAACATCATCACATATTCTTTTGCTAGTTACTTAGGCCATTGTAGTTCATGAATTGTGTTGTTTCGTATGACGATTCACACCAAAAAATCCAGTATCAAATACTTAAGAATCACATTGTTTAATAAGCAAAGAATATATCCATAACATGTATATCATCTATATACTTAAGCTGAACAATTCTAGTCTTTTCTTTTCTGCCATATATTTATGAGATTCTCTTTCAGTATTTTCTTTTCTGTTTGAAAGAATCCATCAACATCAATAGTGGAGCCATATACATGAAACATAGTCCAAAGCATGTATAGTAAAATACCAATGTCTTTGGACTTGCACTTTGAAGTAGATCACCATCATCAAACGTTTGGTGCTCTTTCAAATTCCTTTCTTTAGTAATTTCTTGGTGTAGTAAACATTTTACCTACATAAAATATTCACCCTTATCATGGAATTATCCATGATCAAGCTACTTTTAGCTTATAACGGTGAATCGCGAGTATAATGTTGCTCTCCAAAGCCTTTTGGAGAATTAAGACAACTAGCGTCTCTAACCTTTTGCAAATTCTCATCAAATATGAGAACATGACTTTTGCCATATTATACTCTATCATGTTACAACCAAAAATTCATTTCAGATATCACAATATCTTCCACACATCATGGTTTTTGAAACAACTCTTTCAACTCCTAGATTACCTTGATATTGAAACTATCTTTCGAATATCAAAAATCATGGAGACGAACATGATACTTATATACTAACACTGGAATTGTCACTCTTGATTTAATACCAATTATTAAACTTCATGGAGTAACCGGAACTTACTGAAAGTTAGCAATAGGACTTTTAAACTTTAGATTAACACTTCAAAACAATACGATACCAGTTCGTAAAGTAACTAACCAGAATTCTATAGTTCTATCATCTCAATTATAACTAAGCGCAAGGTGGTAAACGGATGCCAATGACTACAACAACTATGCAAATTCACTTTGATTTAATTTATGATAAATAGTGTTCAACTTTTAATCATATTGTTGTTGAACTCCCACTCAAAACAATATCCCTCACATTGTTTTAGTGATCACACGAACCAAATTCACCACATCAAAACCGATCATCACGAGAGTTGATGTAGCTTCAATGGCGAACAATCAACATGTTCATCATATCTACTATATGACTCATGCTTTACCTTTCGGTGATCCGTGTTCCGAGACCATGTCTGTACATGCTAGGCTCGTCAAGATCAAACCTTAGCTTCCGCATGAGCAAATCTGGCTTGCTCACGTTGTATACACTCGCAGAATCTAACACACCCGATCATCACGTGGTGCTTCGAAACAACGAGCTTTAGCAACGATGCTTACTAAGGATGAACACTTTAAAACTTGAAATTGTGTGCTTGAGGGATCATTTATAATGCTACCGTCGTGAACTAAGCAATACAAGATGCATAAAAGGATTAACATCACATGCAATTCATAATATGTGATATGATATGGCCTTTCTTCTTGTGCTTCTGATCTCCATCTTCAAGCACGAACATGATCTCCATCATCACCGGTACTGCATCAAGGTCAATGACGCCGCTCCATGGTTGTCGTCCACCAGCTTCAACTATTACAACTACTTTGAATAGACACGCGAGTCTTAACAGAATTTAAAGACAACCATATGGCTCCTGCCGGTTGCCAACTTACAATAAGGAACATTGCATACATCAAATATAATCACAATCATGGCCGTATCACATCACAACACACCCCTGCAAAACAAAGTTAGACGCCTCTAATTTTCTTTACATGTTTTACGTGGTTTGGAGCTTTCAATAAGTGTCGTTCTAACTTACGAACAAGAACCACAACATTGATACTAGTATTGTCAATCACCCGTTGTAAATTGAATCTTAACTATGTTGGGAGAAACAGGCACCCGCAAAGCCACTTATGCAATACAAGTTGCATGTCAAGCGTGGAGCAAGTCTCATGAACGATGTCATGTAAGGTTAGCCCGGGCCGCTTCATCCCAGCATCCCGCAAGATGCAAAGTACACAAGAAGAAATCGACAACAAAAGCATCAACGCCCACAATGACCATTGTGTTCTACTCGTGCAACAGATCTACATATAGACACGGCTCTGATACCACTGTAGGGGTTCGTAGCATGGAAAACAAAAAAATTCTACCGCATGAACACACAATCAAGATATAATCTATGATCAAGCCAAGATATATCTACTAGATTGTAGCAACGAGTCGATAGAATACTAACCCTCGAAGATCCAGAGCGGTTAACGAGAGCAGATTCTCGTGGATGATGTAGTCGTACACTTCCGATCTCAAGATCGCGTAGACGATCCTTCCGGCGCTGCGTTCCGGCAGCGCTTCCGCAGTCGGTCACACGTTCGGTACTTGATGAAGACCTTCCTCTCCCTTGTTCCAGCAGGCAACGGAGGTTGTAGCACTCTCCTCGTGATTCCGGCACCACGACGGCGTGGTACCGGAAGTAGAGGGGAGATCTCGCAGGGCTTCTCCTTAAGCCGGAGCGAGTATGGTGGAGTATGAGATAAGCCTTGGTGATCTAGGGTTTAGAGGGCACCAAGGGGAGGGCTTAGCCGACGGCTAGGGTTTGGGGAACCCTAACTCACCGAGTTAGAGGAGGCCCTAGGCGGCGGCGACTTTGGAGGAGGCCGGCGGCTTGGGACTAGGGTTTGGTGGAGAGAGGTGTAGGGAAGAGGGGCACCCCTGCCCCTCCTTTTATAGGTGGGAGGGAGGCACGGTTGGGAGGAGGGAATCCTCCTCCAACTCCTCCTCCTTGTCCGGCGGGTGGAGGGAGTAGGACTTCCTCCCTAAGTAGTTTTCCTACTCTCCCTCCACCAAGCAAACTTGCCGTTTGACTTTTCAAACTGGCGTTTGACTTTCAAATTAGGATTTGAATTCTTCCTTTATTTTGCCCAGCCAAGTGACCTAGTACATGAAGCAACCATTCCACATTGTCATGACGCATTCATGTACCCTTCCCCTCCGGAGTGCCGGACCTTCCGGACCCTTCTAGAACATTCCCGGTGAAAACACCGGAATCATTCCCCAACTCCAAAACAGGACTTTCCTTACATGAATCTTATTCTCCGGACCATTCCGGATCTCCTCGTGATATCCCGGATCCCATCCGAGACCCCGAACATCATTCGGTCTCTTACTCATCATTCCATAACTACTCAACAACATCGAATCCTTAAGTGTGTCTCCCTACGGTTCGTGAATTATGCGGACATGATCGAAACACTTCTCCGAACAATAACCAATAGAGGAATATGAAATTCATATGGCTCCCACATATTTCTACGATTACTTTGCGATCGAATGAACCACTTACATACGATACCAATTTCCCTTTGTCTCACGATAGTTTACTTATCCGAGGTTTTGATCGTCGGTATCTCTGCATACCTAGTTCTACCTCGTTACTGATAAGTACTCTTTTCTCGTTCCCGTGATATGTGATCCCTTGTGAGCCAGTCACATGCTTGCAAGCTAATTGGATGAAATTCCACCGAGAGGGCCCAGAGTATATCTATCCGTCATATGGATGGACAAATCCCACTCTTGATCCATGTGCCTCAACACATACTTTCAGAACACTCAATGCCACCTTTATAGCCATCCAATTACGGTGTGGTGTTTGATGTCATCAAAGCATCCTTCCGGTGATGGTGATTAGCATGATCTCATGGTCGAAGGAATTAGGTTACTATGTATCAGAAATCTTATAGAAAATGAACTATATTAAATGACTTGATCTTTATGCTACGCTTAACTATAGGAGTATGTCCATCATATCATTCATCTATTGATATGACCCTGTTGTTAATAACATCTCTATGTTCATGATAAGGAAACCATGATCATATATTAACCAACAAGATAGTTTAACAAGAGGCTTTACTAGGGACTCTTTTATGTTTACAAATCACACAAGTATTAATGTTTCCGGTTAATACAATTTTAGCATGGTACGTAAACATTTATCAATAAGTATGAAGATATGATAATAACCACTTTATTATTGCCTATTGGGCATATCTCCAACACCTTTATGATCACCCTCTCATAGGATGACGTTTGATGACCTCAAAGCTTTCTTCCGATACCAGGGAGTTGCATTATCTCATGGTCTAAGGAATACAATATTTGACATAAGAAAAAGCTTCACAAAGATGAACACGATGACACGATCTAATTGCTCTGCTTGATTTGGGTATGTCCATCATATCATTCTCCCAATTCTATGATCTCATTATTAATCGACAACTCATGTCCATGGTTAGGAAACCTTAACCATCATTAATCAATGAGCTAGTCCATAGAGGCGTACTAGGGACACGACATTGTTCATAAACCACACAAGTATCAAATTTTCCGCTTAATACAATTCTAGCATGGAATATAAACTTTATCACGAACAAGAATTATAATAATAACATCTTTATTATTGCCTCTAGGGCATAATTCCAACAGTCTCCCACTTGCACTAGAGTCAATAATCTAGTTTACATCTGGCAACAATCTAACACCCATGGAACTAAGGTGCCGATCATGTTTTGCTCGTGGAAGAGGTTTAGTCAACGGATCTGCGACATTCAGATACGTATGTACTTTGCTAATCTTCAGATCTCCATCTGTTATATAATCTCGAATTATATGAAACTTGCGGTTGATATGCTTGGTCTTTGGATGATATCTTGGTTCCTTAGCCAGTGCTACGGTGCCAGTGTTGTCACACAATATCTCCAGTGGGTCCAAGGCACTTGGAACCACACCAAGCTCAGTGATGAAGTTCCTGATCGAAACTCCTTCACTTGACGCTTCTGCAGCAGCCATGTATTCCGCTTCTACTGTAGATCCCGCCATCATGCTTTGCTTGCAGCTTCTCCAGCTCACAGCTCCTCCATTCAAAATATAAACGTATCCTGTCTGAGATTTAGAATCATCCTTGTCAGTGTCGAAACTAGCATCGATGTAACCTTTTACGACGAGTTGTTCATCACCTCCATAGACTAAGAACATTTCTTTAGTTCTATTTAAATACTTTAGGATGTTCTTCACGGCTGTCCAGTGTTCCACTCCTGGATCACTTTGGTATCTGCTCGTCAAACTAAGAGCATTGGACACATCCGGTCTAGTACATAGCATGGCATACATGATAGATCCTATGGCCGAGGCATAAGGTATTTTGCTCATAGCTTCTCTATCGTTTACCGTAGCTGGACACTGATCCCTGCTCAATATCTTACCTGACAACATAGGCACTGAACCTTTCTTTGCCTTATCCATTCTGAACCTTTTCAGAACTTTGTCTAGGTATGTACTTTGGCTTAAAGCTATCAGCCGTCTTTGTCTATCTCTATAGATTTTGATGCCCAATATATAAGCAGCTTCCCCTAGGTCTTTCATTGAAAAACATTTGTTCAAATAACTCTTCACATCGTTAAGCATGTCAATGTCATTTTCGATAATCAATATGTCATCCACATATAGTACCAAAAATGTCACTGAGCTCCCACTCACTTTCTTGTAGATACAAGCTTCGTAGCAATTTGGAACAAATCCAAAGCTCTTGATCACTTGATCAAAACGAAGGTTCCAACTCCGAGATGCTTGCTCCAGTCCATAAATGGAACGCTGAAGTTTGCACACCTTATCAGCATCCTTAGGATCGACAAAACCTTCGGGCTGCATCATATATAACTCTTCATCAATGTTGCCATTGAGGAACGCAGTCTTGACATCCATCTGCCATATTTCATAATCATGAAACGCATCAATTGCTAATAAAATCTGAATGGACTTAAACATCGCTACGGGAGAGAAAGTCTCATCGTAGTCAACACCTTGAACTTGTCGAAAACCTTTCGCGACAAGCCGTGCTTTATAGACGGTAACATTACCATCCGCGTCCGTTTTCTTCTTGAAGATCCATTTGCACTCAACGGCCTTTCGGTCTCTAGGAGGGTCCACCAAAGTCCATACTTGGTTTTCGCTCATGGATCCCAATTCGAATTTCATGGCCTCTAGCCATTTCTCAGAGTGTGGGCTCATCATTACTTCTTCATAGTTCGCAGATTCACTGTTGTCTACTAACAAGACAGTTAAGACAGGGTTGCCGTACCACTCAGGAGGGGCACGCAACCTTGTCGACCTGCGACGTTCAGTAGTAGCATCGTCCGAAGCTTCATGATCCTTGTCATTAGCTTCCTCTATTGTTGGTGCAGACGGCACTGGAACAATTTCAGGTGCTGCGCTACTCTCCAACTCAAGAGAAGGTTCAATAACCTCGTCTAGCTCTACTTTTCTCCCACTCACTTCTTTCGAGAGAAACTCCTTCTCAATAAAGGATCCGTTCTTTGCGACAAACACTTTGCCTTCGGATCTGTGATAGAAGGTATACCCAATCGTTTCCTTAGGGTATCCTATGAAGACGCATTTCTCCGCTTTGGGTTCGAGCTTGTCCGGCATCAACTTCTTGACGTAAGCTTCGCATCCCCAAACTTTAAGAAACGACAACTTAGGTTTAGCACCAAACCACAGTTCATACGGTGTCGTCTCAACGGATTTAGATGGTGCCCTATTTAAAGTGAATGCAACGGTTTCTAATGCATAACCCCAAAATGATAATGGCAAATCTGTAAGAGACATCATTGATCGCACCATATCTAATAGAGTTCGATTCCGGCGTTCAGACACACCATTGCGCTGTGGTGTTCCGGGTGGCGTGAGTTGCGAAATGATTCCGCTTGCTTTAAGATGCGTGAGAAAATCATAACTCAAATATTCACCTCCATGATCGGATCGTAGAAATTTAATTTTCCTGTTACGATGGTTTTCCACTTCGTTCTAAAATTCTTTGAACTTTTCAAATGTTTCAGATTTATGTTTCATTAAATAGATATACCCATATCTACTTAAGTCATCAGTAAAAGTGAGAAAATAGCGATAACCACCGCGCGTCGAAACACTCATTGGTCCGCATACATCGGTATGTATGATTTCCAATAAGTCCGTTGCTCGCTCCATTATTCCGGAGAACGGGGTTTTGATCATCTTGCCCATGAGGCATGGTTCGCACGTGTCAAATGATTCAAAATCAAGAGACTCCAAAAGTCCATCAGAATGGAGTTTCTTCATGCGTTTTACACGAATATGACCTAGACGACAGTGCCACAAATAAGTCGTATTATCACTATCTACCTTGCATCTCTTAGCCACAATGTTATGGATGTGTGTTTCATTGCTTTCGAGATTCAGAAGAAATAAACCATTCACAGCAGGTGCATGACCATAAAAGATGTTACTCATATAAATAGAACAACCATTATTCTCCGATTTAAATGAATAACCATCTTGCAATAAACACGATCTAGATATGATGTTCATGCTCAACGCAGACACATAATAACATTTATTAAGGTTTAAAACTAATCCCGAAGGTAAAACTAAGGAGAGCGTGCCGACGGCCATCACATCAACTCTTGATCCGTTGCCAACGCGCATCGTCACCTCATCCCTCTCTAGCCGCCGTCTATTCCCTAGCTCCTGTTTCGAGTTACAAATATTAGCAACTGAAACAGTATCAAATACCCAGGCACTACAACGAGGGCTAGTAAGGAAAACATCAATAACATGTATATCAAATATACCTTTGATGGTGCCAGCCTTCTTGTCCGCTAAGTACTTCGGACAGTTGCGCTTCCAGTGACCCTTGTCCTTGCAATAGAAGCACTCAGTGTCTGGCTTAGGTCCAGACTTGAGCTTCTTCTCTGCAGGGGCAACGCGCTTGCCGCTGCCCTTCTTGAAGGGCTTCTTTGCACCCTTACCTTTCTTAAAGCTGGGGGGCTTGTTGACCATCAACACATGATTATCTTTCTTGATGTCCACCTCTGCAGCTTTCAGCTTAGCGAAGAGCTCAGTGATCGTATCAGTGGAACCAATCTGATTATGAGTAACTACAAAACCTTTGTAGCTAGGAGGGAGTGATTGCAGAACTCTGTCAATCTTGAGCTCCTTTGGAATCTTGCAGTCCAGTTGCTCAAGGCATTGAGTGTAGCCCGACATCTTAATGGCGTGCTCACTAACGGAACTCCCTTCCTCCATCTTGCAGTTAAAGAATTTCTCAGAGATCTCATATCTCTCAGAACGGGCCTGAGTCTGAAACATAGTTTTCAGTTCCTCAAGAATCTCAAAGGGCCCGGGGAACTCCTCAAAACGATTTTGAAGGTCCGATTCCATAGCAAACAACATGGTGCTCTTAATCACACCGTAATCATCCTTGCGCGACTGATAAACAGCTTTCTCATCAGCCGGCGCATCTACAGCAGGGGCGTCACCTAGCGCTTTCTCAAGGACATAGTCCTTTTGTCCGCCAGAGAGAATGATTCTCAGATTGCGGAACCAGTTGGTGAAGTTAGACCCATTGTTCTTAAGCTTTTCTTTCCCAGCAAAAACATTGAAGTTGAAGTTGGACTTAGCCATTTGATCTACAAAATTTGCAAGTACAATTTAGACTATGTTCATGATAACTAGTTCAACTTAATCAAATTACTAGATGAACTCCCACTAAATTCAACATCCCTCAAGTTGTTTAGTGAACATGATCCAAATTCACCACACCTAATCCGATCTTCACGAGAAGAGATGTGGTTTCAATGCTGGACAACAAAGTATCGATCATATCATTCATATGACTCATGCTTAACCTTTCGGTTCGTGTGTTCCGAGGCCATGTCTGTACATGCTAGGCTCGTCAAGTCAAACCCAAGTATTTCCGCGTGTGCAAAACTGGCTTGCACCTGTTGTATGTGAACGTAGAGTTTATAGCACCAGATCATCACGTGATGCTTGAACACGACGAACTTTCGCAACGGTGCATACATGGGGAGAACATAGTTTTATCTTGATCTTTAAGTGAGGAATCATCTTATAATGCTACCGTCGCGATCTAAGCATAATAAGATACATAAAAGGATAAACATCACATGCATATAATTTTATGTGACATGGTATAGCCAATCTTCGCGCAATGATCTCCATCTTGTGCGTGCCAGCATGATCTCCATCACTCCACCATGATTTCCTCCACCACGAATAGCAACTACAACTATTGCTAACTACTTAGCGATAAAGCAAAGCTATTACATGGCGTATAAGAAGTTGACACACAGGTCATACACAATTATAAAGACAACCATATGGCTCCTGCCGGTTGTGTACTCATCGATATGCAAGTCGTGAAACATTACAAAACATGATCATTGCATACAACATACACATCACATCTTGGGCCATACCATATCACAGAAAACACTCCCTGCAAAAACAAGTTAGACGCCTCTACTTTGTTGTTGCATGTTTTACGTGGCTTATGGGAGTAACAAGCTAAGAACGATTCTTACCTACGGAAAGCCACAACGGTGATATTATGGTTGCCAACATCCGGTGTAAATCCCATGACAACTATAGTGAGAGAAACTGGCATCCACCAGCCGCATGTGTGGAACAAGCCACACGTCAAGTGCGAAGCCGGTCTCGTGAACGAGGTCGTGTAAAGTTGGCCTGGACCACTTCGATCTCACTATCCCGCGTCATAAGAAGTACACAAACAAGAGGCTTGCAATAGAAAACATCAACGCCCACAACAAGCATGTTGCGTTCTACTCGTGAAACACATCTACGCATAGATCTAGCTCTGATACCACTGAAGGGTTTCGCAGCATAGTAAATCAAAAAAAAATTACGGATGCGAACGGGAAAGCCAAGATCTAATCTAGGATATGCAAACAACGAGGGGAAATAGATGAGATCTTCATACCCTTGAAGATTTGCACAGCGGAATGTTCGACGGAACGTGGTTGATGTAGTCGTACTAGCCTTCTCCTCCTCGCGATCCGATCCGATCCAACACCCAAGTGGCGATGCCTCCGAGAGATGCACACGTAAGGCACCTCCACGTCTCCTCCTTCCTCGATCCAGCAAGTGGGGTGGAGAGATAGATTGGATATACAACACGACGGCGTGGTGCAAAGGTGGAGAGTTTCTGCGGCAGGGCTTCGCCTACGCGTAGTCGGGAGAGAGAGAGATCTGGAGGGCAGCAGTATGGAGGCTAGGGTTGAAGGAGTGGGGGAGGAGGGCTGCGCCCCTGCCCTCTATATATAGGGGGCTGGCCGGCCCCCTTGGCCCCTCCTCCAAGCCCTAGGGCGGCGGCCCCAAGGGTTGGAGTGGGGGGGCAAGTTTTCCCCCTCCTTCTAGAAGGTTTCCCTAGGGTTTCCCTAGGGTTTTGGCTGGCTGGGCCTATGGGGCCTTGTGCCCTTGGCCCAATGCGGCCAGGGCACTCCCTCGTAGGCCCACTCCCCCTTCCAAAAAGTGGGGCCACGTTGGTCCCACTCCGTAAGGTTCTAGAAGCTTCCGGTACAATACCGAACAATCCGAAACAATTCCGAAATCCAAAAACTGCTTTCCCTTATATGAACCGTATTCCCCGGACCATTCCGGAACCTCTCGTGACGTCCTGGATCTCATCCGAGACTCCGAACAAAAACTCATAAACCAATTATCCATTCTATCCTAGCGTCGAGGCACGTTAAGTGTGTGACCCTACGGGTTCGAGAATATGCAGACATGATCTTCTATCAATAATCAACAGCGGGGTCTGGAAACCCATATTGACTCCACATACTCATCGATGATCATATCGGATGAACCACGATGCCAGGATTCAATTAATCCCATATATATATTCCCTTCGTCACGCGATATTTTACTTGCCCGAGATTCGATCGTCAGTATCGGCGTACCTAGTTCAATCTTGTTCACAGCAAGTACTTTACTCGTTCCATAATCCAATATCACTTTGTGATTAACTCCTTAACCACGTGCTTGCAAGCGGTGTTGATATCGATTACCGAGTGGGCTCGAAGTATATCTCTCCGACTTGAGAGGGACAATCCCATCTCGATACATACAACCCAACAGATACTTTCCGATCACCTGAGAGACACCTTTATGATCACCCTCTCATAGGATGACGTTTGATGACCTCAAAGCTTTCTTCCGATACCAGGGAGTTGCATTATCTCATGGTCTAAGGAATACAATATTTGACATAAGAAAAAGCTTCGCAAAGATGAACACGATGACACGATCTAATTGCTCTGCTTGATTTAGGTATGTCCATCATATCATTCTCCCAATTATATGATCTCATTATTAATCGACAACTCATGTCCATGGTTAGGAAACCTTAACCATCATTAATCAATGAGCTAGTCCATAGAGGCGTACTAGGGACACGGCGTTGTTCATAAACCACACAAGTATCAAAGTTTCCGCTTAATACAATTCTAGCATGGAATATAAACTTTATCACGAACAAGAATTATAATAATAACATCTTTATTATTGCCTCTAGGGCATAATTCCAACAATATATAGTTCTACGTTTTGTAATTAACTAGAATGTCGGAATCGGAAACGGAAGAAGCCCGTACACCACCCCATGTACAACCCGGGTTCATAGAAGGCATGTCGCTTCTTGAGCCGTCGTATGATAAGGTTCACCATGGCCACATTCTTGTCGAGGGGATCAAGGTAAGAAAAAAACCTCGAAATCATTATATGTTTCTCAAGTTGGATGGACATGTTATAATCGAGCTTCTATGTGTGCAGCCTCTTGTTCCCCTACGACTGAGGTATCACGGGCATTTCCAAGAGATGATGTGGTATGATGATCGGTACATGGTGCACATCAAAGCGCTAGGATTGCTTCCATTCATCCATATGGTTAATCGTGGTTCACCGCACATGAACCCTGCTGCTATCACCGCGCTCGTCGACCGGTGGAGGCCGGAGACGCATAGTTTTCACCTCCGTATCGGTGAGATGACCGTCACTCTATAGGACATGTCCATGATCCTTGCACTCCCTATCCAGGGGGATCCTCTGTGCATTAACACAGGCTCCGACGGCTGGCGTGAGCGGATGTGTGCCCTTACCGGTGGTAAGTGTCCTGATGACACTATAAACTCAAAGGGGGAGAAATTGAGAGTCACAGCCGGGGCTACTTTCAAGTGGATAGCACAAAACTTTAGTACATGTCCTAAGAATGCTAGTGAGGATGAGATTATTATATATGCCCGTGTGTATGTGTGGTATGTCATCACGAAGACTATATTTGCTGATGGTAAGGGCAACATGGCTCGCTGGCACTGGCTGAAGGCCTTAACTGTGATGGATAAAAAATGGAGCTGGGGTTCGGCGGCATTGGCCTTCTTGTACCGGCAGGTAATGGGGTGTTTCTATTGTTCCCCTCTTTACATATGTTCTTCCAACTTATGCATGACTAAGTTTGTTTGCTTTCTTGCGTAGCTGGACGAGGCTTGTCGAAGGACTGGGGCTGAGGCTTATATTGGTGGTCCGTTGCTACTCCTCTCGGTGTGGATGTGGGAACGCTTTCCAGTTGGTAGGCCAAAACATATGCCTTCCAAACCCTATAGTGATGGCGGGGAAAGGTTGAAGTGGCCCACATGGGCTTACAATTGGGACGTGATCTCAAAGCCTCCAACCGACCTACAAAACGCGTACCTGAGATACACCAATTAGTTTGACAACCTTCTACCGGAGCAAGTAAGAATTTCTGAACATACACCGTCTAGCATTCCTTTCAAGTGTTCTTCTCACTGAACTATCTTGTTTGAGATTAAGGTTGTATGGGAGGTATATGGTCCTAGGGACAATTTTGGTTGCGAGGAGTTCCGTCTTAACCCACAGTGTGACGCAGAATGCAATCTATGGTATATGGAGTGCCCCATGATATGCATGTGGGTTGTTGAGCATTATATGCCGCAGCGGGTTATGAGACAGTTTGGTCTCTATCAGGCTACCCCTCCGGATTACCAGGACACCGACGAAGCTCTTCATCGGTAAGAATTGGTTCTATACATGTTTCTGAAGACAATGTATGATAGTTGTGTGTGCTTCAAAAGTTGCTCTTTATTCACATACAGGTTGGACAGGCTCAAGAGCAAGAAGACTGACTGGGGCAAGATTCACCAGAAACATGTAGCTAGATTTATTTTATGTGTGAGAGAAGCTAAGAAATCAAAAATAATGGCCGCAAAACCCCATTGTGAGGACGCTTTCAGCGAGTACCTCCATTGGTTTCTAGAGAACACTCATGTGAAGCTCCTACCGGATGCATATCCGGAAGATATATTGGAAGAGCCGCTGCCTACGTGGGACGAGCTGAGGAACCTTGAGTACAACCAAGATGTTAGAGAAGGGCGGCAAACCTCCTTTGCCCCCGTGATGAACTTTGTGGTAAGTCGGTAGTTCATGTTCCCGTTACTATCTTAGTCGGATTTGTGTAATGTGTCATTGATTTGCTTGCAATGCAGCGCATGGAGGTCCAGAAGCAGGCGGATGAGTTGGAGGGCGCTTTGGAGTTCCCGAGTGATGAGGAGGGCAATAGTAAGTTAAGGGATTTCGTTAGGAAGTAGGCACAAAAGCTACGACGCTTCGCGAACTTGCTTGGTTGTCGGGATCCTGAGGTTGTTGTGACGTCATCTAAGGAACCAGCAAAGTCCACTTCACGAGAGGAAAGCAGCCCCGACGACGAGCAATCTTCCACGGTAAGAGATAAACTTGCACCGATGACATCTTTCTTGAATTTCCATGTATCACTCTAATGAGATCATTGCTCTTATTGTAAAGGCCTAAGACGAAGAGGTGTCGAACGACATGTCATTGGAGAAGTATCAACGAAAGGTACAGTCCCATCATTGCCCTTATTGGGTTGAGTCGCCATACCTATTATAAGAATAAAATCTAGAAGTTAGTAAAGGATGCATTAATGTGAACAATAATTGATTCAATGAAATAAGCATAGTAGGTAGTAACATAAGCATGCAAGTATGAATATTTCATCCATACCTATTAACATAAGGATTTGGTCCTGCCAAGTAACCTAACATACTAGACAGGTTAAAACCGCCACGCCCTCTTCCTCTTCTAAGCCCAAGTGATCGACCTCTTTGTTGTCTAGGAGCTTGTTGTCTAGGGACTTGTTGGCTAGTTCTTGGTTGGCTTGGGACTTGTTGGATAGTTCTTGGTTGGCTTGGTACTTGTTGGCTAGTTCTTGGTTGGCTTGGTACTTGTTGGCTAGTTCTTGGTTGGCTTGGAATATGTTGGCTACTTCTTGGTTGGCTAGGAATTTGTTGGCTACTTCTTGGTTGGTTAGGAATTTGTTGGCTTGGAATTTGTTGGCTTGGAATTTGCTGGCTACTTCTTTGTTGGCTTGGACCACTTTTGCTTGCTTCATTTCCCTTTGCCCTCTTCCCTTGTGTTGCACAACTCCGTGCATTGTGTCCTTCACCACTACACTTCCCACAACGAGATCTCTCACGAGGTTCTTGAAATTGGTCGTTTCCCGATTCCCGCGCACCGACACGTCCCCATCTGTCCATGTCACTCCTAAAATGCTTTGTCTTGCGTCTACCATGTTTAACAACCTTCCATTCCGGATGGGGCCATAAATGGAGTCCATGGTACTCCGGCCATTGTGATTGTTCAAGGTATGGATGAAATCTAGGAGCCCATGTATCTTTTGTCTTCATGATAGAGAACTTGGACTCTCTAACGGTGCGCTCGTGATTATAATCCACATGGCGTTTTCGAGACGCACATAGCAAGTGAGAACAAGCTAGATGGAGCAACAACGGCCTTCCGCATGTGCAATCACAATCTGTAACACCCTCAGAATCGGCCCTATGCAAGTTTTAGAGAAACCCGCCAAACCCGCATAGAAACGATTCACCAGGCACTTTCGTGCGGGTGGAAAACGAAGTAATAACATTACACAACAGTCCTCGATGGGACCCACAGAACAGATATATACGACAGCGACTCAAAGAGTCAAGAATACAGATATACAGTACAAAGATCCAAATCACCTCGAAAACGATAGAGCGTCCAGCTACGGACAAGATGCAAATGGGGCTAAGAGCCCTGAAGAATAACCAATGGCGTCCATAACCCTGCCCAGGCCAAGCCGGAAGGGTAACCCTGCTAACGACGTCGATCTCAAACCTGCTTAAACAAAAGGGGTGCCGACAAAGGGCAAAGGAAAAAGAGGAGCGTCAGTACTGAGGCCAGTACACGGCGAGACTAGAATTCGGCGGTCCTCGCCTACATAGGTATGGTGGACTGAAGCGGTAGCGGCATCATGCACTAAACAACTTATAGAGACTCGATACAACTGGCGGTTATCAGAAAGGGATAAGAATGACCTATTCGGATCCAACCTGAATCTTACACCAAGAAATCCCATCCTGGTATTTCCCCCTCAAGACCAAACGAGGAAGTCAACCGAGGAACTCACACAGTTGGCAGTTTTATTTATTCAGTTATCGTTGCAGCAATTACTAGTCAAATATATATAGTCATCCTGATAAAATAAGCAGTGGGCACTTATAGTTAACCATTCCGTTGTAGTTGCGATACTTACTAGTCAGATACAATTAACATGAGATAACCCAAAAACCCAGCAGTTGCTGGTACTTTTATTTAGCCATTCCGTTGTAGTTGCAATACTTACTAGTCAGGTACAATGGTCGCAAGCGACAGCTCAAACAAGCAATTGTTGGCAGTTTTATTTAGCCATTCCATTATAGTGGAGCTGATTACTAGTCATTATAAAGTCAAATTTATAGCACTACTTTAGTTATAGTTGTCTATGATCGAGATACTGTGCTCCAAGTCGTCCATAACCGCGGACACGGCTTTCAGAAAGTTTTACCCGGCCGGGGTGCACCAATATCAACACACACTCGATCAACCTCGGAAAAACCAAATCAAAACCCAACGAGGCTTTCATGACAAAGCAATCACAGGATTCAGAAATATTTCAGGGGGCCACCCCTTGGAGTACACCCGCAACGAAACTGGCCGGCTCCGAGACGGACTCAAGGTTTGTGGGGCCGGCTGTAAACGACTGGGAACCCGAAAACTCGGGGTGTCGATACCGCGAAAACGGGTCACGATCCTAAACAGTACAGTGTGCTCCTCGCACAATCGTAATAAAGCAGTAAAGCATGGCATAAGTACAGGATCGTAAATAAAACCTCAAACTAGTTTGTGGCCCCAAGAAATAAGACTGAATCAAGCTCTGGCTCAGGGGGGTCCCATAATCCTCCCGGATGTGGATAGCGCGAAAAATCAAGGAACAGGTATCAAGTACTCGGGGTCCTACGGGACACAAGTGGACGGTTAACAACCAAATAACATCTATTGCCCACCTGTGCCTCTGCTTACCTACTTCAATTTTAGTTGTTAAACAGTAATTAAAGTGAGCAATAAATAAAGCCATGATCATCTCCAACATTAAACAGGCGGCAATTCTCCAACAACTGTGGTACTTGACGACACGCAACAGCACTTGAGCAAGCGACTACGACGCGCAAGTCCAGCTATCTACCAAACAGCAGGTAATAGGATGTGTCCAAGGCAATATACGGCTGCAAGGAATTTCACGGGTACGGAAACTAGAGCATCGCAACACAGATAGCAATAGATCAACAGGAGGGAATAAATACTATAAAAGTAAGATAGGTAGAAAGGGGAGATGCTCGCCTGAAAGCATTGCTGAAGGTTCAACCGGAGATCGGGTCGACACTCGCATCAACTCAACGGCCCAATCCGCGAAGAAGCAAAAACACTAGAATAAACACCGGATGCACTATTTAATACAACGGCAGAAGATCGGGCATGATGCATGTATGATGTATGACATGGCAAAGGTACGATGCAATTAGGTCAGATTAAGCGGAACCGGGGTCCCGACAATTAATTATATGGTTCAAGTTATTTAGCTACCCTGCATTTTAAAGGTTGTATTAACATGGCCAAATATAGCGCCGGTTCGCTACATCAATTTAAATGAGGCCAATATGAGACTAGATTTGCCCGCATATGGGCCCCATATTTAATTAGAGGTGAATCGGCATAAGGCCCCCAAACCAATGATATGCATGCGAGTATGACAATTTAATATGCAACAAGTATATATCATTTAATAAAATAAGGTCTCGGGTTTGGGTTCACACATTAGGGTTCGGCGATCTTGGTTAGGGTTCGACGGGGTTCGGGATCGGGTCTCGGGGTCCGGATCTGGGGTTCGGGGTTCGACGGGATCGGTCTCGGACTACTGAGGTAGGTCTTGGCGCATCCAGGAAGCAGGACTTGGTTCGGCGTCGGGGCGCATCGGACTCGCCCTGGTCGGTGTCGATCGTGTCGCATTCGTGGCCTTCGGGTCCGTGTAGTCGGTCGTGGCGTTCGAGGTGAAGAACTTGGCGTTCTGCGTCGGTGTCGATCTTGTCCGATGGGGATCTTGGTTCAACGTCATCGCGGTCTTCGGGTCCGGGAGGTAGACCTTGGCGTCCGAGGGAAGTCCATCTCGTGTCCGTGACGGAGATCTTGAGGGTCCATGATCTCGGCGAACTTGGCGTACTCCAGGTTCGGGTCCAGGCGCCCGAGAGGAAGTACTTGACGGTTCCGAGAAGGAGGTCCTGGCGCTTCGGATCGGTCTTACGGGCACGCCATATTGTCGCGAAGATCTTGACACGGCCAGCAGCTGCAGGGAACACGCGGGAGCATCTCAACCGGCTCTTGAGCATCATCACAGAAGCATGTGGCCGAGGCAGCGCCGATGCGGGCTTGGGAACGATGGCGGCCTCGTCGACAGAGGGAAGGGGCGGCCTGACGAGCTTGGTGGGGCGAGGCCGGCAGCGCGGCATGGGAGTTGGGGAGGTCGAGCTCGGCGGGAGAGGTGGCCGTCGGGAGGAGGCAGCGGCCAGCAAGCTTGCAGGAGGCGGCGAGCTCGACCGGCGATGGGCCCAGGGAGGTCGCGGCCAGGGCGGGCGGAGACGGGCGGTGGCCGAGGCGGAGGAGCACGGCGACGGCGTCGGGAGGCGGGGCCGGGGACGCGCGGTGGAGCGGCGGCTCGCCGGAGCAAGGCTCGCGGCGGCGCCGGGGAGGAAGGGGAAAGGAGGGGCGCCGGGAGGGAGAACGCCTGCGGGCGGAGGAGGAAGAAGCGGGGAGGGTCGGCGGTGAGGAGAGGCGACGCGGGGAGGGTCGCCGGCGGCGGCGGCAGTGGTGGGAGGAGGGAGCGGCGCGAGAGGGGAAGCTCGGCGGCGGTGAGCGCGCGTGGTTGGGGAGGGAGGTGAGGGCGCGGCGTCGGCGGGGACGCGCGGCCGGGGAGAGGGTGGCGACGGCGAGCCAGGCGCGGTGGTCGGGGAGGGGAGCCGGCGAGAGGAGGCGGCCGGAGAAGGGAGGGTGGCGGCCAGAGGTGCTCGGGCCGGCGGCGGAAGGTAGGGAGGGCGAGGCGGGGCCGGCGGGGGTCGTCGGCGGCTCGCCGGAGGCGTCGGGGCGGCAGGGGGAAGGAGCAGAGGCGGGGGGCGAGCTCGGTGGAGGCAGGGAGGTGCGGGGGCGCCGCGGTGGAGGAAGGAGAGAGGAGAAGAGCGGGGGCAGCGCGTGGGGAGCGTGTGTGGGCCAGGGAGGACGGGGCCCACGGGTGGGGGAGAGTGGGTGAGGCAGAGCTGGGTGTGGCCTGCGTGTGGCGTGTGTGTGAGTGCGTGTGTTGCATGTGTGTTGGGCAGGGAGGGTGTGAGAGAGGGAGATGGGGAGAGGGATGAGGTGGCAAAGCTTGATAGGGTGGGGGGAATGGCCAGGGGTGATGTGGCGGCCTGGGATAGGTGGGGGTGATGTGGCTGGTTGGGTGGGTAGAATAGGACTAGGTAGGCTTAGACTTTGGGTGGACCGTTTTGTACTGGGGGTGGCCGACTGGGTCGGTTCGGCCCGGTTTGGCTGCCCCCATTAAAAATAATTAAATATTTTATTTATTTCAAACAGGGCTTTTGCAAACCGATAGCAGACAAAACAAAATAATCCGGAGACCCGGGTTTTGCGTTTGAATAAAGACGGGGCGTTTAGAAAACAAAAATAGGTTTTTCCGCAAATAGTTTTATGCAAACAAATACAAGATGATGACGATGCTCAAATGCAATGTGGCATGATGACATGAGCATGCGGTCATGATGATGCAATGCACAAAAACAACGCGATTTTCTAGTAGTGGTTTTGCGGGATGCCACAATTCGACACCACTAACAATGGATCTCGCCCTCGAAATCCGCCTCATGGTACCGGAAGGAAGGTCGGCGAACTGCGTCTTCTCGCCTCGTGTAGATCGTCGCGACACCACTAACAAGAGGTCGTTGTCCGTGATCGTCGAGGGAAACACTCCGGAAACAAAAGGTCGAAGGTAGAGGTATCAACAAATAAAGCCACCTCTAGCTTCCGTGGACGGAGTAAAATTGCTGGATCCACTGATTCGATGTACGAGGGCGAATGATAAGAGTAGTCGGATGGTGATCAGTCCATCGCGCACCCAAACCATTACTCTGCACTCGAATAGGTGGATTATGCAACCAACTCTCGGAATTAGACTGAAGATCTCGACAAGCGAGGTTCGGAAACAAAGGGGTGATGCAGACTCCGAATCGGATCTGGCATAGATAATGTCGTCGCGTCGGAAAACACCGGAAAGCACAAACAAGGAACACATAATGGTACCGCAGTAGACGGATTCCTGAGACAGCATGAACACCGGATGTAGCAACACCGTTGCCAAAGGGGGAAGCGAAACCCTAAAGGTACGACGGAACCCAACCACGAGAAATCCTGGACTCGAAGAGAGAGAAGAGAGCGGATTCAAAACACGCAGATGTGAGAGGAGAGCAGCAGAGGGGTGAGGAGTAAAAATCAGACCTAATCAGAACTATCCAACCGATTTTGCAAAAATAGTTTTGACACTCTACTTCGGCCGTTAGCTAGGTTATCCTACAGGCTGGACTTGTGGGGTATCGCAACTGCTGAGCTCTGATACCACTCTGTAACACCCTCAGAATCGGCCCTATGCAAGTTTTAGCGAAACCCGCCAAACCCGCATAGAAACGATTCAAAGGTGCCCACCAGGCACTTTCGTGCTGGTGGAAAATGAAGTAATAACATTACACAACAGTCCTCGATGGGACCCACAGAACAGATATATACGACAGCGACTCAAAGAGTCAAGAATACAGATATACAGTACAAAGATCCAAATCACCTCGAAAACGATAGAGCGTCCAGCTACGGACAAGATGCAAATGGGGCTAAGAGCCCTGAAGAATAACCAATGGCGTCCATAACCCTGCCCAGGCCAAGCCGGAAGGGTAACCCTGCTAACGACGTCGATCTCAAACCTGCTTAAACAAAAGGGGTGCCGACAAAGGGCAAAGGAAAAAGAGGAGCGTCAGTACTGAGGCCAGTACACGGCGAGACTAGAATTCGGCGGTCCTCGCCTACATAGGTATGGTGGACTGAAGCGGCAGCGACAGCATGCACTAAACAACCTATAGAGACTCGATACAACTGGCGGTTATCAGAAAGGGATAAGAATGACCTATTCGGATCGAACCTGAATCTTACACCAAGCAATCCCATCCTGGTATTTCCCCCTCAAGACCAAACGAGGAAGTCAACCGAGGAACTCACACAGTTGGCAGTTTTATTTATTCAGTTACCGTTGCAGCAATTACTAGTCAAATATATATAGTCATCCTGATAAAATAAGCAGTGGGCACTTATAGTTAACCATTCCATTTTAGTTGCGATACTTACTAGTCAGATACAATTAACATGAGATAACCCAAAAACCCAGCAGTTGTTGGTACTTTTATTTAGCCATTCCGTTGTAGTTGCAATACTTACTAGTCAGGTACAATGGTCGCAAGCGACAGCTCAAACAAGCAATTGTTGGCAGTTTTATTTAGCCATTCCATTATAGTGGAGCTGATTACTAGTCATTATAAAGTCAAATTTATAGCACTACTTTAGTTATAGTTGTCTATGATCGAGATACTGTGCTCCAAGTCGTCCATAACCGCGGACACGGCTTTCAGAAAGTTTTACCCGGCCGGGGTGCACCAATAGCAACACACACTCGATCAACCTCGGAAAAACCAAATCAAAACCCAACGAGGCTTTCACGACAAAGCAATCACAGGATTCAGAAATATTTCAGGGGGCCACCCCTTGGAGTACACCCGCAACGAAACTGGACGGCTCCGAGACGGACTCAAGGTTTGTGGGGCCGGCTGTAAACGACTGGGAACCCGAAAACTCGGGGTGTCGATACCGCGAAAACGGGTCATGATCCTAAACAGTACAGTGTGCTCCTCGCACAATCGTAATAAAGCAGTAAAGCATGGCATAAGTACAGGATCGTAAATAAAACCTCAAACTAGTTTGTGGCCCCAAGAAATAAGACTGAATCAAGCTCTGGCTCAGGGGGGTCCCATAATCCTCCCGGATGTGGATAGCGCGAAAAATCAAGGAACAGGTATCAAGTACTCGGGGTCCTACGGGACACAAGTGGACGGTTAACAACCAAATAACATCTATTGCCCACCTGTGCCTCTGCTTACCTACTTCAATTTTAGTTGTTAAACAGTAATTAAAGTGAGCAATAAATAAAGCCATGATCATCTCCAACATTAAACAGGCGGCAATTCTCCAACAACTGTGGTACTTGACGACACGCAACAGCACTTGAGCAAGCGACTACGACGCGCAAGTCCAGCTATCTACCAAACAGCAGGTAATAGGATGTGTCCAAGGCAATATACGGCTGCAAGGAATTTCACGGGTACGGAAACTAGAGCATCGCAACACAGATAGCAATAGATCAACAGGAGGGAATAAATACTATAAAAGTAAGATAGGTAGAAAGGGGAGATGCTCGCCTGAAAGCATTGCTGAAGGTTCAACCGGAGATCGGGTCGACACTCGCATCAACTCAACGGCCCAATCCGCGAAGAAGCAAAAACACTAGAATAAACACCGGATGCACTATTTAATACAACGGCAGAAGATCGGGCATGATGCATGTATGATGTATGACATGGCAAAGGTACGATGCAATTAGGTCAGATTAAGCGGAACCGGGGTCCCGACAATTAATTATATGGTTCAAGTTATTTAGCTACCCTGCATTTTAAAGGTTGTATTAACATGGCCAAATATAGCGCCGGTTCGCTACATCAATTTAAATGAGGCCAATATGAGACTAGATTTGCCCGCATATGGGCCCCATATTTAATTAGAGGTGAATCGGCATAAGGCCCCCAAACCAATGATATGCATGCGAGTATGACAATTTAATATGCAACAAGTATATATCATTTAATAAAATAAGGTCTCGGGTTTGGGTTCACACATTAGGGTTCGGCGATCTTGGTTAGGGTTCGACGGGGTTCGGGATCGGGTCTTGGGGTCCGGATCTGGGGTTCGGGGTTCGACGGGATCGGTCTCGGACTATTGAGGTAGGTCTTGGCGCATCCAGGAAGCAGGACTTGGTTCGGCGTCGGGGCGCATCGGACTCGCCCTGGTCGGTGCCGATCGTGTCGCATTCGTGGCCTTCGGGTCCGTGTAGTCGGTCGTGGCGTTCGAGGTGAAGAACTTGGCGTTCTGCGTCGGTGTCGATCTTGTCCGATGGGGATCTTGGTTCAACGTCATCGCGGTCTTCGGGTCCGGGAGGTAGACCTTGGCGTCCGAGGGAAGTCCATGTCGTGTCCGTGACGGAGATCTTGAGGGTCCATGATCTCGGCGAACTTGGCGTACTCCAGGTTCGGGTCCAGGCGCCCGAGAGGAAGTACTTGACGGTTCCGAGAAGGAGGTCCTGGCGCTTCGGATCGGTCTTACGGGCACGCCATATTGTCGCGAAGATCTTGACACGGCCAGCAGCTACAGGGAACACGCGGGAGCATCTCAACCGGCTCTTGAGCATCATCACAGAAGCATGTGGCCGAGGCAGCGCCGATGCGGGCTTGGGAACAATGGCGGCCTCGTCGACAGAGGGAAGGGAAGGCCTGACGAGCTTGGTGGGGCGAGGCCGGCAGCGCGGCATGGGAGTTGGGGAGGTCGAGCTCGGCGGGAGAGGTGGCCGTCGGGAGGAGGCAGCGGCCAGCAAGCTTGCAGGAGGCGGCGAGCTCGACCGGCGATGGGCCCAGGGAGGTCGCGGCCAGGGCGGGCGGAGACGGGCGGTGGCCGAGGCGGAGGAGCACGGCGACGGCGTCGGGAGGCGGGGCCGGGGACGCGCGGTGGAGCGGCGGCTCGCTGGAGCGAGGCTCGCGGCGGCGCCGGGGAGGAAGGGGAAAGGAGGGGGCGCCGGGAGGGAGAACGCCTGCGGGCGGAGGAGGAAGAAGCGGGGAGGGTCGGCGGTGAGGAGAGGCGACGCGGGGAGGGTCACCGGCGGCGGCGGCAGTGGTGGGAGGAGGGAGCGGTGCGCGAGGGGAAGCTCGGCGGCGGTGAGCGCGCGTGGTTGGGGAGGGAGGTGAGGGCGCGGCGCCGGCGGGGACGCGCGGCCGGGGAGAGGGTGGCGACGGCGAGCCAGGCGCGGTGGTCGGGGAGGGGAGCCGGCGAGAGGAGGCGGCCGAAGAAGGGAGGGTGGCGGCCAGAGGTGCTCGGGCCGGCGGCGGAAGGTGGCGAGGGCGAGGCGGGGCCAGCGGGGGTCGTCGGCGGCTCGCCGGAGGCGTCGGGGCGGCAGTGGGGAAGGAGCAGAGGCGGGGGGCGAGCTCGGTGGAGGCAGGGAGGTGCGGGGGCGCCGCGGTGGAGGAAGGAGAGAGGAGAAGAGCGGGGGCAGCGCGTGGGGAGCGTGTGTGGGCCAGGGAGGACAGGGCCCACGGGTGGGGGAGAGTGGGTGAGGCAGAGCTGGGTGTGGCCTGCGTGTGGCGTGTGTGTGAGTGCGTGTGTTGCATGTGTGTTGGGCAGGGAGGGTGTGAGAGAGGGAGATGGGGAGAGGGATGAGGTGGCAAAGCTTGATAGGGTGGGGGGAATGGCCAGGGGTGATGTGGCGGCCTGGGATAGGTGGGGGTGATGTGGCTGGTTGGGTGGGTAGAATAGGACTAGGTAGGCTTAGACTTTGGGTGGACCGTTTTGTACTGGGGGTGGCCGACTGGGTCGGTTCGGCCCGGTTTGGCTGCCCCCATTAAAAATAATTAAATATTTTATTTATTTCAAACAGGGCTTTTGCAAACCGATAGCAGACAAAACAAAATAATCCGGAGACCCGGGTTTTGCGTTTGAATAAAGACGGGGCGTTTAGAAAACAAAAATAGGTTTTTCCGCAAATAGTTTTATGCAAACAAATACAAGATGATGACGATGCTCAAATGCAATGTGGCATGATGACATGAGCATGCGGTCATGATGATGCAATGCACAAAAACAACGCGATTTTCTAGTAGTGGTTTTGCGGGATGCCACACAATCCCTTAGAGAGACCTTAAAGGCTCGGCCTCCGTGTTGGACACCATCCTAAGTGGTTCCTCCAGGCTCGCCCACCTGGTAAATGAGCTCGTCGTTATCAAATACCGTGGAAACTTGGGAGACCGCTTTCCTTGACTGAAATGTACTCCAATCGTCAACCCTAGGTGGGAACTAGTACTTGTACTCCTTCTTGTTTTGTCCTGCAATTTGCTTATCGGTTTCAAGCGAGTAGTTCAGAAATACCCATTTAAGTTGTCAAATGTGTATCGAACTATTGCTGTGAAGGGCAATGCACGGACACCTTTAAGAACCTTATTGAAGGCCTCTGCCATGTTGCTTGTCATTTGACCATACCTCCATCCATCCTCATCATAAGCCCGTGCCAACTTGTCACGGAGCTGAATGTGCTTATTGAGAAACTCTTGACCCTTGGAATCGAGTTTTTTGTTGTTCCATAATCTGAGATATAGATTTGTGAAACGTCGGCCCGTGAAAGCAAGACAACAATCTTGAAGATCATTAGCCAACTCCTTGCTCTTACATGCCCTATAGAAGTTGGAACAAAAATGTCTCATGCACCATCGGTGGTGTAAAGGAGGATGCCCGGGAATGTCAATCGTCACCGCGTTGAGAATTCCTTGATGGCGATCCGAGATGACACATATTTCACTATCAAGGGGTAAAACCTTCGTTCTCAAAAGACGGAAGAACCACTCCCAATTAACATTGTTCTCTGCCTCTACCAAAGCAAAAGCCAAGGGAAGCAACCAGTTGTTTGCATCATTTGCTATTGCAATCAAGAGAGTGTCACGGAACTGCCCGGTCAAGAAGGTGCCATCCACGGAGATTACCGGCCTACAATGTTCGAATCCCCTCACACATTGCTCGAATGCCCAAAAAGCATGCCCAGATATTCGAACATTTCTTTCATTACGAACCATCGTTTCGCTGCCATATGGCTCAACCACATGAACCATGCCTGGGTTAGCATCGGCCATTGCTAACAACAACCTAGGGATTCGGCTGTATGATTCTTCCCAACCACCTTAAAACATCCTGAATGCGGCTTGCTTCGTCTTCCATGCCTTCCCATACTTCACCTCATAGTGAAAGGTTGCTTCCACGAACTCCATGACCATCTTGATGGTCATTGTCGGAAGTGAAGAAATTTGGTTTGAAATCCTAAAGGCGAGGAACTCAGAGGTCAGTTGTCGGTGCTCGTGCTTCACATCTTTGCCATCCACCCTTTTTCCATGGCACATGTGCATTGACACACAGCTTGAAATGCGCCAATCAGGCCCCCCTTGTATGGTCTTGCCCGCACTATCCAAGGATAACCATCATCTTCGCATTTAACCGTGTAACGCTTCTTCACGTCCGAGTGAACCACCGTGAAAGGACGATGATATCTAATAGAGAAGTCCTTGATCCATTGCTTAAGTTCCAACAATGTGGCAAACCTCTGTCCTTTTGAAATCCCATTCTTCTCATGACTAGCATCCCGATAGGAAGTTGGCCTTGGTCCAAGCACTACACCCTTGCCACCATCAACCGTGGCTTCATCCGCTAGAATAAGATCACAAAACAAGGGTACCCGATGATCCCTGCCCAATACCTTCTCATGCACTTCGGCCTCATCCTTAGTGAACCCCTCCTCATCAACTTCTTCATCGGGACCATCCTCATCCGAGTCGGATACATACATTCGAGAAAACGGGATGTCATGATCCATGTTCTCTTGTGTATGATATAAGTCTAAATTTCCAATAGTATTGTCACAGAGCTCAACCTCCCTCTCACTATCCTCATACTCATCATTCTCCTCTTCCAATGCTTCATCTTGATTCTTTGAAATGGGGCTCAGAGATGTCCTCAATTCATCTTGTTGCGTCAAAGGAGGCTCAATCAATTCCTCTTGGTTCATGGGTGGAGGACTCCGAGCTTCATATGGGGAGGCAACCGGTATGATACTCCTTTGCATATTACCATCAACCTTTTTCGTGGCAAATAACTCAAGAGCTTTGTCTTGTGATTCGGCCACCACTTCATTGTATGCAAACCAACGTTGCTCCGAGATGATACGCATTGTCTTCCAACGGTTGTGCATCCCAAATCCCACATTGTGCCTACCCTCCAACTCAACAACATCACTAGGATCCATCCAATTCAAATCTACTCAAACTTGTTGCAACACCTCCGCATAGTTTGGACTACGATCAAACACCAAGTTAATCTCATCCGGGTCTGGCTCAATATTGCCTCTCAAGAAAGCTTCCTTGTCCATATGATGAACATGGAAAATTATAGCCATCCCTAAAATAAATATAATAACATAACGGTACATAAATTCAATAAGTATCTATGCCGAAATTTACACTAACAACAAGCTCATACAACCATACCCTAACCCTAACTCTAACCCTAACCCTAACAATCTTATCTATATACATGAAGGTTTAATATACCAATCCTAACTCTATATATCAACCAAACACCTCATTGCTCCATACAAATTTACATATCCAATTGGTGGCCTAGCATTTGGAGGAATTTCTCAATCTAGGGACAAATAACTTAAAATTTGCGGATGAAATTGAGGGGAGAAGAGGAGAATACCTTGGTGAGGCGATTGGGAAAGAAATCCCCTAAGTTTTTCTTCAAATCTTGGGGTTTTGAGTGGAGATTGGGGAAGAGTGAGCCCTAGCCGCAGCCTCCACCGTTCTAAGTGGTGAGTAGTGAGGAAAGGAAGGAAATGGAGAAGAGGGTCCGGCTGGGCCGACCCAGCGCCGCCTTAAGGGCTCTAGGCATGCGGCGCCAGCCACCATGGCGTGGCACCGGTGGGTACGGCGCCTCCCCGACTGGCGCCGCACTTAAGGTGTTGGGGCCCGTGGAGCCAGCGTGGCAGGGCGTGCGGTGCCGTGGCGAGTGGCGCAGCAGGCATGCATGTGGCGCCAGGCCCGACGGCGCTGCATGCGGGTGCCAGCGTGGCAGCTATGCGGCGCCGAGCCCCAGCCGGACAGCATGGCAGGCGTGCGGCGCCATCCTAACTGGCGCTGCACAAGTGGCTGCGACGCCGCGCGGGCGGGAGTGGCAGAAAAGGGTTATTCAGTTTGAATTTCTTTTCGAATAGGGTTAATCTTTGAATTTCTTATAACTTTAGCTTATTTTTATTTAATTTACCTAAATCAGCTGAAATCTCTCTCTCACCATTAACAAGGTGACTAAATTTATGCTTAATTAGGGCCATGCAAACAATTGTAAAGCACAACAGAAAACGACGGACGCCAGCAGATTAGAAAAATATGGATCAATTCCGACTTAACTTTTACTTAAAAAATCCCACTTAATTGACCGCAGGCAAGTGTGTGTTCTAGAGAAATTATAGGGAGAGAGAAGGGCGACCAAAATATTTAAAAGTGAGCAATAAATGGTAAGAAGGCCTTAACTCACAGCTAATTTGGGCAGGTTTAAGTAGGTTTGTAATTGGTTTTTTTCACATAATTTTTATGGAAATTTGAGATAAGTTAATGGAAATTAAAAAACAGACTTCCATTTTAAATAGTTGCATAAATTTACCAAAAATTATGAACTAGACATCTATTTCAAAAAATCTACGCAATAGTACTATATCCGTTCCAACATAAGTGTCTAGATTTTCTCTAGATACAAATATATTTAAAAGTATTTTAGTGTTAGGTACATGTGTGCATGTAGACAAATATGAGACTAATTTTGGAAACAGAGATTTTTTTGAATAGGCATATATATGTTGAATGTAATGGTTTTTTTTTACGGTAGGCACCATCGAACACTACCTATTTACACTTTGAATCATGGCTTGATATGGTTGACAGTCAAATGATGGTTTCAATTGTTTCATAAAGGTTTGAGTTTGTTCCAATTGTTTCATAAAGGTTTGAGTTTGTTCCAATTGTTTCATAAAGATTTGTTGTGGTTTTAATTGTTTCAAAAAGGGTTGGTGGTTCCACTTTTCCCATTAAGTTTTGATTTAACTTCAATTGTTTCATAAAGGTTTGATGTGTATTTATAAAGGGTCGATGTGGTTTCAATCTTTGTCGATGTGGTTTCAATTATTTCATAAAGGTTGGCTTGTGTTTCGATTGTTTTATAAAGGGTCGATGGGGTTTCAGATCGAATCTTTGTTTCATAAAGGGTCGATGTGGTTTCAAGGTTTGGTTATGTTTTGATTATTTCATAAAGGTTGGATTATGGTTCCATTGTTTTATAAAGGTTCGATGTGGTTTTATAAAGGGTAGATGTGGTTCCAATTTTTGTCGATGTGGTTTCAATTGTTTCATAAAGGTTGGATTGTGTTTCTATTGTTTCATAAAGGGTCGATGGGGTTTCAGAGCGAATCTTTGTTTCATAAAGGGTCAATGGGGTTTGAATTGTTTCATAAAAGGGTCGATGTGGTTGCAAGGTTGGGTTGTGTTTCGGTTGTTTCATAAAGGTTGGGTTGTGGTTCGATTGTTTCATAAAGGTTCGATGTGGTTTCATAAAGGGTTGATGTGGTTTCAATCTTTGTCAATCTGGTTTCAGTTGTTTCATAAAGGTTGGCTTGTGTTTTGATTGTTTCATAAAGGGTTGATGTGGTTTCAATCTTTGTCAATCTGGTTTCAGTTGTTTCATAAAGGTTGGCTTGTGTTTTGATTGTTTCATAAAGGGTCGATAGGGTTTCAGATCGAATATTTGTTTCATAAAGGTTTGATATGGTTTGAATTGTTTCATAAAGGGTCGATGTGGTTTCAAGGTTGGGTTGTGTTTTGATTGTTTTATAAAGGTTGGGTTGTCGATTGTTTCATAAAGGTTTGGTGTGGTTTCATAAAGGGTCGATGTGGTTTCAGTTGTTTCATAAAGGTTGGCTTGTGTTTCGATTGTTTCATAAAGGGTTGATGGGGTTTTAGATCGAATCTTTATTTCATAAAGGATTAATGTGGTTTAAATTGTTTCATAAAGCGGCGATGTGGTTGCAAGGTTGGGTTATGTTTCAATTGTTTCATAAAGTTGGGTTGTGGTTCAATAGTTTTATAAAGGTTCGATGTGGTTTCACAAAGGGTATATGTGGTTTCAATCTTTGTCGATGTGGTTTCAATTCTTTCATAAAGGTTAGCTTGTCTTACGATTAATTCATAAAGGGTTGATGCGGTTTCAGATCAAATATTTGTTTCATAAAAGGTCGATGTGGTTGAATTGTTTCATAAAGGGTCGATGTGGTTTTAAGGTTGGATTTCGATTGTTTCATAAAGGTTGGGTTGTGGTTCGATTGTTTCATAAATGTTTTATGTGGTTTCATGAAGGGTCAATGTGGTTCCATTTTTTGTCGATGTGGTTTCAGTTGTTTCATAAAGGTTGGCTTGTGTTTCTATTGTTTCATAAAGGGTCGATGGGGTTTTAGAGTGAATATTTGTTTCATAAAGGGTCGATGCGGTTTGAATTGTTTCGTAAAGGGTCGATGTGGTTTCAAGGTTGGGTTGTGTTTCGATTGTTTCACAACACAACAAGCAAAGCAAGTTCTCTCTCCTAGGAAAGACTGTGTATTGTCAACAAGTGTCTGAGAACTTATAAACTCGCCGACTCAAGAGCCTCCAGATCGAGCATGCTTGAAACATACCATTGCCGGGAAGATTTTATTGATTGGCAAAAACTATCTACCATGTTCGCAAGAGCACCTCGGTCGTCAAGCAGAATCACAAGTTGCGAATCTCTACCCCAACTACATCGAGAGTTGTCTGCAGACCTTAAAACGCTCCTGGGGACTAATGTCTCAGGGATACCTAATGTGTAGGCCCAAGGCATGGACTAGCAAGCCTTGGTGACCACACCGGGTGGCCCGAGCCTTCCAGATAGAATTCGAGAGCCTAGTCGACCAACATGGAAAGTCTTAGCCGGATCCCTGAGGAGTCCACCCTAGACAAGGCATCAACTGTCATGGAGTACAAGACACGTCATGTCCGTCGACTTAGTTGAGGACTTGTATCTCGAACCGACTCGAGACTTCCATGTAAGCCCTAAGTTAGCCAACTATATAAAGTAGGCCTAGAGGCGTCGTATACGCGTGATATCGAGCTACGACAAACATAATGTAAGATGTACACATATATCGATAATCCCATCATAGTAGTAGTAGGGTTTGCATCCACTTAAGGGCTTGGAACTTGGGTAAACTCATGTGCAATCTCGGTCTTCGAATATCCTCGCCACCTCGACTCTCCTCGTCCCGAGCCACCCGTGATGGCTCGTGGCACGACTTTCCCGTGATAGAGAGGGCATGTGAGGGAGTCAGGTCAGTTATGGTGGTGTTTACTCGTCAGGTTGGTTGGGAGGAAGAGGAAGGTGTTAGGAATAGACAAGTTGTATTCCTCTGGGGGCCAAAGGCCACAATATATAGTACAGGTACAGTTGCAAATATGCAGGAAGCCCTCTAACATATGGGGAAAATACAATGTACAAATATATACATCTAACACCCCCCCCTCAAACTCATGGTGGATCCACAACACTGAGTTTGGAGAGTAAGAAATCATGTTGCGCTCTGGTCTGTGCCTTCGTAAAGAAATCCGCCAACTGTAAATCTGAAGGCACATACTGAAGCGCAACAACCTGAGCCTGCACCTGAGCACGTGTATAGAAAGCATCAACACCAATATGCTTGGTAAGCTCATGCTTGACCGGATCACGTGCAACACTAATAGCACCTGTACTGTCAGACAAAACCAGAGTGGGTGTGGTAATAGAGACCCCAAAATCCGCAAGTAACCACCGTAACCAGGTCACCTCAGCAGTCAACAAGGCCATAGCACGCAACTCAACCTCAACACTCAAACGGGAAACCGCTGTCAGTTTCTTCGTCTTCCAAGCAATGAGCGAACCACCAAGAAACACACAATAAGCAGAAAGTGAACGGTGATCTGAAGGATCACTCGCCCACGTAGCGTCCGAATAGCACTGGAGCTGGAGGGAGCTGGAATGAGGAAAGAAAAGGCGACGAGTGATCGTACCACGAAGATAACGAAGAAGACGGAGAAGGTGACTATAGTGAACAGTGGTAGGAGCAGAAACAAACTGACTTAGAATGTGAACAGGATAAGAGATTTTAGGACGAATGACTGCAAGATAAACAAGACTCCCAACAAGATGATAATAACGCGTCGGATCAGGAAGAGGATCACCATCAGTAGGTTGAATCTTAACATTAAGCTCCATAGGGGTCTCAACAGTGCGCTCATCCCCAAGAGCAGCACGAGCAAGAAGATCCTGAATATACTTTTCCTGAGAGATGTAAAAGCCATCAGAAGTGGAGGAAACCTCAATCCCAAGAAAGTATCGAAGAGGACCAAGATCAGTCATAAGAAACTGATCACGAAGACGAGCCTTAACAAAGGCGATATACTCAGAATCATCACCAGTGATGATCATATCATCAACATAGAGAAGAAGAGTGCGTCCACGAGGAGAAGTGTGAACAAACAGCGCTGGATCATGAGCACTAGGGGAGAAACCAGCAGCAGTCACTATAGAAGCAAAGCGCTCAAACCAGGCACGAGGGGCCTGTTTGAGGCCATAAAGAGAATGTCGAAGACGACAAACCATCCCCTCAGGAACAGAATACCCAGGAGGAGGCTGCATATAAACCTCCTCACTCAACTCACCATTGAGAAAGGCATTCTGAACATCAAGCTGGGACATAGACTAGTGACGAATAGAAGCAACAACAAGAAGAGTACGCACAGTAGTCATATGAGCCACAGGAGCAAAGGTCTCATCATAGTCACGACCATGCTCCTGTTGAAAACCACGAGCCACAAGACGCGCTTTATAGCGCTCAAGAGATCCATCAGAGCGGGTCTTAATCTTATAGACCCACTTACACGTGATAGGACGAACATCGGGAGGAGGAGAAACAAGATCCCAGGTGCCAGTGCGCTCAAGCGCAGCAATCTCCTCAGCCATGGCCAGCTGCCATTCAGGATTATGCTCAGCATCCCGATAAGAAGTCGGCTCAGAGGCAACAAAAAGACCATACTAACTAGGAGAGTAACGGTTGGGAGCACGACGCTGACGAAACGGACGAGTAGAGGGGAGCTCATCAGACGAAGACGACTCAGGATACGACGATGAAGAACAAGGAATAACAGAGGAAGACTCCGGAGAACAAGGAGAACTAGATGGATCAGAGGAGGATGGTGTCGAAGAACAGACATCAGGGGGAGGAGATCCTGAAGAAGACACACTAGGAGTAGAAGGAGGTGTGTCAAGAAAAAGAAGAAAAGAGATATCTTCCACCGGGTAGGTACCAGCGGTGGGACGAGGATAGAAAGGACGCGTCTCATCAAAAATAACATCACGAGAGATACACATCCGACGACCAACGGGGTCCCAACAGCGATAGCCCTTATGCTCATTACTGTATCCAAGGAAGACACACTCAACAGACTCAGCGGTTAGTTTGGTGCGTTCGCGAGGAGCAAGGAGAACATAGCAAACACAACCAAACAAGCGAAGCATGGAGTAGTCTGGAGACGGTCCAGATAGGCGCTCAAGAGGGATGCCACCCTACAGAGCGGCAGAAGGCTGAATATTGATGAGGTAAGCCGACGTAGCGACAGCCTCAGCCCAGAAATGCGGCGGAAGAGAAGAAGCAATCATCATGGCACGAGTGGTCTCAAGAAGATGGCAATGCTTACGCTCAGCAACACCATTCTGGGCATGTGTGCGAGGACAGGAGAACTGAGCAAGGGTTCCCTGCTCAGCAAGAACACCTCGCAACATCTGGGAGATATACTCACCAACAGAATCAGCACGAAACACACGAATGGGTGTAGAATATTGAGTACGGACCATGGCCGCAAAACGCTGATATATGGAGAGCACTTCACTATGAGAGCGCATAAAATACAACCAAGTGTACCGAGAAAAATCATCGATGAATAAAATATAGTAGCGATGACCCCCTTTCGAAGCGAAAGGAGCTGGACCCCAAACATCGGAATGAACTAAATCAAAAGGTCGCTGAGATACAAATGCGCTAGTAGGATAGGGAAGCTGAATCTGTTTACCCAACCTACAGCCCTGACAATGTAAAGACCCATCTCCTGAGACAGACCCCAGAAGACCACGATAAACTAATGACGACAGGCGAGAGTCACAAAGGTGACCAAGACGATGATGCCACTGCTAAAAGGAGCTGGTAGTAGAGGCGACGACCGGAGAAGAACTGGCAGATGAAGTGACAGCGGAAGGAACACGAAGCCAGTCTAACTCCCAAAGTCCTGAAGAGTCACGGCTGCGAGGGCCAGCTACAACCAGGGCCTGTGTGCGATGGTCCTGGACAACACAAGAATCAGCATCAAGAATGACGCGACAACCAGAGTTAGTAAGCTGGCTAGCAGAGAATAGATTCATCTTAAGAAGAGGGACATGAGAAATATCAGGAACAAAAAACGAAGAAGTAGAAAGGGTGCCCCGACTAGAAACAGGAAGAGAGGTACCATCAGCCGTGAAAACACGGACAGGAGAAGGGAGAGAACGAAGAGCAGACAGAAAAGAAGACTCAGAGGTCATATGAAAGGAAGCTCCAGAATACAGATACCACGGGGACGTACCTGACAGTGTAGAAGATGGTGGTCGCGCAGTGTCGGAAGAATCAGTCATAGAACCAGCAGTGCCCGTCGAAGAAGAGCCTGTAGCAGCAAGCAGACCTCGAAGACTCCTGATAATGTCCTGATCAGAGAGAGCAACTGCTGAAGACCCGGAAGGAGCCGACTGCCCACGAGCCTGGTGCTGCTGACGTAAACTGGGATCCCGTGTATAACAGGTGGCCCAAGTGTGGTCATCCCTGTTGCAGTAAGAGCAGTGATGAAGAGAACCACGGTGACCCTGACCACGAGCCTGCTGGTGCTGACTCGGACCCTGAGACTGCTGGTGCTAAAGCTGACCCTGACCTAGAGGAGTGGGCAGTATCGGCGGCAGCACAGAGGACCGCGACTGAGTCAATGGAGAAGGCGGCATAGGAGGACCACGAGTAGCAAGCACAGATGGAACCGCAAGAAGACCAGCACCACGGAGACGGGTCTCCTCATCCCGAAGCTCAGACAGCACCTCAGAGAGTGGAACACGACCACGAGCATTCAGCTGAGCACGCCGGGGCTCAAACTCCTGGCGGAGCTGAGACAGAAACTCATAGATGCGGTGAAATTCCAAGTCCAAGCGCACAATCTGGCAGCACGAGCATGTGCCACAAACAGCAGTACTGAGAGAATCAAGCTGACGCCAGATAGCAGCACTCTGAGTATAGAACTCATCAATAGTGGAATCACCCTGCTGAAGAGCATGCTCCTGGCGAACCACTGACATGTAAAGAGCATCCCCAGACGGCTGATAGCGCTGACGAAGATGTGCCCACTGAGCGGCAGCAGTAGGGAGACTCATGAACTCAGCAACATACTGAGGCAGAACACTGGAGGTGAGAACAGCAGCAACACGAGCATCCTCATCGACCCACTGAGTGTAGGCAGTCAGAGTGTGGCGATAGGTCTCGAGATCAGCAGAGTACTGTTTGAACTTCAGCTCATAAGCAGCAACAGCACTATCATCGGCACTCTGAGCAGCATCCTTGGCCTCCTGAGAAGCATCAGCACCGAGAACAATCGACGTCGGCGGAAGAGGAGCCACAGGAGCAGAGGGTACGGCGGACAGGAGACCTCGCCGGAGAGCACACCCCAAAGACGGAGATCGCGCATATGAACGCGCATAAAGGCAGCAAAATCAGGATAATTCGCGCCATCAAAGATCACCGGGCAGCGAGGAATCGCAACATAGCCCGATGCAGAAGACATTTTTTTAGGAATAAATCCGGTCAACAGCAGCTGCAGGCAGAGGCCGGCCAAATCCCGGCCAGCCGGGAGGAAAGACGATGCCTAAGGGGCGAGGAAGAACAATTCAAGCCGCCGGGGATCGATTCCCGGCAGTGATGACGGCCGGCGGCGGAGATCCGGCGATCTGGAGGCGCATGCAGAAGTTCCTGAGGCGGGCGAGCACGTGCAGATCGTTCTAGTGGCGGCCGATGCAGGAGGGTGGCGGGCCGCGTCGAGTAGAGGCGGGGCAGATCGATCTGGAGGGGCACCTGGCGTCGGATCTGGCAGCTCGATGCAGGGGCAGAGGGAGTGGCGGGGTCCGTCGGGTCTGACAGCTCGATGCAGGGGCGGACAAGACGTTGACGGGGCGGGGCCCGTTAGGTGGAGGCGAGGCGAACAACGATCTGGGAAGCCGGGCAGATCGATCAGAGGACCACGACGGCAGATCGATCTGGGGGTCCGATCTGAAGCAGAGGACCACAGCGACCTGGCGGTGAATGGGAGTGGTACGGTGAGGCAGATCGAGAGAACTTCACCCAAGCGGCCAGAACGGGAACCGGCGGTGGCCGGGGCGAGCTGACGGCGGCGGCGATCACAGGAAGAGGACCGGTGGGCACGGAAACCCTAAAACCGGCTCTGATACCATGTTAGGAATAGACAAGTTGTATTCCTCTAGAGGCCAAAGGCCACAATATATAGTACAGGCACAGGTGCAAATATGCAGGAAGCCCCCTAACATATGGGGAAAATACAATGTACAAATATATACATCTAACAGAAGGGAGGAGTAAGAGAGGATGGGATCACGGAGATGCGAGGCACGTGCAAGATGATGGGAGGGGATAAGGGAGATGTGAGGCTATAGGTGGCAGGGGCCACGCTAGACGGGTGAGTGATTATAAGAACAACCCCTCAAAAACCTCCGTAGTCAGCACAAAGTCTTGTCTCTTTGAGAGAGCTCGTTGAGAGTCGTGTGCCTCCTCCCCTTACCGGCCCGATCCCCAATCTTCTCCTACGACAATTTTGGCCAGAGTAGAGATGGTAAAGGAGCCTATGTACATACTAGGTATAGGTCTAAATTAGGTCTCAGTTGTCTGGTGTTCAACGCTATGCCCATCTAGAGTGTGTTGCAGCCACTCACTAAGGTGTGACAAGAAGAGTAGCACTCGCACACGATGGGCATCGTCTAGTGGCTCTCGACGATGGTGTACCTGTTGGTTCTAGCTATGTGGCTTAGCTTCACTAGGAACGGATATTTGGAATCTTTGTCAATAAGCTCGACCGATTCTATGATATGGAAGGGTTCCTTTTCTATTTCCTTTGTTTGAGTTGTGCCAACGAAGTAGACGATGTAGATGTAAAGGAAATTTCCAGGTTCACTTCAGAAAGTGCTCATCTCCGGTGGCTTTCGAAGAGAGGATCTGGCGCCTGCAGTTGCGGTCGACCTCCTCTGAATTGCCGCTGAGTCTGCTGGTCGAAGGGCGCCCTTCATGGCGTTCACCCTCATCGGATTTCTCAATGAGGCTATGCCGCTCGCTGTAAAGCGATGAAAGGGTGGTCTATATGTCGATCCAGTGACTTTTTTTGGCCGTGCAAGACGACGACTTGGTCCATTTGCAATCATCAACCTCTAGGCTCTGTTGGAATTTGGTGAGTTTTGGTTGTTGGCCCATTAGACAAATTCTGAAATTCTCTTTGGCCCACTTGTATATGGCAGCATATGGCTGTGCTAGTGGTGCTAAAGTTTAGTCCCACATTGCTAGTTGAAGGGGAGTTGGACCACCTTATATAGTAGAGTGTTGCACCACTCACTAAGGTGTGACAAGAAGAGTAGCACTCGCGCACTCCTCCTTCGACGCCGCCTGCCTCGCCTCGCCTCGTCACGACGCACGCGCGCCGTGGGTTGCGGGAATCTCGCCGAGCCGAGCTTTATTTTGTTGGTTGGGAAAACTGATTATGAGTCATTAACGGACGCATTAATTACAACCGTTTCCAGTTTTTATGGACGTGGCTGTTACCGACTCGGACGTGGGCTGAGCCCACGATCCTCCTAACCTGCACTATATAAGCGTTCGGGCTAAACCTAATCGGCACCCGTATCAATCCACATGCGCGCCTATCCTCCAGAACCTTGCGCCGCCTCTTTCGTCTTCTCCATCCCGGCTTGCGGCCTGCACCGCAGATCGGGACAGTAGGCCTCCGGAACCCCGCCTCTCGTGAACCTGTACGGGTGAGGGGCGATCGGGTTTTTGGAGATCACTCAAGCGCGAATACTGGCAACCACGACGTCGTCCGACGGCGAGTTCCCGAACGACGACTTCTTCCCGGACGTGAGCGACCTCTTCGACAACCTCAACATGGGCGACGTTGTTGCAACTGCTGCGGCTGCTATTCACCCTACATCGTATGTGATCTCGATTTCTCTCTTTCGGATTATGCTAGAGTTCTTACGTAGATGAATTATCCTTGCGTTCAGCTATCAAACCCATCCACTATAGCTTGAACCCATGCTTTCTCAAACCAACCCAATTACTTCTCTTGTGTTAGTTCCAACTCACTTGCAAAATATACGACGATACGCCCCGCTCCGAAACAAAGAAAAAGGTGCGTGCCGCACTCACGAGAGCCTATTCGTTATGGGGAATCAATGCTCTGGACCGAATAGTTACCTCCTTTTCTTTCTCTGGCGCAACTCTAAAAGTGGGTCTTAGAAGAAACATGCCAAGAAATCCTTAGTAAGGAGAGAGATTCTCCACACGAACGAACGACTCGTCAGGTTGAATTGCGTTGGGGGAAATCTACCAAAGCTAGGCAGATAGATAGACTCCTTTCCCGCCGCTAAGGGCGGTTAGAAGTCCTCTATTTCATCCTTGATGTTTCAATCAAATTATTTTGCTTGATCCAATTTCACAAGGATTAGGAATGGATTGGTTGAATACTCCGCTGGGGAACATGAAGGTGAATTGGAAGGAGAAAGCATAACTAATGTCATTTTAAGAGAAAGATGGCGAGATCCGGGTCGCAATTTGTATCGACTAAAGAAATAGTAGGAATCCCCAAAATGTGTTCTAGCGTTTGGTGTAGATGTGATAGGTTTATCTTGTATAGATGTAATTTGTTCATCTACTTTGTTGATCTGCATGATTGGTTTTACTACTATCTGTATGATCATGATTTATCAGTTTATTATTCGGATTAAATCATATGGATTATTGCTTATATTTCCAACAATCCAAAAACCTGATTATAGGCAACTGAATTCCACTGGTGTAGCCGCGGCTACTAGGCCGCCTCCTTTTGATGGCATGCACTATAAGAGATGGCACAAGAGAGCAGTTCTCTGGTTTGAAAACCTAAACTGCTATAGCGCCACTCTTGGCAAGCCTGAAGGAGATCTTTCTGCTGAGCAGGAAGCGAACTTTAAGAAAGCCGATACCATGTTTATGGCGGCTTTGTTCAGTGTTCTTGGGGACAACATTGTTAACCCCTATATGTCATTTGATAATGGCAAGGACGCGTGGGAAGCGCTCGAGGCCAAGTTTGGGGTCTCCGACGCTGGCACTGAGCTGTATGTCATGAAGCAATTCTATGACTACAGGATGGTTGATGAGCGCTCTGTCGTTGAGCAAGCTCATGAGATACAATCACTTGCCAAAGAACTTGAGCAGTTCAAGTGTTCCTTATCGGACAAATTTGTGGCTGGTGGCATTATTGCCAAGCTTCCTCCTTCGTGGAGGATCTTTGCTACTTCTCTGAAACATAAGAGACAAGAGTTTTCTGTTACGGATCTCATTGGGTCTCTTCATGTGGAAGAGAAGGCGAGAGCAAAGGACAAAACTGCTCGAGGACTTGAGGGAAGTTCTAGTGCCAATTTAGTGCAGAGGAAAAACTTCCAATCCCACAAGTTTAAGAATAAGAACAAAACTGAAGGAAAGGGGAAGTTTGATGGCAAGAACAAGGCCACGCACTCAACCAACTTCAAGAATAAAAATGATAAGAGGAAAGGCTCTTGCCATGTCTGTGGTGATCCTGGTCATTGGGCTCCTAGCTACCCTAATCGCTTTTACAAGCGTCAACATGGGAACAACGGCAATGTCGCTAATGTTGTTATTAGCGATACTGAGATGAAGGATGCTGGGTACGGTATTTTACCTACTATCCTTTCAGTATGTCATTCTCCTGATTGGTGGATAGACACGGGTGCTAATACACATGTATGTTCTGATATTTCCATGTTCTCCTCTTATCAGGTCTCAAGAACTTCTTCCGTGCTGATGGGAAACGGCTCACGTGCTTCTGTTCATGGTGTTGGTATGGTAGATCTGAAGTTTACTTTGGGGAAGACCGTACAGCTGAAGAACGTGCAACATGTTCCCTCCATCAATAAGAATCTCGTCAGCGGATCGCTTTTATGTCGAGGTGGCTTTAAGTTGGTTTTTGAGTCCAATAAAGTTGTAATTTCTAAGTATGTACAATTTGTTGGAAAGGGTTATGAGTGCGGAGGTCTGTTCCGCTTGTCTTTGTTAGACTCATGTACTAAAGTTATTAATCATGTTTGCAATGATAATGAGTCCAATGTTTGGCATTCACGGCTCTGTCATATTAACTTTGGTTGCATGACGCGGCTAGACAATATGAGTTGAATTCCGAAATTTACCACTGTCAAAGGTTCTAAGTGTCAAGTTTGTGTGCAAGCAAAGCAACCCCGCAAGTCTCATACGGCCGCGGAACCGAGAAACTTAGCACCGCTAGAACTTATACATTCAGATCTTTGTGAGATGAATGGTGTGTTGACAAAAGATGGAAACATATACTTTATGACGTTGATTGATGACTCCACTAGATACTGCTATGTTTATCTCCTGAAATCTAAAGATCAAGCTTTGAACTACTTCAAAATCTATAAAGCTGAGGCGGAAAACCAACTTGATCTTAAAATCAAGCGGCTAAGGTCGGATCGTGGTGGAGAGTACTTTTCAAATGAATTTGATTTATTATGTATGGAACACGGTATTATACATGAGAGGACGCCTCCCTACTCACCTCAGTCAAATGGGGTGGCCGAAAGGAAGAACCGTACTCTAACTGATTTGGTTAACGCCATGTTAGATACATCGGGTCTGTCCAAGGAATGGTGGGGGGAGGCGCTAATGACTGTGTGGCATGTCCTAAACCGTGTTCCTGTAAAGGATAAAACCATGACTCCATTTGAGGAATGGGAAAAGAAAAGACTTAAACTCTCTTACTTACAAACTTGGGGTTGTTTGGCGAAAGTCAATATTCCAATACCCAAGAAGCGAAAGCTTGGACCAAAAACCGTTGATTGTGTTTTTCTGGGATATGCTTTTCATAGCACTGGCTATAGATTTTTGATAGTAAAATTTGAGGTATCCGACATGCATGTTGGTACAATTATGGAGTCGAATGATGCGACTTTCTTTGAGGACATCTTTCCTATGAAAGGTATGTCTAGCTCATCAAATCAGGAGATGACTAGTTCATCTAGTCAGGAATTTTCTAGAATTCCTGAACCCACTATGCCGATATAACACTCTGATGATCCTGTGGAGGATGACAATTAAGCTCCCAAAAGGAGCAAGAGACAAAGGACTGCAAAGTCTTTTGGTGATGATTTCATTGTGTAGCTTGTGGATGATACTCCCACTTCCATTTCAGAAGCCTATGCATATCAAGATGCTGACTACTGGAAGGAAACTGTCCGAAGCGAGATGGACTCCATCTTAGCTAATGGTACTTGGGAAATCACTGATCGTCCTTATGGGTGTAAACCTATAGGATGTAAATGGATGTTCAAGAAAAAGCTTAGACCTGATGGTACTATTGAAAGGTACAAGGCACGTCTTGTGGCTAAGGGTTATACCCAAAAGGAAGGTGAAGACTTTTTCGATACCTACTCACCTGTAGCCAGATTGGCCACTATTCGAGTACTACTTTCCTTGGCTGCCTCACATGGTCTTCTCGTTCATCAAATGGATGTTAAGACAACTTTTCTAAATGGAGGGCTAGATGAGGAAATATATATGGAGCATCCTGATGGATTTGTAGTAGATGGTCATGAAGGAAAGGTGTGTAAGTTAGTGAAGTCTTTATATGGTCTTAAGCAAGCTCCTAAACAGTGGCACGAGAAGTTTGAAAGAACTTTAATTGCTGAAGGCTTTGTTGTAAACGAAGCTGACAAGTGTGTGTACTATCGCCATGGTGGGGGCGAGGGAGTTATTATGTGTCTCTATGTTGATGACATATTGATATTCGGGACCAACCTCGCTATTATCGAGGAGGTCAAAGAGTTCCTATCTCGCTGCTTTGAGATGAAGGACTTGGGAGTGGCTGATGTAATTTTAAACATCAAGCTACTAAAGGATGACAATGGTGGGATTACACTGCTTCAGTCTCACTATGTGGAAAAGATATTGAGTCGCTTCGGGTATAGCGACTGCAATTATTCTCCAACGCCTTATGATCCGAGTGTGCTACTTCAAAAGAATCGAAGGTCTGCTAAAGATCAATTGAGATATTCTCAAATTATTGGCTCGCTCATGTATTTAGCCAGCGCTACTAGACCTGACATATCCTTTGCTGTAAGCAAACTGAGTCGATTTGTGTCAAATCCTGGAGATGATCATTGGCATGCTCTTGAAAGAGTTTTGTGCTATTTGAAAGGCACTGCGAGTTATGGTATTCACTATACTGGGTATCCACGGGTACTTGAAGGTTATAGTGATCCAAACTGGATATCTGATGCTGATGAGATTAAGGCCACAAGTGGTTTTTGTTTACACTTGGTGGTGGCGCTGTTTCCTAGAAGTCTTGCAAGCAGACCATCTTAACGAGGTCAAAAATGGAAGCAGAACTCACAACATTAGACACAACCACTGTTGAAGCAGAGTGGCTTCGTGAGCTCTTGATGGACTTACCTGTGGTTGAAAAACCAATACCCGCCATCCTGATGAACTGTGATAATCAAACTGTGATCGTCAAAGTAAACAGTTCTAAGGATAATATGAAGTCATCAAGGCATGTGAAGAGGATATTGAAATCTGTCAGGAAACTGAGAACCCGGAGTTATTGTGTTGGATTATATCCAAACATCTAAAAACCTGACAGATCCCTTCACAAAGGGTTTATCACGCAATGTGATAGATAATGCATCGAGGGATGGGTTTGAGACCCACGCTATGAGTTGATCCCAGTGGCAACCCACTCTATGTGATCGGAGATCCCGTGAATTAGAGCTGGGAGACAAGCTGTTGGTTAGTTGAGAGGAGAGTATCCCTATATTATATTTACATCTCCATAAAGATGCAATACTCTCTTAATCTGCATGGCAGGTTGACATTTATCTTAATGTGTTCCAAGTGGTTTTTTATAAGCGGAGATGTTGTCCTGCAGAACATCTCTTGAGGAACACACCTATGTGAGTCTGACTGTCAAACGTCGCAGTCCGTGAGGTAGCCCTGTATCGGTCTAGATTTTATGTGAAACTAGCGCGCAGAAAACTTGTAGTTCAAGGCATAGTCCACTATTCAAGTTGCTAGCTAGTGTAACATGAAGTTTAACGTGGAAGTTCAACTTAACAGTCTCCACTACACACCGGTATATAAAACAATGTTCTAGAAGAAAAGTGTTGTGATGTGCCAATGAGACTTTATGGGGGATTGTTGGAATTTGGTGAGTTTTAGGCTATTGGCCATTAGACAAATTCTGAAATTCTCTTTGGCCCACATATATATGGCAACATATGGTTGTGCTAGTGGTGCTAAAGTTTAGTCCCACATTGCTAGTTGAAGGGGAGTTGGACCACCTTATATAGTAGAGTGTTGCACCACTCACTAAGGTGTGACAAGAAGAGTAGCCCTCGTGCACTCCTCCTCCGACGCCGCCCACCTCGCCTCGCCTCGTCACGACGCACGCGCGCCGCGTGTTGCGAGAATCTCGCCGAGCCGAGCTTTATTTTGTTGATTGGGAAAACTGATTATGAGTCATTAACGGACGCATTAATTACAGCCGTTTCCAGTTTTTATGGACGTGGCTGTTACCGACTCGGACGTGGGCTGAGCCCACGATCCTCCTAACCTGCACTATATAAGCGTCCGGGCTAAACCTAATCGGCACCCGTATCAATCCACACACGCGCCTATTCTTCAGAACCTTGCGCCGCCGCTTTCGTCTTCTCCATCCCGGCTTGCGGCGTGCACCGCAGATCGGGACAGTAGGCCTCCGAAACCCTATCTCCCGTGAACCTGTACGGGTGATGGGCGATCAGGTTTTTGGGGAGCGCTCAAGCGCGACTACTGGCAACCATGACGTCGTCCGACGGCGAGTTCCCGAACGAAGACTTCTTCCCGGACGTGAGCGACCTCTTCGACAGCCTCAACATGGGCGACGCTGCTGCAACCGCTGCGGCTGCTATTCACCCTACATCGTATGTGATCTTGATTTCTCTCTTTCGGATTATGCTAGAGCTCTTTGTTCTAGCGTTTGGTGTAGATGTGATAGATTTATCTTGTATAGATGTAATCTGTTCATCTACTTTGTTGATCTGCATGGTTGGTTTTACTACTATCTGTATGATCATGATTTATCAGTTTATTATTCGGATTAAATCATATGAATTATTGCTTATATTTTCAACAGGCTCGATGCCGGCATGGAGGATGTGTTGCTTCTGTTCGATGGCCGTGGACTGGAGGTGTGGCAATCTCGTCCTTCCAAGTGGCTTCATCCTCATCAATGACAAGGTGGAGCTCGAGCGGTGGCAAGGACCTGATCGCATTTTTGGTCTTTAGTTTGAGGTCATTTCTATCAGAAAAGGGATCGTTTTGGTGTCTCATAAAAAAACGGAATATTTTTTGGTGGGATGTGACGTTTCCGTCAACAACAAGTGACGTGTATAGTGATTTCGTTGATTTCAAGACCCACGGGATCAGTCTCTCAATTTTTTAAAATTTCTAGAGGTGCTCCTAGGGGTGCGGTACGGATGTTTGTTATACTTCTCTGTCCTGAAATACCCTGCATTCTGGGTTTAGTCAAAGTCCTCAGAATGGAAGGAGTACTGGGTTTCAAAAAAAAAATCTGATTTTCGTTGGAACTAGGCTACTCTGGTGCGTGCACCTCCGTCGTCGCACGTGCGATCCAGGCTCCGTTCCAACAACCATTCCATTCCATTGACCTCCCTCCGATCTCTTTGTCTCTACCCAGAAAAAAACAATGCACTGAACAAGTCAATCGTACCCCAACCGGGATATGCAGAAATTGTTTTTCTAGTACACTATACTCCCTGTTGTAGTAGTATAGGCCTCGTTTCACAGGTTCGACCCAAGGACCGACCGAGCGCGAGTTGGACGCCGCCATTTCCCTCTCAATCCGTTTGAACGATTCCCATTCCTCCTCCGCCTCCGCGTGCGCCCGCTTCCAGTTCCACGCCACCACCACCACCACCACCACCACCACCGCTTCGTCGGCCCGATTACGCGTCCCACCGTCACCGCCACCACCATTCACACCCTTGCCAAGTTGCCATCGCCTTCCTCCCCCTTCTCCCGTTCGTCAGCGCTGATAGCAACTAAGCAGCGCTACTTTTCTTCCGAATCCGCCGAGATTAGGCACCTTCTCCTCTCGCGGGCGATTCGGTCGCCCGTTTATTTTGTTTTGCCCCCCGAGGTCTTGATTCTTTCCTGGCGGCTGTTACGCTGGGGTTTTCCTCCTCCCTCTCCCTCCCCGCGCTCAACCCGCTCCGCGTCTCCGGCCCCAGTCAGCCCGCGTTCTACTCTCTCTCGACTCGCCCCAACTCCGGAGGAAGAGATCGCGATTGGTGGGGATCTTGGCGCCAGTTCTAGCAGGACGTACAGCGCCACCGCGGCGGCGGGCTTCGGGTGCTTCATCGGGGTCGCAGCAGTCGTCCGCCGCGTTCTCGCGAAGCCGCTCCGGCCTTCGGACGATGGGGAATCGCCGGCGGAGAGGCCCGGCGGCGTGCCTCTTGCTCTGGTTCCTGCTGGGGTTCGACCTCTGCTGCGCGTCTCTCAGTCACGAAGGTACCGGAATCGCGGTTTCCGTTACTTCCTTCCTTCCTTCCGTCATATCATCCGGCGTCTCGGTTCGGCTCTGCTTAGGGTTTTGTCGTGCTGGATTTGCAGGTCTCGCTCTTCTGAGGCTTAGGGAGATGGTGGAAGCCGATCCGTCTGGTGCTCTGGCGGGTTGGGACGAAGCGGACGCTAGCCCCTGCTCTTGGTTTGGCGTCGAGTGCTCGGATGATGGACGGGTCGTAGGCCTGTAAGTTTTGCTTTCTGCACCGCAAAAGACGAAACGCGAAATCTCCTTTACCGTTTCTACTTGTTTGCAAGAAATGAACGCCTGAATTCAACTGCTCGGTAGAAAAACGAAGATTAACCTTATATTTTTCCTGCTTAGGTTGATTTTTTCTTTGGTATTCGTATATGTGGCAGTTAGCAGAAACATATTGTGTTCCCTTGCATCGTTGGAAGGATGATTGGCATTTTCGTGTTCTAAAATAAGACATTCCAACTGCATGTCGTCGGGAACATCCTCCTGTGAATTGACAATTTGTTGATCATCCTGATAAAGAAGGTCCTTTATACAATTTAAAAATAAAGAAAGAGGACCCTTAACAAATTTGCCTGTGGACCATCAGCTTATCTATTTGTGGTGACATTTTGTCCAACATCTGGTCTGGTTCCACTGACATGCAGGGGCTGTTTAGTATGGGATGTGCATCTTATGCGTCTACGTTCGCTCCTCTTTAAAGTAGCATCAATTCCTAAATGCTTGATGATTGCAATATCTCCCTGTGTGGCTGTGTTCTGATCGATCATATCTGTGTTGTTGTTTTCGCCTAAATCTGTGTGTGCAATTTGTTGTAGGAACTTGGCAAATCTTGGTTTGAAGGGCATGTTACCTCCGGAGATTGGACAGCTTACTTCTTTGCATTCTCTGTAAGCATATTATGCACTTCATTCAATGATATCATTTTGAAATACTACTTTTTTGTTGTTGCCAGGAAACACTTTGTTTTGATGATAGTCTGATAGTATTTGATATTTCTGAAACTACCTCTGAATTAGAATAATTGTACTTCGATCTAGACTTTTATGTAGCGCGTGCGTGCTTTCTCAATTTGGTGGGCACATGATTTGACTTGGCATGTTGTATATTCTCCCTAGGAACCTAGTTGGATACAAGACATTTGTTTCTTCTTGAATCTAAGGGACTTCTGAGAATATTATAATGATGAGGGGTGTAGAATAGTTTATCAGATATCCAGTTGTTTGAACCAAAAAGAACCCTGATTTCGTGCCCATATAAATTGCATGCATCTAATTTATGTAGATGATTGTTTGATAGTAACTGAATAAATATGTTCTACATATCATTACTTCAATCAGGAATCTAACAGTTTTATTATATAACCCATTCAGGAATTCACCGAGAAAGCATCTTATATCTGCAGATATTATTTTTGTGCATGTTATGTACTTGTGTTACTCGTGAAATGGTATTCAGCCTTTAAATTATTCTGATATATTTTTCATCCATCCGTACAGCATACTGCACAAGAACTTTTTCTATGGTATTATCCCTAAAGAGATAGGAAATTTACGGGAGCTGGAGGAGTTGGATCTGGGGTACAATAACTTCAGTGGACCAGTTCCATCGGAGCTAATAAACATTCTATCCTTGAAGTTCATGTGAGTGAGATATTTGATATGCTTTCTTTTCATCTCAGTTTAACTTCAAAACTTGACTAGCTTTACTACTTGAATTACAGATTTCTTAAAGGAAACACACTTTATGGCGGTTTACCTCTTGAATTAAATGAGCTCATCAGTCTGTGCGAGTCTCGGGTTCACCAAGACAGGACTTTGTCAAGTAGGATGGCCGCTGCAAGGTTTGTCTAAGGCTCTAAACTGCTTCTACTCATATATGTGGCTGTTAAACTTGTGACCATATGCAAGGATGGAGCTGAAATTCAAATCAAGCAGGTGTTAGAGCAGCTTGATTTTGATTAAAATAAATCCTGCAACTACATGATGTCAATGATATCTGAAATATTTTTAAAACTATCTGTTTCAACTTAAGAAATGTCAAAGAAAGCGAAACTGGCCCTCCGCAAAGTAAATTACATTCCAGTCTTTCTTAGCAGTTTAAGGCTACCTTAAGGTGACAAATGGATGTAAGGCAGTAGATATTTTCTTGTGACTTGTGAGGACTAATTATGTAACTCATCTCTGGAACTCACTACTCGTTTAGTCGGTATACTTGTTTTGGTCTATAAAGGGTTCTTGATCGATGAAACTTTCATTGAATATGTTTTGGTTAGGATTTATCTGGGAAGGACAACATGCAAATTTTACTGCTTCCTTTTTGGAAATAGTGCAAACTCGATCGTCTGTTTCCCCTAACATTCAGTTATTCACTATGCAGGAGTAGGGAGAATGCTGCAATCAGAAGACTTCTAGCAAGCAAACAAACACATTCTCCGAAGAATGAGATGCTTGCCTCTGAACATTCTGTAGCAGAGCCATCAGACGTGAGCCCTTTTTTCTTAGTCCAAGACCCCCTCAAGAATCCAATGCCACCACATTTGCTTCCCAAACATGACCGACCAGGTCCTCCACTGGCATCACCCCCTTCTGAACCTGTTCCTTCCCTTTCCCCTCCTGTATCTTCCAACCAAGAGCAAACCGCAAGTCAAGATAGCAAGGACAATTCTTCACTAGCATATGCATTAATAGGAGCAGCGATTTTTTCTGTGATTCTATCCTTGTCAGCTGCAATATTTCTTTACTACCGCCGCAGGAAGACTAGCATTGTTGTGCCCTTGTCTTCAAGTAGGCAATTGCAGACCGAGACCACTATCCTGGGAGGTTAGTATGCTTAAGGATTTGCTTTTTCTTGATTTATTGTTTATTAAATATTGCATGGTAAATTGCATTCCTGCGATTTAGTCATATTTTGCAGCAGTGTGTCTTTCTTTTAACGCATGCAACAAAAATTTAGAGTCAAATTCTACCTTCTGTTTTTTCAGGCATAACGTCGTTCAGACGGTCAGAACTCGAAACAGCCTGTGAAGATTTCAGCAACGTAATTGGTACAGTACCTGGATGTACATTGTATAAAGGAACCCTCCCATGTGGAGCGGAAATAGCTGTTGTGTCTACATTGATAAAACATGCCTATGGGTGGTCTCCTATAGCTGAAGCACAATTCAAGAATAAGGTATTATCTAACTGTTCTTTCTGTTTAAATTGCTGTGTCATGCTGTAAGATGAGTCTCTAACATATATATATGATATGGTACTATAGGTTGAAATCTTGTCGCAAGTGAACCATAAGAATTTCGTGAAACTTGTGGGTTACTGTGAAGAAGAAGAGCCATTCACCCGAATGATGGTGTTTGAATATGTTTCAAATGGATCACTATTTGAGCACTTGCATGGTAAGAATTCCCACGTTCATTTTGTTAGTCTTCTTTCCACAAGCAGTTATTATGCTCCTATCATTAGCCAATAATAAAACCGAAACATTTCTGTTGCAGTTAAAGAGGCAGAGCACTTGGATTGGCAGGCACGCCTACGGATAGTGATGGGAGTAATATACTGTCTGAACCATTTGTACCAAGAGATTCCTCCTATGATCCTCAGAAATCTAGACTCTTCATACATATACCTGACCGAAGACAATGCTGCAAAGATTTCAGACATTTGTTTTGGCGGTGACAAGACAGACAGCGAAGATGAATTCGATGAGCCTGACGAGTGCAGCATAGTGTATAAGTTTGGGTTGCTTCTGCTTGAGACGATCTCTGGAAGGCGTCCGTTTTCCAACGACAACGGACTCCTGATTCTGTGGGCACACCGGTACCTCACCGGCGAAAAGCCCTTGGAAGGTATGGTCGACTCAACACTCGTATCAGTCCCCGAGGAGCAGGTGAGAGCGCTCACATATGTGGTAAAATCGTGCATAAATGATAACCCCTGGCTGAGACCGACAGTGGCAGAGGTGACCAGATGGATGCAAGAGATCACCGGGTTTTCTCAAGATCATTCGACCCCGAGGAACAGCGCGTTGTGGTGGGCTGAACTTGAAATCCTCACGTCATAGAGAAATACTATATGCTAGTTCTCTGTGGAATCGCGCTGCAGCAATTCTGCAGTAGTAATACTGTCCGTTTGATAGAAGAAATAGAGAAAACTGTACAGTTTGTGGGGTTCTTACTCTTTAGGCAGGGCATACAGTTGTACAGATATGCCTGCACTGCACTGCACTGACTATTCTTTCATTCTTTGGTACTAGATCCTTTTCTTTTCTTCTTGAAATGAAATTTCGCTAGGAAATCCTGGAGAGCTTGTACAGAGGAAGGATATGCCAGACAATTGTGAATAAAGTGAACAAAAATATAAGTACGTTTTCAGTTGTAGAGTTCCTACCTTGAAGTGATCTTTTTCAGCAGAGTGGTTTTTCTCAATAGAGTTTCTGTAAACCAAGTAGCCTGTATGTCTAGCGTGCATGCGAGATAGGGTGCACAGTTTCGTTGTGTTTTTTTCATGCCAACTTGATTCAAATTTCTAAAACTTGACTTGAAGAAACTGAGTAAAACCGTGTAGCACGAATCACAAAGAACAAAACAGAGTGAAATAGACGGTGGAAGCAGTATGACATTTCTCATCTGTTTCAACAGTTAATAGAATAGAGATACCTTGGCCCTGAATTGATGTTTATTGTAGAACTATATAATACTAGTACGAGTACTATACTTGAAGAAAGTTTAAAGAATATGTCTGTGCAGTTTTTGGCTCGTGCTATACATAAAACAACCTCATCATCTTTTGTTACTCACAGTATCGCTGCCGCGCGCGTGACGGAGCCACGACTCGGACGGCGGCGTCAGCTGTGGCATCCTCCCGGACGTCGAGTGCAGCGTCGAGGACGCCGTCTTGCCGCTCCTCCTTTCCCTGCTCACCGTCCTCGGGCTGCCGCCGCCCCCGCCGTCCGTCGCCGAACGCGCTAGTCTGCTTAGAGCCTTCCTTGCGTCGGCGCAGTACCTCCTGCTGGTGCCAAGAATCGACATGCCCAGCCCGGGGCCGCCGGGACTCGACCACTCCCTGCGCCCGCTGCCGCTGATCTTCTCCTCGTACCAGTGCGACAGGTCGCCGTTCTGTGACCCGCTCTCGACATTGCTCCGGCGAGTGGTACGGGGACGCGCTGGGCTCCACGGGAACCCGCAGAACACCGGCTTCACGCTCCAAGGGAACAGCACCACGAACCCGCACGCCCTCGGAGACATGTCACCGTCGCCTCGCGCCTCCTCGTCGTGCTGCGCCTGTCCTCCGTTCTGTTGCTCCGGCGGCGTGTGCGTGTCGTACTCCCAGCTATCCTCCCGCTGGAGAGCGGGAACGTGGTGGTGCTCGCAGGAAGGGGCGCGGCACAGCGTGCGCGCGTCGCGCCTGGCGTGGGCCGGCGACACGTCCTCCTCGTCGTCGTGCTTGGAGCGGCGCGCGCCACGGCCGCGACGCGGGGACTTCTTGGCGCGCTTCTCCGTGGACGTGGTGGCGATGGCGTTGGCCGCAGGGAGGAACCGGTCCATGATGAAGCTCGACAGGCGGCGCGACGTGGCGCCGCCGTCGACGGAGCTCAGGCGGGCGGCGAGCCGGTCGGACGACGAGATCCTGTCGAGCGCGTCGGAGAAGGTGTCGTCCTCGCTGCCGCCGCCGCCACCGCCGCCGTTGTCGTCGCTGCTCGTCGCGTCGGTGGTGGTGGCGTTGCCGTAGCACGCGGCGCGGGCGTGGCACGGCGTGCCCATGCCGATGCCCCCGCCGCGGCGCCGCCCCGGCGGCGGCTTCGGCGGCAGCACGTCCCGCTCGAGCGACGCGGCGCCGCGGCACGCGCTCCCGGCCTTGGGCACGCCCGGGGAGCTCTCCCAGGAGAAGGGCACGTGCGTGCGCTGCGGCGACGCGGCGCGCGCGCCGCGCGGCGTGCCCGCAGCCGACCCACAGCACGAGCGGCGCGGCGTGGGGAGCGGCGAGTCGAGCAGCTGCGCCACCACGTGCCCGTCGCTCGCCTTGCGCCGCCGCCGCCCCTGACGCTGCTGCTCCTCCTCCTGACGGTCCCCGGCGGCGCTCCTCGTCGTGACGATCTCCATGTCGTCGACGCCACGGCGAGACAGCTGGCCCTGCGCCCGTGGCCGGCCGGCTAGGCAACCACCGCTGCTACTACACCGCCGCACGCCGGCGCGGCAGTGCATGCAACAGTGGTGTACGATCGAGTTCGAGTAGCGTACGATCGATGGCGCGTATAAAAGGCCGCGTAGCGAGGTGGTTGCAGCGGCGGGCATTGGCGCGATCGATGGAGCACCGGCAAAGGCGACGCGACGCTGGTGGTTGAGCTGGACTGCTCGACTGGAGGTGGTTCGGCCGGCGCGTGGGAGCTCTGTCGCTCTACTTCTCGTGACGCTGTTTATAGCCAGCCTCCATTGAGGTTGCCGAAAGGGAAGGGAGCCGCGCTAGCTTCGATCCGGTCGAAACTTTAGGCTCCGTCATGGAACGGGTGACAAGTTCGTGGAATTCCTGCCAAGTTTGCTTCAAATTTCGAAGTTCTTTTTTTTTTGCACCAAAATTAAAAAGATCGCTTTAAATTACAATCATGTAGTTCCAGAAGGAGTTCAAGTAGTTTCATACTTTGGTGCCGTGGTAGTGCTACACACAATGTTATGATTTTAAACTGGCATCACAACTTTTTCACCAGACTCTTTGAATTTTTAAAATTTTAGACAAATTTTCTTAATGTTTCAGTCATTACGAAGCATTGACATAATGACATCGACCACGACGACCGCCTACTGTTGCGGCTGCTCTGGGGCAACCGGCAAATGGCGCGCAGCCACAAGGGAGCTACGCGTGGCAGCAACACATGGTGACAACAATGGACTCCTCGTCCAGGCCGGTCTATAGGTCAGGGACCTATATCTTTTTCCACTCTTAAGACCCAGTAAGGTAAAATAATTCTAAAATTATAGTGGCCCAAGCTCTAGCTTCCTATATCTCTGCTCTGATTTTATTTTTCTAAAAAAATACTCTGAGATTTCGTATAGAAAAGAGGGAATCACATGTTCCATTTAAGAAACCCATAGAGAGATACATCATTCATGGGAACAACATCAACATCGCCCATCAAATACTCCAGCATTTCTAAATATTTTTTCGTGATATCATCATTTCTTTGGCTTCTCCAAATATGTAGAACAATACCGGCCCTCATGTGTCACTACAAAGTTGTATTTATTCATTGGTGAAGACTAACGATGCAATTACATAACTATATCACCCGTAAGCAGGTCTCTTTAATTCCCAACAGTTCTACTTGTCCCCATCATCCATGTTATTTCATCCTCTTATTAATTCAATGCCTAATATGTCTACTCTTCTACATATTTTTTGCACACGCATATGAATCTGTTACTCTTATAATTTTGTTCTATGATTAATCACAAAGTTACAATGTATATACACGTGTACACAAGGATCAATTGATAGAAATAAGTATCATGGTAAATAGTTTTCTCGGATCAATAGAAATAAGTAGTTTCGAATATCTTCACTGAGATTCCAAAGATCATGGATCTCACAAATGTACCGATTATATATTTGTTTAGAGGTCTAAGAACGCTAATTATGTTTAAACTTTGAGTAATGTTTTTTAGCGCAAATATTAAAGATACATTTAAGCAATTTTCCATAGTAGGGGGGGGGGGGGGCATTGCCCTCCTCCCCCTTGACCCAGTAAAACTTTGCCACTTTAAACGAAGGGCTTTTGGTGTCGTGATGCCCTAGGGTCCCCAAAATCTATGGACCTGCCCTACCCTCGTCGATGCGCGGCCTCCGATATGCGCCTGTCGCTCCTCGGACGTCGGGTTGCCGTGAGTTCAGGGACAATCTTCTACACGACGACATGACTACCACCGCGATTGCCAAAATTGAGCGGGTGATTGGCCCGCCATCAGTAGATCGGGGGTACGGGGTGCGACTGCCGACGACGATGTGTGTTTGGTGGCCCGATCAGCGGCGCCGGCTAGGGGCCTAGAGTTTCAGCATGTGAGGGAAGGTGAGATGTAGATGCAGGATCCTGCATCCAGACCTCCTCGACCCGCAGATATGGTGGTCGCTGGTGGTGATATGGAGGAACCCGCATAAAATTTCCGGGCCGGTCTTCATATGCTCAGGGGGCGTTCAACCAAAATCCGCAAAACAGCCTAATTTTTTGCGGGATCCGTTAGTGGCAGATTAATAATAATATCTTAAATAACTCTAGCAGCATGCGCAATTGATGTTCCCTTACAAAAAGAAAATTGCAAGGCAATTTAATGTTGTTTTAAGCTCCCAACTGGATTGTTCCACATGGATCCGTGCGGCCGTATCGGATCGATCGAGAGGTTTTACTCCACTCGGCTAGCTATATGTAGTAGTAGGACGAGACACGTTTAGTTAGTGGTTAATCCCCAGGCCGACAGTCCCAACGGTACCATCGGGTCACTGGCATTCTATCCGCTCTGCACGAAACCAAGGGCAACCTCGACGGCAGTACGTACACTGCTTCTGACGACCTGTTGTTTTTTCCTGAACTACAGTATGGAGGCGTTTAAATGGTGATGCTACCGGAGGAAGCATTTCTCGGAAACACCGTTGCGACAGGAGATCAGGTGCTAGTGCTACTGTCTGCAATTATATTTTTAAATTTTAGCCGCTGACCTGATTAATTTAGCGAGGAGCTCACGCTGCGTTCGAACGGTCGAACCATATGCTGATAATACTGTCAGCGAGTGCTGTCCCGATACTGTGGACTCCAGGAGAAAGATATGTACCTCATTAGGTAATTCACACACTGATCAACCCATTGACTCGATCAAATTGTGATGATTCATCTCCAGACTGCAAATTATCCCCAAATCGCAAATGGTCCTGCTTCATTCGCCAGATTCTACATGTATATATGCGTGCCTAAGTTTTTTCAGAACTCTTTTAAAACTAATAAGTGCACTTCCGTGCTTCCGTGAGATGTCTATCATTAGTCTTCTCAAGTTATGAATGTATAAAGGATTTTACTGAGTTTTACATGCATGGTACATCCATGGGTGGATATTACTGAAGACGTATATGGCTTGTGCACTAACTTTGCCACGCTCTGCCAGACCACAAGTTTGAGAAGTTTTATCTTCAGGTTAGTCAGCGTTTGGTTTAGTACAGTACTTGTGGTAAGATTTTTTTTTCACAATATGTAATTCTATATCCGACCTACGTGTTACAGACTCACATAAGGGTGATAAGATTTTTTTAGTTGTGAAAGAAAATGATATTAATTTTGATTCGCTAACTTTGCACGTACTCGGATAAAAACTAGCAACTCTAACACAGCGACCATACATGCTCTTCAGTGTTAGTTATTTTTTCCTTAATTAAAAATAATATATTAATATAAAAAAGTACCAATTACACGCACATCCCAAATAAATAAATAAAGCCTCGTCCAATTGATCAGGGACTTACAACAGTAGGAACTACCCAAAACATGTCAAGTTCGAGACAGCATGCGCATGGTTTTTATATGGACATCGCCACACAATGAAACCGCGTCTGCATGACGCGATGTGAAGGGTTTCGCGGCATAGTAAATCAAAATTTTCTACGGATGCGAACAGAGGGAAAGCCAAGATCTAATCTAGAATATGCAATCAACGAGAGAGATTGGATTAGATCTTCATACCCTTGAAGATTCGCACAGCGGAACGTTCGTCGGAACGTGGGTGATGTAGTCGTACTCGCTTCTCCTCCTCGCGATCCGATCTGATCTAGCACCACAAGTGGCGGTGCCTCCGTGAGATGCACACGTGCAGCACCTCGACGTCTCCTCCTTCCTCGGACCAGCAAGTATGATGGAGAGATAGATTGGATCTACAACACGACGGCGTGGTGTATATGGTGGAGAATTTCTGCTGCAGGGCTTCGCCTACAAACAGTCGGGAGGGAGAGAGGAAAGCTAGCAAGGCGGCTAGGGTTTGGAGGAGAGGTGTGTGTGGTTGGTGCGCCCCCACCCCTCTTTATATAGAGGGGGGGGCGCAGCCCTAGCCCCTCCCCCAAGCCCAAAGGATAAGGAGTGGGGGGCATGGACTCTCCCCTCTTCTAGAAACCCTATCTCTAGTTTAAACGATTTAAACTCTCTAGGATCGGCTGGGCCCTATGGGGCCTTGTGCCCCTGGCCCAATGCGGCCAGGACACTCCCTCATAGGCCCATGCCCCCTCCCGGAAGGTGGGGCCACGTTGGTCCCCTTACGGAAGGTTCTAGAAGCTTTCGGTACAATACCGATTAACCCGGAACAATTCCGAACTCCAAAAACTGCATTGCCTTATATGAATCTTATTCTCCGGACCATTTCGGAACCTCTCGTGATATCCCGGATCCCATCCGAGACTCCGAACAAAAATTCATAAACCAATTATCCAATCTATCCTAGCGTCGAGACACGTTAAGTGTGTGACCCTGCGGGTTCGAGAATATGCAGACATGATCTTCTATCAATAATCAATAGCGGGGTCTGGGCACCCATATTGACTCCCACACATTCATCGATGATCATATCGGATGAACCACGATGTCAGGATTAAAACAATCCCATATATATATTCCATTCGTCTCGCGATATTTTACTTGCCCGAGATTCGATCGTCGGTACCGTCATACCTAGTTCAATCTCGTTCACAACAAGTACTTTACTCGTTCCGTAATTCGATATCACTTTGTGATTAACTCCTTAACCACATGCTTGCAAGCGGTGTTGATATCGATTACCGAGTGGGCCCGAAGTATATCTCTCCGACTTGGGAGGGACAAATTCCATCTCGATACATACAACCCAACAGATACTTTCCGATCACCTGAGAGACACCTTTATGATCACCCTCTCATAGGATGACGTTTGATGACCTCAAAGGTTTCTTCCGGTACCAGGGAGTTGCATTATCTCATGGTCTAAGGAATACAATATTTGACATAGGAAAAGCTTCGCAAAGATGAACACGATGAAACGATCTAATTGCTTCGCTTAGTTTGGGTCTGTCCATCATATCATTCTCCCAATGATATGATCTCATTATCAATTGACAACTCATGTCTATGGTTAGGAAACCTTAACCATCATTGATCAATGAGCTAGTCCTTAGAGGCGTACTAGGGACACGGTGTTGTTCACAAACCACACAAGTATTAATGTTTTCGCTTAATACAATTCTAGCATGGAATATAAACTTTATCATGAACAAGAATTATAATAATAACATCTTTATTATTGCCTCTAGGGCATAATTCCAACACGATGTCCTCTTTAGTCCATCCATCATGAACATCTCGAATGTCGATCTCTTTCATCACTGTGACTTTTCTCACCTCCTGCGACACCATGATAATCATGGCGAAGAATTTACCATGGTCGTCGTGCCAGTGGTGCCGATGGACATCATATGGATGGAGATCACAAAGAAGACTGGCTTAGGTGAAGCCCGCCTCACCGACGACATGAGGCAGCGAGGGCCCTAGCCTCACACTCGTAGGTCTACCGGTAGGAGGACATAACTTGACGCACATCCGCCACAGGCCAAACTTCTATGGACGTGTAGATCCGACAGTCCGCCAGCAGGAGAGTACGACACCCATGCCATGCAAATCCACCGTTGGCCGAGCAGCCATGAACATGTAGACCCGACAACTTGCCAGTCGGAGAGCATGTCGCCCAAACCGTGCAAATCCACCGTCAGCCGTGTAGATCCTAGCCTACCACCACGCAAATCCACTGCGGCTACATGCTCGTGGTGTTTGGAAATTGAAGAATGTAGGAGGGCTGAGGCCTCACCATAAGACGGCCTCCTCTGACGGGAGTCGCCGCCATAAGACGGCCTCCTCTGACGTTGACATGAAGATCTGAAGGGAGGGTTGGAGCTTTGGCAGAGGGCCAGAAGAGACTGTATTTTGTGTGATACATGCCTAGAAGAGACCATCATGCACATGTTCTTTGAGTGTAGCTTTAGCCAGACCTTCCGATGGACAATTGGCATTGAATGGACTTTCTTGTGGAAATTTTTATTACTAGTTCTTGGAGCATATGGGAACAAAAAATGATGCTATATCAGAGATATACCTCCCTATAACCAGAGATGCCTGACTAGATTTAAGTCCTTCATCTCTTTGAATTTGTATAGAGCTAAGACTAGCCTTAAAGAAGGTCCACAATCCTCTTAATAAGCTGAGCTGAAGCACACTGTAAATATTTGTACTCCTTTTTATAAAATGAAAATGACATATTAGGGAGTCTTTTCCTACTATATTTGTGTAAAAAAACTTTCCTGGTTAATTGACAGAAAACCAAGTTAAACTTGAATAAACCGGTTGTTTATTTGTGTTAGGATATGCTATCTAGAAATAATCATGTATTCATGAAAATGAAAACATAAAATAAAAGAAAAAATAAAGTGGAAATAAAAATGAATATAATACTTTCTTCCTTTGAAAATAAGTGTCGCAGATTTATCTAGACAACCATGTATTTAGACGTGTTTTATGCGTATACAGATTTGTGTATCTAAACAAATATGCGATAATTATTTCTAAACAGAGGGAGTATAGAAATTATATTAAAACAGAAATATAAGAGTGTATCTCAATAAAAATAAATAAATAATATAAAAGGTAAAAAAGACACAAAAACATGGAAAAGAATAAAAAGTAAAATAAAACGGTCTTATTGGGCCAGCCCATCGTGCGAGTTGCGTGGATGTCACCTCCGTACTCAAATAGGATTCCTCGTTGGCCCCGTTTGTCGTCAGCCGATCTTTCAATCAAAAAGGAAAAAAAGGTTTGTCCTGAGCTTGCTAAGCAGGAAATATTGTCGAAAGGAAAAAAAGAGCTTGGTAAGCACGAAAGACTGCATCTAAAAGAGGAGAGGCTCTGTCTCTTCCCAGTTCCCCCAAACCCCAACCATGGCCGACGCCTCCGACCCCGCCGCCGACCAAAACCCTAAGAACGCCGGAGCCCACATGCCGGACCCGTGGGCTGGATCCAATGGCGAAACCTCCGAGGAGGAGTACGAGTACGAGGAGGTGGATGAGGATGAGCTGGACGGGCCGGCGGCCGCCGCCGTCGAGCGGGAGAAGGTGCAGTCCGTGTTCCGGAGGCTCTCGTCGAACCCCGTGGAGATCCGCGTCCACGACGTCATCATCAGGGGCAACGCCAAGACGAAGGAGCAGCTCATCGAGGCGGAGGCCGCCGACATCCTCCGCGCCGCCACCACCGTGCAGGACCTGCTGCAGGCCGCGACCGTCGCCAGCGCGAGGCTCCGCGAGCTCGACGTGTTCGACGCCGTCAACATCACGCTCGACGCCGGCCCGCCCGAGCTGCCCGGCACCACCAACGTCGTCATCGAGGTCGTCGAGGCCACCAGCGCCATCACGGGTAACGCCGGCGTCTTCACCAAGCCCGAGGTGCGTGGTCCACTTGGTTCGATTTGTTGGTGATTGCATTGGATGGTCTGATTGCTTGTGGCTATTGACTTAGAGCAACATTTGTTCGTTACCACGGGGCCTGGATTGAGATCTAGATTCGTAGTTAACCCATTGTCAGAATCGTTTTTCCGGAATTGGTCATATTTCCAAATGTTTTCTTATGCTTAGATTAGTGTTATGATTCCTTAATCATCACAAGTTCCTGCTAGTTGGATGCACAGCACTAGTGGAGATTGTATCCTGCAACTGTAAGGCTGTTGAATTTCTGAACGATCATCATGTTAGAAAACTGCATAAGTAAATTTCCAAGCGGCATTGAGAAAGGATGATTTTCAGTATTAACTTCACTGTCGGTATGTAATCACCTAAAGTAGCCAGGTAGTAACGTTAGGCTGCTAGATTAGCTGAATGCTTAAACTTAACTATAATGCTACCATTTTAATCAATACTATTTATCAGTAGTTTTTCTTTTAAATGCAGTATAGGCTTGCAAAACTGAAGTAATGGAACACCTTGAGCTTTGTAATTAAGAAGGAACACCTGGAGCTCTATAAGTTCTAAGAAGGAACACCTAGAGCACATATGAACTGAAGTAGAATTCTACATCTAACATATTAGTCTGCTTGGACGTCATCTTAGCTGATAATCGATCTCAATTAGTTGGAAAGAATTGTATGATTTGGATTGTTGGAGATTGAAAAATTGAAGAAGCAAGAAGCATTCAAAATATTATAGTAGTGTGAAAATGCTAGTAAAATCTATACTGTAATAACATGGTAAATTATAAAATTATACTTCAATATTTGGGAAAATATATGGCCCCTGATGGACACAACAATGTTTACTGGAAACAGTTATATTTTTGACATTCTACATATAGTACTATATTACACATGACTCTTTCCTGGCATTTACTTATTTTTGTGGCCCTCCAGAACCTATGTAACAATGGGATAGACAATGTAGATACGGTGTAGATGTAGGGTGCTCCTGAGCTCATCTACTATCTTCGTCTCCAAAAAAAGCCCGAGAAAAAATTTGCACTTGGTATTTGACCTTGATATCATCCTACTTACTACACTGAACATGTTAAGTAAAAAACTGATTTAGTCATTCATGTTATTAGTTACACTTTATTCCTGCCAGCTGGTAGCTAGTATGTTATCCATCAAATTCTTCAATTGCGATGGAGTCAGCTTAATCCCAATCTGTGGTAAATCTTGGTCAACTGATATATGTTCATATAGAAAGTAAGTTTTAGGTGCCCATAAGAGAATTGACCTGGCAATTGATACTATAGTTTTATAGTTCGTGACTTAATCCACGTCAATATCTGATCCAGTAGTGTGGTACGTAAAAAAACAAGATATTAATTTGTCTGATTAAGAGGGCAACTTTGGGAGTCAAGATACGAGTTCAGTTGTTAGCATTTAGCATGCAGCTTTCACAATTATAGATTAACTTGCATGTTTGCTTTTAACTACCAAGAAAACTATATTCTGACGGTTTTAATAGTTCTTTCAAGTACTGAAAAAAACGCTGCAATTACTAATGTTCAGCATAGGTCTCACTGTGCTCTAATCAAAAAATACAGTGGTTGGGATCAATTGTTTCAGAGTAATAACTAAAATCATGGTCTCATGCATTGTGTTAAAAATAATTGTTTTGCTGAGATGTGCTTAACTCCTCTTTTTTTATTGATGGTTACCTTTATCCTGTAATGAAACCAAATAGTCCCTCCATCCAGAAATAACTGACTTGGGTTTGTCTAAATTCAAATGTATCTATACACTAAAATGCGTACATTCGAATCTAGACAAACCCAAGTCGGTTATTTCTGGACGTAGGGAGTACTTCAGTACAACATTAAGTGTATAGGTCATGATCTTACTCTAGCTATATTGCCCTCATCGTAAGGGTAGAAAAAAAATCCACTGTTGGGATTACTGCATGCGTATAACCTCCACTTAACTATTTTAGAGGTTTCCACTCTGATGTTGTATATTCGTTTGTAGGCAAAATCCTGGTCACTGGAAGGCGCTCTTAAGTTGAAGAATTTGGCTGGCTATGCAGACATCTGGGATGCTTCAGTTGGATATGGTTGGGACCAAACATCAGAAGTTGGTGTTGGTGTCTCGGTACCAAGATTTAAATCAATACCAACGCCCCTGATGGCTCGGGCATCATTGATGTCACAAGATTGGCTGAAGTTCTCATCATACAAGGAGCGCCTACTTGGTCTTTCGCTTGGTTTGCTCTCAACCAGGAACCACAATTTGTCTTATAACCTTACATGGCGTACCTTAACTGACCCATCACAGCTCGCATCAAAGTCCATAAGAAGGCAGTTAGGGCACAATCTTCTATCTGCAATGAAATATACATACAAGATTGATCAAAGGGATTCACGTCTGAGGCCAATAAGAGGATATGCATTTCAGTCAGCCTCTCAAATTGGTGGCCTTTGGGATAGCAAAGGATTAAAATTCTTTCGCCAGGTTTGTTTTCCACGTCTTCTGCCCCCCTTTTTCATAATTTATTTAGCTCTAATAATCCCTTTATCGATTTCTCTTCTCTTGTTGGTTGCTCCTTACAATAATGGAGAAGTATTCTTATTATTGTTATATTTCACATTATGTCGTTGTTGACTTTGCTTCAGGAGTTTGATGTCCGTGCTGCTGTGCCTTTTGGATTCTACAATGCTGCTCTCAACGTTGGTCTAGGAGCGGGTGTCATCCTCCCGCTAGGAAGAGGATTTATGGATTCGTCTACGCCAGTGACTGATAGATTTAACCTTGGAGGCCATTCTTCCCCAGTCTGCAGCCTGGGTGGAATATCGTCCTTGCTGGGTTTCAGAACAAGAGGAGTTGGGCCGACAGAAGCACGAAGGGTTGTCCCCGGCGAGTCGGACACTGTTCCAGGGAGGGATTACTTGGGTGGCGATCTTGCTGTTTCCGCCTTTGCTGACCTTTCTTTTGACCTGCCTCTGAAGGCATTTAAAGATGCTGGCATCCATGGCCACGCGTTCCTCACTGCGGGGAACGTCGCGAAGCTGTCGGAGGGTCAGTATAAGAACTTCTCCCTGGATGAGTTCCGCCGTTCGTTTAGGAGCACTGCCGGCGTCGGCATTATTCTGCCCACTAAACTCTTCAGAGTAGAGGTATGTTTCAGTAACCCTTTTTCAGATTTCAGTTACCAAATTACTATTGGTCGTGTATGCCTGCTTCCTGGGACTAGCTAACTTCTTCTACTGTGTTTGTTCAGGTGAACTACTGTTACATTCTGAAGCAGGCTCAGCACGACAGTGGGAAGACGGGCATTCAGTTCAGCTTCTCCTCGCCACAGTAGAGACTTGCTACGAAGCGTCCTGCGCCTGAAGTAGTAGAAAAATCCCTCTTGCCTTGTCGACCGCTTGGCTTACACTATCGTTCTTTTCTTTCTCAAGTTAACTGCTCAGCAAGTGTATTTGCGTAAGCCGTGACTCGTTTTTTGGGCATGAGGAGCCTAGAGATGGTACTGTTGGCCGTTTTGCACATCTCCAGGAAGAGTTTACTTTTGACGCTAATGATGTGTCACGGACAAGCCTTTTTAACTGAAACACCCATGCTGCAATGGTGAATAAAACTTTTTTCTAGAATATAAACTATCGAAAATTTCTATATTCCGTTTGGCAAGCGTTCCGTGTTTGCACTTATTTCGTGTGTGGAACAGCTTATCCTCTTTCGGTCTAGATTGGGTTGCCACGCGGGCGCGAGAGCTCACTTGACCAAACTAAGAGCATCTTGAGCGGTCGTGCTAAAAAATCTGTCGAAATACAGCGTGAGAAAAATAAAGCAAGCCACCCGGAAAATTCAGCCGCCCAAGCGTCCCCTCGCAGTTTTCGCCTCGTCCTCGTGCGTCACTCCGCCACCACCTAGCCTCCGCCTCGGCCTCCCCACACGTCGCACCGCTGCCGCCCCAGCCCTCTGCCTTGACCTTGTCGTGCGTCGCTCTGCCTGTGCCATGCCTCCCCACCGCCGCTCGAGCTCCGGCTACCGCGGTGCGCGCGCGCGTACGAACGGGACGTTTTACGCCGAGATCCGGAGCGGCGACGAGCGCATCACGCTCGGCACGTTCGAGACGGCGCACGAGGCGGCGCGCGCGTACGACGCGGTCGCCCGGCGCCTCGGACGTCCTCGGCGGTCGACGCGCTAGCAGGCGGAAGACCTCGCGCCGCCTCCGCAGGCCGTCACGCGGGAGGCGAGGCAGCAGCAACGCGAGCTCGAGCAGCGCCTCAGCATCGCCGAGCAGGGCGAGCACATGCGCCTCGAGTGGGCGCGACGCTTCTCGGAGGACGTGGCCACAGATGTCGCCTTCTATGCCGACAATAAAGAAGAGAAGGAGGCACGGGAGGCGGCTAAGAAGCAAGATCGGGAGGCGAGGAGGGCCAAGAAGAAGGAGAAGGAGGATAAGGCCGCGAGAAAAGAGGAGAAGAAGAATGGCGTCGGTCCATCGACCATCACCGTCGACTCTTCCTCCTCGGAGTACGAGTGGTCGTTGACTCCGGTGTCGTCCACAGCATTTGACTCCTTCGACTGGGAGTCCGATTAGTTCTAGTCTAGTTTTAAATTCGGTTGTACGAATTGCGGGTTAAACTATGTAATATATTAATATTTGTAGTCTATTTTTACATTTTGTTTGATCTATTTATATGTGCAATTGTTTGAAAATATAGTTTTTAGGCTGCATTTTAGCGCATCTGTAAAAAGACCAACTCAGAGCTGTATTTTGGCGCGTCGGTTTATAACTCCCGGTGAAGCTCTCGTCGGCGCCGCGCGCTGCATCCGCATAGCGCGCGCTGTAAACCCGAATACAACGCCTATTATAACGCTTGCTGAAGAAGCTCTAAGAGCATCTGATGCGGCTCAGATCACCGTAGAGCTTTGTTAGGAAACCCTAAGAGGAAGGTATGATGAGTACAGCAATAAGTTTTCCCTCAGTACGGAACCAAGGTTATCGAACCAGCAGGAGGAAGGAAACGACTCAAAGGTGTTGCTAACAACTTGGAAACCTGCACAACACAAACTCAAGACTTTGCCCCAATGAACAGTGAGGATGTCAATCTCACCGGTTTGCTGAAAACAAAGGATTAAATGCATGGTGTGAAAGGTAATGGTAGCTTGCAGAAAGTAAACAGGAACAGTGGAAGATGTATCAATGGTAAAGATTGGACCGGGGCCCACAATTTACTAGAGGTGTTCTTTTTAAGATAAACAACATAACATGTTGGGTAAACAAATTACAGTGGGGCAATTGACAAAGACAGAGCAAGGCAAAACAATGCAATACTAGACATTCATGATCCTATGAGATTTGATTGGGCATTATAACAATATACATAGACCGCCATCCAACTGTATCTATGACTAGTAATCCATCTTCAGGTTATCATCCGACCCCCCCTACAGTATTAAGTTACAAGCAACGGATAACTGCTTTAAGCAATGTGTGTAAAGTAAACAATACAATTGTTCCATGAACAAGAGATTATTGTTTTCTCCCTAGTAGCAACAACACATCTACAACCTTAGAGATTTCTGTCACTTCCCCAGATTCAATAGAGGCATCAACCCACTATCTAGCATAAATACTCCCTCTTGAAGTCACTAGCATCTACTTGGCCAAGATAGCTACTAGAAACGGAGAGCATGCAAGATCTCAAACAACACATACATGATAGAATCAATAATATAGAATCATTAATCAATCTGACATAGTAATCTCAATATCCATCGGATCCCCGCAAACACAACATTCATGATTACAAATAGATGATCTTGATCATTAACGAAGCTCATAAGATCTAAACATGGTAGCACAAAGGAGGAAAATCAACCATCTAGTTACTGTATGGACCCATAGTCCAAGGTGGAACTACTCACGCATCATACCGGAGGCTGGCATGGTGATGAAGAATGCCTCTGGGATGATCTCTCCCCTCCGGCAGGGTGCCGGAAAGAGCTTCAGACCCCCCGATCTAGGGACGATGGTGGCGGCGGCTATGGACTATTTCGTTTAGATCTGATCGGGTACTTAGGGCTTCTTATAGACGAAGGGTGTAACATCCCAGCATTAGAGCCTAGAAATAAGCTGAACCCAGATGTGTGCATTGCATTCATGCATAGAAAATCCGAGTAATTTTCGCGTTTTTGAACAAAACTTGTCAATATGATTGAAGCTTCTCTTAACTTGATGGAATTGAAGTAGATCATCAAGTTGACTGCGATAAGTTTCAATATGACCTTTGCTAAAACCTTATTTTGGGTAAGGGAGATTTGATCTAAGGGTAGATCAAATGTAATAAAAGTTAAACCCTGATACATTATGATTTATATTTGATCCTTAGGTGATCTATTATAGTATTCATTATAATCACTCATAAGTACCAAGTTGAGGATATAACATAAATAATAAGAATTTAACAACTACGTCTGAATCTCAACTGCACATACCATGAGTATCATGGTAATACCTAAACCCTACTTCTTAAGTAAGATTGAGTAGGAAAGAGACTAAGTCAAGATCATTCACTATATATCTTACTTTCCATATCAATCTTTATGGAACTTATCTCAATATCTGCTGTTCATCAGTGATTGAATAATCCACCATTGATTTACAAATTCTTCAACTATCAATCCTTGATCTACTATTTCTTGATCTTATCATAACATCTACTTAAATCTTTTAAAGAGGGCATAGTCCATGAATAACCTTAATCCAATATGAGATACTAAGAACATAATTTCAATACAATTGAAACGTAGTATTGATAAAGCCTTGTTTAGCCAACTAAGAACTTAAGCTATAAGTGATTAAAGGACTATATTGATCATGCCTTACTCACCAGGATGGTCTACCTATATCTTGTATAAGAGATATTGGTGGGTAGAACATGATTGAAACTCTAGTAGAGATAAGTTATCCTAGAGTAGTTATTACAAGCCACATTAATATAATGTGAGATTGGAGCGTGAGTTATAAGAGTAAAGTAAATGTAGGATGATATTATTCAATTAAAGCTAGTTTAGCATCTTAAAGGATAGTAAGCCTTAGAGAAAGATAGTTGGATACATACATACATCTGATGAAGAAATATTAGTGATGGAGGATTAAGGAAGATTATGAGTGGAGTTTGAAAGAACTACTTGTTGGATTGATAATTATCAGCAGTAGAGTAGTGGGTATAACCAAGCAAAGATATGAGAAAAACTATGAAATGCTTTAGTATCAAACTCATTGGATTTATCCATGAGTTTAGAAGAATAAAAGGTGAATAAGGACATTCTTGTGAAGTAAAGATCATCATACTAATTATGATGATGGATAAGAAGAAGTATTATATCTAGGAAAGGAATTCTTTAATTAAAGGTCAAGGATGGTGAAGAATGGAAAAAACACATTCTTATTAAACAACCAACTCTAAATCTTAAACCAAGTATAATGTCCATTCAGGGAATTGATTCATCATCTTATGTTAATATCACTTTATAGGAATATTTTCCTATAACAAATCACATAAGCACATCTCTGCCAATTCCAACCATCATAATTATATGTGCTTAGGAGTATCTTTATCAATTTATTTCTATAAAACATTCTAAATATAACTTTCTAGTCCTAAAGGTGATGTCATCAAATATCCCAAACAGAAAACAATATGCTTAGTTATTAAATCTTTACTCACATCCATAAAGGAATCTAAGTATATTAAAAACCCTAAACCCTAGGGTAAATATTCATCATTCAAAACCCTAAACTTCTTTGTTTATCATAATAGAATATATACATTGCCATTTTCCAAATTAATGGAAGTAGTAATAACCATATTAATTTCTTTTATATTTCATGCATCAAATAATGATATAGGATTATTATACATATAAAAATTTCTATTCAAAACTATGGGCCAACTAGAGTTAAGTTTTATAAACAAATAAGAAGGTAACATTTAATAAATCCATGTTTAAAATTGGAAATAAAAAGAATAAGAAAATCTTCTACAAAATATTAAAGGGGCTCATATAAAGAAAATAAAAAGAAATATAAAAACATTTATCATGAAAGATTCATAAAAGGAATCACAATAAATACAAATTTTTGCTGTAAGTATTCAGCAAATAAACTTTATTAGAAAAGTTCAAAATATAGATTATATACAAATCTAAAAAGGAAAACAGAAAATAGAAAAAATGGAAAACAAATAAAAAAACAAAACCTGGCCATGGCCCAACTCCTACCTGCTTACCTGTCGCCCAGGTGCAACCCACAAAGGCCCACTAACCAGCCCAGCTCATTCTCATCTCTGGATGACAGGTGGGACCAAAGAGTTGTGAGGAAAGAAACGCCAGGGGGTTATCCACAAAACAACATGTCGTCGTCTTCCTCCAGCTGGAAGCAGCTCGGTGGCGAGGCCGAGGCCGTCCGCCGTCGTCCTTGCACCAAGATCAACGCCACCATCGCTAGGAGAGGATAAGGAGGCCACCGCAACGTCCCTGCTCGTCCTCATCCTCATTTTCCCCATCTGAAACCCTCTCTACCTCATTTCCCAACCATGCCGAGAACCCTAGCTCGGAGGTGAGCCGGAGCCGGCGATTCCGTGCTCGCCTCGGCCAGATAAGACCATGGTGGAGACCACCGTGCTCTTCTCGAGAGATTTCCCAACTTGAAACTGCGGAGGAGGCGTAAATTTAATCCAATCGGACCCTCGGTTCCCGACGCTGTCCGTCGACCTCACCGTCGTCTCCGACCACGCCTCGCCGAATCAAGCACACTATCGCGTTTCTGGTAAGTCATCGAGTCTCTTAGCATGCGCTGATGCTTTGTTTGCTGCCTAAATCCACGCCACCATGATCAACCGCAAGCACCGCCGCCTAAGCTCGTCGCCGGTTGTCCTCCGATGACCAAAAACCAGCGACGCCACCACTATCCTACTCGCCTCGTTGTTCTGGTTCAAACAAGCCCCTACACACCCGCTAGCTCGCACGCTACTGCTCTCCTTGCCGTCGTCTGCCATGCCACCGGCGAGGTGACGTCAGGATCAGATCACCCTAGCCACGTCAGCTAGTTTGACCAGTCTTTGTCTCGCGTGGCTGATGACATGGCCTTGGGCTCATATGTCATTGTGTGGGGGTAACAAACCGGTCAGTAACAAATAGATTTTCTAACCTAAAGAGCTGAGGTGGACATAGGCCCACTGGTCAGTGACTCAGGCTATATGTAGGTGTGGTGTAAAAAGTAAATTCCTGTTTAAGAAATAAATAAAATATTATAAACTTAATTATTATTATGAAATCAAACAAATGATTAAATCTTGTTTAATTAATAACTTTTGATTTATAATTCAGAAAAATGTGTATAATATATGACAATTTGTAGAAAAATAAAACGTACAACTTAAACTTATTATCAACTAATATTTTGATGATTATTTAAAAAATTATGGTTTCATAAGAATTTTAAAAGAAATCAAACTTAGATAATTCATATGCCAATAATGGTAAATATTAGAAATATGAATAAAATACCAAAAAGCTTAGAAAAATAAAGACCATAACTTAAAACTAGAATCATGCATTATTATTTCACTTACTTAAATATTTATTATTTATTAAGTATTTTTAAAGAATTAAATCTTATATAAATCATATCTTATTATTTATAAATCATAAAAATAAATATATTATACCAAAATGATCACAAAAAGAATATCTACATGTTAAAAATATAATATTCCACTTTTGAGTTAATTAAAAATTCAAATATTTTAATAACTCAAATTTAAACTTATTTACTTAATTAATAATTCATATAAGGATAAATAAAATTTGTTAATATTCCTAAAATGAGTCAATTAAGTCTAATAAATAGTATTAGTCTTAAATATTAACAATATGAAGCCATAATGGTTTAAAACATTATAAACACCTTTTTATTAAATTATCTTCAACCTTAAGTGAAGATTATATTCTCAAAGGATTCCAATTCATGATAAAAACCTTAAAGAACAACTTGTGAATAAATCAGATCCTTTCTATCTACTTTAACCACCAGATTACAAAAACTACCACAACACTATTGTAAGTCCATAAGTAGTTAAGTAATATTATATCTTGGTTCATAAACTATAAGCCCTCATCTATAAAAAGGTAAATAATACTATTCCATTATAAACTCAATAAACCACTAACTAACCACAAAGATTGTTTAAACCTTAGAAAAGAATCTATTCTTCAAAAGTTATTTGTTTTGCCACTACGGACAATATATGACAAATAATCAAGATCGCATTACTTCATACTTCACTTGTATACCTAGGAGCAATAACACTTAAGCTATTTATAAGTGACTCTACTGATAAAGTAAAGTTTGGAGATAAACTATTAAAATGTAAACAATTTTGAATAGCATTTCATAGATATATATTTTATTGCAACATAAATATGTACTGTTCACACACACTCACAAGCCCTAATAAGAAGCACATGTGTGAAACTTATCTAAAAGAACAACACATTCTAAAGTAACCATTTCCGAAATCCAAACCCTAGAACAACGTTTTTCCAACATTCGCGTTTATAAAAGTACATCTCATTACTTATGAATAAGCATACTGCTTCTTTAAACATTAGTCCTTACCAGACCAATGATGATGATTTCATATTTTGGATATTATATTATCTTGAAGACCGTGAGTGCATAATCTTGCAACCACAAAAGGCAAGTTCACATTTGCTCATGTCCTTTGTTTATTTTCGGTAAAGTATTTTACAAATCCAGTGTTGTCCTCACCTGCATTTGAAAAAGGTCATAAAACACTATTTTCTATAATATTGTGAACTATTGGTTACTGATCCAGGGTGATCAGCTAATCTAGTAAATCTGACAGTTGGAATACCACTGTTCAGAACTATATCACCTAGGACTTAACAACCAATGTCGCCAGTGATTCTTGCGCCGTATATTACGCGTTGACCATGAGATTTGGAATGGGACGGAGAAGTCAGCTGTATCTTCTTCCTCTTGCATGAAGCCGGATATGCAGGTCATGGCTGTTATCCTTGTAGCGTGCATATTTATTGGTAATTCGTAGAGGATATGCAACATATGGGTGGGAACCCTCAACGTCCCATGATAGTTTTGACATCTAACGGTTTGTACAAACCATTGCCGTAATTCTTTATGTGGGCATGGTGTACACCAAGGAGGCATGCGAGGTCGCGAAGGGGGCAGTGATTGGCTTGGATTATCTTCTGGGCCCCACATCATGGAATTGTGGACGGGAATAAGCTGCCCGGTTGTGCAACAAAGAGTTGATCTCTCATGGGTAAAGTAACGCACCTCTGCAGAGTGTAGAACTGTAACTTGTTACTCCCTGTTCCGGGAAGGAGCTGTGAACGCGGCGGGAAAGGAACTCCATGAAAGTTCTGGTAAACCCGTGAAGGCTGACGGACATAGCTTTTCAGAATAAAAGCAACCTTTGAAGAAATGTTTATGAAAACTTGCATTGCCTACGACCTATGGTTTGTGGCTATAGTTATAGTGCATCAAACACTCCTTTTCAAGTGAATTTGCTGAGTACAATCGTACTCAAAGTATCTTCTTAACCCTTGTTAGATTCTGAAGCCGGAATAGACAACATCCACATCAAGTTATGCTCCAGGACTCGTCATCCAAAGCCAAAGCTCTTCAGTGAAGTCAAAGGAAGTCAACATATACATCAACTCAAGTGAAGACGAAGTTACTGAATAGATAGGAATATAATATCTAGCCAAAGAACCTAATTCTGTAGTGTATTGCAATAGCAGCAATACCAATCCCTTAGTTAAAATACTAGTCTTAATAGTAAGATAGTTCTTGTATTGTTTATCTTTGATTCTTCTCCGTAAGAAGTTCTTTCTCTCTCTTTAACCTAGAGTGTTCTCTGGATCTTGTGTAAAGAGTGAGTTGTACCCTGTAGCCATATATTGGACCCGATGTGTTTCTGTTGTGCCATTATGAGGGATGTAATACTAGTGAACGGTGTTTTATTGGTGTTATGTCAACGAATATAGTATACTACATCATAAAGTGTTATACTGGGTCACCGCAAAGGGGGAGACCGAGGGGGTGCCCGAGGTGGCCGCACCCCCTAGGCGCGACCAAAGAGTGTGGGCTCCTCGTGGCCCTCCTCCGTCTCGTCTTCTGGCTCCATGTTCTCCTCGGTAAAATATTGATTTTGGCTTTCGTCCCGTCCAATTCTGAGAATATTTATTTTCTCGCTTTTCTGGAACCAAAAACAACAGAAAATAGGCAACTGGCACTGTGGCATCTTGTTAATAGGTTAGTCCCAGAAAACATATAAAAATACCTCAAAGTATAGACAAAGCAAAGCAAAGTTGATACTAAATAAGCATGGAACATCAAAAATTATAGATACGTTTACGACGTATCAGCATCTCTAGTCGGGTCGGGTTCCAGGAGGCCATTTCTAGGGAGAAATTTTTATCCTGGTGACGAATAATGGTTCAATCGTATTTTTAGGAGGCCGATTTGGTCTGGATTTAGCCTAGCTTTTATACGGTGTTCCCAGGCGATCCTAGGTCGCTGGAACCATCTGGAACGCTGGACGGAGCGGAATCGGCGAAAAAATAGCTCTGCTTGTGGCCTTGCTCTATCAGCGCGACTGGAAGCCAAGTCGTCCTCATCCCTTCGCCTCGGCTCCCGCGACGGACCGCCAGGCAATGACTGCATGTCTCGTCGACCATGCTTCTCCTTAATGGCGCGCCACCGCCGGCCAGCTTTCCCGTCGGGTCGTGTTTTCCCGCCCATGCCGCTACACCCCTCCCGCATACGCCACCCCTTTCGGCTATAAAAGTCGGAGCCCTCACTAGTTCACAGCCCACACTCTCAAGCGTCCCCATTCCGGCCACGAACTCCACCTCCGGCGAGAAGAAGAAGCTCTTAGCAAAAGCAATGGCGGAGAGGTCCCCAGGCGACCCCGTGGCGGCGTACGGCTTCGTATGGACTCCAGCCGTGGGAGGCCCGAATGTTGCACGACGCCGGCTACATGGCGCCGCCCACCTGGAAGCTCAGCGTCGGTGGCTTTTGGGTGCCACCGGTGCCTCAGGACAACGAGATGGTCGAGGGATCCAGGCCGCCATCGTGGTGATAGAGGATTCGGACCTTGCCGAAGACCCCGGTAACCTAGTTTACTGGGAGCAGTTCTTCGCCGGGCGCTCGAACCGGGAGCTCGCCGCCGAAGACGGCCCGCCCGGCACGCCACCGAAGCGCAACAATGCGGCGGCATGCCGTCGGTGGTGGAGTGCGCCAGGACGGACGCTCGCCGCAGACATGGAGCATATCGCCACCGACAACCGCCTGAGGCTGGGCTTCTCGCCTCGCTCGCCACCGTCCACGTCGAGGCGCGGTGCGGCGGTGAACTAGCTGCCCGGGAGGATGGGCAGCCTCAGTTTCTTGTCCTCCGCCGCCTTGGCCTTGCGCCTGTTCGGCTCTGCGCCAGCACAATCGCCGCGAGCTAGCGGCGAGGCACTGCGGCTCGTGAAGCGGGAGGCCGAGACGCCGATGCGCTCGCCTCCAAGGACACGCTCACGTGGCCTCATCATTAACGAAGGCCACACACCGTCACCGCCAGTTGGCCACCTTCGTCTGCGTGTGCCAAAGCCCGAGCCGGTGGAATGGGCCGTCCCAGTCGACGAGGACGCATTCGTCCTCAAAATGGCGATGGAGAACTCCCTGAACGACGTCCTGCCAATGTAGGCGACCGAAGCCTCCGCCCGGTTCAAGGCCGACTAAGAGCATGAGGAGGCCAACTGGGAGCATAAGGAGGCCAACCGCATTTGCCGTCGACAGGAATAGGCCGAGCTCCAGGTTGCGTGCCGCGCTCGCTGGCAGCACGCCTTCCAGGGCACGCCGCTTATCGTCCTCGATGACGATGAGGTCGGGTGTAACATCCCAAAATACTAAACTTGGATCATCAAACTCTAATAATCAAAATTAGGGTTAACAAAAACTTTTCCAATTAAAAGTATGAAAGCATTCATATGTGTGTGTATTAAAATTTTGATTCTTTTGAATTGCCATGGTTCTGTGTTTCTTTGCTTGTAAAATGATTCGTAGGTGAAATAAAAGTCATCTAAACAATCCCCAAACTTTTCCCAAAGACAAACAAGTCAAAACAAATAAATTAAGTGAATGGTCACTTTGGCCAAATTAACTCCCATGCCTACTTTGGCTATCCCTAACTTTCAGAACTTAACATAAACATGTATGGATCTTTGCACCCCTTGATAGTACTCATAATAAAGTACCAAGGCCCACTTTGTGATCATCCAAAAACATTTAAATGCTTAGTTTAAATGACAGTTTAAAATTGAATCTATCTCATATGGGAAGATCCCACTATTTCAAAAATCACTCAAACAAGCTCAATTTTCAAAACCCAAGCACCCACAGAATTCTCAACACATGCCTAGCACACCCACCAAAAATCTTTTCAAAATTCAAAACTCAAGTTCTTGCGGCCATTTCATCATTTTGGCCAACCTTGCTCCCTCTCTGGTTACAACTAGCCTTAGTAGATCATCTAACACCCTTAACTAACCTCTAGCACCACTGTGAGCTTGCCAATGCCATCAATGGTGAGCAGGCCGAGCCTCACCATGTCACCCCAGTGTGGACAGCAAGCTAGGATAAGAACTAGCCGTGCCAACCTTGTCTAGCATGCATCCCATGCCTCACCGCCCCCTCTCGACCAGTCCTAGCTCGAAGACAGCGACCAGGACCGCCAGGAACACCGCGCCCGCGCTGCTGTCGACCATGCCGACGCGCACCGCAGAGCACGCGCAGTTCCCACGCAACCCGACCACCTCGAGCCCTCGTCGCCTGCCAGCATGCACCCCACCGTCCCAGGAGACCACCAGACATATTCGTTTCACCGACCGTACCCCGTAGCCACCGCTCGCCGCGGAGTTCGCCGCCTCTGCCTCGCAAAGCATCGCACGTTCCCGACCAATTGCCACTGCCCCTACACGCGCATTTAAGCTCTAGAGCATCGCCAGGAGACCTCCCGTCGATCGCCAACCTCGGCCATGCCTCTAGCCCCCCGTAGCCATGTCGCCATCGTCGCCTGCCCATCCCTCTCGGTCTCGCAGTCGAGCCTATAAAAGGAGACGACCCCCGCTCGATTTCTTCACACCATATCACTCCCCTGACCTCACTGATCCTTCCACCCCTTAGCTGGAGCAGGAGGAGCAGCAGCTCGTCGGAATTGCGCCGGAGCAGGCCGCCTCTAGAGAAGAAGGGAGCCGTTGATTTCGACCACCCCCGGAGCTGCCGCGACCATCCCTGAGTTCGCCGTCGTCGACTTCATCGTTTTCCCGCATCGCCGTCGTCACTGGAGCCCCGGAATGCCCCCTATGCACCCCCACCGAGCCTCTAGGGTTCGAGCTCGCCGGTGACATGTTCATCGTCGACGACGACCCTTAGCCGTTGATCTCACTTCTAATCCAACGAACCAAATCGCCCCGTAGCGCTTCGCGTGTTATGAGCCACTGACCGGTAGACCCCCCTATCAGTTGAGACCCGCACTGCGGAGTGACACTGGGCCGGCCCATTAACATCTCCCGCGCAGCCCAACCATTTGAATTTAGCTTTTTCTATTTTAATTCAAACTCACTTCTGTACCTAGTTTCAAAAATCAACCCAGCTTGATTCATTGAACCAAATTGCATGAAACCAATTCTGTTAGAAAGGTACTAAAATGCTTAATCCAAGCATGTTGGATTCAAATCATTTGGATCTGTAGATCAACCTTGGTAAAAATAACAAGATAGAAGCTTTTCTGCATTCAAACATTTTTAAAATTTCAACCATAATAGCTTTTGAGTTGATTCCAACTCTCAAAAATCACATTTGATCATACCTTTCAGAATATATAAAAACATATGGGTTTACTTACAGAAATAATGTTCAAGTAATAAAAGAATGCCACATAGGCATTTCTAGTCACTTTAATTATTTAAAATAAAAATGTTAAACCTTATTAAATTGTGACACCACTTTAAATCACATTCTCATGTACTGAAATATGTGGTGATGACATGTGTCAACATGATCCCATGTTTGAGTTGGAGAATATTAAATCTTAAATAGTTTTTCAGTGAGTAGAAATTACTTTTCTAAAAATAAAATAAATAAGACAAAAGGCTTTAATCTTGTAATGTTAGTGATGATACTAGATCATCTATAGTGCACCTTTGTGTGATGATTGAAAATAGTTAAGTATTGTTTGGTAATTGTGTACCTCGTATTTATTTATAGACGCTAGTACCGACCAAGGATACAAGAAGGAAGGAGGATACTACGAAGAAGAAGCCGAGGAGAACTTCAACCACTGCTCTGCACAAGGCAAGCCTTACTAACCAAGTTGACCTATGCAAGCTAATACTTGCTTGTTACCATGCCAACTATATGCCTTAAGCATATGTGATCATACCCACTTGATAACCCAATCCTAGTTTTATTTGCAAGCTTTACACTTTATTTCTTTATCAAAGCTTTCTCTTAGAGTTTACTTAAGTGACTTGTAGATTCTAGGAATATAATTGAAGGTTGCATAAAGAGCATTAAATTTGGCCTAATCTAGATAATCTTGATGTCATCCTAAGGCATGAGATTGAACTTAATTAATCCCCACTTCTATACCACCACTTCATTAGTACTTAATCCCACTTGTAGATGCTAGTGCTAAGCATAAAACTTGATCAACTTTAGATCGGAATACTTGGTGGAAAATGGTTATGAAAACCTTGGAATGATGAGTCATTTGACTCAGATGTTTTGACATGTGTTTCCGAACACCAGATGATTTTGATGATGAAAATGTTGAGGCATGAGCCTTAGCCCTTTATAAAACTGATGGTTGTCTGGATGCGATACCATTCCAATTTTACCGTACAACCACAATACCCAAAAATTGGGTAGGGCTTGACTGGAAACTTATATACCTTAGTATGGGTTCCCTCACGGCCAAGGTCTGAGCTGAGGCTACCTTGTGAAGATTGTCCACCTATGCAGTACCCAAGATGACAGATGGTCGTGGTTGGGAGGCCAAACTCACAGGAGAGGTGCCTATACTAGGGCGTGTAATTGAAAGGTTAGGATTGATTATCCGCATACTGAGTATGGTGAATTCAGGATTTGTTCCTGACGGATGTATCGAATGTTGTGGTGAAAGTGTACAATCTCTGCAGAGTGTAAAACTATTCGAATAGCCGCGTCCGCGTTTATGGACAGTTGGAGTGGCCATACTGTTCCCCTGTCAGATGTTTTCAAATGACTTGTGAAATGGATTGAGAATTTGACTTGACCACAACAGAGTTGTGATATGAATACAAGTTCCCACCTAGGTGTTATAAAACTTCAACTAGCATTCTTTGCTTCTGAACTTAGTAGAGGTAAATCTGGCTTTTTGCAAAACAACCCTAGAGCTTAGTGTCCTACTACAAAAACCTCCATAACTTGTTAGTATTAGTCTGCGAGTACTTAAAGAGTACTCATGGCTTTGTCTCTGGCTATTCCCGTGGCCAGACTATGAAGAGGAGTACGAGGACGAAGGACCCCAGGAAGGTTACGACAACTAGGATAATCTCCCATCGTCAGCATTGCCTATGACCCCAAAGATGGAGCTTCGCCTACGCTACCTTTATTATTACGTATTTCCGCTGCTTGAGCTGTATTAAGAACTGGATCATGAGATCCTTATTTGTGTAAGACCTTATGTATGGTTTGTAATGGATGATGTACTGTGGTATCCAAATCTGTTATGTCTCGCAAAAATGGTAATCCTGGGATTGCGATGTATGGCATAACAGGCATCTGGGATTAAAAATCCGGGTGTTGACAAGTTGGTATCAGAGCCATCCTGACCATAGGAGACCCTAGTTAGACTGGACGTTTGAATAAACAACTTAGTTTTAAAACCAAAGGAAGCAAATATTTACAAAAACTTATTCCCATTCTTATCACTTAGTTTCTTTCATAAAAATTCATGTTCATAAAAAACTCTTGCAAAATACCTAAAATTTGACACACTTGATCACTCTACTAACTTACTCATCCTATATTCTTATAGATGGTCGTGAAGTACATCAAATTTTATCAGTTAGTGAATGGAGGAGACCTCATCTTTGAGCGTGATTTGGACCAGCTTTCGGAACTTCTGGAGCGTCCACACCCCAAGTTCTTCGGAGCTCACCTCAATGATCAAGGAGGAGAATATCTGCAGTGGCTAATTAATGCAAGTCTCCGAGGAAAGATTGAACCTCCCACTGCCGAGGGAATTTAGTTCACCTTAATAGAGAACAACTGGCTAGATGGACTTGCCAGGGCCATGCAGGAAGCTCTTGCCCGTCTGTGTGGGCAGAGTATCAACCAGATCAAGGGTACCCGCTTTGAGTTCTTTACAAGGCGTGATGCTATGGGACATCCACTGGAAGCCCCATACTACCCCGAGATGAAGACTCAGTTGGACCACCGTAGCTTCATGATGTATGATCGTCAGCAGGAGTTGGACAATGAAGGGTTTTGCAGCATAGTAAATAAAAAAATTTCTACGGATGCGAACGGGGAAGCCAAGATCTAATCTAGGAGATGCAAACAACGAGGGGGGATAGATGAGATCTTCATACCCTTGAAGATTCGCACAGCGAAACGTTTGACGGAACGTGGTTGATGTAGTCGTACTCGCTTCTCCTCCTCGCGATCCGATCCGATCCAACACTGCAAGTGGCGATGCCTCCGAGAGATGCACACGTACGACACCTCGACGTCTCCTCCTTCCTCGGTCCAGCAAGTGGGGTGGAGAGATAGGTTGGATCTACAACATGACGGCGTGGTGCAAACGGTGGAGAGTTTCTGCGGCAGGGCTTCACCTACGCGCAGTCGGGAGGGAGAGAGAGAGGAGAGCAGCAGGGCGGCTTGGGCTTGAGGAGGTGTGGTGGGAGGGTGCGCCCCCAGCCCTCTTTATATAGAGGGGTGGGAGGCTTCCCCTTGCCCCTCCTCCAAGCCTAGGGCCGGCGGCCAAGAGGGAGGAGTGGGGGGGCAAGTTTTCCCCCTCCTTCTAGAAGCTCTCCCTGGGGTTTCCCCTAGGGCTTGGCCGGCTGGGCCTATGGGGCCTTGTGCCCCTGGCCCAATGCGGCCAGGGCACTCCCTCGTAGGCCCACGCCCCCTCCCGACAAGTGGGGCCACGTTGGTCCCACTCCGGAAGGTTCTAGAAGCTTCCGGTACAATACCGAACAATCCGAAACAATTTTGAACTCCAAAAACTGCTTTTCCTTATATGAATCTTATCCTCCAGACCATTCTGAAACCTCTCGTGATGTCCTGGATCCCATCCGAGACTCCGAACAAAAACTCATAAACCAATTATCCATTCTATCCTAGCGTCGAGACACGTTAAGTGTGTGACCCTACGGGTTCGAGAATATGCAGACATGATCTTCTATCAATAATCAATAGCGGGGTCTGGAAACCCATATTGACTCCCACACATTCATCGATGATCATATCGGATGAACCACGATGCCAGGATTCAATTAATCCCATATATATTCCCTTCGTCACGCGATATTTTACTTGCCCGAGATTCGATCGTCGGTATCGGCATACCTAGTTCAATCTCGTTCACAGCAAGTACTTTACTCGTTCCGTAATCCGAGATCACTTTGTGATTAACTCCTTAACCACGTGCTTGCAAGCGGTGTTGATATCGATTACCGAGTGGGCCCGAAGTATATCTCTCCGACTTGGGAGGGACAAATCCCATCTCGATACATACAACCCAACAAGTACTTTCCGATCACCTGAGAGACACCTTTATGATCACCCTCTCATAGGATGACATTTGATGTCCTCAAAGCTTTCTTCCGATACCAGGGAGTTGCATTATCTCATGGTCTAAGAAATACAATATTTGACATAAGAAAAAGCTTCGCAAAAGATGAACACGATGACACGATCTAATTGCTCTTCTTGATTTGGGTATGTCCATCATATCATTCTCCCAATGATATGATCTCATTATTAATCGACAACTCATATCTATGGTTAGGAAACCTTGACCATCATTAATCAATGAGCTAGTCCATAGAGGCGTACTAGGGACACAGCGTTGTTCATAAACCACACAAGTATCAAAGTTTCCGCTTAATACAATTCTAGCATGGAATATAAACTTTATCATGAACAAGAATTATAATAATAACATCTTTATTATTGCCTCTAGGGCATAATTCCAACAGACAATGCCCGTGATTGCTCCAACCACAAGTCCGGCATCATCAAGACGAAGGATCAGACAATCGCCATGCTAGAAAAGGATCGCAAGTCTCGCCGCCTTCAGCTCGACAAGAAGGAGCGCATAATTGCTCGTCTTCGCCACCGTATCTCGGATTTGGAGACCATCCATGAGAGAGACATGCAGTTGGAGGAAAGAGAGAATGCCGGAGAAGATCTTCGTGGAGACCCCTACTCCTATCTCAGCGATGATGATGATTTTCTGGAGGATCAGGCTATGGACTTCTTCATCGATGAGTATGATTTTGCCTTCATCGATGAGGATGACGACTACACCGACTCCGAGGAGTAGTAGCACTTGAGCACTAGCGTAGTGAATTGTATTCGGTCCCACTGTATCGTAGTTTCCAGAATGGTTCTTAAAACCATCTGTTTTTCTTGTTTTGTGGTGTGTGTTTGTATCATGTGCTATGAATGAATGAATGAAAAGCAAGTTGCTAGAAAATCTGAGTCAAAATTTAAAAACTTTTCAAAATCCCTAAACCTTAGAAATTTCCCTCTTTTCTCATGATCTATCTCAATCTTCAGATGCCACGCGGAGGAAGTGGTTCATCCCCGGACCCGATGTTACAGATCCTGCAAATGTTGGTTTCTGACCGTGAAGCTGAAAGAGCCGAACGTCAAGCCAACCTAGCCACCCTTCAGCAGATAGCCCAGTTGGCCCACAACAATCAAGGCCAAGGAAATCAGGACAACCATGGTTCTAAGCTCAAGAATTTCCAGAACACCAACCCACCTGTTTTTGCCAAGTCCGAAGAGCCCTTAGACGCAGATGATTGGCTGCAAACCATGGAGAACAACCTAGAAGTCGCTGGAGTGGAAGCTAACGAGAAAGTTCTATTCGCCACCCACTATCTAGCTGGAGATGCAAGAGCATGGTGGAACATCATTCGTGCAATGACCGAAGGACAGATGATGACCTGTGAGGAATTCAAGGTCAAGTTTAGCAGAACCCATGTGCCACCGGGTTTGATCAAGAGAATGAGAGATGAGTTCAGAGAACTGAAGCAAGGAAGGATGACCATAGTGGAATACCGTGAAAAATTCTTGTCCTTAGCTAGGTATGCCCCGGATGAGATTGACACCGAAGCCAAGAAGAAAGAGAGATTCTTGAATGGTCTGCACGATGAGATGCAGATAGTGTTGGTCAATATCCCCTTTGCCGATATTGAAGCCCTTGTCGACTCTGCCATCCACATGGAAGGAAAGATCAACCAAGCCAATGAGAACCGCAAGCGTCGCATGATGCATCAGCCGGGAACCCATCAAACCCCAAAGTATCGCCCTAACCCATCTCCAGGATTTTCCCCGAGAACCAACAGACCCACGATGAACCGTCCGACCTATCCCAACCGTGGAAACCCAAGGCCCGGAGGAAATCACAACAACCTCGGCAACTCTAACAATTTCAACCGTGCACCACCCAAGTTCAACAACAACAATGATGCCACCAACACCAACATTGCCCCGAGGACTGGAAGCAATGATGTGCCTGTTGCAGCAAAGGACAAGTCGCAAGTGACTTGTTATGACTGTGGAAATAAGGGTCACTACTCCAATGTGTGCCCCAAGGAGAATGCCGCAGCCCCCAATGCCAATGCCTCAGCTCAGCGGCAACGTCGTGTCCAGCCCGGAAGAAGGTTTGCCCCAGGGAACTCTCTCAACCGCAACGGCTGTCTTTTTCTCATGCATGCTGAAGAAGCCCAGGAAGCGCCAGACGTCGTGCTGGGTATGTTTTCTGTTAATTCAGTGCTCGCTATAGTGTTGTTTGATTCTGGTGCATCGCACTAATTTGTCACCGAAGAATTTGCATGCACTAGTAAGATTCAACCAACAAACTGAAGAATGTTATGATTGTTCAAATCCCCAGTTCAACCACCAAAGCTAGGCATATTTGCAAAGCCGTCCCTACCCGAATCCATGGCATAGATTTTTATGCTAATCTGATAGTACTCGGAACTAAAGGTTTGGAAGTAGTACTAGGAATGGATTGGATGTCCAAACATAAAGGATTAATTGACTGTGCCAAGAACGTCATAACCATGACCAGTACAGCCGGAATATCAGTAGAGCATGTATCTGAAACCTTACCTCGTCAATTCAAGTGCAACAAGAGTATAGCCCAACCTACCATTGACCAAGTTCGGATAGTCTGTGAATACCCTGATGTATTTCCAGATGTTTTGCCCGGTATGCCCCCAGATCGGGATATCGAGTTTATCATTGAACTAATCCCCGGAACAGGACCCATAGCCCAGAGACCATATAGTATGAACCCGTCTGAACTAGCAGAACTGAAGAAGCAACTAGATGCCATGTTGGAAATTGGATTGATTCAACCAAGTGCGTCTCCATGGAGATCACCTGTCTTGTTCGTGGACAAGAAGTATGGAGGTAACCGTTTGTGTACGGATTATCGGAAGTTGAATGGTGTCACTATCAAGAACAAGTACCCATTGCCCAAGATAGAAGATTTGTTTGATCAGTTGACCAGTGCCAAAGTGTTTTCTAAGATTGATCTTAGAACAGGCTATCATCAGCTCAAGATTCATGCATAGGATATTCCAAAGACTGCCTTTACCACCAGATATGGATTATACGTGTATACTGTCATGTATTTTGGATTAACCAATGCCCCCGCTTATTTCATGAATCTCATGAATAATATTTTTATGGACTTCCTGGATAAGTTTGTCGTTGTTTTCATTGATGACATTCTGATTTATTCCAAATCAGAAGAAGAACATGAGCTACACCTAAGGACCATTCTTGGAACCCTTAGAGAGCATCAGTTGTATGCCAAGTTTAGCAAATGTCAATTCTGGTTACAGGAGGTAGGATTCCTCGGCCACATTGTATCAGCTGGAGGAATTGCCGTTGACCCTGAAAAGTTGAAAGATGTCGAAGATTGGCAAGCCCCAACCACTCAAACCCAAGTTCGTGCATTTCTCGGATTGGCGGGATACTACCGCAAGTTCGTAGAAGGATTCTCGAGTATCGCCAGACCCATAACCCAATTGCTGAAGAAGGATAAGAAGTTTGAATGGACAGACAAATGTGAAGCGAGTTTTCAAGAACTCAAGAGGAGATTGATTTCAACCCCAATCTTAATCATGCCAGATATCACGAAGCCCTTTGACGTGTATTGTGATGCATCCAAGATCGGTCTCGGATGTGTGCTAATGCAAGAAGGCAAAGTTATATCTTATCTATCTCGACAACTGAAACAACATGAGCAGAACTATCCAACCCATGACCTCGATGTGGCATCCCGCAAAACCACTACTAGAAAATCGCGTTGTTTTTGTGCATTGCATCATCATGACCGCATGCTCATGTCATCATGCCACATTGCATTTGAGCATCGTCATCATCTTGCATTTTGCTTGCATAAAACTATTTTCGGGAAAACCTATTTTTGTTTTCTAAACGCCCCGTCTATGTTCCAAACGCAAAACCCGGGTCTCCGGATTATTTTGTTTTGTCTGCTATCGGTTTGCAAAAGCCCTGTTTGAAATAAATAAAATATTTAATTATTTTTAGGGGGGCAGCCGAACCGGGCCGATCCGACCCAGTTGGCCACCCCCAGCACATAAAACGGTCCACCCAAACTCTAAATCCTATTTCCCACCCAATCCTAATCTACCCACCAACCACAGCTCGCCACCTCACCCCTGGACCCAATCCCTACCCACCTTGCCACCTCACCAATCCTCTCTCCCTCCCCTCTCTCTCTCTCACCCAGCTCCCACCTACCCCCTCTCCCTCTCCCTCACCGACGCCCGGGCCCCACCCGCAGCCCCACTTCCCCCTGGCCCCACTTGCCAGCCTCAACCACTCCCCAACCCTCTCTCTCTACCCCCGGTCCCACCGGCCCCACCACCACCTCTCTCCTCCCCACCGACGCCTCCCTCACTCGAGCCCCACCCCGCGCCCTCCTTCCCCGTCGCAGGCCACCCTCTCCCCTCCTCTAGCTCGCCGCCACGCCCCCCATCCTCCCGCCGCCTTCCTCTGCACCGCTTTTCCCCACCCCGTCCCCACGGCGCCGGCCTCCTCCTCCGCCCGCCACCGGTCGCCTCCGTCGCCGGCGCGCCTCCCCGTCAGTCTCCTCGCCGCGCCCCGGCCATCTTCCGGCTCGTCGCCACCGCGGCCTCCGCCCGCCGGCGCCGTCAGCAGCCTCCACCCCCGCTCTCCCCGTCGCCTCCCCCGACGCGCGGCCCTCACCTTGCCGACGCCGGTGCCCCCTCTCCCTCCTAGCCTTGCTCCTCGCCTCGCTGCCCGCCGTTCGCCGCTCCTCTGCGCGGCCCCCTCCGCGAGCTTCCGCCGCCGCCACCTCCTCCGGCGCCGCACCGCTCGCCCGCGAGGCCCCCCTCCTCGCCGCGCCCGTGGCCGTCGGCCTCAGGTCCTCCGGCGACGCCCGCGGCCAGCCCGCTCGAGCGCCGCCTCGGGTCCCCTCCGCCTCTCTCTGCCCCGACCGACCTCTCCCCGCGTCCTACCCGCCATCGTCGCCCTGCGGCGCCGCCGGCCCGACCTCGCCCCGGGCTCGGTCCCCTGCTGCGCGTTCCGCCCTGTTCGGCCTCAACTCTGCGCAGTACCGCGAGCACACATCTTCACCAAGGCCATGTCGTGTGTCGACAATCAGCAAACCCCAAGTTCACCCCTCGCCAAGATCTTTATCGAAACCCCGAGGACTCCGCCGCGGTACCCGGTGATCTCCTACATGGACCTAAGACCGAACCCGAAGACCTTCCCGAACCCTCGAGGCCTTCCACACGGAGCGACGAGTTCTTCTTCCCGGAACGCCAAGACTAGCTACCCGAAAATCACGGACCCAGAGAACCCCCGGACGACGAGCTCTTCTACCTGGACCCGAAGACCACATGTGCGACAGGCACTTCCTCGAGGATGCGAAGTCGAGAACCCGACGCCAAGATCGCCCCGAAGGCCGCACCCCGTGGACCGACATGATCTCCTTCACGGATACGACAAGTACTCCTTCCCGGATGCGATGCTCGAGAACACGGACGGTAAGAACACCGACGGAGAACATCAAGTTCTTCACCTCGAACGCCAAGATCGACCCGACACAAGGACACGACAAGATCTTCGCGACGACAAGATCGACACCGACCAGGGCGAGCCCGACGCGCCCCGACGCCACGACAAGCACTCCACCGCGGACCGCCAAGCTCGTCCTCTTGTATCCGATCCCGTCGAGACCGGTCCCGTCGAACCCTGAACCCTGAGACCGAACCCCGAACCCCGGAACCCCAAGATCTTCCGAACCCTAATGTATGAAATTTTCCTCGAGACCCTATTTTTATAAAAGCTAAATATAAAACCTGTTGCATAATAATTGTTCATCTCGCATGCATATCATGTGGTTCGGGGGCCTTAGGCCGATTCACCTAATTAAATATGAGGCCCATATGCGGGCGAATCTAGTCTTATATTGGCCTCATTTAAATTTGTGTAGCGAACCGGTAACTTATCTTACCTTGTTATTACAACATTTAATTTGCGGGGTAGATAAATAACATGAACCATCTAATTAAATGTCGGGACCCCGGTTCCGCTTAATTTTGCCTAATTGCATCGCATCTTTGCCATGTCATGCATCATACATGCATCATGCCCGATCTTTTGCCGTAGTATTAAATATTGCATCCGGTGTTTTTGCTAGTGCTTTGCTTCTTCACGGACTAGGCCGATGAGTTGATGCGAGTGTCGACCCGATCTTCGGTTGAATCTTCGGCAATGTTTTCAGGCGAGCATCTCCCCCTTTCTACCTATCTTAGTTTTATAGTATTTATTCCCTCCTGTTGATCTATTGCTATCTGTGTTGCGATGCTCTTGTTTTCGTACCCGTGATATCCCCTGCAGCCTTATATTGCCTTGGACACCTCCTATTACCTGTTGTTTGGTAGATAGTTGGACTTGCGCGTCGTAGTCGCTTGCTCAAGTGCTGTTGCGTGTCGTCAAGTGCCACAGTTGTTGGTGTATTGCCGCATGTTGATGTTGGAGATGATCATGGCTTTATTTTTCGTTCACTTTAATTACTGTTTAACAACTAAAATTGAAGTAGGTAAGCAGAGGCACAGGTGGGCAATAGATGTTATTTGGTTGTTAACCGTCCACTTATGTCCCGTAGGACCCCGAGTACTTGATACCTGTTCCTTGAATATTCGCGCTATCCACATACGGGGAATTAAGGGATCCCCCTGAGCCAGAGCTTGATTCATTCTTATTTCTTGGGGCCACAAACTAGTTTGAGGTTTTATTTACTATCTTGTACTTATGCCATGCCTTACTGCTTTATTTAAATTGTGCGATGGATAGCACCTGTACTGTTTAGGATCGGGACACGTTTTCGCGGTGTCGACAAGCCCAGTTTTGGGTTCCCAGTCGTTCACAGCCGTCCACCCAAACCTCGGGTCCGTCTCGGAGTCAGCTAACTTCGTTGCGGGTGTACTCCAAGGGGTGGCCCCCTGAAATATTTCTGAATCCTGTGATTGCTTTGTCGTGAAGGCCTCGTTGGGTTTTGATTTGGTTTTTCCGAGGTTGATCGAGTGTGTGTTGCTATTTGTGCACCCCGGCCGGGTAAAACTTTCTGAAAGTCGTGTCCGCGGTTATGGACGACTTGGAGCACAGTATCTCGATCATAGACAACTATAACTAAAGTAGTGCTATAAATTTGACTTTATAATGACTAGTAATCAGCTTCATTATAATGGAATGGCTAAATAAAACTGCCAACAATTGCTTGCTTGGGTTATCGCTTGCGACCATTGTATCTGACTAGTAAGTATTGCAACTATAACGGAATGGCTAAATAAAAGCACCAACAACTGCTGGGTTTTGGGATATCTCATGCTAATTGTATCTGTTTAGTAAGTGTTGCAACTACAATGGAATGGTTAAATAAAAGTGCCCACTGCTTATTTTATCAGGATGACTATCTATACCTGACTAGTAATAGCTGCAACGATAACTGAATAAATAAAACTGCCAACTGTGTGAGTTCCTCGGTTGACTTCCTCGTTTGGTCTCGAGGGGGAAACACCAGGATGGGTTTGTTTGATGGTAGCATCAGGTGGGTTCCGAATAGGTCTTTCTTATCCCTCTCTGATAGCCGCCAGGTGTATCGAGTCTCTATAGGTTGTTTAGCGCATGCTGCCGCTGCCGCTTCAGTCCACCATACCTATGTAGGCGAGGACCGCCGAATTCTAGTCTCGCCGTGTACTGGCCTCAGTACTGACCGCTCTCTCTTTTTCCTTTGCCCTCTGTCGGCACCCCTTTTGTTTAAGCAGGTTTTGAGATCGACGTCGTTAGCAGGGTTACCCTTCCGGCTTGGCCTGGGCAGGGTTATGGATGCCAATGGTTATTCTTCCGGGCTCTTAGCCCCATTTGCATCTTGTCCGTAGTCGGACGCTCTGTCATTTTCAAGGTGATTTGGATCTTTGTATATTATATCTGTTTTCTTGACTCATGGAGTCGCTGTTATATATATATATATATATGTTCTGTGGGTCCCATCGAGGAATGTTGTGTAATGTTATTACTTCGTTTTCCACCCGCACGAAAGTGCCTGGTGGGCACCTTTGAATCGTTTCTATGCGGGTTTGGCGGGAATCGCTGAAACTTGCATAGGGTCGATTCTGAGGGTGTTACAGAGTGGTATCAGAGCTCAGCAGTTACGATACCCCACAAGTCCAGCCTGTAGGATCACCTAGCTAACGGCCGAAGTAGAGTGTCAAAACTATTTTTGCAAAATTGGTTGGATAGTTCTGATTAGGTCTGATTTTACTCCTTACCCTCTGCTGCTCTACTCTCATCTTTGCGTGTTTTGAATCCGCTCTCTTCTCTCTCCTCGAGTCCAGGATTTCTCGTGGTTGGGTTCCGTCGTACCTTCAGGGTTTCGCTCCCTCCTTTGATAACGGTGTTCTACCATCCGGTGTTCATGCTGTCTGAGGAATCCGTCTTCTGTGGTACCATTCTTTGCTCCTTGTTTGTGCCTTCCGGTGTTTTCCGACGCGACGACATCCTCTACGCTAGATCCGATGCAGAGTCTGCATCACTCCTTTGTTCCGACCCTCGTTGTCGAGATCTTCAGTCTGAATTCCGAGAGTTGGTTGCATAATCCGCCTATCCGTGTGCAGAGTAATGGTTTGGGTGCGCGATGGACTGATCACCATCCGACTACCCTTATCATTCGCTCTTGTACATCGAATCAGTGGATCCAGCAGTTTTACTCCGTCCACGGAAGCTAGAGGTGGCTTTAATTGTTGATATCTCTACCTTCGATCTTTTGTTCCCGGAGTGTTCTCTCGACGATCACGGACAACGACCTCTTGTTAGTGGTGTCGCGAGGATCTACACGAAGCGAGAAGATGTAGATCGCCGGCCTTCTTTCCGGTACCATGAGGCGGATCTCGAGGGCGAGATCCATTGTTAGTGGTGTCGAATTGTGGCATCCCGCAAAACCACTACTAGAAAATCGCGTTGTTTTTGTGCATTGCATCATCATGACCGCATGCTCATGTCATCATGCCACATTGCATTTGAGCATCGTCATCATCTTGCATTTTGCTTGCATAAAACTATTTTCGGGAAAACCTATTTTTGTTTTCTAAACGCTCGTCTATGTTCCAAACGCAAAACCCGGGTCTCCGGATTATTTTGTTTTGTCTGCTATCGGTTTGAAAAAGCCCTGTTTGAAATAAATAAAATATTTAATTATTTTTAGGGGGGCAGCCGAACCGGGCCGATCCGACCCAGTTGGCCACCCCCAGCACATAAAACGGTCCACCCAAACTCTAAATCCTATTTCCCACCCAATCCTAATCTACCCACCAACCACAGCTCGCCACCTCACCCCTGGACCCAATCCCTACCCACCTTGCCACCTCACCAATCATCTCTCCCTCCCCTCTCTCTCTCACCCAGCTCCCACCTACCCCCTCTCCCTCTCCCTCACCGACGCCCGGGCCCCACCCGCAGCCCCACTTCCCCCTGGCCCCACTTGCCAGCCTCAACCACTCCCCAACCCTCTCTCTCTCTACCCCCGGTCCCACCGGCCCCACCACCACCTCTCTCCTCCCCACCGACGCCTCCCTCACCCGAGCCCCACCCCGCGCCCTCCTTCCCCGTCGCAGGCCACCCTCTCCCCTCTAGCTCGCCGCCACGCCCCCCATCCTCCCGCCGCCTTCCTCTGCACCGCTTTTCCCCACCCCGTCCCCACGGCGCCGGCCTCCTCCTCCGCCCGCCACCGGTCGCCTCCGTCGCCGGCGCGCCTCCCCGTCAGTCTCCTCGCCGCGCCCCGGCCATCTTCCGGCTCGTCGCCACCGTGGCCTCCGCCCGCCGGCGCCGTCAGCAGCCTCCACCCCCGCTCTCCCCGTCGCCTCCCCCGACGCGCGGCCCTCACCTTGCCGGCGCCGGTGCCCCCTCTCCCTCCTAGCCTTGCTCCTCGCCTCGCCGCCCGCCGTTCGCCGCTCCTCTGTGTGGACCCCCTCCGCGAGCTTCCGCCGCCGCCACCTCCTCCGGCGCCGCACCGCTCGCCCGCGAGGCCCCCCTCCTCGCCGCGCCCGTGGCCGCCGGCCTCAGGTCCTCTGGCGACGCCCGCGGCCAGCCCGCTCGAGCGCCGCCTCGGGTCCCCTCCGCCTCTCTCTGCCCCGACCGACCTCTCCCCGCGTCCTACCCGCCATCGTCGCCCTGCGGCGCCGCCGGCCCGACCTCGCCCCGGGCTCGGTCCCCTGCTGTGCGTTCCGCCCTGTTCGGCCTCAAGTCTGCGCAGTACCGCGAGCACACATCTTCACCAAGGCCATGTCGTGTGTCAACAATCAGCAAACCCCAAGTTCACCCCTCGCCAAGATCTTTATCGAAACCCCGAGGACTCCGCCGCGGTACCCGGTGATCTCCTACATGGACCTAAGACCGAACCCGAAGACCTTCCCGAACCCTCGAGGCCTTCCACACGGAGCGACGAGTTCTTCTTCCCGGAACGCCAAGACTAGCTACCCGAAAATCACGGACCCAGAGAACCCCCGGACGACGAGCTCTTCTACCTGGACCCGAAGACCACATGTGCGACAGGCACTTCCTCGAGGATGCGAAGTCGAGAACCCGACGCCAAGATCGCCCCGAAGGCCGCACCCCGTGGACCGACATGATCTCCTTCACGGATACGACAAGTACTCCTTCCCGGATGCGATGCTCGAGAACACGGACGGTAAGAACACCGACGCAGAACGCCAAGTTCTTCACCTCGAACGCCAAGATCGACCCGACATAAGGACACGACAAGATCTTCGCGACGACAAGATCGACACCGACCAGGGCGAGCCCGACGCGCCCCGACGCCACGACAAGCACTCCACCGCGGACAGCCAAGCTCGTCCTCTTGTATCCGATCCCGTCGAGACCGGTCCCGTCGAACCCTGAACCCTGAGATCGAACCCCGAACCCCGGAACCCCAAGATCTTCCGAACCCTAATGTGTGAACTTTTCCTCGAGACCCTATTTTTATAAAAGCTAAATATAAAACCTGTTGCATAATAATTGTTCATCTCGCATGCATATCATGTGGTTTGGGGGCCTTAGGCCGATTCACCTAATTAAATATGAGGCCCATATGCGGGCGAATCTAGTCTTATATTGGCCTCATTTAAATTTGTGTAGCGAACCGGTAACTTATCTTACCTTGTTATTACAACATTTAATTTGCGGGGTAGATAAATAACATGAACCATCTAACTAAATGTCGGGACCCCGGTTCCACTTAATTTTGCCTAATTGCATCGCATCTTTGCCATGTCATGCATCATACATGCATCATGCCCGATCTTTTGCCGTAGTATTAAATATTGCATCCGGTGTTTTTGCTAGTGCTTTGCTTCTTCACGGACTAGGCCGATGAGTTGATGCGAGTGTCGACCCGATCTTCGGTTGAATCTTCGGCAATGTTTTCAGGCGAGCATCTCCCCCTTTCTACCTATCTTACTTTTATAGTATTTATTCCCTCCTGTTGATCTATTGCTATCTGTGTTGCGATGCTCTAGTTTTCGTACCCGTGATATCCCCTGCAGCCTTATATTGCCTTGGACACCTCCTATTACCTGTTGTTTGGTAGATAGTTGGACTTGCGCGTCGTAGTCGCTTGCTCAAGTGTTGTTGCGTGTCGTCAAGTGCCACAGTTGTTGGTGTATTGCCGTATGTTGATGTTGGAGATGATCATGGCTTTATTTTTCGTTCACTTTAATTACTGTTTAACAACTAAAATTGAAATAGGTAAGCAGAGGCACAGGTGGGCAATAGATGTTATTTGGTTGTTAACCGTCCACTTGTGTCCCGTAGGACCCCGAGTACTTGATACCTGTTCCTTGAATATTCGCGCTATCCACATACGGGGAATTATGGGACCCCCCCCTGAGCCAGAGCTTGATTCATTCTTATTTCTTGGAGCCACAAACTAGTTTGAGGTTTTATTTACTATCCTGTACTTATGCCATGCCTTACTGCTTTATTTAAATTGTGCGATGGATAGCACCTGTACTGTTTAGGATCGGGACACGTTTTCGCGGTGTCGACAAGCCCAGTTTTGGGTTCCCAGTCGTTCACAGCCGTCCACCCAAACCTCGGGTCCGTCTCGGAGTCAGCTAACTTCGTTGCGGGCGTACTCCAAGGGGTGGCCCCCTGAAATATTTCTGAATCCTGTGATTGCTTTGTCGTGAAGGCCTCGTTGGGTTTTGATTTGGTTTTTCCGAGGTTGATCGAGTGTGTGTTGCTATTTGTGCACCCCGGCCGGGTAAAACTTTCTGAAAGCCGTGTCCGCGGTTATGGACGACTTGGAGCACAGTATCTCGATCATAGACAACTATAACTAAAGTAGTGCTATAAATTTGACTTTATAATGACTAGTAATCAGCTTCATTATAATGGAATGGCTAAATAAAACTGCCAACAATTGCTTGCTTGGGTTGTCGCTTGCGACCATTGTATCTGACTAGTAAGTATTGCAACTATAACGGAATGGCTAAATAAAAGCACCAACAACTGCTGGGTTTTGGGATATCTCATGCTAATTGTATCTGTTTAGTAAGTGTTGCAACTACAATGGAATGGTTAAATAAAAGTGCCCACTGCTTATTTTATCAGGATGACTATCTATACCTGACTAGTAATAGCTGCAACGATAACTGAATAAATAAAACTGCCAACTGTGTGAGTTCCTCGGTTGACTTCCTCGTTTGGTCTCGAGGGGGAAACACCAGGATGGGTTTGTTTGATGGTAGCATCAGGTGGGTTCCGAATAGGTCTTTCTTATCCCTCTCTGATAGCCGCCAGGTGTATCGAGTCTCTATAGGTTGTTTAGCGCATGCTGCCGCTGCCGCTTCAGTCCACCATACCTATGTAGGCGAGGACCGCCGAATTCTAGTCTCGCCGTGTACTGGCCTCAGTACTGACCGCTCTCTCTTTTTCCTTTGCCCTTTGTCGGCACCCCTTTTGTTTAAGCAGGTTTTGAGATCGACGTCGTTAGCAGGGTTACTGTTCCGGCTTGGCCTGGGCAGGGTTATGGACGCCAATGGTTATTCTTCCGGGCTCTTAGCCCCATTTGCATCTTGTCCGTAGTCGGACGCTCTGTCATTTTCAAGGTGATTTGGATCTTTGTATATTATATCTGTTTTCTTGACTCATGGAGTCGCTGTTATATATATCTGTTCTGTGGGTCCCATCGAGGACTGTTGTGTAATGTTATTACTTCGTTTTCCACCCGCACGAAAGTGCCTGGTGGGCACCTTTGAATCGTTTCTATGCGGGTTTGGCGGGAATCGCTGAAACTTGCATAGGGTTGATTCTGAGGGTGTTACACTCGAGCTCGCAGCCGTAGTTCTAGCCCTGAAAACACGGAGGCATTACCTGATGGGAAACCGTTGCAATATTTATTCGGATCACAAGAGCCTGAAATATATATTCACTCAGAAGGAGCTGAATATGAGACAGAGAAGATGGATTGAGCTAATCAAGGATTACGATCTGGAAATTCACTATCACCCCGGTAAAGCCAATGTGGTAGCAGATGCCCTTAGCAGATTGCCGTGCCGCTTGAACTCCATGATTTTGAAGGAGCAACCAAGTTTGCACAAAGAGATGGAATATTTTTGAATGGAATTAGTGAGTGAAGGATTTTTGGCTAGCATAGAACTTCAACCCACTTTGATCAGCCAAATCAAAGAGGCGCAGAAAGGAAATGCTAGTATCGACGGAATCAAGCGTCGTATCGGTACAGGCAAAGTGCCCAGATTTACCGAAGACGAAGAAGGAGTTCTGTGGTACAAAGGACGCCTTTGTGTACCAGCAGATTCTGAGTTGAAAGAAGTGATTCTGAAGGAAACTCATGATACTCTTTATTCTATCCACCCCGGAGGAACGAAGATGTATCAAGATTTGAAATAACAATTTTGGTGGAATAAGATGAAGAGAGAAATCGGAAGCTATATCGCCAAGTGTGATATATGTCAGCGAGTCAAGGCGGGACATCAAAGACCCGCAACATTGTTGTAACCATTGCAGATTCCGGAATGGAAATGGGATTCTATTGGAATGGACTTTATCACCGGATTGCCTACTTCTAGTAGGGGAAATGACTCTATCTGGGTCATAATGGACATATTGTCCAAAGTCGCCCATTTCTTACCAGTCAAGACCACATATCAGAGTTCGAGCTAGCGGAGTTATACATCGCTAGAATCATCAGTTTGCACGGAGTCCCCAAGAACATCGTATCGGATCGAGGAACTCAGTTTACCTCGAGATTCTGGAAGAAAGTCCAAGAAGGTTTAGGAACCCGACTAGATTTTAGCACAGCTTATCACCCTCAGACCGACGGACAAACGGAGCGAGTAAATCAAATACTCGAAGACATGTTGAGAGCATGTGTGTTAGAGTATGGATCTAAATGGGAAGATTGTCTACCGTCCGCAGAATTTTCATACAACAACAGTTATCAAGCTAGTTTGCAAATGGCCCCATTTGAATTCATGTATGGAAGGAAGTGTCGCACCCCTTTGAACTGGTCGGAAGTAGGAGAGATTCAGATTTTTGGACCCGACATCCTACGAGAAGCAGAAGAGAAGGTTCACAAGATTCGTGAGCACCTCAAGACCGCCCAGTCCAGACAGAAGAGTTACGCCGACAAGAGACGTCGAGACCTTGCTTTCAATATTGGAGATTTTGTGTATCTGATAGTGTCGCCATTGAAGGGAATGCAGCGTTTCCAACTAAAAGGAAAGTTAGCCCCCAGATATATCGGCCCCTTCAAGATTCTGAACCGTCGAGGAGAAGTGTCGTATCAATTGGAACTGCCCGAAGAGATGTCAGCCGTGCACAATGTGTTCCATATCTCATTACTTCGCAAGTGCCTCGAAGTCCCGGAGAAGACTGAAGTGTTCAAGAACATTGATCACCGGACCATAGAGATCAACGATGACCTGACCTATCCCGAAGTACCCATCCGTATTTTGGAAGAATCTTTCAGAACTACCAGAAACCGAAGCATCAAGTTTATCAAGATTCAGTGGAGCAACCACACAGAAGAAGAAGCTACCTGGGAGCGCGAAGATCATATCAGGACGGAGTTTCCCGATCTCTTCAAATCCTAGGTAATCTTTTTCGTCCTTTTTCAAATCTTGGGACGAGATTTTTTTAAGGGGGTAAGGTTTGTAACATCCCAAAAATACTAAACTTGGATCATCAAACTCTAATCATCAAAATTAGGGTTAACAAAAACTTTTCCAATTAAAAGTATGAAAGCATTCATATGTGTGTGTATTAAAATTTGGATTCTTTTGAATTGCCATGGTTCTGTGTTTATTTGCTTGTAAAATTATTCTTAGGTGAAATAAACATCATCTAAACAATCCCCAAACTTTTCCCAAAGACAAACAAGTCAAAACAAATAAATTAAGTGAATGGTCACTTTGGCCAAATTAACTCCCATGCCTACTTTGGCTATCCCTAACTTTCAGAAATTAACAGAAACATGTATGGATCTTTGCACCCCTTGATAGTACTCATAATAAGGTACTAAGTCCCACTTTGTGATCATCCAAAAACATTTAAATGCTTAGTTTAAATGACAGTTTAAAATTGAATCTATCTCATATGGGAAGATCCCACTATTTTAAAAACCACTCAAACAAGCTCAATTTTCAAAACCCAAGCACCCACAGAATCCTCAACAGATGCCTAGCACACCCACCAAAAATCTTTTCAAAATTCAAAACTCAAGTTCTTGCGGCCATTTCATCAAACAGGTTGCAGATTCAAATTAACAAAATCACAAACACTATTTTGAGCAGTGTTTTGGCCAACCTTGTTCCCTCTCTGGTTACAACTAGCCTTAGTAGATCATCTAGCACTCTTAACTAACCTCTAGCACCACTGTGATCTTGCCAATGCCATCAATGGTGAGCAGGCCGAGCCTCACCATGTCACCTCAGTGTGGACAGCAAGCTAGGAGAAGAACTAGTCGTGCCAACCTTGTCTAGCATGCAGCCCATGCCTCACCGCCCCCTCTCGACCAGCCCTATCTCTAAGACAGCGACCAGGACCGCCAGGAACACCGTGCCTGCACCGTTGTCGACCATGCCGACGTGCGCCGTAGAGCACGCGCCGTTCCCACGTAACCCGACCACCTCGAGCCCTCGTCGCCCGCCAGCATGCAACCCACCGTCCCAGGAGACCACCAGACATATTTGTTTCACCGCTCGTACCCCGTAGCCACCGCTCGCCGCGGAGTTCGCGCATCTGCCTCGCAGAGCATCGCACGTTCCCGACCAATTTCCACCGCCCCTACACGCGCATTTAAGCTCTAGAGCATCGCCAGGAGACCGCCCGTCGATCGCCAACCTCGGCCATGCCTCTAGCTGCCCGTAGCCGTGTCGCCACCGTCGCCTGCCCATCCCTCTCGGTCTCGCAGTCGAGCCTATAAAAGGAGACGACCCCCGCTCGATTTATTCACACCATCTCACTTCCCTCACCTTACTAATCCTTCCACCCTTAGCCGGATCACGAGGAGCAGCAGCTCGCCAGAATTGCGCCGGAGCAGGCCTCCTCTAAACAAGAAGGGAGTCATTGATTTCGACCACCCCCGGAGCTGCCGCGACCATCCCTGAGTTCGCCGTCATCGACTTCGTTGTTTGCCCGCCTCGCCGTCGTCACTGGAGCCCCGGTATGCCTCCTATGCACCCCCACTGAGCCGCTAGGTTTCGAGCTCGCCGGTGACACGTTCATCATCGACGACGACCCTCAGCCGTTGATCTCACTTCTAATCCAACGAACCTAATCGCCCCGTACCGCTTCGCGTGTTATGAGCCACTGACCGGTAGACCCCCCTGTCAGTTGAGCCCCGCGCTGCGGAGTGACACTGGGCCGGCCCATTAACATCTCCCGCACAGCCCAACCATTTGAATTTAGCTCTTTCTATTTTAATTCAAACTCAGTTATGTACCTAGTTTCAAAAATCAACCCAGCTCAATTCAGTGAACCAAATTGCATGAAACCAATTTTGTTAGAAAGATACTGAAATGCTTAATCCAAGAACGTTGGATTCAAATCATTTGGATCTGTAGATCAACCTTGGTAAAAATAACAAGGCAGAAGCTTTTCTGCATTCAAACATTTTTCAAATTTCAACCATAATAGCTTTTGAGTTGATTCCAACTCTCAAAAATCACATTTGATCATACCTTTCAGAATATATAAAAACATATGGGTTTACTTACAGAAATAATGTTCAAGTAATAAAAGAATGCCACATAGGCATTTCTAGTCACTTTAATTATTTAAAATGAAAAGGTTAAACCTTATTAAATCGTGACACCACTTTAAATCACATTCTCATGTACTGAAATATGTGGTGATGACATGTGTCAACATGATCCCATGTTTGAGTTGGAGAATATTAAATCTTAAGTAGTTTTTCAATGAGTAGAAATTACTTTTCTAAAAATAAAATAAATAAGACAAAGGCTTTAATCTTGTAATGTTAGTGATGATACTAGATCATATATAGTGCACCTTTGTGTGATGATTGAAAATAGTTAAGTGTTGTTTGGTGATTGTGTACCTCGTATTTATTTATAGACGCTAGTACCGACCAAGGATACGAGGAGGAAGGAGGATACTACGAAGAAGAAACCGAGGAGAACTTCAACCACTGCTCTGCACAAGGCAAGCCTTACTAACCAAGTTGACCTATGCAAGCTAATACTTGATTGTTACCATGCCAACTATATGCCTTAAGCATATGTGATCATACCCACTTGATAACCCAATCCTAGTTTTATTTGCAAGCTTTACACTTTATTTCTTTATCAAAACTTTCTCTTAGAGTTTACTTAAGTGACTTGTAGATTCTAGGAATATTGAAGGTTGCATAAAGAGCATTAAATTTGGCCTAAGCTAGATAATCTTGATGTCATCCTAAGGCATGATATTGAACTTAATTAATTCCCACTTCTTTACCACCACTTCATTAGTACTTAATCCCACTTGTAGATGCTAGTGCTAAGCATAAAAATTGATCAACTTTAGATGGGAATAATTGGTTGAAAATGATTATGAAAACCTTGGAATGATGAGTCATTCTACTGAGATGTTTTGACATGTGTTTCCGAACACCAGATGATTTTGATGATGAAAATGTTGAGGCATGAGCCTTAGCCCTTTATAAAACTGATGGTTGTCTGGATGCGATACCATTCAATTTTACCGTACAATCACAATACCCGAAAATTGGGTAGGGCTTGACTGGAAACTTATATACCTTAGTATGGGTTCCCTCACGGCCAAGGTCTGAGCTGAGGCTACCTTGTGAAGATTGTCCACATGTGCAGTACCCAAGATGACAGTTGGTCGTGGTTGGGAGGCCAAACTCACAGGAGAGGTGCCTATACTAGGGCGTGTAATTGAAAGGTTAGGATTCATTATCCGCATACTGAGTATGGTTCAGAATTTGTTCCTGACAGATGTATCGAATGTTGTGGTGAAAGTGTACAATCTCTGTAGAGTGTAAAACTATTCGAATACCCGCTTCCGCGGTTATGGACAGTTGGAGTGGCCATACTGTTCCCCCGTCAGATGTTTTCAAAATGACTTGTGAAATGGATTGAGAATTTGACTTGACCACCACAGAGTTGTGATATGAAATACAAGTTCGCACCTAGGTGTTATAAAACTTCAACTAGCATTCTTTGCTTCTGAACTTAGTAGAGGTAAATCTGGCTTTTTGCAAAACAACCCTAGAGCTTAGTGTCCTACTACAAAAACCTCCATAACTTGTTAGTATTAGTTTGCGAGTACTTAAAGAGTACTCATGGCTTTGTCCCTGGCTATTCCCGTGGCCAGACTATGAAGAGGAGTACCAGGACGAAGGACCTCAGGAAGGTTACGACAACTAGGATAATCTCCCATCGTCAGCATTGCATGTGACCCCGAAGATGGAGCTTCGCCTACGCTAACTTTATTATTACGTATTTCCGCTGCTTGAGCTGTATTAAGAACTGGATCATAAGATCCTTATTTGTGTAAGACCTTATGTATGGTTTGTAATGGATGATGTACTGTGGTATTCAAATCTGTTATGTCTCGCAAAAATGGTAATTCTGGGATTGCGATGTATGGCATAACAGGCATCTGGGATTAAAAATCCGGGTGTTGACATCGGGCCATCGTCTTAGCCGTGGCGCTGCGGCGACCCAGGCCAGGGCAGCTCGTCCTCACTGCAGCCTCCGAGCGACGATAACGACAACACCCGGGACGCCGACTACACATGCTTCTACCGCAACTTCGGCATGTGAACAACGTCATCGACATCAGCATCGGTATCTACTTTGTCTAGTAGTTATTTTATGTTTTTTTATTTTGCTTTTAGCCTAAATGCATTCAAAATTTGGGTATATAACTCTCCTTTGTTTAAATGAGATCGCCTATATTCGTCCAAATTCCACCGAGTTTAATTAAAATTTGGCCAAATGCAGGAACCTAGCCTAAAAACGTAGGTGGGAAAAAGACCATTTACAGGCCAAAAGTTGTCTCTGAGATGTCTGGTACTTACTTTCCTGTGTTTTACACACAATACTACGACACTGCACGGCTGTTCATCCGTATGTTTTACGCCCGTGCACGTGACAAAGTTGACAATTATCCACACACAACGCATACGTGGCGGCCAAGACAATACAGTACAATTATCCATACACAGCACATACGTGGCGGCCAATACAATCCTGGACAGCTAGGACGCGATGATGCATTCTGCTGCTGGTGGAGCTCACCGACCGCCGGATGGCGCCGCTGATGGTTCGTGGTACGTGGCACGTGGTCGAGAGGAGCGGTTCCACTCCACCAAGGCCATGGCCCATGGGTGAGACCGTGAGAGCAGTCGCCATGTGCGCGCACGAAACGAAAGAGGTTATTACGTGCGGAGCTTGATGGAGTCCGCGCGCAACAGCGGTCATGATCCCTCGATGTGCCAGAGTTTCCGCTGGTTTTGGTATTTTGCTCTTACGGAAAAGGCACAGCTGCAAAAAAAAAAACAGTAAAAGCGTATGATCCACAAAATCTGATTCACAGGTATTCCCTGGCGCAACTGTTGCAATAAAAGGAGGATCATGGTGAAGTAGTAATCACAAGGAATGGTGAACCATCAGTCGGCGCCATTTCTGTGATATGTCTACACAAAAAATCCATGTCTCGTGGTCGACCGCATTGCCCGGTCGAACTAACCGGGAAAACCGTGCAGTGGTGGCATTTAGGACGGGACAGGGTGGCGAGGCATTGGCCATGGGTGGCTGGCCACGAGCAGATCCGGCAGCCCAACACGAGGAAAATCCGTGACAGTTTTGACGGGTAAACCAGGATGGGTCGGGATCAACCCACATGGGGAATCCAGATCGAGGCGGCTGACCGGAAAATAGCATCCCCCGTATCTTTCCCGGACAGAGCCCCTGCCACAGCCAACGTGGCCGTGGAGCAGCGAAATTCAACGGAGGAACCATTGCTGGACAACAAGGACACGCCGCATGAGTCGCAGGCCCCCATATTTTCGCCAGACGCTAGTATTCCGAACATCATCCACGTGCCAGCCTCCAACGCCCAAATGGCACGGCAAACTCGACATTGCACAACATTCAGTTTGGTGGCGCTGCCTAGCTTCGCCGGTGCCGGTGCCGGTGCCGACGACGGCGATCCGCTGCCGGAGGCAAGATCCGAGTTCCAAGCGGCGGGGGCAGCAGCAAAAGCCAAAGGCTGCAACGGAGCAGAACCAACCACGGGAGTGGCAGATCGGTCGAGGACGATCTGCCTGGGCGGCAGGTGGGATGGTTGGTGGCCGAGTCATGTCACCCTGTCAGCTGTGGCTGTGTCGCCCATTGAACGAACGAGTGGACCGGAGGAAGATTTAAAGATCATAGTACCCTGCAAGATAAAGATCATAGTACCTTGCACTGAAATGGGTGTAATGGTATCCGCACCAGCGTATCGACAGTCGTACTAGTACTACAGTACTAAAATGGCATGTAAAGCACCAGGATTCAGTACGGACGACAGGGCCATATTTTGGTTTTGGAAAAAGTAGCAAAGGGACTTCAGGTTTTCAGTGCAAGAGCACGCTAACCCAACAGAGGATATTTTTGCAGTCATCTGTGGACGCTATTTGCTGGGACTGTTCAACGGGACGGAATGTTCAACCCCCATCATGATGCCAACGGCCTTGGAAATCTATGCACGCACGGCAGTATACCAGGTTACAGATTTTGTTCGGTGGGTAGAGCAGTGTTCAGTCGTGCTCCATAACAGAATTGACATTCCAGAAGCAGATGGATGGATTTGGCATCAAATTAAAACATGCATACATACACACTATCCTAGAACACAATTAGATTTCAACACCAATATCTGAACAATCAACCAAGAATAACATAAATATTAGTTTTGGCCATAAGATGAAACTATCATCAAAAAAAGAATTTTCCCTTCACTACATACCACTTTGCCCAGTAGCAAGAATAATTACAGAGCTGCTGCAAAGAGTAACGCGACAACGTAATCCGGTACTTGGCATTCATTCATTCAACTAAATATCATGCCAGCTTTACATGTTCATCGAGGACTCTTGAAAATCAGAGGCCATCTACAGCCTAGGTTCGAATCATGGTACATTATTATTCATGACATTACAAGACAGGTGGTACATATTTGCACATCTGATTTTTACGATAAAGGGAAATTTCATCTGATGATCATCTCTCAGGTTTTCCTTGGTATACATGCCTCTAGTAACAGCATAAATTAAACAGGTAGGGGGGAAACTAAACAAACAGCCTACTAAGCAGTACCTATTAAACAGGCAGAAGAAGCAGAAATAGTTTTATCACACCCAGCATATAGTAGTGCCGCCCAAAGAGATAAAATGGGGTCGCCGAGAAGAGCGAACCATGAAAACTGGAACAACCTGCAAGACTCGGTTTTTGGCCTTCTAGTTCAGTCGCCTTCTCTTGTTCCGGTGTGCGTCCCCACCGTCCACGTCCAACGAAGCCAAGGCGTCGCTTCGTCCCCTCCTCCTCAGGGTCCTTGAAGACCCTGCATTGCTAGGTTCTCCCACGCTTTCGGTGAAAGCGGCATCCTCCTGAATCACAGCCATGGTGCTTGAATTAGAAACTTGGTCTGCAGACAACGCTGCAGCGGCATGAACTCCATCAGCTGCCGGCTCATGATTTGGCGAATTTGACGAAGTTGATGCTCTGTGACTTAATAATGGGCTTGGCCTAGAATATCTTCTAAGATCACTCACTGCTGTTGCCAACCTTTCTGTATTTGCAAGGCCGACAAGGGTAAGTCGTTGCAATAAATCAATTCCTTCCGAGGAAAGTGGGCTTGAACTCCGCCTAGGTGGATCTGGCACGCTGTTTACGGGCACCCCACTGTCGGGAGCGGAGGAAGCGACAAATGTAGGGTTTTCTGCTTCTCTTTGCAGCCTCCTTGCTCTCATCCTAGTAGTAATCCGGCCTAAGCGGCCAGTCTGATGAGCATGGTCTATCATCTCCTGGACAGATGACTCTGGAGGCCCTTCAAGCCTATCGACGCTACTCATAATCTGCTGATCAAGAATGCGCCTCCAAGAAGACAATATCCCATGTGCCTCGCCAAGCCTCCTAGAAATCGGGCGCAAATGGTGGAACTGTTGCCGAAAACTCTCGAGCCGATTGCCATGTGGCCTTGCGGGAATGTTAGGACCGGACACATTGCCACCATCCTCTGCGACCTTCTTCTCCACATCTGAGGTTGAATTCCCTCTCCCATAGATAGGAGTGATGTTCCCTTCTGTCACCTCACCTTTGCAGACAGGGCACTCCTTGTGGGTGGAATGGACATGCAGCCACTGGTATAAACAAGGCCAGCAGAAGAGATGGCCGCAGGAAGTGACCACGGGCTCGTCGGCCATCTCAAAGCAGATGTTGCACTCGAACATGGCAGTGCTCTTGCCGCCCTCCGCTGGCTCATCCTCAGCATCCACCACGGCAGCAGCAGCGGCAACCACCACCTTATTCTCCTCCACGGTATCGTCGTGCGTAGGCTCCTGGGGTGGTTGCGCTGGAGCCTCGTTCTCCAGGGTAGGGGCACCGGAGCTGAGAGGAGGAAGATCCGACCGGAACCGTCTCGGACGGAGGTAGCGCAGCTGGCGGCCAGTCGGGCAGATCGCGCGGCGGTAGCGCTCGGAACGCTCCGGGCGGAAGGTGGAGGAGGCCGTGGAGGAGGACGGGCGGTCCGCCCACCCGAGCAGCTCGCTGGACCGCAGCGGCGGGGGCGGGGGCGGCGGCGGGTGCAAGAAACCGAACTCGAGGTCGTCGGCGAGCTCAGGTATCAACCCCGAGGCCGTCAGGTAGTGCGGCGGGTGCGCGTCGGGGGCGGAGAGGTCGTAGAGGTCGGGCGGCGGGCGCATCATGTCGGCGCGGGTGGGGGAGTAGGGCGGGTGGAGCGGCTCCGCCTCCGGCGGCGGCGCGTCGGCCGAGGCGGCGGAGGAGGAAGGGGACGACGACAGCATGGAATTGCCGAGGGCGAGGTCGGAGCCGAGATCGGGGCGACGCGTGCGCGCGGCGCGGGGGAGGCCGAGGTAGAGGTTCAGATCCATCCTTCTGCGGCTACGGGCGGCATCGTCGGCGGCCATCCGGCGGTGGCGCGCCTAGCTGCGTCCTAATCCCACGCCCCCTCCGTAACGGCGTGCCGCAACCAACCACCTCACAACCATCACGGCACGCCGGCGCGCGGACCCCGGGCGCGGGGAGGCACGATCCGCCGGTGCCGCGGTCGGAGGGAGGCTGGGGTGGGTAGGTGGATGCGGTGGGGCGGCGGCGGCGGCGGTGGGAGAGGTGGGGAATTAATAGAGGGGGCGAGGCGAGAGGAGGGTAGCTGCCTAGGGAAGGGATGGGAGAGGAGGAGAAATGGAGGAACAGGAAACACGCCGTGCAAGTTTTTTTTTGCTGAGGGAAAAAAGAACGCCACGTCAGCACGCACGAACCCGCCTCCAGCGGGAGTGTGCGCAAAAAGCAGTAGGTTGTCCGGTGAACTGCGCCGTGTCCAGTTGCCTTTTGCGGCCTATACGAATATAGGAGTACGATACTCGGCAGTTCTCTAAATAATTCCACAAGAAATGGGTGCAAATGAATCTGTTGCGAAAATAGATAAAAATAAAATTTAAATTGTCAAAAACTTCTGAACAATTTTTTTGCATATACATCGAGACATTCTCTACCCATACACAAGTTTTCAGAAAGAATGAACATTCCATGTGGCTTATGTAGAAAAGACAAAAAAAAATATTCGGGAATAGACACTTGGGAGCACTGAAATTTATCTTTTTTACATGGGCATTTAAAATGTTCTTTTCCCCCGCAAACTTGTGTGCGAACATTTAGTGTTCTTATGTACATACAAATATTTTTTCTAAATTTTTGATATTTTGAAATATGTTTTCACATAATGGGTTCATTTGCACTCGTGAGCCAACTTGGATTTTCGACAAGAAATACTGCTATTTATGAGACGTGAATTTTCTTTGAACCTATTTTAAACGATTTAATCGAAAAGGTATTCCCTCAATGCCAAATTTGTTGTCTCAGATTTATCTAGATAAAGACCTGTTTATACATCCGTATCTACACAAAATTTAAGACAACTAATTTGAGAGGAAGGAAGTACCAGTTAGAAAAATATGGTATAAATCATGCTTATAATATATAATATGTACATGTCACATCTCAAACTAAAAATGTAGAGAATGTAATATATATATATATATATATATATATATATATATATATATATATATATATATTAAAAGGGAAATGATAGAGTCCCCGAGGGGATTGTAGTTTTCCATCCCTCGGATAGACTCGCGACGGGATGGTTCCTCCCAACAGGCTCCCTATCGCGGGCCCCACTACCGACGCGTCTACTTCTTATCTTTTCCCCAACCACTCATTTTCTTCTTCATGGGTTTCTTCTCTGTTTTGCCCCGACAAGTCCCTCCATGGGAGAGCTCTAGTAGCTAATGGCCTCTTCCCTATCCGGCACTGCCGCTAACAAGGCCACACTCCTCCCCCAAAAAAGCCACGAGCCGCCGCCTAACCCCATCTCCATGGGTGTTGCGAGGACCTGCATAGTGCTATCGACTGAGATGCTTCATGTCAGCACCTCCGTCCTCGTGCTCTGCCATGGCCATGGAGAGGGGGTAGCCGATGCCACTGCGAGCAAGGGGGCCTGTGGCGAGTGGCTGGCGGCCCTGCCCCTCCTTGCTACAGAGTCACAGTGTCCCTGCTAGAAGGGATTGCCGGCCCTGCTGCAGCGAGTGGTGGGCGCTCCTAACTTAGGAAGCCGACCTTGCTACAATGGCGTGATGGTGGTGCTACAGATGGTGGCCAACCTTGCTACACACACACACGCGCACGCACGCACGCACACACACACACGCACAACACACACACGCACACACGCACACACACACGCACACACACGCACGCACACACGCACGCACGCACACACACGCACGCACGCACGCACGCACGCACGACGGCGCTGCTACAGAGGACGGATGACCTTGCTACACATACACGGCGAAGCCGCTACAGAGGCGCGATGGGGCTGCTGCATAGGACGACCATCCTTGCTACAACGGGGCGAGCGGCCCCTCTGGCGACGGCTTCTTCTCCGACAAGGTTTTCTGCGAAAGTCTCCGGCAAAGTCGGTTTGGTTTGCTACATCAGCACAATATTTTTGCTACATCAGTACGATATTTTTGCTACAAAGTTTCCGGCGAGATTGGCGAGATCTCCGGTGAGGATATTTTTGTTGTTCTATTTTTTTAGTCGAACCTTTTTTGCTACAACGTAGTAAAAGCGGGACAATTTGTAGCAATTTTGGATATTTTTATAGCAAAAGCGGGATTTGGGTTTTTTTGGGAGACATGTGTCAGCAGGGAAAGGCGGGGGGATCCGGGGTAAATAGCCCCCGGAGGGACACGTAGAGCTACCCATATTAAAATGCAAAATTATACTGTTCACAACTTAAGAAGTGTACATATACTATTTAAGTTATAATTTCTCTTTATCGTGTACCACATTGGGTGGTATTTATTTCTTGAAAATTACATGTACATGTGTGAATTATGTAATTTTTTTGAAACATTTAAAAAGAATTTTCTGAATTTTTAAAATATCAGGGTGCATAAGAAGTAGTGGAGATAAAGTAAAATTATAGGAGAACCCTCATTGATATTGATTTTGATATTTATGTATCTAAGTTATTTTGTTCGATTGCTTTTAGAAAAATATAAGATTGTGTCATGGAATTTTTTTTGAACTAGCATGGTGGCCCTCGCAAATGCGAGGGCAACATCTTTAGTATGCTTAAAATAATTTAGAAATACATTTATTGGTTTATAATCTATGCAAGAAATAATTGGATTAGTAGCCTAAATAAAATATAAGCATTAAAATATAATCATTAAAATATGCTTACAAATGAATAATATTAAATTATGTTAGAATAGTTTTTGGTGGTCTAGTCGAATATTATAAGCAAGGTTCACCTGAGCAAGGGCTAGAAGATGTTTATATGATCTTGTGAATAATATAACAAACTAAATGTCCTTATGTAGAGTAAAATGAATAAACAGTAAGCCTTTTCATCTTATTTTGAGTTCCTTATGTAAATGTGCCACAATTTGTAACAAACTAAATGTCCTTATGTAAATGTGGCACATAAACAATTCTGCTAGCACAATTTTGCTAATGGGTGTGACCATTGATGTCAATTCTCTGGCAGATGCGGCTCATAAAACAACATGTGCACGGTTTACTCTTGATCAATTGGCAGCTACCCTTGTTGCTCTCTCTACTACATTTTCTAGTGGGGGCATCAAAGGACTGTAGAGAAGGAGTGTAGTTGGTTGGGAGATTAGCCAAGAAACGGTCACACCCCACCAGGAGAGGGTCTACTTGGGCTCACCCTGAAAATCAGTAACCAGTGTTGAAAATTAAATTTAGTCTTACTTACATACATTAAGCATGATGCATCCGGGAAATTTAAATAAGATGCATCGGGGTTAGCTTAATTCTAGATCCTCCCTATCTTGTCACCAAGACAAACACTAAGTTTAACCTCGGGCTAGAGGCATGATATTCTCGCTCGTGTAAAAACTGGGGCATGTCGCTAGCGCCGGCTGCTCATTGTGCATGTGATTTCCCTCTTATCTTCCTCTCACGACCAGCCCATATACGTGACTTGCTTTCCTGTTCATATCATTGTGAGGACTGGAGTAGTGAGTTGGTGATGGACCGGTGGCTGGCGGCTCAGCTGCAATTGAGTTTCAGGGTCCAGTGCCTCGCTCTGACGGAAACCTTCTTGACCTCGACACGTTAGTTATTGATGATCTGAAAAGAGTCGATCTTACATCAATCTATATCCAATGCCTTTCCTATCTCTGTTCGCATTGCAAATGCCTAATGAAGGTGGGAGAGATATGAGCTGATCGACGTGAAAGAAAACGACGGACATACCAAGGACACCCAAAGGCGGACATGGATACAACATGATGAAGATCATGCATTCTTCTTATTTTTGTGCAATGAGAACACGTAGGTTTCCATGAACCACGCGTCTGAACACTTGGATACTTGGATCTTTTGAGATATATGGATTCTTGGACTTGGATGCATGGTCGTGTCAGCCAAGCTTGTGACTTGCTGGCCCTAGGATCCAATCTTGCCTCACATGGACTCCGCCAGTTTTGCTTGACCAAGAGTTATCATACGTGACATTGAGAAAGTTTATGTCGTGTTGGTCACATGACATATCCACATGATAGACTCAACACAATTATATAAATCCAACGGTTGTTACTTATTATTTGTTTAATCATCTATCAGTCCAGATAATTTTGATGATGTAAATAAACGCGAAATCTTCTAGAAACCCCTTATATTGCTTTTAGTTAATACATAGATATCCATTAGTATAATCGTATGACACATATTACCTAGCATGTAGGAACTTAAACCACTCAGACGTGACCAAATTTTCTACAGTACTACTTTGATGTTACAGACTCTAGTAGCAGCTGGGAGGAAGTCCTATTAGCCCACGACATCCAATCGGTCAATCCAGGTGGGCAGGAGACCTATTAGCCCACGACTTCCAATCGGTCAATCTAGAATCAATTAGCTAACCCAGTTTTTGTTTACATGAAAGCTAAAAGGCTTTTTTTGCACGTGACAGGTTGTACATAATTCTAACATTTTTTAGCTTTAAATCTTAACCGTTTAAATTAGAATGGACGAATTATATAATTTTAGTATATGTGGATCAACGTGGTGCCTCGAAAAACAGTCTTATATTGCTTTTAATATATAATAGATACCTTGAATATTTGCTTATGACTTTATTTTGTAATCGTTGGAGACATCTATGTATGGTAGATGTACTACTTGCTACTTTAAATATATCGTGATATTGATTTTTTTAAATAAAAATTAGAGAACTAATGGAGACAAAGTAATCAAATTGTCTTGTATTCAATGGTTGATGAATTGACCCGAGCAGAGAGACGTCTGTTTGGAGCGGAGGCATGCGTGAACCAATGTGATAGTTGTCAACTGAATAGGCGAAAAAATTGTATCATTCCTTTTAGTTTTGAATATCTCATCGTACGGGCTAAAACACTCCGTGTTGGCTGCTTATGTGGGCTTAAGAGGTATGTTTCACAAATATGTTGAGTATCACTTCCGTAAGGAATGCATGTTTGATTTTGTCTCCCACCCATGGTCTAGCCAGCCATTTTATACCAAATCCAGGGACAAATCTACCGGCCAGGCTTCGTTAGACTCAAGCTCACCCTTTCAATATGCAAGGTTGCAAGGATATAGAGCGATGGAACTCGTAGATTTTAGAGCATACCTGTAAACGTGAGCAGGTATCCTCGGAAAAAAGGGTCAGGCGGATGCTCTACTCATCTTGGGACTTAAATTTCCATTGCCCATCATCCCAAGGAGGATGCACTACTCATCTTGGACCAGGAAGCAGTTGCCGATCGCTTGTTTTGCTCAACAATTTTTTTTAGAGATATTGATGAGTCCACCAATGCGGCAATGTAGTTCCGAGGAAACACTACAGTTGCACAATAACCATTGGTGCCGAATGGAACTTATAGTTATCCTCTCCAGGAACTAGCTGACCAGTGACATTTTCTGTTGTGAATTTATGCAACATTGTATACCTATGTTTGTTCCTTGACCTTTTTCTAAGGGAGAATTTAGTTTAATTTTAGTATGTCTTATCTCATTTTAACTATGTGATCACCTTTTTCTGAGCCCACCCTCTACACTCATCCTAGATTCGTCACTGACCAAATGCACACGTATTTAGCCACACCCTCTAATGAATCCCTAAGATTAGAAAAGTTCACGAATCTCCCTCACATCTCCACTTCTCATGAAGGATAAAAAATCCCACAAAACCAATTAGTGATCATCTCCAATGGACAAGGCAACCTTCCTCCATGGACCAGTCAGCATGGACCAAATAAGACAAGTTTATCCATGTTTTTTTCATAGAGGTATTTTCGGTTTTCCTAGAGTTGACACTCCTGCGCTTACTTTTCTTTACTAGTACAGTGTATTGGTGGTACTTTTTATAAGGCTCTAGGTCTATAAAGGTGCCCCGTGATTCATATGTAGCTCATATTTTGCATCTATGAAGTTACACCTCTCACTAAAGTTGTGACCTAAGTCTTGTACAAAATAATCCATTCAGTCTTAAGGGTTTGAGTTAACTTTCTTCCAAGCTAAAGACTTGGGAATGGGCATCCATTATTCTTAGGGTAGTGCTACGCGTCCCCCGGGGGATAAAAACTTCTGATCCCCCGGGTCCTCGTGCTGACACGTGCCCAGCCAAATCCCGCTTTTGCTACACTCAGACCCGCTTTTGCTACATATGTCCCGCTTTTGCTACACTGTAGCAAAAAACGGTTCGTCCACGAGACAAATAAAAAGACAGATCTCGTCGGAGACTTCACCGAAAACCTCGCCGGAGACTATGTAGCATAATATTTGTGCTAATGTAGCAAAACTGACTCCGTCTTAGACTCGCCGGAGAATTTCGCCGAAGATCTCGCCGTAGACCTCGTAGCAAGAAGTTTGCGCTATTGTAGCAAACTCAGAAAACAGATGTAGCAAAATAATTATATAATGTAGCAAAAGCCGACTTCGCCGGAGACATCGCCGGAGCAAAAACTTGTAAGAAAAAAATGCCATGTAGCAGCGCCGCTTGCCGCAGGTAGCAACACCAAAAGCTGTATGTAGCAGGGCCGGTCGCCTTGTGTAGCAGAGCCTCTCGCTGAATGTAGCAGCACTCCTCGCCGCAGGTAGCAACATCAGAAGCCGTAGGTAGCATCGACACCGGACACATGTAGCAAACGTCGACACGGCTTGTAGCACCGCCTTCGAGCGCACATAGCGTCGCCATTGGCCCCAGTCGGCCCCATGTAGCAGTCGTTGACGTCGTACGTAGCTGCGTCGGGGTGGTGGAGGCGGAGCAGCGGGCTCCCTCGGGCGGCGTCCATGGCGGGTGGCCTCCATCAACGGGGGAAGGCGGGCTGCTGCGGGTTGGAGGCAGAACAGCGGGACAACCTAGGTGGCGGCCATGGTCGGTGGCCGCCATCTTTGGCGAGAGGAGCGCGGCGGTACGGTAGCGTTTTCCTCGACGAAGCGACGTCCATGGCGGGTGGCCTCCATCAACGGGGGCAGGCGGGGCTGCTGTGGTTTAGAGGCGCAGAAGCAGGATGCCCTAGGCGGCGTCCATGGCCGCCATCTCCTGCGAGAGGAGCACAGCGGCGCGATGGCGCAAGCTGCAGCGGCGCGGGCGCACGCGAGATGTCGTACGAAAGAGGATAAGGATAGCTAAAGGTTGCGGTTATTTCAACTCACGCACGCAAGCGAGAGAGAGAGACCCGGGGGATCGATCCCCCGGGGAATCGTATCCTTTTCCTTATTCTTAAGGTCCAAGTGATTTTCTCCTTTAGACTAAAGGCTAGGAAGTGAGCGTCCATCCCGTCGAAAGGTCCGAGTCGACTTTCTTCTGAGCTGAAGTCTTGTAAGCGACCGTCTCAAGGAGATCTTGCCATTTTTGCGAAAATTCTACATATATATTAGTAATCATCAACAATAGTACAAAGAGTGTCAAAGGTTTTACAATGACACGTTCTAGAGCACCGGAGGTGTTTGTGGCCTTGCCACAACTGCATTATGGCTCAATCATTAGGAGTTTACACTCATAATCATATGTCGGCCCATCACATGAACGTAGTATACACGCATGTCTTTATATATTGTCACCTATGACAGCCGCTGGCCTCACATCACGTCGACACGAGCAATGGGGGATTCCTACCTCTGGTATGTTGTTTTTCACCCACGACCTAGTTAAACAAGCATCGCTTTAGGAACAAAATATGAAATACTTCGCATTGGTGGCCTTGTGTGTGTGTGTGTATGTGTGTGAGAGAGAGAGATGGTTATCTTTGTCCACGAGAAGATATCAAGGAACACCCATGATCTAGGTGGTCCAATGGCCTATTTATAATTTTTATTACTTTTAGATTTCTTTGTGTTACTATTGATAATTATTAATAGATCGGTGATATTTCACACAAAAAAGGAACAACCATGATCATAGGCTTGCTCCCAATTTTCTAGCTATAGTCCCATACCCTCCTCGGATATTGCATCTGTAGCTTTGAGTAACAAACTTTCCCATAATAACACAAAATCTTTGCGCGTACACGCGAAAATGAACCCATGCAAGTTAGGCTCGACAACTAGTAGTCCTTAAAAGCCACCGCCTTATTTCATGATTAAGGAACCTAAAATTTTATTGCATCTTGCGTTGTATAAATCAAATATCTAAAGCAATGTACACACTTCTACTTAAGAATACGCGAGTGCATCATGAATAGAGACTTGGTAGTTTTTCCTTTGATTGGGTTAAGAGACCCTACTACGACAAAAGACGGCTCCACTCCCCCACCCCCACCCCTCGCTCTATCTCTCATTAACTCTACATTGCAGACAAGAATCTTATGTACATAACTAGATAAAAGCATCTTGGAGCATTTAAATTGGACTAAGGAGCTCACATGGAGGCAATATTTATTTTCTATTACAATTATGATATATCCGGTCAACTCTATATTTTGGGAAAATACAGGTTATTTCCTTCATTTGGTCCATGTTAGTTTGTTATACCACGAACCTCGCAATTCCCCTATGTAACCCTTAAAGTGAGTCTTAGCTCCACCTCACTAACATGGGATGACACACCGTACCTTACTTTACTTGATAAATTCCACATGGACCTAACATAGGACGATACTTGATGCATTAATTCAACGTGCACCATTTTCTACAATTTTTGGAAGTTTGTTTACTTCACTATATTTAAAGGATCATTTCAAGAAGAAACAAATTGTTCATGTTGTAACATCCTAGCATTTAGGAACTAACGAAGGGTAGATATAGGAATATGAAATGTTGCATGCATTTATTTGTGAAAATGTGGGTAAATTTTTTGCCAAATTAAAATCTTAAGTGATCAATGTTTCTTTCATCCTTTGAGATTAGGTGTAGTCTTAAAGGATGATTGTTATAAACTTTGAGATGATCTTTAAGGAGTTATGTGTTTAAAATGAATTTGAATTTTAAACTTAAGTGTTTGAATTATAATTTAAATGATTTAGATATAAGTTTTGAATCTTAATTTAATTAAGAGATAAGTATTATAACTTAAATTCTATCCAAAAACAATATTGAATATGAAACTTATTTCATATTATCAATATATAAATAAGTTACAAAGAATGTAACATACTAAAGCCATTTTCAAACTTCACAATTTACAAAAGAATAAAGAATAAGAATATTTTTATTAATAATAATATAATCTTTATTACAATTGAGTAAAATAAAGATTACAAGAATAATAAAAGAAAAATTACAAAAGAATAAGAAAATTACATTGGAATATTTACTAACTATCCTATATCTAAATCTAAACTAAATCTTCATCTTTATCTTTGTACCTGCAAAACAAAGGCTAAATAAAAACAAAAGAAGATTAGTGTTAGCATTATTTCTCTCAGATATGTCAGTGAAATGCACTTGACAAATTCATCATTGAGAAATATTATAAAAGGGGCAAGTTTAACCAATATGAAAGATTCCATCTTTCATAACTTCAAAGCCAAAAGTCAAATGACAACCAAGAGGGACCAATTCACCAGCCAGGTGAAAGTAATCTGGTAATAGTAAGTTCAAAAATTCTGAAAATATTCACAAGTGCATAGCAGGCACACAAGCTGGACACACACCAGCATGCATATGGTGTGCTGTCGACCTCACAAGCATAGCCCAATCTCACAAAACCACAGCACAGCCGTGGGGGGCACTAGTGCATCACCCCACTGCACAACACACAAAAACAACCAGTGTAGAAAGCAGCTAAACCAAGCACCACAGCCAGCAACCACACCAACCCAGGATCAACCAAACATCACCAGGATGGTGACATAAGGAGGGGAATGGATCAGGTGGACAACAAGATCAAGCCCAGGAGCTAGGAGGAGCAGGCTAGCTCAAGAGAAAGCACATGAGTCCAGCAAAACCAGATCAATATCATCATCATCAACTTACTACACCATCATCATATTTTGTGGTGAGCCTCATAAAACCATCACATGATTCAATCATAGTATCTAAACAAAATCATGTGTTGCTTTATGAAATAATCTCTCAATAATCACCCAAGTGAGGTGAATCTATCCTAGAGATTTCAAGTATAAAGATAAGAAATCAAACTCATCCAAAAGCACTAAACTCTCAGACCAGCATCACAGAGTTTAGTGTTAATTTATGCAACTTAAATCATTCTTCATTTGTTCTTATCAGATCAGGGCACATCTCCCAGAGAGAGTAGCACCTCTAATCTTACAAGTTACAAACAAACTATTTGCTCAACTAACTATGACTTAAAATCCTAGAGCCTCAGACCAACATCATAGGCAGGAGAGTTAAGAAAAGCTTCCATTTTATCTTGCCAGTATTAATCACAAGTATTGTCAAAGCTAAGCCCAGAAATAAAACTCAATCACTTGTGTGCCAGATCATAATGGTATCACAAGGATAAGTTCTAAATGAGTTAAAACCAATCTTTGCTTAGTTTCCACAGATAAAAGGGACAAACCAATAAATATCATCTTCCTGAAGCCAAGTGTCAGGAATCAACATCAAATTCATCTATACATCCACAGAAAATCATTACATGTACTGATTATATTCAGTATGTATAATCTCATACAAGCCTACCGTTATAATTGCAGTAAGCAACTACTGAGAGAACTACTGTCAGTATAAGCATTCTGAAAATAGAGTAAGTTCTCAGATCAACAACATTTCCAATCAGGGATTCCATAGAAACACTAGCATGGGATCATAGTGAATTACCACTGGAATAAATCTGACAAGCCACTAGCATCATCAAAGCCACTACAAATCATGATCCACAGCAAACAATCATTCTTCATGCTCAAGTATGATCACCACTAGATCTAAAGCATCATGGATATGATCAACAGGGGGTTATGAACCCTAACCAGAACAAGAACCCTAATTAAGATATGAACCCTAATCAGAACATAGTCACTAGGCACGAGAAGCCACTAGATACACACAGAGAGATTCATGGTAGTAGCATGAACAAGACCCACGGAGGCAACTTACCCGGGGTCCTCGTTGATGAATTGAAGAGGAAGCAGATTGGCCGATGAACCCGCGGCGGCACAGGGAGCACCCAGGGGGGCGCTGCATCCTACACCAGCCACGGCGGAGGCCACAGCAGCACACGAGCCCAACACACCACCACAGACGGGACCGCGGCGGGACCGCGGTGGTGGCGACAACACTTTCCCCTAACCCTAGGGTTTGGGAACGGGGTGAACGTGGCCATGGGGAAGCCCCGGAATCAAATCGAGTTGGACTAGATGAACGAGCATAGTCGCATACCTCGCCCTGCACCACGGCAGCAGACAGGGGAAGCCTCAACGGCGGCCATTGCCAGCGGCGGCACCAGAGCCCACGGGGTAGAGGAAGAGGAAAGGTGAGAACGAGGAGGAGGCAGAGAGAGTGGTCTGGGTGGGCCAAAACCCCTCGGGGTGATGATTTTGACCCTGCCCTATTGGGCCACACTGGCCCAATAAGCCCAAGAGGCCAGCCCAAGTCGTTTAAAAAAGAAGAAAAAGAAGTTTTAATCAATTGGAAAGGACCAAAATGCCCCTGACCTCAATAAAATTCTAGAAAATAAAATAAAAGTCCAAAAAATTATAAATAAAATATTTTTGGATTCACAATAATCCACTCTATCCAAATGAAATAAGATAAAATTTTGGACATTTAAATTTTTATAAGAATTTTGTAATTTATATATTGCTTATGGAATTTTACAAAATTATTGAAAGATGATAAAATAAATAAAAATCACTTTCATTATATATTAATATTATAGTATTTTTGGAAAATACTAAATAAATATTTAATAATAAATTTTAATGTATAATTAATAATTCCTAAAAGAAGTATTAAATCAATAAAAGTCAAATAAAGAGGGAAATAAAATAAAATAATTCAATATATGCAATAAATATAAAAAAATAATATTTATAAATGCTTTATTAAAAAGGCACCTTGTATAGGGAAAATGCATATAGAATTAAATAATGCATTACATTACTTGCATAATCATTTTGCTTCTTTAAATATTGTCCTTACCGGGCAATAATGATGTTTTTGTAGAACTAGAAGCTCAAGTTCCAGTGCAAGCATCAGACTACACTACCTTGCCATCACAAGACAAGTTCATCACTTTCTCATGTCCTTTGAAGAGTCTTTATCAAAGTATTTGCAAATTGTGTGTTATCATATATGCCATAAAAGAAAGAAAATATTATTTTCATAAATAAAGAAATCATAGATATCATCCTAAGTGGTGATATAATGGAGCAATAGAACTTAGGGTTCTATTTGCAACAATGATGATCAAGTAGAGACTTAATAACCCCTGACATCAGTGATTCTAGCGCCATATATTACACGTTAGCCATGATATTTGGAATGGGACAGAGAAGTCAGCTGTATTTTATTCCTCTCGCATGAAGCCGTATGTGCAGGTCGTGGCTGTTATCCTCGTAACGTGCATATTAATTGGTAATTCATAGAGGATATGCAGCATATGGGTGGGAACCCTCATCGTCCCACGATAGTTCTGGCATCTAACGGTTTGTACAAACCATTGCCGTAATTCATTATGTGGGCATGGTGTACACCAAGGAGGCATGCGGGGTCGCGAAGGGGGCAGTGATTGGCTTGGACCAGCTACTGGGACCCACATCATGGAATTGTGGACGAGAAAGTATGCCCGGTTGTGCAACAAGGAGTTGATCTCTCATGGGTAAAGTAACGCACCTCTGCAGAGTGTAAGAACTGTAACTTGTTACTCCCTGTTCCGGGAAGGAGCTATGAACGCGGCAGGAAAGGAACTCCATGAAAGTTCTAATCAACCTGTGAAGGCTGATTGTCATAGTTTTTCGGAATAAAATCAATCTTTGAAGAAAGATTTACAAAAACTGCATAGTGCCAAGGATTTATAATCTGAGGTGGTAGTTAGAGCATCAAACTTCCCACCTTGCATATAATGAACTTGTTGGGTAACGCTGTTACTCATTCTTTCCTTTGATCCCTTGCTTAGACTCTGAGGATCCCGAAGACGTGCCAATGTATGCAGCCGAATGCCAAGAAGATGTGTTCTATGAGGAACCTGATCTGTCCGGAGGAGTTGAAGGAGTGGATTACGAAATCCGCTATGGTGTCGATGATAATGAGTCCAACTAAGTAACCCTAGTTAATAGTAACCAATGGAGCCGAGCAGCATGAACTCTATAGAATAAGTTATTGAGCTCAATGCGGTGACCCAGCATACCACTGCATGATGTAGTATACTATAGTCGTTGAAATAACACCAATGAAACACCGTTCACTAGTATTACATCCCTCAGAGTGGCACAACAGAAACACAGCGGGTCCAATAAATGGCTTAAAGGTTACAACTCACTCTTTTACATCAGATCCAGAGAACACTCTAGGTTAAAGAGAGAGAAAGAACTTCTTACGGAGAAGAATCAAAGATAAATAACGCAAGAACGATTATACTATTAAGTCTAGTATTCTGGCTAAGAGGTGGGCATTTATACTATTGTAACGCACTACAGAGATATGTTCTTTGGTTAGAGATTGTATTCCTATCTAATTAGTAACTTCGTCTTCACTTGAGTTGAGGTATCTGTTGTCTTCCTTGTCTTCATTGAAGAGCTTTAGCTGTTGATGAGTCCTGGAGCATATCTTGATGTAGACATCGTTTTAATGGCTTCAGAATCTAGCATGGGTTAAGAAGATACTTTGAGTACGAGCGTACTCAGCAAATTCACTAGAAAAGTAGTGTTTGATGCACTGTATCTACAGCCACAGACCGTAGGTCGCAGGCAATGCAAGTTTTCATAAACATTTCTTCAAAGGTTGCTTTTATTCTGAAAAACTATGTCCGTCAGCCTTCACGGGTTTACCAGAAATTTCATGGAGTTCCTTTCCCGCCGCGTTCGCAACTCCTTCCTAGAACAGGGAGTAACAAGTTACAGTTCTTACATTCTGCAAAGGTGCGTTACTTTACCCATGAGAGATCAACTCTTTGTTGCACAATCGGGCAACTTATTCCCGTCCATAATTCCATGATGTGGGGTCCAGAAGATGATCCAAGCAATCACTGCCCCCTTTGCGACCTCGCATGCCTCCTTGGTGTACACCATGCCCACATAATGAATTACGGCAATGGTTTGTACAAACCGTTAGATGCCAGAACTATCGTGGGACAATGAGGGTTCCCACCCATATGCTGCATATCCTATATGAATTACCAATTAATATGCACGCCACGAGGATAACAGCCATGACCTGCACATCCGGCTTCATGCGAGAGTAAGAAGATACAGCTGACTTCTCCGTCCCATTCAAAATCTCATGGTCAACGCGTAATATATGGCGCAAGAATCACTAGCGACATTGGTTGTTAAGTCCTAGGTGATATAGTTCTGAACAGTGGTATTCCAACTGTCAGACTTAATAGATTAACTGATCACCCTGGATCAGTAATCAATAGTTCTCATTATTAATGAAAATAGTGTTTTCTGACCTTTTTCAAATGCAGGTGAAGACAACAATGGATTTGTAAAATACTTTACAGAAAATAAACAAAGGACATGAGCAAGTGTAAACTTGCCTTTTGTGATTGCAAGATTATGCACTCACGGTCTTCGAGTCATTATAAGATCCAAAATCTAAAATCAGCATCATTGGTCTGGTAAGGACTAATGTTTAAAGAAGCAATATGCTTTTATGCATAAGTAATGTGATGCACGTTCTACACGCAAATCCCGAGGATAACGTTGCCATAGGGTTTGGATTCCGGAAATGGTTACTTTGGAATGTGTGGTTCTTTTAGATAAGTTTCACATTTGTGCTTCTACTAGAGTTTATGAGTGGTTGTGAACAACACATGTGGTAGTAAAATATATATATTTATGACATACTAGTTAAGATTACTTATACAAGAGTTCTTATTTAAAGTGGCAAAAAGGATAACCTTCGAAGAAAAGGTTTCTCTTCTAAGGTCTAAACAAACTTTGTGGGTAGTTAGTGGTGGTTGATGTTATTTGTTGCTTAAATGGTTTGGCTTGAGTTGTTGTATAAATTTAACTACTTCAGACCAAAGTTAACTATAAAACATATAGTAATGCTTATAGTGTTGTATTAAGATTCTATAGAATAAAGTTAACTTTAAAACAAGATGATTTTGAGAGTATAATACTTATAACATTTGTATCTGAAATGTTTCCTTTAGGTTACTTAAGAATGGTCATTCCTTTTTACTTGGATAATGGTTTCTTGATTTTATTATGGAGTAACATCATTTATCTTTTATAGATAAGTGAGTATAGTTTATAATCTAAAACATACTATTACTTAACTACTTATGGGTTTATATAATGTTGTGGTAGTTTTTGCAATTTGGTAGTTAATATAGATAGAAAAGGTTTGGTGTATTCATAAGTTGTTCTTTAAGGTTTTTATTATAAATTGAAATACTTTGAGAATACAATCTTTATTTAGAGTTGATGATAATTTTAAATAAAAATATTTATAATGTTTTTAAACAATTAAAGTTTCATTTTATTAATATTTAAGATTTATACTATTTATTAAACTTAATTTACTCATTTTAGGAATATTAATAAATTTTATTTATCCTTATATGAATTATTAATGAAGTAAATAGGTTTAAATTTGAGTTATTAAAATATTTGAATTTTTATTTAATTCAAAAGTATAATATTAGATTTTTATTATGTAGATATTATTTTTGTGATCATTTTGGTATATCACATTTATTTTTGTGATTAATAAATAATAAGATATGATTTTTATAATTCTTATTATTTTATAATTACTAAGTAGATAATAAGTATTTACTTAAGTGAAATAATAATACATAATTATAGTCTTATATTGTAATTATTACTTTTTCAAGATTTTTGGTATTTTATTTATAATTTTAATATTCATTATTTTGAAAAATATGAATTATCAAAGTTTTATCACTTATAAAACCTTTATTGAATAATATTTATTTAAATAATTATCATAATAATATTTGATAATAAGTTTAAGTGGTAGGTTTTATTTTTCTACAAATTTTTATATATTATACATATTTTTCTGAATTGTAAATCAAAAGTTATTAATTAAACAAGATTTAATTATTTATTTGATTTTTGAAATATTAATAATGAGATTTATAATATTTTGCTTATTTCTTAAATAGGAAATACCTTTTTACACCGTACCCTAAGATAGCCCGAGTCACTGACTAGTGGGCCATTGTCCACCTCATCTGTCAGGTGAAAGAAATGCATTTGTTACCGACCTAGTCTTTACCCCCAGTCAATGACATATGGTCCCTAGGCCATGTCATCAGCCACGTTAGCGAAGACCAGTCAAACTAGCTGACGTGGTGCGATCATGACATCATGATGGCGTCAGCATCACCACCACCGCTAGAGGTTGGTCGCCGGCGACGATCTACTGCGCCCCAGCAAGCGAAATAGACCTAGTTCGAATAAGCGCAACCTACTGAACCTAATAATGGCATCGCCGCTCGGAAATGGTCATCGTAGCTTCAGCTCCGACGATCTCCGACGGTGGCCGACGGTGGCACATGGTTAAACGGCGATTTATAACAGGATCCGGTGATTGAATGTTACTGGGAGGTTCAAGAACTTTCCCTGATGTCGAGGAGGCTTGGGGAGGCGTGGCGACGACGAATCGATGATAATGGACACGGCGGCCGAGGAAAGGGAACGCTCGATTTTACATGATTCCTGGCGAGCGGGCCTTCGTGCTTGGTCCTAGATGGTTCAGTCCATCACGACGCGTCGAATGGTGGCTACCACGAAGCAAGGGGTGGTCGGAGTTGGCCGGGACGATGAACTCCGACGAGCTAGGTTTTCGGGTGAAGGAAGGAAGTGATTCTGGGAAGTGAGATTGTGGATGAGGACGAGCAGGGGTGTTACGGTGGCCTTCTTATCCTCTCCTGGCAGCGGCGGCATTGATCTTGGCGCAACGACGATGATGACGGCATCGGGCGGTGGCGAGCTCCGCCAGCGAGCTTCCTGTGTGCGTGACGATGACGACGATGACCGTTTTGCGGATAACCCCCTGACGATCTTTGCTTATCAATCCGCAGTCCTTTGCTGACCCCACTTGTTAGTCACAGACAGAAAAGAACCTGGGCTGGTTACTGGGCTGTTGTGGGCTGCACATAGGCGTCAGATAAGTATAAGTGTGTTGGGCCACGACCAGGTTTGGTTTTTATTTGTTTTATCCTTTTTCTATTTTCTGTTTTCTTATGCAAATTTGAATTTGATATATATATTTGAACCTTTCTTGTATAATTTGTTTGCTGGATATTTACAACAATACAAAAATATACCTAGTCTCATTTGTGAATTTTTATTATATCCTCTTTTTGTATTTCTTTTATTTACTTAATGTGAACCCCCTTGTTAACATTTTATATAAACTTTTCTTATTATTTTTCTCTCCTTATTTTAGTTAGGGATTTCTTGAGTAATATATTCTTATTTGTTTATAACTCAACTTTTAGTGAGCTCATAGTTTGAGCAGAAACTTTATATATATGTATAATGATCCTATACCATTATTTGATGCATGAAATATAAAGATATTGATATGGTGATTATTACTCCCATTAATTTGGAAAATGGCAATGTATATATTCTATTGTGATAAACAAAGAAGTTTAGGGTTTTGAATTATGAGTACTACCCTTGGCTTTAGGGTTTTGTATAAGCTTAGATTCCTTTTTAAGAGTTAAGATTTAATAACTAAGCATATTGCCTTATGTATATAGTATTGGATGAAATCTCCCTTTTTAATAGAAAATTATAATTAGAGTGTTTTATAGAAGTGAACTTATAAAAATATACTTAGGCACATATAGTTATGATGGTTGAAATTAACAAAGATATGCTTATGTAATTTGTTATAGGGAAATATTTCTATAAAGTTTTATAGGCATTAGATGATGGATCAACAGTATGAGATGGATATTATGTTTGATTTGAGATGTAGAGTTGATTGCTTAACCAGATTAAAATAGTAAAATGATTTATACATATAATATTTCAAAATCTTGGATCTCTAATTAAGGAATTCCTTTCCTAGATATAATACTTCTTCCTATCCCTCATCATGGTTAGTATGATGGCTTACTTATTAAAATCTTATTATTCATATATCATTCTTCTAAGCTGATGTATGAATCCAATGAGTTTGATACACAAGTATTTCATAATTTTCTCATATCCTTGCTTGGTTGTATTTACTGTTCTTCTGTTGATAAACTTCCATCCAACCAGTAGTTCCTTCAATTTCACTCACAATCTTCCTTAATATTCCATCACTGATCTTTCTCTAAGGTTGATTATCTTTTAAGATGAATAACACTACTTCTAAACTCTATGTTGTACTAGCTTTAATTGAATAATATCAGCCTATATTAAACTCTCATGACTTACACTTCAATCCCTGAATTATATTTATGTGGTTTGCAAAGACTACTCTAGGATCACTTATATCTACTACGGTTCCAATCATGTTCTACCCACCAGTATTACTTATACTAAATATAAGCATTTAATATTGGTGGCCAAAGCATTACCATTATAATACTCTAATCATTTATTACTGAAGTTCTTAGTTGGCTAAGCAGGGCTTTATCAATCCTACCTTTTATTGTCTGGAAATTATCTTCTTAGTATCTTATATTGGATTAAGGTTATTAATGGATTATGCCCTCATTAGAAGATTTAAGTAGATGTTCTGATAAGATCAAGTAATTAATCAATAGATCAAAGATTAATAGTTAAAGAATTTGTGAATCAATGGGGAATTATCCAACATTGATGAACAACAGATATTGAAATAAGTTCTATAAAGATTCTATAAAAATAAATATATCTATATAGTGGATGATCTTGACTTAATATCTTTCAAACTCCAACTCATCAAAGGAGTTTTTAAGATTAGGTGTTACTATGATACTAAGGATGTATGAGATGGGATTAAGATATAGTGGTTACATTCTTATTATTTGTTTTATATCTTTAACTTGGTACTTATGAATGATTATAATGAGTACTATAACATGATCACCTAGTGATCAAATATAATTCACATTGTATTAAGGTTTAACTTATAGTACATTTGGTCTACCCTTAGATCAAATCTCTCTTACCCAAAAATGAGATTTTAACAAAGGTCTTATTGAAACTTATTACAGTCAACTTGATGATCTACTTCAATTCCATCAAGCTAAGAGAAGCTTCAATCACTTGGACAAGTTTTGTTAAAAAGCGTGAAAATATTCGGATTTTCTATGCATGAATGCAATGCACACATCTGGGTTCACCTTATTTCTAGGCTCTAATGTTGGGATGTTACACTCAACTCCTAGACGGAGTTGCTACTTTTAAATTCCGCTGAACACTTTATATTTTGGTTTGTAAGTTGGATCTTTTGGAAGTCTTGAACTTCTGGTATTGTAATAATAATAATTTGTGCACATTTGTAATATGGACCCGCAATGTTTCTGTTGTACCACTCTGAGGGATGTGATATTTACGGAACAATGTTCTGTAGATGTCATGTCAACGACTATAGTGTACTACACATGCAGTGGTATGCTGGGTCACCGCAGTTGGTATCAGAGCAAATTGCTTTGACCTTAGGTTGGAAACCTAGTAAAGGGTATTACCTGTAGGAGAATTAGCAACGATAAAGAATTCTCTAAAAGTAATATAATGGGTATTCAAATGAGAATATTCTGTTATATATTTTAGTGCGATAATTCTTTGTTATGATGCAATATATCATTGCATACTAATCAAAATTATTTTTCTGATATACGGAGATATGGCACCAAAGTTTCCAAAACAGACTTTGGTAAGGAAAGAGTAGACTCTTGATGATTATCAAGGATCATTTACAGACCAACTTCGTCAACTTTTAAAGCTCTTTAGTTGTCCAACTAGAATTCCAGTGAACATTATCACTTACCTTGATGGCCGGATGTTATCCAAGTATCGTGTGAGTATCCAACTTCCAGAGAAGCTTGGATTATATCACGATCTACCCATAGGAGAAGGTAGGAGTCATTTAGCAGTCTATCATGTTGCTGTTGTGGAGGCAATAGCTAATATCCGGGAGCAGAAAACCAAGGAGCTAGAAGGTAGCACATTTTCTGTGATACCTCGTGATTCTATAGACTCAGAGCCTATACCGGATCATCTTAATTTGGTTAAGAAGCATCCTAAGTTAGCTTCCAAGTTTATGGATAGATACCGGACACTCATTGCGTCTTTGTATAAGACTCATCAAGTGATTGTTGAAGACAAAAATGACATGTTAGAGGATCTAACTGATCCAGAAAGGAGGAAGCAGTTAGCATTCCAGCTAGAGAAAGAAGCAAGTAGTAGTGCAATACCTATCTTTAAGGATATACCTATAGATCCAGATTCTTTTATACCATATCCTTATTCACCAAGACCTGAACCTACACATGATCCTGAAGGGAATATGCCCTGAGAGGCAATAATAAAGTGTTTATTATGTGTATTCCAAGTATATGATAGATGTTTATTTTGCATGCTATAATTGTATTAATACGGAAACGTTAATACATGTGTGTTTAATAAACAAACAGAAAGTTCCTAGTTATGCCTCTCTCATAAACTAGCTCGTTGATTAACAAGATGATCAAGGTTTCCTGATCATGGACATTGGATGTTGTTAATAACGGGATCACAACATTAGTGTAATGGTGTGATGAACATTCATCCGAAGTATAGCATTACGATCAAAGTCATTGAGTTTATATTGCTATAACAACTTACGAAGTGATCCTAATCCTTAGACTATGAGATCATGTCAATCACTAACATCGGAAGAGTTTCTTGATAACATCAAACGTCACACCGTAACAGGGTGATTATAAAGATGGATTCAGAACTAATAAAGTGTTATGTTGAGGCTCATGGATCGAGAGTGGAATTTGTTCATCCCGATGACGGATAGATATACTCTGGGCCCTCTCGGTGATATCACATTGATTAGCTTGCAAGCAAGTGATTTGATCACTAGAATGTTATATCACAGGAACGAGAAAAAGAGTGCATGTCGGTAACGAGATCAAACTAGGTATGGAGATACTGATGATCGAATCTCGGACATGTAATATATCGTGAAACAAAGGGATTAAGATACTAGCGTAAAAGGTTCCGACGATCACAAGAAAGTCATCGTTGAATGTGTGGGAGTCAGTATGGGTCTCCAGATCCCGCTTCTGATTATTGATCCGAGAGGGGTCTCGATCATGTCCGCATTATTCACGAACCGTAGGGTGACACACTTAAGAGACACCGACATCCAATTGGAGCAAATGTTTCATGCCGAAAGAATGAACAAGCGCAGGAATTTATTTCACTAGATACCGAAACAGGTTTTCGGGTGAAATTGCATAAAGTGGTTATGCATGTGAAATAGAATTCTAGCAAGGGGTTATTTGTGAATGTTTGTCATTAAAGTAATGGACAAAATTCTGAATAAAATAAAAGAGTTTTATTTAATGAGAGTTTGCATTAAATTTGGTGGAAATTTAATGGGAATTTGAGTGGACTTTTGAGTGGAGGGATTTTAAAGGGCATTTTGTGAGTGGAGTGTCCACCCACATGAATGAAGGAGGGGAGGGGGCTGCCCCCATGGCCGGCGGCCACCCCCTTGGGTGCCCCCCTCCTCCTATAAAAGGAGCCCCCTCCTCACTTGTCTCACACACCTCCTCGTGAAGGATCTCTCTCCCCCTCTAGAATTTATCCCCCATGGTCTCGGACTAGCGAGATACATGTTCCCGGTGGCTATTCGGCAAGAAAGAGTTGTGCTTCCGCTGCATCGCTGGAGCGAGGAGGCGGAGGTTGCTCGGTGCCTCGAACGTGTGTGCGAGCACGGATGCGCTGCTGATTTGCGGCGCTAGGACTTCCTCTCGATCTTGAGATCGGCAAGAGATCGTCTACATCAACCACGAGTTGAACTCGTTAAGCTTTGTCGGTCTTCAAGGGTATGTTCTCTACGGATATACATCCGCCCGTTGTTTGTATCTAGTAGATAGATCTTGGTATATAGTTCACATCGTAGGAATTTTTTTTGTTTTCTATGCTGCAAACCCTACAGTGGTATTAGAGCCGGATCTATGCGTAGATACTTTACACGGGTAGTACACATATGAGTATGTGGGCGATGATGATCATGTTGTTGCTCCTTTGTTGTAATTTTGGATATTGGTGGCATAGTGGGATGAAGCGGCCCGGACAAACTTTACATGTCCTCGCACATGAGACCTGTTCCACGCTTGATATGCAACTAGTTTGCATAAGTGGCTAGCGGGTGTCTGTCTCTCCTACTATAGTCAATATCTATTTTGCAAGCGAGTTGTCAACAATTTGATTATCCTCGTTGTGGTTCATGTTCGTAGGTAAGAACGGTTCTATCTCAAAAGCCCTAAGCCACGTAAAACTTGCAATGGATAAATTAGAGGCGTCTAGTTTAGATTGTTGCTGGGCTAGTGTTATGATATGGTAGTGTTGTAAGTAGAAGTATGAGATGATACTCTTACAACACACATAGCGTGTAAAATCCATAGACCTTGGATTTACACATATAGGTATGATAGTGATCATACCACGATGCACATGATAGAGATCATCTGCGGGGACCATATAATTTCACTAATAAACATATGATGTTTGATAGCATCTTATATTGCTTGTTTAGCGCTTTGTTAGCATAATAAGATGATCCCTCATTTAAATATCAAGATAAGAATGTGTTCTTCCTTTAGTATGCACCGATTATGTTTTCGTCGCTCCAAGACATCACGTGATGATCGGGTGTTCTTGGATCCACGACCATATTTCGGGTGTAAAATAGTTACACACGCGAATACTAAGGTTCTAACTTGGCGAGCCTAGCATGTACAGACATGGCCTCGGAACACGGACCGAAAGGTTAAGCATGAGTCATATAGTTGATATGATGCCCATTTGATGCTCGCCTTTGAAGCTATACCGACTCACGTGATGATCGGACTTGGTGTAGTGGATTTGGTTCATGTAATCACCAAAAAGGCACGAGGGATGTCGTTTTTGAGTGGGAGTTCATTCGTACTATAGATTAGTTGAACTCAATCTATCATACACTTAGTCTAAACTTTACAAATTCTGTTGTAGATGGCACCACCTGCTTTTAATTTCAATGTGTTCATGGAGAAAGAGAAACTAGCAACGAACGGTAGCAACTTTACCGAATGGGCCATGAATTTGAGGATTCTCCTCTCTGCTGCACAAAAGAAATATGTGCTAGAAGCGCCGTTAGGCCCCCCACCTTTTGATGATGTCCCTGACGAGGAGAAGAATGTCTATCAGACTCGTCAGGAGGACCACAACTTAGTTCATTGCGGCATATTGTATGGGCTAGATCCGGAACTTCGAAAGCGTTTCGAAAACGGCAATGCATTTGATACAATGGGTGAGTTGAAAATGATTTTCGACACACATGCTACTGTAGAGAGCTACAACGCTTCAGAAAAGTTCTTTAGCTGCATGATGGAAGAGCACAACTCCGTTAGTGAGCATGTACTCAAGATGTCGGGTTACGCCGATAAGCTTGTGTCCTTGGGAATATCGATTCCCATTGACTTAGGCATCCATCGTGTTCTGCAGTCTCTGCCACCTAGCTTAAATAGCTTCGTGATGAACTATAATATGCAAGGCATGAAGAAGTCTCTCCCCGAGCTTCTGTCAATGCTTAAAACTGCAGAAGTGGAGATCAAAAAGGAACATCAAGTGTTGATGATCAATAGGAACACTGGTTTCAAGAAAGACAAGAAGGGAAAACGGAAGGGAAGTAAGGGCGGCAAGCCTGTTGCCACGCCTAAAAAGAAACCCCGAGTTGGACCTAAGTCTGATTCCGAGTGGTACTATTGTAAGGGGACTGGCCACTGGAAGCGCAACTGCCCCAAGTATCTGGCAGACAAGAAGGCCGGCAAGGCAAACAAAGGTATATATGATATACATGTTATTGATGTGTACTTGACTAGTGCTCGCAGTAGCACCTGGGTATTTGATACCGGTTCAGTTGCTAATATTTGTAACTCGAATCAGGGGCTACGGAACAAGCGACCGCTAGCAAGGGGTGAGGTCAAGATGCGTGTCGGCAATGGATCAAGCGTTGATGTGATCGCCGTCGGAACGCTGCCTCTCCACTTGCCGTCGGGATTAGTTATAAACTTGAATAAATGTTATCTGGTGCCTGCACTGAGCATGAACATTGTATCTGGATCGTGTTTGATGCGAAGTGGTTATTCATTTAAATCCGAGAACAATGGTTGTTCCATTTATATGAATGAAATCTTTTATGGTCATGCACCGATGATGAATGGTTTATTTCTATTAGATCTCGATGATAATGTTACACATATTCATAATGTTGATGCTAAAAGGATTAAACTTAATGATGATATATCCGCATATATGTGGCACTGCCGTCTAGGTCATATTGGCGTTAAACGCATGAAGAAGCTCCATTCGGATGGACTTTTGGAATCACTTGATTATGAATCATTTGATACATGTGAGCCATGCCTTATGGGCAAGATGACTAGAACGCCGTTTTCCGGTTCAATGGAACGGGCGACAGATTTATTGGAAATCATACATTCTGATGTATGTGGTCCAATGAGTGTGTCGGCGCGAGGTGGATATCGTTATTTTGTTACTTTCACGGATGATTTGAGTAGATACGGTTATATCTACTTAATGAAACACAAGTCTGAAACCTTTGAAAAGTTCAAGGAATTTCAGAATGAAGTGGAAAATCATCGTAATAGAAAGATCAAATTTCTATGGTCCGACCGTGGAGGTGAGTATCTAAGTTACGAGTTTAGCACTCACATGAAAGAGTGTGGAATTGTTTCACAACTCACACCTGCCGGAACACCACAGTGAAATGGTGTGTCGGAACGTCGTAATCGTACTTTATTAGATATGGTTCGATCTATGATGTCTCTGACGGACTTGCCGTTGTCATTTTTGGGGTTATGCACTAGAAACTGCTGCATTCACTTTAAATCGGGCACCATCTAAATCCGTTGAAAAGACACCGTATGAATTGTGGTTTGGAAACAAACCTAAGCTGTCATTTCTTAAAGTTTGGGGATGCGATGTTTATGTGAAGAAACTTCAACCGGATAAACTCGAACCCAAAGCAGAAAAATGCGTCTTCATAGGATACCCTAAAGAAACTATTGGGTATTCCTTCTATCACAGATCCGAGGGCAAGGTTTTTGTTGCCAAGAATGGATCCTTTCTAGAGAAAGAGTTTCTCGCGAAAGGTGTGAGTAGTCGGAAGGTAGAACTCGAAGAGGTTGTGGAACCTTCTCTTCAAAGTATGGCGAGTGCAGTGCCGGAAGTTGTTACGGAGTTGGATCCACCTGTTGAAGAGGGAACTAATGATAATGATCATGAAACTCCGAAAGAGGTACTACCGAACCTCGCAGGTCAAACAGGACGCGTGCAGCTCCCGAGCTGTACGGAAATCCTGTCATGAATTTCATGGTTGATGAAAATGATGACCCTGCGACGTATGAAGAAGCGATGATGAGCCCGGATTCCAACAAATGGTTAGAAGCCATGAAATCCGAGATGGAATCCATGTATGAAAATCAAGTTTGGAACTTGGTGGAATTACCTCACGACCGAAAGACCGTGGAGAACAAATGGATTTTCAAAAGGAAAACTGATGTTGATGGTAATGTGACCGTCTATAAAGCTCGACTTGTCGCAAAGGGGTTTCGACAAATTCAAGGAGTTGACACGATGATACTTTCTCTCCCATAGTGATGCTAAAGTCAGTTAGGATTATGTTAGCAATTGCTGCATATTTCGATTATGAGATATGGCAGATGGATGTCAAAACCGTGTTTCTCAATGGTAATATTGAAGAAGAGTTGTATATGATACAACCAAAGGGTTTTGTCGATCCTAAGGATGCTAACAAGGTGTGCAAGCTTCAGCGATCCATCTATGGATTGAAGCAAGCATCACGAAGTTGGAATCTCCGCTTTGATGAGGTGATCAAAGAGTTTGGATTTGTCCAAACTTATGGAGAAGCTTGTATTTACAAGAAAGTGAGTGGGAGCAATGTGGCATTTCTGATATTATATGTGGATGACATATTATTGATCGGAAATGATATAGATCTTTTAAACAGTGTTAAAAGTTATCTAAACAGCAAATTTTCAATGAAGGACCTAGGTGAAGCGTCATACATATTAGGCATAAAGATCTATTGAGATAGATCTAGGCGCCTAATAGGGCTATCACAAAGTACATACCTTGATAAGATTTTAAAGAAGTTTAAAATGGACGGAAGTAAGAAGGGGTTCTTACCTATGTTGCAAGGCAAGACATTGAGTAAGACTCAAAGTCCGGCTTCGGCGGAAGAAAGAGAGATAATGGACAAAGTCCCCTATGCTTCAGCCATAGGCTCTATAATGTACGCCATGCTATGTACAAGACCGGATGTGGCACATGCTATTAGTTTGACTAGTAGGTACCAATCGGATCCAGGTTCGGAACACTGGATAGCGGTCAAGAATATCCTTAAGTACTTACGAAGAACTAGGTGAAGAAGAGCTCGTCGCTAAGTGTTATGTCGACGCTAGCTTTGACACCGATCCGGATGACTCTAAGTCTCAATCCGGATACGTATTTCTCATGAATGGCGGAGCGGTTAGTTGGAGGATCTCCAAACAACCTGTGGTAGCGGGATCAACAACGGAGGCCGAATATGTTCCTGCTTCGAAAGCGGCTCAGGAAGCAGTTTGGATGAAGGAGTTCATATCCGAACTAGGAGTGGTGGCAAACGCGTTGGACCCAATGGTGATCTATTGTGACAACAATGGTGCCATTGCCAATGCCAAAGAGCCAAGGTCTCACAAGCATTCCAAGCATATTAAGCGCCGGTTTCACTCCATCCGCGAGCATGTCAAGGATGGAGATATAAAGATTTGTAAAGTACATACGGATCTCAATGTAGCAGATCCGTTGACTAAAACTCTCCCTAGAGAAAAACATGATCAACACCAGAACTCAATGGGTGTTAGATTTATCACTATGTAACTAGATTATTGTCTCTAGTGCAAGTGGGAGACTGAAGGGAATATGCCCTGAGAGGCAATAATAAAGTGTTTATTATGTGTATTCCAAGTATATGATAGATGTTTATTTTGCATGCTATAATTGTATTAATACGGAAACGTTAATACATGTGTGTTTAATAAACAAACAGAAAGTTCCTAGTTATGCTTCTCTCATAAACTAGCTCGTTGATTAACAAGATGATCAAGGTTTCCTGATCATGGACATTGGATGTTGTTAATAACGGGATCACAACATTAGTGTAATGGTGTGATGAACATTCATCCGAAGTATAGCATTACGATCAAAGTCATTGAGTTTATATTGCTATAACAACTTACGAAGTGATCCTAATCCTTAGACCATGAGATCATGTCAATCACTAACACCGGAAGAGTTTCTTGATAACATCAAACGTCACACCGTAACAGGGTGATTATAAAGATGGATTCAGAACTAATAAAGTGTTATGTTGAGGCTCATGGATCGAGAGTGGAATTTGTTCATCCCGATGACGGATAGATATACTCTGGGCCCTCTCGGTGATATCACATTGATTAGCTTGCAAGCAAGTGATTTGATCACTAGAATGTTATATCACAAGAACGAGAAAAAGAGTGCATGTCGGTAACGAGATCAAACTAGGTATGGAGATACTGATGATCGAATCTCGGACATGTAATATATCGTGAAACAAAGGGATTAAGATACTAGCGTAAAAGGTTCCGACGATCACAAGAAAGTCATCGTTGAATGTGTGGGAGTCAGTATGGGTCTCCAGATCCCGCTTCTGATTATTGATCCGAGAGGGGTCTCGATCATGTCCGCATTATTCACGAACCGTAGGGTGACACACTTAAGAGACACCGACATCCAATTGGAGCAAATGTTTCATGCCGAAAGAATGAACAAGCGCAGGAATTTATTTCACTAGATACCGAAACAGGTTTTCGGGTGAAATTGCATAAAGTGGTTATGCATGTGAAATAGAATTCTAGCAAGGGGTTATTTGTGAATGTTTGTCATTAAAGTAATTGACAAAATTCTGAATAAAATAAAAGAGTTTTATTTAATGAGAGTTTGCATTAAATTTGGTGGAAATTTAATGGGAATTTGAGTGGAATTTTGAGTGGAGGGATTTTAAAGGGCATTTTGTGAGTGGAGTGTCCACCCACATGAATGAAGGAGGGGAGGGGTGTAACACCCTCAGAATCGACCCTATGCAAGTCTTAGCGAAACCCGCCAAACCCGCATAGAAACGATTCAAAGGTGCCCATCAGGCACTTTCGTGCGGGTGGAAAACGAAGTAATAACATTACACAACAATCCGCGATGGGACCCACAGAACAGATATATATAACAGCGACTCAATGAGTCAAGAATACATAGATAATATACCAAGATCCAAATCACCTTGAAAATGATACAGCGTCCAACTACGGACAAGATGCAAATGGGGCTAAGAGCCCTGAAGAATAACCAATGGCGTCCATAACCCTGCCCAGGCCAAGCCGGAAGGGTAACCCGGCTAACGACGTCGATCTCAAAACCTGCTTAAACAAAAGGGGTGCCGACAAAGGGCAAAGGAAAAAGAGGAGCGTCAGTACTGAGGCCAGTACACGGCGAGGCTAGAATTCGGCGGTCCTCGCCTACATAGGTATGGTGGACTGAAGCGGCAGCGGCAGCGTGCATTGAACAACCTATAGAGACTCGATACAACTGGCGGCTATCAGAGAGGGGAAAGAATGACCTATCCGGAACCAACATGATGCTACCATCAAACAAACCCATCCTGGTGTTTCCCCCTCGAGACCAACGAGGAAGTCAACCGAGGAACTCACACAGTTGGCAGTTTTACTTATTCAGTTATCGTTGCAGCAATTAATAGTCAGGTATAGATAATCATCCTGATAAAATTAGCAGTGGGCCATTTAGTTAACCATTCCGTTGTAGTTGCAACACTTACTAGTCAGATACAAATAGCATGAGAAAAACCCAAACCCAGCAGTTGTTGGTACTTTTATTTAGCCATTCCGTTATAGTTGCAATACTTACTAGTCAGGTACAATGGTCGCAAGCGACAACCCAAACAAGCAATTGTTGGCAGTTTTATTTAGTCATTCCATTATAGTGAAGCTGATTACTAGTCATTATAAAGTCAAATTTATAGCACTACTTTAGTTATAGTTGTCTATGATCGAGATACTGTGCTCCAAGTCGTCCATAACCGCGGACACGGCTTTCAGAAAGTTTTACCCGGCCGGGGTGCACAAATAGCAACACACACTCGATCAACCTCGGAAAAACCAAATCAAAACCCAACGAGGCCTTCACGACAAAGCAATCACAGGATTCAGAAATATTTCAGGGGGCCACCCCTTGGAGTACACCCGCAACGAAGTTAGCTGACTCCGAGACGGACTCAAGGTTTGCGTCAATGGCTGTAAACGACTGGGAACCCAAAACTGGGCTTGTCGATACCGCGAAAACACTCCGCTTACCTAAACAGTGCAGTGTGCTCCTCGCACAATCGTAAATAAAGCAGTAAAGCATGGCATAAGTACAGGATCGTAAATAAAACCTCAAACTAGTTTGTGGCCCCAAGAAATAAGACTGAATCAAGCTCTGGCTAAGGGGGGTCCCATAAGCCTCCCGGATGTGGATAGCGCGAATATTCAAGGAACAGGTATCAAGTACTCGGGGTCCTACGGGACACAAGTGGACGGTTAACAACCAAATAACATCTATTGTCCACCTGTGCCTCTGCTTACTTACTTCAATTTTAGTTGTTAAACAGTAATGAAAGTGAACGATAAGTAAAGCCATGATCATCTCCAACCTTAAGCATGCGGCAACACTCCAACAACTGTGGTACTGAACGACACGCAACAACACTTGAGCAAGCGACTACGACGCGCAAGTCCAACTATCTACCAAACAACAGGTAATAGGATGTGTCCAAGGCAATATATGGCTGCAAGGGATAACACGTGTACGAAAAACTAGAGCATCGCAACACAGATAGCAATAGATCAACAGGAGGGAATAAATACTATAAAAGTAAGATAGGTAGAAAGGGGAGATGCTCGCCTGAAAACATTGTCGAAGGTTCAACCGAAGATCGGGGCGAAGCTCACATCAACTCAACGGCCCAATCCGCGAAGAAGCAAAACACTAGAATAAACACCGGATGTACTATTTAACACAACGACAGAAGATCGGGCATGATGCATGTATGATGTATGACATGGCAAAGGTGCGATGCGATTAGGCAAGATTAAGCGGAACCGGGGTCCCGACATTTAATTAGATGGTTCATGTTATTTAGAACCCCCGCAATTTAAATGTTGTAATAACAGGGCAAGATAAGTTACCGGTTCGCTACACAAATTTAAATGAGGCCAATATAAGGCTATATTTGCCCGCATATGGGCCCCATATTTAATTATAAGGTGAATCGTCTTAAGGCCCCCAAACCACATGACAAGTATGCATGCATGAACAAATTAATATGCAACAGGTAATGTTATATTTATAAAATAGGGCTCGAGAAAGGGGTCACACATTAGGGTTCGGCGATCTTGGTTAGGGTTCGACGGGGTTCGGGGTCGGGTCTCGGGGTCTGGATCTGGGGTTCGGGGTTCGACGGGATCGGTCTCGACGGGATCGTTCTCGGATAACGGAGGTAGGTCTTGTCGCACGAGCGTCAATGCTTCCGGAAAGGAGAACTTGTCGTCCAGGGTCTCGGTGTCCGGGGTGAAGTACTCGGCGTCCTCGAGGAAGTACTTGGCGGTTGGGATTTCGACGAGCTTGGCGTCCTTGTCGGAGTTCTCGGATGACGATGTCGGTCTTGGGTTTGGCGCCGGTGGATCTTGGCGATTCCATGAAGGGGGCCTTGGTGCTTCAGTCCTGTGTCGATCTCCGGGTACCGTGGTTTCTCGGTGTGGTTGGCGCACTTGGTCTAAAGTCGAGGTTTCTCCCGAAGATCTCGGGGTTCCCTCTTGGTTTTGCCGATGCCGATCTTGTCGTTGGACTCGGGCGTTTTGGAGAACATCGCACAACACACAAAACACACGTGGCCAGAGGTGAGGACGCGCGGGTGCTGCCGGGTCGGGGACGCGCGGGGTCCAGCGGCTCTGCTCGACGGGCGCTGCCGGGGACGCGCAGGAGGCCGGAGGTGGAAGAGGGCGCGGCCATGGCCGTGGGGTCCGAGGTCGACGCCGGGCACGGGCCGCGCAGGTCTGGACGGAGCTTGGTGGCGGGGAGAGCTTGTGGGAGGGGACGGCGAGCGGGGAGGCGACGGGGAGAAGCTGGCAAGGGGGGCGCGGGTCGACGGAGGCGGGCGGTGGTGGACAGAGGCGGACTCTGGGGAAGGGAGAAGCTCGCGGTGGCCGGAGGCGGGGAGGAAGGCCGGGCTCGGCGAGGGGGAGAGGGACGGGGCCGGCGGCAGGCCTGCATGGCGGCGGGGCTGCAGAGGGCGGGGTGGGGAAACGGAGGGGTGGCGGCCGACGGTGGTTGGAGGAGGAGGGCGCCGGAGGGGGTCGCAGCGGCGGAGATGCTCGGGGCGGCGCCGGGCGCGGGTGGGGGAGGAGAGGAGGCGGGAGGCGAGGGCAGCTCCGGAGGGCGGGGCGAGCGGCGGACCGGCGGGTGGTGGGGGCAGGCGCCGGAGGCGAGGTCGGCCTGGGGCGAGCGGGCAGAGAGGAGAGGAGGGGTGGGAGGTTGGGGACGCGTCGGTGGGCGCGGGGTGGGCCAGGGGGAGCAGGGGTGTGGCGTGGGGCTGGGCTGGAGAGAGGGAGGTGGGGGGCAGGCAGACGGTGGGGCCGGGGGTGGGTCCCGCGGGACAGGGGGAGAGGGCCAGGCGGGTGCGTGTGTGCTGTGAGGTTGGGGTGGGACCCAGGGAGAGAGAGGGGGAGAGAGAGAGGAGGTGGGCCAGGAGGGTGGGGCCAGGTTGTAAGGGAGAGGGGTAGGTGGGGGCTAGGTGAGAAAGAGAGAGGGGGAAAAAGAGGGGGATTGGTGAGGTGGCAAGGTGGGTAGGGATTGGGGGAGAGGGTGAGATGGCAAGCCGGGATTGGTGGGTAGAATAGGATTGGGTGGGGATAGGATTTAGAGTTTGGTTGGACCGTTTTATTCTGGGGGTGGTCGACCGGGTCGGGTCGGCCCGGTTCGGCTGCCCCCACAAAAATAATTAAATATTTTATTAATTACAAACGGGACTTTTGCAAACTGCGGTTAGACAAAACAAATATTCCGGAGACCCGGGTTTGAGTTGAATTAAAGACGGGGCGTTTAGAAAACAAAAATAGGTTTTTCCGCAAATAGTTTATGCAAGCAAATACAAGATGATGACGATGCTCAAATGCAATGTGGCATGATGACATGAGCATGCGGTCATGATGATGCAGTGCACAAAAACAACGCGATTTTCTAGTAGTGGTTTTGCGGGATGCCACAATTCGACACCACTAACAATGGATCTCGCCCTCGAGATCCGCCTCATGGTACCGGAAGGAAGGTCGGCGATCTGCGTCTTCTCGCCTCGTGTAGATCGTCGCGACACCACTAACAAGAGGTCGTTGTCCGTGATCGTCGAGGGAACACTCCGGGAACAAAAGGTCGAAGGTAGAGGTATCAACCAATAAAGCCACCTCTAGCTTCCGTGGACGGAGTAAAATTGCTGGATCCACTGATTCGACGTACAAGAGCGAATGATAAGAGTACTCGGATGGTGATCAGTCCGTCGCGCACCCAAACCATTACTCTGCACACGAATAGGCGGGTTATGCAACCAACTCTCGGAAGCAGACTGAAGATCTCGACAAACGAGGTTCAGAAACCAAGGAGTGATGCAGACTCTGCATCGGATCTGGCGTAGATGATGTCGTCGCGTCGGAAACACCAGAAGGCATGAGAAGGAACAAAGAGAAGTCCACCAGACGACGGGTTCCTCGGATAGCATGAAGACCAGATGTAGCAACACCGTTACCAAAGGAGGAAGCGAAACCCTGAAGATACGACGGAACCCAACCGCGAGAAATCCTGGACTCGAAGAGAGGGAAGAGAGCGGATTCAAAACACGCAGAGGTGAGAGGAGAGCAGCAGAGGGGTAAGGAGTAAAATCAGACCTAATCAGAACTATCCAACCGATTTTGCAAAAATAGTTTTGACACTCTACTTCGGCCGTTAGCTAGGTTATCCTACAGGCTGGACTTGTGGGGTATCGCAACTGCTGAGCTCTGATACCACTCTGTAACACCCTCAGAATCGACCCTATGCAAGTCTTAGCGAAACCCGCCAAACCCGCATAGAAACGATTCAAAGGTGCCCACCAGGCACTTTCGTGCGAGTGGAAAACGAAGTAATAACATTACACAACAGTCCGCGATGGGACCCACAGAACAGATATATATATAACAGCGACTCAATGAGTCAAGAATACAGAGATAATATACCAAGATCCAAATCACCTTGAAAATGATACAGCGTCCAACTACGGACAAGATGCAAATGGGGCTAAGAGCCCTGAAGAATAACCAATGGCGTCCATAACCCTGCCCAGGCCAAGCCGGAAGGGTAACCCGGCTAACGACGTCGATCTCAAAACCTGCTTAAACAAAAGGGGTGCCGACAAAGGGCAAAGGAAAAAGAGGAGCGTCAGTACTGAGGCCAGTACACGGCGAGGCTAGAATTCGGCGGTCCTCGCCTACATAGGTATGGTGGACTGAAGCGGCAGCGGCAGCGTGCACTGAACAACCTATAGAGACTCGATACAACTGGCGGCTATCAGAGAGGGGCAAGAATGACCTATCCGGAACCAACCTGATGCTACCATCAAACAAACCCATCCTGGTGTTTCCCCCTCGAGACCAACGAGGAAGTCAACCGAGGAACTCACACAGTTGGCGGTTTTACTTATTCAGTTATCGTTGCAGCAATTACTAGTCAGGTATAGATAATCATCCTGATAAAATAAGCAGTGGGCCATTTAGTTAACCATTCCGTTGTAGTTGCAACACTTACTAGTCAGATACAAATAGCATGAGAAAAACCCAAACCCAGCAGTTGTTGGTACTTTTATTTAGCCATTCCGTTATAGTTGCAATACTTACTAGTCAGGTACAATGGTCGCAAGCGACAACCCAAACAAGCAATTGTTGGCAGTTTTATTTAGCCATTCCATTATAGTGAAGCTGATTACTAGTCATTATAAAGTCAAATTTATAGCACTACTTTAGTTATAGTTGTCTATGATCGAGATACTGTGCTCCAAGTCGTCCATAACCGCGGACACGGCTTTCAGAAAGTTTTACCCGGCCGGGGTGCACAAATAGCAACACACACTCGATCAACCTCGGAAAAACCAAATCAAAACCCAACGAGGCCTTCACGACAAAGCAATCGCAGGATTCAGAAATATTTCAGGGGGCCACCCCTTGGAGTACACCCGCAACGAAGTTAGCTGACTCCGAGACGGACTCAAGGTTTGCGTCAATGGCTGTAAACGACTGGGAACCCAAAACTGGGCTTGTCGATACCGCGAAAACACTCCGCTTACCTAAACAGTGCAGTGTGCTCCTCGCACAATCGTAAATAAAGCAGTAAAGCATGGCATAAGTACAGGATCGTAAATAAAACCTCAAACTAGTTTGTGGCCCCAAGAAATAAGACTGAATCAAGCTCTGGCTAAGGGGGGTCCCATAAGCCTCCCGGATGTGGATAGCGCGAATATTCAAGGAACAGGTATCAAGTACTCGGGGTCCTACGGGACACAAGTGGACGGTTAACAACCAAATAACATCTATTGTCCACCTGTGCCTCTGCTTACTTACTTCAATTTTAGTTGTTAAACAGTAATGAAAGTGAACGATAAGTAAAGCCATGATCATCTCCAACCTTAAGCATGCGGCAACACTCCAACAACTGTGGTACTGAACGACACGCAACAGCACTTGAGCAAGCGACTACGACGCGCAAGTCCAACTATCTACCAAACAACAGGTAATAGGATGTGTCCAAGGCAATATATGGCTGCAAGGGATAACACGGGTACGAAAAACTAGAGCATCGCAACACAGATAGCAATAGATCAACAGGAGGGAATAAATACTATAGAAGTAAGATAGGTAGAAAGGGGAGATGCTCGCCTGAAAACATTGTCGAAGGTTCAACCGAAGATCGGGGCGAAGCTCACATCAACTCAACGGCCCAATCCGCGAAGAAGCAAAACACTAGAATAAACACCGGATGTACTATTTAACACAACGACAGAAGATCGGGCATGATGCATGTATGATGTATGACATGGCAAAGGTGCGATGCGATTAGGCAAGATTAAGCGGAACCGGGGTCCCGACATTTAATTAGATGGTTCATGTTATTTAGAACCCCCGCAATTTAAATGTTGTAATAACAGGGCAAGATAAGTTACCGGTTCGCTACACAAATTTAAATGAGGCCAATATAAGGCTATATTTGCCCGCATATGGGCCCCATATTTAATTATAAGGTGAATCGTCTTAAGGCCCCCAAACCACATGACAAGTATGCATGCATGAACAAATTAATATGCAACAGGTAATGTTATATTTATAAAATAGGGATCGAGAAAGGGGTCACACATTAGGGTTCGGCGATCTTGGTTAGGGTTCGACGGGGTTCGGGGTCGGGTCTCGGGGTCTGGATCTGGGGTTCGGGGTTCGACGGGATCGGTCTCGACGGGATCGTTCTCGGATAACGGAGGTAGGTCTTGTCGCACAAGCGTCAATGCTTCCGGAAAGGAGAACTTGTCGTCCAGGGTCTCGGTGTCCGGGGTGAAGTACTCGGCGTCCTCGAGCGAGTACTTGGCGGCTGGGATTCCGACGAGCTTGGCGTCCTTGTCGGAGTTCTCGGATGACGATGTCGGTCTTGGGTTTGGCGCTGGTGGATCTTGGCGATTCCATGAAGGGGGCCTTGGTGCTTCAGTCCTGTGTCGATCTCCGGGTACCGTGGTTTCTCGGTGTGGTTGGCGCACTTGGTCTAAAGTCGAGGTTTCTCCCGAAGATCTCGGGGTTCCCTCTTGGTTTTGCCGATGCCGATCTTGTCGTTGGACTCGGGCGTTTTGGAGAACATCGCACAACACACAAAACACACGTGGCCAGAGGTGAGGACGCGCGGGTGCTGCCGGGTCGGGGACGCGCGGGGTCCAGCGGCTCTGCTCGACGGGCGCTGCCGGTGACGCGCAGGAGGCCGGAGCTGGAAGTGGGCGCGGCCATGGCCGTGGGGTCCGAGGTCGACGCCGGGCACGGGCCGCGCAAGGCTGGACGGAGCTTGGTGGCGGGGAGAGCTTGTGGGAGGGGACGGCGAGCGGGGAGGCGACGGGGAGAAGCTAGCGAGGGGGGGCCGCGGGTCGACGGAGGCGGGCGGTGGTGGCCGGAGGCGGACTCTGGGGAAGGGAGAAGCTCGCGGTGGCCGGAGGCGGGGAGGAAGGCCGGGCTCGGCGAGGGGGACAGGGACGGGGCCGGCGGCAGGCCTGCGTGGCGGCGGGGCTGCAGAGAGCGGGGTGGGGAAACGGGGGGGGCGGCGGCCGACGGTGGTTGGAGGAGGAGGGCGCCGGAGGGGGTCGCGGCGGCGGAGATGCTCGGGGCGGCGCCGGGCGCGGGTGGGGGAGGAGAGGAGGCGGGAGGCGAGGGCGGCTCCGGCGGGCGGGGCGAGCGGCGGACCGGCGGGTGGTGGGGGCAGGCGCTGGAGGCGAGGTCGGCCTGGGGCGAGCGGGCAGAGAGGAGAGGAGGGGAGGGAGGTTGGGGACGCGTCGGTGGGTGCGGGGTGGGCCAGGGGGAGCAGGGGTGTGGCGTGGGGCTGGGCTGGAGAGAGGGAGGTGGGGGGCAGGCAGACGGTGAGGCCGGGGTGGGTCCCGCGGGACAGGGGGAGAGGGCCAGGTGGGTGCGTGTGTGCTGTGAGGTTGGGGTGGGACCCAGGGAGAGAGGGGGAGAGAGAGAGGAGGTGGGCCAGGAGGGTGGGGCCAGGTTGTAAGGGAGAGGGGTAGGTGGGGGCTAGGTGAGAAAGAGAGAGGGGGAAAAAGAGGGGGATTGGTGAGGTGGCAAGGTGGGTAGGGATTGGGGGAGAGGGTGAGATGGCAAGCCGGGATTGGTGGGTAGAATAGGATTGGGTGGGGATAGGATTTAGAGTTTGGTTGGACCGTTTTATTCTGGGGGTGGTCGACCGGGTCGGGTCGGCCCGGTTCGGCTGCCCCCACAAAAATAATTAAATATTTTATTAATTACAAACGGGACTTTTGCAAACTGCGGTTAGACAAAACAAATATTCCGGAGACCCGGGTTTGAGTTGAATTAAAGACGGGGCGTTTAGAAAACAAAAATAGGTTTTTCCGCAAATAGTTTATGCAAGCAAATGCAAGATGATGACGATGCTCAAATGCAATGTGGCATGATGACATGAGCATGCGGTCATGATGATGCAGTGCACAAAAACAACGCGATTTTCTAGTAGTGGTTTTGCGGGATGCCACAAGGGGGCTGCCCCCATGGCCGGCGGCCACCCCCTTGGGTGCCCCCCTCCTCCTATAAAAGGAGCCCCCCTCCTCACTTGTCTCACACACCTCCTCGTGAAGGATCTCTCTCCTCCTCTAGAATTTATCCCCCATGGTCTCGGACTAGCGAGATACATGTTCCCGGTGGCTATTCGGCAAGAAAGAGTTGTGCTTCCGCTGCATCGCTGGAGCGAGGAGGCGGAGGTTGCTCGGTGCCTCAAACGTGTGTGCGAGCACGGATGCGCTGCTGATTTGCGGCGCTAGGACTTCCTCTCGATCTTGAGATCGGCAAGAGATCGTCTACATCAACCACGAGTTGAACTCGTTAAGCTTTGTCGGTCTTCAAGGGTATGTTCTCTACGGATATACATCCGCCCGTTGTTTGTATCTAGTAGATAGATCTTGGTATATAGTTCACATCGTAGGAAATTTTTTTGTTTTCTATGCTGCGAACCCTACAGATCCTACTATGGATATGTGGTATGCAGTACCACAGGGCTCAGAGGATGGTTCTGACTCAGAACTTCCTATTGAGAATTCAGATGGTTGGATAATGGGATCATATAATGGATCTCATGAACACCAGATGTCCACAGATGGTTCCGACAGAAATGTTGGACAATCTAGTTGGATGGGTGCAAGGATGAACCCTAATAACAGTAGTATAAATACCATGTCAATAGATAAACAAGATGAATAAGAAGATCCTGAGGAGAGAGTGTTTGAATCATCAACATCTTCTCAAAACCTAGGGAATATACATTATCCAGTGGTCAACTATCTTGCCCACGAGAGCACCTGGGGAGCAGCAGGATCTGTGTATCCTGTTGACAACTCAAGAAATGAAGCTCAGGAGATGCAGGCTGGAGATAATTTTGAATATGTTTCTGAAGACTTTTCAGCTGAGCTGGAGGGAGTCAATGCGCTCAGGTTGAGTAAGGACTCAAGTCCTGACACTTCAGATACAGAGTATGTTCCTTCTGGAAGGCCATATGTTCCACAAACTTTGCGACGAACAACACGTCATCATGGTTGGACATCAGGCATGTACGATGAACGTAGTTACTATTAGAAGGAGACAATTAGTCCGTAGTATCAAGTACTGTGTATTGTACCCAAGTAATAAGGTAGTTTTGTAAATATACCTATATGGTATATGTTGTAATGACTTTGTACCATTATGATATTATGTAAAATATGTGAAATGCATATTTGGATTTTCTTTGGATCTTCATTGTGTGACTAGTTCTGTGCGTAAATTCGAGCTCAGAACACATGTTATCTTGATCTTTAAGTGAGGAATCATCTTATAATTCTACCGTCGTGATCTAAGCATAATAAGATACATAAAAGGATAAACATCACATGCATATATTTTTATGTGACATGGTATAGCCAATCTCCACGCAATGATCTCCATCTTGTGCATGCCAGCATGATCTCCATCACTCCACCATGATTGCCTCCACCACGAATAGCAACTACAACTATTGCTAACTACTTAGCGATAAAGTAAAGCTATTACATGGCGTATAAGAAGTTGACACACAGGTCATACACAATTATAAAGACAACCATATGGCTCCTGCCGGTTGTGAACTCATCGACATGGAAGTCGTGAAATATTACAAAACATGATCATTGCATACATCATACACATCACGTCTTGGGCCATACCATATCACAAAACAGTCCCTGCAAAAACAAGTTAGACGCCTCTACTTTGTTGTTGCATGTTTTACGTGGCTTATGGGAGTAACAAGCTAAGAATGATTCTTACCTACGGAAAGCCACAACGGTGATATTATGGTTGCTAACATCCGGTGTAAATCCCATGACTACTATAGTGAGATAAACTGGCATCCACCAGCCGCATGTGTGGAACAAGCCACACGTCAAGTGCAGAGCCGGTCTCGCAAACGAGGTCGTGTAAAGTTGGCCTGAACCGCTTCGATCTCACTATGCCGCGCCATAAGAGATAGACAACAAGAGGCTTGCAACAGAAAACATCAATGCCCGCAACAAGCATGTTGCGTTCTACTCGTGAAACACATCTACGCATAGATCTAGCTTTGATACCACTGAAGGGTTTCGCAACATAGTAAATCAAAAAAATTCTATGGATGCGAACAAGAAAGCCAAGATCTAATCTAGGAGATGCAATCAACGAGAGAGATAGATGATATCTTCATACCCTTGAAGAAATTGCACAGCGGAAACGTTCAACATAACGTGGGTGATGTAGTCGAACTAGCCTTCTCCTCCTCGTGATCCGATCCGATCCAACGCCGCAAGTGACGGCGCCTCCGAGAGATGCACACGTACGGTGCCACGGCGTCTCCTCCTTCCTTGGTCCAGCAAGTAGGGTGGAGAGATGGATTGGATCTGCAGCACGACGGCGTGGTGCTATTGTAGGGGTTCGTAGCATGGAAAACAAAAAATTTCTACCGCATGCAAACAAACAAGCCAAGATCTATCTACTATATTGTAGCAACGAGTCGATAGAGGAACTCACCCTCGAAGATTCCAAAGCGGTTAACGAGAGCAGATTCTCGTCGGTGATGTAGTCGTACTCTTGCCGATCTCAAGATCGCATAGACGATCCTTCCGGCGCTGCGTTCCGGCAGTGCTCCCGCAGTCGGTCACACGTTCGGTACTCGACGAAGACCTTCCTCTCCCTTGTTCCAGCAGGCAGCGGAGGTTGTAGCACTCTCCTCGCGATTCTGGCAGCACGACGGCGTGGTGCCGGAAGTAGAGGGGAGATCTCGCTGGGCTTCGCCTTAAGCTGGAGCGAGTATGGTGGACTATGAGAGAGACCTCGGTGTTCTAGGGTTTAGACAAACCAAGGAGGGGGTGCTAGGGCCGGCGGCTAGGGCTTGGAGGTGCCCAAGTCGGCGGCTAGGAGAGAAACCCTAGGCGGCATCGGTTATGGTGGGCGGCGGCGACTAGGGTTAGGTTTAGAGGGGGCAATCTTGTGTGCTAGGAGGGGAGCCCTGCCCCTCCTCTTATAGGAGGGAGGCGCCGGCCAAGGGGAGGGGAATCCCTCCCCAACTCGGATCCCAAGTGGGTCGGCGGTGGAGGAGGGACTCCTCCCCAACTCGGTTTCCACCTCCCTCTCCACTTCCCAAAAATAGTCGTTTGACTTTCAAATTGGCGTTTGACTTTTCAAACAAGGATTTGATTAAATCCTCTATTTTGTTCAGCGATGACACTTAGTACATGATGCAATCATACCAACTTGATATAACACATTCATGTACCCTTCCCCTCCAGAGTGCCGGACATTCCGGAACCTTCTAGAACATTCCCGATGAAAACACCGGAACCATTCTCCAACTCCGAAACAAGACTTTTCTTATATGAATCTTATTCTCCGGACCATTCCGGATCTCCTCGTGATATCCTGGATTCCATCCGAGACTCCGAACAACATTCGGTCTCTTACTCATCATTCCATAACTACTCAACAACATCGAATCCTTAAGTGTGTCTCCCTACGGTTCGTGAATTATGCGGACATGATCGAGACACTTCTCCGATAAATAACCAATAGAGGAATCTGGAAATTCATATGGCTCCCACATATTTCTACGATTTTCTCCCTTTGTCTCACGATAGTTTACTTATCCGAGGTTTTGATCGTCGGTATCTCTGCATACCTAGTTCAACCTCGTTACTGATAAGTACTCTTTTCTCGTTCCCGTGATATGTGATCCCTTGTGAGCCAGTCACATGCTTGCAAGCTAATTGGATGACATTCCACCGAGAGGGCCCAAAGTATATCTATCCGTCATATGGATGGACAAATCCCACTCTTGATCCATGTGTCTCAACCAATACTTTCCGAACACTCAATGCCACCTTTATAGCCACCCAGTCACGGTGTGGTGTTTGATGTCATCAAAGCATCCATCTGGTAAAGGTGATATGCATGATCTCATGGTCGAAGGAATTAGGTTACTATGTATCAGAAAGCATATAGCAATTGAACTATTAAAATGACTTGATCTTTATGCTACGCTTATCTATAGGAGTATGTCCATCACATCATTCTCCTAATGATATGACCCTGTTGTTAATAACATCTCTATGTTCATGATCAGGAAACCATGATCATATATTAACCAACAAGCTAGTTTAACAAGAGGCTTTACTAGGGACTCTTTTATGTTTACAAATCACACAAGTATTAATGTTTCCTGTTAATACAATTATAGCATGGTATGTAAACATTTATCATAAGTATGAAGATATGATAATAACCCACTTTATTATTGCCTCTTGGGCATATCTCCAACAGCTATGGTGGAGAGTTTCTGCGGCAGGGTTTCGCCTACACACAGTCGGGAGAGAGAGAGGTGGAGGGCAGCAGGACGGCGGCTAGGGTTGGAGGAGTGGGAGGGGGAGGGAGCGCCCCTGCCCTATTTATATAGGGGGATGGCCGACCCCCTTGGCCCCTCCTCCAAGCCCTAGGGCGGTGGCCCCAAGGGTGGAGTGTGGGGCAAGTTTCCCCTTCCTTCTAGAAGGGTTCCCTAGGGTTTCCCTAGGGTTTGGCCGGCTGGGCCTATGGGGCCTTGTTCCCCTGGCCCAAAGCGGCCAGGGCACTCCCCCCTAGGCCCATGCAGGCCTCCAATAAGTGGGCCCACGTTGGTCCCACTCCGGAAGCTTCTAGAACCTTCCGGTACAATACCGATAAACTCTGAAACGATTCCGAAATCCAAAAACTGCTTTCCTTTATATGAATCTTATTCTCCGGACCATTCCGGAACCTCTCGTGATGTCCTGGATCTCATCCGAGACTCTAAACAAAAACTCATAAACCAATTATCCATTTTATCCTAGTGTCGAGGCATGTTAAGTGTGTGACCCTACGGGTTCGAGAATATGCAGACATGATCTTCTATCAATAATCAACAGCGGGATCTGGAAACCCATATTAACTCCCACATATTCATCGATGATCATATCGGATGAACCACGATGCCAGGATTCAATTAATCCCATATATGTATTCCCTTCGTCACGCGATATTTTACTTGCCCGAGATTCGATCGTTGGTATCGGCATACCTAGTTCAATATCATTCACAGCAAGTACTTTACTCGTTCCGTAATCCGATATCACTTTGTGATTAACTCCTTAACCACGTGCTTGCAAGCGGTGTTGATATCGATTACCGAGTGGGCCCGAAGTATATCTCTCCGACTTGGGAGGGACAAATTCCATCTCGATACATACAACCCAACAAGTACTTTCCGATCACCTGAGAGACACCTTTATGATCACCCTCACATAGAATGACGTTTGATGACCTCAAAGCTTTCTTCCGATACCAGGGAGTTGTATTATCTCATGGTCTAAGGAATACAATACTTGACATAGGAAAAAGCTTCGCAAAGATGAACACGATGACACGATCTAATTGCTCTGCTTAATATGGGTCTGTCCATCATATCATTCTCTTAATGACATGATATCATTATTAACCGACAACTCATGTCTATGGTTAGGAAACCTTAACCATCATTAATCAATGAGCTAGTCCATAGAGGCGTACTAGGGACACGGTGTTGTTCATAAACCACACAAGTATCAAAGTTTCCGCTTAATACAATTCTAGCATGGAATATAAACTTTATCATGAACAAAAATTATAATAATAACATATTTATTATTGCCTCTAGGGCATAATTCCAACAGTCTCCCACTTGCACTAGAGTCAATAATCTAGTTTACATCTGGCAACAATCTAACACCCATGGCATTAAGGTGTTTATCATGTTTTGCTCGTGGAAGAGGTTTAGTCAACGGATCCACGACATTCAGATCCGTATGTACTTTGCTAATCTTCAGATCTCCATCTTCTATATAATCTCGAATTATATGAAAACGGTGGTTGATGTGCTTGGTCTTTGGATGATATCTTGGTTCCTTAGCTAGTGCTATGGCACCAGTGTTGTCGCATAATATCTCTAGTGGGTCCAAGGCACTTGGAACCACACCAAGCTCAGTAATGAAGTTCCTGATCCAAAATCCTTCACTTGACGCTTTTGAAGCAGCCATGTATTTCGCTTCTATTGTAGATCACGGGATCACGCTTTGCTTGCAGCTTCTCCAGCTCACAGCTCCACCATTCAAAATATAAACGTATCCTGTCTGAGATTTAGAATCATCCGGGTCGGTGTCAAAACTAGCATCGACGTAACCTTTTACGACGAGCTGCTCATCACCTCCATAGACCAAGAACATTTCTCTAGTCCTATTTAAATACTTTAGGATGTTCTTTACAGCTGTCCAGTGTTCCACTCCTGGATCACTTTGGTATCTGCTCATCAAGACTAAGAGCATTGGACACATCCGGTCTAGTACATAGCATGGCATACATGATAGAACCTGTGGCCGAGGCATATGGCACTTTTCTCATAGTATCTCTATCGTTTACCGTAGCTGGACACTGAGCCTTGCTCAATATCTTACCTGACAACATGGGCAATGAACCTTTCTTTGCTTTATCCATTCTGAACCTTTTCAGAACTTTGTCTAGGTATGTACTTTGGCTTAAAGCTATTAGGCGCCCTTGTCCATCTCTATAGATTTTGATGCCTAATATATAAGCAGCTTCTCCTAGGTCTTTCATTGAAAAACATTTATTCAAATAACTCTTCACATCGTTAAGCATACCAATGTCATTTCCAATAATCAATACGTCATCCACATATAGTACTAAAAATGTCACTGAGCTCCCACTCACTTTCTTGTAGATACAAGCTTCGTAGCAATTTGGAACAAATCCAAAGCTCTTGATCACTTGATCAAAACGAAGGTTCCAACTCCAAGATGCTTGCTTCAGTCCATAAATGGAACGCTGAAGTTTGCAAACTTTATTAGCATCCTTAGGATCGACAAAACCTTCGGGCTGCATCATATACAACTCTTCATCAATGTTGCCATTGAGGAACGCAGTCTTGACATCCATCTGCCATATTTCATAATCATGAAATGCAGCAATTGCTAATAAAATACGAATGGACTTAAACATCGCTACGAGAGAGAAAGTCTCATCGTAGTCAACACCTTGAACTTGTCAAAAACCTTTTGCGACAAGCCGAGCCTTATAGACAGTAACATTACCATCCGTGTCCGTTTTCTTCTTGAAAATCCATTTGCACTCAACGGCCTTACGGTCGCTAGGAGGGTCCACCAAATTCCATACTTGGTTTTCCCTCATGGATACCAATTCGGATTTCATGGCCTCTAGCCATTTATCAGAGTCTGGGCTCATCATTGCTTCCTCATAGTTCGCAGGTTCACTGTTGTCTAACAACAAGACGGGTAAGACAGGGTTGCCGTACCATTCAGGAGTGGCACGTGACCTTGTCGACCTGCGAAGTTCAGTAGTAGCATCGTTCGAAGTTTCATGATCCTCGTCATTAGCTTCCTCTCTTGTTGGTGTAGACAGCACTGGAACAATTTCAGGTGTTGCGCTACACTCCAACTCGAGAGAAGGTTCAATAACCTCGTCTAGCTCTACCTTCCTCCCACTCACTTCTTTCGAGAGAAACTCCTTCTCAAGAAAGGATCTGTTCTTTGCGACAAACACTTTGCCTTCGGATCTATGGTAGAAGGTATACCCAATCGTTTCCTTAGGGTATCCTATGAAGAAGCATTTCTCCGCTTTGGGTTCGAGCTTGTCCAGCATCAACTTCTTGACGTAAGCTTCGCATCCCCAAACTTTAAGAAACGACAACTTAGGTTTAGCACAAAACCATAGTTCATACGGTGTCGTCTCAACGGATTTAGATGGTGACCTATTTAAAGTGAATGCAGCGGTTTCTAATGCATAACCCCAAAATGATAACGGTAAATCTGTAAGAGACATCATTGATCGCACCATATCTAATAGAGTTCAATTCCGGCGTTCAGACACACCATTGCGCTGTGGTGTTCCAGGTGGCGTGAGTTGCGAAACGATTCCGCTTGATTTAATATGCGTGAGAAAATCATAACTCAAATATTCACCTCCACGATCGGATCGTAGAAATTTAATTTTCCCGTTACGATGGTTTTCCACTTCGTTCTGAAATTCTTTGAACTTTTCAAACGTTTCAGATTTATGTTTCATTAAATAGATATACCCATATCTACTTAATTCATCAGTAAAAGTGAGAAAATAGCGATATCCACCGCGCGTCGAAACACTCATTGGCCCGCATACATCGGTATGTATGATTTCCAATAGGTCCGTTGCTCGCTCCATCATACCGGAAAACGGGGTTTTGATCATCTTTCCCATGAGGCACGGCTCGCACGCCAAATTATTCAAAATCAAGAGACTCCAAAAGTCCATCAGAATGGAGCTTCTTCATGCGTTTTACACCAATATGACCTAGACGACAGTGCCACAAATAAGTTGGATTATCACTATCTAGTTTGCATCTCTTAGCCTCAATGTTATGGATGTGCGTTTCATTGCTTTCAAGATTCAGAAGAAATAAACCATTCACAACAGGTGCATGACCATAAAATATGTTATTCATATAAATAGAACAACCATTATTCTCTGATTTAATTGAATAACCGTCTTGCAATAAACACGATCCAGATATGATGTTCATGCTCAATGCAGGCACATAATAACATTTATTAAGGTTTAAAACTAATCCCGAAGGTAAAACTAAGGAGAGCGTGTCGACGGCCATCACATCAACTTTTGATCCATTGCCAACGCGCATCGTCACCTCATCCCTTGCTAGCCGCCATCTATTCCGTAGCTCCTGTTTCGAGTTACAAATATTAGCAACTGAACCAGTATCAAATACATAGGCACTACAACGAGCGCTAGTAAGGTAAACATCAATAACATATATATCAAATATACCTTTAATGGTGCCAGCCTTTTTGTCCGCTAAGTACTTCGGACAGTTGCGCTTCCAGTGACCTTGTCCTTGCAATAGAAGACTCAGTGTCCGGCTTAGGTCCAAACTTGAGCTTCTTCTCAGCAGGGGCAACGCGCTTGCCGCTGCCTTTCTTGAAGGATTTCTTTGCACCCTTACCTTTCTTGAAGCTAGGGGTCTTGTTGACCATCAACACATGATTATCTTTCTTGATATCCACCTCCGCAGCTTTCAGCTTAGCGAAGAGCTCAGTGATCGTATCAGTGGAACCAATTTGATTGTGAGTAACTACAAAACCTTTTAGCTAGGAGGGAGTGATTGCAGAACTCTGTCAATCTTGAGCTCTTCTGGAATCTTGCAGTCCAGTTGCTCAAGACGTTGAGTGTAGCCCGACATCTTAATGATGTGCTCACTAACGGAACTCCCTTCCTCCATCTTGCAGTTAAAGAACTTCTCAGAGATCTCATATATCTCAGAACGGGCCTGAGTCTGAAACATGGTTTTCAGTTCCTCAAGAATCTCAAAGGGCCCGACGAACTCCTCAAAATGATTTTGAAGGTCCGGTTCCATAACAAACAACATGGTACTCTTAATCACTCCATAATCATCTTTGCACGACTGATAAACAACTTTTTCATCAGCCGACGCATCAATACCAGGGGCGTCACCTAGCGCTTTCTCTAGTACATAGTCCTTTTGTCCGCCAGCGAGAATGATTCTCAGATTGCGGAACCAGTTGGTGAATTTAGACCCATTGTTCTTAAGCTTTTCTTTCTCAGCAAAAACATTGAAGTTGAAGTTGGACTTAGCCATTTGATCTACAAAATTTGCAAATACAATTTAGACTATGTTCATGATAACTAGTTCAACTTAATCAAATTACTAGATGAACTCCCACTAAATTCAACATCCCTCAAGTTATTTAGTGAACATGGTCCAAATTCACCACACCTAATCCGATCTTCACGAGAAGAGATGTGGTTTCAATGGTGGACAACAAAGTGTTGATCATATCATTCATATGACTCATGTTTAACCTTTCGGTTCGTGTGTTCCGAGGCCATGTATGTACATTCTAGGCTCGTCAAGTCAAACCCAAGTATTTCCGCGTGTGCAAAACTGGCTTGCACCTGTTATATGTGAACGTAGAGTTTATAGCACCCGATCATCACGAGGTGCTTGAACACGACGAACTTTCGCAACGGTGCATACATGGGGAGAACACAATTTTATCTTGATCTTTAAGTGAGGAATCATCTTATAATGCTACCGTCGCGATCTAAGCATAATAAGATACATAAAAGGATAAACATCACATGCATATATTTTTATGTGACATGGTATAGCCAATCTCCACGCAATGATCTCCATCTTGTGTGCGCCAGCATGATCTCCATCACTCCACCATGATTGCCTCCACCACGAATAGCAACTACAACTATTGCTAACTACTTAGCGATAAAGTAAAGCTATTACATGGCGTATAAGAAGTTGACACACAGGTCATACACAATTATAAAGACAACCATATGGCTCCTGCCGGTTGTGAACTCATCGACATGCAAGTCATGAAATATTACAAAACATGATCATTGCATACATCATACACATCACGTCTTGGGCCATACCATATCACAAAACACTCCATGCAAAAACAAGTTAGACGCCTCTACTTTGTTGTTGCATGTTTTACGTGGCTTATGGGAGTAACAAGATAAGAATGATTCTTACCTACGGAAAGCCACAACGGTGATATTATGGTTGCTAACATCCGGTATAAATCCCATGACAACTATAGTGAGAGCAACTGGCATCCACCAGCCGCATGTGTGGAACAAGCCACACGTCAAGTGCGGAGCCGGTCTCGCGAACGAGGTCGCTTAAAGTTGGCATGGACCGCTTCGATATCACTATGCTGTGCCATAAGAGATACACAACAAGAGGCTTGCAATAGAAAACATCAACGCCCGCAACAAGCATGTTGCGTTCTACTCGTGAAACACATCTACGCATAGATCTAGCTCTGATACCACTGAAGGATTTCGCAGCATAGTAAATCAAAAAAATTCTACGGATGCGAACAATAAAGCCAAGATCTAATCTAGGAGATGCAATCAACGAGATAGATAGATGAGATCTTCATACCCTTAAAGAAATCGCACAACGGAAACGTTCAACAAAACATGGGTGATGTAGTCGAACTAGCCTTCTCCTCCTCGCGATCCGATCCGATCCAACGCCGCAAGTGACGCCGCCTCCGAGAGATGCCCACTTACGGTGCCGCAACGTCTCCTCCTTCCTTGGTCCAACAAGTAGGGTGGAGAGATGGATTGGATCTGCAGCACGACGGTGTGGTGCTATGGTGGAGAGTTTCTGCGACAGGGCTTCGCCTACGCGCAGTCGGGAGAGAGAGAGGTGGAGGGGCAGCAGGACGGCGGGTAGGTTTGGAGGAGTGGGAGAGGGAGGGTGCGCCCCTGCCCTATTTATATAGGGGGCTGTCCGGCCCCCTTGGTCCCTCCTCCAAGCCCTAGGGCGGCGGCCCCAAGGGTGGAGTAGGGGGCAAGTTTCCCTCTTCCTTCTAGAAGGGTTCCTCCCTAGGGTTTCCCTAGGGTTTGGCCGGCTGGGCCTATGGGGCCTTGTGCCCCTGGCCCAAAGCGGACAGGGCACTCCCCCTTAGGCCCACACAGGCCTCCAACAAGTGGGCCCACGTTGGTCCCACTCCGGAAGCTTCTAGAACCTTCCGGTACAATACCGATAAACTCCGAAATGATTCCGAAATCCAAAAACTGCTTTCCTTTATATGAATCTTATTCTCCAGACCATTCCGGAACCTCTCGTGATGTCCTGGATCTCATCCGAGACTCCGAACAAAAACTCATAAACCAATTATCCATTCTATCCTAGCGTCGAGGCATGTTAAGTGTGTGACCCTATGGGTTCGAGAATATGCAGGCATGATCTTCTATCAATAATCAACAGTGGGATCTGGAAACCCAGATTGACTCCCACATATTCATCGATGATCATATTGGATGAACCACGATGCCAGGATTCAATTAATCCCATATATGTATTCCCTTCGTCACGCGATATTTTACTTGCCCGAGATTCGATCGTTGGTATCGGCATACCTAGTTCAATATCATTCACAGCAAGTACTTTACTCGTTCCGTAATCCGATATCACTTTGTGATTAACTCCTTAACCACGTGCTTGCAAGCGGTGTTGATATCGATTACCGAGTAGGCCCGAAGTATATATCTCCGACTCGGGAGGGAAAAATTCCATCTCGATACATACAACCCAACAAGTACTTTCCGATCACCTGAGAGACACCTTTATGATCACCCTCACATAGGATGACGTTTGATGACCTCAAAGCTTTCTTCCGATACCAAGGAGTTGTATTATCTCATGGTCTAAGGAATACAATACTTGACATAGGAAAAAGCTTCGCAAAGATGAACACGATGACACGATCTAATTGCTCTGCTTAATATGGGTCTGTCCATCATATCATTCTCTTAATGACATGATATCATTATTAACCGACAACTCATGTCTATGGTTAGGAAACCTTAACCATCATTAATCAATGAGCTAGTCCATAGAGGCGTACTAGGGACACGGTGTTGTTCATAAACCACACAAGTATCAAAGTTTCCGCTTAATACAATTCTAGCATGGAATATAAACTTTATCATGAACAAGAATTATAATAATAAAATCTTTATTATTGCCTCTAGGGCATAATTCCAATAGTAATTATGAGTATTCGCTTTATGTTTCAGGACTAGAGGGTCATGGATACAGGTGTAGAAATGGAAACTAAGCAGCAGCAGATGGAGCGAGAGGCCAAGGAAAAGTCCGATGCAGATGCAGCACACCAAGAAGCATTACCACCACCACCAATGAGGCTATTAATGGAGCAGAACTTTATGCAATGCATGCAAATGATGCAAGAGACCCAGAACAAGTTCATGGAAGAGCTGCTGGGGCGAGCAAATCAGAGGGCACCTGAAGGTGGAGGAGTGAGTTTATCTGATTTCCAGAATGCAAGACCGTTACCTTTTGCATCAGCTCCTGAACCAATGGATGCAGAAGACTGGCTAGAAGATACAGAAAGGAAGCTGAAAACTGTGGGTTGCAATGACGAGGAAAAATTGAGGTATGCAACTCATCTGCTGACTGGACCTGCAGCATCATGGTGGGAAAATCAGTTAGCCATGCAACAACCAGGAAGGGAGTTTACCTGGGAGGAGTTCAAGCAGAGATTCCGTGAATATCATGTTCCGGAAAGCGTCATGGAGTTGAAGCGGAGAGAATTTGAGGAGCTTCAGCAAGGATATACTAGTGTCATGAAGTACATCCGGGAGTTTAGCCAATTGTCTCGTTATGCTGAGGAGGAAATTAACACTCAAGAGAAGAGGAAGAAGCGTTTCTTGCGTGGATTAAATCCGTTTGTGAAGATGCAGCTAAGGTTAGCCAATAAGCAAACTTATCAGCAGTTGTTGGATGCATCCATTACTTTTGAAGATGACTACAAGAATGTCCAAGAGGATCGGAGGAAGAGAGCCAAGAAGGAAACTAAGAGAATTCAGGCAAGTAAACCTAAATCCAACCTCGAGTTCAAAGCTCGGAATAGGAATTATGGCAACAATAATAATAACAATAACAATAACAATAACAAGGGAAGTGGTGGAAATCAATCCAATCCAAGAAGGAATGTTATCTGTAACAATTGTGGAATTCCAGGGCATTTCCAGAGGGAATGCAAAAAAACTGTAGTGATCTATTACGGTTGTGGTCAGAAGGGTCATATCAAGCCAGATTGTCCGAGCAAACCACCAGGAGGATGGCCTACCAAGGGAGGAGGGCAAGCCAGTGGAGGTAATGGACAACCCAATAAAGGAGGAAATAATGGCAAGAACAACAATGGCAAGAGAATCCGACCTACCGGAAAACTGAACTGTGCAACCCTCGAGGAGGTGGATAATTCGGAGCATGCAGTGATAGGTACGCTCAATATCCTTACCAATCCCGGCAAAGTTCTATTTGATACTGGTGCAACTAGTTCATTCATTTCTGAAGAATTTTGTGATAAGTTCGGGATTAGAAGGGCAACATTAGAAATTCCTATGACCGTAGTTACGGCAGGAGGGAATGTGATTGTACGCCACATAAAAAAGGATCAGGTTATCTCGATCTGTGGTTGTACATATTTCGCAGACCTTTATGTGATTCCTTTGAAGGGAATTGCAGTAGTGCTGGGGATGGATTGGATGATGGAACACGGAGCTTAGATAAATTGTGAGGAGAAAACTGTCTCAATCAAAACTCCAAGTGGAGCAAGGATAGTTTATCAAGAAGATAAACACAGTCATATCATGGTGGATCTGCAGTTGAGTTCAATGAAAGAAGTTAAATTAGAAGAGATTCCTATAGTTAATGAATTCCAAGATGTTTTTCCAACAGAGTTACCGGGAATGCCACCAGACCGGGACATAGAGTTCACCATTTACTTAATACCTGGTACAACACCAATAGCTCAAGCACCATATAAAATGGAACCCAAAGAGTTGAAAGAACTCAAGAAGCAAATTGATGAGTTAGCGAGAAAAGGATTTATACAGGAAAGTGTATCTCCATGGGGAACACCAGTAATCTTTGTGGATAAAAGAGATGGTGGAAGACGGATGTGTGGTGATTATAGAAATCTGAACAACGTGACTATCAAGAATAAGTATCTTTTACCAAGAATTCAAGATTTGTTTGATCAAGTGAAAGGAGCTGGAGTATTTTCAAAGATCGATTTAAGATCTGGATACCATCAAATAAAAATCAAGCCAGAAGATGTTCCAAAAACAGCATTTGTCTCAAGATATGGACACCATGAGTATCTGGTAGTACCATTTGGTTTGACCAATGCACCGGCAATATTCATGAATCTGATGAACAAGATCTTCATGCCATATTTGGATAAGTTTGTCATCGTCTTTATTGATGATATTTTGATATATTCCAGGGATAAGGAAGAGCACGCTGACCATCTGAATAGCATTGAAAACTTTAAGAGAACATAAGCTTTTGCTAAGTTCAGTAAGTGTGAGTTTTGGCTAGATGAGGTAGAATTCCTCGGCCATGTGATCAGTAAGGATGGGATTGCTGTGAATCCATCTAAAGTTCAGTCGGTACTAGAGTGGACTGCACCGACCAATGTGAAGCAAATTCAAGGTTTCTTAGGAATGGCTGGTTATTATCGGAGATTCATTGAAGGTTTCTCCAAAATAGCCAGACCAATGACCAAATTATTAAGGAAGAATACACCATTCAAGCGGGATGAAAAATGTGAAGCAAGTTTCCAAGAGTTGAATACTAGATTAACCACAGCTCCAATTTTAGCAATACCTGAAACAGGGAAGGATTTCACCGTTTACTGTGATGCATCTAAAGAAGGTTTGGGTTGTGTATTAATGCAAGATCGGAAAGTGATTGCTTATGGTTCAAGACAATTGAAACCACATGAAGTCAATTATCCAACTCATGATTTAGAGTTAGCAGCAGTAGTTTTTGCACTGAAAGGATGGAGGCATTTTCTTTATGGAGCCAGATGTGAGTTATACACTGACCATAAAAGTCTCAAATATTTCTTCACTCAAAAGGAATTGAATATGAGATAGAAGCATTGGTTGGAATTAATCAAGGATTATGATTTAACAATCAATTACACCCCAGGGAAAGCAAATGTTGTAGCAGATGCTTTAAGCAGAAAGAGTGCAGATATTCAGCCTAGCAATAGGGAGCTACCAAAAGAATTACAAATGGACTTGGAAAGATTAGAACTTCAATTCATCAGAACATAGGTTCTTGGAGGATTAGCTACTATGCAGGTAGTTGCAGAGCAGGACAGTGATCTTAAGCAAGAAATTTTTAGACATCAAGAAGAAGATCCTTTTATTAGTGAGGAAATTCGGAGGATATCTCAAGGGCAAAAATCAGTTTTTCGCCTGGGGGATTATGGGTCTTTATGGTTCCAAGACCGTCTATGTGTTCCAGATGTGACTGAGATCAGAAATGTTATACTCAAAGAAGCACATGATACCCCATATTCTATACATCCAGGGAGTACTAAGATGTATATGGATTTGAAAGAACTATTCTGGTGGAATAACATGAAAAGAGATATTGCTAAATATGTATCTGAATGCCATACTTGTCAAAGGGTGAAAGCTGAACATCAAAGTCCAGCAGGACCATTACAACCCTTAGAAATTCCTGAATGGAAATGGGAGGAAATAGGTATGGACTTCATTACAGGATTACCTATGACACCAAAAAGGAAGGATATGATATGGGTAATTGTGGACAGACTCACTAAGAGTGCACATTTTATTCCGGTGAATCAAAAGGATAATGCCGAGAAGTCAGTTGAAGTATATGTCAAAGAGATAGTAAGTAAGCATGGAGTACCCAAAAAGATCGTAACTGATAGGGGATCAGTGTTTACTTCAGCATTTTGGAAGCAATTGCATGAAGCACTTGGTTCAAAGTTAGATTTCAGCACGGCATATCATCCTGAAACAGGAGGTCAAACTGAAACAACAAATCAAATACTAGAAGACATGTTGAGAGCTTGTGCACTAGATTTTGGAGGAACATGGGAAGATCACCTACCATTGGCAGAATTTTCTTATAATAATAGCTATCAGAGTAGTTTGAAGGCAGCTCCATATCAGGTTCTGTATGGAAGGAAGTGTAGATCACCAATATGTTGGTATGAACCTAGAAGCAGCAAAGAATTTGCGCCATATTATATCAAGGAAAGACAAGATATCATTGATAAGATCAGGGATAGACTAAAAATAGCCCAGAGCAGGCAGAAAAGTTATGCGGATCAAAGTCGAAGATCATGGCATCCTGTCGTGGTGGTATCATGGCATATTCCATGGGTAGGCTAAAGTTGGGGCTGATGGACGTGGAGGAATCCGGGGAGGGATGATGCAGTGAAGACCGCACTCGTATGAACAAAGAGAAATACAATGTATATAGGATTGAAGCTCTCATGTGGAGATAACACCTCTTTCTCTACATCTAATCTCTTATAATCTTGTCATACTTGTGGCTACAATCATGCTCCTTGAGCTGTATCTCCTATGCCTCTACCTAGATCTCTCTGTGAGATTGGAGGAGGAAGAAGAAGAAGAGATCCTATTGAGCAGAGAGGGGAAGAGCCCTTCGGGGCCTCCCTGGGAACGATCCCCCTGGTGCTCCTTATAAAGGGGAGCCCAGGGGACAAGTCTTGCTCCCTACGATTGGCATCTTCTCAGCATATTCCGGGCATCTTCTGGAGATGCTCAGCATATGCCTTGGCATCTTTGGAGATGCTAAGGCATATTCCTTAGCATATTCTTGGATGCCGATGGCATATTCCTTATGCCATGTGCCAGTCTGAGCCAGAGGCGTCCCAAAACTGGCACGACGTTTGTGGAGTTGTCTTGGTTCGATAGCTTATTCTTGTGGAAGTTATGGAGACATCTGGAGGTGAATAATGATGCGTCTGGGTCATTGTATGTCGGCCCAAACACCCTGGGATGAGTGGAGATTCGGCCCTAGGCCAAGATGATTCGGCCTGGGGGGAGAAACAGGCCCAGCCGAACTACCTTGACTCGGCATGGATCGTGCTTCAAGAGTATATGGGCCAGCCGAGTCAGATAGTGGCCCATCGGGGCTCTTGAGCCGGCCTGGCCGGATTAGTCATTATTCGGCCCAAGCGGTGAAGGGCCCAGCTGGGGTGACTTGGCCTGAGATGGCTGTAACCTGTGGTGGGCCGACATATCCCGTGTCGGCCCATCCGGGGAAAACAATAGCGTTGTGTGGTCTTGCGACCCGACGTCGAGGGAGACCCGTAGTGGGCTGGCCGAGGCGAAGGAGAAACCGGCCCACCTGGGGGAGTCCGGTGCTGGGACGCCTGTGGCTTTGTCGCCCATGGTGGGCCGAGTCCGCCGATAGTTGGCCCACCCGGGGAGCTCGACGAGTGCAGAGCGTGATGCTAGCGATGGTTGGCGGGAGTGGAGGTAGTTCGGCGGGAGAGGTGGCGATGCGGGCGGGAGCGTTGACCTGGCGGAGCGGGAGATGGTTCGGCGATGGGCCGGATGGGGCAACTCGGCCCAGCCAAGTGAGTTAGTAGTGAAGTACCTGCTTGTAGGCGACGGACTCGAAATCTTGTTCGGGAGCTTCTGCTTCCAGGTGGGACAAACTGGCACCCTCCGCCTCCCTGAGCGGGTGCCCGTGCCGTTAATCAGGCCCGCTTCGTGGGCTCCACACCCCGTGCTACGCACGTCACCATCAACAGATGAGTTCTACAGCAGCAGCAGCTGCAACTCCAATCTGTGCGATCCACCTTCGGATGAAGGGACCTACGGTTCCGGATCCGAAAGCTGCGGCAGCAGCCAACCAATCTGCAGACGCTATCTGTGCGCCGCAGTCATCCAAACCGACGAGGAAACGCCTATTCGTTGCCTGATTACCCTTAGTCATCGGGTTATTGATGCTAGGCCTTTTCGTTAGCCTGATTACCCTTAGTCTCAGTACCTTGCCGAGGCACTCGGAGTTCAAGGATTCGACGATCAGGCAGAATCAGCTACTCGGGCTGTCACGTTCGAGGTGCTCGAGTGCGTGGAGACGATGGCACATTAGGTTACTCGAAGAGGGCGCAGCCCCCGAGTGTTTCGAGTGCGATTAAAGTAAGAAAGAAAATCTACTATGAGTAGAGAACTTAGCTTTAGTTGTAGTTGTCGTGGACGGAGTCGACGCGGTAGTGGGTCGCGCGCGGACGCGGTCGACGCGGCGAACCACGGTCATAGCGGCGACGGGTTTCCGGAGTTGATGGTGATAGTGAGCTCCGCATCTGAAGATTACCGGAATCCGAAGGATGTATCGGGTCATCGCAGCCGAAAGCCCCATCGGGTTATTGATGTCGAGGGAGCCCCCGAGTCGTTGGAGCCGAAGATCGTAGAGAATGACCGGAGTCGCAGGAGCCCTCGATCCGCGGTTGCTGAAGCGGAGGCCGCGGCTGGTCGCCAAAATCGAAGATCGCATCGGGTCACCGCATCCGAAATATACAGCGGGTCACCGCAGCTGAAGACCGCAGAGGATCGTCGCAGTCGAAAACCGCAACAGGTCGATGGTCGCGAGTCGCATGGGGACACAGACGGCGCCAATTGACGAGGTTTAATCTCGTCAATGCCCATTGTTATGGACTTGGGTTTTGGAGAAGATGGGGATGCTGGAGATCGTGGCACGGTTAACAGACAAGCAACCAGGGGACACGAGATTTACCCAGGTTCAGGCCCCCGAAGGGAAAACCCTACTCCTGCTTGTCTGCTCTTTGATTACGGCGGAACCGAAGGTTACAGGGTGCGCAGATTCGATCTGGCGTGGATGCGTGTGCGAAAGTATGAGTCGAGTCTAGATCTGTAGATCTGTCTATTGCGTACGTGCCCTCCTCGTTGGACCCTCCTAGCCTTTATATATTGGGATGCTAGGTCTCGGGTGCCAATACGAGTAGGTTACAAGTTGTATTCAAACTCTAGTCTTGAGGTTTCCTTGTCTTGTGCGCTTGGGAGTCAGTGTCCATATGGGCTTCATAGCAGCCGAAACGTCATAGGCGTCATGGACCCTGGCAGGTCGTCGAGTGGGCCTTCCATCGGGCTGGACCAGGTATACTAACATCGGGTACCCGTAGGGCATATCCATGTCAGTTAGTAATTTGGCCCAATGGGGGAGGGGGGGGGGGGGAATTCGGTCCTGCATCATTTGTATCAGGCCGAATTAAACTTAATTCGGCCCAGTAGTGCTTTTTCCCTTTCTCTATTATTTCATTCTCTTTGTGTCTTATTTCTCTATTTTTATATGTACTTTTCTCTCCATATGTCTTTCATCTAATCCTTTATTCCTTCATGGATATCCATTTATACCTCGACTCTGGGGTACCTGGGGTTATATCCCCGACATTAGTCCTCGAGGCTATGTGGGACTCGCAGAGTCGTGCATAGGCTTCAAATCTAAATACTCCCAGATTTACTTTCTGAGTTATTATATCTTGGTCGTATACTTCACGTCCCATAACCATTTTGGGTAAGTTCGTGACACCTAGCCTTTACGGGCACTGATACATTTAACTCGTTTGGGTAAGTTATCAATTCTGGCCTTCTTGGGCACTGGTCTTTTAACACCTTTGGATAAGTTATGATTTCTAGCCATTTTTGGCACTGGTCTTTTAACCCCTTTGGATAAGTTATGACTTCTGACCATTTTTGGCACTGGTCTTTTAACCCCTTTCGGTAAGTTATGACTCCTGGCCATTTTTGGCACTGGTCTTTTAACCCCTTTGGGTAAGTTATGACTTCTGGCCATTTTTGACACTGGTCTTTTAACCCCTTTGGGTAAGTTATGACTCCTGGCCATTTTTGGCACTTGTCTTTTAACCCCTTTGGGTAAGTTATGACTTCTGGCCATTTTTGGCACTGGTCTTTTAACCCCTTTGGTTAAGTTATGACTCCTGACCATTTTTGGCACTGGTCTTTTAACCTCTTTGGGTAAGTTTTAATCCGAGTCATTTGTTTCCAAATCCGAGTTATTTTACTCAAAATTGACCTATGTCTTAAGTCTGAGTCATCTGACTCAAATCCGAGGTATATGACTCAAATCCGAGTTATTTTACTCAAAATTGACCTATGTCTTAAGTCTGAGTCATCTGACTCAAATCTGAGGTATATGACTCAAATCCGAGTCATCTATTTCCAAATCCGAGTTACTTTACTCAAAATTGACTTATGTCTTAAGTCTGAGTCATCTGACTCAAATCCGAGGTATATGACTCAAATCCGAGTCATCTGTTTCCAAATCCGAGTTATTTTACTCATATTTGACTTATGTCTTGAATCTGAGTTATATGGCTCAAAATCCGAGTTATATGACTCAAATTCGAGCCATCTGATTCCAAATCCGAGTTATTTTACTCATATTTGACTTATGTCCCGAATCTAAGTTATCTGGCTCAAAATCCAAGTTATATTACTCAAATCCGATTCATCTGATTCCAAATCCAAGTTATTTTACTCATATTTGACTTATGTCTCGAATCTGAGTTATCTGGCTCAAAATCCGAGTTATACGACTTAAATCCGAGTCATCTGATTCCAAATCCGAGTTATTTTACTCGTATTTGACTTATGTCCCGAATCTGAGTTATCTGGCTCAAAATCCGAGTTATATGACTCAAATCCGAGTCATCTGATTCCAAATCCGAGTTATTTTACTCATATTTGACTTATGTCCCGAACCTGAGTTATCTGGCTCAAAATCCGAGTTATATGACTCAAATCCGAGTCATCTGATTCCAAATCCGAGTTATTTTACTCATATTTGACTTATGTCTCGAATCTGAGTTATCTGGCTCAAAATCCGAGTTATATGACTCAAATCCGAGTCATCTGATTGCCAAGATATAATTTGATCTGATGAGATGATGTCAATTTGCCTTTGATATGGATCCGAGATATAGATCCGAGATTAAGTTTTGGGATATGATAATAGGGCTATTCGCTGAGAGATTTGATTCAAGATGTTGATATGAGATATAGATTCAAGATATGATAAGCTGGCAAATAGTCATCCGAGATACGAGATAACCTGGCAAGATAGTGAAATATCAATCCGAGTCACAACATAACCTGGCAATCTAGCGAGCTGAATCAAACTTTAGTCCGAATCAGAGATAAGCTAGTACGCCGAGTCCGAATACAAATCCGAATTATAATATACCTTGGCAAGCTGAATCAAATGTTAGTCTGAATCAGAGATAAGCTACTAAGCTGAGTTAAAGGTTAATCCGAAGCATAAATAAACTGACTCAAATTATATCCGAATCATCAATAAGCTGGCTAGTGAGCTGAGTTAAAGGTTAATCCAAAGCATAAATAAACCGACTCAAATTCTATCTGACTCATCAATAAGCTTGTGAGTTGAGTTAAAGGTTAATCCAAAGCATAAATAAATTGACTCAATTTCTATCCCAATCATCAATAAGCTGATTCAAATTCTATCTGAATATAAATAAGCTAACTCAAATTCTATCTGAATTATAAATAAGCTGACTCAAATTCTATCCGAATTATAAATAATCTAGCCAAATACTGATCTGAATCAATATAATGTTCTCTCAATCTAAAGGTGACTCTACGGATACGTTGGCTAGTCCCCGGGTTAAGTTATTTTCTCCACGGGGTGAAGGATCGAGTGTTGGTGGCTGAGTTATCTGGTACTTATATTATACTTGGAGAAGTGTTTGAGTCATTCTCGCTAAGTCATACGTGCCCTGCTGAGTTACCTGGTACTTACAGTATGCTTGGAGAATAGTTTGAGTCATTTTTGCTGAGTCTTACCTGCCTTGCTGAGTTAGACTTGGAGAGCCTCTGCGCTTACCTCTCTGTTCTCTGTTCGCTTGGAGGAGCTGAAGGCGCTCTATGAGGAAGAGGTTGATGAAGATGCTCCCGTCCAGATGGAAACCCAACCAACGCCACTAAGAGGCCCCACTATGGGCGCCAAATGTCGTGGTGGTATCACGACATATGCCATGGGTAGGTTAAAGTTGGGGCCGATGGACGTGGAGGAATCCGGGGAGGGATGATGCAGTGAAGACCGCACTCGTATGAACAAAGAGAAATACAATGTATATAGGATTGAAGCTCTCATGCGGAGATAACACCTCTTTCTCTACATCTAATCTCTTATAATCTTGCCATACTTGTGGCTACAATCATGCTCCTTGAGCTGTATGTCCTATGCCTCTACCTAGATCTCTCTGTGAGATTGGAGGAGGAGGAAGAAGAAGAGATCCTATTGAGCAGAGAGGGGAAGATCCCTTCGGGGCCTCCCTGGGAACGATCCCCCTGGTGCTCCTTATAAAGGGGAGCCCAGGGGACAAGTCTTGCTCCCTACGATTGGCATCTTCTCAGCATATTCCGGGCATCTTCTAGAGATGCTCAGCATATGACTTGGCATCTTTGGAGATGCTAAGGCATATTCCTTAGCATATTCTTGGATGCCGATGGCATATTCCTTATGCCATGTGCCAGTCTGAGCCAGAGGCGTCCCGAGACTGGCACGACGCTTGTGGAGTTGTCTTTGTTCGATAGCTTATTCTTGTGGAAGTTATGGAGACATCTGGAGGTGAATAATGAGGCGTCTGGGTCATTGTATGTCGGCCCAAACGCCCTGGGATGAGTGGAGATTCGGCCCTGGGCCAAGATGATTCGGCCTGGGGGGAGAAACAGGCCCACCCGAACTACCTTGACTCGACATGGATCGTGCTTCAAGAGTATATGGGCCATCCGAGTCAGATAGTGGCCCAACAGGGCTCTTGAGCCGGCCTCGCTGGATGAGTCATTATTCGGCCCAAGAGGTGAAGGGCCCAGCTGGGGTGACTTGGCCTGAGATGGCTGTAACCTGTGGTGGGCCGACATATCCCGCGTCGGCCCATCCGGGGAAAAACAATAGCGCTGTGTGGTTTTGCGACCCGACGTCGAGGGAGGCCCGTAGTGGGTCGGCCGGGGCAAAGGAGAAACCGACCCACCCGGGGAGTCCGGTGCTAGGGCGCCTGTGGCTTTGTCGCCCGTGGTGGGCCGAGCCCGCCGATAGTCGGCCCACCCGAGGAGCTCGACGAGTGCGGAGCGTGATGCTAGCGATGGTTGACGGGAGTGGAGGTAGCGATGGTTGACCTGGCGGAGCGGGAGATGGTTCGACGATGGGCCGGCTGGGGCAACTCGGCCCATCCGGGTGAGTTAGTAATTCGGCCCAATGGGGGGGGGTTCGGTCTTGCATCATTTGTATCAGGCCGAATTAAACTTAATTCAGCCCAGCAGTACTTTTCCCTTTCTCTATTATTTCATTCTCTTTGTGTCTTATTTCTCTATTTTTATATGTACTTTTCTCTCCATATGTCTTTCATCTAATCCTTTATTCCTTCATGGATATCCATTTATACCTCGACTCTGGGGTACCTGGGGTTATATCCAAGATATATTTGAAAGTGGGAGATATGGTATATTTTAAAGTAAGTCCAATGAAAGGAGTAAAAAGATTCGGAGTTAAAGGGAAATTGAGTCCAAGATATATGGGACCATTCAAGATACTGAGTCAAAACAGAACTATAGCTTATGCTTTAGAGTTACCATCAAGATTGGCTCAAGTGCATAATGTTTTCCATGTGTCACAACTTCGCAAATGTTTGAAAGTTCCACATGATGCAATAACACATCAAGAGATAGAACTACAAGCAGACCTGACTTATATTGAAAAGCCTTGTAAGATTCTGGAAGAAAACTGGAAAAGATTGAGAAACAGAGCAATCAAATATTGCAAGGTACAGTGGGAACATCACCCTGATAGGGAAGCAATCAAATATGAAAGATTTCATCTTTCATAACTTCAAAGCCAAAAGTCAAATGACAACCAAGAGGGACCAATTCACCAGCTAGGTGAAAGTAATCTGGTAATAGTAAGTTCAAAAATTCTGAAAATATCCACAAGTGCATAGCAGGCACACAAGCTGGACACACACCAGCATACATATGGTGTGCTGTCGACCTCACAAGCATAGCCCAATCTCACAAAACCACAACACAGCCGTGGGGGGCACTAGTGCATCACCCCACTGCACAGCACACAAGAACAACCAGTGTAGAAATCAGCTAAACCAAGCACCGCAGCCAGCAACCACACCAACCCAGGATCAACCAAACATCACCAGGATGGTGAAATAAGGAGGGGAATGGATCAGGTGGACAACAATATCAAGCCCAGGAGCTAGGAGGAGCAGGCTAGCTCAAGAGAAAGCACATGAGTCCAGCAAAACTAGATCAAGATCATCATCATCAACTTACTACACCATCATCAGATTTTGTGGTGAGCCTCATAAAACCATCACATGATTCAATCATAGTATCTAAACAAAAGCATGTGTTGCTTTATGAAATAATCTCTCAATAATCACCCAAGTGAGGTGAATCTATCCTAGAGATTTCAAGTATAAAGATAAGAAATCAAACTCAGCCAAAAACACTAAACTCTCAGACTAGCATCACAGAGTTTAGTGTTAATTTATGCAACTTAAATCATTCTTCATTTGTTCTTTTCAGATCAGGGCACATCTCCCAGAGAGAGTAGCACCTCTAATCTTACAAGTTACAAATAAACTATTTGCTCAACTAACTAGGACTTAAAATCCTAGAGCCTTAGACCAACATCATAGGCAGGAGAGTTAAGAAAAGCTTTCATTTTATCTTGCTAGTATTAATCACAAGTATTGTCAAAGCTAAGCCCAGAAGTAAAACTCAATCACTTGTGTGCCAGATCATAATGGTATCACAAGGACAAGTTCTAAATGAGCTAAAACCAATCTTTGCTTAGTTTCCACAGATAAAAGGGACAAACCAATAAATATCATCTTCCTGAAGCCAAGTGCCAGGAATCAACATCAAATTCATCTATACATCCACAGAAAATCATTACATGTACTGATTATATTCAGTATGTATAATCTGAGAGAACTACCATTATAATTGCAGTAACCAACTACTGAGAGAACTACTGTCAGTATAAGCATTCTGACAGTAGAGTAAGTTTTCAGATCAACAACATTTCCAATCAGGGATTCCATAGAAACACTAGCATGGGATCATAGTGAATTACCACTGGAATAAATCTGACAAGCCACTAGCATCATCAAATCCACTACAAATCATGATCCACAGCAAACAATCATTCTTCATGCTCAAGTGTGATCACCACTAGATCTAAAGCATCATGTATATGATCAACAGGGGGTTATGAACCCTAACCAGAACAAGAACCCTAATTAAGAGATGAACCCTCATCAGAACATAGTCACTAGGCACGAGAAGCCACTAGATACACACAGAGAGATTCATGGTAGTAGCATGAACAAGACCCACGGAGGCAACTTACCCGGGGTCCTCGCTGACGAATTAAAGAGGAAGCAGATTGGCCGACGAACCCGCGGCGGCACAGGGAGCACCCAGGGGGCGCTGCAACCTACACCAGCCATGGCGGCATCCACAACAGCACACGAGCCCAGCACACCACCGTAGGCGGGACCGCGGCGGTGGCGACAACACTTTCCCCTAACCCTAGGGTTCGGGAACGGGGTGAACCTGGCCACGAGGAATCCCCGGAATCAAATCGAGTTGGACTAGATGAACGAGTGTAGTCGCAAACCTCGCCCTGCACCACGGCAGTGGCCAGGGGAAGCCTCAACGGCGGCCATCGCCAGCGGCGACGCCAGAGCCCGCGGGGTCGAGGAAGAGGAAAGGTGAGAACGAGGAGGAGGTAGAGAGAGTGGGATGGGTGGGCCAAAACCCCTCAGGGTGATGATTTTGATCCTGCCCTATTGGGCCACACTGGCCCAATAAGCCCAATAGGCCAGCCCAAGTCGTTTAAAAAAGAAGAAAAAGAAGTTTTAATCAATTGGAAAGGACCAAAATGCCCCTAACCTCAATAAAATTCTAGAAAATAAAATAAAAGTCCAAAAAATTATAAATAAAATATTTTTGGATTCACAATAATCCACTCTATCCAAATAAAATAATATATAAAATTTTGGACATTTAAATTTTTATAAGAATTTTGTAATTTATATATTCCTTATGGAATTTTACAAAATTATTGAAAGATGATAAAAATAAATAAAAATCACTTTCATTATATATTAATATTATAGTATTTTTGAAAAATACTAAATAAATATTTAATAATAAATTTTAATGTATAATTAATAATTCCTAAAAGAAGTATTAAATCAATAAAAGTCAAATAAAGAGGGAAATAAAATAAAATAATTCAATATATGCAATAAATAAATAAAAAATAATATTTATAAATGCTTTATTAAAAAGGCACCTTATATAGGGAAAATGCATATAGAATTAAATAATGCATTACATTACTTGCATAATCATTTTGCTTCTTTAAATATTGTCCTTACCGCGCAATAATGATGTTTTTGTAGAACTAGAAGCTCAAGGTCCGGTGCAAGCATCAGACTTCACTAACTTGCCATCACAAGGCAAGTTCATCACTTGCTCATGTCCTTCGAAGAGTCTTTATCAAAGTATTTGCAATTTGTGTGTTATCATATATGCCATAAAAGAAAGAAAATATTATTTTCATAAATAAAGAAATCATAGATATCATCCTAAGTGGTGATATAATGGAGCAATAGAACTTAGGGTTCTATTTGCAACAATGATGATGAAGTAGGGACTTAATAACCCCTGACATCAGTGATTCTAGCGCCGTATATTACGCGTTAGCCATGAGATTTGGAATGGGACAAAGAAGTCAGCTGTATCTTCTTCCTCTCGCATGAAGCCGGATGTGCAGGTCGTGGCTGTTATCCTTGTAGCGTGCATATTAATTGGTAATTCGTATAGGATATGCAACATATGGGTGGGAACCCTCATCGTCCCACGATAGTTCTGCCATCTAACGGTTTGTACAAACCATTGCCATAATTCATTATGTGGGCATGGTGTACACCAAGGAGGCATGCGGGGTCGCGAAGGGGGCAGTGATTGGCTTGGACCAACTACTAGGCCCCACATCATGAAATTGTGTACGGGAAAGTATGCCCGGTTGTGCAACAAGGAGCTGATCTCTCATGGGTAAAGTAATGCACCTCTGCAGAGTGTAAGAACTGTATATTGTTACTCCCTGTTCCGGGAAGGAGCTACGAACGCGGCAGGAAAGGAACTCCATGAAAGTTCTAGTCAATCTGTGAAGGCTGATTGTCATAGTTTTTTAGAATAAAATCAATCTTTGAAGAAAGATTTACAAAAACTGCATAGTGCCAAGGATTTATCATCCGAGGTGGTAGTTAGAGCATCAAACTTCCTACCTTGCATATAATGAACTTGTTGGGTAACGCTGTTACTCATTATTTCCTTTGATCCCTTGCTTAGACTCTGAGGATCTCGAAGACGTGCCAATGTATGCAGCCGAATGCCAAGAAGATGTATTCTATGAGGAACCTGATCTGTCCGGAGGAGTTGAAGGAGTGGATTACGAAATCCGCTATGGTGTCAATGATAATGAGTTCAACTAAGTAACCCAAGTTAATAGTAACCAATGGAGCCGAGCAGCATGAACTCTATAGAAGAAGCTCTTGAGCTCAACTCCTACACGGAGTTGCTACTTTTAAATTCCGCTGAACACTTTATATTTTGGTTTGTAAGTTGGATCTTTTGGAAGTCTTGAACTTCCGGTATTATAATAATAATAATGTATGCACATTTGTAATATGTACCCGCAATGTTTCTGTTGTACCACTCTGAGGGATGTGATGTTTGCGGAACGGTGTTCTGTAGATGTCATGTCAACGACTATAGTGTACTACACATGCAGTGGTATGCTGGGTCACCGCAATGTGTTGCGGTAAAGTGTTCACTCAGAAAATAAATATCCATGCATTTGAATTTTTTATTTCTTATAAAAGTATCTGGGTATTGAAAAATGTTCATAGAAAAAAATTCAAAATGTTCATAGAAAATAAATTCAAAATGTGTATATCAGGGTTCATTTATTTAAACTAAAATGTCCTTGCACAAGAACTTTTTTTTGCTTATCTTCAGAAGTTCACTATTTGAAAATAAAATTATCATTTGTTCATCAACTTTTTATGTTTTCCAAAAGAATGTTCTTGCATGTGAAAATTATTGTTTGTGTATCTTCAAAAGGTGCTGATGTTTTGAAAATCAAAACTTTTTGGGTGCCCAAAAATTATTTATGCTCTCATAAATAAGTTCATGTATTTATCTTGACAAATATTATTATTAAAATCTAGCAAGGTCGCCCTCGCAAATGCGAGGGCAATGTCTGAATATGTCAAAAACATTTTACCTTTTAATAGAAATTTATATCACGCGACAATAATTAACATAATTTTATAGTCATAGTAAATACAATATCACTTGTGCGGGAGATAGTTAATTTTCCCATACAAAATAACATATAAATGACTATATGTTGTTTTCTCACGTGTTCTTATTAGATAAGGATGTACAATAAAATTTATATTGCAAGGCAAGATGCAGTTTTTATTTGATGTTACCTTACTGTAAGATTAAAATTCAGATTATGCCCACCCATTTTGACCTATTTTATATTTGTTTATGTGTAAATAATAATTTCTCGCTCGATGATGTTTATCTATAGTTACAAAGATCAACTAATGATCGTGTACTCTTATAAAGATATATCGCCAATAGGTTCCATGAAAAAACTATCAGTTGTGTTAGCTAGCTAAATATTTTGGACTACCATGAGACCGTCTGTAAGAATTCTCTATTTTTATGCAATCATCATATGTGGTATCACAAGATAGTATAATAATTTAATTTGGTGCCTATGTTAATATTTAAGATTTTGATAAAACTTAAATTGGATAGACAAAATATTATTTGTTTGTATAACCGTAGGGAAACAATAAGTGAGAATTTCTATCATATTTTGTGTAAATCAAATTATTTCTTCATTAGTCCCTCAACTATAAAATAAAGGGAAAATTTCCAATAGGACACCGTTATTTTTTTATTTGCTAAAACACACAGTACAATTATGTACTTTCTAGGGGCCATTACAATTCTGTGGCACATTTGCCAGAACACACCACACGAGCAGAAATGGAAAGTTTTGTCACTTTTGTTCGGGTGACCATGTTATGGCCGGGTTTGAAGAAAATGTGAAAAACTTTAATTTTTAGTTGTGTGGTGTGTTCTGGCAAATGTATCGCAAAATTATAATGGTACCTCGCAAAGACATAATTGTCTGGTGTGTTTTAGCAAACGCTAGAAAATAACTATGTCCTATAGCAAATTTTCCCTAAAATAAAACATTCTCCATTTATTTTAAGTTGTCATGTCATAGACAGAGACAACATCTCCAAGACTAAATCTGTTCCTTTATAAGTATATTAGGAATAATGGAATTTCCAAAATATTTTTGCCACCAACATAAATATTTAAGTCTAACCATCCAGCACTTTACACATAACAATCTGGTTGCCTATTCCTATTATCTACACAACAAAATGGTAGGCTTGCGCCAAGATAATTTATTACCTATATAGTTGGATATATCTGTTATTAAATAAAATAGGGGAATTTTGAATTAATTCATGACCAACACACCCTCAAGCTTTCGGTTCACAAATAAATTCTCTTTCATGAACTCATATCCCGATGCTCAATAAGGAGGGTACACAATTTTTTGTGTATCTCTCCTCAAGAATATCATATGTTTTCGATATAAATTTTCTACAAAGCCTTTTTTGAAGCGAATTGAACTCATTTGTAAATGGAAAATCATCTAAAATCATACTTTCAGCCATATAGAATCATCAACCACCACTGTTGCAAAGACATTTAGGAGACTGATATACTATAAAAAGTTAATTTATAACTATATGCATATGATTTGATGCTTCCACGTTATATATTAATTTTTAGTACACTTAAGGAAACATTTTTTTGCCAAACACAAGCTCTAAATCATAACAAATCTTCCGAACATTGTCCAGATTCGAAAGTTATGTACCGGTCATAATTGTAAGTCATGGTACATATAGAGCATTGAGCCAAAACTAAGATGGAAGGAGTAATAGGTTATGAAAAATAGATATTATAGACGGACTCGGCTAGACGATTTTTCTGCTAAGAGACTCTACTTGCTTGCTCTTTTATTTTAAAAAAACGGACTTGTATGTTCTTGGAATTTTTTGCTTTCCACGTTTTGTTCCACACTTTTCCAAGGAAAGATAGGAAATATATATTCTCTCTATTCCAAAATAAGTGAGTTGAGTTTATTTAGATTAAGATGTACTCCCTCCGTTTCAAAATATAAGATGTTTTAGCTTTGTGAAGCAACTCAGTTGTCTAGATACGTTTTCTTCACAAATCTAAAACATCTTATATTTTGAAACGGAGGGAGTATCTACATACTAAAACGTGTCTAGATACATCCAACTCTAGGCAAACCCAAGTCACTTATTTTGAAATGGAGAAAGTATAAAACGTCACAAGCCATGTACGTTTTCTTTTGTAAACGGACTCCTAGCTAGCTGGCCAACTCTATTACCAAAAATAAACACGGATTGCTTGTTGTATTTAAAAGGACTTGTATGCCTTTACTCTCATCCATTCAGAAATAATTGACTTGGTTTTATCTAGATTTAAATATATCTAGACACACTAGTTGAATGCCCGTGCGTTTTGCTACGGGCAATAAAAAAATAATATCACTCACATGCAAATTCTATTTTCCTCGTTCCTTTATTGCAATTAACTCATGTGATTTATAAGGTCCATGCCTCTTCCTCCCCTCCACGCGATCTCATTTTATCCCAAAATGTACATTCTTTTCTCTACTTCTTCATTATACTTTCAAATTGTTATTATTATTTGAAATAATGAACTGATACATATAAAAATAGTAACACAGTCCTTCGCCATTGTCCAACAATTAGCAAAATGTGCATCCCACGCCTTATTTGTGTTTGTCTCTGGCAGTTGTGATCCACGTGTTTGACAGGACATGGATGGAATGTTTTTCATCGTTTTGACAAAAATAGTTTCTAATTTCTTCAAAAAATACTCAAGAGTTAGGTTGTCTTTCAACTCAATACAACACGCGCTCTTGCAAAGTATATTTTGTGATTAAGATGGATCCCTTATGGTAGTAGATAAAATTGAAAACCAGCCAGAACATGCTTAGTGAATCTCCAGTTTCACATTCCATTATGTAACATCGCTGGAAGAAAATACATCAACAAAAGGATAGCTTTTTTACAAGAAAGAAAGATCAAACACCCGCACAGGAGTAGCAACGAACAAGCTGGCCAAAGAAGAGACAAAAATAAAAACTGCAGCAGCACTACAGATCACCTAATGCCCCTTCCTCGGACATGACATTATCTGCATTCTTCATTCAGTTTAAATCCATACAGACTTGAAATTTGATATCTCTTAACAAAAAGTGTGGCATCCCAATCGAACTGTCGTGTTGATGGCATGAAGTAATACCAAAGCTTCAGAATGTAGAGCATCAATAACTCGCTGCAGGTTTCTTACACAAGCAGCCATAGCTTTTCCATGTTCGCCCCTAGTAACAGCATGTGCATTCTTCTGAAAAGCATCAGCTCTGTTGATCTTCGGGATTCCAGAAGGAGGTCAGGACCATTTTCCTTCTCATTGTTGCTCCAGTATTATAAGCAGCGACAAGGTCAGAAATTACACTTACAATATAGTGAAGGCTATAGACACATAATGACCAATATCATGAAATTTATGAGAAGGTATATCATGTAAGTAGTGTTTTAGTTACTGGAAAATGGCATCAACCTGGGAAAACGTGGATCTAATAATCATCAACTTATGCGTCCGTTATTCCAACTAAATTAAGCATAAAAGCCACATTCCTTTAGAGCCGACCATGTTCTTCATGACGAATTTGCAGTAGAGAAGAGTAGATTGTGTTAGCACGTTATCTATCTGAAAAAAATAATTAATAATTTAGGAGAAATTATAACTTTGTTCATGCTTCAGATTATTTGATCCATTTGATGATTCATATTGCACAAGTTATTTAAATCAGAGGGCTAACAACTCCTGCAAAGCAAACGGAAATTGCTGAATCTAATTCCAGAATACTAATGTTGCTGCATGAAGGTAAAAAGGCATAGAAAGAAATGTACTATGCAAGCTGCTTCCCTAGAAACAACATTACCATGTCAGCTTATTTAATAATCAATCAGTAGTATCTGTTGTCTTGTTATCTTGGCAATTCAGAACAAAATAACCTGAACATATATCATATATATGTAATCAATATACATATATGTATGTATGCAATCAATCACAAGCAAAGATTCAGACAAACTGGAAGTATGATGATCCTAATGCAAGTCAGTCTACTTGGAGTTCTCTCATCGTAGACGACAGTCCTGCAACTGCATCATATTGCAAAAAAAAAACCATAAGGTAGATAGGAGATCAGATGGAAGAAGGAAACTGCGGCATATCGACTACCGCCAACAACCTCAGAGAACTGAGGCACAGTAGTACCGTTAAATATGTATCATTGCGAGAGTTTGATGAGGTCATCGCCGGTGAGTTGTGTTCTTCCCGACTTGTTGGCATTAACACAAACACTTGGTGTGCAAAGAGGACATCGCCATCCACATCCAAACAAGAAAAGTCTTGAGGCACCAAAAGAGGCTCCAGCCATCCGCGCCCCTTCCTAAAACAACATGTTGGCGGGACCTGAGCCGCCTTCCCGTCCTCGCATCCTCCCGAAAAATCGACTGCCTACGCACTGCCGCGCGGACCTCCTTCTTCTGCCACCCACCGCCCGCCACTGGATTCCATCTCCTCCATGACGCAGCTACCAGACGGTGAAGCCAGTAGGTCTAATCGCAGCCCCCTCAGTCCTTGCTCCCAAGCGCTAGGGTCTGCCGCTGCGGAGTGCGGTAGGCGGCGAGCATGACACTTGCTCTCCCAAACCAGGCGACGGCCGCTCTGGTCGTCGGCCCCCTCCGGCGAGCGCTTCCACAAGGTAGGGGATGACCGGCGTTGGGGATTTTTTCTAATTTAGGAATAAGTTGGGACCAGCGGCTCGTCGGGATCCTGGGACACGGGGAGGATTTTCGGTTGTGCGGAGACTTGTGGGTGGGGAGAAGATGGCGGCGCGAGTCGTGGAGCGGGGGCAGCATGCTGATTGGGTTGCTGCGGCAGCTCGCTAGGCATTGGATGCCGGGACAGGGAGCCATGGAATCGCTCGGGTTGGGGACCGATGGGGTAGCGAGCGAGGAGGTGCGCGCGGCGCCCTTCGCCATGTAGGCCTCCGTCTCCGCTCGTCCCGGTATGGTATGTTTGTTGTCGCCGCCACGGACACCTATGTCTCGGGAGGCACCTAGACGCCGGCCCGAGGCTTCATCGTGCCCTCCACCCGACAATAGTTCTGCGCGGGCACCTGCAGCAACCCCATCTCCAGAACCACATCTCCCCGACGCTCGGCGCAGAATTACTTCGGTGCAGAGTAGTTGGCCAAATTCAGATGGGGGAACATCCGCAGAAGGTAATCAAGGACGGGGAGGGCTCTAGGAGACGGCCGTTCCTTTCCACGTCTAAGAAGGAGGAGATTGGGTTGGGGCTGAAGCAAATCTGGCCAAGGGGCCGGGCTTTTGCGGGCCAACCCGCAGCCCGCGGAAAAAGCACGGCACGTGCCACGTGCCAGCCCGCGAAGCATGGTGCCGTGCCCGGGCTGCGATCTTAAGCACGCGGGCCAGCCCGGCACGGCCCGTTTAGCATATGTCTTTTTTTTTTCGGAAATATAAGTCAAAAAAGGAGCACCACCAATTAGTTGATATATAACAGATTTGGTGCATATTATAGGTTTACTAGCAAAATGTCCGCGCGTTGCACACACATATCCGTCACGAGACAAAGAGACCAAGCTCGTACTCAATGTATCTAATTTTCGCGCTGCGAACAACCTCTTGAGTCCTGGTTCATCCCCGTTTATTAAGCTCACGCCCATAATCCTCATTTAATCCTTCAATAATGCATCATGCCCATCGGTCCCTCCTTCCTCCCATTTATAATTAGCCCATAATTTTCCTTTAATCCATCCTTCAATCATGGCATCATGCGCACATCAATCCCTCCTTCCTCCCATTTATAATTAGCTCAAAGGCTAATTGATTCCCGAGTCATTCAAGCTTGCTCAGTTTTGCTATACTTTTTATTCTCATCATCCGTATTCCGCCCGTTTCCGGCCATAGGTGACTTTGCTTGTCTAATGTGAGATAATGGTTCTATTTAAGGTGCTAGATTTCTTACTAATTTTTCAATGTGGGACTAAAAGCCAAACTGTGTATAAAATTGTCGGTGTTAATTTTTACAAGTAACGTAAACAACCAGGGCCTCCTTTGATGTTGGTGTACCAGGCCTGGACGCACGTGTAGTCCGGCCCATGAAATAATGCCAATCAAGTCGTTTCTGCGATGTTGGCGTGCGTGCTTACTCTCTTGTCAGTTGCAATGCCGATGCAATTCAGTGAAGGCCGGTCGTCCGCGAGCCGTGGCAGCGCTTGAGCTTGCCGACACACGGACCGCCGCCTCTACATCTCTGGCCGCGAGCGATGCCGACGGCCGCGCTTGCCTTGAACGGAGACCGCGAGAGAGCGCTGGCGCTGCAGCTTGCCTTGCGGTGCAGACGGACAGCAAATAAATTCCATAGAGGACTCTGCCAACGCTACAATACTTCGGGTTTGAGATGGACGACAATTACATGGTCACCATACTCACCGGTGCTTCAATTGTCAGGCCAGCGACCTTCTCCACTGACCGGAAGCACCACATTTTTGGCCAGCTTGTCGCCGCTGCAATCTGGATGCCGAAGCGCGGAGCAGCAGCGGATCTCGCCAGCGCTGCAGTAGAAGGTCAATGGCGGGAAGAGGCATCCACACGCAGGGAGCTGCCATGGCAGCCGCCGTGACCATGGCCGGCGGCGCTCAAGCACCTCGTCAGTTCAAGCTTGGTCACTGGGTCGATGTCGAGCGGCAGGGAGCCATGGAAGTGCGAGAAGCAGTCCTTCAGGCCAGATAGCCCTTATGCCCCGCCCGTCCAGCCGCCGGCTCGCCAGGCCAGAGAGCCCTCGTGCCCTGCCCTCTAGATGCCAACGCGTGGGGTAGCAGCGGAGCTCGCCGGCACTGCAAGCCCGCCCGTCCAGCCGCCGGCTCTCCAGGCGTGCCCTGACCTCTGGATGCCGATGCGTGGGGCAGAAGCAGAGCTCGCCGGTGCTGTAGTATAGAAGGTAAACATCATTACGAGTGTGGGGAATGGTAGGTGGCCAGGTGCTGTGTGCGTGTGGTATAGGTGCATGTCCGTGTGCTGTGTGCGTGTGGTATAGGTGCGTGTACCTGCGAGCCGCCAGCTCGAGCTGCCGCACCTGCACGTTTTGTATTTCACTGATTAATTATACGTTTTTTGTGTAGTTTTTTTTTTGACTTACCGGTGGCGTTTGTTGTAATATGTGGTTTGGTGGGAGGATAAATTTGTCCAAAAAAGTGTTGGACCTGGAGAAACACTTCGTGTTTTATTATTACTAGCTGTATACCCGTGCGTTGCCACGGAAATATAAATAATACCAATTAATTTATTTATCATGCTCATCACAATCCATTATGCGACCATGCGCTTTCGGCTTAGCTTGCAATTGAATCAGAAAAACTTCATAGCCTTCCACCCCCTAGCGATCACCCCTTGTCCCCTCCAATTCCTTTATCGCAAGTGCTTAAGTTGCCCTCCTCGGCCCTTCAAACTCCTCGGCCCTACTTTGAAGGTAGACAAGTTGTCTATTTGCAACACCTGGTCGAAATATATCACATTGCCAATATCAATGGTACATATGTTTTAGAAGAAAAACTTAAGTATAAAAAGAAAAGCCAATATCACAAACTGGGCTTTAGCAAAACTTTGCAATATGTTGATCATATTGGTACGTATCCACGTATAAAAGATCAAATTTTGAAAACCTGTAAATATTATTTTCCTTTTTTCCAAACTAAGAGCTCCTATTATGGAATCGACGGTCTTTTTTCTTTTGTCATTCATCATTATTTTCTTAATTATTTCTATGAGTTCATACGACGGCACATTGCGTCTTGATTTTGTTGTAGTAAGCATGCTGAAAGATCATGGCATCAACAATTCATACAAAAAATCAATTATACTACAAAAGAAAGGTGATCTGAAAAAACAAAAAATATGGACGATCATGTCTTTGCAGCTATGAAGGAAGATGTAGACTTGTGTAGAGTGCCAGTGCCAACGCATATCTTCTGGCGTCTTTGATCATGGCCTGCTACTAATTTATTGCGCACGAGTTGGCCCAACCGTGCACATACGCGGCGCCCGTGTACGCAGTACGCCCCATCCACAGCGTTCTTGCTCCTGTGCGCGATCCGGAAGCCGGGAGAAGCTGCCACCCGCCGTCGCCGCCTCTGTTCAATCCGGACGTCCGTGACGGCATCCAATCCCTTTCCTGATTCCGGCTCGCCGCCTCTGTTCAATCCGGACATCATCCCTTTCCTGATTCCGGCTCGCCGCCTCTGTTCAATCCGGACATCTGTGACGGCCCGTCTCCTCTTCCGTCTTCCCACGCCTCCTGCATCCGCCGTCCAGTCTTCCTCTCTGGCTTGACACTCTCCTGTTGGGCTAGTTGATTTTTCGTTCAGCTAATTTCCATTCCGTTCTCATCTTGACCGTGCTTGGCTTGTTGACAACTCATATGTAAAAGTATATAAACAGGTATAATTTTATTTAAGATAGCGAGGTGGTACTATTTGTAACCAACGGAAGCGACGGTCAGACGTGTCGTTTCACATAGAGCAGATAGAAGAAATACATGTTTAGGATTTATTGGATAGCTCCTTGTATAGGCCTGCCGGCCCAACCAGACGAACAGCCCACCTTGGCTTGGTCCAGCTGCCTCTCCCAGCCGATGGACACACACAGAACCCGATCACCACACAAAACCCTATCGGTAATCCTTAGCAGCCGCGCTGCTTTTTTTTAACGTTCGCAGACATGCTGCTATGGACATGATTGATGAATCACACGATGATACGGGCAAGAGGAATCGAACCTGTACGTGGCTATGGACATGATTGATGAATCATACGATGATACAATACGGGCAAGAGGAATCGAACCTCAACGTGGCAATGTGATTTTTTTTTTACTTAAAGGTGGCGTGACGGTAATACATGGTTTGGTGAGAGGGTAAATCCGTCCCAAAAAGTGTTGGACCGGGAGAAACACTTCGTGCTTTATTATTATATATATATATATATATATATATATATATATATATATATAGATATAGATTAGGTATAGATATAGATTTGGATGAACCAACAGAAAACAGCAACATCCCACATAACGACCCACGTGCTTGACGTGCCGTGGGCCGGCCCGTTTAGCCCAGGTGCCGGGCTCGGGCCTCGAAGCTGAGCACGTAGCACGGCCCGACACGGCACGTGGCTTGGCGGGCCACGACGGGCCGTGCCGCGTGCCGGCCCGTTTGCCACGTGCCGGGTCTGGGCCGTGCCGGGCCGGCCCGTTGGCCAGGTTTGGGCTGAAGACGGCCTGGAGTACGGGTTTAACTCGGAGGAAAAGACGTCCAATCATGGATAACTGAAACGACGGACGAAAAATATCGAGAAACGAAAACCACCACAAGACAAATTATATAGTAGATAGATTTTAGTATAAAGATATATTTAAATTTAGACAAACTCAAGTCATTTATTTCTAAAAAGAGGGAGTACTATTTATGAATGGTCTCGATCACCTATTCCTACACGTATAGGATGTATTTCTGGAAAAAAAATAGGTCCGCGCGTTTATACGGATCACCGGGTTACATATAAGACGTTACATACGAAACACCCGGTTACACAATTAATGATCTTTCAATAAATCCATCATACATTGGAGCTAACTCAACGGATAAAAGCCCAAGCTAATCAAAGGTTTTAAAGCCCAATCAAACGAAAGGAAAAAAGGCTAAGTTCAGGCATGCGGCACCGAAGTAGCCTAGCGTAACTCTTCAACCCGGTTTGGAGTCAAAGAAAGAAAAATTCTCATACGTGACATTGTTGAGTGGTAGTTGTATCAACCACTTTTTACGTAACCTTTTTTATCTTTAAATTGTAACCATAAATTGTAGATCTGACTGTCGATATAATTTAGATGATGTGGATCAACCAAGTGCTTGGAAAAACATCCTTATATTGCTTTTAGTATATAATAGATTTACAAAAGAAGCATGAATCAAAAATAAAAAATCAAAAGTGAAAAGAAAGTGTTGAGAAAGTTTATTCATGTAAAAAAATATTTTAAAAGGAAATTTATAACTTATAAATAAAGAAATAGAACAAAAAAGTACAAGTGAAAAAAATCCGAATAGAACAGAAAAACAACAGTGAATGAAAGAAAAAACTCCACCTATTGGAGCAGGCCGGCAGGAACAAGCGAGATATAAAGCTCGCGGCAAAAGAAGGAGCGAAGTAGGGTGTCAAGTGAGATCCCACCTAAATCCCACCTCTAGTTTATTTGCCAAAATCTAGTTTAAATTTTGAATAAACTAGATATGGGATTTAGGTGAGATCCCACTTGACACCGTAGAGCGAAGAGATACAGACGAAACGGCCGTTTTGCAGAGGCGGTGCAGTACAGAGTGGCCCGTGGACTGTAGCCAAACAAATTTAGGAACCCACTGGACATCATCAGGCCATTGTAGCCTGTCGTTAACGTAAACTGGGCCATAATTAACAGTGGGGCACTACATTGATCGGCCTTGTTCATATATCGGGCATTTTCTTGACCATGGCCCGGACCAAAATATTCAATTTGCAATGCTGCAAATGATGCCTGCTGATAGATTGCTCAATGATGCGGTGTATCACTTAAAAAAAATGTGAACTTCATTGATTAGGCACTAGTGTTCATACAACCATTAGCGAGAGGCGCCGACCAGGAAGGTCGACACGCTTCCACTTTACTCGACGCACACTTGCATAACTGCGCCAGAGTGCACAAAGCCCGTTGCTCACCAGATCCACCTTGCGGACGCTAATGCCCCTTGACTCATCCTCCTTCGTATCGAAGCACCCTGGAGCAGAGCTTGACTGCCCGGTTCTTAGGATTTCCAGAACCGGCTGTAAACCCAACCCATATGCGGAACGAACAGAAGCCAAGATTGCATCAATATCAAGTGGTTAACAACATTGCCTGGTAATGTTTTCATCCCAAGTGCGTGTGATAGGATTAATCAGCTCTGAAACCCATCGCCTGACAGTTTCAGTGGATCATTGTGAGGTAACCAGTTGTCACCAAAGATCTTCACACCCATACCAGATGCTATACGCCAAATCACAACCCACTTCAAGAGCTCTCTATACCATGCATGTATGTTCCCTTTCCAAGTCAGTGAGCTATTTTGAACAAAAGTTGTATCCAAAAGATTAGCAGATGGGTAATACTTAGCTTTTACTAAACGGGCGCACAAGCTGTCCGAAAATTGGATGAGTTGCCAAGCCAGCAAGGCTTGGTTAAAAATTGCAGTCCATATTGACTCAAAAAGAGCATTAAGATGATATATGTCGGTCTCGGTAAAACTAGTGGACGGAGCTCGTAAGTGTACATGTATGTTAGATTGATCTCTGCCCTCGTCAGCGCTATATAAAGGAGATGGGGCCGGCAGCACGCCTTACGAGGTTAGCCGTGCCCTAGCTGTCCCACCTACAAGCCCATCCGATCTAGGCTAAGCGTTGCGCCGACGGGAAGCACCACCGCCATCACCCTCACCACACACTCGCGCCGCTCCCTTTTCCTATGGCTACTGACACCGGAGCTAGCACCGGTATCCCCTCCGGCTCGTGCTCGTCGAGCCAAGGCGCAGGTAGTACCCCTCCTCTCTCTCTCTCTCTCTCTCTCTCTCTCTCTCTCTCTCTCTCTCTCTCTCTCTCTCTCTCTCTCTCTCTCTCTCTCTCTCTCAGATCTCCTAGATCTAACCATATAGCACATCTATCGAGAGTAGTCCAGTTCTATCAATGGTATCAGAGCATCTAGTCCTAGATCCTCTTCGGTAGAAAGAAATCAAAGCAAAAGACAAAGTGAAACCTTAGATCTAAAAGTGCGCCTGCCCTACGGCCGTGCTGTTCCTCTCGATCTAGATGGGCATCCTCTTGGGAGACATCTAGAAGAAGAACAACCCCTTCGGGGGCAAAGCAAGATAGATCAAAAGCCCCAAGAAAAGTAGATCGAAAATATTAAACCCTAACCCTAGAAAACCCAGACCCCGCAAGTGAAAACCCCAGATCCAAAACCCCAGATCCCAAATACGAAAAAGTGCAAAGGGCCGCCGCCGTGCGCCGGCAGAGGGCGTCTCCACTGTGTCGTTTGACGGTGGTGTGCCCACCCTCGGGTGGACACACCGCTGGCAAAGGGGGCAGGAGGACGCCGGCCTTCTCCCTCTCTGGAGGGTGTGGGGAAGGTGGAGAACGGGGTAGAAAGGGGGAGGGGCTTGCGTCAGGGAGAGGGGGAGGGGCTCGCCGCCGGCGCCATCGCCGGGCGGGGCGGCCGCCTCGCCTCTCTCACCTAGAGCGCCGCCAGAGAGAGAGAGAGAGAGTGGGGGGCTCGTGGGACTGGGGAGGGGGCAAATGAACCTAGGGTTTGTGTCAGAGCCGCAGGAGGGAGGGTTGATATAGAGATAGGCGCGCGGGGCCGTAGGATCTAGGGCGGAGTGGATGTGCGGCCAGGATTGCGCGGCGCGGGCGACTGCAGGCATGCGGGGCGGTGCCGGGCTGTTGGGCCAAGTGGGCCGACATGGGGCCGAGCACCGATCGCGTTTTCGGCGGCACAGAGGCTGCTGGCGGCGCCGGGCCAATTGGGCCGCGGGGCTAGGCGAGCGGGCCACGGCAGCGCATGCAGCGCGCACGTTAGATAGCAAGCCGCCACAGCACTAGCTGGACCGCGGGCCGACACGGGCCAGGCGCCAGATCGAGGGGGCGCCAGCTAGGCGCTGGAGGATCCATGCCATCTTGGGCCGCTGCCCGCTGCTCACAGTAAAGGCCATAGGGCATAATAGTGCAGTTTTTCTGTTTTATTTTTACAGAAGATGTTTTTTGATGTTTTTGTTCAGTTTTTTGAGCAATTTTCACATAGTTTCTTCTATTCAAAATATTCCAATGAAAGTTTTGTTTAGAGAATACAAAAGTGCAGAATTTTTTCTATAAAGTCCTAAAGGTTGATTAATTGTGTTTATTTTTTCCGCTGCAAATAGTTGATAGAAATTGCTTGAATGCAATAAAGTGAAAATTAAAATTGTTTAAAGATATGATAAAGTGATTTAAAGTTGATTATGGTCATGTTATTATATGACCAACGTTATTAATAACATGATCATGATTTGTTTATTATGTGTCAAAGGTGCATTTAATTTTACTTTTTGCCCAATGGTGATATAATTTTAATGTGCACAAACAGTTGCATGTTTAACTATACCAACGTTGGATTAATGCATACAATTGTTTTTTTGTTATCTCACATCTTTTATGGTTTACAGGAGGTCTCAACCTCATGAGTTGCCTCAAGGACATTCTGATGCTCAAGGGGGACAACTACACCGAGTGGAGGAAGAAAGTAGACCTCGCATTTGTCTGTGCCGAGGTTGACTGGGTTGTGGAAATCAAACAGCCAGTCAAGCCAAAAGACCCAGTAAGATATGATGCTGATGATAATGCTGCTTGGGAAAAGAGGAAAATGGACCATGCTCCAGTGGAGTTGGCATACTCAATTGATAACCAAAAGTGGGTCAATGCCAACAAAAAGTGCTTGGCCTTTGTAAAGAATACGATTGAGAACGCCATTGTGGGCTCAATCGAATAGTGTGCCTCTATTGGAGAGTATCTAGCAAAGATAAAGAGTCAGTTTACTGGTTCTTCAAAGATGTATGCCACCCACCTGCGCAAATAGCTGGTCACAGAAAAGTATACTGGAGGGCCACATGGCATCAGGGAGCACATCTTGAGGATGAGCAACATGGCTGCTAAATTAAAGCCCATGGATGCTGACCTCGAGAAGCCTGCTCTGCTGGTTCACCTTGTCATGGCCTCTCTTCCCCAACAGTTTGAGAACTTTATGATCAACTACAACATGTCTCCTAAAAAATGGGACATTGAAAAGACCATTGGGATGTCTTCTCAAGAGGAATAAAGGCTTGATGGTGCTCGACATGGCAATTTGTTGGTAACCCCAAGCACAGGGTGTGAAGAGCACAGCAGCAAGTTTTCCCGCAGTTGAGACCGAGGTTATCGAACCAGAAGGAGGAAGGAAACGTCACACATGTGTTGCAAACAACGTGGAGACCTGCACAACACAAGCTCAAGACTTTGTCCCAATGAATCAGTGAGGTTGTCAAGCTCACCGGTTTGTTGTAACAAAGGATTAAACGTATGGTGTGGAAGGTAATGGTGGTTTGCAGCAAGTAAACAAGTAACAGTGGAAGATGTATCGATGGTAAAGATTGGACCGGGGTCCATAGTTCACTAGAGGTGCTCTCCTCAGATAAACAACATGGAAAGAAGGGTAAAAAAATTACAGCAGGGCAATTGACAGGAACTGAGCAAGGCATAATAATGCAATTACTAGTGAGAAAGATCCTATGAGGTTGATTGTGCAATACAACAAGATACATAGACCGCCATCCAACTGCATCTATGCCAAGCGCTAAAGACAAAGAGTAGAGCCGCAGAGGGGCAGACAAGCGTCACGGAGGTGACAGTGGGCAAGCCCGAGGCTCACATGTGAGGGTTCTGGGTCCTTGCTGTCGATAGAGGGGAGACACGAAAAGAGCTCCGCCAAGTTACCACTTTGGGACAAGCATATTCCAATAATATGCTTGCCACGTCAGCCCTAGGAGGAGTCAAGGGACCCCTTTATAAGGAGGGGAACGACTTCCTGGGAGAGGGATCGATTCATTTGACACTGGAGGGATCGCATAGTAGTCTTCTTCCTTCTCACTGATACATCTCAAGGAGAACTTGTAACTTGATTGAGGAGAAATAAAGATCTATGTTCCAGTCAGTTGTGTGTAGAAATCACTACATCTTCCCTGCCCAGATCCCACTAGCATCCATTGGCCCCATACTTTAGCCTACCCATGGCATCTGCCATGCCACCACCATTACAGTTGGCGAACACCATCAGGCCAGCAGCGGTGCTAGCTGGAGTCAAGATCCGGGCGAGAAACTTCATCCACACCGGCGAGCGGGTTGTTTCTGGCCTAGTCCAGAGATTTGATATCTGGGACTACATCAGCGATAACGCTGGCAGTTTCAGGAGGAGGGAACCCCCGTGCAACAACATCTTCATCAACCTGGGCGCTCACAAGATCAACATCGACATCGACACCTCCTGCATCTATCCGCGCTGAGTCATCAATGCAGGAGATCCTCCCCTCAGTGCTGCCAGCGGTCAGCGTGGCGTTCGCCCTGCAGGTAGCGTCGAGGTGATGATGACGACTCCAGCACCAACAGCAGGAGCAGGCGCCGGACCAAGCAAGGACCCGGCGGCAGGAGGACAGGTAGCGATGAAGCAAGCAACTCCAAAGCCAACCGCAGCAGATCCTCCGGTGACCAGGAAAGCCGAGGTGCAGGAGGTAACTCCAAAAGTGGCAAGGGTAAAGTGGCCACCTCTAGAGAGGCCGGAGAATATCCTCCAGGCAACTATAGATAACTTGAATACACCAGTAGCGACAATGGTAGACCCGAAAAACGCACAAGCGGAATTAGAAGAAACTAGACTGAAAGTGTTAGAGGAGGCAAAAAAGGTGTCGGCCTTGCAGGAGTCCTTTAACAAGACCTTGCGAGAATATGCTAGGGCAAACAAGCTAGATGCGGCCCCTGACAGAGTAGATGATCTGAGATTAAGAGGAAAGAACCTCATGAATGATATCAACAAAGAGCATGAAGATCGACCAGATGATTCGGTCGACCCAGGTTTGCCGAGGTATAGTACCCCGACAAAGAACCTCAGGGCGGCAAATGCAGTGGCCCTAGAATTGGAGGGATTAAGCGGGGAAGCCTGGCAAAAGTAGCAAGAAAGAGTAAATGAGCTGGTACGCATTGCGAACTAGCAGAATGAAGAAATTCTTAGGGCTAACCCGGCAAAGCCAGGAGCTTCCTGCATGGTTCATTCGGCAGGAGCTGCCCCCGCATTCCGCGGCAGCGGCATCCTCACCCGGAAACAATGCGCGGAAAGACAAAGTAGTAACTTCGGGAAAGAGAAACAAGCAAATTGTCCCGTATGACCCGGCGGTGGCCGGGAAGATATGAAAATAGAGGCAATGGAAACCGAGGTAACAGCGGAGATAGAAACCCCGGCCGTGTAGACAGAGAACACGGGAATCTCGGAAGGGGAAACCCCGAGAACAATAACCCAACGGAAGGAAGGAGGTACCCTCCGCAGAATCATCAGCCGAGGCATGAACCTCGGCAAGAGCGGGAAGCGAGACAAGCTTCGCATAATCAGGAAAATGACAGATACAATGACGGTTATTTGGAAATAGAAAATGCAGAGCATGGCGGCCAAAACCGTTATGGAATACAAGAGAGAATTATCTATAGAAACTTCCCGTCAACTGACGCGAGATTGAAGCTGGACAGACTGTATCGGTCCGAGCTGTTGGAAGAACAGGGTCCGCCTGGCCCGGCATGTTTTGGACCTCGGATTATGGGCAAACCGCCCGTGCCGAACTTTCAGTTGGCAAGAGGCACGTAATCGTACAATGGAAGTACGAAGCCTCAAGATTGGCTAATTGATTATGCCACGGCCGTAAAAATAGCTGGGGGAAATTTGAGATGGGTTGTAAGATACATGTCGTAGATGCTGGAATGGCCGGCCAGAGTCTGGCTGAATAATTTACCAACAGGGAGTATCAACTGTTGGTTAGATTTCGAGGAAATGTTTGTCAGTAATTTCACCAATACTTATAAGAGGCCGAACATGCCACAACAACTCGCAATGTGCAAGCAGAAACCGAATAAAACTGATAGAGAGTTCTTGACTCGGTGGTGCAACCTCAGAAATTCATGTGAGGGGGTTATAGAGTCTCAAGCAATTGCCTAGTTCGCTCAGGGGTGCAGATATGGAAGTGTATTGTGGCAGAGGTTGCAGAGAGATATGCCAACCACGTTGGCAGAAACAATCAGAGTAGCAGATTCATATGCCTTAGGTGATCCGACTCAACCAGAGCTTATGTCGGCGGAGCATCGTGAGCAACATGATCATTATGCTCGAGATGGTGCCGGATCATCGGGACACAATGATTACCGAGGTAGAAGAAGGGATGAGAGGCCGGATTACAGATACAGTTCAAATCAAGTAGCAGCATTGGTGCAGGATCAGCCGAGTCATGGGAACAATCAACGACAGAAGAATGGTCCTCAGTAGTGGACACCGAGGAATTAGGGGAAGAAGCAGTGGACACCTGAACAGAAGAAACAATGGCAAGAAAGGCTGAAGTACATGTTTGAGTCCATGCTGGATCAGCCGTGTAAATTCACACGGCTAACCTGGCCAAACCAGCCAATCACACCACTCGCCAATGCGCCTGGATGAAGAGTGCAATGGGAAACCCGGCGGCCATACAAGCACCGCAGCATCAAACACATCACCAACAGCAGCCGCAACTGACGGGGGGGGGGAGGATGCACAGCAACTGATGTTACCTCCACCCCCTCCGAGGTATGAGAATTCGGATCAGAGGGATGCGGTGCACCAAGTGATAAATCAGAATCAAGATGGAAGGGGAAACCTCGAGAATAATGGACGCAATGATTACAGGGAACATCACCAATCATACTATGTGTTCACGACAAAACAACAAGATAGACAGAGCATACAACGCCGACATATGGAGGTGAATGTAGTTATGTCGGCAGTTCCGAGATACGTGCCATGGTCTGATCAGGAGATAACCTGGAGCATAAGGGATCATCCGAAGATAATGCCAAACCCAGGATCATATGCCTTAGTACTGGATCTGACGTTTGTCGGGCCTAGCATCAATGTGAAGTTCTCAAAGGTACTCATAGACAATGGGAGCAGCATCAATAACATGTACAAAGACACAACACAAACTCGGAATAACTCCGAATATGCTGCAGTCAATGAGGACAACATTCCATGGTATAGTGCCGGGACTCTCGTGCGAGCCCATTGGGAAAGTCCGAGTAGATGTATTATTCAGCACAATAGAGAATTGTAGAGCTAAGAATTTGGAGTTTGAAGTCGTGGATCTGAAAGTTGCTATCATGCCTTACTCGTCCGGCTGGCATTGGCCAAGTTTATGAGCAGCTGTCATATCAATTACCTGAAAATGAAGCTACCAGGACCTCAGGGGGTAATAACAGTAGCTGGGGATTATAGGAAATCAATGGAATCTACCTCAGCAGGATTGAACCTGGCCGAGTCTTTGGTGATTACAAGGGAGAAAAGAAGAATTCGGGAAGTGGCAGCTCTGGCTCAGTCGGCACAACTTAACATGCCGGCACTTGCCAACCCGCATGAGAGTGTATCATTCCAGCCGACTAAGGAGACGAAAAAGATCCAGATCGATGATCAATTCCCAGAGCATACCATCACCATTGGTGCTGGCCTGGATGACAAATAGGAAAGCAAGCTCGCCAACTTCCTCCGTGAGAATCGGGATATCTTTGCATGGTCAACACAAGACCTGCAAGGAGTACCGAGGGAGTTGGCTGAGCACTCTTTGCACGTAAGGCCAGGATCAAGGCCGGTGAAGTAACCTCTCCGCCGCTTCGCCGAAGACAGGAGAAAGATAATAGGAGATGAGATAGCTCGGCTCCTTGCAGCCGGGTTCATCATGGAAGTGCTTCACCGGATTTTCTATCAAATCTAGTGTTGGTAGAAAAGAAAAAGGATGACCCAAATGTAGCCGTCGTATGGCGAATGTGCATCGATTACACGAACCTTAACAAGGCGTGTCCCAAAGATCCTTTTACATTACCTAGGATAGACCAAGTCATTGATTCAACCATAGGTTGTGAGCTGTTATCATTTGTAGACGAGTACTCTGGTTTTCACCAAATACCGTTAAACTCGGCTGATCAAATAAAGACTGCGTTTATCACCCCGTTTGGGGCTTATTGCTATCACACCATGTCATTCGGCCTACATAATGCAGGAGCCACGTACCAAAGATGCATGCAAAAATGTCTGCACGACCAAATTGGAAAGAATGTGCAATTATATGTTGATGATGTGGTTATAAAAACTAAATAGAGCAAAACGCTCCTAGAAGATATTCGGCAAACATTCGCGAACTTAAGAAGGTTCCGAATAAAGCTCAGCCCAGAAAAATGTACCTTCGGTGTGCTGGCTGGAAAATTACTAGGTTTCCTCGTATCTAGCCGAGGTATAGAGGCAAATCCGACTAAGATCCGAGCAGTTGAAAGAATGGAACTGCCGAAATGCCTAAACGATGTACAGAAGTTTACAGGGTGTCTTGCGTCCCTGAGTCGGCTTGTGAGTCGGCTAGGTGAAAAAGCATTACATTTGTATCAATTGTTGAAAAAATCCGACAAGTTCAACTGGACACCTCAAGCCAACAGTGCCTTTCATGAGTTAAAAAAGATGCTGGTCACGACACCAATTTTGGCTTCCCCATTGTCAAAGAGCCTATGCTACTCTATGTGGCAGCTACAAATAGAGTGGTAAGTGCGATAGTTGTCGTGGAACGAAATGAAGAGGGTAAGTCGGTACAAAGGCTGGTATATTACCTAAGTGAGGTACTATCGACCTCCAAGCAAAACTATCCACACTACTTGAAAATGGCTTACAGAGTATACATGTCGGCAAAGAAACTCAAACATTATTTTGAAGAACACCCAATAAAGGTGATTTGTGAGGCACCAATAGCCGAGATACTAAGCAACAAAGATGCGAGTGGCCGAATAGCAAAATGTGCAATTGAGTTATCGTCTTATGCTCCGCAATTTGATAGGCGAGATGCAATCAAGTCTCAGGCAGTGGTCGGCTTTTTTGTAGACTGGGCTGAGGTGCAGTATGATCCCCCATTGCCAGATCCGAATTATTGGACGATGCACTTTGACGGGTCCAAGTTAAGAAATGGGCTAGGGGCAGGAATAGTGCTAACCTCACCAAAAAAAGATCAGCTAAAATATGTGCTGCAAATACATTTCGCTGCATCAAACAATGTAGTCAAATATGAAGCGCTTGTCCATGGCCTAAAAATGGCAAAAGAGATCGACATACGTCGGATTCTGTGTTACGGGGATTCAGACCTCGTAGTATAGCAAGTGTCACGAAACTGGGACGCACTAGATGCGAATATGGCCCTATATAGGTTTCATGTGCAAAAAATCAGTGGTTATTTTGATGGATGTGAATTCCATCACATACCTCGGGCAGAAAATGATGCTGCAGATACACTGTCGAAGCTCGGACCAACCAGGCAGTCAATTCCGCCTGGTATAGCTTTAGAACACCTGAGAAATCCATCAATTACACCTTCGCCAGAATCCGAGTCAATCTGTATCTCGGCAGATCAGACAGAAGGGTGTGTCCCAATGGAAATTGACAAAGAACATAATTCGGACTACTCAGAAATTGATTTGGTTGATCCATAGAGGTATTGGGAAAAGCCCACAGATGTTATGTGGACGAAAATAATGGAGATTGAAAATATAATTTTCCCGGAAAAAGTCACGCCGACATGGGCGCAACCCATATTCTCATTCCTCAAAGAAGAGATCTTGCCGGATGATGAGGTTATGGCCAGACAAATAGTAAGAAGAGCAAAAGCCTACACTATCATAAATAATGAGCTTTATAAGAGAAGTGTGACAAATGTACTACAACGATGCATTGACTCGGTAGAAGGGCAGGAAATCCTTTTGGATATACATCAGGGAGAATGTGGACATCATGCCTCGTCCAGAGCCCTAGTGGCCAAAGCATTTAGGCATGGATTTTATTGGCCAACTGCGCTAAAGGAAGCAAAAGAATTGGTAACGAAGTGTAATGGCTTCCAGAGATATGCCAGCAAAATACATTTGCCTTCATCCGAGTTAAAAACAATACCAATCACTTGGCCATTTTCTGTGTGGTGTATAGATATGGTAGGTCCATTTAAGCCGGCTCGCGGCGGAATGACTCATATTCTGGTCATGGTAGACAAATTCATAAAGTGGATATAAGTGAAGCCAATAAGAAAATGTGACGGGCCCACAGCGGTGAAATTCCTCAAAGATATTATCTTGAGATATGGATACCCACATAGTATCATCACAGATAATGGCACAAACTTTGCTGAAGGAGCCTTTGCTAGATTCTGCCAAGAGAAGCACACAAGACTCGATGTTGCCTCGGTAGCTCACCCGGCCTCGAATGGACAAGTAGAAAGATCAAATGGACTAGTATTGTCCGGGATAAAGCCTCGGCTGATTGAACCGCTGCAGAGGTCGGCAGGATGCTAGATTGAGGAAGTTCCAGCAGTGCTGTGGAGCCTCAGGACCACCCCGAATAGATCGACGGGGTATACCCCGTTCTTTCTCATATATGGGGCAGAAGCTGTGCTTCCAGCTGACATAATGCATGACTCGCCAAGAGTGGCCCAGTACACAAGTGTCGAAGTAAACAAAATATCACGGCAAGATGATGTGGACTTGCTAGAAGAAGCAATAGAATTGGCACTCTCAAGATCAGCTATTTATCAGCAAGAACTCAGACGATATCATAGAAAGAAAGTCAGTCCAAGAGTTTTTAAGGAAGGAGATCTAGTTCTTCGGCTAGTGCAGCGCACAACCGGCATGCATAAGCTCTCACCCCCATGGGAAGGCCCATTTATCATGAGTAAAGCATTACACAATGATGCATACTACTTGATCGAAGCTCAGACACCAGAAAAGAACAAGGCAAGCAAGTCCGGAGATGAATCAAAAAGACCGTGGAACGTGGCCTTACTTCGTCTGTTTTACACTTAGAAGAGGTGTATTGCATCTAGCGATATGATGTACCAAATTGATGTATCAGACATATATCAATAGTGACTCGGGGACTGCCCCATGTTATTTGTCATTTTTAATTATGTATGAAACTTCGGCAGCCCGAGCAGTGACTCGAGGACTGCCCCATGTTATTTGTCATTTTTAATTATGTATGAAACTTCGACAGCCCGAGCAGTGACTCGGGGACTGCCCCATGTTATTTGTCATTTTCAACTATGTATGAAACTTCGGAAACCCGAGTAGTAACTCAGGGACTGCCTCACAATGTTTGTCATTTTTGGGTATGTATGAAACTTCGGCAACCCGAGCAATAACTCGGGGACAGCCTCACATTGTTTGTCATTTTTTGCATATGTATGAAAATTCGGTGACTCAAGCAGTAACTCGGGGACTACCCCGTACTGTTTATCGACTTGGTTATGGATGGAACCTCGGGAGCCCAAGCAATGACTCGGGGACTGCCCCGACTAATCTATCATCAATCACAGATGCGATATAAATAATCGCTTTGGCAACCCGAGAAATAACTCAGAGGAAACGACCAGAAATTTGTACTATCATAGTCACACGAGTAATAACATCAGCAATTCGAGATATAACAAGGAAAGTACCCTATTTATATTGCTTTACCGACAGATAACTCGGAAAGGTAGTAAGTCCATCAGTTTAAAAGATATATGGGCTTAGGGCTCATAACCCTTGGGACAAAATTGTAAAGCCAAGAGTTTTACAACTAAGAATAGACAAAAGACACAAGATGGATGCCAAACGAAAAATCAAACATGTGGAAACATGATTCGAATTTACGAAGTTAAAATCTTGCAAATAAAGATACGAATCACACAAACTCAACTAGATAGAGTAACAACATTACTACAACATATGATGCCAAGAGTAAAATGGTTCACATTGCACCAAAAGGCGGATAACTGTTTTAGAACAGCATACACCCGGCATACCGGGGACTTAAACAAATAAGAGTTGTTGAACCTAAACATCGACAGTGGCCGAATCACCCATGGGAGGAACAATAGTAGCGGTAGGAGTTTCTGACGTTGGTATCTCAAACGCAGTTGGGGCTACCTCGGCCTCGCTAGAAGGAGCGTCCTTAGGAACAGGGGCCTCCAAAGTTGCTTGGACCTCTGCAGAGGTTACCTCGACATCGACAGGGGTCGCACGGACATCTTGGGCAGGCTTTGGCTGCTGAGAGACTCCGCCTTGGGCTTGAGAAGCCTCAGTTCCCTTGGAAGAGGATCGAGCCTCGGCATCCCCACCTGAGCTATCGCTGGAATCATCAGCATTATCGGAACCTTCGTCCGATCCTTCCTCATCACCAGAATTGCCACCGGATTCATCTTCATCCACAGCCTCAGCATCATCTTCGGCCTGGTTAGGATGGAAACTTGGCCCATCGATCCAGTGATGCACATCAGCATATTCAATAAGTTGGAAGGCACGGGCTTGGCGACGAGTGACGAAATCCGGATTTTCAATCCAAGGGGAGCCAGTGCGCAAGTTCATCAGAATATCGAGGGAGATATCCTCGTACCATGACAAAACAACTGTAAGAGCCATATCATCTCCAACTCGTCCAGCGGATTCCCTCCAAAGATTCAATCGAGTTTGGGACTCCACCAACCTCACCACAAGCACTTCTACTTCGTCAAACTCCGGCTCGGTCTACCAGAGGACATGGTAGGCTCGAATAGCTGCTCGCACCAAATATTTTCTGTAGGGGTTCGTAGCATGGAAAACAAAAAATTTCTACCGCATGCACACAAACAAGCCAAGATCTATCTACTAGATTGTAGCAATGAGTCGATAGAGGAACTCACCCTCGAAGATTCCAAAGCGGTTAACGAGAGCAGATTCTCGTGGGTGATGTAGTCGTACTCTTGCCGATCTCAAAATCGCGTAGACGATCCTTCCAGCGTTGCGTTCCGGCAGCGCTTCCGCAGTCAGTCACACGTTCGGCACTCGATGAAGACCTTCCTCTCCCTTGTTCCAGCAGGCAGCAGAGGTTGTAGCACTCTCCTCGCGATTCCGGCAGCACGACGGCGTGGTACCGAAAGTAGAGGGGATATCTCGCAGGGCTTCGCCTTAAGCCGGAGCGAGTATGGTGGACTATGAGAGAGGCCCTTGGTGATCTAGGGTTTAGAGGGACCAAGGGGGGTTGTGGACGGCGGCTAGGGTTTGGGAAACACCCCAACTCGCCGAGTTGGTGGTGCCCTAGGAGGCGGCAGCGGCGGCGGCACAAGTAGGTGGTGGCACCGGCGACTTGAGGAGAGGGCTAGGGTTTTGGGTGTGAGGGGTAGGGGATCCCTACCCCTCCTTATATAGTTGGAGGGTGGCCGGTTGGGAGGAGGGAGTCCTCCCCCAACTCGGCCTCCTTGGCCGGCGGGTGGAGGGAGGAGGACATCCTCCCCAAGTAGGTTTCCTACTCTCCCTCCACCAAGCAAACTTGTCGTTTGACTTTTCAAATTGGCGTTTGACTTTCAAACTAGGATTTGATTTCTCCCTTTATTTTGCCTAGCCAAGTGACCTAGTACATGATGCAACCATTCCACATTGTCATGAAACATTCATGTACCCTTCCCCTCCGGAGTGCCGGACCTTCCGAACCCTTCGAGAACATTCCTTGTGAAAACACCGGAATCATTCCCCAACTTCGAAACAGGACTTTCCTTATATGAATCTTATTCTCCGTACCATTCCTGATCTCCTCGTGATATCCCGGATCCCATCCGAAACTCCAAACAACATTCGGTCTCTTACTCATCTTTCTATAACTACTCAACAATATCGAATCCTTAAGTGTGTCTCCCTATGGTTCGTGAATTACGTGGACATGATCGAGACACTTCTCCGATCAATAACCAATAGAGGAATCTGGAAATTCATATGGCTCCCACATATTTCTACGATTACTTTGTGATCGAATAAACCACTTACATACGATACCAATTTCCCTTTGTCTCACGATAATTTACTTATCCGAGGTTTTGATCGTCGGTATCTCTGCATACCTAGTTCAACCTCGTTATTGATAAGTACTCTTTTCTTGTTCCCGTGGTATGTGATCGCTTGTGAGCCAGTCACATGCTTGCAAGCCAATTGGATGACATTCCATCGAGAGGGCCCAGAGTATATCTATCCGTCATATGGATGGACAAATCCCACTCTTGATCCATGTGCCTCAACCCATACTTTCCAAACATTCAATGCCACCTTTATAGCCACCCAGTTATGGTGTGGTGTTTGATGTCATCAAAGCATCCTTCCGGTGATGGTGATTAGCATGATCTCATGGTCGAAGGAATTAGGTTACTATGTATCAGAAAGCTTATAGCAATTGAACTATTAAAATGACTTGATATTTATGCTACGCTTATCTATAGGAGTATGTCCATCATACCATTCTCCTAATGATATGACCTTGTTATTAACAACATCTCAAATGTTCATGATCAAGAAACCATGATCCTCTATTAATCAACAAGCTAGTATTTTGAAGAGGCTTTACTAGGGACTCTAATTTAGTTTACAAATCACACAAGTATTAATGTTTCTGGTTAATACTGTTATAGCATGAATGTAAACATTTATCATAAACACAAATATATACATTTATTGTTGCCTCTAGGGCATATCTCCAACAGTCTCCCACTGGCAGTAGAGTCAACTAATCTAGATTACATGGTAATATACCGAACACCCATGGCAGTTTGGTGTTGGTCATGTTTTGCCCTCGGGAGAGGTTTAGTCAACGGATCCGCCACATTCAGATCTCTGTGTACTTTGCAAATCTTTATGTCCCCATCTTGGACATGTTCTTGAATAGCATGAAAACGTAGCTTGATGTGCTTTAGCTTCTTGTGTGACCTTGGTTCTTGCGCATTGGCTATGGCGCCCATGTTATCACAGTAGATAGACATTGGGTCCAGCGCACTTGGAACCACACCGAGCTCTATAATGAACTCCTTCATCCATATCGCTTCTTGTGAAGCCTCCGAAGCAGCCATGTATTCCGATTCAGTTGAAGATCTCGCCACAATGCTTTGCTTTGCACTCCTCCAGCTAACTGCTGCACCATTCAAAGTAAATACGTATCCAGATTGAGATTTAGAATCATCCGGATCGGTGTTCCAACTAGCATTGGTGTAACCATTAACAACGAGTTGTTCATCACCTCCATAAGAAAGAACCATATCCTTAGTTCTTCTCAAGTACTTAAGGATGTTTTTGACCGCTGTCCAATGATCCACGCCTGGATCACTTTGATATCTGCTAGTCAAACTAACAACATATGCAATGTCGGGTCTAGTGCATAGCATGGCATACATTAGAGATCCTATGGCTGAGGCATAGGGAGTCTTACTCATCCTTTCTCTATCTTCTGCCGTTGCTGGACTTTGAGTTTTACTCAAGGTCGCATTGGGCAACATGGGCAAGAACCCTTTCTTGCTATCTTCCATTCCAAACCTCTTTAGAACTTTTTCCAAATATGTACTTTGTGACAATGATATTAGGCGTCTCTATCTATCTCTATAAATCTTTATGCCTAATATGTAAGCTGCTTCGCCAAGATCTTTCATTGAAAAACTATTATTCAAATATTCTTTGACACTATTAAGAAGGTCTACATCATTCCCAATCAACAATATGTCATCTACATATAGTATTAAGAATGCTACAGAGCTCCCACTCACTTTCTTGTAAATACAAGCTTCTCCATAAGTTTGTATAAAACCAAAACTTTTGATTACCTTATCAAAACATTTATTCCAACTTCGGGATGCTTGCTTCAATCCATATATGGACCGTTGAAGTTTGCATACCTTGTTAGCATCTTTAGGATCGACAAAATCTTTGGGTTGCATCATATACAACTCTTCATCAATGTCTCCATTGAGGAACGCCGTTTTGACATCCATCTGCCATATCTCATAATCGTAATATGCAGCGATTGATAACATAATCCTCACAGACTTTAGCTTTGCTACTGGTGAGAAAGTCTCATCGTAGTCAACTCCTTGAATTTGTCGAAACCCTTTTGCGACAAGTCGAGCTTTATAGACAGTAACATTACCATCAGCATCTGTTTTCTTCTTGAAAATCCATTTGTTCTCGACAGCCTTCCGGCCATGCGGTAAGTCCACCAAAGTCCATACTTGGTTTTCGTACATGGATCCAATCTCGGATTTCATGGAATCTTGCCATTTATTGGAATCTGGGCTCATCATCGCTTCCTCATATGTCGTAGGGTCATCGGTGTTGTCCACCAACATGACACTCATAACGGGATCATACCAATCAGGAGTGGTACGAGTTCTCGTTGACCTTCGAGGTTCTGTAGCAACTTCAACCGAAGTTTCATGATGTTGCAGCCCAACACATGGCATTCACCATTGGTCCACACCATGCTACATCAACCACACCCTCAAAGGTGAACTCATTCCATACCCCACTCTCCTTTGGCTATCATGTGAATGGAATCCTACTTGAGACACGTGCCAATGCTATGACCAGGACCATGACCATGACACCAAGAGGAGATGACAAGAGGACCCCAGAGATCAAGACCCCCAAGCAAGAGGCCTGGAAGAGAAGACGCAAGAAGCTGCTGAAGCCAGACCGGAGTCTCCGGTCCAGACCGGAGTCTCCGGTCCACCACACCGGAATCTCCGGTCCACCTCCGGTTTGACCCCCAAACCAGCGCCCAGGACAGTCAGAAGGCCCCTCCGGAGACGACACCGGAGACTGACCGGAGTCTCCGGTCCAGACCGGAGTCTCCGGCCAGCACACCGGAGTCTCCGGACCAAGCGTATCGGGCCTGCGTGCCTCGGGTTGGGCCTGTCCCATGTAACGCCCAGAACTTCCTATTTATGCCTGTTTTACCCCTAGATCGTGGCTGGCCTATATATAAGCCCCCACCCTCTCCTTGAAACCCTAGAGTTGAAGATGAATGAAGGCTTGTGCCTAACCCTAGATGGGAACCCCTCTCTATAGTTAATCTATGAGTTTTACAAGGCCTTGGAGTTCGGTTGTTCGTCTCCAAGTCGTCAAGACCCTCCTCAAGTGTTTGGTCTCTCCTCATCAAGGATTCTAGTAGTGCTAGGTCTCTCCCTTTGGGATTCTACTTGGTTGCTACTCTCTCCTTTGATTTGGATTCTATCATCCGCTTGCCGATCTCTCCTTTGGTGATTCTACCTAACGGTCTCTCGCCGAGGATTCTATTGGATTGGTTGTTCGAGCCAACGGGAGCAAATCGAATCGGGTTGTGTTTGCGTGTGTTTGTATCTTTACCTTGCATTTGTGTTGCGTTCATCGTGTTCATCGGGTTTCCCCTCACTCCCCGCATCAGATCCGTGAAGATCGGGCCACCCTAGGGTCAATCCCACAAGGGATCCCATATCAACTGGTATCAGCAGCTTTTGGTTGCCACGGATTTGATTTCGTTCCCCCATATTCACCATAAATTCGAAAATACCAAAAATTTTAGCCCCAATTTGCTTTTGGATCGATCTCTTGATTTGGTGAGTTGATTGTGGTTTTGATCCATTAGAAACTTGTCCTTGGACTTGGTCTACCTTTGCCCTGCGTTTCCTAGCCCAATTTGGTCGAAATTTTCTGGATTTGAGGGTTAAAGGGCCAAATTTCCGCTCACGAACTCGAGCTGCTCGTCGTGCTGGAACCAGACCGGAGTCTCCAGTCATCACACCGGAGTCTCCGGACCACACCGGAATCTCCGGACCCAACACACCGGAGTCTCCGGCCCTGAACAAAAATTTGACCCCTTTTCCTTTTTCGACTAATCCCCTTTGTGTGTTTGTGTTTCGCCTGAGTGTCTATCAACTAACAAGCTTCCGCAACGCCAACAACTCCTCGTGCTCGACATCGACACCGCGAAACTCGAACCATCCCTTCACCAACGATTGCAAGTTCAACATCACCAAAAGGTATAACTTGCACAACCATTGTTAACCCCCCCTTCTTCCTGTGTGTATTCCCTAACCTATCGAGAGTAGCCATCCTATGTTTGCCGAAGCATTGTGCGCTTGCTCTTGCATAGTCATGCTATAGAGGCAATAACAAAAATTGACTCCATAGTGTACAAAAAAAAAGCTTCTAAGCAAAAGAAACAAAGAAAAAGATACCAATAGCAAAAGAGAGTCCAAAGCTTCTAAGCAAGAGTGCGAGCAAGAGCAAGGCAAGCGTACAAATCCGTTGCTTCTCAACCTTGTGCGAACGGGCTACGGTCTCTCCTAGCGTTGGCACGACACCGAGCATTAGTCTTCGTTAGGTCCAATTTTGTTCTTTGCTCATTTTTTCATAGTCGTGCTAGCCACATTAATCTTCACCGTGTGTGTATAGTCGTAGGTTCTCATCACCCTTTTTGACCTTTTCCTTTGACTTTGTTTTTGTTGGATTTTACCCACTTTTGACAATATCCTTTTCTTTTGGTTGTTCCATTTGCTATCCACCTCTCTAACCTACCACCATAGGCCTTTGTGTGTGTGTGTGTCTTGTGTACCCGCTATTCGCTCTGCTCTCGGCAACAACAATCTTTCCAATCGTTGACTCCGGTGAGGCAAGGTAGCAATTACCATTCCACCAATCTCACCATATCTATCAAGTGTGTTTGTGCACCATGTCTAGGGCAAGTGGAGCTAGTGGAGATAGAAATTTCAACAACCAAGATGGCTTTGCCACGCGCCACAACTTATGGGCGCAACGCCAAGAATTCAACAATCAATTTGAGCGACTTGAGCACCGTCTTGATGATACTTTTCGAGAATTTGAGTACCGTGAGCGGCAACGTCAAGAGGAGCACCATGCTCAATTCCAAGCTCTTCACCAAGCTTTTGCCAACCTTGGCAACCGACACGGTCATCGCTCAAGCTCGTCAAGTTCCTCCCGCACGCGCTCCTCAAGTTGACATGGCGAGTCTTCAAGGTCACACTCCCGCCGCGGAGAACCCCACCACCATAATGGGAACCCACAAGCTCGTCATCGTCGCCCTCAAGCGGTGGACCCAAATGCTCCCCAACCTCAACAACAACGACAAGAGCATGTTCCACCACCACACCAAGCAATCATCGACGTGCAACAACCTCAAGAACGCCAAGATGAAGCTAACCATAATGATCGGCGTCGTCATCCTCCTCATGACCACCACGAGCAACGTCAACAAAATCAAGAACCGGTATGGGACACAAGTGATGATGATGAGGATGCACGCCAAGCTCGACGCAATAACCGACATGCACACCACCACCACCGACACCGTCAAGCTATGAACGTCAATGATGCCGACCAACGGCGAAGAAGAGACTTCGAGCATCATCAAGAACACCCTCCACAACAACCTCAAGGCAATCAAGAGCCTCCTCCTCCGCCGCCACGCCCTCCAAGTGATGCAAGTATGCACCAAGAACGTCGCAACAACCACCATGAGCGTGATGATGGCAAGTTTGGAAAGCTCAAGTTCGTTATGCCCAAGTTCAAAGGAGAAGAAAATGCCGATGCATACCTTGAATGGGAGCTCAAAGTCGACAAGATCTTCCGAGTCCACAACTTTTCCGAGGAGAAGAAAGTGGCAATGGCATCCCTTGAGTTTGAGGACTACGCCAATGTTTGGTGGGAAGACTACCAAAGCAATCGTGAGAAGCAAGAAGAGCCACCGGTCACCACTTGGACCGAGATGAAGAATGTGATGTATGCAAGATTTGTCCCCGAGCACTATCTCCAAGACCTTTTCGACAAGCTACAAAACTTGAAGCAAGGCACAAAGACAATTGAAGAGTTCTATAAGGAGATGGAGATGACTATGATGAGAGCCGATGTGAAGGAACTCGAGGAGCAAACAATAGCACGGTTCCTCAACGGTTTGAGCCGCCCAATATGCAAGATAGTCGATTTCCAACCTTACAAGACTCTCGTGAACCTTCTTCACCAAGCAACCAAGGCCGAGCGCCACTTGCAAAAGGAACATGCTTATGAGAAGCAAAGGGCATACTACGCTTCACTCAACTCGAGTAGCCCCTCCAAGCCAACAAACCAAACAACAAACTCCTCCAAGCAATCCAAGACACCTATGGCATCCACCTCCAACACAACAACGGAAAGTCAAGTAGTTTGCTACAAGTGTGGAGGAAAGGGCCACAAGTCTTATGAGTGCATCAACACAAGAGTCATGCTAACGGATGAGAACGTCGCAACATATTCCGTGAGCGAAGACGAATTTGAAGCTATGAACCAAGCAGCTATAGCAAAAGATGCCGCAATGCAAGATGAGGACACACTTCTTTGTGAACATGATCCAAGACCCTCACTTGTCATCGCCCAAGTTTTGACGACCAACTCCATCCCAAGAGAGGATCAACGCCTCAATATCTTCCAAACCCGAGCTGGAATTGATGGCAAGTCCATAAAAGTTATCATTGATGGAGGAAGTTGTCACAACCTTGCGAGCATCGACCTTTGTGAGAAACTCAAGTTACCATACATGGAGCACCCTCAGCCCTATCATGTCAAGTGGCTTGATGACAATGGCACCATTCAAATCAAACACAAGGTCAACGTCTCCTTCAAGATTGGTCCATATCAAGACACCGTCGAGTGTGATGTCGTGCCTATGACCGTGTGTCACATGCTCCTTGGAAGACCATGGCAATACGACAAAGGTGCACTACATGATGGTACCTCCAACCAATACTCCTTTAAGTGGAATGACAAGACATTGGTGCTACAACCTATGACGCCAAGCCAAATTATCACTTCCAACATGACGTCGCTGCCCAAGATAAAGCAAGCTAAGGACCCTTGTGAGATGAGTGGTGAGAGAGTGATCCACCAACACGTGAGTGAGAGCTACAAGCCCCAAATGAGTGGAAAAATCATGAGTGCCACGTCGCAAGACACCACACGTGAGAAGAGTGATTTGAGCGTGCCCAATACTAACAATCCATCATACAACTCTTTCTCCTTGTTGTCGGTTTTGCAGGATACCCAACCTCACCTCCAACCTACAAGGAACATGCTACAAGATCTCCAACCACACCTTGATGACAAGCTCAACTTCAAGATCTTCGACCAATTTGAGCAAGGCTACGACACCGGAGATCCCACAACATACAAGCTCAAGACCTTGCGCACACCTTCCTCCCTATATGATGATGGAACTTCGTCGAGGTCGACTCGTTTTGAAGCGAAGGGAGATGTTGCAGCGCAACACATGGCATTCACCATTGGTCCACACCATGCTACATCAGCCACACCCTCAAAGGTGAACTCATTCCATACCCCACCCTCCTTTGGCTATCATGTGAATGGAATCCTACTTGAGACACGTGCCAATGCTATGACCAGGACCATGACCATGACACCAAGAGGAGATGACAAGAGGACCCCAGAGATCAATACCCCCAAGCAAGAGGCCTGGAAGAGAAGACGCAAGAAGCTGCTGAAGCCAAACCGGAGTCTCCGGTCCAGACCGGAGTCTCCGGTCCACCACACCGGAATCTCCGGTCCACCTCCGGTCTGACCCCCAAACCAGCGCCCAGGACAGTCAGAAGGCCCCTCCGAAGACGACACCGGAGACTGACCGGAGTCTCCGGTCCAGACCGGAGTCTCCGGCCAGCACACCGGAGTCTCCGGACCAAGCGTATCGGGCCTGCGTGCCGCGGGTTGGGCCTGGCCCATGTAACGCCCAGAACTTCCTATTTATGCCTGTTTTACCCCTAGCTCGTGGCTGGCCTATATATAAGCCCCCACCCCCTCCTTGAAACCCTAGAGTTGAAGATGAATGAAGGCTTGTGCCTAACCCTAGATGGGAACCCCTCTCTATAGTTAATCTATGAGTTGTACAAGGCCTTGGAGTTCGGTTGTTCGTCTCCAAGTCGTCAAGACCCTCCTCAAGTGTTTGGTCTCTCCTCATCAAGGATTCTAGTAGTGCTAGGTCTCTCCCTTTGGGATTCTACTTGGTTGCTACTCTCTCCTTTGATTTGGATTCTATCATCCGCTTGCCGATCTCTCCTTTGGTGATTCTACCTAATGGTCTCTCGCCGAGGATTCTATTGGATCGGTTGTTCGAGCCAACGGGAGCAAATCGAATCGGGTTGTGTTTGCGTGTGTTTGTATCTTTACCTTGCATTTGTGTTGCGTTCATCGTGTTCATCGGGTTTCCCCTCACTCCCCGCATCAAATCCGTGAAGATCGGGCCACCCTAGGGTCAATCCCACAAGGATCCCATATCACATGATCATCATCATTAGCTTCCTCTCTTATTGGTGTAGGTGCCACAGGAACTACTTCCGGTGTTGCGCTACTCGTAAGTTCGAGAGAAGGTTCAACAACCTCGTCGAGTTCTACTTTCCTTCCAGTCACTTCTTTCGAGAGAAATTCCTTCTCTAGAAAGGATCCATTCTTAGCAACGAAGATTTTGCCTTCGGATCTATGATAGAAGGTATACCCAATAGTTTCCTTCGGGTATCCTATGAAGACGCATTTTCCTCTTTGGGTTCAAGCTTGTCCGGCTGTAACTTCTTTACATAAGCTTCGCAACCCCAAATTTTAAGGAACGATAATTTAGGTTTCTTCCCAAACCATAATTCATATGGTGTCGTTTCAACGGATTTAGATGGTGCCCTATTTAAAGTGAATGCGGCTGTTTCTAATGCATAAACCCAAAATGATAGCGGTAAATCTGTAAGTGACATCATAGAATGAACCATATCTAAGAGAGTTCAATTACGACGTTCGGACACACCATTACGCTGTGGTGTTCCCGGCGGTGTCAATTGTGAAAGTATTCCGCATTTCTTTAAATGCTCGCCAAACTCATAACTTAGATATTCACCTCCACGATCAGAACGTAGAAATTTAATCTTCTTGTTACGTTGATTCTCTACCTTACTTTGAAATTCCTTAAACTTCTTGAAAGTTTCGGACTTATGTTTCATGAAATAGATATACCCATATCTACTCAAGTCATCCGTGAAGGTAAGAACATAACGATAACCACCGCGCGATGCTACACTCATTGGGCCACACACATCGGTATGTATGATTTCCAATAAGTCCGTAGCTCGCTCCATCATCCTAGAAAATGGAGTCTTAGTCATTTTACCCATCAGACATGCTTCACATCTTTCAAGTGATGCGTAATCAAGTGATTCAAGAAATCCATCGGAATGGAGTTTCTTCATACGCTTCACTCCAATATGACCAAGACGACAGTGCCACATATAGGTCGAGTTTTCGCTCAATTTCAAACGTTTAGGTTCAATGTTATTAATATGTGTATTTCCACGATCGAGATTCAATAAGAATAGACCATCTATCAAATGTGCATGTGCATACAACATATTACTCATATAAATCGAACAACCATTATTCTTGGACTTAAACAAGTAACCGTCTCGCAACAAACATGATCCAGATATAATGTTTATGCTCAACGCAGGCACCAAATAACAATTATTTAAGTATAAAACTAATACCGATGGTAGATGAAGAGGTAGCATGCCGACCGCGATCACATCAACCTTTGATCCATTTCCAATGCGCATCGTCACCTTGTTCTTCGCTAGCTTCCGTTTATTCTGCAGTACCTGTTTCGAGTTACAAATATGAGCAACCGAACCAGTATCAAATACCCAGGCACTACTACGAGTACTAGTGAGATACACATCAATAACATGTATATCGGATATACCTTTCTTCTTGATGTTGCAGTGACCTTCTCCCTTGCAGTGAAAGCACTCAGTATCAGGATTTGGCCCAGCCTTGGTCTTCTTCGTCGGTGCGGTAACTTTCTTACCACCCTTCTTGAAGTTTCCCTTTTGCTTAGACTTGCCTTTCTTGAATTTGGTGGTCTTATTGACCAACAACACTTGATGCTCTTTCTTGATCTCCACTTCTACAGATTTCAACATGGAGAAGAGTTCTGGCAACGTCTTGTTCATGTTTTGCATATTGTAGTTCATCACAAAGTTCTTGTAACTTGTTGGCAGTGATTGGAGGACACGGTAAATCCCCAAAGCATTAGGAATCACTATACCAAAACTTTGGAGTTTGTTTGCGTGCCCAGACATTTTAAGCACATGCTCACTGAAGGAGCTGCCCTCTTCCATCTTGCAGTTAAAGAACTTTTCAGAAGCCTCATAACTCTCAACTGCCGCGTGAGTCTCAAATATCAATTTGAGTTCACGGACAATATCATGTGGGTCTGAATTCTCAAACCTTTTCTGAAGCTCCGATTCCAAACCATACAAGATAGCACACTGAACTGTGGAGTACTGATTCTTCCGAGCGAGGTAAACATTCTTTACTTCATCGGTAGCATCAGCTGCAGGCGGGTCACCCAGCGGTGCATCCAGCACATAGGTCAAATTACCAGCATTGAGGACAATCCTCAAATTGCGGAACCAATCCGCAAAGTTGCTTCCATTGTTTTTCAACTTTTCTTTCTCTAGGAACGCATTAAAATTGATGGTAGGGGCCGCCATTGATCTACAACATATTTGCAATAGTTTAGACTAAGTTTATGACAAATTGAGTTCTAATTAATAGTTAAATTAATCTAGGTGAACTCCCACTCAAAACAATATCCCTCACATTGTTTTAGTGATCACATGAACCAAATCCACCACATCAAAACCGATCATCACGAGAGTTGATGTAGCTTCAATGGCGAACAATCGACATGTTCATCATATCTACTATATGATTCATGCTTTACCTTTTGGTGATCCGTGTTCCGAGACCATGTCTGTACATGCTAGGCTCGTCAAGATCAAACCTTAGCTTCCGCATGAGCAAATTTGGCTTGCTCACGTTGTATACACTCTCAGAATCTAACACACCCGATCATCACATGGTGCTTAGAAACAACGAGCTTTAGCAACGGTGCTTGCTAAGGATGAACACTTTGGAACTTGAAATTTGTGTGCATGAGGGATCATCTTATAATGCTACCGTCGTTAACTAAGCAATACAAGATGCATAAAGGATTAACATCGCATGCAATTCATAATTTGTGATATGATATGGCCTTTCTTCTTGTGCTTACGATCTCCATCTTCAAGCACAAACATGATCTCCATCATCACCGGTATAGCGTCAAGGTCAATGGCGCCGTTTCATGGTTGTCGTCCACCAGATTCAACTATTACAACTACTTTGAATAGACACGCGGGTCTTAGTGGAATTTAAAGACAACCATATGGCTCCTGCCGGTTGCCAACTTACAAAGGGACATTGCATACATCAAATATAATCACAATCATGGCCATATCACATCACGGCACACCCCTGCAAAACAAAGTTAGACGCCTCTAATTTTCTTTGCATATTTTACGTGGTTTGGGGCTTTCAATAAGTGTCGCTCTAACTTACGAACAAGAACCACAACGTTGATGTTTGAACTATCAAGTGCCCGTTGTAAATTGGATCTATACTATAATGGGAGAGACAGACACCCGCAAAGCCACTTATGCAATACAAGTTGCATGTTGAGCGTGGAGCAAGTCTCATGAACGATGTCATGTAAGGTTAGCCCGGGCCGCTTCATCCCATCATTCCGCAAGATGCAAAGTACAAAAAAAGCAATTGATAATAAAAGCACCACCACCCACAATGACCATTGTGTTCTACTCGTGCAACATATCTACATATAGACACGGCTCTGATACCACTATAGGGGTTCGTAGCATGGAAAACAAAAATTTTCTACCGCATGAAAACAAACAAGCCAATATCTATGTACTAGATTGTAGCAATGAGTCGATAGAGGAACTCACCCTCGAAGATTCCAAAGCGGTTAACGAGAGCAGATTCTCGTGGGTGATGTAGTCGTACTCTTTCCGATCTCAAAATCGCGTAGACGATCCTTCCGGCGCTGCGTTCCGGCAGCGCTTCCGCAGACAGTCACACGTTCGGTACTCGATGAAGACCTTCCTCTCCCTTGTTCCAGTAGGCAGCGGAGGTTGTAGCACTCTCCTCGCGATTCCGGCAGCACGACGGTGTGGTACCGGAAGTAGAGGGGAGATCTCGCAGGGCTTCGCCTTAAACCGGAGCGAGTATGGTGGACTATGAGAGAGGCCCTTGGTGATCTAGGGTTTAGAGGTACCAAGGGGGGTTGTGGCCGGCGGCTAGGGTTTGGGAAACATCCCAACTCTCCGAGTTGGTGGTGCCCTAGGCGACTGCAGCGGCGGCGACACAAGGAGGTGGTGGCGCCAACGACTTGAGGAGAGGGCTAGGGTTTTGGGTGTGAGGGGTAGGGGAGCCCTACCCCTCCTTATATAGGTGGAGGGTGGCCGGTTGGGAGGAGGGAGTCCTCCCCCAACTCAGCCTCCTTGGCCGGCGGGTGGAGGGAGAAGGACTTCCTCCCCAAGTAGGTTTCCTACTCTCCCTCCACCAAGCAAACTTGTCGTTTGACTTTTCAAATTGGTGTTTGACTTTCAAACTAGGATTTGATTTCTCCCTTTATTTTGCCTAGCCAAGTGACCTAGTACATGATGCAACCATACCACATTGTCATGACACATTCATGTACCCTTCCCCTCCAGAGTGCCGGACCTTCCGGACCCTTCTAGAACATTCCTGGTGAAAACACCGGAATCATTCCCCAACTCCGAAACAAGACTTTCCTTATATGAATCTTATTCTCCGGACCATTCTGGATCTCCTTGTGATATCCCGGATCCCATCCGAGACTCCGAACAACATTCAGTCTCTTACTCATCTTTCCATAACTACTCAACAACATCGAATCCTTAAGTGTGTCTCCCTACGGTTCGTGAATTACGCGGACATGATCGAGACACTTCTCCGATCAATAACCAATAGAGGAATCTGGAAATTCATATGGCTCCCACATATTTCTACGATTACTTTGCGATCGAATAAACCACTTACATACGATACCAATTTCCCTTTGTCTCACGATAATTTACTTATCCGAGGTTTTGATCGTCGGTATCTCTGCATACCTAGTTCAACCTCGTTACTGATAAGTACTCTTTTCTCGTTCCCGTGGTATATGATCCCTTGTGAGCTAGTCACATGCTTGCAAGCCAATTAGATTACATTCCACCGATAGGGCCCAGAATATATCTATCCGTCATATGGATGGACAAATCCCACTCTTGATCCATGTGCCTCAACCCATACTTTCCGAACACTCAATGCCACCTTTATAGCCGCCCAGTTACGGTGTGGTGTTTGATGTCATCAAAGCATCCTTCCGGTGATGGTGATTAGCATGATCTCATGGTCGAAGGAATTAGGTTACTATGTATCAGAAAGCTTATAGACATTGAACTATTAAAATGACTTGATCTTTATGCTACGCTTATCTATAGGAGTATGTCCATCATACCATTCTCCTAATGATATGACCTTGTTATTAACAACATCTCAAATGTTCATGATCAAGAAACCATGATCATCTATTAATCAACAAGCTAGTATTTTGAAGAGGCTTTACTAGGGACTCTAATTTAGTTTACAAATCACACAAGTATTAATGTTTCTGGTTAATACTGTTATAGCATGAATGTAAACATTTATCATAAACACAAAGATATAATAATAACTACATTTATTATTGCCTCTAGGGCATATCTCCAACATTTTACCATAATTTTCATTGGCCCAATAGCAGCGGCAACGACAATCAAGAAATATTCCATGGAATATTCTTGATTCGGAGCAAGGGGAACACCTCGGCGCTCGCGAGCAGAAATCACAGCCTTGGATTTTACAGACTTAGCTTCTGGAAAACGATATACAGGAAAGGAAGTCAAATAAGTCAATAAAAGTAAGGGGAAAAGAGTAACTCGGCCAATAACAGAAAACTCACGATGGATATATCGCAGCATTTTCTGGAGATCCGTGGTCCAGTTCGCCCTATTCTTTTCAAAACCAACGATTTCTTCGGTCATCGCCTGGTTCTTTAGCTCGGCAGCATCAAGAAGTTCCTTGTCCTTCTGAAGCTGTAAACTCAGTCGATTCTTCTCCTTAGAGAACTCCTGGTCAACTTTCTCTAACTCGGACTTCTGGGCAAGTTTCAGAGATTCGACCTCGGCGCGTAACCGGGCTATCTCGTCATCCTTTTCCTTAAGTTGTGCCGAGTGAGCGGCATCTTGTTCTAAAAAATGCAGCATCATATTAGGCCTAAATATGCATTCTTGATACGGCGCTGCAAGTGTTTGTAACTCGGCTATACCAAAGCCAGGAGGTTATAAGATACCCAAGATTTACCTCGAACAAAAGTGGATAAATAAAAGGGCAAAAGGGATAACTAACCTTCAAGAGCGCCAACCTTCTTTGTAAGACGGGTATTCAGACAGCACATCAGAAATTGGTACAAAAATGGATTTTTTACAAGGATAAAATACACTAAGAACCGAGTAGTTTACCAGTTTTCTTCACAACAGGGACCATTTGCTCGAATTTATCTTGAAGTTTCTTGTGCGCAAAGAGCAACCTTTGAAATTCGGCCGTCCGCCGATCTTGAGCAACCTGAAAATAACAAGTTACACAAAGTAAAACAGATCCGAATAAAGAAAAACTTGACTCGGTTATAGATGGCTGGATATTCGAAAGTACAACAGATCTGAAGCAAGTAAAACTTGACTCGGATCTAGATGGATGGATATTCGAAAACAAAACAGATCCAAATCAAGTAGAACTTAACTTAGATCTAGATGGCTGGATATTCGAAAATAAAACAGATCCGAATCAAGTAAAACTTGAATCGGATCTAGATGGCTGGATATTCGAAAATAAAACAGATCCGAATCAAGTAAAACTTGACTCAGATCTAGATGGCTGGATATTCGAAACTAAAGCAGATCCGAATCAGTAAAACATTAACTCAGATCTAGATGGCTGGATATTCAAAACTGCAGTAGATCCAGATCATGAATACATTTGACTCGGCAAGTGGTTATATTTGAAACAAGTAAAGCTTCCAAACGAATAACAAGTCATTCGGTTGCAAGCTTCGGGGACTAGTGAGTATATAATATTATAATATCATATGGATAATAGACAATATAAATTGAAGCGTTTACCTCGTTCATCTTGTCACTTTCGAGGACAATCTTAGCAGCCATATGCAAGCGACTGCTAATGTCGGAGAGCTAGAATGGTTGGCTACTCGTATTGCCTTCAAGTTGATCAGAGACATTCCAATTATTGGCATACTCCGCCAACGAGCCGAGGCTATTCCCACTCTCAGTGCATGTCAACACTTTACCTCGGGCCTATTGCATAACTGCCTCCGCCGTCGGACTCTTATGGAGAACTAGTTGTGTTTCGGCGGCAAGGGCAACACCAGGTTTAGCAGTAGAAGCCCCCTTGCAAAGCATTTTAGCAATGATGGGCTGAGAGGAACTTGTTGGCCCCTTCTGAGATGGCAAAGGTTTAGCGGCAAAAACTTTCTTTCTCTTGGCGGGAACTTCGGCAGGAGGAACGACCTCTGAACTGGGGGCGACATCCTTTGCAGTAGAAGGAATGACAGTCTCCAAGGGGCTGAGTTAGTGGTAACCTCGGTGGAAGTTTGAGCGGAAGCTGGAACTGCGGTAGACGAAGGATCAATGCGGGAATCTTCGGGAGTCTTGAGGGGGACAGCTGGGTCAGCCGGGTGATCCAGCATTGGGGTATATTTGGAGACAACGGGGGGAGCAATGGGCTCGTCTCGTAGAGGAGATGCATTAGTCGGCCCTGGAGGAGAATCATCACGAGGAGGACTGGGAACCCGAACATCTTCCGTAGGTGAGGGTGAAGGCGGCCGAGTAGTATGAGATGTCATACTCGGACCGCTAGGCTTAGCGGAAAGTGGAGCTCTGCAAGGAAGTAAAAGTTGATTCGGATAAAGAAAGATAGAAACAAGAAATAGAAATGAAAGTATGAAGGGAAACTTACCCAGTAACTCCAGGCATAGGCTTACTGTAGGGATTCGTAGCATGGAAAACAAAAATTTTCTATCGCATACAAACAAACAAGCCAAGATCTATCTACTAGATTGTAGCAACGAGTCGATGGAATAACTTACCCTCGAAGATTCCAAAGTGTTTAATGAGAGCGGATTCTCGTGGGTGATGTAGTCGTACTCTTCCCGATCTCAAGATCGTGTAGACGATCCTTCCGGCGCTGCGTTCCGGCAGCGCTCCCGCAGTCGGTCACACGTTCGGTACTCGACGAAGACCTTCCTCTCCCTTGTTCCAGCAGGCAGCGGAGGTTGTAGCACTCTCCTCGCGATTCCGGCAGCACAACGGCGTGGTACCGGAAGTAGAGGGGAGATCCCGCAGGGCTTCGCCTTAAGCCGGAGCGAGTATGGTGGAGTATGAGAGAGAACTATTAGTGGTCTAGGGTTTAGACACACCAATTAGAAGGCTCTAATCCGAAGGCTAGTGCAATTAGAAGCTCTAAACCAAAGCGTCTCTAAACCGGAGTCTAGGGCTAGGATTTAGATTAGAGGATAGGAACTTGTGTGTCTAGAGGAGGAGGCCCTGCCCCTCCTTTTATGGGTGGAGAGGGCCGGCGGCCAAGGGGAGGGAGGGGAGTCCCTCCCCAAGTCGGCCTTGGGTGGCGCGCCGTCTTGGAGAGGAGGGACTCCTCCCCCAAGTCGGTTTCAACCTCCTCTTGCTTGTTTCCCACAGTTTCCTGTTTTAGCCGTTTGACTTTCAAACTGGCCATTTGACTTTTCAGTTTTAGGATTCAATTTAATCCTTTATTTGGAACAGCGAGAACACTTAGTACATGATGCAATCATTCCAATATGTAATGACACATTCATGTACCCCTTCCCCCCCCCCCCCCGGAGTGCCGGACATTCTGGAACCTTCTAGAACATTCCTGATGAAAACACCGGAATCATTCCCGAACTCCGAAACGGGACTTTCCTTATATGAATCTTATTCTCTGGACCATTCCGGATCACCTCGTGATATCCCGGATCCCATACGAGACTCCGAACAACATTCGGTCTCTTTCTCATAATACCATAACTACTCAAACAACGTCGAATCCTTAAGTGTGTCTCCCTATGGTTCGTGAATTACGCGGACATGATCGAGACACTTCTCCGAACAATAACCAATAGAGGAATCTGGAAATTCATATGGCTCTCACATATTTCTACGATTACTTTGCGATCGAATGAACCACTTACATACGATACCAATTTCCCTTTGTCTCACGATAGTTTACTTATCCGAGGTTATGATCGTCGGTATCTCTGCATACCTAGTTCAACCTCGTTACCGATAAGTACTCTTTTCTTGTTCCCGTGATATGTGATCCCTTGTGATCCAGTCACATGCTTGCAAGCTAATTGGATGACATTCCACCGAGAGGGCCCAGAGTATTGTTGGAGATATGCCCAAGAGGCAATAATAAAGTGGTTATTATCATATCTTCACACTTATGATAAATGTTTACATACCATGCTATAATTGTATTAACCGGAAACATTAATACTTGTGTGATTTGTAAACTAAAATAAGAGTCCCTAGTAAAGCCTCTTGTTAAACTAGCTTGTTGGTTAATATATGATCATGGTTTCCTGATCATGAACATAGAGATGTTATTAACAACAGGATCATATCATTAGGAGAATGATGTGATGGACATACTCCTATAGATAAGCGTAGCATAAAGATCAAGTCATTTCAATAGTTCAATTGCTATATGCTTTCTGATACATAGTAACCTAATTCCTTCGACCATGAGATCATGCATATCACCTTTTCCGGATGGATGCTTTGATGTCATCAAACACCACACCGTAACAGGGTGGCTATAAAGGTGGCATTGAGTGTTCAGAAAGTATTGGTTGAAACAAATGGATCAAGAGTGGGATTTGTCCATCCATATGACGGATAGATATACTCTGGGCCCTCTCGGTGGAATGTCATCCAATTAGCTTGCAAGCATGTGACTGGCTCACAAGGGATCACATATCACGGGAACGAGAAAAGAGTACTTGTCAGTAACGAGGTTGAACTAGGTATGCAGAGATACCGACGATCATAACCTCGGATAAGTAAACTATCGTGAGACAAAGGGAAATTGGTATCGTATGTAAGTGGTTCATTCGATCGCAAAGTAATCGTAGAAATATGTGGGAGCCATATGAATTTCCAGATTCCTCTATTGGTTATTGTTCGGAGAAGTGTCTCGATCATGTCCGCGTAATTCACGAACCGTAGGGAGACACACTTAAGGATTCGACGTTGTTTGAGTAGTTATGGTATTATGAGAAAGAGACCGAATGTTGTTCGGAGTCTCGGATGGGATCCGGGATATCACGAGGTGATCCGAAATGGTCCGGAGAATAAGATTCATATAAGGAAAGTCCCGTTTCGGAGTTCGGAAATGTTTCCGGTGTTTTCATCGGGAATGTTCTAGAAGGTTCCGGAATGTCCGGCACTCCGGGAAAGGGGAGGGGTACATGAATGTGTCATTACATATTGGAATGATTGCTTCATGTACTAAGTGTTCTTGCTGTTCCAAATAAAGGATTAAATTGAATCCTAAAACAGAAAAGTCAAATGGCCAGTTTGAAAGTCAAACGGCTAAAACAGGAAACTGTGGGAAACAAGCAAGAGGTGGTTGGAACCGACTTGGGGGAGGAGTCCCTCCAAGCCGGCGCGCCAACCAAGGCCGACTTGGGGAGGGACTCCCCTCCCCTTGGCCGCCCCTCCCACCTATAAAAGGAGGGGCAGGGCCTCCTCCTCTAGACACACAAGTTCCTATCCTCTAATCTCCGGTTTAGAGCCGTTTTGGTTTAGAGCTTCTAATTGCCCTAGCCTTCGGTTTAGAGCCTTCTAATTGGTGTGTCTAAACCCTAGACCACTAATAGCTCTCTCTCATACTCCACCATACTCGCTCCGGCTTAAGGCGAAGCCCTGCGGGATCTCCCCTCTACTTCCGGTACCACGCCGTTGTGCTGCCGGAATCGCGAGGAGAGTGCTACAACCTCCGCTGCCTGCTGGAACAAGGGAGAGGAAGGTCTTCGTCGAGTACCGAACGTGTGAACGACCGTGGGAGCGCTGCCGGAACGTGGCGCCGGAAGGATCGTCTACGCGATCTTGAGATCGGAAAGAGTACGACTACATCACCCACGAGAATCTGCTCTCGTTAACCGCTTTGGAATCTTCGAGGGCAAGTTATTCCATCGACTCGTTGCTACAATCTAGTAGATAGATCTTGGCTTGTTTGTTTGTATGCGATAGAAAATTTTTGTTTTCCATGCTACGAACCCCTACAGTGGTATCAGAGCCGTGTCTATATGTAGATCTGTTGCACGAGTAGAACACAATGGTCATTGTGGGCGTTGATGCTTTTATTGTCGATTGCTTCTTGTGTACTTTGCATCTTGCGGTATGTTGGGATGAAGCGGCCCGGGCTAACCTTACATGACATCGTTCATGAGACTTGCTCCACGCTTGACATGCAACTTGTATTGCATAAGTGGCTTTGCGGGTGCCTGTTTCTCCTAGCATAGTTAAGATCCAATTTACAACGGGTGATTAACAATACTAGTATCAATGTTGTGGTTCTTGTTCGTAAGTTAGAACGACACTTATTGAAAGCCCCAAACCACGTAAAATATGCAAAGAGAGTAGAGGCGTCTAACTTTGTTTTGCAGGGGTGTGCAGTGATGTGATATGGCCATGATTGTGATTATATATGATGTATGCAATGTTCCTTATTGTAAGTCGGCAACCGGCAGGAGCCATATGGTTGTCTTTAATTTCTGTTAAGACCCCGTGTCTATTCAAAGTAGTTGTAATAGTTGAAGCCGGTGGACGACAACCATGGAGAAGCGTCATTGACCTTGATGCAATGCCGGTGATGATGGAAATCATGTTCGTGCTTGAAGATGGAGATCGGAAGCACAAAGAAGAAAGGCCATATCATATCACATATTATGAATTGCATGTGATGTTAATCCTTTATGCATCTTGTATTGCTTAGTAGACGACGGTAGCATTATAAGATGATCCCTCATGCACATGAATTTCAAGTCATAAAGTGTTCACCCTTAGTTAGCACCGTTGCTAAAGCTTGTTGTTTCGAAGCACCACGTGATGATCGGGTGTGTTAGATTCTGCAAGTGTATACAACGTGAGCAAGCCAGATTTTCTCATGCAGAAACTAAGGTTTGATCTTGACGAGCCTAGCATGTACAGACATGGCCTCAGGAACACGGATTACCGAAAGGTAGAGCATGAGTCATATAGTAGATATGATGAACATGTTGATTGTTTGCCATTGAAGCTATATCAACTCTCGTGATGATCGGTTTTGATGTGGTGGATTTGGTTCGTGTGATCACTAAAACAATGTGAGGGATATTGTTTTGAGTGGGAGTTCACCAAGATTAATTTAATTATTAATTAGAACTCAATTTATCATAAACTAAATCAAAGTGAATTTGCATAGTTGTTGTAGACATTGGCATCCGTTTACCACCTTGCGCTTAGTTATAATTGAGATGATAGAACTATAGAATTCTGGTTAGTTACGTTACGAACTGGTATCGTATTGTTTTGAAGTGTTAATCTAAAGTTTAAAAGTCCTATTGCAAACTTTCAGTAAGTTCCGGTTACTCCATGAAGTTTAATAATTAGTATTAAATCAAGAGTAACAATTCCAAGTGTTAGTATATAAGTATCATGTTTGTCTCCATGATTCTTGATATTCAAAGGATTCTCTTAATATCAAGGTTATCTAGGATCTGAAAGAGTTGTTTCAGAAACCATGATGTGTGGAAGATATTGTGATATCTGAAACGAAGTATTGGTTACAACATGATAGAGTATAATATGGCAAAAGTCATGTTCTCATATTTGATGAGAATTTGCAAAAGGTTGGAGACACTAGTTGTCCTAATCCTCCAAAAGGTTTTGGAGAGCAACATTATACTTGCGATTCACCGTTACAAGCTAAAAGTAGCTTGATCATGGATAAATCCATGACGAGGGTGAATATTTGATGTAGGTAAGATGTTTACTACACCAAGAGATTACTAAAGAAAGGAATTTGAAAGAACACCAAGCATTTGATGATAGGTGATCTACTTCAAAGTGCAAGTCCAAAGACATTGGTATTTAACTATACACGCTTTGAACTATATGTCATATGTATGACTCCACTATTGATGTTGATAGATTCTTTCAAACAGAAAAGGAAATATTGAAAGAAAATCTCATAAGTATATGGCAGAAAGGAAAAGACTAGAATTGTTCAGTTTAAGTATATAGATGATATACATGTTATGGCTATATTCTTTGCTTATTAAACAATGTGGTTCTTAAGTATTTGATGCTGAATTTGTTGGTGTGAATCGTCATACGAAACAACACAATTCATGAACTACAATGGCCTAAGTAACTAGCAAAAGAATATGTGATGATGTTCATCGAGAACAAATAAAGGGTTATTGTGTTGCTCGTTAAAACATCAAAGCTTGCCTTCAAGATTTATTTTATCAGGTATTATGAGAACAGAAGGGTTGTTCAAATAATTGCCGTAATCCATAAAATATGGATTCGCAAATCTCGTTGGAGACATCACATCCATAAAACTAGTGCTAAAGATGTCGAAAGACAAATTGATTGAAAGATCACTTAGGAAGTGACATCGCCGTTTAAATTATATTGGAAAGAAAACATGAAGAAACTCCATGTGGATGGAATTTTGGAGTCTTTTGATTTTTGATCACATGACGCTTGTGAAACTTTCCTAGAGATAATTGAAACTTCGTTCATAGGCCAAAAGGGAACGAATGACTAGCTTATTGGAACTTGTACATATTGTTGTACGAAGTCCATTATGTGTAGTCAAGAGCGATGGATTTCAACTTCATATGCTTTCTCCGAAAATTTGAGTGAATATATGAATATTTACTTAATAAGGATGAAGTGTGAAATATTTGAAAAGTTCAAAGACTTTCAAGATGAAGTGCAAAATCATTGTAACAAGAATATAAACAGTTTATGATAAAGATCATAAAGGAAGATATTTGAGTTACAAAGTTTAGCATAATACCTAAGATTTATGGAATCGTTCCGTGGATTTGCATTTCCCGAAACACCATAAGAGTATGGAGGATTCGAGATATGTAATTAAACCTTGTTTGACATGGTAAGATCAAAGGTATAATTCATAAAACTGCCATTATATTTTAAAGATTAAAAGCTTTAGAGATTACCGTTTTTCCACTGAAAAGAGATCCATCATAATCCGTTGAAATGACACCATATGTTATGGTTTGGGATAAAACCCAAGTTTTCCTTTCTTAAACATTGGTATGCTATGCATAAGAAAGATGTTTGCAACCAAAGTCGGATGAACCTGTCTTTGTTAAGTATTCCTCCATAACACCGGAGACAAAAGTGTTTGTCACTTAGAACGTCAAGTTTCTTTTAGAAGGAATTTTTCGTGAAAAGTAAAGTGGGAGGACAATAGAACTTTGATAAGGTTAAAAGAACCTTAGCTATATGTGCAGAGTTGCGCAGCACCAAAAAGTGTTCTGGAGGCAGCAACAATGCTCATGGCTCACGTGCCTCAAAGGTTGTGGTTATGAAGGTCAAAGTTTCTGTTGAACCAAGTAGGTCGAGTAAACAATAAAATACCAAGATTTGAGGGTTGAATCATTATTTGAGAATAATGAACGTACTACATGCAAAGAAGCGATGATGGGCCCTGACTCCGTAAAATGGCTTGAAGCCATAAAATCCGTGATAGTTCCATATACGAGAGATCAAGATTTGAACTTGAAAGACCCTCTGGGAAGGTACAAGACCTTACAGTCGTATTTGGATCTATAAAGAAATAGACATGGATGTTTCACATCTATGAAATAGTCGACATGTTGGGAAAGAGTTCACAACAATGTTCAAAGGTTGTATATGACAAGATTTGATCTTTCATAGCGATTTTTAGTCTAGACGGATTAATGTAGCAACCACTACATATAATTTGTTATATGGTAGTTGAATAAACAAAACAAGTTCTTCTAATAGAATCGTTACCTAGGACATGTGCATAACACGGTCCATAGGGTTTTGTTAATTCAAAGGATGCTAAAAGCATATGCAAACTTCAATGGTTAAAGTGAGCATCGCGGAGTTGGAATCTTCACTGTGATGAAATTGTTAAAGGAGTTTAAAAGTTCATTAGAGACGATGAAGATGCTTGCATTTGCAAGAAATTAAGTGGGAGCGCTAAGACATGTTTCTAATACATTATGTGGAAGACATATTGTTGATTGGAAATAATGTATCTTTTATTAACACATATTAAGAATTTCATCCCGATGAAAGACTTAGGCAAAACCCAAATATTTGGCATCAATAGACGCTAATATGGTTGTGCCAGAAGTACATAGACGAGATATTGAATGAGTTCAATATAGAAACTACAAGAAAGGTTCTTGTCGCACAGAAAGGATTGAAAGAGTTCAATGTTGATGATATATTCAAGTGCATTGACATTTGGTAAAGTGAAACAAATAATCAAGTATAGATTGATACTTGATGTATGAAATCACAAAGAGTATTTATATCAATCATACTGTGATATGTACAAATCCAGATATGTCCTATGCTCTAAATGTTGTGAGCATATACCAGAATGATTCGTAAGATGATCATTGGACAATAGTAAGGATATTCTTATGATCTTTTGGAAGAACTAAGAGTATAATATTTGTAGAAGTGACAAATAGATGGTTAGTTCATTGTAAAAGTACTACATTGATACTAGTTTTGTCACAAAGTACAAATTAAGTTTATCTCAATCTAAACTAAGGGTGGCACAATATAATGGAAAGTGAGTTCCATAATGGATTTGGATGAGCTCCAAAGTTAAGACATTGTGACAGATACTACAACAAAAGGCTAAGTATATGACTGCTATAATAGCAGCTAAAGAGGGCGTTTGTGTCAAGTAGTTTGTTATCAAACTAGGTGTAGTTCACAGCGGGATAATACTATGAAGATATATTGTACAACAATATTGTCAACATGTTTTAACCCCAAAGAACTAAAGGTCACACCAAAAGACCAAATTTATACAAAGCCATCTCATTAGAGAATGAGTGATGCGTAGAGACGCAAAGACATGCAATTACACACGGACCTGGAAGTGTCAGATCCGGAGATCAGTTGACCACTAGCAATCGTGTACATACAACACTGGAAAGCCATAGGTGTTGAATACACAAAGGTTTGAAACTAGATTATTGACTCTAGTGCAAGTGGGAGACTGTTGGAGATATGCCCAAGAGGCAATAATAAAGTGGTTATTATCATATCTTCACACTTATGATAAATGTTTACATACCATGCTATAATTGTATTAACCGGAAACATTAATACTTGTGTGATTTGTAAACTAAAATAAGAGTCCCTAGTAAGGCCTCTTGTTAAACTAGCTTGTTGGTTAATATATGATCATGGTTTCCTGATCATGAACATAGAGATGTTATTAACAACAGGATCATATCATTAGGAGAATGATGTGATGGACATACTCCTATAGATAAGCGTAGCATAAAGATCAAGTCATTTCAATAGTTCAATTGCTATATGCTTTCTGATACATAGTAACCTAATTCCTTCGACCATGAGATCATGCATATCACCTTTTCCGGATGGATGCTTTGATGTCATCAAACACCACACCATAACAGGGTGTCTATAAAGGTGGCATTGAGTGTTCAGAAAGTATTGGTTGAAACACATGGATCAAGAGTGGGATTTGTCCATCCATATGACGGATAGATATACTCTGGGCCCTCTCGGTGGAATGTCATCCAATTAGTTTGCAAGCATGTGACTGGCTCACAAGGGATCACATATCACGGGAACGAGAAAAGAGTACTTGTCAGTAACGAGGTTGAACTAGGTATGCAGAGATACCGACGATCATAACCTCGGATAAGTAAACTATCGTGAGACAAAGGGAAATTGGTATCGTATGTAAGTGGTTCATTAGATCGCAAAGTAATCGTAGAAATATGTGGGAGCCATATGAATTTCCAGATTCCTCTATTGGTTATTGTTCGGAGAAGTGTCTCGATCATGTCCGCATAATTCACGAACCGTAGGGAGACACACTTAAGGATTCGACGTTGTTTGAGTAGTTATGGTATTATGAGAAAGAGACCGAATGTTGTTCGGAGTCTCGGATGGGATCCGGGATATCACGAGGTGATCCGGAATGGTCCGGAGAATAAGATTCATATAAGGAAAGTCCCGTTTCGGAGTTCGGAAATGTTTCTGGTGTTTTCATCGGGAATGTTCTAGAAGGTTCCGGAATGTCCGGCACTCCGGGAAAGGGGAGGGGTACATGAATGTGTCATTACATATTGGAATGATTGCTTCATGTACTAAGTGTTCTTGCTGTTCCAAATAAAGGATTAAATTGAATCCTAAAACAGAAAAGTCAAATGGCCAGTTTGAAAGTCAAACGGCTAAAACAGGAAACTGTGGGAAACAAGCAAGAGGTGGTTGGAACCGACTTGGGGGAGGAGTCCCTCCAAGCCGGCGCGCCAACCAAGGCCGACTTGGGGAGGGACTCCCCTCCCCTTGGCCGCCCCTCCCACCTATAAAAGGAGGGACAGGGCCTCCTCCTCTAGACACACAAGTTCCTATCCTCTAATCTCCGGTTTAGAGCCGTTTTGGTTTAGAGCTTCTAATTGCCCTAGCCTTCGGTTTAGAGCCTTCTAATTGGTGTGTCTAAACCCTAGACCACTAATAGCTCTCTCTCATACTCCACCATACTCGCTCCGGCTTAAGGCGAAGCCCTGCGGGATCTCCCCTCTACTTCTGGTACCACGCCGTTGTGCTGCCGAAATCGCGAGGAGAGTGCTACAACCTCCGCTGCCTGCTGGAACAAGGGAGAGGAAGGTCTTCGTCGAGTACCGAACGTGTGACCGACTGCGGGAGCGCTGCCGGAACGTGGCGCCGGAAGGATCGTCTACGCGATCTTGAGATCGGAAAGAGTACGACTACATCACCCACGAGAATCTGCTCTCGTTAACCGCTTTGGAATCTTCGAGGGTAAGTTATTCCATCGACTCGTTGCTACAATCTAGTAGATAGATCTTGGCTTGTTTGTTTGTATGCGATAGAAATTTTTTGTTTTCCATGCTACGAACCCCTACAAGTATATCTATCCGTCATATGGATGGAAAAATCCCACTCTTGATCCATGTGTCTCAACCAATACTTTCCGAACACTCAATGCCACCTTTATAGCCACCCAGTTACGGTGTGGTGTTTGATGTCATCAAAGCATCCATCCGGTAAAGGTGATATGCATGATCTCATGGTCGAAGGAATTAGGTTACTATGTATCAGAAAGCATATAGCAATTGAACTATTAAAATGACTTGATCTTTATGCTACGCTTATCTATAGGAGTATGTCCACCATATCATTCTCCTAACGATATGATCTTGTTGTTGATAACATCTCAATGTTCATGATAGGGAAACCACAATCATTTATCAAGCAACAAGCTAGTGAAGTATAGAGGCTATACTAGGGACTTCAAATTAAGTTTACAAATCACACAAGTATCAATGTTTCCTTGTTAATACTATTATAGCATGAATGTAAACATTTATCATAAACACAAAGATATAATGATAACTACATTTATTATTGCCTCTAGGGAATATCTCCAACACTTACGCCTCGGAATGTGCTGGGAAGATTTCTTGGTTCGTTTCCTGGGGCAGCATCGGAAGGATCCATCGAGGCAGTGCACTTCTTGGAAGCAACAAGAGCTTCAGAAGCGAGAGGTTCGACCTCGTGCACCTGGCCAGCCTGATTAGCTGGGAAAGAAGGAGCCGGAAATGCGTAAGAGATAGGCACCACGACAACTACCTCGAGAATTTGGACGTCATCCGAATCACCTTCATCAGCACGGGCCGAGGTCTTGCTCCAGGCGCGAATAGGAGCAGCTTCCAGCTTAGGAATGAACTCCTCCGGATCAGGTTTTCCATTGTTTGGGGTATTGCGGTCAGCGGTCCAAGGAAGAGCCAAAACCTCAGCGTCTTCTGTGGACTGCTTCGTAAACCTCTTCGAGAAAAGTAGACAAGAGTTAGCGAAAGAATAATGGAAGAATAACTCAGATGAAACCACCTATGTCAAATTTACCCAAGGAGGAGGATTCTCGCGATAGAATGGCTTCATTCCCCACTTCCATTCCTCGGGCATCTGAGTCTTGAAGATAGCCCGGACACATTTGTAAATCTGGTAGTCATCAAGCTTATTCGTAGAAACTCGGTTGGGATCCAAAGGACCACTCATGTAGCAAAGCTTGTGAGAATGGAGTTGGAAGGGGAAGATTCGGCTGCTGACGAACGCGGTCATAAGATCTTCACCCCATAGCCCGGCCCGAGTTAATTCCTTAATCCGAAGCTCGAATGCCTCGGCAAGAGCATGGGACTTCTTCGGGTTATAAAGCCAGTTCTTCTTCGAAGGAGGACCAATGGAGAAAGGAGGGAGCCGAATCTTGTCTTCTGCTCCAGTATTCTTGATATAGAAAAATGATCTATGCCATTTCTTACAAGACTCAAGACCCGCAACACGGGGAAACACATAGTTGTTCCGAGGACTAATGGAGGCGGCCCCACATTGGGTTAAAGATTTCTTGGAGGGATGGAGAGATTTATCCGGCACTACGTTGGCTCGTATCTGGAAAAATTTAGACCATACGTCTACTGAAGGCCAAAGGCCAAAGTATCCCTTCAAAACCGAGATAAAATCCGAGAGAGAAGCTACGGAATTAGCCAGCAGATGATGCGACTGAAGGCCGAAGTAATCTAAGAAACTCCTAGCGAAATCACTAAGAGGGAGGACGAATCCTCGGGTGAAGTGAGACATGAAGACTATGTATTCGCCCTCATCAAGTACATGGGAAGATTCTTTACCGAGTAAGCGGCAATTTACCTCGGCCGGGATTCGGCGAGTCTAGCGCAGCCACTTGACCTCTCGGTGAGTGACGGTGGAGCCTTTCCAGGAGCCCTGTTCTGGACCTGCCATAAGCTCCTCCTTACCGACGAGGGCGCCGCAGACAAAGCTAGACATAGGCTCGTCGGAGGAATTGACGGAAGAATAACTGGCGGCGGGGAGAGGCCTAGAAGTACAGGGCCTCGCCGCGACGGCGACGAACACGAAAGCGGAGCATAGAAATAACCGTTGCAGGAGATTGGGGTAAACAAGAAGATCACCTAGGGCAAATACCTAGCGGCGGCGCCACGAAACGCTGCAGAAAAGCACATCAGTGGAGAGCCAAAAGCGGGGGCGCGGCGGCGAGCTCGCAAGGGCAGATTAGCCGCGGCGTGGCCGTCAAGGAGGAACTGCGGTGGGGCGGACGCTCGAGCGCAAATGGCTGCGGCGACGTCAAGAGGAAGACGAGCGGTAGTGGGATATTGTCTGTGCCGCGGTAACCGCACGGACGCGTGTATCGTCCATCTGTGGGCAAAGAGTGGAGCCACAGTTAGGGCCACACGATGCATGAGGATATCAGGCAGTGTGACCGTTGCGTTAATTGAAGCGTCACTGCACCGACGCGACGGGCGCAACAATCACTATAGCGTGTCAGCGAACACTGTAGCGGTACAAAAAACAGACATCAATGATGATTGGTACACGTAGGGAGAGGCTTACTCAGGAAGTCAAGTAGATACCCCGCAAAAATGAGAATGACTCGGAACATAGCTCGTACCTCGGTAAAAGAGGACAAACAAAAGAAGGATAACTAGAAAAGAGCGTCGACTAAGAGATACTTCAGACAAGAAATGAGAAGGAACGAGTGTCTGGAAACTGATGTGGCCCGACCGAAGTTTTCAGCAAGACCACACCAGCTTTGGGGACTAATGTTGGGGGGATGACCCCACGTAGGGTCAAGGTAGCAGAAAGAAGTAAGGAACCTTTCTTACCATATGCCGAGTTATAAGCTGAGTGGGCCGAGTTATGCAAGGCTCGGCCGAATAAGCCATGGCTTGGCTAGAATCGAGTGATTAATACCTTACTCGGCCGACGTGTGAGTTAAGTCAGCCGAATAAGATTGATCAGCTCATACGCAGGAAGGCCGAGCCGAGTTATGGGAGACGAGGCCGAGTAACAAGAAACTTGCAGGACAAGGAGAAGGACCCCAGAGTCAAACCGTAGCTACTGGCTAGGAGGAATCTACATAGGGCCAAGCGCTAAAGACAAAGAGCAGAGCTGCAGAGGGGCAGACATGCGTCATGGAGGTGACAGTGGGCAAGCCCGAGGCTCACATGTGTGGGTTCTGGGTCCTTGCCATCGATAGAGGGGAGACACGGAAAGAGCTCCGCCGACTTACCACTTTGGGACAAGCATATTCCAAGAATATGCTTGCCATGTCAGCCCTAGGAGGAGTCAAGGGACCCCTTTATAAGGAGGGGAACGACTTCCTGGGAGAGGGATCGATTCATTTGGCACTGGACGGCTTGTATAGTAGTATTCTTCCTTCTTAATGATACAACTCAAGGAGAACTTGTAACTTGATTGAGGAGAAATAAATATCTATGTTCTAGTCAGTTGTGTGTAGAAATCACTACATCTTCCCTCCCCAGATCCCACTAGCATCCATTGTCCCATACTTTAGCCTACCCATGGCATCTGCCGTGCCACCACCACGACAATAATCTCAATATCCATCGGATCCCCGCAAACACAACATGCATAATTACAAATAGATTAGATCTTGATCATGAACGGAGCTCACAAGATATATACATGAAAGCACAAAGGAGGAGATATAACCATATAGCTACTACATGGACCCATAGTCCAAGGTGGAACTACTCACGCATCATACCGGAGAGAAGGCCTCCGAGATGATCTCCCCTCCGGCAGGGTGCCGGGAAGAACTTTAGATCCCCCCGATCTAGGGACGATGGTGGCGGCGGCTACAGACGGTTTCGTGGAGATTTGATCGGGTACCCAGGGTTTATGCATTGCGGGCTTCTTATAGGCGAAGGGGAAGAATGAGGAGGCAGCCAGGGTTGGCAAACCCTAGCCAGGGTGGGGCTAGGACCACCCGCGCCTGGGTAGGTCTGTCCCCCCTGGCTGGCCCCTCCGGATCTCCTCTGGACTCCTTGTTTCCCATGGAAAGTAATTGACTTTGTCCTTTGTCCCGTCCAATTTCGAGAATATTTCTTTACTAACTTTTCTGAAACCAAAAACAGCAGAAAACAGGCATCTGGCACTGTTGCAACTTGTTAGTAGGTTAGTACCAGAAAACATGTAAAAAGCACCTCAAAATGTGGACAAGTAAAGCAGAGTAGATACTAAACAAGCATGGAGCATCAAAAATTATAGATACGTTTCCAACGTATCAATATCCCCAAGCTTAACTCCTGCTCGTCCTTGAGTAGGTAAGTGATAAACAGAATAATTTTTGAGGTGACATGCACCCTCACAATAAAGATCCAACCATTTGCAAGCATTGAAAGCTGGGATCAAAGAACTCTAAACATGTGCATGAAAGATGGAGTTATAAAAATGGGACATAGTAACTATGCATGCAACATGACAAGCTACAAACAAAGATCATGAATAACATGCATTGAAAAACGTTTGTTTGTTTCACATTCAGAAAACATAGCATAGTGGCAATCAGCTTGTCCCTCATAGAGTAGCAAATAGATGCATAGGCACATGCAAAGTTCACAAGGGTGACTAGAAACAAATAGCACAAGAACAAGTAATATCACAATATGCATCAATTAATAAGCTTTGGAACACTACACACGGAATGACAACTATGATCTCTTAATGGTGCCTAAAGGTAGAAGGTGGTGAATCAATAGTGGTGGAAGAAAGGCCTTTTTGTAAATAAGCAGGGATTACAAGTTTCAAAAAGAGCTTCCAAAAGTTATGGTACTTGTTAGCTTTCATCCCTCATTGCCCCTATCATAAGCATCTTCAAGTGGTTAAGGTTAAAGTGGCAAAGCTGGAGTATATGCTTGACGAAGTATAAGTTGGCAATCTCAAGTCCCTTGAATACGACGGCCACACCTCATGCATACTCAACTTTGGGTCCAGGTAAGTTCTTGTCACTGTAAGTATTTGCATATCATTGAGAACCTCCAATGGGGTACCCCTTGCACATGGTACAGGAGCTTTCGCATAACCAAAATGACAAGGCAAGCAGACAATGAGCATCTCAGCAATCTTTTTATTTACCATATGCACAACTTTTTATTGAGGATGCTTCATAGATAGCTCATTACGGTGATGCTGCAAGTTTCCACCATGATTAGGCATGGCCTAGTCTAGCGGCCCAGGCGTTTCTCTAACACAAAATACAAACTCCATGGAGTTACAAGTCCCCTCTTTATTTCACACCGGTGACATCCATAGACAAAAGAACATGATATCAACTGAGTACAACAAGGTACAAGTGCAATGTTGAAAACGTTCCCCGTGACAGCACGGTTCTGCTAATTCCAACTTATAAGTGCAAGCATATACAAAAAATTTGTCACAATGGTTCAAGTTTATTAGGGGCAAATAATAAAGTGTGCCATCAAGTTCGTGAGGGATTTAATCACTAAGTTTTCAAATAACAAAATGGTTTTTAATTGGAAGATAGCTGAAAACAAGAATATACTTGAATGGTGTAACACACCATGCATAGGAGTTTATAGTGGAAACTTTGGAATAACTTGGTTTCTTGGGAGTTGGAGGCATGATTAGAACTTACTCATACAAGTGGAGCCTAGCAAAAGACTGGGAGCAACCAACTAAGAGAGCAATAATGGCCAAAATCATGCAGTGCAACAAAGTATACTAATCAAAGCAAAGAGTGGTACTAGAAGTCAAGGACTAAATGATCATAGAGGCTAATGGTGACTTTGTGAAAATCATAACATGGTGTAAGCATGTGCCAAGTCAACCCAAGTAAAGCATCAAAGGAGAATACCACAATACTATGCTTTTGCATGCTAAAACAACGCATAATTCGTTCAAGACACACTAGGCAATCCCAATTGTTTGGAACAAGACATGCTACAACAATAATCACTAAGCATAATGCTAAAATAACACCTAGCATGTCATGCTAAAGTCTAAGTCACAGTCAATGCAAGCTCCTCTTGGACTTCAAGCAAGAACTTACTACTCCTTTCCAACACCAAGGAAACTTATTTGCAAAACAACACAGCGAGAACGGGGGTCCAAACTACTTTATTCAAGGAAACTAAACAACCTAAGCAAAGCAAACAAAAACTAATACGCTCCAAGAACAACACAACTTGGCATGAAACAATAAAAACGAAGTGTCTAGACAGACCTGAGCTTTTTATTGATGAAGAAGGGGATGCCTTGGGCATCCCCAAGCTTTGACGCCTATACCTCTTGGATATTTCTTGGGGTGACACCATGGTGGCATCCCCAAGCTTGAGCTTTTGTCCATTATTCATCTTATTGCATTATTCTCTCTACACCTGAAATTTTTCCTTCATACAAAACTTCACACAATCTTCATTAGCAACATTAGTGTATTCAAAAGATATTAGACCACTGGAAAAGCTTTGGAACAGCAAGGCTTTTCACTAAAAACACAAGCTACTGTAGTAAATCCTTCAAAAAGCTCAATTCACCTAAAGAGAACTCAAAAAGGAATCAATAAGAAGCAAATGCAAATAATGGCAGAAATCTGTCAAAACAGACCAGCGGGTAGAAACCGATTTTTTCGAACAGCTTCTTCATTTGAAAATACTTGATTCTTCTTGCTTCTTGTGCCTAACTTAAAGGCGTTAAATAAAAGTACTTGCTGGGAGATAACCCAAGAGTTTCCTTGAGTCTTGGAAGTTATTACTTTAGTAATGACCTCTCCTTATCCTTTTTGTTTGCTTTTTGTGCCAAGAATGACCTCTAATGAGAGGGGAGTAAGATTTGGGGAGTTGCTGTCCCGAAACATATTTCTGTCCTCCACCATAAAAATTCGTGAGGAGTCTATGTAACTCGGATTGAGCTGATAATTTACGAATAAATCCCCCAGTATGCAGCTAACTTTTGTTAGTTCAACACTTTTTGATTTGAGCAACAAAAGATTTTCGAAAAAATCGGTTTCTACCTGCTGGTCTGTTTTGACAGATTTCTGCCATTATTTGCATTTGCTTCTTATTGATTCCTTTTTGAGTTCTCTTTTGGGGAATTGAGATTTTGAAGGAGTTGCTACAGTAGCTTGTGTTTTTAGTGAAAAGTTTTGCTGTTCCAAAACTTCGCCAAAGGTCTAATATCTTTTGAATACACTAATGTTGCTAGTGAAGATTGTGTGATGTTTTGTATGAAGGAAATATTTCAGGTGTAGAGAGAGAATGATGTAATGAGATGAAGAATGGACAAAAGCTCAAGCTTGGGGATGCCTGCCCGGTGTCACCCAAAGAAATATCCAAGAGTTACAAGCGTCAAAGCTTGGGGATGCCCAAGGCATCCCCTTCTTCATCAATAAAAAGCTCAGGTCTGTCTAGACACTTTGTTTTTATTGTTTCATGCATTATTGTGTTGTTCTTGGAGCGTTTTAGTTTTAGTTTGCTTTGCTTAGGTTGTTTAGTTTGCTTGAATAAAGTAGTTTGGACCCTCGTTCTCGCTGTGTTGTTTTGCAAATAAGTTGCTTGGTGTTGGAAAGGAGTAGTAAGTTCTTTCTTGTGAGTGGAAGAGGAGCTTGCATTGACTGTGACTTAAACTTTAGCATGACATGCTAGGTGTTGTTTTAACCTTATGCTTAGTGGTTATTGTTGTAGCATGTATTGTTCCAAACAATTGGGATTGCTTAGTGTGCCTTGAAGAAATTATGCGTTGTTTTAGCATGCAAAAAGCATAGTATTGTGGTATTCTCCTTTGATGCTTTGTTTGGGTTGACTTGGCACATGCTCACACCATGTTATGACTCTCACAAGTCACCATTAGCCTCTATGATCATTTAGTCCTTGACTTGTAGTACCACTCTATGCTTTGATTAGTAATGCTTTGTTGCTCTGCATGATTATGGCCATTATGCTCTCTTAGTTGGTTGCTCCCAATCTTTTGCTAGCCTCCACTTGTATGAGTAATCTCTACTCATGCTTCCAACTCCCAAGAAACCAAGTTATTCCAAAGTGTCCACTATAAACTCCTATGCATGGTGTGTTACACCATTCCAAGTATATTCTTGTTTTCATCTATCTTCCAATGAAAACTATTTTGCTATGTGAAAACTTAGTGATTAAATCCCTCGCGAACTTGATGGCACACTTTATATTCTTTCCCCTAATAAACTTGAACCGTTGTGTCATATTTGTAGTATATGCTTGCACTTATACGTTGGAATTAGCAGAACCGTGCTGTCACGGGGAACGTTTTCAACATTGCACTTGTACTTTGTACTCAGTTGATATCATGCTCTTTTGTCTATGAATGTCACCGTGTGAAATAAAGATGAAGCTTGTAAGTCCATGGAGTAAGTTTTTTGTGTTAGAGAAACGCCTGGGCTGCTAGCCTAAGCCATGCCTAATCATGGCGGAAACTTGCAGCATCACCATAGTGAGCTATCTATGAAGCATCCTCAATACAAAGCTATGCATATAGTAAATAAAAAGATCACTGAGATGCTCATTGTCTGCTTGCCTTGTCATTTTGGTTATGGGATAGCTCCTGTACTATGTGCAAGGGGTACCCCGTTGGCGGTTCTCTATGATATGCAAATACTTACAATGACAAGAACTTACAGGTGACTGAAGTTGAGTAGCATGAGGTGTAGCCCTCGTATTCAAGGGACTTGAGATTGCCAACATATACTTGTCAAGCATATGCTCCATCTTTGTTCACTTTAACCTTAATCACTTCAAGATGCTTATGATAGGGGCAATGAGGGCTAAAAGCTAACAAGTACCATAATTTTTGAAAGCTCTTTTTGAAACTTGAAATCCCTGCTTCTTTTACAAAAAGGCCTTTCTTCCACCATTGTTGAGTCTCCACCTTCTACCTTTAGGCACCATTAAGAGAGCATAGTTGTCATTCTGTGTGCAGTGTTCCAAAGCTTATTGATTGATGCATATTGTGATATTACTTGTTCTTATGCTATTTGTGTCTAGTCACCCTTGCGAACTTTGAAGGTGTCCTATGCATCTATTTGCTACTCTATGAGGGACAAGCTGGTTGCCACTATGCTATGTTTTATGTATGTGAAACAAACAAACGTTTTTCAATGCATGTTATTCATGATCTTTGTTTGTAGCCTTTCATGTTGCATGCATAGTTACTATGTCCTATTGTTAGAACTCCATTTTTCATGCACATGTTTAGAGTTATTTGATCCCAGATTTCAATGCTTGCAAATGGTTTAATGTTTATTGTGAGGGTGCATGTCACCTCAAAGATTATTCTTTTATCACTTACCTACTCGAGGACGAGCAGGAGTTAAGCTTGGGGATGTTGATACGTCGGAAACGTATCTATAATTTTTGATGCTCCATGCTTGTTTAGTATCTACTTTGCTTTGATTTGTCTATACTTTGAGGTGCTTTTTACATATTTTCTGGTACTAACCTATTAACAAGTTGCCACAGTGCCAGTTGCCTGTTTTCTGCTGTTTTTGGTTCAAGAAAATCTAGTAAGGAAAAATTCTCGGAATTGGACGGGACAAAAGCCAAAGTCAATAACTTTCCGTGGTCGACAAGAAGTCGAGAGGGGAGACGGAGAAGCGGGCCAGGGCGCCCAGACCCCCCCTAGGCGCGGGTGGGCCCTGCCCCACTCCTAGGAAGGGTGTGGGGCCCCTGGCCGCCTCCTCGGCCTCCCCCTTCGCCTATAAGAAGCCCCTGATGCAGAAACCCTAAGCACCCAATCAATATTCCACGAAACCTTTTGTAGCCGCCGCCACCGTCGTCCCTAGATCGGGGGAATCTGAAGTTCTTCCCGGCACCCTGCCAGAGGGGAGATCATCCCGGAGGCCTTCTCTCCGGTATGATGCGTGAGTAGTTCCACCTTGGACTATGGGTCCATGTAGTATCTAGATGATTGTATCTCCTCCTTTGTGCTTTCATGTATAGATCTTGTGAGCTCCGTTCATGGTCAAGATCTAATCTATTTTTAATCATGCATGTTGTGTTTGCGGGGATCCGATGAATATTGAGATTATTATGTTGGTTTGATAATGGTTTTGTCTTTATGATTCTATCATGTCTGTGTTGTTTGTGATCTTGCATGCTCTCCGTTGTTAGTAGCTATCTTGGCCAAGTAGTTGCTAGTGACTCCAAGAGGGGGTATTTATGCTCGATAGTGGGTTCATGCCTCTAGTTTCCAAGGGAAGTGACAGAAATCTCTTCGGTTGTGGATGTGCTATTGCCACTAGGGAGAAAACAACGGTCTCTTGTTCATGGAACATGTGTACTGTTTACCTTACACACTTTGCTTAAAGTAGTTGTCTGTTGCTTGCAACTTAATACTGAGGGGGTTCGGATGATAACCTAAAGGTGGACTTCTAGTCATAGATGCAGTTGGATGGCGGTCTATGTATCTTGTTGTATTGCCCAATCGAATCTCATAGGATCTTTCTGACTAGTAATTGCATTGTTATGCCTTGCTCAGTTCCTGTCAATTGCCCTGCTGTAATTTGTTTACCCTTCGTGCCATGTTGTTTATCTAAGGAGAGCACCTCTAGTGAACTATGGACCCCGGTCCAATCTTTACCACTGAAACATTTTCCACTGTTACTTGTTTACTTGTTGCAAACCATTACCTTCCACATACGTTTAATCCTTTGTTACAGCAAACCGGTGAGCTTGACAACCTCACTGATTCGTTGGGGCAAAGTCTTGAGTTTGTGTTGTGCAGGTATCCGCATTGCTAGCAACCCCTGTGTGATGTTTCCTTCCTCCTACTGGTTCGATAACCTCGTTTTCTTACTGAGGGAAAACTTGCTGCTTCATACCTTGCTCTTGGGGTTCCCAACAGGCTCCACGTCAACCGTGCTAGCCATCATCAAAATTCACCGAGATAGAAAGAATGGAGTGTTAGGACTGTCACATAAGGCATATTGTGAAAAGATTCTAAATAAATACAATATGCATGCGAGTAATGCAACACCTGCTCCCATAGTCAAGGGCGATAGTTTTGGAAAATTTCAATGTCCAAAGAACCAACATGAGATCGATCAAATGAAGTCAGTACCATATGCTTCGGCCGTTGGAAGCTTACAGTATGCACAAGTGTGCACTCGCCCTGACTTAGCTTTTATCACCGGGGTACTCGGTAGATATCAAGAGAATCCAGGCATAGAGCATTGGAAGATGGTAAAGAAAGCTTTGCGTTATGTGTAAGGCACAAGAGGCCTCATGCTAACATATAAAAGATATGATTCCCTAGAAATAAAAGGGTATTCAGATGCAGATTTTGCGGGAGATAAAGATGACAGGAAGTCCACTATAGGATATGTCTTTACTCTCGCAGGAGGTGCTATTTCGTGGAGAAGCGCCAAACAGTCAATAGTTGCATCATCTACGATGTATGCAGAATTTATAGCATGTTATAAGGCCATGAGACAGGCGTTATGGTTAAAGAAATTTCTACCCGACTTGAGAGTGGTAGACTGCATCAGTAGGCCACTAAAGATGTACTGTGACAACGAGCCCGCAGTATTCTATGCTCACAACAACAAGTCAAGTAATGCTACAAAGTCAATAGATATAAAGTATTATGTTGTGAAGGACAAATTCCAGGATCAAACTATAAGTCTCGAGCATATAAGGACGAAGGATATGCTTGCGGATCCGCTACGAAAGGCTTACCTCCCAATGTGTTCAAGGAACACATAGCCGGCATGGGATTAATGTAAAGCCTATGATTCCTAGACTACAGAGGCCCAAAAGTAACATGATTTGTTTCAAAATAGAAAAGTATGTAGTGGTTGTCTGATATCGGCAATTGAGCTGAGACGATGAAACATGCTCTATGTACCGATCCGTGATGAAACAAGTAAAGTATAAAGTATAAAGTTAAAAGAAAAGTCGAGATCAAGGGGGAGAATGTTAGATTGATCTCTCCCCGTTCGAGCCCACTAGCCTGAATGGAGTCCCTTATCCGCGCCCTGATCGGGGGCGCCCAACCTCATATGGTTGGTGGGCCCCTGTCACCAGCGCTATATAAAGGAGGTGGGGCCCGGCAGCACGCCTTACGAGGTTAGTCGTGCCCTAGCTGCCCCGCCTACAAGCCCATCCGATCTAGGCTAAGCGCTGCGCCGACGGGAAGCACCACCGCCGCCACCCTCACCACACACTCGCGCCGCTCCCTTTTCCTATGGATACTGACACCGGAGCTAGCACCGGTATCCCCTCCGGCTCGTGCTCGTCGAGCCAAGGTGCAGGTAGTACCCCTCCTCACTGCTCTCTCTCTCTCTCAGATCTCCTAGATCTAACCCTATAGCACATCTACCGAGAGTAGTCTAGTTCTATCAGTGTATAGTTTGGGTTCCAACAAATTCATACAAAAACAGTAGTAAATCGATGCTTGTGAAAGAAACATTAGCGTTGAACCATGCATTACATGAAGATGAATCCGTCATATATTTTTGCTAGGATCACGCTTTGTGAAATGAGTGTATCTAGACCTCTTTTAGTGTGTAGGTTTATTTCAAATCTCAACACTAAAAAAGTCTAGATACACTCCTTTCACAAAGCTAAAACATCTTATATTTTGTAAGAAGGGAGGGAGTACAAATCAAAAACATATCCATAAAAATAATAAAAAGTTGTCTAAGGCATTCAAGGACCTATCCAGAGATTATGCCTACTACTGAGTATATCCTAGTGGTTTTTTTCAAAAAGGGGAACGAACCCCTTAGTTGCTTGTTCCAACTGGGTATATGTCATTGTAAAAATCTCCCTGTTCCGTCGGCCGCTCAAGCATACACCTAAAAATAAACCAATATGTATAAGAGTCTATAACCTGGAGTGGAAAAGAGACCTTTATCTTTCAAACACAATATTACCCCTTAATAGTAAAAAATCCTAGCACAAGACCGCCACCCCTACGGTGATATGGGATCTATAATTATTATAAATTCTCCGTAACCAACTTCCCAACGTACATATTTGGCATACTATAGGGTGGGTATAAATCACAACCACATGGAAAATCGACCACACCTATCGAACGTGTGCTCTATTGACTCCTCGTGGTAAAAATGTATTTGATACTACCCTGCCAATTTCGTATGACTAGATTATCCTTGGTCAGCCTTCTACGGACATAAAGAAAAATATAAATTTCTAGACGATATGTTTTCGGTGTTACATATTATTCATTGGAACATGAGAAAGCACTAGAGAAAAGGTACACGTGATTTCATATCCATCATGGTTGATGAAGATCATTGTTGATTTCGGTGTTATAATAATGGAAATTGCCAGGACCTGCCCATAGGCCAGACAAATAGGGCGATCCTCCTGAACCCCGACAGAATGAGGGCCCAAAATACTAAAACATAATGTTAAGCCGATAACATGGAAAGATTGTGTACATATACTCGTAAGAACTAACAAACATAATTGGTGATGATGAGTTCAGTCACTACTAGTCTTTTTAATGGAAATACAACATATTTGGACTTTTGATTTTGTTGGCTAGTACATAAAGTTTAACATGGTATTAGAGTGTAAGGTCGTTTAAGTCATGGCTTTCACAATTTACTGGTTTCTCCTTTAGCTCTCTTTCTTTTGCCATTCCCCCTTTGTGTCCATGTATAGGACTTCTGAGCCATATCTCTGATACTTCTATGCATGTATTGGCCTCGCAGAGTCACACGTGAGAGGGGGTGTTATAGTATATAGATTATACTGGTCCTTGCATGAAGCTTAACGGTACATAAATCCACGTTAGCTAGATTCCATTTCTAATATATGGACAACTATTTTATTTTGGAAACCGACACAAGCACCTGTATACACCAGATGATATCATACACATTGCAGACGAGCATATAAAACAATCAAATTGAATGTCTGCAAAATAACTAAGATTCACATCTTTATATTAGTTATCAAATAAATGTATGCTATACCAACAACAAATACAAATCATGCGCATATTGTCAACATATTACTGAATGTAACGAAACTCGAAAGACACATTTGATAACAAAAGCCCAATAAAGAAACATGCATATTGATTCAATTTAACCTAGAAGTTTCTGTTAATATTTTTACCTAATCATAATCAAAAAACAACTAATAAGATATTTGCTAAACCATATGATTCACACTTTATGTGCATAAATACATATGCAATATATAATTTCTGTAATTTTCCAAAAATAAATAAATAAGAAAGCTTTGTTACAAAGTATTGTTTAAATTTAAAACAACAAAGGTGTATTTTTTTCAATTGATAACAACTATAAACAAACAACACTTTGAATAATGTTTATTGACTTTTTTATCTAGTTAACTATGCAAAATAAATAATAATGATAATATATTGGTTAAGACTCCAACATGGAAAATTAAATTCTAAACAGGTATAAAACTTTAGTACAAATTAGTTTTTATTTTAGTTCGTCTTTTAGTCGAAAATTTGTTTTTACCAGCCCTAGAAATGCTACAAAAACCGTCACCTCTATTACACAATGTCGTAGGATATACCATAATACAAGAGGAAACTAACTAAAATTTATGGAGTTTCTCCGAACATAGGGAGAATGTGTCATGAAGTGATGACATGTAGGGTTGTAGTTGGATATGGACATGAACTTGTAATGGATTGTCTACAGACTTTCAGGCACCTAAAAAAATTGGGACTTGACTTTACATATAGTGTTCTTTCACAAATATACACCAGAAAAGCTAATGTTATCAACAATCTCTTACAACCTAAACTTACCATAACAAATTTTGAAGAACATAGTTTGTCAAAGAGAAAGAGGCACTCGATCGGTTGCCTCTTTGACCAATTGATTTGACTTTAGTTTTGGCTTATGTGAGTCCGGTCATGACAAAAACAAAAACAATGCAAACAAAATCTAGGTACATGAGTTCTTTCAACATTTTCTCATTGACAACAAAGAAATAACCCCTTCCTGAAAATAAGTAGTAACCATTACAACTTTTCAAACACATCAATGCAACAAAATTTATCATGTATGCAATAAATCCACATTGGTCACAAAAAATATTTGAAAATATTCATAAAAACATATGGAATATATAAATCACTATTTATAGCAACATGAAACCAACTTAACAACATGGACACAACATTTGCAAATAAATAGTTAAAAATTAATGCTACATGTCTCATATGTATAAGAAACAAAACATAAAGAACTTTCATCTCGTCAAAAGAAACATATTGAATATGCATAAATACCAAAACTAACTAAACTTTTACAAGTCATCGACCTCACCACCTAGGGTTTGAAGGTGACAAATGCAACACGACGGATCCGGTTCTGATGAGCCTAGATCCATCCACTCATGCACAACATCCTCTTCGAGCTCGATGACATTGTAAGTTTCCATTCCGAGGACCATTTCTTCCTTAGACCATCACAACAAACTCGGTTTGTGCGATCTATTTAAGATGAAGGAGAAATGGAGGAAGATGGGGGGGGGGTAGCAAAATAGGGTAGTGAACGAGGATGTACACAATAAAGAACTCGTGTACCTAGGGGTGGAAGGGTGAGCCACGACCCGTCCTCTGATTTTCTAACATCTTAGCCAAAATAATATATTGAAAACGCACACCTTCTTCCATCCACCATGGCCCAATATCCTCCTATACTACTATTGTAGAGGAGAATAAGGAGTTGAGGCGAATAAGAAAATTTTACTGATAGAATGAACCCGATGAGAAAGTTGCGAAGCGCTTCCAAGGAGAAGACCAACCGAGGTTAATCGTTACCCTTTAGCAAGGATTGTGCTCTTTGTAACCGTTCGCCGTTATATTTGGTTGTTACGACCACCTAGCAAGCCGCAAGTATAACTTAGATATATAAATCTATTACAAAGGCCGGAGTAATCTTTCCCATTTCAAAGAAATTAAAATATAAAAATTTCCCATGACATAGAAAAAGAGTGGTTTTCACAAAAGAACGAAAGCTTTGTTGGAAAATTTGCGGCGTGGATGTGCCTTCAACTCCCGAGATCAAACACTATCTACACTTTGGGCATCTCATTAATTGTTGAGGTGACTGATCATTATGGGGAAAAATGCTTCGTCCTGTCCGCTCCCCGTGAGCGACTGGCCGAACCCATGACGCGTCGGCTCCAGTCCCCCTTCCCGCTCCCCTTCCATCAAGAGCCACTGGGCAAACCTCGTGCGCTGCTGGCGACAGCGGGCTTGCTTCTACCTGTGGGATGGAAGGGATGCACGGGGGATCCCGGTTGGCAGTGGTATGCTGGTGCCATGGGGTCCAAACTTGGCGTCGGTGGGCAGTCGAGGTGGCGGCGGTCTGGAGACGGTGCTGGGCGGTGGTAGGCGCGACGAGGCGCGGGGCGACGACGCCGTGCACAACAGTGATCAGGCAAGCTGGCTAGATCTAGGCCTGCAGGGCTCTGATCGCCATGTCTTTCGCTCTAAGCAGGAGGCTGTGCGCAGATGCCCTGGCCCTGCGAGGCCGGGGGACAGATCCGAGCCAGGTGGGCCCTAGGCATTCCATCTAAGGTTGTACGGTTCAACGGTTAGGCAGCCTAGAGGTGCCATGGCTACCATGGTCGGACCTTGTGCTGTCGCGTGTTGGATCGTGCCAACCACCCTTGTACCGTCCGTTGGCCCCGGTGGCGACCGCCACTTGCTAGGTCTTGGATGCCGTGAGAGACGGGCTTGACTGCCGGCGGCAGCGCGATGTTGGCTACGGTGCTGCCTGTTTCCGGTTGTTGTGGTTGGGGTATTCTTTTGTGCGGTTTTGGGCCATGGGTTAAACCATGAGGAATGAGGCGGCGATGAGACCTTTCATGGCTGCAGGCGACAAAGCATGGTGGGTTGGACGGTGGTGGCGAGGGGCGGTTCAGCACGAAGTTGTACATGGACGACAGCAGAGGTCTGGCGCAGTAGCGCGGCGGCGGGGCTTATAGGACCTGATCAGGGCCTGGTAGGTGACTGGGCCTAACCTAGACCTACTCGGCCCTGCTACTACATTCAGAATAGGTAGTTTGTTCTCTGCACCAAAGGCAGTTGGAATTTTTTTTCCCCGGGGGATCGAACGTTTCTTTCCCCGGGGTCGTTGCTAGCAGCTCGCACCGTTCGAGGCCCACCCATGCGTTGTTCGCACCGTTCGAGGCCCACCCACGCGGTGTTCTTATCCCTTCGCGACGGCCTCCGTCTCTCTCGCGTGCGCCTCCTGCTGCAGCTTGCTCCGCCGGTAGCCGCGCCCCCTGCTGCAGCTTGCTCCGCCAGCAGCCGCGTGTGCCCCCGCTGTCGGACTAGGTACTCGCCGCTGCCGGACAAGGTACTATGGCCCATCGAGCTGGACGCAGGGACGCGGAACGCCGTGCCAAGGACGCCCCGGCCACCTCGATCTGCCGCCCTGCTCGCCGAGAACGCCCTCGCCTCCTCCGGCATATTGCCGATCTACGATATAGCGCTTGATCCATCATCAATGGGCTGGACTACTTGGAATATGTGTTCTGCTACTACTGGATTGCCTCTTCCCGTCAACGACTGGAATGCTGAATGTGAAGTGACACACCCGTGTCGGGATGAAGCTGTCGTGTTTTACTACATGCGGCCGGCGTTTTAGCTACAGACGGCCATCGTCGTTGCTATCGACAGTCAATGTATTTGCTAGTTGGGGATTTTTTGCTGGGATTGCTACATATAAATGTATATATTTTTTGCTTCAACTTTTGTATGTTTTGCTATAATACTGTAAAAATTTTGCTACAAGATGACCGACTATAGTCTCGTGAGAAGTCGTTTTGCTAGGTAATAACGTTTTTTGTTGCAAGGTCTCTGGCATGTCTTTGACGAAGTCTGATTTTTTGCTACATTTGCTAATATTTTTTGGTACACGCATTTTCTGTTTTTGCTATAATAGCACAAATATTTTGCTACGGAGTCTCCGGCGAGGTCTCCCGGTGAAAGTCTCCAACGATATCTGCGGCGTGTTGGTTTTGCTACGCTAGAACTTCTTTTTGCTACACGGTCGTCGGCGAGGTCTCCGGCGAGATCTCCGGCGATGTCTAGTCTATTTTTATATTTTCCGAGCTAAACCTTTTTTACTACATGTAACAAAAAAGAAATATATGTAGTAAAAGCGGAACCGTTTATAGCAAAAACGGGATGAAAGGACGGAAATCATATCTGACCATCGATGTGGCTAGATTGGACGGCCGAGTATCTGGGGATGAAAAGTTTACATCCCGGGGACGCCTAGCCGTGTCCTTTTTTGAGACGCATCTATGCGATCAATCTAGTCAGCAAAAGTGGCGGCGCAGTATTCCGTATGCAATCCCACTCAGCCTAGCTTGTGGCAAGAACGGTACAGCAACGGAGGAGGCAGAAGGGCATGCATGAACCGATGATGAACATGGCCAACAACGGCGTCGTGCCCGATCTTGTCCTCACATGGTCCAAGAGCGCCATCATCTCATCAGCTCGATCGCTTCCAACTTGGCGCTACCCCTTTGTCGTGGAAAAGACATGGCGTCAACCACTGCCCTCCGGTCCGGTTCATCAAATTGCACCTGGGACTGGGAAAGACAGATAGAGAGTGGGGGCGCACCACTAGCACTGATGACAGCCAGTGATTTGATTAGAGATAACCCAATCCCTTACAAATCCTGCTTTAAAGCGGAAACTAAAAGTTAAAAAAATATCGCTGCCGGCCTGCTTGCACTGGTCGAGTCCAGCTGCACCTGCAAGTGAAAAAAGGAACACAGCGCCAGATTTGTTTTGTTATCCTTTTCACCTTTTCTGCCGAGGGGATATCTCCCCGTTCCATCGGCCATCTAGCTAGTTGCCTCTTCTGGATCAGAGCGAATGTCCGGTGCTTGGACGAGCCATGATGGATGAGCTTGACATGCATGAAGATTTCGCAGATGCGTGAGAACTAATCAAGTCTCGGTTAAAATATTTGCCTAGCTAGTGCTTGCTAGATGTGGCACTTGCTGTTTATGATAACTCCAGCAGCTAGCTAATCGAGCACAAATAGCATTGCTAATCTAGTGCATTAACAACAGCTAGATAAGCTAGCCGAAGACGCTCCCTCCCTAAACTAATCCTAATCGCAACCGTTCGGAAAGATCCACCTGAGAATAAATGGCTGAAAAACAAATTAAAGTGCGTGTTCCGAACGAAGAAGAAAGGGGGGTGAGGTGTTGCTTAGAGACGCAAACCTTTGCGCCACACCATATTACATATATGCACAAGCTTACAAAGTACGGATTACTATATCCGAACGCAATCAAAGACAGGGACAAACAAAATCTTCTGACTAATTAAAGACGAGCGGGCGACTGTCAGTGCTGTTAAACAACAGGTCGAGATTCCATTAGTTCCACCAGGTGCCAGTGAGCTGCCGCCACCGCGTAGCGTTCTCCCCCGGTGACGATTTTGAATACTGCTACACAAGATACTAGAGAAGACCAATGTACAGCCTACACCACTTCTCCTGTGGAACCTTGAACAGAAAATTTTAAGGTAAAGAATGGCCGGCCGCCGTGGTGACCGGACCCCACGCCGGCCGGCCTGCGAGGAGCGCCTCCCGTAGTGCCATGGCAAAGCTAAGTTTGCCTTTCCGGTCGGCGGAGACTCCACCAGTCGGCGACGCACCTCGCCGGGGCCAGTTACAGTGAGCCACATTGGTCGTTTGGCTTTGGCTCTGTTAAACCGGACGGGACAGCTGAACTTCTTGTGGTCAAGGCGGCAGTAAGTAAGCGGCTTACAGGTGGGGCTGCTTGTCATGATGCGGTGAGTTGGCGTGCGAGGAACTTGTCTTCCTCGCGGTTGACGAATCACACCGGGGACGGGGAGTCCCTTCCGTTGACGACGGCGACGGCGTCCGGTTTGGCGGCGGCGGTGGGTTTTGGGAGGAGGAGGGTGCGGCAGAGCGGGCAGCTGGCGTGGGAGCGGAGCCAGGCGTCGACGCAGTCCGGGTGGAAGCAGTGGCCGCAGGGAGGGAGCGCCTTCACCTTGTCCCCGGCCACCAGCGCGCTGATGCATATCGAGCACTCTGCCTCCCGCTCCTCCTCCTCGCCACCGCCTCCTTTCTGCCCAGTCGTATGCGGCGGGCTGTAGAGGGTGACAGGGAGCCCGTTGATGGCGTCGGCGTCGAGGCCGGGCGACGCCGCGGCGGCGGACGACGAGGAGGCCTCGAGGTCGGCTTGCTGCCGGCGGCGGCGGCGGCCGCACGCCCAGTGGAGGTAGAGGCAGACGGCGACGAGGGCGACGATGAGGGCGAGCAGGCCGACGAGCAGCGGCACGGCGCGGCCGTGCAGCGCGAAGTTGCTGTCGCCCACGTCGCCGTACCGCACGGACCGCACCACCACCTGGTTCGCCGTCCCCGCCGCGCCCTCCTGCGCCGCCATGGACAGCGCGAAGTAGTTTCTTCTCTCCGCAACGGCCGGTTCCGCTTCCGCTTCCGCACGCGCGCACGGGAGCCTCGATCTACGGGAGCTGTTGTAGAAGCTAGCAGCCCACGCTGTCTCTCATGTACACGCCATGTGTGGACGTGTGGTAGTCAAAGCCAGAGCATGGGAGGGACACTGCCGGCTTGTGGGTATAGGCGATCGAACGACGGAGCAAGCGACGAAATTTCCGGGCAAGTGGCGGCGTGGTTTGGCCTGGGGAGTGGGGAGCGAGCGACGCGCGAGGTCCGAGAGAGCGATCGGGCCGGGGAGAGTGGAGATGGGCGTGGTTTTAAAAATTCAAAGTCCTCGGCCCGGCCGTCCCTTTTAAGGTTGGAAAAAATGGGTTCCAGCCAAGCTAGCTAGCCGCGAACTCGGGTCGGCCGCCGGATGACTGGGGCCGTCCCTAGGTTGAAAAAAACTGGGCAGATGACTGGGGCCGGCTAGCCGCTCGGGTCGGCCGGCGGACTCGGGATGGCCGTGACGGTGTGGTGCACCAGTATAATACGTACAGTACTAGCTTCGTAGTCTTGGGTTTCGATCGCGTGTGTCACGATCTATGAGGAGAATAATGTACGTCTTGTTGCGAGCATGCATTCAGACTAGTAGTTTTTGACCTGCACTCGACCTACGATTATTCAGCGAAGAATATTTCTTACAGGTATCTATCTTTGACTATTTCATCACTAGCATTTCTATTTTGTTATGGCGAATTAGCTGGACGAACTCGTGGTCGTGGCAAGAACGTGGCCGCCAAAGGTGAATTGGCCGTCGTACTCATGCCGGCAAGTGGCCAAAGACTTGGATAGTTTTTTGCTGAGCTGCTCCCGTCCAGGTGACTCAAGGAGGGGATCTACATATCTCACCCTCCTCTAGTTTTTTTTTTTGGATGAAAGGAGCTCCCGGACCGAAAATAGCATTTGGAACTCAGCCTACCTTTGTCCCTTTATTTTAAACATTTGAAAAATCTATTTCAAAAATTCTAAATAATAATAAAAAAGTATGCATGGGAAACGATTGTATACTCAAATGTGCAAAAATCTCAATCCAGAATTATTTGTATTGTGGGTTACACAAGAAAAAATATAAGATTATGCACTTTCGTACCTTGTTACGTTCTGCATTTTTTTAGCGTAGAATGCTCCGTATTCAAAATCATATTGTGCAAGTATAAATTGTTGTCTTTGTTTGACAAAGAGAATATATTAATATCGTGAAAATATTAATTACACTTAGCCTCTACACCAATACATCATTACCTATATGTGATTATTTTCAAATCTTCATAAAACGTTGAAATTATTTTTCTATTGTTTGAAATAAAGGGCTACAGATAGCCGGATATTCATTTTGGTCCGCAGGTACAAATGCACCCATTATGAGAAAACATATTTTAAAATATCTAAAAATTCAAAAAAAAATCGCATATACATTAGAACATTTTATGTTGGTTCACAAGTTTTCGGGATGAAAAAACATTTTATGTGTCGTGTATAAAAAAGACAAAATGTGTCACAGGAATACGACTATTCACATGAATTTTTTGTCTTTTTATACACAACACATAAAATGTTCTTTCATCCCCAAAAAAACTTGTGAGCCAACATAAAATATTCGAATGTATATATAGAATTGTTTTTCAATTTTTTTTAAAATATGTTTTCTCACAATGGATGCATTTACACCTATGAGCCGAATTTCCGCCTCCTACAGATAGCGGATAAGAGCTAAAACAACACACTTGCCCCCAACCCCCATTTTTATTCACATGAAAAATAGTAAACCACCCTCCTCTCGTGGGCTGGCCGAGAGACAACTAGGGAGAATGGCTATCCTAGGAAGCTATCGTGGTGATTTTTGTGAACACATGAGTGTCGAGGCTCATGGGAGACGTTTGCTCTAAACAGATTGGATTTGGCATCGATGTTTTTGATGGTTTGGCCATGTTTTCATGCTTATCACAAGATAAAAATTCTTGATCTAATCTTTACTAGCCGAATCTCATATGGATAATGCACACACACACATCATGTCCATTCTTAAGCCCGTGATAGGTGTCTCCCTCCCTTTGTATGCATGTGCACCGTGTGAGACATTGTAGTCTTCCGTGTGTTCTTGGTCTAGGTGGCTCAAGCAAGTTGATTCTTCTCGACAAGTCTTGTAGGAATAGGGCGAGAACCGCAAACATCAATAGTTCACAAAAATGTTTGCAAATGATCTTCATAGAAAATAAAGGGTAATATAGTTAGCAATATCATATGCACGTAATTTTTTTGCACGAATCAAAATATCAAAATTCTTATAAAAAGATTCCACATCATACATCGACAATTTAACTTACTTTACAGATAACAAAGATCAAGAAAAACTTTAATAGATGAAAATTACATTTATGATTTGTTTCAACTAAATTCATGTCATCACATTAATTAGAATTACTTTTAATAATTCAAAAAATAGTGTGGCCGTAATCTGATCTATAATTTACACCGTTAGCTCATTGATAACATTTTTTAGTTTAAACATATATTTATCTTAGCCAACCACGCTACAAATCATCTTGATTCTCAACTGAAATCTTGCCTCCACATGAATTTACCAATCACTCAATATAAAGCAACATTTGAACATGTGAGAATTTGAGGATTTTTCATACATATAAACCAAAAGTCAAAACTCAGTTATGACAAAATGTTAACAAGATTGCATTGTTTTGGTATTTTCATAAGTATTTTTTCTTGTAATTACATGATGATATGTGAAATTATATGATACAATATTAAATTAGAATATATCTCTTACATAATTTGAACTTTATCAATTAAATAATTTCATTCTACAACCTAACCTATGCAAATAATGAAATGGCCTGGTATGAAAGTGAACAAATATATAATATTAAGAAGTTGGAAGGCTGAAATTCTACCGATCTACACTCATGTGAAGATAAATTAAAGAATTTTGATTTGTGTATACTAATAACAAATCAACAAACCATAAGTTGAATCAAGTGACTAGCAATTTTTTCATTTAATTTAGTATGAAAAAATCCACATTACAACCATAATTTATTAAAGCGTAGTTGTATAAATATAAGATAGTTTTAGACTATCTAACATATATCTTATATGATATATCTAGAGTAAATCAAGTTGGTTGAAGGATACTCTAGCGTGCAAAAAAAATGCAGAGCTGGTGACGTAATATTCTCTCGTGTTTAATTTATGCATAACTTAAGTTCCATGATTGCGTCTCGGGCTACAACTTTGGATAGATTTAGGCTACGGGTCCTTAGTTTAGACCAGAATACTACGAAAGCATTCTTACGTATGATAGAAACAATTATGTATATACTTGCGAGACAAGTTTGTAAAACCAATGAAACACAGCACAGATGTCACGTTTTCGCAAGAAACAACTTTGTGCATATCTTCTGATGAATTGTCTTATACTAAAAGCTAGCAAGCATTTCTTGGCCTTTTCCCCACACCATGCAACAACTTTATGTCAATGCAAACATATCTCATGCAGATAGTAGAACTTGTTTTCATATGAAGGAAACTTGTGCTTCATGTGACACACTTGTGCCTGCTTCCAATGAAAGCTTGTCCATACCTCAAAGAACTTTATGTGTAACGTGGCAGAGTTCCCGTCAAGCAGAGGATTTCACTCCAATTGATGGAACACGTACGTGCATGAAAACTATACTTCACTTTATATTTTTCCGTGCAGGTGTAAGCACTACATGGATCTCGCACTAACGTACAAGTAATATACTCTATATAAGCATGTAGATATATATTTCTGGCAAACTTTCCACGAACCTGACGCAGACTTGTCCCTAATTTATTAAAGTTGTAGGCATGTATCGGTACGTCGATCATACATAGCACCCGACATCGCAAACTTTACCACGCGCATAGGCGAGAAGCCGAGAACTGATCAGTGTAGTTTGGCCCTTCTCTGTTCTCTTTTTTTTTGAGAATGGCCCTTCTCTGTTCTCAGCACTACGTGCAGTCTACCCCCTCTCATTGAGCCTCCTCTCCGATCGAGCCAACAACACTCGCATACTAGCATGCTCCCTGCTTTGAGCTCGAGATAGGCCTGAGATCAACAAAAGAGATCGAGCACCGTACCTTCACATGGACCCCTGTGAGTAGTAGTGCTCGATCATACATATCACAAGCCATACATATCATCATGCCTTTTCCAACCCGATAACTTGCTCGCTAATAAATTATTAGCGCATAACAGAGACCGGCCGGTGCCCACGGCACGGCAATTCCTGGAGCAGTAGAGATAGATAGCTAGCTGAAAAGGGAAAGGATCAAAAGCCGAAAACCATGTCTTATCTCATCTCATCACCCGAGCCACCATGCATCATGGTCACTCTGAAAATATCCTGGGCAGGAAGGAAAAAAGAAGATCGATCGCGATGGAGACACTAGGCAAGAACTAGCTGTTATACATCTCTGCGTTTCGTGCTTTCTGCCATCAGCATCAGCATCGTTGGTAGCTTTCGCTTGGACTGGACGAAACAGTGAAATGCTGAACTGATGATCGATCGGCTCGGGCTACATAGTTCTTGGCGTTTAGGTCGAGGCCGGGCGGGCGACCGTCGTGCGCGGGAAAGGCACATCAGGGCCTTCCTGGCTGCCCAGGAACTCCGGCAGCTAGCTGTATGCACAACGCAACGCAATCCTCCTCTACCTATTTTTCTGCCGCGGCAGAACCCCGTATTCGGCTACCGCCGCAGAAATCGGCTCTAAAATTTTGCCGCGGCGAAAACCCGCATCGGCTGCCGCGGCAGAAAACGGCCTCAAAACTCTATCGCGGTAGAAACCCCCACAGCCGAATTGGTAAAATGCTGTCGCGGCAGAAAATAACTAGTAATACGAACCGGGACTAAAGACCCCCCCTCCCACACGCACTGCTACGTTGCCACGTGCAGAGCCTGCAGTCCCGGCCCGTAAGTGACCCAGGACTAGTGGCTGGGACCTCTAGTCCCGTTTTCGTAGTCCCGGCGACGTATCCGGGACTAGAGACCCTTTAGGACCGGAACTAATGCCCCGCTCTCCACTATTGACATCTGGGCAGAGTGCGGCCTAGCTGTAGCTGTGCGAGCGAAAGCAGCGGTCCAGCCGGGCATCATATCGCACTATCAAGCAAGGTTACCTCGTCTTTTACGCCCAGCTTCCATCATGGCCGCAACCGATCTACCTGCTCCTTTCGTACGTGCGACGGTGGCGCCAAGTAGTATCTGGCCAAAGTACGTGCGCTGAACTTATGATCGATGACTCGGGATACATAGTTCTCGGCGTTTAGCTCGAGGCCGAGCGGGCGACCGTCGTGCGCGGGAAAGTCGCATCGGGGCATGCCTGTCCAGTGCATCTGGGCAGAATGGAAAGCCGCCATATCTGCTCGTCCACCCCCCCCCCCCCCCCCCCCCCCCCCAGCGCGCGTGCACACACACAGGGCGATGGGCGCGGCCCTCCCCGTTCCCGGCCAGCGACCTCCTACCTGCTCCTCCCCCCTTCGCCGCCGCCAGCAGGGGTCATCGGGCTAAGCCAGGCGGCGTTGGCTGCGGCAGTTCTCGTCTTCCCGCGTCGCTGTGGGTGGTTGGGGCCGGCTCCCCTCCAGCGGCGGTGCATCTCGGGACGGTGCGGCCTGGTGCTTGAGGTGGCGCCAGGGACCTCTGGGCGGCGGTGCCGGCGCCTGCGTGCATGGGTCGGGGCCCTGCTGGTGTGGACAGGATGCTCCCGCCAGCTCAGATCCAACCCGTTTGGGCCCGATTTGGACTAGGGAGGGCCGGCTCCTCTGCAGCTGCGGCCCTTTCTGCTCGACTATGGCGACCATAGATCCGTCAAGGGAGAGCGGCGCAGTGGTAGGCCCGTTGCAGCAGGGATGTCAAGAGCTTTACGCCCCCCCCCGGGGCCTGCCCGGGCCTGGTGTACTCTTGATGCCCATTTTCGGTCGACGATCGCCTCATGGTGGTGGTGGTGGGTTCCTCCCGCTAGCCGTTGTGCTGTTGTCCCTTGCTAGAACTTTGTCGTGTCCCTCCGTCATTGGGGGATGCTTGCCTGTGAGCTTGAAGAGACGATGACGCGGGTGTATACAAGATCATGGTGGCGCGTGGTGGGCGGCGAGTATGGTGGAGATGCTCCGAAGCGCCCGGTTTTTTTTTGTGAGTGGGGCTAGAGAGAAATCCTTGTCTGTTCGACCCCGACGCGGTGCCGGGTTCGGGTGGATCCATTCCTTTCTTAAGGGCGTTGCAAATAGCCCCAATCCACTATACCCTGAGTGCCGGGTGACGAGGTTCGATCTCATTAATGCCCATTGTTATGAGCTTGGGTTTTGGAGAAGGTGGGGATGCTAGAGATCATGGAACGGTTAGCAAACAAGCAACACGGGGACACGAGGTTTACCCAGGTTCAGTCCCCCGGAGGGAAAACCCTACTCCTGCTTGTCTGCTCTTGATTACGGCGGAACCAAAAATTACAGGGGTGCGCAGATGCAATCTGGCGTGGAGGTGTGTATGCGGTGAGAGGTGACCTCCTCGCCGTGCCCTCCTAGCCTTTATATAGATAGGCAGGTCCCGGGCGTAGGTCGAGTCAGTTACAGATTAGGGTTTGCCCCTTTAAAATTCTATCTACTCTGGTCTTGTTTTCCAAGCATCCGAAGGCGTCATGGGTCTAGGCCACCCAGCATCTTCACACGCCGCATATCTTGCAGTGGGCCTTCCTTCGGACCGGACTAGGTATGCTGATGTTGTGTATCCGTGGGGTATAACCATGTCAGTAGACCCCCGAGTGCTCAGTCGAATCACAGATTCAGCTGGGAACTCCTCAATCTTTTGGGTGCAGTTTTATGCATGTTTACAAGAGAATAGTTTTAGTTTGTAAGGATTGCTGATGCGTGTGCCTGACTCTCCTGACGGATTAGGGCCAGTTAATTGTCATTAGAGAAAACAACACGATCTTCTTCAGATTCGAGTCCCTTCACTCGAACCTGGAACGGATGCTGGTGTAATTCGACTCAGGCTGCTGAGGTCTTACAGAAGTCGAATCCCAGTAGTTTTCTATTGATATACCCAACGCGTCCATCAGGATTTTCATCGTGTTTGTTGACATGGCGTTTTACTGTCAGAGCGTAGTCAGGTGCGTTACCAGGCCATCAGATGGTATCTGTATGTCTTATCTTTGTGTCGTAGACACAACATCCGAAAAGTTATCACCGCGAATGTGTTTCGGGTGACCAAGGAGATCATTTCTCTCTTAGCGTTGGTTTGGGCAAAGTTGTCGAAAATATTTTGTCGTATTTGATCCGAAGGATCTCAGTCGAAAAATTCATAGGGTGCACGATCAGGGCTTCCTATGGGAGTAGCCTCCGAGTGTCTGTTCGAGTCGTAGACTCGAGCAGAGACTTTAGTTCAGTTGTTTTTGGCTTCGGGTCCGAAGGACACAATTTTTTCGGATGCTTGAATCAATCCTCCCTATGGGAGTAGCCCCCGAGTCCCTAGTGGAGCCGTAGACTCGGCGTAGGACTCGAAGAATCGTTAGTGGTGTAGCACCTTAATCATGTCACACGTGCGTGGCCAACGCTCCTGATAGGAGTAGCCCCCAAGTAGTTGTTCGAATTGTAGATTCGAGGAAGTACTTGTTTTTTTTTTGGTCGAAGAATTCCAGTCGTTGATAGACTGCTTGATGATGTCAGTGCTGACGGTCGATGACCTCAACCGTCTACGGCGCCAGAGGTGACGTAACAGGACGATCATGGGTCCCACTTTTTGACTTGAAGTTGACTAGTCATACGCGACGTGGCGAGAATTACAGCGTCTCCTCGGTTTCCATGCATAGTGGACGACATGCGGGCGACGGTTCGCTGCTGTCTTGACACATGGATGGTTGGATCTGTCCCTGGCGTTAGGGCTTCTGGATGAACGGCTCCTAATCATCGTCTTCATCCTTATAACCATGGGGAAAACAGTGATTTGTTTTCACCCTTTGTCATTTGCTTCCTCCGCTGCTTCCATTTTCACGAGCTCTTCCTTACGTGCATTGGACATTCTCCTATCCTTTCCCTCCTTGTTCCTGCGCGCGCACCACCGTCGTCGACGCTTCTCCATGGTGAAGTCGAAGAAGGCCTCTGCTGGAGCGGGCTCAAGCGCCACCGACGAACGGCAAGAAAGGTGCCACCGTCGCTCGCGTCACTGATGGCGGGTGGAGGCATACGGAGACGCGCGAGGGCGACCTGCGCAAGCTGCGTGATGCGGGTTTAATCCCGCAAAATAAGGAGGACGTCAAGATCCCCAGCGATGAGGTAATTCCCCGTCCACCCGCAGGGTTTCGGGTGATGTTTGTCGCTTTCATCCTTCACGGTTTGTCGCTCCCTGTCCATGACTTTATTCGTGGACTTTTGTTTTCTATGGCATCCAACTCCACCATCTTTCTAAAGGGATACGGGTAGGCTACACTAGCGCAAATCAAAATTTTCTACCGCGTAAACCAGGATTACTGTTGTCATAGATCACGGGATTACCACTAGACGCACAGTTGCGGAACTTGATGAAACGCGTCGAGGCAGTGCAGACGATCTACGTCTCCTCCTCGTTCTCGTCCCACGAGCAGCTCCCCTTTCGCGGCTCGTCCAAGCGCTACAGATGCTGCGCCTCCGAGGTATCCACACGTACGGGGTGGAAGCGTCAAACGCCGGACTGCTAGGTCCGCGCGCGCGACACAGGCGTGATGAGTGGTGGCTGGGAGTAATGGTCTTACCCTGGTCAGGTCGCCCCACCCTCTCTTATATAGGCGTCCCTAGTGAGCTTCTACATTAGCAGCCCATTAGTAGCCTAAGTCTGGTCTAATTCGGATCTAATCCTTATTAGGCTTCCAACCCCTTAAGTGTGTGACCCTATAGGTTCATATACGTATAGACATAACACGAATACACTTATTCTGTCAATAGTCGGTAGCGGACTCTAGCAAGACGTGCCAACTCCGAACCATCACAAGATTTAGTACATGTCTTTCCCTTTGCCTCATGATATTTGGTCTAGCTCCAAGCTGGTCTCCCTTTATCGATACTGTGATTCGGAATCCCTTTACTAGGTTAACTCTTAACCATATGTAGCACGGCCATGCATTTCTGGATCCTATCACTCGAGGGGCCCAGAGATATCTCTCTCAAGTAGAGAGGGGCAAATCCCATCTTGATTGACCATGCCTTGCAGCATGCTTCAGGACAAACCCGAAAACTACCTTTATAACTACCTAGTTACGGAGCAGCGTTTGATAGCCCCAAAGTAGGTCGATCCACATCTCAAGTACATGCGACAATCTCAGATCTAAGAATAAAACGTACACGATGTGTAGAGAGAGAGAGAGCTGCAACTAATTGCCAGTCTCAAGTTGGGTCAGTCCAACCCCATGGTCATAACATGTGTCCATATTATTGGTTTGGCATCTCCATGTCTATGACTTGTGAAACATAGTCATCAACCAATCGATGTGCTAGTCTAATATTCACATGTGTCCTCACATGAACTCCGACTAGGGACAACTCTTAAATAACCAAACAAGTAAAGAGTTTCACAAACAATTTACATAATTTCCAATCAATACAAGTTGCCTAATATGGATATTCAAGGAACATTACAATAACTCATGGATACATAAGAAATATAATCATCTCTATGATTGCCTCTATGGCATATTTCCTTCACTTTCGCCCAATTCTCTTCTCGACATCGCCTGCTTCATTACCTTTTGCGAGTGCTAGCTCGGTATCGAGCCACACTTTGGCCTCTTTTGGAAGCTCTATTCCGTGAAGAGGCAGTCCGGCACCGGCGGGGTCTACCCACTTGGCGGCTGTGTCATTTCCATTTGATCTACTGTTCTTTTCCTTTTCTATGTCTGAGTCCGTCCAATACTGGCGGAAGAAGTGGTTTTATATCCGCGACTCCACAGTGGACGGACAAGACTTTGGCATTGCCCCCTTTGACTCCTCTCAGGAGATCCTGCCGAAGAGATCCTGAAAGAACCATATCCAGGAGGGCGAGGTGGAGGAGGTAGAGGAGCTCTACCGTCAGGTGGAGGCCCTCCAGATGGTTGCGGAGAAAGAGGTGAATGGTGTGGATATCATCCGCACCTTCCTCAAACGTCGGGTGCAGCCACTCCAGGCCAGGGTGCATCCGATGTTTCTTTACACTGGCCGCCATGACCCGACGAGGGTTTCCGCCGAGGAGCTGTCCAGGGGCGACCTCGATAGGGATCTTCGGCCGCTGCTGAAGTTCAAGGCTGAAGAGGACCTCCCGAAGAAGTCCTTGACCACCCTCTTCAGCTCTTGTATCGTAATCTATCCCCCTCGTTGGACCCTCCTAGCCTTTATATATGGGGAGGCTAGGTCTCGGGTCCCAATACGATTTGGTTACAAGTTGTATTCAAACTCTAGTCTTGATCTTTCCTTGTCTTGTGTGCTCGGGAGTCCGTGTCCATATGGGCTTCATAGCAGCTGAAACGTCATAGGCGTCATGGACCCTGGCAGGTCTTCGAGTGGGCCTTCCGTCGGGCTGAACCAGGTATGCTAACATCGGGTACCCATAGGGCATATCCATGTCACCGGGGGAAACCCTAGGTCCAATGCTTTGGGCCGGGCAATAGCGTCGTCTTAGCGGCGCGTTCCTTCTTGAAGGTGTTGTTTGAGTGTTGGGTGTTTTCGAGTTCTAGAAGTGTGGTGGGACTATTTCGGAGGGCGCAGCGGTGGCGGATCACCAACGTTTAGTCGACTCATCGTGTCTTTCATTTATTTTTTCTTGGGTATGTTTTTTGCGGTTGCCCCAGCATTTTCGTTATATAAGTTCTTTTGGACGTTGTGCTGTCTGATCCAGCAACGGTCTCACCTGTTGTGCTTTATTTATAAAGCGGAGCAAAAACCTGACTCGAGAGAAAGCCACCATATATCTTAGCCAGCATGGCACTATCAGCCTGCCTGATGTATCACAGTATCAGGCAAAGCTACCTCGTCCTTTACGCACAGCTTCCATCATGGCCGCAACTAATCTACTCCTTTCATGCGTGCGACGGCGGCGTAGGTATCTGGCTAAAGTAGAGTAAATTCCAATTTTTATCGTACTTTTGACACAAATTACCTTATTTAGTACAAATTCCTTCATATTACCCCTTTATTAAAACTTATTTCAAATATTACCTCTTTTTAATATTTAGTCCATCTTAGCAAGTTGGATCTGCTCATTAGGTTGACGCGGCACAATAACTAAATTCCTACTCCCCCCGTTTAGAAATATAAGATGTTTAAGTTTAGCAAATCTAATGTATCTAGACATCTTTTAATATGTAGGTTCAGATGAATCTATATAGTAAAAGTTGTCTAGAATCATTTACTTCACAAACCTAAAACATCTTATATTTATAAACGGAGGAAGTACAACTCGGAACATAATTAGCAAGGGTATGCTCTACCTAGCGCCGCTGCTCAAATACCAACATGCTGCTCACCTACGCAAACATGACGGTCGTTGAGGTCCTTGAAATATGTTGGGCTGTTTTTAGGGTCGTCATGGGCAGGCAGCGCCGTCGTCGCTACATGCACTCCCGCCCTTACACTCGTTCTTTATCACGCTACCTCAAGCTTCGTACGACGCCCGCCTTGGCCAGGCTTGGAGGAAGCATCAGGTAGCAAGTGTTCATGGTGCACCTCTTGGACAGGCCGAGCAAATTCTTTGTGATGCAGCTCTTGCGACTTTTCAGTGTGCATGGATCAAGGCAAAACATCACGGCCCTGGGGGCTTATTCCTCGTTAATCATGCTTGAGATCATGTGTGATGAGTTCAAGCTGAAACCTACCACTTCCTCACGAAGCATTAGCTACTCTGCATTTACATTGTGTGTGTGCGATGAGATGGACAAGCCCCAGCTAAGGCAAATCGACTTAGTAAGTGTGGTGTACATGTTTGAATGGGCTAATCATTTAAAAGGGGTAAAACCTGGCGCAAGTTTTATTAAATGGGGTAATTGTTGTCTAAAAAGTATAATTAAAGGGTAAAAATTGGAATTTACTCGCTAAAGTATCATCCTCTGCTCCAGTTCTCCTCCACTAGCTAAGTGAGCCGATGTCGACTCAGTCGGCGCCCACATTGACGCTGGACTGAGACGCGTCGTACATGGGTTGTTGTGCGATGCGATCGGACGGGTCATTGCGCTGGGGGCCTTGTTGGCGAGAGTTGGACGATGAGATGCATGAGTCGGTCTGTTGGTATAGAGGTGAGGTTGCGGGTCAGGTGGACTACTTGCAAAATGTGAGTGCATGTCCGATGCGAAAGTATTGTAGACCGTTCGTGCGACCACTATGCATAATGGGGGTGGATGCAGGTTCGATCAGACCAACTTCATCCCACAAATTGCCTGCCTTCATGCGCCTTGAGGAGTAGATAGATCGATCGATGGGCGGTGATGCATGGTGGACGAACGGAAGGGTTTATCTTCGCGGTTGAAGAATCACACCGGGGAGTTGATGGCGACGGCGTCCGGTTTGGCGGCGGCGATGGGTTTTGGGAGGAGGAGGGTGCGACAGAGCGGGCAGCTAGCGTGGGAGCAGAGCCACGCATTGACGCAGTCCGTGTGGAACCAGTGGCCGCAAGGAGCCAGCGCGCTGATGCATATCGAGCACTCCAGGAACACGACATCGTTGAAAAGAATAGCTCGCATGCGACACTTCTGAAGGGGCTAATAGCCCAGGGCCACACGGGCCATAAAACGGTCGTTAAGGACACATTTAACTTTGTTCCAAGATTAGGGTTAAGCAAAACCGGTCGGTTGGGACATCCAGTCAAACCAACCGCTTTTGACCGAGAGCGCACGTCACACTGACTGTAGCTTCCCTGACGGCGGCGGCGGACCTCACCCATCGTTCTTGGTGACAGCGGCGGCAGGGCAATTTTTTTAGGCAGCAGCGCTTTCCGTTCGACGGCGAAGGTGGTGAGTGCCATTTGAAAGCCAATTCCTCTCCCATTCTTCTCAATTCGAGATCTGAGCGTGCCCATTCATGCTAGATTGTGGAGGCCGGGGTGTGCTGAACGGGGCGAGGGGGAACGAGATGGAGCATGGAGAGGGGACTTCTAATCGGTATATCCCGCATCTCTTCTCTTAATTTCTCTAAGGTTGAGCTCTTTGTTCGCTTCCTCTAGCTCACAATGCCTGCCAAAAACAGGGGAGACGATGTTGCGCGCCAAACCTTCGAATTTCACATCAATTTCTTTCCCTCTAGGGCTGTTTTAGTTGATGGCAGCACACAGATCATTGAGAGACACAGTTGTTAAATGGGAGGTGGAATTAGAACATGTTGATCCCCAAGAGCTAATAAACATGGGAGAGGAGGCAGTGAGGCAAATGGTGGAAAAAAATTGGGGATAGTGTGGTTTGGGGGCCAGAGCAAGAAGTTTCTTTGTTATGATTTGATGATTACAAATGTGACTATGTTAGGGTTGAGACAGGTGAACATATAGTTGATGAAATCGATGAGCGAAATGGTTGGACAAGCAAAACTGTTCTGTTTTTAGCACAACTCATTAATCTGGAACCTGATGATTACAAACGTGAGTTTGCTACCAATACTATGTGGACTGATAAAAAGAAGTTATATGCAAAATACATAGGTTATGATGGTGGTGCCAAGCCTTGCAAGTGGTATATATTTGCTAGACGCCAACCTGATGGAAAGACAATAAGAGTGAATCAAATTCCAAAACCTCATACTTGCATTACAAGTTCTCAAACAGTTACAAAGATGACATCACAATTATGGCTTGCAGAAAAGATCAAGCCTATTTTAGCCACAACACCAAACAACACTACAAAGAGACTGAAAATAGACTTGGAAAAGCAGTACCCCATTAAGCTAAATTATACTACAGTGTGAAAGGCAAAGCAAAGGGCAATGAAAGAGCTACATGGTGACTGGGTAAATACCTTTCGAATGCTTTATAACTTCAAAGCAGAAGTAGAGAAGAGGACACCTGGCAGTGTTGTGGAGACAGATACAGAGGTAACAGCTGATGAGAAAGTCTTCTTCTCTAAATTCTTCATGGCTTTAAAGCCTTGCATCGATGGCTTCAAAGCAGGGTGCCGTCCATATTTGAGTATAGACTCATCTTTCTTGACTGGAAAGTGGAATGGTTAACTAGCAGCATGCAATGCTTTAGATGGACACAATTGGATGTTCCCTGTAGCTATTGGCATGTTTCAGTCTGAGACAGAGGCATCATGGAAATGGTTCATGATGCAGTTGAAAAGATGCATAGGGCCAGTCTCTCCATTGGTAGTGCACACAGATGCATGTAAAGGTTTAGAAAATGCAGTGAAGATTGTTTTCCCTCATACTGAGCAGAGGGAGTGCTTCGGACATATGTGGATGAATTTGATCAAAAAATTCAGAGGAGATGATTTTGGACGCATGTGGCCAGCAGCAAGATCTTACACCAGACAGAGACATTCATATAACCTTGAGAAGATTAAGGCGGCATGCTCTAAGGAGGAAAGGTTCAAGTTTTGTACATGGTTGGAAACCTACCATTCTCTTTTATGGTACAGGTCAGGTTTTAACACTGTCATCAAATGTGATCATATCAACAATAATTTGGCAGAAAGTTTCAACAACAAAGTGAAAGAGTTAAAATACTTGCCTATCCATGACATGGTTGACCAGATCATGATCATGATCATGAGGTTGTGGGAATTGAGAAGAAGGCTTGGTGATGTTCTTCAAGGAGATAAGCTTCCTGATGTTGTGCAGCAGGTGGTCAATAGGAGCAGAAATCTTGCACATTTGCATGTTGAGAAATCCTCATTGTGGGGTGCTGAAGTCAGAGATACAAAGACTGACAGGAGGCATGTTGTTAACACTCAATTGCATGAATGCACATGCCTTGAGTGGCAACACACTGGGAAGCCTTGTGACCATGCCATACTTTTCTTGGCCTCCAAACACAAGCTAAATATGCACCCATATTTGCATGAGTATTATTCTGTAGCAAAATTCAAGGCTGCATATGGAACACTAATTCCAGCACTTACATATCAGTCTCAGTGGCCTAAAATGGACATTCAGTTCTCTTTGTGTCCTCCTTTGATGAAAATAAAGGCTGGCAGGCCCAAGCAGAGTAGATTCAAGTCTTGGTTTGAGAAAGGTGGGAGTAGCAAGAAGGGAAAGGAAGATGAAAAGAAAGATGCCAAGCCAAAAAGGGCCCAAAAAGGTAACAAGAATAGATGCAAACTCTGTGAAGAACTTGGACACCGAGCTGGCTCTACCAAGTGCAGATACACTGCTGAAAAGCCAAAGTATGTTCATCCAAAATCTATGTATTTCTTGTTGATGATTTTTCTCCCCCAGCTAACTTGCTTGTTTTCAGGAGGAAGCGTGGAGAAAAAGGCCTACCTCTTGTTGTTGAAAAATGCTGGCCAGTGAAAAGGGCAAGAATCAATGGCCAAAGAAAGAACAGAACTAACAAGATCATGTTTGGTGCTGCTGAGATGCAATCTGAACTTGTTTTGGAGGATGATGTGCAAACTGTTGAGGCTTTAGGGCACACCATTTCTGATTTGGAAGCTCTGGTGCAAAATGAGGGGCAAAATGAGCATGTTGTTGAGGCTCTAGTGCAAAATGAGCATGTTGTTGAGGATCTGGTGCAAAATGAACATGTTGTTGATGCTCTGGTGCAAAATGACCATGTTGATGAGGCTCTGGTGCAAAATGACCATGTTGATGAGGCTCTGGTGCAAAGTGACCATGTTGATGAGGCTCTGGTGCTAGATTGTGTTGTTGAGGAGGTGAAGGAGACTCTTGGACGTGCTGTGGGGAGTCCAGATGGTTATGGTAAGAAAAATAAGAGCATAAACCTGTTGTGTGGTGTGAAACTTGTGAAGGAGAAGAAAACGAGGGGTAAGAAGAGCCAAAATAAATAGACTTTGAATTTGACACTTGTTGTTGTAAAAATTTGTTATTGTAATAATTTGGCACTTGTTGTTGTAATAATTTGGCACTTTTTATTGTTGTAAACATTTGTTATTGTAATAATTTGGCACTTGTTGTTGATAATTTTGCCAAAATTCAAATATGATGGTAAATTTGAATTTCAAACAATGTAGCTATGTGTACTTTTCTATGTTTGTATGAGCTTCCAACATTTTTCTCATATGTAGAGTACAACTCATCCTCACCCTGATCCCGTTTGTGAAGTACAACTCACCCTCACCCAAAATGTGGTAGAAATGAGCTCCAAAGCTAGGGTAAACCACCCCATTTCTAAGCAATTTTTTTTCGACCATTTATAAAACCAAGTTTGATATTTTTCCTCACAACTATGTCACATAACATGACACCATGCGAAGGTTTTGTATTTTTTTTATTTTTTTGAATTAGTTATGCACATTTGATTGTCTGGTCAAACTTTTTGAAGGGTTTTCATAAATATTCTTAGCTAGGGGCTGAGGCTCACAAAACTTGCATTGGATCTCTGATAAAATAGCATGTTGTGAACCTAAAAATGATTTTTACAAAAAATCATCAGCATGAAATCATGTACCTATAGTTCATATCTTACCCACTTCCAACCGATTCGGCAGGATTTGTCTTTTTCACCATGGATGGAATAAAAGGTTTGAGATACTCAAATTGGGACATTGTACATGCTAGGTGGTCTAGTATTTTTGAAAAATAGGATGTTACCATTTTGAAACTTCAATTTGGCGGTAGCTTCACAAATCCCCTCCTCTTTCGGCACACAGAAAATAGAAAATGGATTTTCTGTGCGTCGAAAAGGAAAACTTTGTACTACAACATTGTTAGTCATCCCATTATACACATGCATGCCCAATATGGACATATTATCACAAACTATTCCTTGATTCTAGCCATATCATTGGTTATTTGACCCGAAAGCCAGAAAACTTCGGAGGAGATAGGTCATTTTGTGAAGGGTTTTTGAAATATGATCAATTTACCAAGTTTGATATTTTTCCTCACAACTATGTCACATAACATGACATCATGCGAAGGTTTTGTATTTTTTTGATTTTTTTGAATTAGTTATGCACATTTGAATGTCTGGTCAAACTTGTGAAAACCCTGTTGACTGCATCCTAAACCCAGCTAACCCTAAGGCCGAATGAGGAACGTAGATCTAACCCTAGCGCGACACTGTGGCTGTCCGATCGCATCTTCTAGAAGGATTCTGCGGGTGGCTCTGGGCGATCCGTGGGAGGGCTTGTTCTGCAACCTGATTGGTTGGCGTCTCTTAGAAGAATTTCGCGGCTAGCTCTTGGCGATCCGTGGGATGGATGATTCTGGAATCTGATAGACTCGCATCGTTTTTCCATGAACAAATAAGGTACAGCGTGACACACTTCATTAACCGTTGGACCGAGCGTGGCATGCGAGGGCGTTGGGCGGGACGGGCTGCACCATGCATGCATGCCATGCAACTGCCTCTCGCGCCGCAGTCTAGCTATTTTGCGTGCAACCAACCGAAGCAGCAGCGTTGCAGCATATTTATTCCCTCCGTCGCATTAAATAAGTGTACGTCTAACAACTTTCTTCAGTCAAACTTACTCTCCTCCGTTTCATGCGCCATAGAAAAAATCAATATTTATAAACTTTGACTATGTATATAAGAAAAAATATCAAAATCTAAAATATGTAATAAATATAATTAGATTCACCATAACACATACTTTTATATTATATAAAATTGATATTATAAATGCTAGTATTTTGTTTTTAAACTTAGTTTCATACTCCCCTTATTCCGGATTATAGGCTTACATATGCATTGATTGTTCTAATTGACATCCCTCTGATTACTCCCACCGATTTTTCTTCTCACCCGTTGAGTTTCCATGTGTGAGTTTGTTGCATGCGGTGTGTAAAACGAACGAGTTTGCTGCATATCGTGTGACAACTATATTGGTCCTAGATTCCTGCATTTATTACCGAGTAAATCAATGCCAAAATCTATTTCTCTTTTATTTTTCACTGCCAATGAACAACTACCTTGGACGTTTTTTCCCTCTTTCTCATTAATGCATGCATGCATGCAGGGGGTGACGGTGCAGGGCAGGGTCACGTCGCATCCTAGCAATTTTTTGCACTGACCGCACTGATCACACACGCGGCTAGGATTCCCACGACGCCCTTCACGCTGAGCCCTCAATAAATAGGCAAAACGTCTTTGCCTCCTCATCTTCAACCTCGAGCCCGAGTCCCTTTGCCTCCTTTGCCTCATCCCAGCCCCAAAAAACACCTCTCCGGCGACCATGGCGACCTCCCCCCCGCTTCCCTTCGGAATCCGAGGTCAGCGACGAGGACAACCACCCGGACCACAGGCAGGTCTGGGAGCAGGAGGCGCCCACGCGTCCGAGGCGTGGAAACAAGGGGGGGCGACGCAAAGCCCCAGCCTGACCCTGGGCCCAAGGCCCCTTCGTCCACAACCCCCTCCCCAGCGGCGGCGACAACCTCCTCGACCCCGGCCTCTCCGACGAGTATTGGAAGGCGGCGGAGGAGCAGGAGGCGAATGAGCTGGCTGCTGCCGCAAAGTGGGAGGAGAAGAAGGTCGCGCACACCTTGAATAAAAGGCGAAAACGGGAGGAGGAGGAGGAGGAACGATGGGAGGCAAATCGCTGGGCCTTCCAGGAGGAGCAGAGACGGCGGGAGGCACGGGAGAGGGCGACGTCTTGGAATGTAGCGGCGGCGGATTGGAGGGCGGCAGCACCGCCCCCACTGCCGATGGAGTAGGACAGCCTCCCGGCGGCGAGGTTGGCCGGCAACCCTAAAACTACATAGTAGCTAGGGTTAGGGTTTAGCCCAGGGTTTAGGCACCGGACCCTTAGGATTAGTTTCCCTTAGGGTTTATGTAATGTGGGGCCCTCTATGTAATGTGGGGCCACTCTCTATATTGTATCCCTTATGTTATCTAATATATTATCTATGTGATCAACTTGTGTTTTATTGTATTGTCATTTGTCAAAACACCCAAAACAACAAGTGCATAAAACAAAAGACACAAAAAAAAGTTCTCATATAATACTCGAACAATATTTATAAAATGAGTGAAATTATAAAAGCTCAAAAGGAAGAATAAGTTAACGTTATGATGGTTGATTATTTTCAAACAACACATGCAACACATGGTTCATTTTCAAATAACACATTTATATATTTACATAAGTTAAAGGGCGTCCAAGTTAAAGTGCTCGGTTTGTTATTAAATGGATGCCCTTGGCCTTCATTTATATATTTACTTTCGCAAAAAATAAAGATTGCGACTTAAGCACGAGTATCTGCATATCCACACGTCCCTAGTTAGATTGTAACATGAGTACTATTTTTTTTGCCCAATCTACAAGTAGTTACTATTGGGCCTGGATACGACCATTTTGGCCTGACTAAGTTCTATTTGCCCTGGCATTTTTCAATCACTCCTCGTCAATTGTTTTTTTTAACTTTTCAAACCCCCTCCCCTGCACACTGATGAAACTGAAGGAACACTGACAAAACTGAAGGAACACTGATTTTAAAAACAGTGCAGCTCAAAATTTGCCCGAATTTGTGTTACATTTTATTCAAGCCAAAGACATAGACCATTACATCACAAAGCATCACTCGAACACTGATTGTGCTGTCTAATGACTAATGATCAGGAGATAAACAAATCCGAGAGAAATTATACAAAAATTAAAAAAGGGCCATCAGATTGTCCTACTTCTTCAATTCGATGATTTGCCTTAGCTGCTTCTTCATCTTCTTTAGCTCGCCTTCACTTCCGTATTCACCATAGTACCAGCGGAAATGGGGTTGCCAGATCCCAATTGCTCCAACACAGACGGGTTTTCGAGCTCCCGGGATGCTACCTCCACCCCAATTCGCTCGATGTACTCATCAAGCCATTCAAAATGCCCATATTTTGGCAGTTCCTGAAATCGCAGAGATGAACCCTAAATTCCAAATTCGATGAAATGCATGAAATTTCGAAAAAAAGCGAGAAATTGGCGCTCGGAACACTTCACAAATTCCCGGCCAATGTTGCCGCTCTTATCGGTGGATGTGACAAGCCGCTTCAGGGCGCGGTACGGGGGCAATCAGAGCACCTTCTCATCGGCACTGTACCATACCGAGGCCATGAGCGGAGGAAGGCTGAAGCAGAGCTCGACATCCCTCGCCGGCGTTGCCGCACTTGCTCGCCGGAGAAGAAAACGGAAGGGTATGAGATGCTGAAACGGTGGCGGGAGGGCTCGGTGCGGGGACGGATCGGGCCAACGGCTCTCTTCTATCACAGTGTGGGTCCCACGATATGAGGTGGACATCAGGTGGGTTCCGCCGTGACGTGGAGAGGCTGTGGGTCCTGCTCTGCTTAGCTGATTCGAATTCGTTGACGGTCTCGTGAGGTTAAGTGGAAGTGTCGGACGGAGCTATTTGCTGCTTCAGAACTGTCGCATGCGAGCTATTCTTTTCAACAATGTCGTGTTCCTTCCAATTCCACGTAAAGACGTCGCATGGGAGCTATAAGCCCGTCTCCACCACCTCGCCATAGCCGTTCGAACGCATTGGGATGTAGAGCGTGACGGGGAGCCTATTGATGGCGTGACGGGGAGCTGTTGTACACGCCATGTGTGGACGTGTGGTAGTCAAAGCCAGAGCATGGGACACCGCCGGCTTGTGGTATAGGCGATCGACGGAGCAAGGGGCGAAATTTCCGGGCAAGTGGCGGTGTGGTTTGGTCTGAGGAGCGAGCGACGCGCGAGGTCCGAGAACGATCGGCCGGGGAGGAAACTGAGCTGCGAGATGGGCGTGGTTTTAAAAGTTTAAAGTCCTCGGCCGTCCGTTTTAAGGTTGGAAAAATGGGTTCCAGCCAAGCTGGGCAGATGACTGGGGCCAGCCGGCCAGCCGCTCGGGTCGGCCGGTGTGTTGCAACAGTATAATACTAGCTTCGTAGTCTTCGGTTTCGATCGCGTGTCACGATCTTCCTAGCTTCTTGCGAGCATGCATTCAGACCAATAGTTTTTGACATGCACTCAACATACGACGATTATTCAGCGACGAATATTTATTCCTTACGGGTATGTTTGACTATTTGACTGGCATTTCTGTTTTTTTGGCGAATTAGTTGGACGAACTCGTGGCAAGAACGTGGCCACCAAAGGTGAATTGGCCGTCGTACTCCTGCCGACAAGTGGCCATATGCTTCCATGGTTTTGTGCTGAGTTGTTCCCGTCCAGGTGACTCAAGGGGATCTATATATCTCACTTTTCTCCAGTTTTTTTTAAACAAGGCAAAATATTTGCCATTTTCATTAATAGAGAAGAGGTTTTAGATAGTTCTTACAAACCGGCTCTTGACCAAAACCTAAGAGCAAACAAGCAACAAGGGAAAAAACTCTACTCTCCCCAAAAATTGGCAGTGGCTGCCGAGCTCACCGGAGCCCGTTTTCTGAAACAAATAAAAAAAGGTACTTTTAGGACTCCAAAAATATGAAAAAAATCACACACAAACATTTATACATTCCGAAGGTACACAAGAATTTTCAGACAAAAATACGTTTTATTTGGCGAAATACACAAAAGACAAATCTATGAAAGAAATGGGTGTTTTTTATACTATATACAATTGGGAATTTGTTTTTTCTATAACTCTAAACAAAACGAGTTTTTTTACTAAAACATGCACGGTCATTCAACTGGCAAATATGTATTCCCTAAATAAATTTTGGATTTTTATGAAACAAAAAATATGAATTCTGAACTTTTCAAATATCGAGCTCACTGGAGCTCAGGAGCCAGAAATCCCTTCTCTACTCTCGCGGCATAATGTTACAAAACACTTTAGCACCCGCAAGAGATTATGTTTTTTGGATGAAAGGAGCTCCCGGAACAAAAATGCATTTGGAACTCGGGCTACCTACATGTAGCTCTTTATTTTAAACATTTGAAATGTCTATTTCAAAGCTTCTAAAAATATTACATATGGGCAACGATGTATACTTCAAGTGTGAATAACTCTATATTCAATATTCGTTGTATTATGGGTTACAGAAAGAAAATATAAGATTGGATATCCATGAAGGTGTCATGGTAATTTTTGGGAAGACTTGAGTGGCAAGGCTCATAGGAAGCCTTTGATTTGAATTTATCGATGTTTTGACCAATTTCATGCATATCACGGGATACAAATTAATGGTTTGATATTTTACTAGCCCGGTCTTGTAAGCATGATGTACAAGCGCATCATGCCATCTTCTACTTCTTTAAACCGGTGATAGGCGCCTCCTCTCTCTGTGTGTGCACTTTGTGAGACATTGTAGTTGTCCTTGTGTACATGGGTGCTAAAATGAGTTGATACTTCTCAACAAGTCTAGTAGAATCAGGGTGAGAATCGCAACCATCAATAGTTAATAAAAATGTTTGCTGGTGGTCTATATCAAAAATAATGGGTAGAGTAGAAAGCAATATCATGTGCATATAATTTATTTTGCATGACTCTAAAAATTCAAATTGCTTATAAAAATATTTCACATCATATATCAGGACTTAACTTACTTTACAAACAACAAATATCAATAAAACAATAACAAACTAAAATTGCATTTGTTATTTGTTATACTAAAGTCATGTCATCACATTATTTACAATTAATTTTAATATTTTATAAAACCTTGTGACGATAAACTACTCTATTTTTTTCACTATTAGCTCATTAATAGCATCATTTAAGTTAAACAGTTTTCCCTTGGTCACAACCAGGCTACAGTTAACTACTCCCTCTATCCCAACGATTAAGGCGTTAAAATCTGAGCACAATTATTTGTAGGGTTCATAGCATGGAAAACAAAAAAATTATATCATATGAACACACAAAACCAAGATGCAATCTATGGCAAAGCCAAGATCTAATCTACGAGATCGGTGCAACGAGTTTATAGAGAACTAACCCTCATAGATCCAAAGTGTTTAACGAGATCAGATTTTCGTGGTTGATGTAGTCGATGAAGGTGTCATGGTAATTTTGGGGAAGACTTGAGTGGCAAGGCTCATAGGAGGCATTTGATTTGAATTTATCGATGTTTTGACCAATTTCATGCATATCACGGGATACAAATTAATGGTTTGATCGTTTACTAGCCCGATCTTGTAAGCGTGATGTACAGACGCATCATGCCATCTTCTACTTCTTTAAACCGGTGAAAGGCACCTCCTCTCTCTGTGTGTGAACTTTGTGAGACATTGTAGTTGTCCTTGTGTACATGGGTGCTAAAATGAGTTGATACTTCTCAACAAGTGTAGTAGAATCAGGGTGAGAATCGCAACCATCAATAGTTAATAAAAATGTTTGCTGGTGGTCTATATCAAAAATAATGGGTGGAGTAGAAAGCAATATCATGTGCATATAATTTATTTTGCATGACTCTAAAAATTCAAATTGCTTATAAAAATATTCCACAACATATATCAGGACTTAACTTACTTTATAAACAACAAATATCAATAAAACAGTAACAGATTATAATTGCATTTGTTATTTGTTATAGCTAAAGTCATGTCATCACATTATTTACAATTAATTTTAATATTTTATAAAACCTTGTGACGATAAACTACTCTATTTTTTTCACTATTAGCTCATTAATAACATCGTTTTGGTTAAACAGTTTCCCCTTGGTCACAACCAGGCTACAGTTAACTACTCCCTCTATCCCAGTGATTAAGGCGTTAAAATCTGAGCACAATTATTTGTAGGGTTCATAGCATGGAAAACAAAAAAAATTTACCGTATGAACACACAAAACCAAGATGCAATCTATGGCAAAGCCAAGATCTAATCTACGAGATCGGTGCAAGGAGTTTGTAGAGAACTAACACTCGTAGATCCAAAGTGTTTAACGAGATCAGATTCTCGTGGTTGATGTAGTCGATCACTTGCCAATCTCAAGATCGTGTAGATGATCCTTTCGGCGCCACATTCCGGTAGCGCTTCCGCAGTTGGTCACACATACGGTAGTCGATGAAGACCTTCCTCTCCCTTGTTCCAGCAGGCAGCGGAGGTAGTAGATCTCTCGGAATCCCAACAGCACAACGGCGTGGTGGTGGAGGAGAGATTTTTGCAGGGCTTCGCCTAAGCTGGAGCAGTGCGGTGGATAAAAGAGGGGTTGGCGACGGCTAGGGTTTAGGAGCCTAGGGTTTAGAGGGCAAGGGACTTGGGCGCCTTGGGTAAGGGTTTCCTTGGGGTGCGCCCCACCCCTCCTTATATAGGTGGGGGCGGCCAAGGGTGTTCCCAACCCTAGTCGAATCGTTCCCTAACTCGGCCACCAAGGGAAAAGCTTGAAACCTTTTCCAACAAGTCTTCCTTCTTACCAAAAACTAGAGTTTGACTTTTCACACTAGGATTTGACTATTTAAACTAGGGTTTGACCCTTTTACTAGTATTGGCCGAATTGGACTTTTAGGGTTTTAGGCCAGAACATTCTAGAAGCTTCCGGTCAAAACAGGGAAAACATTTCCAAACCCCGGAAAACCACTTTCCTTATATGAATCTTATTCTCCGGACCATTCTGGATCTCCTTGTGATGGACACACTCCTAAAGTAAGCATAGCATAAGATCAAGTCATTTAGAGTTCGTTTGCTACAAGCTTTCAAATACATAGTAACCTAATCCTTTGACCATGAAATCATGTTAATCACCATCACCGGATGGATGCTTTGATGACATCAAATGCCACTTCCGTATCTGGGTGGTTATAAAGGTGGCATTAGGTATTATGGAAGTATGTATTGAAGCGCATGGATCAAGAGTGGGATTTGTCCATCCATATGACGGATAGATATACTCTAAGCCCTCTTGGTGGAATGTAATCCAATTGGCTTGCAAGCATGTGACTAGGTCACAAGGGGTGTCATATCACGAAACGAGTAAAGAGTACTTATCATTAACAAGGTTGAACTAGGTATAGAGATACCTACGATCTAACCTCGGATAAGTAAAGATCGTGAGACAAAGGGAATTGGTATCATATGTAAAAAGGTTCATTCAATCACAAAGTCATCGTAGAAATATGTGGAAGCCATAATGGATTTCCAGATACCACTAATGGTTATTGATCGGAGATGTGTCTAGATCATGTGTGCATAGTTCACGAACCGTAGTGAGACACACTTAAGGACTCGATGTTGGTTAAAGTAGATATGGAATATGAGTTGGAGACCGAATGTTATTCGGAGACTCGGATTGGATCCAGGACATTACATCATTCTCCTAATGATATGACCTTGTTATTAATAACATCCAATGTCCATGATCAGGAAACTAGTATTATCTATTAATCAACAAGCTAGTTTCACAAGAGGCTTACTAGGGACTCTTTTATGTTTACAAAACACACAAGTATTGATGTTTCCGATTAATAATTATAGCATGGGATTGAAACATTTATCATAAACATAAAGATATGATAATAACCACTTTATTATTGCCTCTTAAACATATCTCTAACATTATTTAGGAAGGAGATCGGTGGAGAGAAAATAAGGGATCCTTCCCTTTTTGCCCCTGCATGCACGCGCAGTGATTCTTCCCGCATGCCTCGCGTGCCTCCTGCATGCACAGCAGAAATCAGGGGCAAAAACGGGAGTTATGGCCAACAACGGACCTTGCCCCTTGTTCCCTGGGAAAATTGAGCTTTTTTAACGCCTTAATTCGTTGGGATGGAGGACGTAGATTCTTAACTGCAATCTCGCCCCACGTGAACTTCAAAACTAGTCAATATCAAATAAAATTTGAACATGTGACAATTTGAGGTGCTCATTTTCATATATATAACTCAAAAGTAAGAACACATTTATGATAAAATTTCAACTATCTTGCATCGTTTTGATATTTTCACAAGTATTGTCTATTATAATTACATGATGATATTTGAAATTATACGATACAATATTAAAATTGAATTTATCTCTTACAAAACTTGAACTTTATCAGTTAAATAATTTCAAACTACAACCTAACCTATGTAACTAATGAAATCTCCCTAAATTTAGTATGGAAGTGAACTAATACATGATTTTAGAAAGTTGGAAGCTTGAAATTCCACCTATCAACACTCTTGTGAAGATAAAGATAAATTATAGAATTTGATGTGTGTATGGTAAGAAAAATCTATAAAGCATAAGTTGAATCAAGCGACTACAATTTTTTCCTTTAAATTTAGTGTGAGAAAAATCCATATTGCAACCATTATTTATTAAAGGGCAGTTGTATAAATATAAGATAGTTTTAGAATATACAACTATCTAACATATATCATATATGATATTTCTAGAGTAAATGATTTGATGCAATTTGATCGAAGAATACTCTAGTGTGTAAACAAACGCACTGGTGACATAGCTCTTGTGTTTTGTTTCTTCGTAACTTAAGTTCCATGATGATGTGTTGGGCTATTTTCTGCCAGCTTTCGGTAGATTTAGGCTAGGGGTCCTTAGTTTAGATCAGAATACTGCAAAAACATTCTTGCTAATGATAAAACAATATGTACATACTTGCAAAGCACAAGTTTGTAAATCCAATGAAAGACAACATGGATTCCACATTTCTTAGGAAACAATTTCGTGGCAAATCTTTCATATGAATTATTTTCTATTCCCTCCAACCCATATTAGTTGACTCAAATTTGTCTAGATTTAGATGAATCTAGACACTAATTAGCATATAGATTCATCTAAATTTTGACAAATCCAAGTCAACTAATATGGGTCGGAGGGAGTACTAAAAGCTAGCAAACATTTCATGACATTTTTTCCACACCATGCAACAACTTTATGACAATGCAAACATATCTTATTCGGCTCACTACACGAGGCGACGGCTAGGCCGACGGCAAAACTCCCTCGGCGTAGCCAGTATAGCCGTCGGCGTATGCTACGCTGAGGGCAGCCGTCGGCGGAGCCTCCTCGGCGGAGCGAAACCGACCGTCGGCGTACCGGATGGCCGTCGGCGTAGGACTACGCCGACGGCCGTAGCGTGCCCGTCGACGTAACGGCCGTCGGCGAATGGCGGCGCTGCCGTTACACGGACGCTAACGGCGTACCGGATACGCCGACGGCCGTGCCCCTCGGCGTAGGGTCGCCACGTGGCCCCCGACAAGTTCCCATCTGATTCCGATGTTCTCGTGGTCTTCCTCCTGCGAAACCCTGATCTCTGTGCACACTCGGATCGTCTACCCCCCTAGACGTTCCTCTGACAGGGGTAGCCCGGCGTAGCTCTCTCTTGTTTTGTGTTTGTTTAGGTCATAGGGTGATGTAAAACCATGTTGGTTCATAAGTTGGGGCACTATCCTACCCGGTTTCACCTAAACTGGGAGATTCCCCCCTTATACGGGTCCGGAACCTTCGCCTCTAGGTTAGAGCGCATGCATGCGAGAGGGACACATGCAAGCACCTATACCAACCTCTCACCACACTCACACACATATGCTAGGGACACATGCAAGTTCTCATCTGATTCCGATGTTCTCGTGGTCTTCCTCCGGCGAAACCCTGATCTCTGTGCACACTCGGATCGTCTATCCCACTAGACGTTCCTCTTACAGGGGTAGCCTAGCGTAGCTCTCTCTTGTTTTGTGTTTGTTTAGGTCATAGGGTGATATAAAACCATGTTGGTTCACAAGTTGGGGCACTATCCTACCCGGTTTCACCTAAACGGGGAGATTCTCCCCTTATACGGGTACGGAACCTTCGCCTCTAGGTTAGAGCGCATGCATGCGAGGGGGACACATGCAAGCACTTCATGTGGTCGTGGTGAGTGCTATTGAGAACCACATGCGATAATAACACTTACAAACATATAGAAATTTCTCGGGGTGTGAGAAAATTCGCAACGACATTTCATGTGGACGTGTAGACTGCTATTCAGAGGGTACGAAATTATCCAATTAATAAAAAATATAAATAATTGATACAAATATAAAATAAATGAAAAATAGAGAAGGCTACGCCGAGGGTGGCCGTCGGCGTATGATATGCCGAGGGTCGCCGTCGGCCTAACCGACGGCACCGTTAGCGCGCCGTCCGTGCTGGCCAGCATGTGCCACGAGTCCGCTTGCTACGCCAAGGGTCGCCGCTATGCCGAGGGTGACCGTCGGTGTAGTGTATACTACGCCGACGGCTGGCTAGTTGGGCTGGCCTGATGCGGTGCTACGCCAACGATCTCGACGTTTGGCCGTCGGCGTAGCGGGCGGCCGTCGGCGCGGCCATTCCTGTAGTGGCTAGTAGAACTTGTTTTCATACTTGAAGAAAGCTTGCCTGCTTCCGGTGAAAAGGTACCTCAAAGAACTTTATTTGTGTAATCTAGCATATCACATTTATATGCCCGTACGTCCAGCAGAGGCTGTCGCTCCAATAGGTGGAACACGTACACACACATGAAAACTATACTTCACGTCATATTTTTGTTCCTGTGATATATACACTGCTTATGCATGAAATCTTGTCTGTACTATATCTCAAAGAACTTTATGTGTAATGTGTAGCAGGTCAAATTTCTGTTACCGTCTAGCAGAGGATTTGACTCCAATAGGTGGAACACGTGCATGCATGAAAACCATACTTCGCGGCATATTTTCCCGTGTAAGTGTTAAGTACTCCAATAGGTGGAACACGTGCATGCATTTGGAGTACTATACATGCATCTCGCACTAATCGTACAAGTACTTGTGTATACGCGTGAACATACATTTCTGACCAACTTTTCATGACGGAACTGACGCGGACTTATCCCTGATTAACCAAAGTTGTACTCAATCATACATAACACCCGGCCGCCACGGCAAAGTTTACCACGCGCAGTGTAGTAAATTGCCCAGTTTAATTTGTCCTTTTTTTCGTTTCATTCTCAGCACTACACATAAGGCGCGACGTTACGTGCAGTCTACCCCCTCTCTTTGAGCTAGCCTCTGCTATCGAGCCAACAACACTGGCATATGGCATGCGCCCTTTGAGCTCGAGATAGGCCTGAGATAAACAAAAGAGATCGAGCACTTTTTTCCAATCCCCTGCCTTCCGGCCGACTCTTGTGAGTAGTACTGTAGTAGTGCTCGTTCATACATATCATCATGCTTTTTCCAATCCGATCATTTAGCTTGCTAATAAATTATTAGCGCACAACAGAAACCGGTGCACACTCGTTTTGAGGGGCTAGGAGGTATCAGGCGACTGATATTTAGCTAAGTATCAGTCGCTGTACTTGGCTGTCGGTGGCTGTAGTAGCTCGGAACGGTGCTTCGTCGCGGTCATTTCTGCCGTGCTCGTCGCGGTTGCCGCTGCCGCGTCCATCGTCTCCTCTTCCTTCTTCTCTTTGTTCTGTCTCGATTCTTCTCTTTGTTTTTTTTCTACCTCTGTCTCAGGTACATACGGCAAAGACAATGCTTTGGGTATCTATGCGTGCTTACACACAAACTGAATAATGTACACTGATGATATTATGGACCAACATGTAAAAGTTTTTAATTATAAAAAGTTGTTTGTAGTTTATAATGTGAATAATATTTGCAAAATTATGATGTACTCTCTCCTGCCCATATTAGTTGACTCAAATTTGTCTAAATACGGATGTATCTAACACAAAAACTTGACTAAATACGTTCGTTTCTAGATAAATCTAAGTTAAGTAATATGGGTCCGAGAGAGTACAAAAAATCCATAAAATCTGAAGGGTTTATTTGTTCAAACACTTTCACGTTAAAAAGGAAAAGAAAAGAAAACACAATATCTCTAGGAGAAAAACAAAAAAATGGAAATGCCTTGTTATAGTCACAATCATAAAAAAAATATGTGTATCTTGTTTTTGTTTTGCTTAAATTTGAAAATTTGTACTCCCTTCGTTTTAAAATAGATGTCTTAAATTTGTCAAATTTTAGATAAATCTAGACACTATTTAGTATATAGTTTCATCCAAATTTTGAAAAACCTAAGACATCTATTTTAAGACGAAGGGAGTACCTTGGTTAAAATGAAGTTGGAAATGTCTTTAATTGAGTCTTAATTTGCAATCAAGTTGGAAATTCTTTAGGAGGAGACTCACAATAAAAATGAAAAATGGCTTTAGGGGGGATCAGTTGCTAATAAGTTGAAAAAAACAACTTTAGACAATGCGCAGGTGCAATAAGGCTGCAACTGCCTTCATGGGGAGGCTTTGCAACCAAAGAGCGAATGGCTTCAGGAGGCTCAGTTATAGTCAATTTGTAACTGACTTCATGGAGAAGTTCAATTGCAATCTAGGTGCAACTGGCGTCATGAGGAGGCTCAGTTGCAAACAATTTGCGACTCGTTGCAAAGGATTCTCTAGTCGCAACCAAAGTGAAACTGACTTCCATGGGGGGAGCCTCAGTTGCAATTAAGGTGCGACTGGATTCCATGGGGGGCTCAGTTACAATCAAGGTGCAACTGGCTTCGTGGGAGGCTCTAGTCGCAACCAAAAGTTTGACTGGTTTCATCGGAGGATGCTCAGTTACAATCAAGGTGCAACTGGCTTCGTGGGAGCCTCTATTTGTAACCGAAGTGAAACTGGTTTCCATGGGGGGAGCCTCAGTTGCAATTAAGGTGTGACTGGCTTCCATGGGGGAGCCTCAGTTGCAATCAACTTGCAAGTGGCTTCATGGGAGGATCTATTCGCAACCAGAGTGAAACTCGCTTCATCCGAGGAGGCTCGGTTACAATCAAGGTGCAACTGGTTTCATCGGAGGAAGACTCAGTTACAATCAAGATTGCAAAAACTGGATCCATTGGGGGATCCTCAGTTGCAATTAAGGTGCGACTGGATTCCATGGGGGAGGGGGCTTAGTTACAGATGGCTTCGTGGGAGGCTCTAGTTTTCAACCAATGTGCGACTGGATTCACCGGAGGATTCTCAGTTACAATCAAGGTGCAACTGGCTTCGTGAGAGGCTCTATTTGCAACCAAAGTGAAAGTTGCTTTCATGGGGGGAGCCTCAGTTGCAATTAAGGTGTGACTGGCTTCCATGGGGTAGCCTTAGTTGCAATCAACTTGCAAGTGGCTTTGTAGGAGGCTCTATTCGCAACCAAAAGTGTGTCTGGCTTCATCGGAGGAGGCTCAGTTACAATCAAGGTACAACTGGGTTCATCGGAGGAAGGCTCAGTTACAATCAAGTTGCAAAACTGGCTTCCATGGGGGGCCTTTAGTTGCAATAAAGGTTCGACTTGCTTCCATGGGGGAGCCTCGGATACAATGAACTTGCAAGTGGCTTCGTGGGAGGCTCTATTCGCAACCAAAGTGTGACTGGCTTCATCGGGAGAGCCTCAGTTACAATCAACGTGCAACTGGCTTCGTGGGAGCCTCTATTCGCAACCTAAGTGAAATTGGCTTCCATGGGTGTGTGTGTGTGTGTGGGGGGGGGGGGGGGTTAGTTACAATCAATGTGCAACTGGCTGTGTGGGAGGCTCTAGTCGCAACCAAAGTGAAACTGACTTCCATGGGGGAGTCTCAGTTGAAATTAAGGTGCGACAGGATTCCATGGGAGGGGCTCAGTTACAACCAAGGTGCAACTGGCTTCGTGGAAGGCTCTAGTCGCAACCAAAAGTGTGACTAGTTTCATCGGAGGATGCTCAGTTACAATCAAGGTGCAACTGGCTTCGTGTGAGCCTCTATTTGCAACCGAAGTGAAACTGGCTTCCATGGGGGGAGCCTCAGTTGCAAGTAAGGTGCGACTGGCTTCCATGGGGGAGCCTCAGTTGCGATCAAGATGCAAGTGGCTTCGTGGAAGGCTCTATTCACAACCAAAAGTGCGACTGGCTTCATCGGAGCAGGCGCAGTTACAATCAAGGTGTAACTGGTTTCATCGGAGGAAGGCTCGGTTACAATCAAGATTGCAAAACCGGATCCATGGGTGAGCCTTCAGTTGCAATAAAGGTGCGATTCCATGGAGGGAAGGCTTAGTTGCATTCAAGTTGCAACTGGGTTCAGAGGAAAGGCTCAGTTACAATCAAGTTGCAACTGGCTTCGGAGGTGAGGCTCGGTTACAGTAAAGTTGCAACTGGTTGTAGAGGATGCTCAGTTGCAGTCAAGTTGCAACTGGGTTCGGAGGGAAGGCTCAGTTGCAATCAAGTTGCAACTGGCTTTGGAGGGAAGGGCCAGTTGTAATCAAGTTGCATCTCGCTTCGGAGGGAACACTCAATTATAGTCAAGTTGTAACTGGCTTCAGAGGGAAGGCACAGTTGCAGTCAAGTTGCAACTGGCTTCGGAGGGAAGGCTCGGTTACAGTCAAGTTGTAACTGGCTTCGGAGGGAAGGCTCAATTACAATCAAGTTGCAACTGGCTTTGGGGGAATCAAGTTGCAATTGGATCCTTGAGGAGTCTCACAACTTGATCGGTTCCCCCCTAGCGTGTTCTTATCTTCCGGATCAACACGCGGATAACACAACTTGCTCCAAACAAGATGCACTAATGCTTTTCGACTTGTCACAGCCGAGGTGAAGGCTATAGAAGATGTCCAGTTTCAACTAAGTTGCAAACCTATCTTCGGAGGGGAAGACTCAGTTACATTCAAGTTGCAACTGGTTGTAGAGAATGCTCAGTTGCAATCAAGGTTCAGAGTGAAGGCTCTGTTACAATCAAGTTGCAACTAACTTCAAAGTCTCACAACTTGCTCAAATTTCCACTAACGCGTTCTTATCTTCCGGATCAACACACGAAGAACACAACTTGCTCTAAACGAGGAGCACTATGCTTTCCGGCTTGAAAATCATGAAGAAAAAATAAAGTTACTTGAAAATAAAACATAAGAAAAAATGAAAATGAATAAATCAAAAGGGAAAATAAAAAAAAAATAAAAAAAATAAGAAAATGTAAAAAAGGAAAAAGAAAAAATAGATGCAAACCTAACTAGCTAGCTAGCTACACTACTCTTCCCGCTTGGTCGCTAAGTAGCTACATTAATCTTCCCGCTTGGTCTCCTACCAAACAACCTAGCTACTACCTCAAAAAAAAAACCTAGCTACCTGCCAAAAAATTCAATAAAATAAAATAAAAAAGGGCAGCCCAGGATAAAAGACAGACCACAAGACAACCGAGGCAACCCAAAAACCACGATGCACAAAACGCTATGCTTCTGCCTAACAGGAACAACACATAGACAACCCAAAAAGAGAGACAAAAACGAACAGCCCAATAGCTCGGCGCCACCCACGACGTAGTAACGACGAACAACCCAAAGACAAAAATGAAGCACAAATCTTGGAAAAAAATAATGGTGTAAAAGTTGATTGATACTTAACTAAATATTAGACGCCTAATTTCTAAAAAATGTTAAAAATTTATGAAAAAAAATAACGTTACCTGAAATAAAACATATGAATATATAGCAAGGAATATGAAGAAAACAAAGGGAAAAAGAAAAAGGAAAAGAAAATAAAAAAATGTAAAGAAAATAGAAAGATGCAAACCTAGCTAGGTACGTTACTCTTTCAGCTTGGTCTCACGCATAAGTTTAGGTACGTAGCTGCAAAAGTTCAATTAGAAAAAAGTATATTGTTTAGTACATACTTATGTGCAGGCCATTAGCTGTTCAACAGCCCACGAACCCACAATGCAGAAAAACGGTAGGCCACGGACACAACAAACAGCCAGCAGCCCACAAAGACAACACCTCAGCGCGTGGCCAACGACGCATAAAACGTCAATAACGTGACAGCCCAGAGACAAAATAAAGCACGAATCTTGAAACAAAATCTAACGGTATAGAAGGTGACTGATACTTAACTAAATATCAGGCGCCTGATTTCTAGCAAATCTGTTTAAAAAAAAAAACAGAGACCGGTGCACACGGCACAGCTATTCCTAGAGCAGTAGAGCAAGATAGCTAGCTAGCTGAAAAGGGAAAGGATCAAAAGCAAAAAACCGTGTGTCTCATCACTCGAGAGCCACCACCATCTACACATCCTCATCATCTCTGTTTCTGAAAGGAAAAAATATCCTAGCAGGAAGAAGATCGAGACGCTAAGCTGCCATCTCCGCGTTTGATTCTTGGTAGCTATTGCCTGGACGAACAGTGGTACGTGCTGATCGATCGGGTTACATAATTCCTTTGTCCTAAAATACCCTGTATTCTGGATTTAGTCAAGGTCAAACTACTTTAGTTTGACCAAATATATTGAAAATTTTATGCACACCTATAATACAACATAAGCATCATTAGAATTGTCATAAGATATATTTTCATAATATATACATTCGGTAGTATAGATGTTTATAGTTTTTTCTATATATTTTACCAAACTTCATAAAATTTGACTTTAACTAAACCCAGAATACAGGGTATTTTTGGACAGATGGAGTAGTTCTCCATCGGCGTTTAGCTCGAGGCCGGGCGGGCGACCGTCGTGCTCGCGAAAGGCGCGTACGGGCCTGCCCCGCGCCCAGGCAGCTAGCTGTGGGAGCGAAAGCGGCGGTCCAGCTGGGCAAAAGCCACCATATATCTTAGCCAGCATCGCACCTGCATCAGGCAAGATTGCCGTATTTTTTGCCAAATTTGCCCAAAGAAGCTATCATGGTGATTTCTATGAACACATGAGTGTCGAGGCTCATGGGAGACGTTTGCTCTAAACCGATTGGATTTGGCATAGATGTTTTTGATGGTTCGGCCATGTTTTCATTCTTATCACAAGATAAAAATTATTAATCTAATCTTTACTAGAGCCGAATTTTTGGAATTATGCCATAGAGGCAATAATAAAGATGTTATTATTATAATTCTTGTTCATGATAAAGTTTATATTCCATTCTAGAATTGTATTAAGCGGAAACTTTGATACTTGTGTGGTTTATGAACAACACCGTGTCCCTAGTACGCCTCTATGGACTAGCTCATTGATTAATGATGGTTAAGGTTTTCTAACCATAGACATGAGTTGTCGATTAATAATGAGATCATGTCATTGGGAGAATGATATGATGGACAGACCCAAATCAAGCAGAGCAATTAGATCGTGTCATCGTGTTCATCTTTGCGAATCTTTTTCTTATGTCAAATATTGTATTCCTTAGACCATGAGATAATGCAACTCCCTGGTATCGGAAGAAAGCTTTGAGGTCATCAAACGTCATCCTATGAGAGGGTGATCATAAAGGTGTCTCTCAGGTGATCGGAAAGTACTTGTTGGGTTGTATGTATCGAGATGGGATTTGTCCCTCCCAAGTCGGAGAGATATACTTCGGGCCCACTCGGTAATCGATATCAACACCGCTTGCAAGCACGTGGTTAAGGAGTTAATCACAAAGTGATATCAGATTACAGAACGAGTAAAGTACTTGCTGTAAACGAGATTGAACTAGTTATGCCGATACCAACGATCGAATCTCGGGCAAGTAAAATATCGCGTGACGAAGGGAATATATATATGGGATTAATTGAATCCTGGCATCGTGGTTCATCCGATATGATCATCGATAAATATGTGGGAGTCAATATGGGTTTCCAGATCCCGCTGTTGATTATTGATAGAAGATCATGTCTGCATATTCTCGAACCCATAGGGTCACACACTTAACGTGCCTCGACGCTAGGATAGAATGGATAATTGGTTTATGAGTATTTTTTCGGAGTCTCGGATGAGATCAAGGACATCACGAGAGGTTCCAGAATGGTCCGGAGAATAAGATTCATATAAAGGAACGCAGTTTTTGGGTTTCGAAATCGTTTCGGAATGTTCGGTATTGTACCGGAAGGTTCTAGAAGCTTCCGGAGTGGGACCAACGTGGCCCCACTTGTCGGAGGGGTGCGTGGGCCTACGAGGGAGTGCCCTGGCCACATTGGGCCAGGGGCACAAGGCCCCATAGGCCCAGCCGGCCAAACCCTGGGGGAAACCCTAGGGAAACCTTCTAGAAGGAGGGGGAAAACTTGCCCCCCACTCCAACCCTTGGGGCCGCCGCCCTAGGGCTTGGAGGAGGGGCCAAGGGGGGCCGGCCAGCCCCCTATATATAGAGGGCAGGGGCGCAGCCCTCCTTCACCCCTCCTTGAACCCTAGCCGCCTACCTGCTGCCCTCTCTCTCTCTCTCTCTCTCTCTCTCTGTCTCTCTCTCTCCCGACTGCGCGTAGGCGAAGCCCTGCCGCAGAAACTCTCCACCTTTGCACCACGCCGTCGTGTTGTAGATACAATCTATCTCTCCACCCCACTTGCTGGACCGAGGAAGGAGGAGACGTCGAGGTGATGTACGTGTGCATCTCTCGGAGGCATCGCCACTTGCGGTGTTGGATCAGATCGGATCGCGAGGAGGAGAAGCTAGTACGACTACATCAACCACGTTCCGTTGAACGTTCTGCTGTGCAAATCTTCAAGGGTATGAAGATCTCATCTATCCCTCCTCGTTGTTTGCATCTCCTAGATTAGATCTTGGCTTTTCCCATTCGCATCCGTAGAAAATTTTGATTTACTATGCTGCGAAACCCTTCAATGGTATCAGAGCTAGATCTATGCGTAGATGTGTTTCATGAGTAGAACGCAACATGCTTGTTGCGGGCGTTGATGTTTTCTGTTACAAGCCTCTTGTTGTGTACTTATTATGACGCGGGATAGTGAGATCGAAGCGGTCCAGGCCAACTTTACGCGACCTTGTTCGCGAGACCGGCTCCGCACTTGACGTGTGGCTTGTTCCACATATGCGGCCGGTGGATGTCAGTTTCTCTCACTATAGTTGTCATGAGATTTACACCGGATGTTGGCAACCATAATATCACCGTTGTGGCTTTCCGTGTGGGAATTATGCCCTAGAGGCAATAATAAAGATGTTATTATTATAATTCTTGTTCATGATAATGTTTATATTCCATGCTAGAATTGTATTAAGCGGAAACTTTAATACTTGTGTGGTTTATGAACAACATCGTGTCCCTAGTACGCCTCTAAGGACTAGCTCATTGATTAATGATGGTTAAGGTTTCCTAACCATGGACATGAGTTGTCAATTAATAATGAGATCATATCATTGGGGAATGATATGGTGGACAGACCCAAACTGAGCGAAGCAATTAGATCGTGTCATCGTGTTCGTCTTTGCGAAGCTTTTCTTATGTCAAATATTGTATTCCTTAGACCATGAGATAATACAACTCCCTGGTATCGGAAGAAAGCTTTGAGGTCATCAAACGTCATCCTATGAGAGGGTGATCATAAAGGTGTCTCTCAGGTGATCGGAAAGTATTTGTTGGGTTGTATGTATCGAGATGGGATTTGTCCCTCCCAAGTCAGAGAGATATACTTCGGGCCCACTCGGTAATCGATATCAACACCGCTTGCAAGCATGTGGTTAAGGAGTTAATCGCAAAGTGATATCGGATTACAGAACGAGTAAAGTACTTGCTGTGAACGAGATTGAACTAGGTATGACGGTACCGACGATCAAATCTCGGGCAAGTAAAATATCGCGAGACGAAGGGAATATATATATATGGGATTGATTGAATCCTGGCATCGTGGTTCATCCGATATGATCATCGATGAATGTGTGGGAGTCAATATGGGTTTCCAGACCCCGCTGTTGATTATTGATAGTGTAGGGTTTCGTAGCATGGAAAACAAAAATTTTCTACCGCATACAAACAAACAAGCCAAGATCTATCTACTAGATTGTAGCAACGAGTCGATAGAATAACTCACCCTCGAAGATTCCAAAGTGTTTAACGAGAGCGGATTCTCGTGGGTGATGTAGTTGTACTCTTCCCGATCTCAAGATTGCGTAGACGATCCTTCCGGCGCTGCGTTCCGGCAGCGCTCCCGCAGTCGGTCACACGTTCGGTACTCGACGAAGACCTTCCTCTCCCTTGTTCCAGCAGGCAACGGAGGTTGTAGCACTCTCCTCGCGATTCCGGCAGCACAACGGCGTGGTACCGGAAGTAGAGGGGAGATCTCGCAGGGCTTTGCCTTAAGCCGGAGCGAGTATGGTGGGCTATGAGAAATCCCTCGACGATCTAGGGTTTAGACACGCCGAGGAAGAGGTGCTAGAGCCGGCGGCTAGGGCTTGGTGGTGCCCAAGTCGGCAGCAAGGAGATCCCTAGGCGGCGGCGGCTTGGAGGGCGGCGGCGGCTAGGGTTAGGGTTTTCGGGGCAAGGGACTTGTGTGTCTCTAAGAGGGAGCCCTGCCCCTCCTTATATAGGTGGAGGGGCCGGCCGGCCAAGGGGAGGGAGGGAAGTCCCTCCCCAACTCGGCTTGGGTGGTGCGCCGCCGGTTGGAGGAGGGAAACCCTCCCCAACTCGGTTTCCCACTCCTCCTCCTCTTTCCAAAACTTGCCGTTTGACTTTCAAACTAGCCGTTTGACTTTTCAAACTAGGATTTGAATAAACCCTCTATTTTGAACAGCGATGACACCGAGTACATGATGCAATCATATCAACTTGATATAACACATTCATGTACCCTTCCCCCCCAGAGTGCCGGACATTCCGGAACCTTCTAGAACATTCCCGATGAAAACACCGGAACCATTCTCCATCTCCGAAACAGGACTTTCCTTATATGAATCTTATTCTCCGGACCATTCCGGATCTCCTCGTGATATCCCGAATCCCATTCGAGACTCCGAACAACATTCGGTCTCTTTCTCATTATTCCATAACTACTCAAACAACGTCGAATCCTTAAGTGTGTCTCCCTACGGTTCGTGAATTATGCGGACATGATCGAGACACTTCTCCGAACAATAACCAATAGAGGAATCTGGAAATTCATATGGCTCCCACATATTTCTACGATTACTTTGTGATCGAATGAACCACTTACATACGATATCAATTTCCCTTTTGTCTCACGATAGTTTACTTATCCGAGGTTATGATCGTCGGTATCTCTGCATACCTAGTTCAACCTCGTTACCGATAAGTACTCTTTTCTCGTTCCCGTGATATGTGATCCATCGTGAGCCAGTCACATGCTTGCAAGCTAATTGGATGACATTTCACCGAGAGGGCCCAAAGTATATCTATCCGTCATATGGATGGACAAATCCCACTCTTGATCCATGTGTTTCAACCAATACTTTCCAAACACTCAATGCCACCTTTATAGCCACCCAGTTACGGTGTGGTGTTTGATGTCATCAAAGCGTCCATCCGGTAAAGGTGATATGCATGATCTCATGGTCGAAGGAATTAGATTACTATGTATCAGAAAGCATATAGCAATTGAACTATTAAAATGACTTGATCTTCATGCTACGCTTTATCTATAGGAGTATGTCCACCATATCATTCTCCTAACGATATGATATTGTTGTTAATAACATCTCAATGTTCATGATATGGAAACCACAATCATCTATTAACCAACAAGCTAGTATTATATAGAGGCTTTACTAGGGACTTCAAATTAAGTTTACAAATCACACAAGTATTAATGTTTCCTTTGTTTAATACTATTATAGCATGAATGTAAACATTTATCATAAACACAAAGATATAATAATAACTACATTTATTATTGCCTCTAGGGCATATCTCCAATAGATAGAAGATCATGTCTGCATATTCTCGAACCCGCAGGGTCACACACTTAACGTGTCTCGACGCTAGGATAGATTGGATAATTGGTTTATGAGTTTTTTGTTCAGAGTCTCGGATGGGATCCGGGACATCACGAGAGGTTTCGAAGTGGTCCGGAGAATAAGATTCATATAAGGCAGTGCAGTTTTTGGAGTTCGGAATTGTTTCGGGTTAATCGGTATTGGACGGGAAGCTTCTAGAACCTTCCGGAAGGGTACCAACGTGGCCCCACCTTCCGGGAGGGTGCATGTGCCTATAAGGGAGTTCCCTGGCCGCATTGGGCCAGGGGCACAAGGCCCCATAGGCCCAGCCGGACAAAGGGGTTTTAAACTCGAGATAGACCTTCTAGAAGGGGGGTTTCCTTGCCCCCCACTCCTTCTCCTTGGGGCAGCCGGTTTGGCTTGGGGGAGGGGGCTAGGGTTGCAGCCGCCCACCCCTCTATATAAAGAGGGCTGGGGGCGCACCACCCCCTCACACCTTCCCCTCCAACCCTAGCCGCCCTGCTGCCCCTCCTCTCTCCCTCCCGACTATTTGTAGGCGAAGCCCTGCTGCAGAAATTCTCCACCATATACACCACGCCGTCGTGTTGTAGATCCAATCCGTCTCTCCACCATACTTGCTGGTCCGAGGAAGGAGGAGACGTCGAGGTGCTGCACGTGTGCATCTCACGGAGGCACCGCCACTTGTGGTGCTAGATCGGATCGGATCGCGAGGAGGAGAAGCGAGTACGACTACATCACCCACGTTCCGACGAACGTTCCGCTATGCGAATCTTCAAGGGTTTGAAGATCTAATCCAATCTCTCTCGTTGTTTGCATCTCCTAGATTAGATCTTGGCTTTCCCTCTGTTCACTGGTAGAAAAGGGCCCATGCGTCCCGGTTGGTAAGGGCCATTAGTCCCGGTTGCCCAACCGGGACGGGGCAATCGGGACTAAAGCTCTAACCATTAGTCTCGGTTGCCCCACCAACCGGGACAAATGGGGCACATGTGGCGGCATCAGAGCGCGAGGGGGGGTGGAGCATTAGTCCCGGTTCGTAACACGAACCGGGACTAATAACCTGTTGCCGCAGCAGAGATTTGGCCCATTTCTCTACCGCGGCAGAGAATTCATTTTGGCACATTTTGTTGCCGCGGCAACATTTTCGCCACTTTTTGTGCCACGACAGAGAATTCATTTAGGTTGTTTTATTGTTTATTTAGTGTTTTGCACTTATCAACGAAGGAACCTTATATTACACAAGATCATCATGACAACATTACATTCAATACACGGATCGAGTTCATGCACTACATACAAAAGTTGCTATTCGATGCTACCGGCCAATTTCTTGAAAGTTGCTATTTTTACAATTCCTATTGTCTATACACAGCCGAGTAGTATTCCCCTTGTGTGTTTAGGACTTCTGCATCCAAGAATCCCGCCAATTCCTCCTGAATTGCTCGTATGCGATCCTTTGGTAGAAGACCGTCCCGTAGACGTTCGATCTGATTTAAAAAAGGAGTCAGCCTATATGAATATGAAACTAAACACAATTTGATTATAATAAAAAACTATAGAAATTGTTTACATACGTGGAGTTGCTCTAAATTTCTGCCCTTCTCATCGCACGTCTGCCGGATGAACTCGCATACATAGTATCCACATAGATTGTTACCTGGTCCCTGCGTCAGGCACTTTACGAGAACAGAGTTCAATCAAAATAATAATCAAGCATGATAATAACGGTATCAAAACTAGAATCAAAGAGATGCGCGGATATAGCTAGTGGTGCTTACATCTAGTGGTTGAAATGTAAGCTCCTCTTTCCAAACACCCCTAGCCTTCTTGGTGAACCGTTTCCAAGCGCTGCCCGGCGTAGAAAACGAATAAAATAAGTTATTAAGTACTTGATATCATAAAATTCACGAACGTTGCCGATATAGTGTCGTAATGATTAGAATTACCGCTGGAGAAGTATCTGCATGTCCTTCCATATCTCAAGGGGTTTATGTTTCGAGTCCATGACTAGTACACGCCCTTTGTCAAGTTGAATGATTAACAGAATATAGTGGTACCTGCGAATGCAGAACTAATCAATTATATACTTAACATCGAGTAAGCGAAATAGAAAGTGTATACAAGACAATAACACTCACTAGAAGTTGTAAGGAAATAGTATTTCCCTTTTGGTTTCTTGAAACCTTAACGCATGTACTATATTATCCTCCGTATCCTGGGGGCTTATTTTTGAGATTAGCTTCATGAACCCAATATGGGTCAATGAAGCCAATGTCATAGATTTGTCCTCTGCTGCATTCGAGAATCTTCATTCTGCATATTACAGTATGATTATATACATACAATAAACAAAATAATATAGCTGAAGACTAAATTAATTACAGAATTAGTACTTACAGACAATAGGCACTCATGATCGATTTGTCCAAGGCGTCTTGATTGAATAATTGAAATAGTTCATCAAATTCAATGGATATCATGTCATCCTTATCTTTCCCATGATGCTTTTTTGTAACCCTCAGTACTATCCAGTTAGCCCCGGCCCTTGTGGCATGCATGTACCAGTTATGCAATCTTCGCATTTTTGTTGGAAGATTGTTTACCTCCTCAGGTTTGACGAGAGATTTTCCGTACTGGTATTGGTATGCTACTTCACTCACGGGGAAGAACTCTAACTGGGATAAGTACTGGGCAATACTCATACCTTGTGTAGCGGCAGCTTCTCCGTATTGTGCAACTACCTCTGGATCATACTGCTCTTCGGCCCCATATTTGCTCGACCCGACATTGGTTTGAGAAATCACCTTGAGAGGGGCGCAAGTCTGTTTTGCTTGTTCTCCGAGCTGGGCAATAGATTTCCCGCTTGCATCAGTACTGCTCTTCGAGGCTTTTTGTGCCGCATGTGACTTGAGAATAGAACGCTCATAGTCTGATGACAGCTTTGGCTCGGGTTGATGAAGATTCTTTAGCATTTTCAACACTTTGGCTTTTTCTTCTTTGGTGCTGGGGAACTCTGGCTCTTTCGGCCGCCTCAGCTTAGCGAAAAACGCTGTCGTTTCCGCATCAACGATCGCCGCAGTCTCCTCTTCAGTACAGTCATAAGCTCTCTTGGGAGGAACCGTTGGTACTTTTGGAAGAGGCTCTTGTTTACGTTTCGGCGATCGCTTACGACGCACAGTAGCGGTACGCTTACGCTTTTTATCCTGAGGCGCCGGCGATGGCTCCCGCGGCGATGGCTGCACCGGAGATTGGTGAGGCGACGGAGCCGGGTGAGGCGACGAAGACGGATTCCGCGGCGGCGACGACCTCGCTGGAGACGGGTGAGGCGGCGGCGAAGATGGCCTTGGCGTGTGATTTCGAAGCACGATACAATCCTTCGGCCATAGAATGGTGACGTTTTTTGCGTCACCCAGCACAGTCACATCCCCTTCACCAGCAGGGTAGTGAAGATCCAAAACCTCAAAGGTGGGCATGATTTCATCCACGCCGACAACAGCGTAGCCCTCTGAAACCGGACGACAGTGGTAAGCTGGTGTGGGTCCAATTGGTAAGGCATTGCCGACCGCCACCTTCATTGATATGTTCACAACTTTGACATGTAGCTCGCAGTGTGTCATCTCTGTGATATCATCCACTGGGTAGCCAACAGGAGCCATCGTCGGTGCATCATCGGCATCGCCATTGTCATCACCCGAGACCTCGGTGGAAGCCACACTGCTTTTTCGATTATTCGATAGGCCGGTAGCATCGAATGCGGTGTGCTGCTGAGATGGGGCGCCGGTAGTACTTTGCTCTTTAAGTGTGTTAATTTCATCTTGTTGTTGCTTTAATCGTTCTTCAATTAAACGCATTCGCTCTTTCTGACTTTCTGCTTCAACTGCCGCCCTGTCCTTTCTCCTCTGACGGCTTCTATCAGGATATTTCTTCCTCTCTTCGGGAAACCCAGTCCTCCATGATTGGGAGCCTCTTGTGCCTCGTGTTCGTCCATCATGTTCCTTATTTCCAAGGGCGAGTGTGAGCTCATCATTCTCTCTATCGGGAATGAAGTCCCCATCTTTAACAGTCTTTACTGCTTTTCTGATCCTCTCGATTGGCAAGGGGTCTTCTTTATGTCGTATGTTATATATACACCTCCCTTCCGAGTCCAACGTGCCCCCATGCCCGTAAAACCAATTCCTTGCACGTTCTACCCAATCGTCTGTCTCTGGGGTGATATTTTTATCACATAGTTCCTGCTCAAGTTTCTCCCACTTAGGAATGCCAACCCTGTAGCCACCTTGCCCCATAGTATGGTGATACTTCTTCTTAGCAGCATTCAGCTTATTCGTTTCAGACATTTTCTTAGCTTTTTCTGATTTCTTGTATTCCACAAACTCATCCCAGAATGGTTTTATCTTCTCAAACTGAATATTATTGAAATCGGGAGTCTTCTTTTTCACGACATAGTCAAGGTGCAATCTTTTCTTCCAGTTGGTGAAACACTGGGCCATCTTCTTCAAAGCCCACTCCCTGACCTTAGCCTCCATGGCTCTCCCATGTTGTAAGGCGTCCTCAACTGGATCCTCCGCATTTGGATCCAGCTCTATCTTCGGTAGTTTGAAATTAACCATGAGCCTCTTTCACAGTAAATCTTTGGCATGGTTAGGGACAAATAAACATGTTCCCTCTTCATCCGCATTAGCAGGCCTATTCCAATTTCTAATGGTGATCGGGATTAAGTCCCTAACGATTACTCCGCATTGTGCCACAAATTTGGTTGCGACAACTTCGGGAGCTGTCGGTCTGCCGTCTTCAGCGACATCTTCGATCCTGAACCTCTCATGGTCTTGCAACTTTTTGGTTGGGCCTCGTCTGCTCTTTTCAGTAGATTCCTTCGATCCGGAGGGCTAAAAGAAGAAAGATCGTCGTTACTATTTCTATATAGATAGCAGATGATTAATTAACGAATTGATTTATATTACATGCACCTCGCCGGAGCGGTTGTCTTCTCGATTACACAAGGCATCGCCTTCTCCCTCGCGGAAGGCAACACCTTCAACCTCAAACAAGTTGTCTACTCCGGTAAAAAGAGGATCACCCTCACCGGAGTTGTTCAGAAACGTTGATACGTCTAAATTATCTTCCCCACGGATCACACCTTGGATCAACTCTTCCTTTTCTTCGTCTCTGACGTGTGGGTCCATATTTTCTGCATAGGTGGAAAAATGAATAAGTCAAAGCGGCTAAAGGAGAAAGTTAAGGAGAAACCCTAATATATACATACACAATAATAAAAATGAAGAGAAACCCTAAACCTAGCTACAAAAAGGAAACCGTGTAGTAGATAGGTAACTCTAGCTAAAATCAACTAAAATCAATATTCCGGAGTTCCGAGGGGTGTAACCTAGTTCGGAGAAACCTCAGATGCATATGAGAGGGGAACATGAGTATAAGGCTACAAAAGGGAAACTATCCAGCAGATAGGTAACACTAGATACTAACAAAATACCATATTGGAATCGATTTAAGAGGGTTCAGAATGCCCTGGCGAAGGCACATCGTCGAACCCACATGCACCTAAGGGGTATTAATGATTCCTTATCTAACCACAGTGACTGACAATGTGAATCGGGTCTGGGGCTACCCACATTGACTGACCAGTGGGGCCGAAGACCAATAATACCAAACTAATTAATAAACCTAATAATACCTAACTAATAATAAACCTAATAATCGAAACACCGAAAAGAAAGGGAAACAATCAACACATGGTATCGATGCAATGCTCAAGCAAGTATGATGATATGACAAGTTAATTTGCATTGTAATGTAACCCTAAGACATGCTCGACGATTTAATCGGGGTTCCGACGGGTGAAAACCCTAACTCGGGGAAACTCCGGAACATATGAGAGGGGTGCATTTGTTCTTCTAATTATACTTGTCATTTAAATTGTTGAACAATGCATGATTATAGGTTAAATAGATAGGTTTCATTTTTCTGAACAATTTGATATATTATTTGTATTTTTCTGACTTATAAATAAAAAGATATTGAATTTACAAGTTTATATCAATTTCTGAAATTATTAAATCATTTAAAATTGAATTACTGTGTCAATATGACATCAGCAAAGGGTTGTTTTTTTACCAAGACAGAACCTAGCCACTGTCACTGAGTGCTGGGCCCTAGGCCACATCAGCAAGCCACCGTGGGCCACGTCAGCGGGCCCGTGGGCCACGTCAGCGTGACGCCGCGGCTCGCCAGCGCCGCCCGCACCTACTGATCGCCAGCGCCGCCCGCGCCGCCGCGCCTACTCGCCAACGCCGCCCGCGCCGCCGCGCCTACTCGCCAGCGCCGCCCGCGCCTACTCAAAATTTGCGGCGCCGCCCTCTGTTGATTGCCGGAGAAGGTGGTACAACGACGGCCGACGGCGACGAACGCGGAATCTAACGGCGCAGGCATGAACTACAGTGAGAGGGGAAGGAAGGAGGCATCCAGAAGGTTCGCTTGCTCACCCTGAGCGCGTGAGGTTGGTCAGAGAGAGCGCGGGAGGTCGAGGTTGAGCGAATCGACGCCGGCGAGCACGGTCAGGGTCGAGGAAGACGGAGTCGTGGGCGACGACTGGTGCGCGCACGGACGGAGGCGGCGGTGCTGGCGGATGGAGCCTGACGGCGACGCGTGGGCTCGGGCAGCCTGACGGCGTCGGGGGCGGCGAGCTCGGGCAGCCTTCCGGCGTCGGGGGCGGTTGTGCGCGCGTCGGTGAAGCAGAGAAGTGATGGGGAAGGGAAGAAGAAGAGGAAGGGCTAAAGGGTTATAACCAAAGGACCTTTAGTCCCGGTTGGTGGCTCCAACCGGGACTAAAGGGTTATACGTCCCGGTTGGAGCCACCAACCGGGACCTATACTCCAATATTTTCAGCAGACCAAGGGTTGGCGCACAGGGGGTCTTTAGTCCCGGTTGGTGGCTCCAACCGGGACATATTGCCCTGTTTTCAAAAAATTTCAGGTATTTTCTCTCTGTTCCCGCCTTATTTTTTATTTTGGGGTTTAAATTTGTATTGTTTTTTAAATGATAATTAATTTGGAATTTAGAAAAACTTTAAACATAAAAAGTGTTTGGATTTGAATAAATAATTCAAAACCATTTTCTGTTTTAAAAAATAATTAATGTAACCATTTAAAATATGAACCATTTACAATTAAAAATGAATTAACTTATATTTTTTTAATATCAATTTGGAATTTAGAAAAACTTTAAACATAAGAAGTGTATGGATTTGAATAAATAATTCAAAAACATATTCTATTTTTAAAATATAATTAATGTAACCTTTTAAAATGAATTAACTTATATTTTTGAATATTAATTTGGAATTTAGAAAAAAATTAAACATAAAAAGTGTTTGGATTTAAATAAATAATTCAAAAACATTTTCTGTTTTAAAAAATAATTAATGTAACCATTTAAAATATGAACCATTTACAATTAAAAATTAATTAACCATTTAAATAATTCAAAAACATTTAGATCATGTACCTGTAGTACAAACCGGACCCACTTCCTACCGATTCGGCAGACATTTGTCCTTTTTACCCGGGATGGACGAAAAGGTTTGAGATGTACCGGTTGGGATATAGTCCATGTAAGGTGGTCTAGTATTTTAGGAAAATAGGACGGTAGCATTCTGAAACGGCATTTTGGTGGTTACTTCACAAAACGACCCGTTTTTTGCGCTCGGAAAATGGAAAAGGGTTTTTCCGTGCGACAAAAAGGAAAACTTCCTCCTGCAACATTGTTCTCCATACCAATGTCCACACACATGCATAATATGTGCACAACATCACAAACTATGCCGTGATTCAGCACATAACATCGGTCATTTGGACCGAAAGCCATGAAACCTCGAACATGATAGGTCATTTTGTGAAGGTTTTTTCGAAACATGATCAATATACCAAGTCTGGTATTTTTCCTTTCAACTATGTAACATAATATGACACCACGCGAAGGATTTTCATTGTTCGGATTTTTTTTGAATTTATTATGCCCGTTTTGAATTATCTGAATTTCTAACTATGGTCGAACCGGTGTGCATGAAGATAGGGGACGAGCATCAATAGAACTTGCATTGGATCTCTGAAGAAACCACATATTGCGAGTCTAAAAATGATTTTTTCAAAAAATCACGGGCGATAGATCATGTACCTGTAGTACAAACCGGACCCACTTCCTGCCGATTCGGCAGACATTTGTCCATTTTATCCGGGATGGACGAAAAGGTTTGAGATGTACCGGTTGGGAGATAGTCCATGTAAGGTGGTCTCGTATTTTAGGAAAATAGGACGGTAGTATTCTGAAACGGCATTTTGGTGGTTACTTCACAAAACGACCCGTTTTTTGCGCTCGGAAAATGGAAAAGGGCTTTTCCGTGCGACAAAAAGGAAAACTTCCTCCTGCAACATTGTTCTCCATACCAATGTCCACACACATGCATAATATGGGCACAACATCACAAACTATGCCGTGATTCAGCACATAACATCGGTCATTTGGACTGAAAGCCATGAAACCTCGAACATGATAGGTCATTTTGTGAAGGTTTTTTCGAAACATGATCAATATACCAAGTCTGGTATTTTTCCTTTCAACTATGTAACATAATATGACACCACGCGAAGGATTTTCATTGTTCGGATTTTTTTTGAATTTATTATGCCCGTTTTGAATTATCTAAATTTCTAACTATGGTCGAACCGGTGTGCATGAAGATAGGGGACGAGCATCGATAGAACTTGCATTGGATCTCTGAATAAACCACATATTGCGGGTCTAAAAATGATTTTTTCAAAAACTCACGGGCGATAGATCATGTACCTGTAGTACAAACCGGACCCACTTCCTACCGATTCGGCAGACATTTGTCCTTTTTACCCGGGATGGACGAAAAGGTTTGAGATGTACCGGTTGGGATATAGTCCATGTAAGGTGGTCTAGTATTTTAGGAAAATAGGACGGTAGCATTCTGAAACGGCATTTTGGTGGTTACTTCACAAAACGACCCGTTTTTTGCGCTCGGAAAATGGAAAAGGGCTTTTCCGTGCGACAAAAAGGAAAACTTCCTCCTGCAACATTGTTATCCATACCAATGTCCACACACATGCATAATATGTGCACAACATCACAAACTATGCCGTGATTCAGCACATAACATCGGTCATTTGGACCGAAAGCCATGAAACCTCGAACATGATAGGTCATTTTGTGAAGGTTTTTTCGAAACATGATCAATATACCAAGTCTGGTATTTTTACTTTCAACTATGTAACATAATATGACACCACGCGAAGGATTTTCATTGTTCGGATTTTTTTTGAATTTATTATGCCCGTTTTGAATTATCTGAATTTCTAACTATGGTCGAACCGGTGTGCATGAAGATAGGGGACGAGCATCGATAGAACTTGCATTGGATCTCTAAAGAAACCACATATTGCGAGTCTAAAAATGATTTTTTCAAAAAATCACGGGCGATAGATCATGTACCTGTAGTACAAACCGGACCCACTTCCTGCCGATTCGGCAGACATTTGTCCTTTTTACCCGGGATGGACGAAAAGGTTTGAGATGTACCGGTTGGGAGATAGTCCATGTAAGGTGGTCTCGTATTTTAGGAAAATAGGACGGTAGCATTCTGAAACGGCATTTTGGTGGTTACTTCACAAAACGACCCGTTTTTTGCGCTCGGAAAATGGAAAAGGGCTTTTCCGTGCGACAAAAAGGAAAACTTCCTCCTGCAACATTGTTCTCCATACCAATGTCCACACACATGCATAATATGGGCACAACATCACAAACTATGCCGTGATTCAGCACATAACATCGGTCATTTGGACCGAAAGCCATGAAACCTCGAACATGATAGGTCATTTTGTGAAGGTTTTTTCGAAACATGATCAATATACCAAGTCTGGTATTTTTCCTTTCAACTATGTAACATAATATGACACCACGCGAAGGATTTTCATTGTTCGGATTTTTTTTGAATTTATTATGCCCGTTTTGAATTATCTGAATTTCTAACTATGGTCGAACCGGGTTGCATGAAGATAGGGGACGAGCATCGATAGAACTTGCATTGGATCTCTGAAGAAACCACATATTGCGAGTCTAAAAATGATTTTTTCAAAAAATCACGGGCGATAGATCATGTACCTGTAGTACAAACCGGACCCACTTCCTGCCGATTCGGCAGACATTTGTCCTTTTTACCCGGGATGGACGAAAAGGTTTGAGATGTACCGGTTGGGAGATAGTCCATGTAAGGTGGTCTAGTATTTTAGGAAAATAGGACGGTAGCATTCTGAAACGGCATTTTGGTGGGACTACAAAACCGGGACTAAAGGCCACAAACCGCGAAAGATATCCTTCGGTCAAGCCACAAACCGCGAAAGACATGAACTAGAGTTACATAATATGAGCATGAACTTCTTGGCATATGTCATTCCTTATGACCGCTTCAGACGTAACCATGGAGCATCTTCTTTACTTAACGGAATGCTTGGGTCAGTTTTCACTGTGAAGGGCGGAATTTCATCAAACTTATTATAATCTTCTGACATGTCTGTCTTGTCCTCAATTCCCACGATGTTTCTTTTCCCTGAAAGAACTATGTGACGCTTTGGCTCATCATATGATGTATTCGTTTGCCTATTTTTTCTTTTTTTCGGTCTGGAGGACATGTCCTTCACATAGAAAACCCGAGACACATCATTGGCTAGGACGAATGGTTCATCTCTATAACCAAGATTGTTGAGATCCACTGTTGTCATTCCGTACAACTGGTCTATCTTTACCCCTTCCCCATTCAGGTTGACCCATTTGCAGCGAAACAAAGGGACCTTAAAAGAGACTCCATAGTCTAGTTCCCATATCTCCTCTATGTAACCATAATATGTGTCCTTTTGTCCATTCTCGTCTATTGCATCAAAGCAGACACCACTATTTTGGTTGGTGCTCTTTTTATCTTGGGCGATCGTGTAGAATGTATTCCCATTTATTTCGTACCCTTGGAAATTCAATACAGTAGAAGATGGTGACGCGGCCAACAAGTATAGCTGATCTCCAACAGTGGTGTCATTCAAGAGATGTGTCCGCATCCAACCACCGAAAGACTTCATGTGTTCATCTGTAATCCATGATTCAGGCTTCCTCGGGTTTTTGGAGCGTACAATATTCTTGTGTTCCTCGATATACGGAGCTGCCAAGGTGGAATTATGTAGAACTGTGTAGTGTGCTTTAGTGAAAGAATCCCCGTCCCTACATATCATTGCTTTCTTTCCCAGCGTGCCTTTTCCACTTAGTCTTCCCTCATGCCGCGAGTCAGAAACACCAATCAGCTTAAGGTCAGGAATAAAGTCAACACAAAACTCAGTGACCTCCTCTGTTCCATATCCCTTGGAGATGCTTCCTTCTGGTCTAGCACGGTTATGAACATATTTCTTTAAGACTCCCATGAACCTCTCAAAGGGGAACATATTATGCAGAAATATCGGACCGAGAATGGCAATCTCTTCCACTAGATGAACCAGGAGATGCGTCATAATATTGAAGAAGGATGGTGGGAACACCAATTCAAAACTAACAAGACATTGTACCACATCCTTCTGTAACCTTGGCAGAATATCTGGATTGATTACCTTCTGAGATATTGCATTGAGGAATGCACACAGCTTCACAATGGGTACTCGAACATTTTCCGGTAGAAGCCCCCTCAATGCAATCGGAAGCAACTGCGTCATAATCACGTGACAGTCATGAGACTTCAGGTTTTGGAACTTTTTCTCTGCCATATTTATTATCCCCTTTATATTAGATGAGAAGCCCGACGGCACCTTGATACTGTAAAGGACTTCAAAAAAGATTTCCTTCTCTGCTTTGGTAAGAGCATAGCTGGCACGACTTAAGTGACGCCCTTTATCCGTCTTGTTATCTGTATGCATGTTCTTTGGGTCTTTCATAATTTGTTGGTCCTCCCGTGCTTCAGGTGTATCTTTTGTCTTCCCATACACGCCTAGGAATCCTAGCAGGTTCACGCAGAGATTCTTCGTCACGTGCATCACGTCGATTGAAGAGCGGACACGCAGGACTTTCCAATATGGCAGCTCCCAAAATATAGATTTCTTATTCCACATGGGTGCGTGTCCTGTAGCGACGTCGTTCGGAACTGATTGACCGCCGGGACCCTTTCCAAAGATTACTTCTATGTCCTTGACCATACCAAATACATCATCACCAGCAGGGAGTTCAGGCTTCTTCCGGTGATCTGCCTCACCTTTGAAATGCTTGCCTTTCTTTCTTACGGGATGATTGGTCGGAATAAATCGTCGATTCGCCAGGTACACAACCTTCTTGCATGCCCTCTAACTTCAACTTCTCATTTTCTGTTTCACAGTCTCGCTTTGCATCAGAAATGACCCTACCAAGTTCATCAGCCGGCTCATCTGATGCCCGTTCTTCACCTTTTTCCTCTCCATTGTCTTCCATTGCAGTATCACTGTATTCAGGAAACATATGATGATAGTTGTTATCATCATATTCTTCTTCACCATATTCCATCATAACCCCTCTTTCCCCGTGCTTGGTCCAGCAATTATAGTTGGGCATGAAACCTTTCATAATCAGGTGGCCGCGAATGATTTTCGAGGAAGAGTACTCCTTGTTGTTCCGACATTGAACACATGGACAACGTATAAATCCATTCTCTTTGTTTGCCGTAGCCACATCGATAAATTTATCCACGCCTTTGATATACCCGGCTACCCGCCGGTCACCGTACATCCATTCCCGACCGTTCATCTGCATCATATAAGTAAGTTTATCAAAAAACAGGACATCATAAATAGTGAAATAACCAATTCACACCGACACATGAATTGTATCAATGACCTAGAAAAGATAAGATTGCTAACCTCGATCGAGGGAAATAAGCTCAAGTGCGTCTCGGACACCTTCTATATTTTTGTTCTATGAGAAATTCAACGGGATTTTTCACTCAAACATTTCAACAAACACCTTCAATGCATGCATGAGAAAAAACTAGCACACACCCTCACACCTTACACCATTCGAAAAAACAGAGTGGAGGCAGAGGGGGCTGGGGCGTTGCATTTATAGAGGGCAGGGGTCTTTAGTCCCGGTTGGAGCCAGCAACCGGGACTAAAGGTGCGTGCCACGCCACGTGGCTGTGGCCAAACCTTTAGTCCCGGTTGGTGGCTCCAACCGGGACGTATTCCCCCTTACCAACCGGGACGCATGCCCCCTGGCCCCGTGCCCGCTCCAACCGGGACGCGTGCCAGCATTAGTCCCGGTTGGTGGCGCAACCGGGACTAATGCTCCGAGGGGTCGTGAACGGATGGCCCTTTTTCCTCTAGTGGTTCGCTTCCGTAGAAAATTTTGATTTACTATGCCGCGAAACCCTTCAGTGGTATCAGAGCTAGATCTATGCGTAGATGTGTTTCACGAGTAGAACGCAACATGGTTGTTGCGGGCGTTGATGTTTTTTGTTGCAAGCCTCTTGTTTGTGTTCTTCTTATGACGCGGGATAGTGAGATTGAAGCGGTCCAGGCCAACCTTACGCGACGTCGTTCGCGAGACCGGCTCCGCACTTGACGTGTTGCTTGTTCCACACATGCGGCTGGTGGATGTCAGTTTCTCTCACTATAGTTGTCATGGGATTAACACTGGAGTTTGGCAACCATAATATCTCCGTTGTGGCTTTTCGTAGGTAAGAATCGTTCTTAGCATCTACTCCCATAAGCCACGTAAAACATGCAACAACAAAGTAGAGGCGTCTAACTTGTTTTTGCAGGGAGTGTTTTCTGTGATATGGTATGGCCCAAGATGTGATGTGTATAATGTATGCGATGATCATGTTTTGTAATGTTTCACGACTTGCATGTCGATGAGTACACAACCGGCAGGAGCCATATGGTTGTCTTTATAATTGTGTATGACCTGTGTGTCAACTTCTTATACGCCATGTAATAGTTTCACTTTATCGCTAAGTAGTTAGCAATAGTTGTAGTTGCTATTCGTGGTGGAGGCAATCATGATGGAGTGATGGAGATCATGCCGGAACGCACAACATGGAGATCATTGCGCGAAGATTGGCTATACCACGTCACATAAAGTTATATGCATGTGATGTTTATTCTTTTATGTATCTTATGATGCTTAGATCGCGACGGTAGCATTATAAGATGATTCCTCACTTAAATATCAAGATAAAAACTGTGTTCTCCCTGAGTATGCACCGTTGCGAAAGTTCGTCGTGTCCAAGCATCACGTGATGATCGGGTGCTATAGACTCTACGCTCACATACAACGGGTGCAAGCCAGTTTTGCACACGCGGAAATACTTGGGTCTAACTTGACGAGCCTAGCATGTACAGACATGGCCTCGGAACACATGAACCGAAAGGTTAAGCATGAGTCATATGAATGATATGATCGACACTTCGTTGTCCACCATTGAAGCCACATCTCTTCTCGTGATGATCGGATTAGGTGTGGTGAATTTGGATCGTGTTCACTAAACAACTTGAGGGATGTTGAATTTAGTGGGAGTTCATCTAGTAAGTTGATTAAGTTGAACTATTCATCATGAACATAGTCTAAATTGTACTTGCAAATACTGTAGATCACATGGCCAAGTCCAACTTCAACTTCAACGTTTTTGCTGAGAAGGAAAAGCTTAGAAACAATGGGTCTAACTTCACCAATTGGTTCCGCAATCTAAGAATCATTCTCTCTGGCGGTCAAAAGGACTATGTCCTTGGGAAAGCGTTAGGTGACCCCCCTGCTGCAACTGCGCCGACTGATGAGAAAGCTGTCTATCAGTCGCACAAAGATGATTATGGTGTGATTAAGAGCACCATGTTGTTTGCTATGGAACCGGAACTTCAAAATCGTTTTGAAGACTATCCCGGGCCCTTTGAGATTCTCGAAGAGCTGAAAACCATGTTTCAGACTCAGGCCCGTTCTGAGAGATATGAGATCTCTGAGAAGTTGTTTAACTGCAAGATGGAGGAAGGGAGTTCCGTTAGTGAGCACGCCATTAAGATGACGGGCTACACTCAACGCCTTGAGCAACTGGAATGCACGATTCCAGAGGAGCTCAAGATTGACAGGGTTCTGCAATCGCTCCCTCCCAGCTACAAAAGTTTTGTAGTGACTCATAATCAGACTGGTTCCACTGATACGATCACCGAGCTCTTCGCAAAGCTAAAGGCCGCGGAAGTGGACATCAAAAAGGATAATCATGTGTTGATGGTCAACAAGCCCACCTTTAAGAAAGGTAAGGGAGCAAAGAAGCCCTTCAAGAAGGGCGGCGGCAAGCGTACTGCCCCCGCTGAGAAGAAGCTCAAGTCTGGTCCTAAGCCGGACACTGAGTGCTTCTATTGCAAGGACAAGAGTCACTGGAAGCGCAACTGTCTGAAGTAATTAGCGGACAAGAAGGCTGGCACCGTCAAAGGTATATTTGATATACATGTTATTGATGTTTTCCTTACTAGCCCTCGTTGTAGTGCCTGGGTATTTGATACTGGTTCAGTTGCTAATATTTGTAACTCGAAACAGGAGCTACGGAATAGACGGCGGCTTGCGAGGGATGAGGTGACGATGCGCGTTGGCAACGGATCAAGAGTTGATGTGATGGCCGTCGGCACGCTCTCCTTAGTTTTACCTTCGGGATTAGTTTTAAACCTTAATAAATGTTATTATGTGCCTGCGTTGAGCATGAACATTATTTCTGGATCGTGTTTATTGCAAGACGGTTATTCATTTAAATCGGAGAATAATGGTTGTTCTATTTATATGAGTAACATCTTTTATGGTCATGCACCTCTTGTGAATGGTTTATTTCTTCTAAATCTCGAAAGGGATGAAACACACATCCATAACATTGAGGCTAAGAGATGCAAAGTAGATAGTGATATTACTACTTATTTGTGGCACTGTCGTCTAGGTCATATTGGTGTAAAGCGCATGAAGAAACTCCATTCTGATGGACTTTTGGAGTCTCTTGATTTTGAATCATTTGACACATGCGAACCATGCCTCATGGGCAAGATGATCAAAACCCCGTTCTCCGGTATGATGGAGCGAGCAACGGACTTGTTGGAAATCATACATACCGATGTATGCGGACCGATGAGTGTTTCGACGCGCGGTGGATATCGCTACTTTCTCACTTTTACCGATGACTTAAGTAGATATGGGTATATCTTTTTAATGAAACATAAATTTGAAACGTTTGAAAAGTTCAAAAAATTTCAGAATGAAGTGGAGAACCATCGTAACAGAAAGATTAAGTTTCTACGATCCGATCGTGGAGGTGAATATTTGAGTTATGATTTTCTCATGCATCTTAAAGCAAGCGGAATCGTTTCGCTACTCACGCCACCCGGAACACCACAGCGCAATGGTGTGTCTGAACGCCGGAATCGAACCCTATTAGATATGGTCCGATCAATGATGTCTCTTACTGATTTGCCGTTATCATTTTGGGGTTATGCATTAGAAACCGCTGCATTCACTTTAAATAGGGCACCATCTAAATCCGTTGAGACGACATCGTATGAACTGTGGTTTGGTGCTAAACCTAAGTTGTCGTTTCTTAAAGTTTGGGGATGCGAAGCTTACGTCAAGAAGTTGATGCCGGACAAGCTCGAACCCAAAGCGGAGAAATGCGTCTTCATAGGATACCCTAAGGAAACTATTGGGTATACCTTCTATCACAGAACCGAAGGCAAAGTGCTTGTCGCAAAGAACGGTTCCTTTCTTGAGAAGGAGTTTCTCTCGAAAGAAGTGAGTGGGAGGAAAGTAGAGCTAGACGAGGTTATTGAACCTTCTCTTGAATTGGAGAGTAGCGCAGCACCTGAAATTGTTCCAGTGCCGCCTGCACCAACAATAGAGGAAGCTAATGACAAGGATCATGAAGCTTCAGACGATGCTGCTACTGAACGTCGCAGGTCGACAAGGTCGCGTGCCCCTCCTGAGTGGTACGGCAACCCTGTCTTGACTGTCTTGCTAGTAGAAGACAGTGAACCTACGAGCTATGAGGAAGCGATGATGAACCCAGACTCTGAGAAATGGCTAGAAGCCATGAAATCCGAATTGGGATCCATGAGCGAAAACCAAGTATGGACTTTGGTGGACCCTCCTAGCGACCGAAAGGCCGTTGAGTGCAAATGGATCTTCAAGAAGAAAACGAACGCGGATGGTAATGTTACCGTCTATAAAGCACGGCTTGTCGCGAAAGGTTTTCGACAAGTTCAAGGTGTTGACTACGATGAGACTTTCTCTCCCGTAGCGATGTTTAAGTCCATTCGTATTTTATTAGCAATTGCTGCGTTTCATGATTATGAAATATGGCAGATGGATGTCAAGACTGCTTTCCTCAATGGCAACATTGATGAAGAGTTGTATATGATGCAACCCGAAGGTTTTGTCGATCCTAAGGATGCTAGTAAAGTATGCAAACTTCAGCGTTTCATTTATGGACTGAAGCAAGGATCTCGGATTTGGAACCTTCGTTTTGATCAAGTGATCAAGAGCTTTGGATTTGTTCCAAATTGCTATGAAGCTTGTATCTACAAGAAAGTGAGTGGGAGCTCGGTGACGTTTCTGGTACTATATGTCGATGACATATTGATTATTGGAAATGACATTAACATGCTTAATGATGTGAAGAGTTATTTGAACAAGTGTTTTTCAATGAAAGACCTAGGTGAAGCTGCTTATATATTGGGCATCAAAATCTATAGAGATAGACAAAGATGCCTGATAGCTTTAAGCCAGAGTACATACCTATACAAAATTCTGAAAAGGTTCAGAATGGATAAGGCAAAGAAAGGTTCAGTGCCTATGTTGTCAGGTAAGATATTGAGCAAGGCTCAGTGTCCAGCTACGGTAAATGATAGGGAAGCTATGAGCAAAGTGCCTTATGCCTCGTCCATAGGTTCTATCATGTATGCCATGCTGTGTACTAGACCGGATGTGTCCAATGCTCTTAGTTTGACGAGCAGGTATCAAAGTGATCCAGGAGTGGAACACTGGACAGCCGTGAAGAACATCCTAAAGTACCTAAATAGGACTAAAGAAATGTTCTTAGTCTATGGGGGTGATGAACAGCTCGTCGTAAAAGGTTACGTCGACGCTAGTTTTGACACCGACAAGGATGATTCTAAATCTCAGATAGGATACGTGTATATTTTGAATGGAGGAGCTGTGAGCTGGAGAAGCTGCAAGCAAAGCGTGATCGCGGGATCTACAGTAGAAGCGGAATACATGGATGCTGCAGAAGCGTCAAGTGAAGGAGTTGGGATCAGAAACTTCATCACTGAGCTTGGCGTGGTTCCAAGTGCATTGGACCCACTGGAGATATTGTGTGACAACACTGGCGCCATAGCACTCGCTAAGGAACCAAGATATCATCCAAAGACCAAGCATATCAACCGCAAGTTTCATATAATCCGAGATTATATAGCAGATGGAGATCTGAAGATTAGCAAAGTACATACAGATCTGAATGTCGCAGATCCATTGACTAAACCTCTTCCACGTGTAAAACATGATCAGCACCTCAGTGCCATGGGTGTGAGGTTGTTGCCAGATGTAAACTAGATTATTGACTCTAGTGCAAGTGGGAGACTGTTGGAATTATGCCCTAGAGGCAATAATAAAGATGTTATTATTATAATTCTTGTTCATGATAATGTTTATATTCCATGCTAGAATTGTATTAAGCGGAAACTTTAATACTTGTGTGAACAACACCGTGTCCCTAGTACGCCTCTAAGGACTAGCTCATTGATTAATGATGGTTAAGGTTTCCTAACCATGGACATGAGTTGTCAATTAATAATGAGATCATATCATTGGGGAATGATATGGTGGACAGACCCAAACTGCGCGAAGCAATTAGATCGTGTCATCGTGTTCGTCTTTGCGAAGCTTTTCTTATGTCAAATATTGTATTCCTTAGACCATGAGATAATACAACTCCCTGGTATCGGAAGAAAGCTTTGAGGTCATCAAACGTCATCCTATGAGAGGGTGATCATAAAGGTGTCTCTCAGGTGATCGGAAAGTATCTGTTGGGTTGTATGTATCGAGATGGGATTTGTCCCTCCCAAGTCGGAGAGATATACTTCGGGCCCACTCGGTAATTGATATCAACACCGCTTGCAAGCATGTGGTTAAGGAGTTAATCGCAAAGTGATATCGGATTACAGAACGAGTAAAGTACTTGTTGTGAACGAGATTGAACTAGGTATGACGGTACCGACGATCAAATCTCGGGCAAGTAAAATATCGCGAGACGAAGGGAATATATATATGGGATTGATTGAATCCTGGCATCGTGGTTCATCCGATATGATCATCGATGAATGTGTGGGAGTCAATATGGGTTTCCAGACCCCGCTGTTGATTATTGATAGAAGATCATGTCTGCATATTCTCGAACCCGCAGGGTCACACACTTAACATGTCTTGACGCTAGGATAGATTGGATAATTGGTTTATGAGTTTTTTGTTCGGAGTCTCGGATGGGATCCGGGACATCACGAGAGGTTCCGGAGTGGTCCGGAGAATGAGATTCATATAAGGCAGTGCAGTTTTTGGAGTTTGGAATTGTTCCGGGTTTATCGGTATTGTACCGGAAGCTTCTAGAACCTTCCGGAAGGGGACCAACGTGGCCCCACCTTCCGGGAGGGGGCATGGGCCTATGAGGGAGTGCCCTGGCCGCATTGGTCCAGGGGCACAAGGCCCCATAGGGCCCAGCCGGCCAAAGGGGTTTTAAACTCGAGATAGACCTTCTAGAAGGGGGGTTTCCTTGCCCCCCACTCCTTCTCCTTGGGGCCGCCGGTTTGGCTTGGGGGATGGGGCTAGGGTTGCAGCCGCCCACCCCTCTATATAGAGAGGGCTGGGGGCGCACCACCCCCTCACACCTTCCCCTCCAACCCTAGCCGCCCTGCTGCCCCTCCTCTCTCCCTCCCGACTGTTTGTAGGCGAAGCCCTGCTGCAGAAATTCTCCACCATATACACCACGCCGTCGTGTTGTAGATCCAATCCGTCTCTCCACCATACTTGCTAGTCCGAGGAAGGAGGAGACGTCGAGGTGCTGCACGTGTGCATCTCACGGAGGCACCGCCACTTGTGGTGCTAGATCGGATCGGATCGCGAGGAGGAGAAGCGAGTACGACTACATCACCCACGTTCCGACGAACGTTCCGCTGTGCGAATCTTCAAGGGTATGAAGATCTAATCCAATCTCTCTCGTTGTTTGCATCTCCTATATTAGATCTTGGCTTTCCCTCTGTTCGCTTCCGTAGAAAATTTTGATTTACTATGCCGCGAAACCCTTCATTCCGTAGGTAAGAATCGTTCTTAGCTTGTTACTCCCATAAGCCACGTAAAACATGCAACAACAAAGTAGAGGCGTCTAACTTGTTTTTGCAGGGAGTGTTTCTATGATATGGTATTGCCCAAGATGTGATGTGTATGTTGTATGCAATGATCATTTTTTGTAATATTTCACGACTTGCATGTCGATGAGTACACAACCGGCAGGAGCCATATGGTTGTCTTTATAATTGTGTATGACATGTGTGTCAACTTCTTATACGCCATGTAATAGCTTTACTTTATCGCTAAGTAGTTAGCAATAGTTGTAATTGCTATTCGTGGTGGAGGAAATCATGGTGGAGTGATGGATATCATGCTGGCACGCACAAGATGGAGATCATTGCGCGGAGATTGGCTATACCATGTCACATAAAATTATATGCATGTGATGTTTATCCTTTTATGTATCTTATTATGCTTAGATCGCCACGGTAGCATTATAAGATGATTCCTCACTTAAAGATCAAGATAAATCTGTGTTCTACCATGTATGCACCGGTGCGAAAGTTCGTCGTGTTCAAACATCACGTGATGATCGGGTGCTATAAACTCTACGTTCACATACAACGGGTGCAAGCCAGTTTTGCACACGCGGAAATACTTGGGTTTGACTTGATGATCCTAACATGTAAAGACATGCCTCGGAACACACGAACCGAAAGGTTAAGCATGAGTCATATGAATGATATGATCGACACTTCGTTGTCCACCATTGAAACCACATCTCTTCTCATGAAGATCGGATTAGGTGTGGTGAATTTGGATCATGTTCACTAAACAACTTGAGGGATGTTGAATTTAGTGGGAGTTCATCTAGTAATTTGATTAAGTTGAACTAGTTATCATGAACATAGTCTAAATTGTACTTGCAAATTTTGTAGATCAAATGGCTAAGTCCAACTTCAACTTCAACGTTTTTGCTGAGAAAGAAAAGCTTAAGTATAATGGGTCTAACTTCACCAACTGGTTCCGCAATCTGAGAATCATTCTCGCTGGCAGACAAAAGGACTATGTCCTTGAGAAAGCGCTAGGTGACGCCCCTGCTGTAGATGCGCCGGCTGATGAGAAAGCTGTTTATCAGTCCCGCAAAGATGATCATGGTGTGATTAAGAGCACCCTGTTGTTTGCTATGGAATCGGACCTTCAAAATCGTTTTGAGGAGTTCGCCGGGCCCTTTGAGATTCTTGAGGAACTGAAAACCATGTTTCAGACTCAGGCCCGTTCTGAGAGATATGAGATCTCTGAGAAATTCTTCAACTGCAAGATGGAGGAAGGGAGTTCCGTTAGTGAGCACGCCATTAAGATGCCGGGCTACACTCAACGCCTTGAGCAACTGGACTGCAAGATTCCAGAGGAGCTCAAGATTGACAGAGTTCTGCAATCACTCCCTCCTAGCTACAAAGGTTTTGTAGTTACTCATAATCAGATTGGTTCCACTGATACAATCACCGAGCTCTTCGCTAAGCTAAAAGCTGCAGAGGTGGATATCAAGAAAGATAATCATGTGTTGATGGTCAACAAGCCCCCCAGCTTTAAGAAAGGTAAGGGTGCAAAGAAGCCCTTCAAGAAAGACAGCGGCAAGCGCGTTGCCCCTGCTGAGAAGAAGCTCAAGTCTGGACCTAAGCCGGACACTGAGTGCTTCTATTGCAAGGACAAGGGTCACTGGAAGCGCAACTATCAGAAGTACTTAGCGGACAAGAAGGCTGGCACCATCAAAGGTATATTTGATATACATGTTATTGATGTTTACCTTACTAGCGCTCGTTGTAGTGCCTGGGTATTTGATACTGGTTCAGTTGATAATATTTATAACTCGAAACAGGAGCTATGGAATAGACGGCGGCTAGCAAGGGATGAGGTGACGATGCGCGTTGGCAACGGATCAAGATTTGATGTGATGGCCGTAGGCACGCTCTCCTTAGTTTTACCTTCAGGATTAGTTTTAAACCTTAATAAATGTTATTATGTGCCTGCGTTGAGCATGAACATTATTTCTGGATCGTGTTTATTGCAAGACGGTTATTCATTTAAATCGGAGAATAATGGTTGTTCTATTTATATGAGTAACATCTTTTACGGTCATGCACCTCTTGTGAATGGTTTATTTCTTCTAAATCTCGAAAGGGATGAAACACACATCCATAACATTGAGGCTAAGAGATGCAAGGTAGATAGTGATAATACTACTTATTTGTGGCACTGTCGTCTAGGTCATATTGGTGTAAATGCATGAAGAAACTCCATTCTGATGGACTTTTGGAGTCTCTTGATTTTGAATCATTTGACACATGCGAACCATGCCTCATGGGCAAGATGATCAAAACCCCGTTCTCCGGTATGATGGAGCGAGCAACGGACTTGTTGGAAATCATACATACCGATGTATGCGGACCAATGAGTGTTTCGACGCGTGGTGGATATCGCTATTTTCTCACTTTTACTGATGACTTAAGTAGATATGGGTATATCTATTTAATGAAACATAAATCTGAAACATTTGAAAAGTTCAAGGAATTTCAGAATGAAGTGGAAAACCATCGTAACAGGAAAATTAAATTTCTACGATCCCATCGTGGAGGTGAATATTTGAGTTATGATTTTCTCACGCATCTTAAAGCAAGCGGAATAGTTTCGCAACTCACGCCACCCGGAACACCACAGCGCAATGGTGTGTCTGAACGCCGGAATCGAACTCTATTAGATATGGTGCGATCAATGATGTCTCTTACAGATTTTCCGTTATCATTTTGGGGTTATGTATTAGAAACCGCTGCATTCACTTTAAATAGGGCACCATCTAAATCCGTTGAGACAACACCGTATGAACTGTGGTTTGGTGCGGAACCTAAGTTGTCGTTTCTCAAAGTTTGGGGATGCGAATCTTACGTCAAGAAGTTGATGCCAGACAAGATCGAAACCAAAGCAGAGAAATGCGTCTTCATAGGATACCCTAAGGAAACGATTGAGTATACCTTCTACCACAGATCCGAAGGCAAAATGTTTGTCGCAAAGAACGGATCCTTTCTTGAGAAGGAGTTTCTCTCGAAAGAAGTGAGTGGGAGGAAAGTAGAGCTAGACGAGGTTATTGAACCTTCTCTTGAGTTGGAGAGTAGCGCAGCACCTGAAATTGTTCCAGTGCCGTCTGCACCAACAATAGAGGAAGCTAATGACAAGGATCATGAAGCTTCAGACGATGCTGCTACTGAACATCGCAGGTCGACGAGGTCACGTGCCCCTCCTGAGTGGTACGATAACCCTGTCTTGACTGTCTTGTTAGTAGACAACAGTGAACCTGCGAACTATGAGGAAGCAATGATGAGCCCAGACTCTGAGAAATGGCTAGAGGCCATGAAATCCGAATTAGGATCCATGAGCGAAAACCAAGTGTGGAATTTGGTAGACCCTCCTAGCGACCGAAAGGCTGTTGGGTGTTTGAAGAAGAAAATGGACGCAGATGGTAATGTTACTGTCTACAAAGCACGACTTGTCGCGAAAGGTTTTTGACAAGTTCAAGGTGTTGAATACGATGAGACTTTCTCTCCCATAGCGATGTTTAAGTCCATTCGGATTTTATTAGCAATTGCTGCATTTCAAGATTATGAAATATGACAGATGATGTCAAGACTGCGTTCCTTAATGGCAACATTGATGAAGAGTTGTATATGATGCAACCCGAAGGTTTTGTCGATCCTAAGGATGATGATAAGGTGTGCAAACTTCAGCATTCCATTTATGGACTGAAGCAAGCATCTTAGAGTTGGAACCTTCATTTTGATCAAGTTATCAAGAGCTTTGGATTTGTTCCAAATTTCTACGAAGCTTGTATCTACAAGAAAGTGAGTGGGAGCTCAGTGACATTTCTGGTACTATATGTGGATGACATATTGATTATTGGAAATGACATTGCCATGCTTAACGATGTGAAGAGTTATTTGAACAAGTGTTTTTCAATGAAAGACCTAGGTGAAGCTGCTTATATATTGGGCATCAAAATCTAAAGTATTTAAATAGGAGTAAAGAAATTTTCTTGGTCTATGGAGGTGATGAGCAGCTCGCCGTAAAAGGTTACGTCGACGCTAGTTTCGACACCGACGCGGATGATTCTAAATCTCAGACAAGATACGTTTATATTTTGAATGGAGGAGCTGTGAGCTGGAGAAGCTGCAAGAAAAGCGTGATCGCGGGATCTACAGTAGATCGGAATACATGGCTGCTGCAGAAGCGTCAAGTGAAGGAGTTTGGATCAGGAACTTCATCACTGAGCTTGGTGTGGTTCCAAGTGCCTTAGACCCACTGGAGATATTGTGTGACAACACTGACGCCATAGCACTGACTAAGGAACCAAGATATCATCCAAAGACCAAGCACATCAACCGTCGATTTCATATAATTCGAGATTATATAACAGATGGAGATCTGAAGATTAGCAAAGTACATACGGATCTGAATGTTGCAGATCCGTTGACTAAACCTCTTCCACGAGCAAAACATGATCAGCACCTTAATACCATGGGTGTTAGATTGTTACTAGATGTAAACTAGATTATTGACTCTAGTGCAAGTGGGAGACTGTTGGAATTATGCCCTAGTGGCAATAATAAAGATGTTATTATTATAATTCTTGTTCATTATAAATTTTATATTCCATGCTAGAATTGTATTAAGCGGAAACTTTGATACTTGTGTGGTATATGAACAACACCGTGTCCCTAGTACGCCTCTATGGACTAGCTCATTGATTAATGATGGTTAAGGTTTCCTAACCATAGACATGAGTTGTCGATTAATAATGAGATCATGTCATTGGGAGAATGATATGGTGGATAGACCCAAATCAAGCAGAGCAATTAGATCGTGTCATCGTGTTCATCTTTGCGAAGCTTTTTCTTCTGTCAAATATTGTATTCCTTAGACCATGAGATAATGCAACTCCCTGGTATCGGAAGAAAGCTTTGAGGTCATCAAACGTCATCCTATGAGAGGGTGATCATAAAGGTGTCTCTCAGGTGATCGGAAAGTACTTGTTGGGTTGTATGTATCGAGATGGGATTTGTCCCTCCCAAGTCGGAGAGATATACTTCGGGCCCACTGGGTAATCGATATCAACACCGCTTGCAAGCACGTGGTTAAGGAGTTAATCACAAAGTGATATCAGATTACGGAACGAGTAAAGTACTTGCTGTGAACGAGATTGAACTAGGTATGCCGATACCAACGATCGAATCTCGGGCAAGTAAAATATCGCGTGACGAAGGGAATATATATATGGGATTAATTGAATCCTGGCATCGTGGTTCATACGATATGATCATCGATGAATATGTGGGAGTCAATATGGGTTTCCAGATCCCGTTGTGGATTATTGATAGAAGATCATGTCTGCATATTCTCGAACCCGTAGGGTCACACACTTAACGTGCCTCGACGCTAGGATAGAATGGATAATTGGTTTATGAGTTTTTGTTCGGAGTCTCGAATGAGATCTAGGACATCACGAGAGGTTCCGGAATGGTCCGGAGAATAAGATTCATATAAAGGAAAGCGGTTTTTGGGTTTCGGAATGTTCGGTATTGTACCGGAAGGTTCTAGAAGCTTCCGGAGTGGGACCAACGTGGCCCCACTTGTCGGAGGGGTGCGTGGGCCTACGAGGGAGTGTCCTGGCCGCATTGGGCCAGGGGCACAAGGCCCCATAGGCCCAGCCGGCCAAACCCTGGGGGAAACCCTAGGGAAACCTTCTAGAAGGAGGGGGAAAACTTGCCCCCACTCCAACCCTTGGGGCCGCCGCCCTAGGGCTTGGAGGAGGGGCCAAGGGGGCCGGCCAGCCCCCTATATATAGAGGGCAGGGGCGCAGCCCTCCTTCACCCCTCCTTGAACCCTAGCCGCCTACCTGCTGCCCTCCTCTCTCTCTCTCTCTCTCTCTCTCTCTCTCTCTCTCTCTCTCTCTCTCTCTCTCTCTCTCTCTCTCTCCCGACTGCGCGTAGGCGAAGCCCTGCCGCAGAAACTCTCCACCTTTGCACCACGTCGTCGTGTTGTAGATCCAATCTATCTCTCCACCCCACTTGCTGGACCGAGGAAGGAGGAGACGTCGAGGTGCCGTACGTGTGCATCTCTCGGAGGCATCCGCACTTGCGGTGTTGGATCGGATCGGATCGCGAGGAGGAGAAGCTAGTACGACTACATCAACCACGTTCCATTGAACGTTTCGCTGTGCGAATCTTCAAGGGTATGAAGATCTTATCTATCCCCCCTCGTTGTTTGCATCTCCTAGATTAGATCTTGGCTTTTCCCGTTCGCATCAGTAGAAAATTTTGATTTACTATGCTGCGAAACCCTTCACGAATCTCATATGGATAATGTACACACACACACATCATGTCCATTCTTAAGCCGGTGATAGGTGTCTCCCTCCCTTTGTATGCATGTGCACTGTGTGAGACATTGTAGTTTTCCTTGTGTTCATGGTCTAGGTGGCTAAAGCAAGTTGATTCTTCTCGACAAGTCTTGTAGGAACAGGGCGAGAACCGCAAACATCAATACTCCATAAAAATGTTTGCAAATGATCTTCATAGAAAATAAAGGGTAATATAGTTAGCAATATCATATGGACGTATTTTTTTGCACGAATCGAAATATTAAAATTCTTATAAAAAGATTCCACATCATACATCGATAATTTAACTTACTTTACAAATAACAAAGATCAACAGAAACTTCAATAGATGAAAATTACATTTGTGATTTGTTTCAACTAAATTCATGTCATCACATTAATCAGAATTACTTATAATAGTTCAAAAAATAGTGTGACTATAATCTACTCTGTAATTTACACTGTTAGCTCATTGATAACAATTTTTAGTTTAAACATATATTTACTTAGCCAACCACGCTACAATCATCTTGATTTTCAATTGCACTCTTGCCTCCACATGAATTTACCAATCACTCAATATAAAGCAACATTTGAACATGTGAGAATTTGATGATTTTTCATACATATAAACCAAAAGTCATAACTCAGTTGTGACAAAATGTTAACAAGATTGCATTGTTTTGGTATTTTCATAAGTATTTTTTCTTGTAATTACATGATGATATGTGAAATTATATGATACAATATCGAATTAGAATATATCTCTTACATAATTTGAACTTTATCAATTAAAAAAATTCATTCTACAACCTAACCTATGCAAATAATGAAATGGCCTGGTATGAAAGTGAACTAATATATAATATTAAGAAGTTGGAAGGCTGAAATTCTACCGATCTACACTCATGTGAAGATAAATTAAAGAATTTTGATGTGTGTATACTAAGAACAAATCGACAAACCATAAGTTGAATCAAGTGACTTAGCAATTTTTTCATTTAATTTAGTATGAAAAAATCCACATTACAACCATAATTTATAAAGCGTAGTTGTATAAATATAAGATAGTTTTAGAATATACAACTATCTAACATATATCTTATATGAGATTTCTAGAGTAAATTGATATGGTGCAAGTTGATTGAAGGATACTCTAGCGTGCAAAAAAATGCAGAGCTGGTGACGTAATATTATCTCGTGTTTAATTTATGCATAACTTAAGTTCCATGATGGCGTCTCGGGCTACAGCTTTGGATAGATTTAGGCTACGGGTCCTTAATTTAGACCAGAATACTACGAAAACATTCTTCCGCATGATAGGAACAATTATGTATATACTTGCAAGACAAGTTTGTAAAACCAATGAAACACAGCACATATGTCACGTTTTCGCAAGAAACAACTTTGTGCATATCTTCGGATGAATTGTCCTATACTAAAAGCTAGCAAACATTTCTTGGCCTCTTCCCCACACCATGCAACAACTTTACGTCAATGCAAACATATCTCATGCAGATAGTAGAACTCTCTCTCGAAATAGGCTTTCGCCCCGCTTTATAAATAAAGCCACATCAGACGAACTGATACAAGGTGATGGGAGAACCCCTTACAAAGCAGATCAAGATAGACAAGAAACACACGAAAGACCAAAACTTGCCACCGAAGACAACCACCCGAGAGCGGGGAGAACCGGTGCTCCACAATGACGCCCCCAAGAGAGTAACGACGCACAACGCCGCCGCCGCCGAGACCGAAAGTCGAGGGTTTTCACCCGGAGCCTAAACACGGAGAAGGTAGCCGCAGCGGCGCCCCCAAGAGGGTCACGATACCCGCAGGCATCGCCGTCGCTGGTGCAGAAGCACTGAGCTTTCGCTCGGAAAAACCTTCAAGCCGCTCCCCGTCACCCGCTCACGCTCGATGTCCTCGAGTCTGGCCTCCGACACACGATCTGGGAGCTGCCGAAGCCGAAACATCGCCAACACCGAAGTTCCCCAACGCCCGCTCCTCGCCACCCACATGACCAAAGAGGAGGACCATCACCACCGCCACGACGCTCGCCGAAGAGCCGCCCGCGCAGTCCACCTTCCGGGGCCGCCGCCCCGACGTCCACGAACTCGAGCCAAGTCTCCAACCAACGTCACATCGCGCCGACGCCAAGGAGGGCGGGGTAGATCAGACACAGACCTGCCAGAACCGAGCCACCCGACAGCCTAGGGGAGGGGAACAACCCTTCATCACCCACGGTGATTGCCGTCCGGGCGCAGCAGCAGTACCGACTAGGCCTAGATTAGGCCCAGATCAGGCCCGACCAAACCGGCCAAGCCCAGATCGGGCCATGTCAGCGCTGCCGCCGCGCTGCTGCAACCAGGCCGTCAGCGCCGCCGTCCACTGCAACCTGTGCTGATCTACCAGCGCCGCCGATGAACGATCTAGGCCGCCATGTCTTGCTGCCGGATCCTCCGCTACGCTGCTGCTGAAGCGCCCGCCGCCGAGCCGGGCGCCGGCCGAACCAGACGCGCCGCCGGGGGAGAGGCCGCGGCCGCGACGCCCGGGGACAACCCTCCACAGATGCGCCGCCCGTCGGTCGAGCTCGACACCCCGCCAGTCCTCACCGCCGCCAGGGGCCGCCGCCTGCGAGGGAGCCACCGCGTCGGGTAATGGAGGGCCTGCCGCCGCCGGCCCCGTGCGGTCTTTGCCGGGCGGAGCTCGCCGGCGGCGGCAGGGAAGGGAACGGGGAGGGAGGGGGAGGAGGCGGCCGGCCAGGGGCGCGCCTCGGTCGCCCTCGCGGGGACGACGCGAGACGCGATGGTGCGGGTCCTCGTGAATATCCTCGTCCAAAACTGCTTTTTAGACAGTCTGCAGATAGTAGAACTTGTTTTCATCTGAAGGAAACTTGTGCTTCATGTGACACACGTGTGCCTGCTTCCAATGAAAGCCTGTCCATACCTCAAAAAACTTTATGTGTAACGTGGCAGAGTTCCCGTCAAGCAGAGGATTTCACTCCAATTGATGGAACACGTATACGTGCATGAAAACTATACTTCACTGCATATTTTTCCGTGCAGGTGTAAGCACTACATGGATCTCGCACTAACGTACAAGTAATATACTCTATATAAGCATGTAGATATATATTTCTGGCAAACTTCCCACGACGGAACTGACGTGGACTTGTCCCTAATTTATTAAAGTTGTAGGCATGTACGGTACGTCGATCATACATAGCACCCGACATCGGTATTTTTTGCCAAATCTGCCCAAATCTGATAACTTCAACCAAGTCTAACCCCTCCACGAAGCTAATTCGGAATCTGACCCCTGGGTCGGCGCCATTTTAAAGGCGCCGAAGTTGTGCAGTTCGGCGCCAAGTCGCAGCAGCCGGGAAGCAAGCCAGAGGGGTCGGCGCCATTTAAAATGGCGCCGACCCAGGGACCAGATTCCGAATTAGTTTTATGAAAGGGTTAGACGTGGAATTAGTTTCGCCAAAAGGTTAGATTTGGCAAAAAATACCCCGACATAACTTTACCACGCGCATAGGCGAGAAGCCGAGAACTTCTCAGTGTAGTTTGGCCCTTCTCTGTTCTCAGCACTACATATATTAGTATAAGGTGCGAAGTTACGTGCAATCTACCCCTCTCATTGAGCCTCCTCTCCGATCGAGCCAACAACACTCGCATACTAGCATGCTCCCTGCTTTGAGCTCGAGATAGGCCTGAGATAAACAAAAGAGATCGAGCACCGTACCTTCACATGGACCCCCCCTGCATATCATACATATCACTAGCCATACATATCATCACCCTTTTTCCAACCCGATAACTTGCTCGCTAATAAACTATAAGCGCATAACAGAGACCGGCCGGTGCACACGGCACGGCAATTCCTGGAGCAGTAGAGCTAGATAGCTAGCTGAAAAGGGAAAGGATCAAAAGCCGAAAACCATGTCTTATCTCATCTCATCTCATCACCCGAGCCACCATCATGGTCATTCTGAAAATATCCTGGGCAGGAAGGAAAAAAGAAGATCGATCGCGATGGAGACGCTAGGCAAGAACTAGCTGTTATACATCTCTGCGTTTCGTGCTTTCTGCCATCAGCATCGTTGGTAGCTTTCCCTTGGACTGGACGAACAGTGAAATGCAGTACGTGCTGCTGATCAATCGACAATCGGGCTACATAGTTGTCGGCGTTTAGCTCGAGGCCGGGCGGGCGACCGTGGTGCGCGGGAAAGGCGCATCAGGGCCTGCCTGCCCAGGAACTCCGGCAGCTAGCTGCATTCATCTGGGCAGAGTGCGGCCTAGCTATAGCTGTGGGAGCGAGCGAAAGCGGCGGTCCAGCCGGGCATCATATCGCACTATCAGGCAACGTTAGGGCTTTAAAGGTCTATGCATCCCGTCTGAGCGTGGTGCACGGTGCCTCAGCGGATCGACCCATCCGAATAAATGCGTTCGGCTTTATCCATCCATACATCTAATCTAGGGCTTGGTTGCGTCGGCCAGACAAGCGCGAACAACGTGAGGTGTCCTGCCCATTGGCGACGCTTGCCCACCCATCAGCCATTATGGCGGTGATTCAGATGCGCGCAGAGGCACCGATTCAGACGTAACCGTGGCAGCGATTTAGAGGCGTTGCGCGGAAGGCTGACCGGCGGTAGCCTGCGCCATCAATAGCGATGAAACGGCACACTGACTGACTGGACACTTCAATGCAGTCTATTCAGCCTCCGCGCCGGTATCCGATGCCGGTCCTTTTTAACTTTCCATCCACGGCCACCTTCTCCCCACAGAACACCATTCTCTCCTCCTTCTCCTCTTCGTTCTCCACTAACTGTAGCTAGCCATGGCCGGTGACGAGGTTCGATCTCGCCAATGCCCATTGTTATGAGCTTGGGTTTTGGAGAAGATGGGGGTGCTGGAGATCGCGGAACGGTTAACAGAAAAGCAACCAGAGGACACGAGATTTACCCAGGTTCAGGCTCCCGGAGGGAAAACCCTACTCCTACTTGCCTTCTCTTGATTACGGCGAAACCAAAAGTTACAAGGGTGCGCAGATGCAATCTGGCGTGGAGGTGTGTATGCGGTGGTATGAGAGAGACCCTCCTCGTCGTACCCTCCTAGCCTTTATATAGAGATAGACAGGTACCGGGCACAGATCGAGTAGGTTACAAGTTTAGGGTTTGCCCCTTTGAATATTCTATCTTGTTCTAGTCTTGCTCTCCAAGGATCCGAAGATGTCATGGGCTTGGGCCACCCAAAAATCTTCATGGGCCGCGTATATTCTCGTGGGCCTTCCTTGGGCTGGACCAGGTATGCTGATGCCGTGTACCCGTAGGGTATAACCATGTCAGTAGCCCCCGAGTGTTCAGTCGAATCGTAGATTTGGCTGAGGACTCTTCAATCTTTCGGATGCATCTATTTTTGTTCATCAAAGTGTGATTTTAGTATGTAGGGATTGTTGATGCGTGTGTCTGACTCTCCTGACGGATTAGGTCAGTTAACTGTCTTAGGACAAAACAATACGATCTTCTTCAAATTCGAGTCCCTCAACTCGAACCTGGAACAGATGCTGACGCAAATTCGACTCAGGCCGTTGAGGACTTACATGAGTAGAATCCCAGTTGTTTTCGAATGATGCACCCAACGCGTCTGTCGGGATTTTCATCGTGCATGTTAGCATGGATTTTCACTAGCAGAGCGCAGTCGTGTGCGTTGCCAGACCATCAAATGGTATCTGTAGGTCTTATCTTTGCATCGCAGACACATCATCCGAAATTTTATCACCGCGGAGGTGTTTCGGGTGGCCAAGGAGAATGTTACTTACTTAGCGTTGGTTGGGGCAAAGTTGCCGAAAAGTTTTTGCATTCGGATCCGAAGGATCGGAGTCAAAGAATTCATAGGGTGCGCGACCAGCGCTCCCTATGGGAGTAGCCCCCGATTGTCTGTTCGAGTCGTAGACTCGAGCAGAGACTTTAATTCAACCTTATAGGCTTCAGGTCCGTAGGACACAAATTTTTCGGATGCTTGAATCAATCCTCCCTATAGGAGTAGCCCCCGAGTCTGTAGTGGAGTCGTAGACTCGACGTAGGACTCGAAGAATAGGTCATTGGCGTAGCACGCTATTAATGCTTCGGGTGCGCAGCCAGCGCTCCTGATAGGAGTAGCCCCCGAGTAGTTGCTCGAATCGTAGATTCGGGTGAGTACTTTTAGCTGTTACCGTTGCCAGTATGGCGTTGATGACGTCAGTGCTGACGATCAGTGACCTCAAACGTCTGCAGCGCCAGAGGTGACGCGACTGGACGAAACGTGGGTCCCACTTTCTGACTTGGGGTTGACTGGTCACACATGACGTGGCGATAATTACGGCGTCTCCTCGGTTTCCGTGCATAGTGGACGGCGTGCGAGCGACGGTTTGCTGCCGTGCTGACACGTGGACGGTTGGATTTGATGCTGGCGCTAGGGCTTCCTGATGGACGGTCACTGTTCATCGTCTTCGTCCTTATAGATGTGGGAAAAAATTGGGGTTTGTTTTCACCGCACCCACTTGCTTTCTACTACTTCCATTCTCTTGAGCTTTTTTCGCTGCACGGCTGGAAATTCTCCGAGTGTTTCCCTCCTCTTTCCTGCGCTCGCACCGCCGCTGTCGTCGCGCTGCAATGGTGAAATCAAAGAAAGCCTCCACTAGTGCTGCCGCCGACGACAAGAAGGGCACCGCCGCCACTCGTGTCACCGATGGTGGGTGGCGGCGCACGGAGACGCGTGAGGGCGACCTGCGCAAGCTTCGTGAGCGGGGTTTAATCCCTCAGGACAAGGAGGCCATCAAGATCCCCGGCGACGAGGTATTTCCCCGTCCTCCTGCAGGGTTTCGGGTGATGTTCATCGCCTTTGTTATCCGTGGCCTTTCTCTCCCAGTCCACGACTTCCTTCGTGGGCTATTGTTCTTCTATGACATTCAACTCCATCATCTTTCCCCCAATTCTCTTCTTCACATTGCTTGTTTTGTTACTTTTTGCGAGTGCTGTCTCGGTATTGAGCCGCACTTTGGCCTCTTCCGGAAGCTCTATTATGTGAAGAGGCAGTCCGGCTCCGATGGAGTTTATCTGATTGGCGGCTGCGTCATTTCTCTTCGATCTTCTGTTCTTTTCTTCTCTCTCTCTCTCTATGTCCGAGTCCATCCAGAACTGGCGGAGGAAGTGGTTTTATATCCGCGACTCCACAGTGGACGAGCAAAACTTTGGCCTTGCCCATTTCGACTGCACCCATAAAATCGTCCCGAAGAGGTCCTGGAAGAACCACATCTTGGAAGGTGAGGTGGAGGAGATAGAGGAGCTCTATCGTCGGGTGGAGGACCTCCAGGTGATTGCGGAGAAGGAGGTGAACGGTGTGGACATTATCCGCACCTTCCTAAAACGTCGGGTGCAGCCACTCCAGGCTAGGGCGCACCCGATGTTCCTTTATTCTGGTCGTCACGACCCTACGAGAGTTGCAACTGAGGAGCTTTCCAAGGGGGACCTTGACAGAGTCCTCTGGCCGCTGTTGAAGTACAAAACTAACGAGGACCTTCCAGGGAAGTCGCAGACTCCTCCGTTCCGTGCTTCTCGACTCGTTCCGCAGGTGTAGATCTAGGACGTGCGCGTAGCGCTATTTTCGAGTGCGTTTTCTTTGCAGTTATATTTTCTGAAACTTTGTCTTCATTGTGCAGGAGTTCAAGGTGCCTAGCATGGTGCCTCCACTACCCGAATGGTTTTCGGATGCGCCGGACAATGAAATCGTGGACTCCATGTCCGAGCTTCCCTCGGCGCAGTCACCGACCGAGGAAGCCCCCGAGGCGACCGAGGAGCAGACCCGAAAGCGGGCACGGTGCTTGAGCGAATCTTCGGATGCCTCGACTCCGCCAACTCCTAGGGACCCGCTGTGCCTTGTCCGTCACGGTGATGGTGACTCTTCCTCTCCCATCCCAGCCGTTCCTGTGCAGGCTGTAGCGCCGCAGCCATCGGCGAAGAGGAAGAAGGAAGAGACGAAAGGCTAGAGGGCCCTACCTGTTTTTAATTTGAGCAACATGGACTCGTAAGTAACTTCGGATGTGTTTTGCTATTTTTCTTTGTCTTGTTGCTTTCCTGCCTTTGATTATTGTTTTCCTTTGCAGCCACTCCTCCGAGGGCTCGTTTAGCGATGCCACTCAGGAGATGGTAGGGGAGTCGAAGATGACGCCTCCTCCCTCTCAGACGGTGGCCACCTCTGGGGGCGCTGCTCCGAACCCTTCTCCGCAGGAGGTTTGGGTGATCGTCTCCTAGAAGACTACAGCCGGACCTTCGGAGTCTCCGTCTGAGCATGTAAGTATGTTCTCTCTTGCTGTGGGGGGAGCCCCTGAGCCGTGTTTTCTTATGATCTGCTGATCGTTGCTTCTTCTTTGCATGTCTCGGGGGGAGCCCCCGAGAATTTTTCATATGCTTGATCTTTTGCTTGTTTCTTGGGCGCAGCCCCCGAGCACTTGGCTTGACAAGTTGTTTCTTCTTGTAGCCTTTTGTGCAGGGTGCGAACGAGCTGGTGAAGCAGCATCTGGCGTTGGAGGCCAGCCTGCGGCAGCTTCAAGATATGTCCATAACTAATCCTTTATTATTCCGTCTGCTTGCTAGCTAGTTGAGCTCGTGTACGTTCTTTGCCCTTCTGCAGATGATAATAACACTGCCCTCCGCGAGCTTGATGCTCTCAAAAAGAGCCTTGGGAAAGAGGAGAAAAAGGCTGAAGATGCCGTTGGGGCGAAGGAGTGGCTCGAGCGGGAGCTTGATGATGCAGCTGCGGCCAAGGAGCGCATGCAGAAGGAAGCTACGGACCGCGAGCAGCAGCTTGATACCGCCGTGGCTTCGCGCGAGAAGGAGGTTGCCAAGAAACTGATGGCTGCTGCCAGCGCTATTTCGGGTGAGTAGTTTCGCCTATATGCTCTGTTTCGGCTGTCTTGTGTCTGTGCTTTTCTTCGACTCTTACTGTGCTTTTTCCATTTCTCTAGATGCCGCGGGCATTGAGTTCAAACGCAGTGCTATGGAGCACGGTAGTGCTTTGGATGATGCTACTACGGCGGTCGAAGACTGCTGCAGCACTGTGGTTGGCTCTCTTGCCAAAGCCAAAGAGGTCCTCGGGCGCTTCTATAAGGAGCTCGTTCCCAAGGGTGCTGCTCTTGAGGATGTCGACTTGTTGGCGGATGCGTTGACAGTGGATGCGCCTGTGGCCTATAAGCGCAAGCAGAAGGGCATCGACGCATCCATGGGGCTGGCAATGGTCATGGCATCTAGAGCGGAGCTGGATCTTCATCAGGTCACCTCCCAGATGCCGACGGCCCCTGACGGTTCCGAGGTAGCCTTCGCTCTCTTCGCCGCCCGCTGTAAGTGCTATGGGTCGAAACTTATTGATCTCCTAGTGAAGTATGCCGCGAAGCAGCAGGAGGAGGTCAAAGGCAGGCGCTCTGGCTCCGAGGCCACTCAGGATGCTTAGGCTATGTCCTTCTAGTTGTAGGTTAGTTGTTTCCTACTTTTGCTGTAATGTCTTGATGAACACTTCGTGTACCACGCAGTGGCTTTTGTTGTATATAATGAGCCTTCGAGCTGTTGCCCAATCTTGTGTTTTTATGTATCCTTTTTGTTTTCCTTAGGGACCTTCGAGTGATGACCCTATCGATACTTCGTCTGCTCCGCAACCGCGGCCATCCTTGGATGAGGCGTCGTAGCTTGTTTTTCTTCGCGACCACGTCCGCAGTCTTGAGAAGGAGTTGCTTGGCATCCGCGGCCATGCGGACGTTTGGAAGTTGAAGGCGGAGCGAGGTGCCGCCAGAGAGGAATATCTGATGGGGGAGCTGCGGCAGTTGGCCGAGCAGCTGCAGTGTAAGTTTCTTCGAGCTGTTGCTCATATTTCGGATGTGTCTGTTAGCGGACCATCTTACTTTGTAGTTGTTGCAGGTGCTAACCTTGTTCCGAGGGAGGAGAAGGAGCGCGTTGCAGTTCGTATCAATTTCCTGACCCAGCAAGATATGGAGGTTGGCGGATTTTTCTGGATGGACCGCGACCGTGCCATGGTCCTTGCGACTGTGCAGGATCGTGCCCACCAAGTGTCACGGGTGCTTCGGCAGGTGAATACCTCCTTGGCATCGATTGTGCACGTCATGTTTCCCCTAGATGAAACACCATCGGCTCTCTGGGACTTGCTGGCGAAGTTTCGGGATGTGCGTCATATCAGGGAGCTGGTGCGGCACCAGTTAGTTGCGGGGGTGAAGGCCGCCCTTTCTCTCGTGCGACTGCATCGCCCTGATGTGGATCTTGCGACTATGGCGGATGGACCGCCCCTCGACCAGATGGTGGCCTATGAGACATGCGCCCGCACTATGCGGCTGTTAGGCAGTATGCCGAAGAAGTTGTAGATCTCTTTGAGCACCGTGCATAGGTGATCCTTCAGAATAGGTAGGACTTGTAAAAAGATAGATGTAAAATTTGTATATATTTTGACTGGGCGTGTTGTGCCCTTTTCTTTGAAGGTTGATTGTATTAGCACGTGGTGCTTATTCGTATGTATGCCCTTTTCGTTAGACTGACGTGATCAGCTACTCAGGTGTACATGCGTTATCCTTAGCCGACGAAGTCGTGAGGTGAGGGGGAGCCCCCAAGTGTGCTTTAGCATAAATAAATGCGAGAGAAAGATAGATTTTGGGGCGAGACACTTAGCTTTATTCATATCGTAATGAGGAGGTACATTGTTCGGCTGAGTAGCCTTGGCTGAATAGCCTTATTGAAAGTAAGTGAGGATAGCTAGGGGTAGAAGCGTCGCAATTGTGCGACGTTCCATGGGTTGGAGTATGCGAATCCAGACTCCACATGCTTGAGGCGATATACGCCACCTGGGATGACTTTGGTGACGACGTAGGGTCCTTCCCAGGGTGACTCGAGATTCTTCGGTCGCTCTTGCTTGAGTCGTAAGACGAGGTCTCCTTCGACGAAGGACCTTGGGCGCAGCCGGCGGCTGTGATAGTTGTGGAGGCTCTGCTGGTAGACCGCCGATCGAGCCACGACGATGTCGCGTGCCTCGTCGAGTGTGTCGACAGCGTCTTCGAGTGCGGCCGTCGATTCGGCTTCGCTGTAGGCGACGACCCGTGGGGCCTGATGGCGTACTTCTGCAGGCAACACGACTTCGGCTCCGTGAACCATGAAGAAAGGCGTGTAGCCAGTTGAGCTATTTGGCATTGTGCGTAGGCTCCAGAGGACGAGGGTAGCTCTTCTGCCCATGCTCCCGCAATCCGCTCGAGTGGGATTAGTAGGCGTTTCTTGATGCCACCACCGACGAGGCCGTTGGCCTTTTTGACCTGCCCGTTGGTTTGTGGGTGCGCCACGTAGGTGTATGATATGTTGATCCTGAGGCCTTCGCAGAAGTCCTGGAATTCTTTGGAGATGAAGTTCGAACCGTTGTCGGTGATGATGTTGTGCGGCACGCCAAACCTATATACTATGGATTGGAAGAACTTCACGGTCGTTTTACCCTTTTGGTTGGTAACGGGCATGGCCTCGATCCACTTGGTGAACTTGTCGACTGCGACCAAGAGGTAGACGTGGCCTCCTTTCGAGGACTTGGGCATTTTGCCTATCATGTCGTGGCCCCATTAGGCAAAGGGCCAGGCCAAGGGTATGGGCCTGAGCTCCGATCCTGGTGCGTGCGGTTTGTGTGCGAACCTCTGGCACCCATTGCATCTTCGGACAATGTCCTTGGCGTCGTACATGGCCGTTGGCCAGTAGAATCCGGCTCGTAGAGCTTTGGCGACGAGTGCGCGGCTGCCCGCGTGATGGCCGTAGATGCCCTCGTGGATGTCTTGGAGGATGGTTTTGCCGTCATCGATGGTGACGCACCTTTGGAGCACACCCGAAATGCTGCGCTTGTAGAGCTCGCCATTGATGATGGTGAAGGCCTTGGACCGGCGAGATATGCGCCGGACATCTGTCGGGTCATCGGGCAGTTCCCTGTTTATTAGGTACTGCAGGTACGACTGAGTCCATGTTTCTTGGATTGCCATGACCTGCATCAGGTTGACCACTGCAACCTCTGTGTCGAGCTTTTCAGGTCCTTCATGTCCTTCGGGTAGCGCAACCCCCGAGTGCTCTGCCTCTTCGGGTGATCCCTTGGGGAATTTCCTTTTGATGGATGGCACACAGATCTGTTCAAGGAACACACCTGGTGGCACCCATGCGCAGGTGGAGCCGATATTGGCAAGTCGGTTGGCCTCTTCGTTGCTTTCTCTGCCAACATGCCAAAGCTCGCAGCCGTCGGAGTCTCCTTCGAGTGAGTTGTAGAGCACGCGGTACGTGATCATGTTGGCGGCGTGCGCGTCGCACTCGTTCATCGTCTGCTGGACGACGAGGTTCGAGTCACCATAGATGACCAGGCGCGTTGCGCCGCATATCTTGGCCATCATCATGCCTTGGATGAGGGCCTCGTATTCGGATTTGTTGTTGGAAGCCCGGAATTTCATCCGCAAGACGTACTTCATCTTGTCGCCCTGCGGGGATGTCAATATGACCCCGGCTCCTTCTACAGCCTCGCGCTTGGAGCCGTCGAAGTGCATTGTCCATGATTGTGTCATGTCCGGGGTGTCCGGTAGCTGCAGCTCCATCCAGTGGACTAAGAAGTCCGGGAGGACCTGAGACTTGATAGCATGGCGTTTCTCGTAGATTATGTCTAGAGGGGACAGTTCGATGCCCCACGGGGCCACGCATCCTGTGGCCTCCGGGTTGTTCAGGATGCTGTTCAGGGGTGCCTCATTGACGACCATCACCTGATGTTCCTGGAAGTAGTGGCTTAGCCGACGAGCCGTCATGAACACGTCGTAGGCGAGTTTCTGGTAGTGAGGGTACCTCTGTTTAGTTGGCGTCAATACCTCGCTGAGGTAGTAGATAGGGCGTTGGACCCCATGAGTCGTGCCATCTTCGGGTCGTTCGACCACGACCATGGTGCTTACCACTTGATGTGTGGCTGCTATGTATAGCAGTAGGGGCTCGCGTTCCTTTGGTGTGACTAAGACGGGCGAGGTGGAGAGAAGCCGCTTCAGATCTTCGAATGTGTCGCCTGCTTCAGGCGTCCACTCGAATTTGTCTGCTTTGCGTAGCAGCTGGTAGAAAGTCAGAGCCTTCTCGCCCATGCGGCTGACGAACCTGCTCAGCGCCGCGATGCGTCCAGCGAGCTGCTGGACCCCTTTGAGGTTCTTCGGCTTCTCCATGGCCATTATGGCCCAGATTTTCTTCGGGTTTGCCTCAATCCCTCGCTAGGAGATGAAGTAGCCGAGCAGTTGGCCAGATGGGACGCCGAAGGCGCACTTTTCTGGGTTCAGCTTGATCATGTATCGATCAAGGTTGTCGAACGTCTCGTGGAGATCGTCGATCAGTGTTTTGGCCTCCCTTGTTATGATTACTATGTCGTCAACATTGACCTATATGTTGCGGCCTATCTGGCTCTTCAGGCATGCCTGCATGCACCGCTGGTACGTGGCACCTGCGTTCTTTAGCCCGAAGGGCATTGTGTTGTAGCAGAACACCCCGAACAGCGTGATGAACGCCGTTTTCTCCTAGTCTTCGACCTTCAGTCGAATTTGGTTGTAGCCTGAATAGGCGTCGAGGAAGGAGAGTTTCTTGCATCCTATAGTTGAATAGATAATCTGATTGATCCGAGGGAGAGGGAAGTGATCCTTCGGGCAGTGCTTGTTTAGCGAGGTGAAGTCCACGCACATCCGCAGGATGTCCGTGTCCTTTTTAGGGACCATCACGGTGTTGGCCAGCCATTCACTTTCCTTGATCTCCCTGATGAAATCAACGTCAAGAAGTCTATTGACTTCGACTCTGATGGCTTCGGCCTGTGGCTCGGACAGTCGTCTGATTGACTGTTTGACGGGTTTGGCATCTGGGAACACATTGAGTGCATGCTCGGCGAATTCCCTAGGAACTCCTGGCATGTCCGCAGGACACCAAGCGAAGATTTCCCAGCGCTCACAGAGGAATTCGACGAGCGCGCTTTCCTATGTGAGGCTGAGGTCGTTGGCGATCAGCGCCGTCTTGGATGTGTCCGTCGGGTGGACTTGCACCTTTTTCGTGTTGACTGTTGAGTCGAACGACATGTCGGGTGCGTTTTTCCTTGAGACTGGGGGTGCCCCATTGTCTATCACTTCTCGGAGCCTTGTGAGCTCCTCCTGCATGCCGAATGACTGGGAGATTCTGTTGAAGTCCCTGTCGCGATGATCCAACCGGGTGAAGCTCCTGTGGGCCGTGATGACGCCCCTAGGTCCTGGCATCTTGAGTAGCAGGTACGCATAGTGTGGTACTGCCAGGAACCTTGCGAATGCCACGTCCCCGAGGATGGCGTGGTATTGTGATGGCCAATCCACCACTTCGAACTCGAGTCGCTCGCATCGAAAGTTATCGGGCTTACCGAAGATGACATCGAGCCATATCTTTCCCAGGGGGAATATGCCCTTCCCTGGGATGATACCGTGGAACATTGTGTCGGATTGTTCCAGGCTGCACAGCAGGATCCGCATTGCTGCTAAGGTGCCAGCGAACATCAAATTGATGCTGCTGCCGTCGTCCATGAATACGCGGCTCATCTCGAACCCTCCGATCTACGCCTCGAGCACCAGGGCGGCATGACCTGGGCGAGGGATTTGACATGGGTCGGTGAATGTGATGCAGGACTCCGAACCGCTCAGGTACTCAGGGATGGCGGGTGGAGCAGTCACATCCAAGTTGACTTGGCGGGTGATCTTCTTTTGTACCCTGTTTGTTGGGCGCCCTTTTTGGATCATGCGGTGACCCAGCATACCGCTGCATGTGTAGTACACTATAGTCGTTGACATGACATCCACAGAACACCGTTCCGTAAATATCACGTCCCTGAGAGTGGTACAACAGAAACATTATGGGTCCATATTACAAAGGTGCACACATTATTATTATTACAATACCGGAAGTTCAAGACTTCCCAAAGATCCAACTTACAAACCAAAATATAAGATGTTCAGCGGAATTTAAAAGTAACAACCCCGACTAGGAGTGGGGCTCAACATCTTATTCTATAGGGTTCATGCTACTCGGCTCCGTTAGTTACTACCAACTAGGTACTTATGTGGACTTGTTCTAATCAACACCGTAGCGGATCTCGTAGTCCACGCCTTCAACTCCTCCGGATAGATCAGGTTCCTCGTAGAACACATCTTCTTGGCATTCAGCTTCATACATTGGCACGTCTTCGGGATCCTCAGATTCTAAGCAAGGGATCAAAGGAAAGGATGAGTAACAGCGTTACCCAACAAGTTCATTATATGCAAGGTGGGAAGTTTGATGCTCTAACTACCACCTCGGATTATAAATCCTTGGCATTATGCAGTTTTTTGTAAATCTTTCTTCAAAGATTGATTTTATTCTGAAAAACTATGACAATCAGCCTTCACAGGTTGACCAGAACTTTCATGGAGTTCCTTTCCTGCCCCGTTCGTAGCTCCTTCCCGGAACAGGGAGTAACAAGTTACAGTTCTTACATTCTGCAGAGGTGCGTTACTTTACCCATGAGAGATCAACTCCTTGTTGCACAACCGGGCGTACTTTCTCGTCCACAATTCCATGATGTGGGGCCCAATAGTTGGTCCAAGCCAATCACTGCCCCCTTCGTGACCCCGCATGCCTCCTTGGTGTACACCATGCCCACATAATGAATTACGACAATGGTTTGTACAAACTGTTAGATGCCAGAACTATTGTGGGACGTTGAGGGTTCCCACCCATATGCTGCATATCCTCTACGAATTACCAATTAATATGCACGCTACGAGGATAACAGCCACGACCTGCACATCCGGCTTCATGCGAGAGGAAGAAGATACAGCTGACTTCTCTGTCCATTCCAAATCTCATGGCTAACGCGTAATATACGGCGCTAGAATCACTGATGTCAGGGGTTGTTAAGTCCCTATTTGATCATCATTGTCGCAATTAGAACTCTAAGTTCTATTGCTACATTATATCACCACTTAGGATGATATCTATGATTTCTTTGTTTATGAAAATAATATTTTATTCCTTTTATATCATATATGATAACACACAATTTGCAAATACTTTGATAACGACTCTTTAAAGGACATGAGCAAGTGATGAACTTGCCTTGTGATGGCAAGGTAGTGAAGTCTGATGCTTGCACTGGACTTTGAGCTTCTAGTTCTACAAAAACATCATTATTTCCCGGTAAGGACAATATTTAAAGAAGCAAAATGATTATGCAGATAATGTAGTGCATTATTCGAATTTATATGCATTTACCCTAAAAAGTTTCTTTTTTGAGTAATGAAGGGTTTATAAATATTTCTTTTTTAATATTTATAACATGGATTGATTTATTTTATTTTATTTCCCTTTATTTGACTTTTATTGATTTAATAATTCCTTTAGGAATTATTAATTATACCTTAAATTTATTACTAAATATTTATTTAGTATTTTTCAAAAATACCATAATATTAATATATAATGAAAGTGATTTTTATTTATTTTTATCACCTTTCAATAATTTTGTAAAATTCCATAGGGAATATATAATTTACAAAATTCTTAATAAAATTTAAATGTCTAAAATTTTATTTCTTAATTTATTTGGATAGTGTGGATTATTGTGAATCCAAAAATATTTTATTTATAATTTTTTGGACTATTATTTTATTTTCTAGTATTTAATTAAGTCGAGGGGTATTTTGGTCTTTTCCTTTTTATTAAAACATGCCTGAAAGAATTTCCGGGCTGTTTTATCTTATTGGGCCCTGTTGGCCCACTAGTACTAGACAAAAGAGCCACCCCGAAGGGTCTGGCCTAGCTCGGCCCACTCCTCACTGCCTCTCTCTCTCTCACTCGAGTTCATCCTCTCCTCCTCTGACCCGACCCCGTGGCCGGCGATGTCTCCACCGGCGATTCCTGCCGCCGTCGGCCGTTCTGGTCGCCACCGTGGTGTATTAGGGGGTTGTCGACGACGTCCGTTCATTCTATCCAATTGGATTCGAGTCTAGGGCTCTCCTGTGATGGATCGATGCCGTCCCGAACCCTAGGGTTTGGGGATTGGCATGGATTCAAGTGCTACCGTGGTCGTCGTGCGTTGAGGTGATGCTCTACACCTCTAGGCGTAATCAAGGTTGTTGTCATGGCGCCGTGCGGGTTGCAGCGCCCCCTCTGGGGTGCTCCCCGTGCCGCCATGGCCGTCGGCCCCCTGCTTCCTCTTCTATCCTTCAACGAGGACCTACGGTGAGTTTGATTCCCCTCTCCTGGTGCTCTCTGTGTTTGTTGTTTCGATGCTAGATGTTAGCAGTGTCCTCTCTGGCTACTGTCTAATTCAGATTAGGATGATTATCCCTTTTGGGTTCCTGTGATGTGCTTGTTCATGTACTAGATGAATTGATTCATGTTTAGATGATCTGTACACATGTTAAAGGCTTATTGACCTGAGGATTGTTTCTTAAAATGATATATGATGTTTCTGGTGGCTTACTAGATGATTTGATGCTTGGATTGCATCTGACTCAGATGATGTGGTTGTATGGGAAACATGCTTGGTCAAGCCAATGATTTCATAGCTTTCTACTGTTTATTGGATTCATGGTCCTGATTATGGTAGGATACAACTGCTGTCCTAGTGCTGTTAGTTTGGGGATTAACATGTTGTATGAGATCATCATGATCTCAGGCAGTGAAGTGTACATAAAAATATCCTAGTTATGATTCCTGTGTTAACAGGAAAGTGATTAGTTAGTTGTTTGTTTGAATCTATGATGATTTCATGTCTTTCCTGATTCATAATGGATTGTTCTTGTGACGCCATCATGTATGGCACACAAGTTTGATTCTAAACCATGGATTTGATTAGTTTATGTTTAAAATAATCTTGGATTTTAAACATAAATAGAGATGCTCTTCTCTGAATTCCCTATGACCAATGATGTTGGTCTGAGGCTTAGGGATTCAAATTTTATCTAATTGATTCATCTAGATAGTCCTGGTAGTAGTACCAGCTATTCTTTATTGAATCATAGCTTGGAAAAATGATAGTGAGCTTGATCAATCTATGGATCCCAAAGATTTGTTGCTAAGGTGCTACCCTTCTTTTAGGGATGTGCCTAGAAATAGATCATAGGTATATGTATGATTGAATTGTAGAATATGGTTTGACAACCAGAGCAAGGATGTTGCTCTGAGCTCTGGTTGGATTCTGGTGCTTTGCTGTTTGCCTTTAGATTTTTAGAAATCCCTATGATGGATTCACCCCACTTGGGTGTCTGCTGAGGGTTTGTTTTGTAAAACAACACATGCCATTATCTAAATAAGATGATTAGATCATGTGAAGGTTTTATGAAACTCACCACAAAAGCTGATATTTGTGGAGTAAGTTGGTGATGATCTTGATCTGGTTTTGCTGGACTCCTGTGCTTGATCTGGAGCTAGCCTGCTCCTCCTAGCTCCTGGGCTTGGCCTTGCTGTCCACCTGGTTCTTCCCCCTCCTTATGTCACCATTCTGGTGATGTTTGGGTTAATCTGGTGGTTGGTTTGGCTGTTGTTCTTGGTTTACTTGCTGTTCACCCTGGCTGTGCTGTGGTGTGGTGTGGTACTGAGGTGTGTCCCCACGGCTGTGCTCTGGTTTTGTTTGATCTGGCTGTGCTTGTGAAGTCGACAGCACACCCTTTGCATGCTTGTGTGTGTGCAGCCTGTGTGCCTGCTATGCACATATGGATAGGTTCAGAAAATTTGAACTTACTATTACCAATCTACTTTTACCTTGGCTGGTGAGTTGGTCCCTTTTTGGCTGTCATTTGTATTCTGGCTGGGAATTTATGAAAGATGAAATCTTTCATATTGGTGAAACTTGCTCCTCCTTAACATTTCTCAATGATGAGATTGTCAAGTACACCTCACTGACATATCTGAGAGAAATATCTACTAACACTAATCTTGTTTTATTTCTGTTTAATCTTTGTTTTGCAGATTCAAAGATAAAGATGAAGATATAGTTTAGGTTTTTGATATAGGATAGTTAGTAGATGTAATTTTCTTAGTCCTTTGTAACTTTTTCTTTTATAATTCTTATAATCTTTATTTTAGTCAATTGTAATAAAGATTATATTATTATTAATAAAGAATATCCTTATTCTTTATTCTGTTGTAATTCGTTTATGTCTTTATAATATGAAAATGAATTTCATATTTTCTATTGTTTTGAGATTTAAGTTATACTACCTATATCTTAATTAATTTAAGATTCAAATCCTCTATCTAAATCATTTTCATTATTATTCAAACACTTAAGTTTTTAAATCCGAACCCATTTCAAAACACACATAATTCTTTTAAGATCACATCAAAGTTTATAACAATCCTCCTTTAAGTCTAGACATAATCTTAAAGTAAGAAAGAAACATTGATCACTTAAAGTTTTATTTGGCAAAAAATTTACCCACCTTTTCACAAGTAGATGCATGCAACAATAAATAATCCTAAATATACCCTTCGTTAGGTTCCTAAATGCTGGGATGTAACAGACTTCCCCCCTTAAATTAAACTTCGTCCCGAAGTTTGTGGAGATGTACCTGAATAGTTCTGGATAAGCTTTTCTTAAATCCTCTTCTTTCTCCCATGTGGCTTCTCTCTCATGGTGATGTTCCCATTGGACTTTGCAATATTTGATTGCTCTATTCCTCAATCTTTTCTAGTTTTCTTCCAGAATCGTATAAGGTTTTTCAATATAGGTCAGGTCTGCTTGTAGTTATATCTCTTGATGTGTTATTGCATCGTCAGGGACTTTCAAACATTTGCGGAGTTTTGATACATGGAAAACATTATGTACTTGAGCCAGTCTTAATGGTAACTCTAAAGCATAAGCTATAGTTCTGTTTTGACTCAGTATTTTGAATGGTCCGATATATCTTGGAATCAATTTCCCTTTAACTCCAAACTTTTTTACTCCTTTCATTGGACTTACTTTCAAATAGACCATATCTCCTACTTCTGGATGCCATGATCTTCGACTTTGATCCGTATAACTTTTCTGCCTGCTCTGGGCTATTTTTAGTCTATCCCTGATCTTATCAATGATGTCTTGTCTCTCCTTGATATAATCTGGTGCAAATTCTTTGCTGCTTCCAGGTTCATAACAACATATTGGTGATCTACACTTCCTTCCATACAGAACCTCATATGGAGCTGCCTTTAGACTACTCTGATAGCTATTGTTATAAGAAAATTCTGCCAAAGGTAGGTGATCTTCCCATGTTCCTCCAAAATCTAGTGCACAAGCTCTCAACATGTCTTCTAGTATTTGGTTTGTTCTTTCATTTTGACCTCCTGCCTCAGGATGATATGTCGTGCTGAAATCTAACTTTGAACCAAGTGCTTCATGCAATTGCTTCCAAAATGCTGAAGTAAACACTGATCCCCTATCAGTTACGATCTTCTTGGGTATTCCATGCTTACTTACTATCTCTTTGACATATACTTCAACTAACTTCTCTGCATTATCCTTTTGATTCACTGGAATAAAATGTGCACTCTTCGTGAGTCGTTCCACAATTACCCATATCATATCCTTCTTTTTCGGTGTCATAGGTAATCCTGTAATGAAGTCCATACCTATTTCCTCCCACTTCCATTCAGGAATTTCTAAGGGTTGTAATGGTCCTGCTAGATTTTGATGTTCAGCTTTCACCCTTTGACAAGTATGGCATTCAGATACATATTTAGCAATATCTCTTTTCATGTTATTCCACCAAAATAGTTCTTTCAAATCCATATACATCTTAGTACTCCCTGGATGTATAGAATATGGTGTATCATGTGCTTCTTTGAGTATAACATTTCTGATCTCAGTCACATCTGGAACACATAGACGGTCTTGGAACCATAAAGATCCATAATCTCCAAGGCGAAAAACTGATTTTTTGCCCTTGAGATATCCTCTGAATTTCCTCAGCAATAAAAGGATCTTCTTCTTGATGTCTAAAAATTTCTTGCTTAAGATCACTGTCCTGCTCTGCAACTACCTGCATAGTCGCTAATCCTCCAAGAACCTCTGTTCTGATGAATTGAAGTTCTGATCTTTCCAAGTCCATTTGTAACTCTTTTGGTAACTCTCTGTTGCTAGGCTGAATATCTGCACTCTTTCTGCTTAAAGCATCTGCTACAACATTTGCTTTCCCTAGGGTGTAATTTATTGTTAGATCATAATCCTTGATTAATTCCAACCAACGTTTCTGCCTCATATTCAATTCCTTTTGAGTGAAGAAGTACTTGAGACTTTTATGATCAGTGTATAACTCACATCTGGCTCCATAAAGGAAATGTCTCCATCCTTTTAGTGCAAAAACTACTACTGCTAACTCTAAATCATGAGTTGGATAGTTGACTTCATGTGGTTTGAATTGTCTTGAACCATAAGCAATTACCTTCCGATCTTGCATTAATACACAACCCAAACCTTCTTTAGATGCATCATAGTATACGGTGAAATCCTTCCCTATTTCAGGAACTGCTAAGATCGGAGTTGTGGTTAATCTCGTTTTCAACTCTTGGAAACTTGCTTCACACTTCTCATCCCACTTAAATGGTGTATTCTTCCTTAATAATTTGGTCATTGGTCCGACTATTTTGGAGAAACCTTCAATGAATCTCCGATAATAACCAACCATTCCTAGGAAACCTCGAATTTGTTTCACATTGGTTGGTGCAGTCCACTCTAGTACCGACTGAACTTTAGATGGATTCACAGCAATCCTATATTTACTGATCACATGACCGAGGAATTCTACCTCATCTAACCAGAACTCACACTTACTGAACTTAGCATAAAGCTTATGTTCTCTTAAAGTCTGTAACGCAATTCTCAAATGGTCAGCATGCTCTTCTTTATTCTTGGAATATATCAGAATATCATCAATAAATACGATGACAAACTTATCCAAATATGGCATGAAGATCTTATTCATCAGATTCATGAATATTGCCGGTGCATTGGTCAAACCAAATGGTACCACCAGATACTCATGGTGTCCATATCTTGAGACAAATGTTGTTTTTGGAACATCTTCCGGCTTGAATTTTATTTGATGGTATCCAGATCTTAAATAGATCTTTGAAAATACTCCAGCTCCTTTAATTTGATTAAACAAATCTTGAATTCTTGGTAAAGGATACTTATTTTTGATCGTCATGTTGTTCAGGTTTCTATAATCACCACACATCCGTCTTCCACCATCTCTCTTATCCACAAAGATTACTGGTGTTCCCCATGGAGATACACTTTCTTGTATAAATCCTTTTCTTGCTAACTCATCAATTTGCTCCTTGAGTTCTTTCAACTACTTAGGTCCCATTTTATATGGTTCTTGAGCTATTGGTGTTGTACCAGGTATTAGGTCAATGGTGAACTCTATCTCCCGGTCTGGTGGCATTCCCGGTAATTCTGTCGGAAAAACATCTTGGAATTCATTAATTATCGGAATCTCTTCTAGTTTAACTTCTTTCATTGAATTTAACTGCAGATCCACCATGATATGACTATGTTTATCAGCTTGGTAAACTATCCTTGCTCCACTTGGAGTTTTGATCGAGACAGTTTTCTCCTCACAATTAATCTGAGCTCCGTGTTCCATCATCCAATCCATCCCCACCAATACTGCAATTCCCTTCAAAGAAATTACATAAAGGTCTGCGAAATATGTACAGCCACAGATCGCGATGACCTGATCTTGTTTTATGTTGCGTACAGTCACATTACCTCCTACCGTAACTACGGTCATAGGACGTTCTATCGTTGCCCTTCTAATCCCGAACTTATCACAAAATTCTTCAGAAATGAATGAAGTAGTTGCACCAGTATCAAATAGAACTTTGCCGGGATTGGTAAGGATATTGAGCGTACCTATGACTGCATGCTCCGAATTATCCACCTCCTCGAGGGTTGCACAGTTTAGTTTTCCGGTTGGTCGGTTTCTCTTGCCATTGTTATTCTTGCCATTGTTTCCCCCTTTATTGGGCTGTCCATTTCCTCCACTGGCTTGTCCTCCTCCCTTGGTAGGCCATCCTCCCGGTGGTTTGCTCGGACAATCCGGCTTGATATGTCCCTTCTGACCACAACCGTAACAGATCACTACAGGCTTTTTGCACTCCCTCTGGAAATGCCCTGGAATTCCACAGTTGTTACAGATAACATTCCTTCTCGGATTAGATTGATTTCCACCACTGCCCTTGTTATTGTTATTATTGTTGTTGCCATAATTCCTATTCCGAGGTTTAAACTACAGGTTAGGTTTAGGTTTGGTTGCCTGAATTCTCTTGGTTTCCTTCTTGGATCTTTTCCTCTGGTCCTCTTGGACATTATTGTAATCATCTTCAAAAGTAATGGTTGCGTCCAACAACTGCTGATAAGTTTGCTTATTAGCTAACCTTAGTTGCATCTTCACAAACGGATTTAATCCACGCAAGAAACGTTTCTTCCTCTTCTCTTCGGTGTTAACATCCTCCTCAGCATAACGAGACAGTTGGCTAAACTCCCGGATGTACTTCATGACACTAGTATATCCTTGCTGAAGCTCCTCAAATTCTCTCCTCTTCAACTCCATGACGCTTTCCGGAACATGATATTCACGGAATCTCTGCTTGAACTCCTCCCAGGTAAACTCCCTTCCTGGTTGTTGCATGGCTAACTGATTTTCCCACCATGATGCTACATGTCCGGTCAACAGATGAGTTGCATACCTCAATTTTTCCTCATCATTGCAACCTACAGTTTTCATCTTCCTCTGTGTATCCGCTAGCCAGTCTTCTGCATCCATTGGTTCAGGAGCTGATGCAAAAGGTAACGGTCTTGCATTCTGGAAATCAGATAAACTCACTCCTCCACCTTCAGGTTGTAGGGGTTCGTAGCATGGAAAACAAAAAATTTCTACCGCATGCAAACAAACAAGCCAAGATCTATCTACTAGATTGTAGCAATGAGTCAATAGAGGAACTCACCCTCGAAGATTCCAAAGCGTTTAACGAGAGCAGATTCTCGTGGGTGATGTAGTCGTACTCTTGCTGATCTCAAGATCGCGTAGACGATCCTTCCAGCGCTGCGTTCCGGCAGCGCTTTCGCAGTCGGTCACACGTTCGGTACTCGATGAATACCTTTCTCTCCCTTGTTCCAGCAGGTAGCTGAGGTTGTAGCACTCTCCTCGTGATTCCGGCAGCACGACGGCGTGGTACCGGAAGTAGAGGGGAGATCTCGCAGGGCTTCGCCTTAAGCCGGAGCGAGTATGGTGGACTATGAGAGAGGCCTTGGGATCTAGGGTTTAGAGGGCACCAAGGGGAGAGTGTATCCGGCGGCTAGGGTTTGGGTTCACCCCAACTCGGCGAGTTGGTGGTGCCCTAGGCGGCGGCAGCAGCAGGGGTGGTGGCGCCGGCGGCTTAGGGTTAGGGTTTCGAGGTGTGAGAGGTGTAGGCTAGAGGGGTACCCCTGACCCTTCTTTTATAGGTGGGAGGGCTCCGGTTGGGAGGAGGGAGTCCTCCCCCAACTCGGCCTCCTTGGCCGGCGGGTGGAGGGAGGAGGACTTCCTCCCCAAGTAGGTTTCCTACTCTCCCTCCACCAAGCAAAGTTGTCGTTTGACTTTTCAAACTAGGATTTGATTTCTCCCTTTATTTTACCCAGCCATTATACCTAGTACATGATGCAACCATTCCACATTGTCATGACACATTCATGTACCCTTCCCCTCCGGAGTGTCGGACCTTCCGGAACCTTCTAGAACATTCCCGATGAAAACATCGGAATCATTCCCCAACTCCGAAACATGACTTTCCTTATATTAATCTTATTCTCCGGACCATTCCGGATCTCCTCGTGATATCCCGGATCCCATCCGAGACTCCGAACAACATTCGGTCTCTTACTCATCATTCCATAACTACTCAACAACATCGAATCCTTAAGTGTGTCTCCCTACGGTTCGTGAATTATGCGGACATGATCGAGACACTTCTCCGAACAATAACCAATAGAGGAATCTAGAAATTCATATGGCTCCCACATATTTCTACGATTACTTTGCGATCGAATGAACCACTTACATACGATACTAATTTCCCTTTGTCTCACGATAGTTTACTTATCCGAGGTTTTGATCGTCGGTATCTCTGCATACCTAGTTCAACCTCGTTACCGATAAGTACTCTTTTCTCGTTCCCGTGATATGTGATCCCTTGTGAGCCAGTCACATGCTTGCAAGCTAATTGGATGACATTCCACCGAGAGGGCCCAGAGTATATCTATCTGTCATGGATGGACAAATCCCACTCTTGATCCATGTGTTTCAACCCATACTTTCCAAACACTCAATGCCACCTTTATAGCCACCCAGTTACGGTGTGGTTTTTGATGTCATCAAAGCATCCTTCCGGTGATGGTGATAAGCATGATCTCATGGTCGAAGGAATTAGGTTACTATGTATCAGAAAGCTTATAGCAATTGAACTATTAAAATGACTTGATCTTTATGCTACGCTTATCTATAGGAGTATGTCCATCATATCATTCTCCTAATGATATGACCTTGTTATTAACAACATCTCAAATGTTCATGATCAAGAAACCATGATCATCTATTAATCAACAAGCTAGTATTATAAAGAGGCTTTACTAGGGACTCTAATTTAGTTTACAAATCACACAAGTATTAATGTTTCTGGTTAATACTGTTATAGCATGAATGTAAACATTTATCATAAACACAAAGATATAATAATAACTACATTTATTATTGCCTCTAGGGCATATCTCTAACACAGGTGCCCTCTGATTTGCTCTACCCAGCAATTCTTCCATGAACTTGTTCTGGGTCTCTTAAATCATTTGCATACATTGCATAAAGTTCTGCTCCATTAACAGCCTCATTGGTGGTGGTGGTAATGTGCCTTGATTTGCTGCATCGGCATCGGCCTTTTCCTTGGCCTCACGCTCCATCCGCTGCTGCTCAGTTTCCATTTCTACCCCCGTATCCATGACCCCCTAGTCCTGCATCATAAAGCGAATACTCATAATTACATCTTGCACATGTGTTCTGAGCTCGACTTTATGCACAGAACTAGTCACACAATGAAGATAAAAAAAATCCAAATATGCATTTCACACATCATACATAATATCATAATGTTACAAAGTCATTACAACATATACCATATTGGTATTTTAAAAAACTACCTTATTTCTAGAGTACAATACATAGTACTTGATACTACTGTCTAGTTGTCTCTTTCTAATAGTAACTACGTGTTGGAATTATGCCCTAGAGGCAATAATAAAGATGTTATTATTATAATTCTTGTTCATGATAATGTTTATATTCCATGCTAGAATTGTATTAAGCGGAAACTTTAATACTTGTGTGGTTTGTGAACAACACCGTGTCCCTAGTACGCCTCTATGGACTAGCTCATTGATTAATGATGGTTAAGGTTTCCTAACCATGGACATGAGTTGTCAATTAATAATGAGATCATATCATTGGGAGAATGATATGATGGACATACCCAAACTAAGCGAAGCAATTAGATCGTGTCATCGTGTTAGTCTTTGCGAAGCTTTTCTTATGTCAAATATTGTATTCCTTAGACCATGAGATAATACAACTCCCTGGTATCGGAAGAAAGCTTTGAGGTCATCAAACGTAATCCTATGAGAGGGTGATCATAAAGGTGTCTCTCAGGTGATCGGAAAGTATCTGTTGGGTTGTATGTATCGAGATGGGATTTGTCCCTCCCAAGTCGGAAAGATATACTTCGGGCCCACTCGGTAATCGATATCAACACCGCTTGCAAGCATGTGGTTAAGGAGTTAATCACAAAGTGATATCGGATGACGGAACGAGTAAAGTACTTGCTGTGAACGAGATTGAACTAGGTATGACGGTACCGACGATCGAATCTCGGGCAAGTAAAATATCGCGAGACGAAGGGAATATATATATGGGATTGATTGAATCCTGGCATCGTGGTTCATCCGATATGATCATCTATGAATGTGTGGGAGTCAATATGGGTTTCCAGACCCCGCTGTTGATTATTGATAGAAGATCATGTCTGCATATTCTCGAACCCGCAGGGTCACACACTTAACGTGTCTCGACGCTAGGATAGATTGGATAATTGGTTTATGAGTTTTTGTTCGGAGTCTCGGATGGGATCCGAGACATCACGAGAGGTTCCGGAGTGGTCCGGAGAATAAGATTCATATAAGGCAGTGCAGTTTTTGGAGTTCGGAATTGTTCCGGGTTAATCGGTATTGTACCGGAAGCTTCTAGAACCTTCCGGAAGGGGACCAACGTGGCCCCACCTTCCGGGAGGGGCATGGGCCTATGAGGGAGTGCCCTGGCCGCATTGGGCCAGGGGCACAAGGCCCCATAGGTCCCAGCCGGCCAAGAGAGGTTTAAACTCGAGATAGACCTTCTAGAAGGGGGGTTTCCTTGCCCCCCACTCCTTATCCTTTGGGGCCGCCGGTTTGGGCTTGGGGGAGGGGCTAGGGCTGTGCCCCCCCTCTATATAAAGAGGGGCGGGGGCGCACCAACCCCTCACACCTTCCCCTCCAACCCTAGCCGCCCTGCTGCCCTTCCTCTCTCCCTCCCGACTGTTTGTAGGCGAAGCCCTGCTGCAGAAATTCTCCACCATATACACCACGCCGTCGTGTTGTAGATCCAATCCATCTCTCCACTATACTTGCTGGTCCGAGGAAGGAGGAGACGTCGAGGTGCTGCACGTGTGCATCTCACGGAGGCACCGCCACTTGTGGTGCTAGATCGGATCGGATCGCGAGGAGGAGAAGCGAGTACGACTACATCACCCACGTTCCGACGAACGTTCCGCTGTGCGAATCTTCAAGGGTATGAAGATCTAATCCAATCTCTCTCGTTGTTTGCATCTCCTAGATTGGATCTTGGCTTTCCCTCTGTTCGCATCCATAGAAAATTTTGATTTACTATGCCCAGAAACCCTTCACTACGCTCATCATACATGCCTAATGTCCAACCGTGATGACGCGTTGACCGTCGCACAGTTTGTGGAACAAATGGCCTTCCAGAAGGAACATACTCTGCATCTGAAGTATCAGGACTTGAGTCATTACTCAACCTGAGGGCATCGACTCCCTCCAGCTCAGCTGAAAAGTCTTCAGAAACATATTCAACATTATCTCCATCCCCTGAGCTGCATTCCTTGAGTTGTCAACAGAATACACAGATCCTGCTGCTTCCCAGGTGCTCTCGTGGACAAGATAATCGAATACTGGATAATGTATATTCCCTGGGTTTTGAGAAGATGTTGATGATTCAAACACTCTCTCCTCAGGATCTTCTTCTTCATCCTGATCATTTATTGACATGGTATTTCTACTTTTGTTATTAGGATTCATCCTTGCACCCATCCAACTAGATTGTCCAACATTTCTATCAGAACCATCTGTGGACATCTGGTGTTCATGAGATCCATTATATGATCCCATTCTCCATCCATCTGAGTTCTCAATAGGAAGTTCTGAGTCAGAACCATCCTCTGAGCCCTATGGTACTGCATACCGCATATCTATAGTAGGATCATGTGTTGGTTCAGGTCTTGGTGAATAAGGATATGGTATAAAAGATTCTGGATCTATAGTTATATCCTTAAAGATAGGTGTTGCACTGATACTTGCTTCTTTCTCCAGCTGGAATGCTAACTGCTTCCTCCTTTCCGGATCAGTTAGATCCTCTAACATGTCATTTTTGTCTTCAACAATCACTTGATGAGTCTTATAAAAAGACGCAACGAGTGTCCGGCATCTATCCATAAACTTGGAAGCTAACTTAGGATGCTTCTTAACCAAATTAAGATGATCCGGTATTGGTTTCGAGTCTATAGAATCATGAGGTATCACAGAAAATGTGCTACCTTCTAGCTCCTTGGTTTTCTGCTCCCGGATATTAGCTATTGCCTCCACAACAGCAACATGATAGGCTGCTAAATGACTCCTACCTTCTCCTATGGGTAGATCGTGGTATAGTCCAAGCTTCTCTGGAAGTTGGATACTCACACGATACTTGGATAACATCTGGCCATCTAGATAAGTGATAGTGTTCACTAGGATTCTAGTTGGACAATTAAAAAGCTTTAAAAGTTGACGAAGTTGATCTGTAAACGATCCTTGATAATCATCAAGAGTATCCTCTTTCCTTACCAAAGTCTGTTCTGGAAACTTTGGTGCCATATTTCTGTATATCAGAAAAATAATTTTCATTAGTATCCAATGCCATATTGCATCAAAACGAAGAATTATCGCACTAAAACATATAATGGAATATTCTCATTTGAATACCCATTATATTACTTTTAGAGAATTCTTTATCATTGCTAATTATCCTACATGTAATACCCTTTACTAGGTTTCCAACCTAAGGTCAAAGAAATTTGCTCTGATACCAACTGCGATGACCCAGCATACCACTGCATGTGTAGTACACTATAGTCGTTGACATGACATCCACAGAACACCGTTCCGTAAATATCACATCCCTCAGAGTGGTACAACAAAAACATTGTGGGTCCATATTACAAAGGTACACACATTATTATTATTACAATACCGGAAGTTCAAGACTTCCCAAAGATCCAACTTACAAACCAAAATATAAGATGTTCAGCGGAATTTAAAAGTAACAACCCTGACTAGGAGTGGGGCTCAACAGCTTATTCTATAGGGTTCATGCTGCTTGGCTCCGTTAGTTACTACCAACTAGGTACTTATGTGGACTTGTTCTAATCAACACCATAGCGGATCTCGTAGTCCACGCCTTCAACTCCTCCGGATAGATCAGGTTCCTCGTAGAACACATCTTCTTGGCATTCAGCTGCATACATTGGCACGTCTTCGGGATCCTCAGAGTCTAAGCAAGGGATCAAAGGAAAGGATGAGTAACAGCGTTACCCAACAAGTTCATTATATGCAAGGTGGGAAGTTTGATGCTCTAACTACCACCTCGGATTATAAATCCTTGGCACTATGCAGTTTTTTGTAAATCTTTCTTCAAAGATTGATTTTATTCTAAAAAACTATGACAATCAGCCTTCACAGGTTGACTAGAACTTTCATGGAGTTCCTTTCCTGCCGCGTTCGTAGATCCTTCCCGGAACAGGGAGTAACAAGTTATAGTTCTTACACTCTGCAGAGGTGCGTTACTTTACCCATGAGAGATCAACTCCTTGTTGCACAACCGAGCGTACTTTCCCGTCCACAATTCCATGATGTGGGGCCCAGTAGTTGGTCCAAGCCAATCACTGCCCCCTTCGTGACCCTGCATGCCTCCTTGGTGTAGACCATGCCCACATAATGAATTACGGCAATGGTTTGTACAAACCGTTAGATGCTAGAACTATCGTGGGACATTGAGGGTTCCCACCCATATGCTGCATATCCTCTACGAATTACCAATTAATATGCACGCTACGAGGATAACAGCCACGACCTGCACATCCGGCTTCATGCGAGAGGAAGAAGATACAGCTGACTTCTCTGTCCATTCCAAATCTCATGGCTAACGCGTAATATACGGCGCTAGAATCACTAATGTCAGGGGTTGTTAAGTCCCTATTTGATCATCATTGTTGCAATTAGAACTCTAAGTTCTATTGCTACATTATATCACCACTTAGGATGATATCTATGATTTCTTTGTTTATGAAAATAATATTTTATTCCTTTTATATCATATATGATAACACACAATTTGCAAATACTTTGATAACGACTCTTTAAAGGACATGAGCAAGTGATGAACTTGCCTTGTGATGGCAAGGTAGTGAAGTCTGATGCTTGCACTGGACTTTGAGCTTCTAGTTCTACAAAAACATCATTATTGCCCGGTAAGGACAATATTTAAAGAAGCAAAATGATTATGCAGATAATGTAATGCATTATTTGAATTTATATGCATTTACCCCAAAAAGTTTCTTTTTTGAGTAATAAAGGGTTTATAAATATTTCTTTTTTAATATTTATAACATTTATTGATTTATTTTATTTTATTTCCCTTTATTTGACTTTTATTGATTTAATAATTCCTTTAGGAATTATTAATTATACCTTAAATTTATTACTAAATATTTATTTAGTATTTTTCAAAAATACCATAATATTAATATATAATGAAAGTGATTTTATTTATTTTTATCACCATTCAATAATTTTGTAAAATTCCATAGGGAATATATAATTTACAAAATTCTTAATAAAATTTAAATGTCTAAAATTTTATTTCTTAATTTATTTGGATAGTGTGGATTATTGTGAATCCAAAAATATGTTATTTATAATTTTTTTGGACTATTATTTTATTTTATAGTATTTAATTAAGTCCAGGGGTATTTTGGTCTTTCCTTTTTATTAAAACATGCCTGAAAGAATTTCTGGGCTGGTTTATCTTATTGGGCCCTGTTGGCCCACTAGTACTAGACAAAAGAGCCACCCCGAAGGGTCTGGCCCAGCTCGGCCCACTCCTCACTGCCTCTCTCTCTCTCCCTTGAGTTCATCCTCTCCTCCTCTGACCCGACCCCGTGGCCAGCGATGCCGCCACCGGCGATTCCTGCCGCCGTCGGCCGTTCTGGTTGCCGCCGTGGTGTATTAGGGGGTTGTCGACGACGTCCGTTCATTCTATCCAATTGGATTCGAGTCTAGGGCTCTCCTGCAATGGATCGATGCAGCGCCCCCTCTGGGGTGCTCCCCGTGCCGCCATGGCCGTCGGCCCCCTGCTTCCTCTTCTATGCTTCAGCGAGGACCTATAGTGAGTTTGATTCCCCTCTCCTGGTGCTCTCTGTGTTTGCTGATTCGATGCTAGATGTTAGCAGTGTCCTCTCTGGCTACTGTCTAATTCAGATTAGGATGATTATCCCTTTTGGGTTCCTATGATGTGCTTGTTCATGTACTAGATGAATTTATTCATGTTTAGATGATCTGTACACATGCTAAAGGCTTATTGGCCTGAGGATTGTTGCTTAAAATGATATATGATGTTTCCGATGGCTTACTAGATGATTTGATTCTTGGATTGCATCTAATTCAGATGATGTGGTTGTATGGGAAACATGCTTGGTCAAGCCAATGATTTGATAGCTTTCTACTATTTATTGGATTCATGGTCCTGATTATGGTAGGATACAGCTGCTGTCCTAGTGCTGTTAGTTTGGGGATTAACATGTGGTCTGAGATCATCATGATCTCAGGAAGTGAAGTGTACATAAAAATATCCTAGTTATGATTCCTGTGTTAACAGGAAAGTGATTAGTTAGTTGTTTGTTTGAATCTATGATGATTTACTGTCTTTCCTGATTCATAATGGATTGTTCTTGTGACACCATCATGTATGGCACAAAAGTTTGATTCTAAACCATGGATTTGGTTAGTTTATGTTTAAAATAATCTTGGATTCTAAACATAAATATAGATGCTCTTCTCTGAATTCCCTATGACCAATGATGTTGGTCTGAGGCTTAGGGATTCAAATCTTATCTAATTGATTCATCTAGATAGTCCTGGTAGTAGTACCAGCTATTCTTTATTGAATCATAGCTTGGAAAAATGATAGTGATCTTGATCAATCTATGGATCCCAAAGATTTGTTGCTAAGGTGCTACCCTTCTTTTAGGGATGTGCCTAGAAATAGATCATAGGTATATGTATGATTGAATTGTAGAATATGGTTTGACAACTAGAGCAAGGATGTTGCTCTGAGCTCTGGTTGGATTCTGGTGCTTTGCTGTTTGCCTTTAGATTTTCAGAAATCCCTATGATGAATTCACCCCACTTGGGTGTCTGCTGAGGGTTTGTTTTGTAAAACAACACATGCCTTTCTCTAAATAAGATGATTAGATCATGTGAAGGTTTTATGAAACTCACCACAAAAGCTGATATTTGTGGAGTAAGTTGGTGATGATCTTGATCTGGTTTTGCTGGACTCCTGTGCTTGATCTGGAGCTAGCCTGCTCCTCCTAGCTCCTGGGCTTGGCTTTGTTGTCCACCTGGTTCTTCCCCCTCCTTATGTCACCATGCTGGTGATGTTTGGGTTAATCTGGTGGTTGGTTTGGCTGCTGTTCTTGGTTTACTTGCTGTTCACCCTGGCTGTGGTGTGGTGTGGTGTGGTGTGGTACTGAGGTGTGCCCCCACGGCTGTGCTCTGGTTTTGTTTGATCTGGCTGTGCTTGTGAAGTCGATAGCACACCCTTTGCATGCTTGTGTGTGTGCAGCCTGTGTGCCTGCTATGCTAGGTTCAGAAAAATTTGAACTTACTATTACCAATCTACTTTTACCTTGGCTGGTGAGTTGGTCCCTTTTTGGCTATCATTTGTATTCTGGTTGGGAATTTATGAAAGATGAAATCTTTCATATTGGTGAAACTTGCCCCTCCTTAACATTTCTCAATGATGAGATTGTCAAGTGCACCTCACTGACATATCTGAGAGAAATATCTACTAACACTAATCTTGTTTTATTTCTGTTTAATCTTTGTTTTGCAGGTTCAAAGATAAAGATGAAGATATAGTTTAGGTTTTAGATATAGGATAGTTAGTAGATGTAATTTTCTTAGTCCTTTGTAACTTTTTATTTTATAATTCTTGTAATCTTTATTTTAGTCAATTGTAATAAATATTATATTATTATTAATAAAGAATATCCTTATTGTTTATTCTGTTGTACTTTGTTTATGTCTTTATAATATGAAAATGAATTTCATATTTTCTATTGTTTGGAGATTTAAGTTATACTACCTATATCTTAATTAATTTAAGATTCAAATCCTCTATCTAAATCATTTTAATTATTATTTAAACACTTAAGTTTTTAAATCCAAACCCATTTCAAAACACACATAATTCTTTTAAGATCACATCAAAGTTTATAACAATCCTCCTTTAAGTCTAGACCTAATCTTAAAGTAAGAAAGAAACATTGATCACTTAAAGTTTTATTTGGCGAAAATTTTACCCACCTTTTCACAAGTAGATGCATGCAACAATACATAATCCTAAATCTACCCTTCGTTAGGTTCCTAAATGTTGGGATGTTACAGATCATCAATGATCCTTTCGGCACAGGGTACCCGTTTGCACCGTTGTTCTGTGCGGGTGCGATCGGGTGATTCGCAGGTCCCGTGGGTGGTGGTGGAGGAGCTCCATGAGCGATGCCGCCTGGTGTGGGTGCCTGATGCCTCAGCTGGGCCATGCTCTCACTGAGTTTCTAGAACTCGCGGCAGTCCTTGAGCATATGGTTGGCCTTCTTTTTGCCATCCTGCTTGTCGATGTAGAAGTGGATGGTGCATGGGCCCGACAATTTGCCGTATGCCGAGGGTTCGTCATCACGGTCGTGGCGTTGCCGCGTTTGCGCTGGGCGTCCTCCATCGCGGAAGTTGTTTCCATGGTATCCACCGATGTTGTAGTTACTCTCATTGCGGCGGTCGGCGTAGCCAGCCGCGACCATGTCGGGTCCATCGCGATCATCATAGACGTGCGATATTTGTTTGCTACGGCATTCACGTCTGCGGCCATATTCATCCTCCTCGTCCGAATGTGCTCGATGGAGGGAATCCTCGCCATCTGCCCACCTGTTGGCGATGTCCATGAGGTGGTCCAGCGTTTTGGGCTTGACGCGCCCGAGCTCTTCCTTGAAGTCAGGGCGTTTGACGCCATCCTTGAAGACATCGATCGTTCTCTCTTCCGAGATGTGTGCCGTGGAGTTTTTGATGTTAGTCCAACGCAGTATGTATGAGCGGATGGACTCGCCCGTACGCTGGGTGCAGGCCCGAAGCTCCTCGATCGAGGCTGGCCTTTTGCTGGTGCATTTGAAGTTTCGGATGAAGTTGTATGCCAGCTCCTCCCAATTTCGGATCGAGCCTGAGGACAGGCTGCTGAGCCAGATTCGTGTTGCGCATGTCAGCTGCAGATGAAGGCACTATAGGGCAGTGTTCTTGTTGCCGCCGTGCAGCTTGACGGACGATAGGTGGTCGCTAAGCCACGCCTTAGGGTCCTACGTGCCATCGGATTTTGGAGTGTCCGAAGGGTGCTTGAAGTTCCTCGGCATCCGTGTCCATCGGACAGATCTGCTAAAGCATCGAGCTCGGCAGAGTTCTCCTTCATCGTCATCCTCTTCGGATTCGGATGAGCACCCGTGTTTGGCGCGTGCCTTGTCGATCTTGCGTTGAGCGAGTTCGCTTCGAGCGTCGTAGTCACGCTGCGACGTCGTGGACTCTTGCGTCGTTGAGGTAGGTTGTGTTCCTCCTTGTCGGATGAGGGTGTTGGACTATGGTTGAATCTGACCGTAGCCTTCTTTTTCGGCTCTGCAGGAGTTTCATTGTGGAGCGCAGCTCCGATGAGTCCGAGTCCGTCTATCACGGACTTGTGCATGTCTCTCTTCGGGTCCCCCACCGGAGGTGGATGGGACGTGATATATGTTGTAGTCACTATTATCGTGGCTTGCGACGTCTTCGGGGTGATGTTGTCGTTGGCGTCCATCTCCATGAAGGATGTGTTGAGGGTTCGGGTCACCTCGCGACGCGCATCGGGGTCCATGTTATCCGTGCGAGAGCGATGCTTATTGGCTTGATTGTCATGCGAGCTGGAACCGCCCAAGGCGGAGAGTGCAGCTCGCTGCGCACTGGACTCCGAGGCCGCTTGCTTGCGTTTGTACAGTACATCTTGCATCTTCACCTGCTTTTTGTGATCTTCGATGAGGAGCAGATGGTATGCCATCAGTAGGTCCCTTCAGGCACCTACGGCCAGGATCTTGTTGCCCACGACGGCTTCACGTTCTTGGTTCCATCCTTCCTCGCTGAGGTGGATTACCCGATTGGCATCGGTGTGATCATCGTTGATCGGGGGGATGGTTGCCCGCCGTTTCTACCCTGCGGGTTGAGTGGCGGCGCGTGTGTACCCATTTCTGGTGGTTGCTCCACGTCGCTTTGGATGACTGCAGCACATTGTTAGCGTCCGTAGGTTGGGTCGCTCTTGCCGCAGATTTCGGATCCGAAATCGTAGGTCCCTTCATCTGGCGGAGGATCACACAGATCTGAGTTGCAGCAGCTGCTATCGTATGACTCATCTGCCGATGTCATCGTGCGTAGCACGGGATGCGGAGCCCACGAGGCGGGCCTGATCGATGGCAGTGGCACCCGCTCTGGGAGGCAGAGAGTGTCGGTCTGTCCCACCTAGAAGCAGAAGCTCCCGAACAGGATCTCCAGCCCGTCGCCTACGGGCCCGAAGTCCTTCATGGTGGCTGGCGAGTGGGCGGTGAAGTCGAAAGCGCCGAAGAGGAGATGGCTCTCTATCGCCGAAGAGTTGTAGATTGCTTTGGTCGGGACCGTCACGATCGCACAATCAGTGCCCCCGATTCCCACGGACGACGCCAATTGATGAGGTTCGATCTTGTCAATTCCCATTGTTATGAGCTTGGGTTTTGGAGAAGATGGGGGTGCGGGAGATCACGGAACGGTTAACAGACAAGCAACCAGGGGACACGAGATTTACCCAGGTTCAGGCCCCCGGAGGGAAAATCCTACTCTTGCTTGTCTTCTCTTGATTACGGCGAAACCGAAAGTTACAAGGGTGCGCAGATGCAATCTGGCGTGGAGGTGTGTATGCGGTGGTATGAAAGAGACCCTCCTTGCCGTGCCCTCCTAGCCTTTATATAGAGATAGGCAGGTCCCGGGCACAGATCGAGTAGGTTACAGGTTTAGGGTTTGCCCCTTTGAATATTATATCTTGTTCTAGTCTTGCTCTCCAAGGATCCGAAGATGTCATGGGCTTGGGCCACCCGAAAATCTTCATGGGCCGCGTATATTCTCGTGGGCCTTCCTTGGGCTGGACCAGGTATGTTGATGTCGTGTACCCGTAGGGTATAACCATGTCAGCCGGCTGCGACAATTGCACAAAATAAGAGGCAAGGCCAGCTGGCTCATCCGAAGAACCGAGCTACAGATCGAAACAAAGAACAACTTACATTGAAGCTGCTCAGACAGCCGAAGCAGTTCCGCCATCAAGTACTCCTCTCTGGCTGCGCCGTGATCCGCCTTGGACTTCCAAACATCGGCATGACCTCGCAACCCGAGCAACTCTCTCTCAAGACTACGCACACGATCCCGAAGAAAAGCGAGTTGCGAGGAATCATCCAAAGATGGCCGCAGCGGCACTGCGGGCGAGGTGCCTACAGGGTCAGCACCCGAAGGAACCTAGAGCAGCAGACAAAGAATGGGACACAAACATTCAGACAATGGTAGAGCACAACTCAGAAGAATTCATTAAAGCATATAAGATCACTACGTGGCACAAGGACTGTGTTCCTCAAAAAATTTACAGCAAAAGCAGACTACAAACTATCTTACATCTACAACGCCTAAGACGCGGCACCCTGAGTCGCCTCGGAGCCGGACTGCCTAGCCTTGGCCTCCCCTTGCTGTCGCAGCGCATACTCAGACAGCAAATCAATGAGCTTCGGCCCATATCGCTTGCAGCGAGCAGAGTAGGCAGCAAAGGCTACCTCGGATCCGTCTGCGGTCGTCGGCATCCGGGAGGTGATCTGGGGCAGGTCCAGCTCCGCTCCAGCCGCCAAAGCCATCGCCAGTCCGACGGACGCGCCGATGCCCTTCTACTTGCGCTTGTACGCCGCAGGCGCTTCGGCTGACAAAGCCTCCGCCAGAGCATCCACATCATCAAGGGCCGCGCCCTTAGGGACAAGCTCCTTGTAGAAACGGCCAAGGACCTCCTTCGCCTTGGCAAGGGAGCTGACGACGGTGCTGCAACGATCTTCGACCGCTGCAGTAGCATCATCTAGAGCACTCCCGTGCTCCAGAGCGCCTTGGTCAAACTCGATGCCCGCGGCATCTGAGACAAAAAGAAAGGGACATGACGAAACGCAACGCAGAAGAAGACAAGAAAACAAGACGAAAGAAGCACAAATACAACACTCACCCGAAACAGCCTTGGCAGCAGCCATGAGCTTGCCTGCCACCTCTCTCTCGCGCGCAGCCGCAACAGTGGCCAGCTGCTCCTCACGGTCCGCGGCCGCCTGCAGACGCTCCTTAGCTTCGGCTGCCTTGGACAGCTCTAGCTCGAGGCGTTCCTTTGCACCAATGGCGGCCTCGGCCTTCTTCTCCGATTGACCAAGGCTCTTCTTGAGAGCGTCGACCTCACGGAGAGAAGTGTTATGCTCCTCTGCATTCGAAACAAGCAAACGTCAGAGAACAAGACCGGAATAAATGAAAGAAGCACCATAAACAAAAAGGTACCTTGAAGCTGTCGGAGGTTAGCCGCTAGCACCAGGCGCTCCTCCACCAGCCGCTTGGCCTCCTCCACAAAAGGCTACAGGAAGAGAAACACCAGTAAGGAAAAAGGACTTGGGGGCTGCGCCCAACATTAAGGAATAAAAGGCAAAACTCGAGCACGAAGACACTTGGGGGCTCCCCCCCCCCCCGAAGATTCGAAAAGAAGAACAAGACACGAAATTTTTCAGACACCCGGGGGCTCCCCCCGTGGTACGAATCAGAGGTACTTACATGCTCTGATGGCGACTCCGAAGGCCCGCTGGCGAAATTCTGAGGCGCAACCACCTGCACCTCCTGCAGAGGAGGATCCGGAGCGGCGCCCCCTGACGTTGCCACCGTTTGAGGAGGAGGAGACGCAACTTTCGACTCCCCCATCATCTCCCGAGCACCATCACTGGAGGAGTCGTGGGAGGAATGCCTGCATACGAAACAATCAGCACAAGTACAAAGTCAACAAGAAAAGGGGGACAGCAGTATAACAAGAAACTTACGAGCCCAGCGAGCTCAGGTCGAAGACAGGAGGAGTCCTTCGGGCTCTCTTCTCCTCTTTCTTCTCCTCCTTTTTCTCTTCCTTCTTCTCTTCCTTCTTCCGCTTCGCTGGCGGGTGCGGTGCTACAGCCTGCACAGGAATAGCAGGAATGGGAGAAGAAGAATCTCCATGCCCGTCACTATGACGCTCAAGGCCCAAAGGGTTTCTGGAAGTCGGAGGAGTCGAGGCATCCGAAGACTCGCTGGAGCTCCGTGATCGTTTGCGCGTATGATCCTCACTCGACTCGTCGGCATCTTCCACCGGAGATCGCGCCGACGGTAGCTCGGACACGGAATCCACCACGTCATTATCCGGGGCATTCGGATACTTTTCAGGCAATGGTGGTACCATGCCCGGCACCTTGAAGCTCTGCAAAACCAGAAGGAACTTTGTTAGCAAACAAAGGAAAATAAATACGCAGTCGACAAAAAGCGCTATGCGCACAAATCTACACCTGTGGAACATCCAACGTCGAAGAAAACGGTGGAGTCAGCGACTTCCCCGGGATTTTCTCTCCGGCCTTGAACTTCAGCAGCGAGCGAAGGGTCCTGCCAAGATCTCCCTCGGAGATTTTCTCATCTGAAACCCTCGTCGGATCACGGAGCCCAGAATAAAGAAACATCGGGTGCGCCCTCGCTTGGAGAGGCTGCACCGGACGCTCGAGAAATGTCCGGATGATGTCCACGCCGTTCACTTCCTTCTCCGGAATCAGCTGGAGATCCTCCACCCGACGGTAAAGGGCCTCTATCTCCGCCACCTCGCCATCCAAGATCTTGTTTTTCCAAGACCTTTTTGGCTCAATCTTTTGGGAGGGGTCAAAGGAACAAGACCAAAATCTTGCCCAGGCACTACAGAGTCGCGTATATAAAACCATCGCCTCCGCCAGTACTGGACAGATTCGGACATGGAAAAAGAAAAGAAAAGAAGGTTGGGACTGAGAGAGATGATGCAACCCCCAATGGGATAAACACCATCCGAACCAGACTGCCTCTTCACGGAATAAAGCTTCCGGAAGAGGCCAAAGTGTGGCTCAATGCCGAGCCAGCACTCGCAAAAAGTAATGAAACAAGCAATGTGGAGAAGAGAATTGGGGGACAGATGATGAAGCTGAATGCCATAGAGAAAGAGCAGTCCACGGAGGAACTTGTGGACTGGAAAGGAAAACCCACACATAACGAAGGCAAGAAACATAACCCGATACCCAGCTGGGGGACGGGGGATTACCTCGTTGCCAGGGAGTCTGACGGCCTCCCTATCTTGCGGGATCAAACCCCGCTCGCGCAGCTTGCGTAGATCACTCTCCCGTGTCTCTGATCGCCGCCAACCACCATCGGTGACACGGGTGGCGGTGGCGGTTTTCTTTCCTCCGGCGGCGCTGGTACCAACTGCAGATGATGACTTCTTCGGTTTCCCCATCGCGCAACGGCGGCGCCGGCGGTGAAAGCGCAGAAGGGAAGATGGAAATGTGGAAGGAAAACCCAGCGCGCAGCAAGAATCGCTAGAGATCAAGGAGGCAGTGAAAACAAGAACTGATGCGGTGAAAACAAACTGCAGCTTTCCCCAATGATTATAACGACGAAGACGACGCACGGCAGCCGTCCATCCAGAAGACCTAACGCCAACGGTAGATCTGACCATACACGTGTCAGCATCACAACGAACCGTCGTTACCACGCCGACCACTACGCGCGGAAATCGAGGAGACTCCGTAATTATCTCCACGCCGCGCGTGACCGGTCAATTCAAGGTCAGCAAGTGGGACCCACGTTCGTCCAGTCAAGTCATCTCTGGCGTAGCAGACGCTTGAGGTCACCGATTGTTAGCACTGATGTCATCAAAAGCTATACTAGAACTAACTACAATTCTTCGGCTCCACAGCTAAGAGTACTCACTCGAATCTTCGATTCAACTAAATACTCGGGGGCTACTCCTATCAGGAGCGCTGGCCGCGCACCCGAAAGACAAAATATTTCTTCGAGTCCTACGTCGAGTCTACGACTCCACTAAGGACTCGGGGGCTACTCCTATAGAGAGGATGGATTTAAGCATCCGAATTTTTTTGTGTCCTACGGACTTAAAAATAAAACAAAGTACCAGAACTAAAGTCTCCGCTCGATTCCACGACTCGAACAGACACTCGGGGGCTACTCCCATAGGGAGCGCTGGTCGCGCACCCTATGAAATCTTCGACTATGATTTTTCGGATCAGTATGCAAAACTTTTCGACAACTCTGCCCCAACAAAACGCTGAGTGAGCAACGATCTTCTTGGCCACCCGAAACACCTCCGCGGTGACAAATGTTCGGATGTTGCGTCTGCAACGCAAAGATAAGACCTACAGATATCATCTGGTGGCCTGGCAACGCACCCGACTGCGCTCTGCTAGTATGAATCCGTGCCAGCAGGTGCAATGAAAAATCCCGACGAACGCGTTGGGTGCATCAATTGAATTCACTGGAATTCCACTCCTGTAATTCCTTAGTGGCCTGAGTCAAATTACACCAACATATGTTCCAGTTTCGAGTTGAGGGATTCAAACCTAAAGAAGATCGTGTTGTTTCGTCCTAAGACAGTTAACTAACCCTGATCTGTCGGGTGAGTCAGGCACACGCATCAACAATCCCTACACACATACTGATAATACATAGTTGCACCCGAAGGATTGAAGAGTCCTCAGCCGAATCTACGATTCGACTGATCACTCGGGGGCTACTGACATAGTTATACCCTACGGGTACGTGACCTCGGCATACCTAGTCCAGCCCAAGGAAGGCCCACGGCGAACGTACGCCGGCCCATGAAGATTTTCGGGTGGCCCAGGCCCATGACGCCTTCGGATCCTTGGAGAGTAAGACTAGAGTAGATAGGAAATTCAAAGGGGTAAAACCCTAGAACCTGTAACCGACTAGGACTATGCCCGGGACCTGCCTAAGTCTATATAAAGGCCAGGAGGGCACGACCTAGATCTCTCGACTCATACTTTCGCATACGCACCACCACGCCAGATCGAATCTGCGCACCCCTGTAACTTTCGGTTCCGCCGTAATCAAGAGCAGACAAGCAGGAGTAGGGTTTTTCCTCCGGGGGCCTGAACCTGGGTAAATCTCGTGTCCCCTGGTTGCTTGTCTGTTAACCGTTCCACGATCTCCAGCATCCCCATCTTCTCCAAAACCCAAGTCCATAACAATGGGCATTGACGAGTTGAAACCTCATCAGCGGCGGTCGTGGATGTCGAGGGAGGCATGGAGGACGCGGCCAAATCACCGCGCCACCACGCTCTCCCTCACCGTCGTCGTCGCCCGAAGATTTTGACCCAGGCACCCAGTTTGCCGTGGCCATCCACCTCGGCATGTCACGCGACAGGCTGCTCCTCCTCCGCAGGTTCGTGACGCTGATGGGCGACGAGCCGCCGCCACCACTTGTCATGCTGCGGGCGAATGGCTTCAGGACCACCAGGTACCCGGTCGATCTACAGTCCGACCACCTCGGCTAGATGTACCTCGGCAACGGTTGGGAGTGCTTCGCCCGCTCGCACCAGATCGAGGCGGGCAACATCCTCGTCTTCAAGTACGACGGTGAAGGAAAGTTCGCCGTCAGCGTCTTCAATCACACCATGTGCCGCCGCTGCTACCGCTCCGACTCCTCCTCTGACTTCGATGAGTAGGCTAGGCTATGCGCGCGCCATGTATGATCTATCAATGTAGGCATTGGACATTTGCATTGAAAAAACTTTATTAAACCGGTAAATATATTACAAACACGAGTACAACGTGTCACCTATGGGTCGACCTGCATTGGCCATTCTAGCAACGCGCCGCCTACGGGTCGGTCAGGCCCCATTCTACGCTGAGAGAGCGGTAGATCGCTTCCTGTGTCCACCGCTCTTCTTCGGCTTGGGGGAGGTAGACACGCATGTACGCGTCATCGGGATTGGCCCGCAATGCTTCACGGAGCTCGTCACACACTTCCATGGGCGCTACACATCGCCGGTGTTCCGACAGAAATACGCGCTCCATCGCCTCCCACGAAAAATGCTCGCCGGTGGTCCTGTTGTAGTTGTAGTGAGAGCACCCTGGCAACGGCGGGTACGGCAACCACCACGGCCACTCGGGCCCCTCTTCTCTGCCGGCGTCGGGGTTGCCATGGACCTTGTCGGGTCGACACCGGCGACCAGGCATGGTGTTTTTTTGTGCTGTGGGTGGTGTGGGTCTGGTCGTAGATAGCTGGGCGGCCTCCCTATTTATGGTTGTGCCTGAACGCGGCGGGAAAGACCCAGAACTCGTGGGAAACGGTGGAAAAGAAAGGCAGGAGACGGCGTGACGGCAGGAAGCCACTGGAAATACTTCGGCGTTGGTGATGCCCAGGCGCGGACAAATGGATCGCGCCGCTGTGCGCGACTGGCCAAACCCCTCCTCAAATCGACACTGGCCAAACCCCTCCTCAAATCGACCACGACCCGACCCCAGGAACATAAACGGACCCCCGGTGGAGGTGCTCTTACCTCGTCCTTTATGCGCAGCTTCCATCATGGCCGCAACTGATCTACTTGCCCCTTTCGTGCGTGCGACGTCGGCGCCAGTAGTATCTGGCCAAAGTATCCTCCTCCACCACCACTAGCTGCAGGTCAGTTAGTTGGACAATGTCGACTGGGTCGGCGCCCACATTGGCACTGGACATGCATGCATGCGTACGCGCGCCGTACGATGGTTGTTGTGCGATGCGATTGGACGGATCGTTGCGTTGGGTTCCTTGTGTAGAGGTGAGGCTGCAGGTCAGGTGGACTATCTACTTGCAAACTTGAGTGCAAGTCTGATACGACAGTGGTGTGTAGCCAGTTCGTGTGACCACTGTGCTTAATGGGGGTGGATATGCACGTTCGATCAGAGTATCAGATCAAGTTGATCCCACAAATTGCCTGCCTGCATGTGCCTTGAGGAGTAGATAGATCGATAGATGGGCGGTGATGGTGGAGACGAACGGAAGGTCGGGTTTATCTAGCACTGTCGTCCAAGGCGTAAATATAGAGGTAGAGGCAGACGGCGACGAGGGCGAGCAGGGCCGACCAGCAGCGGCACGCCGCGGCCGTGCAGCACGAAGTTGCTGTCGCGCCCACGTCGACGTACCGCACGGTCCGCACCACCTGCTGGTTCGCCGCACCCTCCTGCGCCGCCATGGATTCGCTAGTTAGTTTCTTCTCCCCGCAACCTCCGGTTCAGCCGGACGCACGGAAGCCTCAATCTACGGGAGCTGTTGGACTTAGCCCACGCTCTCATGTACGTACACGCCATGTATAGACGTCTGGTAGCCAAGGCCAGCGCATGGGAGACCGCCCAGGCTGCCGGCCGGGGAGGAAACTGAGCTGCGAGAGATGGGCGTAGTTTTAAAAATTCAAAGTCCTCGGCCGTCCCTTTTAAGGTTGGAAAAAATGGGTTCCAGCCAGTGGGGCACACGCACAAAGCTAATTTAGCTAGCCGCGAACTATGTGCAACCGGACAGACGACCGGGGCCAACAGCTCTTGCAGAACTAGGGTGTGCACAAACATCAATCCGAAATTCTCTGTATTACATAAACAAAGATAAGATTGTGCACCTTCAACCTTGTTAGGTTTTGTCTTTTTAGCGTGGAATACACTGTACTCGAATTTCATATTATCCACACTTGAAGGATACATATCATTGCATATATATGTTTTTTCTTTAAATGATAGAACTTTGAAATCCGTTTCCTGTATGCTCAAAATAAAGGGCTACATGTAGCCCGAGAAAGCTATAACGACAAACTTGCCCCTAGCACCATAATCATACCTACATATATTAAGGCGTGAAAGATTACCGGCCTCTCCTTCGTTTGGTTACTGTTCATTCGCTAATTTTATCCAACCGTGGACCGACGCGTGGAGTCTTTCGCGCGAAAGATTACCGGCCTCTCCTTCGTTTGGTTACTGTTCATTCGCTAATTTTATCCAACCGTGGACCGACGCGTGGAGTCTTCCGTTTTCCTTCCCTTGCGATCAAAACGGCTCTGGTTCCCGTCTTTTCTGGACTCAGCGCCGACGGCAATGATCCGGTAAGCGGTAACCCTTCGGCGGCGTGAGACCCGGCTGTGCGCTATACCAGCTTGCCACGTGCAGGTTCCCGTGATTACGTGTTCTTTCTTTTTTTTTCCCTAGGACTAGGAGAATCCTTCTTCCCGAGCGATGCCCTCTTTCTACGCGGCCCACAGACACGGAGGGGCTCTGCTTCGTCGCCTCGCGTGAGGCTTCAACCCAGCCGCCGCGTGCTCCCGGCCACCGGCGTTCCTTCCTCTTCCCTTCCCTCACCACTACCATTCCTCCCCGATCCATGGCCACTTCAACGACAACCACTTTCGTGGGGGATCCGATTAAAACTTTCGAGGGGATGGAAATCATGTCCGCCGGCGTCCCTCCCCATCTCTACCCTCCACTCACGACCACCGCCCTCACCAATCAACGGACGTCTCAGCAACTTTTTCCCGGGTACTTCAGGGTGGAGCTTCTTGACGCCTTCCAAGGGGAGATGGTCGTCAAGGACCGCCTCGACCTTATGGAGGAGGCCATCGACGGCCTCTCCTCCCCTACCAACTGATGGGGACAACCACCACGGGAGCCGCTCCTACCTCTCGCTCACCTCCATCGGAGGTCGCATGGCGCCGTCAATGCCCTCCTTTATATCCTTGGCCGCCATGGCTCCCCCTGCCTGAGCTTTTCGCTCTCTTATCCCTTGCTATGAAGTCAGCAGGCACACATCAATAAGAAAATGGACGCGGCGAGTAGGCGCAGAGCAGTGGCTATCTATGTTGCAGGCGTCAGGCAGGCATAGAAGAATGTGATCAACAGACCAGGTTGCAGGTTCACATCTTGGCAGCAGAACAAAGTTTCAGAGGAAAGTTTCAGGTCGTGGCCAACGAGACTAGGTGCACAGACATGGAAAACCAGGTGAGATCGTTCGTCCCTTTTATTTTGCCTCGTGTCTTGATCTCTTTGCCTCCCATAGTCCCATTTCCTCACTATATTCTACCGAGTTGTCTCCCTTTTAATTACCACCGCTACCTCTCCCATTGAAAAGATGCTTAATCGTTATCTTAATTTACGAATGGCGGATTATGAGATGCTTAATTCGTTTTTATATTTTGGTTGACCTCTTGACATGAACTCACTAAAACTTCCCTCAAAACAGAGAAGGGAGGCAACAGTCCGTGCAGAGTAGGTGCACGGGAAGAGTGCCGCCGTTCATGGCGTGGGGAGGGGTACCCTGATGAGGACGACCTTCGCCATGGCGGCACCTTTCAAGATGTGGCACCCCTTTATCATCATCTTGCGTCGCTCTGATTTTTCCTTGGTCAGCGTGTTCACGCTTTGCCACACTCCAAGCGGACGATCATTCAGTGCTTCTCTGTAAGAAATCAATTCCTGTTAAATTTAATCTTCCTAACTTTGCTCTTCTTTAGTCCAGTAGTAATAATTGCACAATAGCTCCTCTAGGAAACCAACCAATCGTTCCTTAGTTTTTGTCTTTTGGTTTCTCTAATTTTATTTTTCTGGTTGCTTATAGATGAACTACAGGACCTTCCGAGTGTTGATCGTGGAAGTCGTTGATCACCCATGTCACCTGATGTTTCTCCTGCACCCAGTATCCTTTATCTAATTTTTATGATGTTCCATATGTTCCTCGGTTTGCTATTTTTTCCGATGAGAATGCTCGCAGGCGAGAGATCCATCTAGAAAGCGCCTTTCTGAATGTATCAGTCGATCTTCTCTTTATCTTTTCCTTGCTTGCTGTTATTGATTCAGTCGTCCTGCTTTTGATTTCTTTATGTGCCTTGCGTGTAGGTTTGCTATCCTGCATAATGTATGGGTAGGCATTCAGTAATCTCCCAAATTATTCAAAAATCAATCTTGAATGTCATTCCCATCGTCCTTCTCTGATATGTGAACTATCTACATGGCAGTTTCTATCAGCATTAAACACAAACATATTTAAGAAGGAATAAGGTGCTAATAAATCGATGGTCATACGGTGGGTTTGCACGCTATATATGCCTATGAAGAAAATCGACATCAGGGAGCTCCATATATCCATATGCCTTTTTTGGTATGCTCTGCTCTCTGTGTTTCCACCGGAGCATTTTCAGATCCAGCTGTAAGTTTTCAGTTGATGGTAACATTTCAACTGTAAAATGACCACTTTATTCTTACTATGAAAATATCTCTGCATTCTTAAATATATAGTGATCACATTATTTTTACTGTACATAATATCTTCAGGTAGGCCGAAAAACTATATCATCGACTGGATCAAGCCAAGAGTGAGTTCATTAGAGATAATTTTGTGGTCAGGAAGCAGATCAGCTTTCCTCCCGAAGTTTTCCACTACTACCATTATAATTATTGCATGTTTCTTAACTTCACATTCAGACCTACACATTGCTTATTAGAGAAAATAGTGCTGTTGCTCTCAAAATGGAAGTTAGATTTTCTCGGTTTCTTTATCTTTGAACCTCCGCAACTTAATAGCATCCTTTTTTTAGGTATGCATGACATTTTTATATATAGATGGAAACACCTTTAAAGAGTCCTGTTTGATTTTCTGGTTATGTATCATGTCAAGTGTAACTTTAGAGTTTAGAAATTTAGATATTGCAAAAAAAATCTGTTGCTTGGTAATAATAATGTCATTTTTGGGTGTTGTACTACACTTGCTTATTTTGTTATCTATGAATACATCAGACTTTTGAGTGTTGGAAACGAAACCTTTTTGTGGTCTTTGTCAACTATTCCGGCATCCATACTTGCCACACATGTGGTTATTCTTTGTTGTTTATTTTATGATTGCTAACACAATGTTGTGACATTCTTGGCTACTTTAGGCTGTTCAGACAATGTCCAGAAAGTTCATGGGATTTGTATTCTGACCATCATGTCAAGAGAGGCTTTGTGTAGACCATGTCCAAAAAGCTTCATGGATTTTATGTTTTGGAGCGCTACATTAGAGGAGAGTTTTGACTGGGTATCATAATAAGCTCAAGTTGCATTACACCACCTCTACAGTCGTTACAGGTTATTGATAGGATGTGCTGTCAAATGTATGGGCAATGTGCATCCCTCACTTCAATTTTTTTGGTGATGCTAATAGTCGAATTGTAAGCTTGTGTGTAATTGCTCTTCCTGGCTGCGTGTTTCATAAAATTTACTTCCCACCATTCAGATTGTTTGTGCCCTGTACTAAATCATTTTGTAATGAATTAACTATTATGTAGGCTCGCTGATTTGCGAATGGTGATACCAGTGATGTTGATTTAAAACACCTCTTGCCGCCTCATCCCTGAAGTGTCATATAATGTACTAATCTAATGATCTCATTGTTTCATGATCTTCTGATAAAAGTATGCTAGAGCCGAACGATCTAATACATAAAATTGTATGTTCTGCTCTAAATCATAGTGTTTTTCTGTATCTATCTATATCTATATAGTAGTTTTTTCTGTATCTATCTAATTCTAATCTGATCAAGAGAATGGCCATGGCAACCACACATCAAGAATGAAGGGAGTGACAAAAATGGTATCTTATATTCTGCCACATAATCTGTTGTAACCCATCACTAGAAATGTAATTCTGTGTCAATCTAAGTACAGTCCCATCACTAGAAATGTAATTCATGACAATCTAAGTACAGTCTATCTATTGTTCAAGTCCACGGGCGCGGCGTGTCGCCGTGCCTAATTCTCTAGTTCATATTAGAAATAGAAAAACACACTTCTCTCGCTTCTGCCTCTACAGGCTTGGTGTTGAACAATGCCTCAACGACGGGCTGGTCGAGAGATGACTAGAGAAACAGCTATCCTGGTAAGGTATGCCAGTAATTTTTGTTTACTTTAAACATATGTTTTCTCGATAGAATCATGCTGCAATCACGCTAATCCTATCTGCAATCTTGTTGTCATATTAATTTACCAGTCACTCAATATGTAATAACTTGATGTGCTAATTTTCATACATATAAACCAAAATTTAAAACTCATTTATGACAAAATGTTAACAAGTTTGCATTGCTTTGCTATTTTCACAAGTATTTTCTATTATAATTACATGATGATATGTGAGATTATACAAGACAATATTAAATTAGAATACATCTTTTACATAACTTGAATTTTATCAATTAAATAATTTTAAACTACAACCTAACTTGTATAAATAATGAAAAGGGCCTTATATTTTTTGTAGAAAGATGAAATAATTCATAATATTAGGAATTTTGTTGCAGGGATAATATTAGGAAGTTGGAAGGTTGAAATTCCACTTATGTACACTCATGAGAAGATAAATTAAAGAATTTTGATGTGAGTATACTAAGAACAAATCTACAAAGCATAAGTTCAATTAAGCAACTAAGCAATTTTTCCCATTATATTTAGTATGAGAAAAAAATCCATGTTGCAACCATAATTTATTAAAGCATAGTTGTATAAATATAAGATAATTTTAGAATATACAGCTATCCAAAATATATCTTATATGAGATTTCTGGAGTAAATGATATGGTGCAAGTTGATCGAAGAATTCTCTAGCGTGTCAACAAATGCAGAGAGCTGGTGGCCTAATGTTTTCTCGTGTTTTTTTATAAGTAACTTAAGTTTCATGATGGCGTACGTGTCGGGCTATTTAGAGACATCTTTAGATAGATTTAGTCTATGGGTCCTTAGTTTTAGATCAGAATATTCTACGAAAGCATTCTTGCGTATGATAGAAAAAATCATGTATATAATTGTAAAACCAATGAAACACAACATGGATGTCACGTTTCGCAGGAACAACTTTGTGCAAATCTTTCGAATGGATTATTTTATATTGAAAGCTAGCAAACTTTTCTTGGCCTTTTTCCGACACCACGCAACAACTTTGTGGCAATGCAAACATATATATCTTGTGCAGCTAGTAGAACTTGTTTTCGTATGAAGAAAAATTGTGTTTCATGTGATACACATATGCCTGCTTGCAGTGAAAGCTTGGCTGTACCTCAAAGAACTTTATTTGTGTAATGTAGCGGATCAAATTTCTATTCCCATCCCAATAGGTGGCACACGTGCATGCATAAAAACTATACTTCACGGCATATTTTTCCGTACAAGTACAAGTAATATACAATATAAGTGTGTACATACATTTCTGGCCAACTTTCCACGACGGAAGTGAAGTGGACTTATCCCTAATTAACCAAAGTTGTACGCATGTAGTACGACTATATTTATCGTCCCAACTCAGTACTCACGGGCCCTACACCCGATCATACATAGCACCCGACACGTACGGCAAGCTTTACCACACGCACGGAGTAAGTAAAACTGATCAACTTAATTTGGCCATTCTTTATTTAGTTCTCAGCACTACATAAGGTGCGATGTTACGTGCAATCTACCCCTCTTTCTTTGAGCCTCTGCGATCGAGCCAACAACACTGGCACATGTCATGGCATGCTCCGTTTGAGCTCGAGATAAGCCTGACTTAAACAAAAGAGAACTATCGAGCACCGTACCTTGCATGGACCCCCTGCCGGCCTGCCGACTCTTGTGAGTAGTAGTGCTCGATCATACATATCACTAGCCATACATATCATCATCCTTTTTCCAATCCGATCACGTACCTTGCTAGTAATAAATTATATATAGCGCATAACAGAGACACCGGTGGTGCACACGGCACAGCAATTTCCTTGAGCTAGACTAGATAGATGGCTGGCTGAAAAGGGAAAGGCGGATCAAAAGCCGAAAACCGTGTGTCTCATCTCATCTCATCACCCGAGCCACCACCACCATCATGGTCATTCTGTAAATATCCTGGGCAGGAAGGAAAAAGAAGATCGATCGCGATGGAGACGCTAGACAAGAACTAGCTGTTATACATCTCTGTGTTTCGTGCTTAATTTCTGCCATCAGCAATATCGTTGGTAGCTTTCGCTTGGACTGGACGAACAGTGAGACGTAGCAGTACGTGCTGAACTGCTGATCGATGAGTTGGGCTAGTACATAGTCGTTCTCAGCGTTTAGCTCGAGGCCGGGCGGGCGACCGTCGTGCGCGGGAAAGGCGCATCGGGACCTGCCTGCCTGCCCGCCCAGTGCATCTGGGCAGAGTGCAGCCTAGCTGTGGGAGCGAAACCGCAGCGGTCCAGCCGGCAGGCAAAAGCCACCATGATATCTTAGCCAGCATCGCACTATCAGCCTGCCTGGTGTACGTATCAGGCAAGGTTGCCTCGTCCTTTACGCACAGCTTCCATCATGGCTGCAGCCAATCTACCGTGCGACGGTGGCGGCGGCAAAAGTAGTAGTAGTAGTATCTGACTAAAGTGTCATCTCCTCTGCCTCAGTTGGACAATGTCGACTCAGTAGTGGGCGCCCACATTGACACTGGACATACATGCGTACGCACGAAGTAGTACAATGGTTGCGATTGGACGGGTCGTTGCGTTGGGTTCCTTTGTGGGATGCCCTAAGATGCCTGAGTCGGCCTGCTGGTGAGGCTGCAGGTCAGCTGGACTACTTGCAGACTTGAGTGCAAGTCTGATGCGACACTAGTGTGTAGACCACTGTGCATAATGCAGGTTCGATCAGACCAGTTGCCTGCATGCATGCGCCTTGAGGAGTAGATAGATCGATCGATGGGCGATGATGGTGGACGAACGGAAGGGTTTATCTTCGCGGCTGAAGAATCACACCGGGGAGGAGGAGGGTGCGGCAGAGCGGGCAGCTGGGGTGTGAGCGGAGCCAGGCGTCGACGCAGTCCGGGTGGAAGCAGTGGCCGCAGGGAGGGAGCGTCTTCACCTTGTCCCCGGCCGCCAGCGCGCTGATGCATATCGAGCACTCAGCCTCCACCACCTCCCGCTCCTCCTCGCCACCGCCGTGGGTCGAACGCGTTGGGCTGTAGAGCGTGACGGGCAGCCCATTGATGGCGTCGGCGTCGAGGCCGGGGAGCGCGGGCGAGGCCGCGGAGGCGGCCGACGACGAGGCCTCGAGGTCGGCTTGGCGGCGGCGGCGCCGGCCGCACGCCCAGTGGAGGTAGAGGCAGACGGCGACGAGGGCGACGATGAGGGCGAGTAGGCCGACGAGCAGCGGCACGGAGCGGCCGTGCAGCGCGAAGTTGCTGTCGCCCACGTCGCCGTACCGCACGGTCCGCACCACCACCGGGTTCGCCGTCCCTACCGCGCCCTCCTGCGCCGCCATGGATTAGTTTTCTCGTCTCCGCAACGGCCGCTTCCGCTGTTGTAGGCTTGTAGCTAACAGCCCACACTGTCTCTCATGTGCACGCCATGTGTGGACGTGTGGTAGTCAAAGCCAGCGCATGGGACACTGCCGGCTTGCGGTATAGGCGATCGACGGAGCAAGCGACGAAATTTCCGGGCAAGTGGCGGCGTGGTTTGGCCTGGGGAGCGAGCGACACGCGAGGTCGGAGAGCGATCAACCGGGGAGAGTGGAGATGGGCATGGTTTTAAAAATTCAAAGTCCTCGGCCGTCCCTTTTAAGGTTGGAAAATGGGGGCAATTTAAATAAAAATAACCTAAAAGTAAAAAAAAAACTTTGGGCAAAAAAGATTCACACAATCTAACCATTTTCTTCAACTCCTGCCCGCACAGTTCTGCACGCACATTTGTAACTCTAGGACACATGACGCCGCACAAGTGTTACACCGGCGGCTCGACGGGGAACGGGGCGCTAGGCGGTGAGCCCAGCCTCGTACGCGCTGCGCCAGACGACGCGGTATCGCACACTAGTATGCAGCGCCAGGACTAGCGGCACCGCACAGCTCGCCAACATGGACGAGTTGGGCCAGGGCGGGTTCCTGCCCGTAAGTGCCATGCCAGGACGCACGACGCCGCACACATGCCTACAGCGCCAGCACGCACGGCGCCGCTCATCGCTGTATGAGAATCCCCACCGGCCTCGGCCCGGCCTGACCCCTCCTTCTCTCCTTCTCCACACAAGCATGGACAGAGAGGTCCATGGCGGCGGCTAGGGTTCTTCTCCCCCTCTTATAAACATCCCTTGTGACACCACAGATCTGAAATCTTTGTGGATCTTGTTGCTGACCACATCTCCCATGTATTTGCCCTCATTCGGCTCAATTTCATCCGAGAAATCTCTCTCTTTTGCCATAGTTTTGCTAGTTCATCCCAAAATCTAGAACTATGGTTGTTTTTTGATGATTTTTTTGTGGGAATAGAAATTGTGGGAATATGTTTAGGTCTAGGATGATCTTCTACATTTGTCCATTTGTTTGCAATATTGGTTCATCTTTGAAATATGTGTAGAACTAAGTGTGTTTGTTTGAAATACTTCTTCATATTATGATTTGTTCATATTATTAGGTGGTTTATAATATGCTCACATATTTGTATGTATTATCTTTATAGTAATCATTCATATACATATTAGTTCTAATTTGTTGGTATAGTAAACGATTCATACTAGAGTTTGTTGATATAGTAATCCTTCCTATACTTGGTAGGAATTCCTCATGTACTTGTTACTGATGCCATCCTCGTATGAATTGCCATGTATCACCCAAATGAGATCCTTACATATGTTCTTATTCTAAAGGCCAAAGATCAAGATGAGGCCATGTCTGACGACATGCCGTTGGAGAAGTATCGAGTAAAGGTACGATCCGCAATCAAGCTAAGGCCAAGGAAGAAAGTTGCTAACGAGGGGTGATCTCGGAAATGCCCATTTTTATGGACTTCGGGTTTCATGGAAAAGAGAGCGCTAGTGATTTCGTCGGCTTAACAGACAAACAAGGGATGCGATTTACCTAGGTTCAGGCCCTCGTAGAGGAAACCCTACTCCTGCTTGTCTGCTCGTATTATCATTGAAGATTACAAACTCGTTGAGTCGACTTCGTTGAGTCGACTAGATGCGATCTCGTCGAGAGAGAGAAAGGTGCGTGTATATTGTCTAGATCTATTGTGGGATGTAGCGTATCGGGTGCCCTCCTCGTTGGTCCCTCCTAGCCTTTATATATGGGGATGCTAGGTCTTGGGTGCCAATACGAGTTGGTTATAAGTGTAGAGTATCTATGAAATCTAGTCTTGGACTTTTCTTGTCTTGTATCGCCAGGAGTCTATGTCCTTGTAGGCTTCGTATCTGCTGAATTGTCATGAGCTTCATGTATCTTACCATATCTTCGGGTGAGCCTTCCGTTGGGCCGCACCATATATACTAACGATGGGCACTCGAAAGGTCATGCACATGTTAGTAGCTCCCGAGGCTATGTTCAGATGCTTGCGTTCGAGCATAGACTCAAAGTCATTTTCAATATGCCTAGAAGGTGAACTCGAAGATTTCTTTGGATGCGTGAATTTCTCGGTTGCCTTTTTCGGCCGTTGCAATGGATGATGTTATCTTGTTCTTAAAATGATGTTTGCATTCTTCGGGTGCTCTCTATGGGAGTAACCGTTGAGGCTACACTCGGGTAGGCTCAAGGTTATTCTTCATTATTGTATCTTTTGTCGACTCCTGTTAGAGGGTTCTGTTTTTTTCTATCGGGTGCACGACTAGCGCTCCAGATGGGAGTAGCCCCCGAGGCTACATTCGAATGCTTGCAGTCGAGTGTAGGCACAAAATTTGTCTTATTGAGTTCTTCTGTCGACTCCGTAGGAGGGTTTGTTGTTTCTATCAGGTGCGCGGTCAGCTCTCCCGATGGGAGTAGCCTCCGAGGATACGTTCGGGTGCTTGCATTCGAGCATTGGATCAGAATAATATTCATCCAAGGAGGTACTGTTGGGCCACACAGAGATAAAACAAAACTTTTCCATCTAACGTGGTGATCCCAAGATCTAGCCGAGGTAGAAGGCCACGAGGTTTACCACTAGACGCACAGTTGCGGATTACTGATGAAGCGCATCAGTTGATGCAGTGTAGTCCTTTGCCATCCGGTCGTCCTGGTGCTGATCGTACAACAACTCTGCTGGTATCCATACGTGCAAGGAGGAGCACCGGCGGCGAACTGCTAGGTTCGTATCGACGGCAGGACTGCTGTGGAGCTAGGGTTTTCAACACATGGAATGACCTAACCGATCAATGATTAACCTTTCTCGGTTACGGCGCTCCACTATATATAGGGAGTGAACGTGGGCTCCACTCTCGTGGCCCATTCACTAAAGCCCATATAACACTAGTCACCATGAGTCCGACTCACTGACTCAGTCCTGATCCGGATTGGGTCCAACCCAACCAGATTTCCGGTTCAGATCCAATCCGAACTTGCTCCTGCTCTTAAGTGTGTGACCCGGCAGGCTCATGGATACTCGGACACAATTGGAGTCCGACTCACAATCGATCAGTCGGCAGCGGCTCCTAGCAGAACGTGCCGACTCCCAAGTACCAAAGAGTCATGACGACTTGCCTTTCCAATGCGACTTGCGTCCGAGTCCCTTTTGCCTCACGATATGCCTTGTTAGACTATAGGCGAATAATTGCCATTCCTTAAATAGTCTGACTCTCTTCTCGATCCGAGATAAGTGATTCACCCGACTAACTCTTAGTCGATCGCCTCGGTTAATACTTAACCGAGTCGTGCATGTCCATGCTTTTCGAATCATATCATCCGAGAGGGCCCAGAGAATATCTCTCCGAGTGGAGGGGCAAAATCCCATCTTGGTTATTCACATCACGCAGCTTGATTCTCAGTTGACCCGAACTCTGCCTTTATGACTGCCCAGTTATGGATCAGCGTTTGACAGAATCTAAGTCGGTGATCCTCAACTCGGACTATGCAACAACCTCAAGTCTAAGTTTTACATTGATTGAGATATACAAATGACAACTTGTTTGTTGTACCTCAATATGGGTCAATCCGACTCGCTAAACTCTTTAGCAGAATCTGTGTAAGTCGAAATAGCATCTCAATGCCCATGACAAGTGGAACCGAGTCATCATGCCGACTTTCACATTGGTCTAAGTTGTGTGTCCAGCACAACTTCGATGACCAAGGACATTTAGTACAAACAACATGAATGCATAGTTCCACAACCTAATCACATATTCAATGATACACATCAGATGTTTTTACAAGGACAACTTAATAACTTCATGAATACAATGGGAAATATCATCATACATGATTGCCTCTAGGGCATATTCCCAACAGTCTCCCACTTGCACTAGAGTCAATCTTCCGACATCACATGTCTAGGCATCTAATGCCCATGGCTCTCAGGTGCGCCTCATGCTTCGGCTGTGGTAACGTCTTTGTCAACAGATCCGCAATATTTGCATCCGTGTGTACCTTGCATAACTTGATATCACCCTGATCCATGAACTGGTGAATCAGGTGGTACCACATGAGTATGTGCTTGTTCTTCTGGTGTTGTCTAGGTTCCTTGGCTTGTGCAATAGCACCATTGTTATCACAGTACATGTCTAATGGATTGGACGAGCCCTGAACCACACCAAGATCCATGAGGAAATTCCTCATCCAAACAGCTTCCTTTGCTGCCTCTAAGGCGGCAATATACTCAGCCTCTGTTGTAGATGTAGACACAGTCTCTTGCTTGGAACTCTTTCAGCTCACAGCACCTCCGTTTATAATAAACACGTATCCGGATTGCGAACAAGAATCATCAGAATCGGTAAGATAACTCGCATCTATGTAACCCTTTACACTGAGTTCATATTCACCTCCATAAACCAAGAACATATCCTTAGTCCTTCTCCAGTACTTTAGGATATTTTTAGCCGTTGTCTAGTGGATTTCTCCAGGATCAGCCCGGTATCTTCTCACAACACTTAGAGCATAGGAAACATCCGGCCTAGTACAAATCCTGGCATACATGATGGATCCGACTGCAGAAGCATACGAAATCACACTCATCCGACTTCGCTCATCAGTTGTCGAAGGACACTGAGTCTTGCTAAGTTTTACACCATGGGACATCGGTAAGAACCCCTTCTTAGACGATTCCATGTTGAACTTCTTCAACACTTTGTCCAAATAAGTACTCTGACTCAATCCAATGAGCCTCCTTGATCTATCTCTATAGATCCGAATTCCGAGGATGTATGTTGCCTCACCCAAGTCTTTCATTGAGAAACTCCTTTCCAATGATTCCTTGGTTTCTTGCAACATCTGGACATCATTTCCAATCAGTAATATGTCATCCACATATAAGATTAGAAAGTTTACTTTGCTCCCACTAAACTTCTTGTATAAACAAGAATCATGATCACTCTTGATGAAGCCAAACGATTTGTCAACTCCGAGATGCTTGCTTCAACCCATAAATGGATTTCTGAAGTTTACATACCTTGTCAGCATTCGCCGGATCGACAAAACCCTCGGGTTGTATCATATACACGTCCTCGGTTAAATTTCCATTAGGAAAGCCGTTTTGACATCCATCTGTCATATCTCATAGTCGAAATAGGGTGCTATAGCTAACATGATCCGAACCGATTTAAGCATCGCTACGGGCGAAAAAGTCTCGTCGTAATCAACTCCTTGAACTTGTCGGAACCCCTTCGCGACAAGACGTGCTTTATAGACGGAAACATTTCCATCCATGTCAGTTTTCTTCTTAAAGACCCATTTGCACTCGACGGGTATTGCACCTTCTGGCAGATCAACCAAGTTCAAAACTTGATTTTCATCCATGGACTTTAACTCGGATCTCATGGCTCCAAGCCATGAATCGGAATCAGATTCCACCATCGCTTCCGAATAATTTGCCGGCTCATCACTGTCTAACAGTAACACATCACGAACACTTCGTAATCTCGCCGATCTTCGTAGTACAGGTGCTTCTGCCGGCTCAGCTACCACGACCGGCTCAACCTCCAAGGTTTTTGCTGACTCGCTACTAGACGGTTCCTCTCGAATTTCTTTGAGCTGCACCGCGCTCCCACCTACTCCCTGACTGAGAAACTCTTTCTCAAGGAAGACACCGTTCCGAGCGACAAACACTTTGCCCTCTTCTCGCTTGTAGAAGTAGTAACCCAATGTTTCCCTTGGATACCCCACGAAAATACACTTATCTGACTTGGCCGTAAGCTTGTCTGACCGAAGTCGCTTGACAAATGCTTCACAACCCCAAATCTTAAGAAAAGACAAACTCGGCTTTTTGCCAGTCCACATCTCATGCGGTGTCTTCTCTACCGATTTTGATGGTACTCTGTTTATGTGAGCGCCGCTGTTTCTAGACAATAACCCCAAAATGATAAAGGCAGATCTGTCCGACTCATCATTGATCGTACCATGTCCAACAAGGTCCGATTCCGCCTTTCCGAAACACCGTTCCTTTGCGTCGTTCCTGGTGGAGTAATTTGAGGAACTATTCCATAACTTTTCAGATAGTCATTAAACACATGGCTCATGTACTCGCCTCCTCGGTCCGACCGAAAAAACTTTATTTTCTTGCCCAGTTGATTCTGTGCTTCATTCTAGAATTCTTTGAACTTTTCAAAGGCTTCCGACTTATGTTTCATCAACTATATTTATCCATACCTACTCAAATCATCAGTGAAGGTAATGAAGTACTCATAACCACCTCTGGCTGTCGTGCTCATTGGTCCACATACATCACTATGTACTAGTCCCAACAAGTCGGACGCCCTTTCGCAACTCTTTGCAAAAGATGTCTTGGTCATTTTGCCGAGTAGGCAAGATTCGCATGTCTCGAACGACTCCAAGTCGAACGAAGTTAGGAGTCCATCATCATGGAGCTTCTTCATGCGTTTACAACTTATATGACCAAGCCGACAGTGCCAAAAGTAAGTCATATTCAGATCATTTGGTTTCAACCTTTTAACATTTATGTTATAAACCGACTCACCATCGAGATTTAAAATAAATAACCCGTCCTGGACGGGTGCAAAGCCGTGAAACATATCATTCAAATACAAAGAACAACCATTATTCTTCATATTCGACTCATAGCCTTGCCTCATCAAACATGAAGCAGAAATAATGTTTCGACTAAGCACTGGAACATAATAACAATTATTCAGTTTCATAATGAATCCAGAAGGTAAATGAAGCTACATCGTGTCGACTTCCAATGCAGCAACTCTTGCTTTGTTTCCGACTCGAATATCAACCTCGCCTCTTGCTACGCTCCTAGTTCTTACCAGTCCCTGCAACGAGTTGCAGATGTGAATAACTGATCCAGTATCATATACCCAAGAACTATTAGGTGCATCAACAAGATATATGTCTATAACATTGCAAACAAGTGTACCTAAGTCGGAAGTCATACCTCCACTCTTGGCTTTGTCGGCCAAATACTTGCTGCAGTTCCTCTTCCAGTGGCCATCCGCCTTGCAGTAGAAGCAAGTGGATCCGGCTGAAGGAGATGGCTTAGTCCCTGAGGAAGCGCTTGGGACCGGGTCCTGAGCCTGCTTTCCTCCTGACTTAGCCTTCTTCTTAGTCCAAGAACTCTTCTTGAACTTAGCCTTATTCTACACCATCAACACTTGACCGACGCCCTTCTTGAGATCCGCCTCTGCCTGCTTGAGCATCCCATGCAATTCAGTGAGCTTCTTATCCATACCATCCATGTGGTACTTCGAAATGAACTGCCCATATGCACTAGGAAGAGAGTTCAGAATTATATCTGTAGCGAACTCTTCGCTTAGCCAAGCCTCTCCAAAGACTGCACATAACCAACCATTTTGATCACATACGGACTCAGTGGATCACCATCCTTAAGCTTGCAACTCAGTAAAGCCTGAGATACTTGATACCTCTTAGTCTTCGCCTGAGCCTGGAACATACTTTTGAGGCTTTCGATCATATCGTAGGACTCAACATTCTCGAACTGATTTTGCAAGTCCGGTTCCATGTGAGCAAGCATAAGACAGCTAATATTCGTGGACTCATCCTTAGCCCGACGGTAGGCATTGGTGGCAGCGACAGTCGCATTCTCATTTGGCTCATCTGTAAGTGGGTTGTCTAGGACATGGTCCTTCTTTTCTTATTTGAGAACAATTCTCAGATTTCGATACTAGTTGGTAAAACTAGTGTCGTTCAGTTTATCTTTCTCAAGAATGGTTCTCAACGCAAAACCAGATATCTGAGAGTGACTGCCACTTGGTGCCATGATCTACAAGAGAAAATATGCAAAATACTTAAGACATGTATTCATATAAGAGCAAACATATTAAACACTTTAATATTTTAATGCTCCCACTAGAACCAACACCCCTCCGATGGTTACTTAGTGATTCGGGATCCTAAATAAGCAAGTCGGCTAGTGAGCTTTAGCATCACCGCTAGCCGCCAAGTGATCTAGGTAGACAACTCCTTGTCAATCGCATCTCATACGACTCATGTTGGACGGGTGACATCACATGCCCCGGCTCCCATCCGACTTTTCCTCGAGCCCCACAACCGTTGTGATAGACCCGTCTAGCTTGCCGAGTGTTTCCGCGGTAAGAGTTCGACTCGAACCCACCTAGTCGGAAAGAATAGGCAGCACCTCAATTTTATGAGCCCACTACCAAAAATGTCCGACTTGTGATGGTTCAAACACTGGCGGGGAAAACCGACTAGACCTTCTTTAAGGGATTAAATTTTACCGACTATCTAATAGAGGTAAAACAGAGACATGGCAATAACACAAAATAAAGCAATTATAATGTAAAATGGTATGGCTCCCTTCATGACGATCTCCATCTCCACAAAGCCTGTAATCCGACTTGTGCCAACTCTTGTCACTTGTCGTCTTACTCCATGTCACTGACATGTACAACGCCTTGCATGCCATCCGGGTTCTCCAAACAGCTACACTAGCTTAGTAAAGTAAATTACAAGGAGAATCCGGACACGCAGGTCGTTATACAATAATATGATAGCACATAGGCTCCAGCCGGCTGACAAAAACCATGATTTGCAGATCACGTATGGATTACACACATACATCATATGCACATGAACCATACCATTCACAACTTCCTGCAAAAACGAGTTATGCATAGATATGATATCTACCGGCGTTGTGAAACTCGCAACGACGTCTAACGCGCTACGACAGGGCGAAGCCGGCGGTCCCGCTAGCCGGATAGCGCGTGGGGATCAAAGGGGCAGCGCCCCTTGCGGGTGCGGGCAGCGCCCGACGATTTTTCTGAAAACGCAGATCTCATCTGCGATCCGAACATCGATTCCGACCATTTTTCCGATTCGATCAAACTTTTTAATCTTCGATCACCGCCTCTAGATTTACGTGTCACAGTCTACCCTGATGTCGGAAGCCGAACGTTAGGGGTATGCCGTTCCATGACCTCAGCAGTATGATCACGGATATCAGATCTACCATTCCCCGAGTATAGTTGATCCAATCAACCTCGTACAAAACCGATCTATCTCATAGATCGACCACCAAAACAGCACATAAATCTCATCTACAGTCAACCGCACATCACATATGCGAGATCTCGAGCCTAAAACCAGAAGCTATCGCTCTGATACCACTGTTGGGCCACACAGAAATAAAACAAAACTTTTCCCTCTAACATGGTGATACCAAGATCTAGCCGAGGTAGAAGGCCACGAGGTGTACCACTAGACGCGCAGTTGCGGATTACTGATGAAGCGCGTCAGTTGATGCAGTGCAGTCCTTTGCGATTCGGTCTTCCTGGTGCTGATCGTACATCACCTCTGCTGGTATCCACACGTGCAAGGAGGAGCACCGGCGGCGAACATCTAGGTTCGTATCGACGGCAGGACTGCTGTGGAGCTAGGGTTTCCAACACATGGAATGACCTAACCGATCAACGATTAACCTTTCTGGGTTATGGTGCTCCACTATATATAGGGAGTGAACGTGGGCTCCACTCTCGTGGCCCATTCACTAAAGCCCATATAACACTAGTCACCGTGAGTCCGACTCACTGACTCAGTCCTGATCCGGCTTGGGTCCAACCCAACCAGATTTCTGGTTCAGATCCAATCCAAACTTGCTCCTGCTCGTAAGTGTGTGACCCGGCAGGCTCATGGATACTCGGACACAATTGGAGTCCGACTCAGAATCGATTAGTTAGCAGCGGCTCCTAGCATAACGTGCCGACTCCCAAGTACCAAAGAGTCATGAAGACTTGCCTTTCCAACGCGACTTGCTTCCGAGTCTCTTTTTCCTCACGATATGCCTTGTTAGACTATATGCGAATAATTGTCATCCCTTAAATAGTCCGACTCTCTTCTCGATCCGAGATAAATGATTCACCCGACTAACTCTTAGTCGATCGCCTCGGTTAATACTTAACTGAGTCGTGCATGGCCATGCTTTCTGAATCATATCATCCGAGAGGGCCCAGAGAATATCTCTCCGAGTGGAGGGGCAAAATCCCATCTTGGTTATTCACATCACGCAGCTTGATTCTCAGTCGACCCGAACTCTGCCTTTATGACTTCCTAGTTACGGATCAGCGTTTGACAGAACCGAAGTCGGTGATCCTCAACTCGGACTATGCAATAACCTCAAGTCTAAGGATTACATTGATTGAGATATACAAATGACAACTTGTTCGTTGTACCTCAATATGGGTCAATCCGACTCGCTAAACTCTTTAGCAGAATCTGTGTAAGTCGAAATAGCATCTCCATGCCCATGACAAGTGGAACCGAGTCATCAAGCCGACTTTCACATTGGTCTAAGTTGTGTGTCCAGCACAACCTCGATGACCAAGGACATTTAGTACAAACAACATGAATGCATAGTTCCACAACCGAATCACATATTCAATGATACACATCAGATGTTTTTAAAAGGACAACTTATTTAGTTTATGAGTACAATGGGAAATATCATCATACATGATTGCCTCTAGGGCATATTCCCAACAGGTACTCGACTCGGGTCTTCTTTTTTGCAGATGTAGATATTTTTTGTCGACTCCTATGGGAGGATTTTTTCGAGTAGGCGAACTGTAAGTTCAATGAATGTGTCATGGGCATTTTGGTATAATGATTCTGATGCATCCGACGGATCATGAACCAGTTAATTGCTTTTGGGCGAAGACATCATGAACCTACTCCAAACTCGAGTCTCCAGACTCGAGTTTGGTATATACTGGCGAAATTTAGCTTGGGCCGCGGAGGTCTTATCGAGTACTGTGTTATGTTTTGTGTACCCAACGCGTTCGTCGGGATTTTTCATCGTATCGTGGATACGGATAAAATACTAGAAGAGCACATTCGTATGCGATTATCAGGCCACACAGGAGGAATCCCGGGGTCTTATCTTCATGTCAGGGACATGGCATTCAGACATGTTATCGCGGTGGAGGCGGTATAAGAATTTGAAGTTTTTGTCGACACCGTAGGAGGATATTGATTTTTATTTTGGGTGCGCGAACAGCGTACAAGGATGATCTTCATCCGAGGAGGTTCTCTACCCTGGTCTTGTTTCGTAGCGGGTAAGTTGTTTTCGTCGACTCCATTGGAGGATATGTTTTCATCGGGTGCGCGTCAAGAACTTGATGATGATCTTCATCCGAGGAGATTCTCGACTCAGGTCTTGATTTTTAACGGGTGGAGTTAGTCGACTCCATTGGAGGACACGATAAAATAGCTTGATGTAGCCGATGTTTTTGTAAGTTGCGGAAAATATAAGGAATAGTGAAGTACATGTATCTTGTAAACAATATTTGCATCTCGACTTGTTATGACTATTGGAGATATGCCCAAGAGGCAACAATAAAGTGGTTATTATCATATCTTCATGCTTATGATAAATGTTTGCATCACATGCTATAATTGTATTAACCGGAAACATTAATACTTGTGTGATGTGTAAACATAAAGAGTCCCTAGTAAAGCCTCTTGTTAAACTAGCTTGTTGGTTAATATATGATCATGGTTTCCTGATCGTGAACATTGAGATGTTATTAACAACAAGGTCATATCATTAGGAGAATGATGTGATGGACATAGTCCTATAAGTTAAGCGTAGCATAAGATCAAGTCATTTAAATAGTTCACTTGCTATAAGCTTTCAATATAACCTAAATCCTTCGACCATGAGATCCTGACGAGTAAAGGTATGGTTCGCAATCAAGCTAAGGCCAAGGAATAAAGTTTTTGACGAGGGGTGATCTCAGCAATGCCCATTTTTATGGACTTAGGGTTTCATGGAAAAGAGAGCATCGGTGATTTCGTCGGCTTAACACACAAACAAGGGAGACGATTTACCCAGGTTCAGGCCCTCGTAGAGGAAACCCTACTCCTTCTTGTCTGCTCGTATTATCATTGGAGAGTACAAACTCGTTGAGTCGACTAGATGCGATCTCGCCGAGAGAGAGAGAGAGAGAGAGAGAGAGAGAGAGAGAGAGAGAGAGAGAGAGAGAGAGAGAGGCGTGTGTCTATTGTCTAGATCTATTGTGGGCAGTAGAGTATCAGGTGCCCTCCTCGTTGGTCCCTCCTAGCATCTATATATATTGATGCTAGGTCTTGGGTGCCAATAGGAGTTGGTTACAAGTGTAGAGTATGTATGAAATCTAGAGTTGGACTTTCCTTGTCCTCTATCGCCAGGAGTTTGTGTCCTTGTAGGCTTCGTATCTGTTGAATCGTCATGGGCTTCATGTATCTTAGCATATCTTCGGGTGAGCCTTCCATTGGGCCGCACCATATATACTAACGATGGGCACTCGAAAGGTCATGCCCATGTCAGTAACCCCCGAGGTTATGTTCGGATGCTTGCGTTCGAGCATAGACTTAAAGTCATTTTCAATATGCCTGGAAGGTGAACTCGAAGATTTCTTCGGATGCGTGAAATTCTCGGCTGCCTTGTTTGGCTGTTGAAATGGATGAAATTTTCTTGTTCTTGAAATAATGTTCGCATTCTTCGGGTGCTCCCGATGGGAGTAACCGTTGAGGCTACACTCGGGTAGGATCAAGGTTATTCTATATCATTGTATCTTTTGTCGACTCCTGTTGGAGGATTTCTGTTTTTTCTATCGGGTGCGCGACTAGCGCTCCAGATGGGAGTAGCCCCCGAGGCTATATTCGAATGCTTGCAGTCGAGTGTAGGCTCAAAAATTGCCTTATTGAGCTCTTCTATTGACTCTGTAGGAGGGTTTGTTGTTTCTTTCGGGTGCGCGGTCAGCTAGGGAGAAATCCAATGGAATTTAGGGTTTGACGAATTTTACCAACTCGGGACAAATAAATAGAAATATTTGGAAGAAATGGAGGGGAGTGGAGGAGAGTACCTGGGGAAAGCGAAGAAATCCCCTAATTTTTCTTTCAAATCTTGTGGCTTTTGGTGGAGATGAGAGGAGGGTAGAGAGAAGAGTCGCTACGCTGCCTCCTCCTTGCTCGACCTGGAAATGGGGCAAGAATGCTAGGGTTGGGTCAGGTTAGGGAGGGCCAGCGCGGCTAAGTCCTGGTGGTCGTGTGGCGTCAGCCATCGCGGCGCTCTAGGCGTGAGTGCAGCGCCATCCTGACTGTCGCCATACTTGCGCAGCCGGGCCCACGGCGCCAGTGTGACAGGTGATGCGGCGCCACCCGGCCTGATGCAGCAGCGGTTGCGGCGCTGTACAACCTGGCGCCGCACGTGCGTGCCAGCGTGAGAGGGCTGCAGCGGCGGGCGTGGTGGAGTTGCAGGTATATGGGAGACGCCTCGCGGGCGGAAGTTGTAGAAAAGGGTTAGGTTCGGTGAATGTTTTTACCATAAGGTTTATTACTTAAATTTATTTGCCATTTAAGTTATTTTTATTTAAATAGCCGAAAATGGGTTCAGCAGTGGAGCACAGACAGAAGCTAGCGGCGAACTAATGTGCAACTGGTCATGCAGACTGGGGCCAGCCGGCCAGCCGCTCGGGTCGGCCAGCGGACTCGGGATGGCTATGCCGGTATGGTGCAACAGTACATCTTCATAGTCTTCGGCTTCGATCACGTGTCACGATCTAGAAGAATGTCCTACGCCTTCTTGCGAGCATGCATTCAGACCGATAGTTTTTGACCTGTACTCAACCTACGATTATTCAGCGACGAATATTTCCTACGGGGTATCTTTGAATATTTGACTAGCATTCCTTATTTTTATGTTTTTGGCAAATTGCACTTGTAGAAAAAGGTTTTCATGTGGGTATTGTGAGTGTCTGTGTTTGTACTGTGTTTCTAAAAAAAGGTCTTCTGTTCGGTCCAGGGTCTAACACTATTTCTGATTTATTACGGGCCGGAACTAGTATGAGCAGTCCCGGTTCGTATCGTTTTCAATGCATAGGAGCCCAAAAAAACTCTAATCCCGGGTCGTGATACATCCCGAAACTAAAGGGATTCGGGCACGGGCAACACCCTTTAGTCCCGGGTCGTGATACGGCCCAGGACTAAAGGGGTGCGGGCCGCAGCAGGAAAACTTAAAATGACTATATTTTTTGCGTACGATGTCGGAAAAAACGTACAACCTACCAAAATATGCGGAAAAAATTGTGAGTTCGACTTCAACAGACTTAGGCCGTTTTGGATTCTTTTACATTTTCAAAATTCAAAAAAGGAAAAAAGTTATTTAAAAAATTAATTTTTTTTGCAATTTTTATTCCATATTTGGATTCCTCACATTTTTCTGATAATTATGGATATATTATTTTTTTGTCAAATTTCGATTTACAGATTTAAAGATATTATTTATGCCATATTAAATGAATAAATGGCAAAAAATGAATAAAATATTATTTTATTTAGTTTTTTACTTTCATTGGATTAAAATATTATTATTACTTATTTATTGTTGTTTACTAAAATAGTTGTTTGTAATTTCAAAAGTAAAGATGTATGGCATGTTGATATAGGCTAATAGGATTGATATGATAGTGTTGACAACAAAATACAAATAGACTTTGCGCAAGGACATCCTGATGAAACAGAAAAGTTAAACATGCTGAAGATGACGTAGTGTTGGGGCCGTATTACGACCCGGAACTAAAGATCCTTCGTCTCTCTCGCTACAGAAACAACCATATGGTGGCCTCTAAATCCAGGTTATAACAAACCGGAACTAGAGGCAGGGGCCAGGGGCGGAGCCAGAGTTTGAGTATAGGGGGGGGGGGCGAAGAAGACAAGGGTAAAGCTCCACTTTTTTCTCAAAACCGTATAGTTCAACATATACTATAACACATCAATATGTAATTATGTCTTAATAAGCAAACAAACTAATATGTAAGTGTGGATTTATGGCTAGCTACCGGAACCATCGAGCAAATTGATTATCTATTTTGATGGAAATACCCCAAAAAATTGTGTGGTTATTTTTGAGCAAAACGACTTGGTTATGAATTAAACAAGTGAAATGTTAATTCGAGAAACTAAAACAAATACAAAGGAGGGATGATGATGATGATAAACAAATAAACCAGATTTGTCTTTGCCAATTGATTGATTATTAATTATTTTCTCTCTAGTAAGCAACTTTGTGATCTCCCTGCAAAAAAAGCAACTTTGTGATCAACGAAACAGAAACCCTAGCACATACCGAATAGTAAAGGATACCTTGGGCGTCCATTATCAGTTGATTAGATGTAACCTGTTGGCCGGAGAGCGGGCGGCCGGCTGCACCCGGCTGGAATCCTGGAAGGCCGTGGCCGCCGTGGAATCCAGCAAGGTCGATAGTAGGTAGAAACAGCATGATCGGCGGCGGCTGCAAGGTGATTTTTCGTCAATTATTATGAAGACGAAGGAATGGATAGTTTCCCTGGAGTCACACTCACGCGATTGGACTTGGCAGCGGTTAGCTTGTGAGAGGTGGGCTTATTGATTGTGGGCTTGTGAGATATAAGTCACGCAATGCTAATTTTGTTTTGGCAATTAGTCATCTAATGAGCTTAGCAATGATTAATATACGTATCTAACTTACTCCAACACCTCTACGGGTACACCTTCCTAACGAATTTCATTAGGGGGGGGGGGGGGGGGGGGGGGGGGGGGGCAGCCCCTGTCTCCGCCTCTGGTAGAGGCCTTCTAAAGTCCCTTATAACCCGGATGTATATGTCTTTTTCCCACTAGTGTTGGCTGGACGAGCTTGTAGCGACTGGCGAGAACATGGCCCAAGGTGAATTGGCCGTCGTACTCCTGCCGGCAAGTGGCCATATGCTTCGATGTTTTTGTGCTGAGCTGCCCCGTCCAGGTGACTCAAGGGAATCTATATATCTCACCCTTCTCTAGTTTATTTTTTGGACGAAGAGCTCCGGGAACGAAAATGCATTTTGAACTCAGCCGACCTACCTGTAGCTCTTTATTTTTTTAACATTTGGAAAACTATTTCAAAGTTTCTAAATATGGGAAACGATGTATACTCCAAGTGTTTAAAAATTTCAATACAAAATTCTTTGTATTCCAGGTTACAAAAAAAAAAAGATAAGATTGTGCACCTTCATACCTTGTTAGATTTTGTCCTTTTAGCGTGGAATACACTGCATTCAAAAATCATATATGCGATTTTTTTTCAATTTTTATAAAACTTTGAAATTCATTTTTTATAAAAATGAATTTGGAACTCAGCCTACCCATAGCTCTTTATTTTAAACATTTGAAACTATTTCAACGCTTCTAAAAATCTAAAAAAAGGTACTTATGGAACCGATGAATACTCCAGGTATGCAGAAAATCTCAATCCAAAATTCTTTGCATTACACAAAAGAAGATAAGATTGTGCACCTCTATACCATGTTTGGTTTTGTCTTTTTTTTTAAAGGGGCAAAAGCTTTGCCCTATAGATTAATTAAGGAGAAGTTTTACATGAAAGGTTCATTGAAACAAAAAATTATAAAAGCCTACTCTCCCGGCATTATTTTACCCAATTTTTTCACCCGCAATAGCCCAAAGTCTAGCTTCCTTCTTAATGTTAGCAAGAAGAACAAACGGTGGCGTGTGTTTGTTGCGGAAGACACATGCATTTCTTTCGTTCCAAACCTCCCAAGAGACAAGGAGAGTGAGGGACGCCATCGCCTTGCGATTGAAAGATGAGCCGGACGACATCTTTGTCGGCCAAATTTTGAGGGATATGGTAGGCCATTGATGGGTAGCGATCGATTGAATACCAAGCCAATCTCTTATGAGGCCCCAAAGAAAAATGGTGTAGCGGAATTTGTGGAAGAGGTGTGAGGCCGACTCCGTCACTTGCTTACAAAGTGGACATAAGCCACAATTAGGCCACCCTCTCTTGGTCAAACGGTCGGCCATCCAAACATGGCTTTGGATGGCAGGCTAAGCAAAAGAACTTGATATTTAGAGGGGCCCAAGCCTCCCAAACCATGGAGTTCATTGTCGATAGTGTTGCCCCTGGGAATTGAGCTTGTATGTCCCTAGGAATTAAGCTTGTATGTCCTGACCGCCATGTATTTCCCATCCGCCAAAAACTTCCAAACAATATCGTCATCAATATTGTTGTTGAGATAAAAATATGTTTTGCTATACCCAAAGATCCACATATTGGTGAGCGTGAGCCATGCAGAAGGATCACCGAGCTTCACTTTTCCAATCCAAGCATCCTCATGCAAAGCTCATTTTACATTCCATTTCTTCCTCTTAGACGTCGCATAGATGAGGTGGGGATTTCTATTGGCTCAATCTATTGAGCCATGGGTCATCCCAAAAAGGGTTCGTTTGACCATTTCCCACTATGATGAAGGTGGAAGCATATAAAAAGTCCATATCAAGCTCCGATCAAGGGTTTCCCTTTCCCACCGAATTTTTTGTTGGATCCTTCCATTCAAGCCATGTCTATCTCAAGCGAGTAACCCTTGAAAATTTATCAATGTTTAGCACTCCAAGTCCTCCAAGATCCTTTGGCTGGCAAACCATTTCCCAATTAACCTTGCATTGGCTTGCGAAGGTCTTGTCCTTGGCAGACTAAAGAAAAGCCCTTTCTAATTTATTGATGCTATTAATTTTTTTGGATGCATGTTGAGGGGGTTAAATGGTATACCGATTGAGAGGTGAGCACTGATTTGACTAGGGATGTGTGATCGGCCATGGTGATGAGCTTCCCATTGAAAGTTGGGAGTTTGCCGGCAACCTTGGCTTCAAGATGTTGAAAGTCCACACGACTAAGGCACCACACAGAGTGAGGAAATCCGAGGTATCTCATGGGAAAGTAGCGCGCACAATCAGGATCCCATCAAGAACCTCCTCAAGGTTGATGTTTTCACATGGAATTGGAACCACATAGCTCTTTTGAAAGTTTGCGCAAAGATCGGTAACTTCACCAAAATTCTCTAGGATGATAAGTTTTGATTGTACTCCTTGATAGGTGCCACAAAAATGGCCGCATTATCCACATAGGGTGATGTTCTTAAGATGGATCATCGACCTCGTATTTTGTGAAGAAGGTGATGACTTGTGGCAATGCCAATAATTTGAGTGAGTGGATCAATGGAGAGCACAAACAAAAGTGGGGAGAGGGGTCCCCTTGTCGAAGGCCTCCCACATGGAGCTAGGGTAGGCCATCCACCCCATTTAGGAGCACACAGAAGGTTAAAGTTGAAAACAAGGAGCAATCTAATTCTTAAATTTACTTGGGAACCCTCGGCATCAGGGCCGGTCCTGAGATTTCAGGGGGCCCGGGGCGAAACTTAAATTTTGGGCCTCTATTATAATTTTTTATACATATATGAGATGATGCAAAATAAATATTTTAAATATACTCTCAACTAATATTCCTTGGTGAGCGATCCCTGGCGTGGGAGTCGATCATCGCGTCGAGGCAGGCGAGCAATCGATGCAGGCGAGAGTTGTCCACCAACCCATAAAAAAATGTTTTTTGCTATGTATACTAGGCCTATATTTTTTTTGGGCCCCTAATATTTTTGGGCCTGGGGCGGCTGCCCCGCTAGTCCCCCCCCCAAGGGTCGGCCCTGCTCGGCGTGGAGAAGCTCTAGAATGTAATCATATCTTATAGAGTCAAAAGCTTTACGAATGTCTAGCTTCAACAAGAGTGCCACCGTCTTATTCTTTAATCTTTTCGCCATGTTCTTGACATAGAAAAAATTGCCATGTATGCTTATTTTTATGAACACACTTTGGGCATTGGAGATGATGTCATTCATGAGCGTAGGGACGGAGGACAAGAACCTTCACAATGATTGTGGCTATTGCATGGATTAGGATAATATGCCAAGTCGGATGTATCCTCTGCCCCCTCTTTTTTTGGCAATAGGACAGTGTTGGCAGAGTTGAGCCAATGAAAGTTCTCCATGTGGATGCCCCCAAAAAGTTTAATCACCTTCATCACATAATGTTTGATTGTGCTCCAACACTTTTTGAAGAAAGCTCCCATGAAACCGTTCGGCCGCAGAGCCTCGTCCCTAGGCATTTGGTTGATTGATATCATAACTTCCTCCTAGGTGAAAGGGCCATGCGATGCCCTCCAACTCCGGACTCTTGACTCTTGGAATTAATCTCATTCCAGAGCTCCCAGATAGAAAATGCATTTGGAACTCAGCCTACTTTTGGCCCTTTATTTTGAACATTTGGAAAATCTATTTCAGAGCGTCTAAAATAATAAAAATAAAAGTACGTATGGGTAATGATGTATACTCAATTGTGCAACAATCTCAATCAAAAATTATTTGTATTTTGGGTTAGACAAGAAAAAATACAAGATTATCCACTTTCATACCTTGTTAGGTTTAGCATTTTTTAGTGTAGAATGCTTTGTATTCAAAATTCATATTGTGCATACTTTGAAGTATACGATATTGCTTTTTTGTTTGACAAAGATAATAATTAATACCGTGAAGATACCAATTACAATCTGCACCAATACATCATTGCCCATATGGGATTTTTAAAAATCTTCATAAAACTTTGAAATTCATTTTCCTAATGTTTTAAGAAGGGCTATAGGTAGCCCGAAAGAGCTATAATGACACACTTGCCCCCAAACCCCATTTTCATTCACATGAAAAATAGTAAACCACCTTTATGTGGTGGGCTGGTTGAGAGACAACTAGGGTAATGGCTATCCTAGGAAGCTATCATGGTGGTTTTTGTGAACACATGAGTGGGTCGAGGCCGTCGAGCACACTTGCCTCCAGCCCCCATTTTCATTCACATGAGAAATAGTAAACCACCCTTCTCTGGCTCTCCCTCTACACGCTCGGTCTTGAACAATGTCGCAACGACGGGCTGATAGAGAAACGACTAGAGGAATTGCTATCCTAGGAAGGTATCATTGTGATTTTTGTGGACACATGAGTGGGTCAAGGCCGTCGAGCACACTTGCCTCCATCCCACATTTTCATTCACATGAGAAATAGTAAACCACCCTTCTTTGGCTTCTCCCTCTACATGCTTGGTCTTGAATAATACCGCAATGATGGGCTAGTCAACAAACGCCTTGTGGAATTTCTACCCTAGGAAGGAATCATGGTTATTTTTGTGAACACATGAGTGGCGAGGCTCATGGGAGGTGTTTGATCTAAGATGATTGGATTTGACATCAATGTTTTGATGGTTTGGCCATGTTTCATGCTAATCACAAGATAAAAATTCATGATATGATCTTTACTGGCCGGATCTTATAGGGATGATGTACATGCACATCATGTCATCTTCTATGTTCTTAAGATGGTGATAGGTCTCCCCCTCTTTTCATATGCATGTTCACTGTGTGAGACGTCGTAGTCGTCCTTGTGTGCATTGTCTAGGTGTGGAAAAAACGAGTTGATTCTTCTCGACGAGTCTTGTAGAAACAAGGGGAGAATAGCAACCATCAATAGTTCCTAAAAATGTTTGTAAATGATCTAAATAAAAAAGTCTAATATAGTTAGTAATATCATATGCACATGATTTTTTTCATGGCTCAGGAAATTCAAATTTTTTTATAAAAATATTCAACATCATATATTAAGAATTTAACTTACTTTAACAACAAAAATCTTGAATAGCTGAAATTACATTTATGATTCATTTCAACTAAAGTCATGTCATCATATTAGAATGAATTTTAACTGTTCAAAAAATAGTGTGGCCATAAGCTACTGTGTAGTTGCAATGTTAGCTCATTGAGAACATTATTTAGTTTAAACCTAGTAGGTTTCCTTGAGGAAGCCACAATACAATTATCTTTACTCTAAAGTGCATCTCCCACTGGTAGAAAAGGGCCCATGCGTCCCGGTTGGTAAGGGCCATTAGTCCCGGTTGCCCAACCGGGACGGGGCAATCGGGACTAAAGCTCTAACCATTAGTCCCGGTTGCCCCACCAACCGGGACAAATGGGACACACGTGGCGGCATCAGAGCGCGAGGGGGGGTGGAGCATTAGTCCCGGTTCGTAACACGAACCGGGACTAATAACCTGCTGCCGCGGCAGAGATTTGGCCCATTTCTCTGCCGCGGCAGAGAATTCATTTTGGCACATTTTGTTGCCGCGGCAGCATTTTCGCCACTTTTGTGCCGCGGCAGAGAATTCATTTAGGTTGTTTTATTGTTTATTTAGTGTTTTGCACTTATCAACGAAGGAACCTTATATTACACAAGACCATCATGACAACATTACATTCAATACACGGATCGAGTTCATGCACTACATACAAAAGTTGCTATTCGATGCTACCGGCCAATTTCTTGAAAGTTGCTATTTTTACAATTTCTATTGTCTATACACAGCCGAGTAGTATTCCCCTTGTGTGTTTAGGACTTCTGCATCCAAGAATCCCGCCAATTCCTCCTGAATTGCTCGTATGCGATCCTTTGGCAGAAGACCGTCCCGTAGACGTTCGATCTGATTTAAAAAAGGAGTCAGCCTATATGAATATGAAACTAAACACAATTTGATTATAATAAAAAACTATAGAAATTGTTTACGTACGTGGAGTTGCTCTAAATTTCTGCCCTTCTCATCGCACGTCTGCCGGATGAACTCGCATACATAGTATCCACATAGATTGTTACCTGGTCCCTGCGTCAGGCACTTTACGAGAACAGAGTTCAATCAAAATAATAATCAAGCATGATAATAACTGTATCAAAACTAGAATCAAAGAGATGCGCGGATATAGCTAGTGGTGCTTACATCTAGTGGTTGAAATGTAAGCTCCTCTTTCCAAACACCCCTAGGCTTGGTGAACCGTTTCCAAGCGCTGCCCGGCGTAGAAAACGAATAAAATAAGTTATTAAGTACTTGATATCATAAAATTCACGAACGTTGCCGATATAGTGTCATAATGATTAGAATTACCGCTGGAGAAGTATCTGCATGTCCTTCCACGTCTCAAGGGGTTTATGTTTCGAGTCCATGACTAGTACACGCCCTTTGTCAAGTTGAATGATTAACAGAATATAGTGGTACCTGCGAATGCAGAACTAATCAATTATACTTAACATCGAGTAAGCGAAATAGAAAGTGTATACAAGACAATAACACTCACTGGAAGTTGTAAGGAAATAGTATTTCCCTTTTGGTTTCTTGAAACCTTAACGCGTGTACTATATTATCCTCCGTATCCTGGGGGCTTATTTTGAGATTAGCTTCATGAACCCAATATGGGTCAATGAAGCCAATGTCATAGATTTGTCCTCTGCTGCATTCGAGAATCTTCATTCTGCATATTACAGTATGATTATATACATGCAATAAACAAAATAATATAGCTGGAGACTAAATTAATTACAGAATTAGTACTTACAGACAATAGGCACTCATGATCGATTTGTCCAAGGCGTCTTGATTGAATAATTGAAATAGTTCATCAAATTCAATGGATATCATGTCATCCTTATCTTTCCCATGATGCTTTTTTGTAACCCTCAGCACTATCCAGTTAGCCCCGGCCCTTGTGGCATGCATGTACCAGTTATGCAATCTTCGCATTTTTGTTGGAAGATTGTTTACCTCCTCAGGTTTGACGAGAGGTTTTTCGTACTGGTATTGGTATGCTACTTCACTCACGGGGAAGAACTCTAACTGGGATAAGTACTGGGCAATACTCATACCTTGAGCAGCGGCAGCTTCTCCGTATTGTGCAACTACCTCTGGATCATACTGCTCTTCGGCCCCATATTTGCTCGACCCCACATTGGTTTGAGAAATCACCTTGAGAGGGGCGCAAGTCTGTTTTGCTTGTTCTCCGAGCTGGGCAACAGATTTCCCGCTTGCATCAGTACTGCTCTTCGAGGCTTTTTGTGCCGCATGTGACTTGAGAATAGAACGCTCATAGTCTGATGACAGCTTTGGCTCGGGTTGATGAAGATTCTTTAGCATTTTCAACACTTTGGCTTTTTCTTCTTTGGTGCTGGGGAACTCTGGCTCTTTCGGCCGCCTCAGCTTAGCGAAAAACGTTGTCGTTTCCGCATCAACGATTGCCGCAGTCTCCTCTTCAGTACAGTCATAAGCTCTCTTGGGAGGAACCGTTGGTACTTTTGGAAGAGGCTCTTGTTTACATTTCGGCGATTGCTTATGACGCACAGTAGCGGTACGCTTACGCTTTTTATCCTGAGGCGCCGGTGATGGCTCCCGCGGCGATGGGTGCACCGGAGATTGGTGAGGCGACGGAGCCGGGTGAGGCGACGAAGACGGCTGTCGCGGCGGCGACGACCTCGCTGGAGACGGGTGAGGCGGCGACGAAGATGGCCTTGGCGTGTGATTTCGAAGCACGATACAATCCTTCGGCCATAGAATGGTGACGTTTTTTGCGTCACCCAGCACAGTCACATCCCCTTCACCAGCAGGGTAGTGAAGATCCAAAACCTCAAAGGTGGGCATGATTTCATCCACGCCGACAACAGCGTAGCCCTCTGGAACCGGACGATAGTGGTAAGTTGGTGTGGGTCCAATTGGTAAGGCATAGCCGACCGCCACCTTCATGGATATGTTCACAACTTTGACATGTAGCTCGCAGTGTGTCATCTCTGTGATATCATCCACTGGGTAGCCAACAGGAGCCATCGTCGGTGCATCATCGACATCGCCATTGTCATCACCCGGGACCTCGGTGGAAGCCACACTGCTTTTTCAATTATTCGATAGGCCGGTAGCATCGAATGCAGTGTGCTGCTGAGATGGGGCGCCGGTAGTACTTTGCTCTTTAAGTGTGTTAATTTCATCTTGTTGTTGCTTTAATCGTTCTTCAATTAAACGCATTCGCTCTTTCTGACTTTCTGCTTCAACTGCCGCCCTGTCCTTTCTCCTCTGACGGCTTCTATCAGGATATTTCTTCCTCTCTTCGGGAAACTCAGTCCTCCATGATTGGGAGCCTCTTGTGCCTCGTGTTCGTCCATCATGTTCCTTATTTCCAAGGGCGAGTGTGAGCTCATCATTCTCTCTATCGGGAATGAAGTCCCCATCTTTAACAGTCTTTACTGCTTTTCTGATCCTCTCGATTGGCAAGGGGTCTTCTTTATGTCGTATGTTATATATACACCTCCCTTCCGAGTCCAACGTGCCCCCATGCCCGTAAAACCAATTCCTTGCACGTTCTACCCAATCGTCTGTCTCTGGGGTGATATTTTTATCACGCAGTTCCTGCTCAAGTTTCTCCCACTTAGGAATGCCAACCCTGTAGCCACCTTGCCCCATAGTATGGTGATACTTCTTCTTAGCAGCATTCAACTTATTCGTTTCAGACATTTTATTAGCTTTTTCTGATTTCTTGTATTCCACAAACTCATCCCAGAATGGTTTTATCTTCTCAAACTGAATATTCTTGAAATCGGGAGTCTTCTTTTTCACGACATAGTCAAGGTGCAATCTTTTCTTCCAGTTGGTGAAACACTGGGCCATCTTCTTCAAAGCCCACTCCCTGACCTTAGCCTCCATGGCTCTCCCATGTTGTAAGGCATCCTCAACTGGATCCTCCGCATTTGGATCCAGCTCTATCTTCGGTAGTTTGAAATTAACCATGAGCCTCTTCCACAGTAAATCTTTGGCTTGGTTAGGGACAAATAAACATGTTCCCTCTTCATCCGCATTAGCAGGCCTATTCCAATTTCTAATGGTGATCGGGATTAAGTCCCTAACGATTACTCCGCATTGTGCCACAAATTTGGTTGCGACAACTTCGGGAGCTGTCGGTCTGCCGTCTTCAGCGACATCTTCGATCCTGAACCTCTCATGGTCTTGCAACTTTTTGGTTGGGCCTTGTCTGCTCTTTTCAGTAGATTCCTTCGATCCGGAGGGCTAAAATAAGAAAGATCGTCGTTACTATTTCTATATAGATAGCAGATGATTAATTAATGAATTGATTTATATTACATGCACCTCGCCGGAGCGGTCGTCTTCTCGATTACACAAGGCATCGCCTTCTCCCTCGCGGAAGGCAACACCTTCAACTTCAAACAAGTTGTCTACTCCGGTAAAAAGAGGATCACCCTCACCGGAGTTGTTCAGAAACGTTGATACGTCTAAATTATCTTCCCCACGGATCACACCTTGGATCAACTCTTCCTTTTCTTCGTCTCTGACGTGTGGGTCCGTATTTTCTGCATAGGTGGAAAAACGAATAAGTCAAAGCGGCTAAAGGAGAAAGTTAAGTACGGTGTTGAGAGATATAAATCCTAATTCAGATAAACCCTAATATATACATACACAATAATAAAAATGAAGAGAAAGGGAAACCGTGTAGTAGATAGGCACATCGTCGAACCCACATGCACCTAAGTTGCTTGAAAATGTGAATCGGGTCTAGGGCTACCCACAGTGACTGACCAGTGGGGCCGAAGACCAATAATACCAAAGTAATTAATAAACCTAATAATACCTAACTAATAATAAACCTAATAATCCAAACACCAAAAAGAAAGGGAAACAATCAACACATGGCATCGATGTAATGCTTAAGCAAGTATGATGATATGACAAGTTAATTTGCATTGAATGTAACCCTAAGAAATGCTCGACGATTTAATCGGGGTTCCGAGGGGTGAAAACCCTAACTCGGAGAAACTCCGGAACACATGAGAGGGGTGGATTTGTTCTTCTAATTAAACTTGTAATTTAAGTTGTTGAACAATGCATGATTATAGATTAGATAGCTAGGTTTCATTTTTCTGAACATTTTGATATATTATTCATATTTTTATGACTTATAGATTAAAAGTTATTGAATTTATAAGATTATAATTATTTCTGAAATTATTAAAAGATTGTTAAACTTTTTACACCGCAGGCATACCTACCCACAGTGACTGACAGAGGGGCCCCATGGCCACCTCAGCAGACTCGCAAGCAAGAGGGACCGGGGGTTATTTCTCACCGACGCGGCATCTAGCCAGAGAGGCTGACGAGTGGGCCTGGGTCACGCAGGCAACACGTGGACGCCACACGAACGCCACATCGGCTCGCCGGCCAACGGGCCAGACGGCGGCGCGGGTTGGCGCTAGGAGGCGAGCGGGGCTGCATGGGCTAGCGCGCTGGACTCACGCGGTTGCGTTGAGCCAAAAGGCAGTGGCGCCGCTTCGGATTGGTCATCGGAGCATGGCGCATGGCGAGCAGCGGCAGCGGCGCTTGCAGTTCGTCGGCGAGCGGTGACCACAGAGCGAGGGAGAGAGAGGGAAAAAAGGTCGGCGAGATCCGCGTGCTCACCGTGGTGCTCAAGGTAGTGACGGGGAAGTGCGGGGAGGTCCTGAACGGCGTGAATGGCGACGGCGGCCAGCGTCGGTGACGGAGAGGACGTGCTCGATTCCGGCGGGAGAGGGCACCCCAGCAAGCGAGCTTCGGTGAGGAGGTTCCTGGCGAGGAGGCGGAGCTCTAGAGGCAGCCGTTAGGGCGTGCAGGACGGCGGGGCACCTGCCGGCGTCGGGGGCAGTTGTGCGCGCGTCGGTGAAGCAGAGAAGTGATGGGGAAGGGAAGAAGAAGAGGAAGGGCTAAAGGGTTATAACCAAAGGACCTTTAGTCCCGGTTGGTGGCTACAACCGGGATTAAAGGGTTATACGTCCCGGTTGGAGCCACCAACCAGGACCTATACTCCAATATTTTCAGCAGACCAAGGGTTGGCGCGCAGGGGGTCTTTAGTCCCGGTTGGTGGCTCCAACCGGGACATATTCCCCTGTTTTCAAAAAATTTCAGGTATTTTCTCTCTGTTCCCGCCTTATTTTTTATTTTGGGGTTTAAATTTGTATTGTTTTTTAAATGATAATTAATTTGGAATTTAGAAAAACTTTAAACATAAAAAGTGTTTGGATTTGAATAAATAATTCAAAACCATTTTCTGTTTTAAAAAATAATTAATGTAACCATTTAAAATATGAACCATTTACAATTAAAAATGAATTAACTTATATTTTTTTAATATCAATTTGGAATTTAGAAAGGATTTGAATAAATAATTCAAAAACATATTCTATTTTTAAAAAATAATTAATGTAACCTTTTAAAATGAATTAACTTATATTTTTGAATATTAATTTGGAATTTAGAAAAATTTTAAACATAAAAAGTGTTTGGATTTAAATAAATAATTCAAAAACATTTTCTGTTTTAAAAAATAATTAATGTAACCATTTAAAATATGAACCATTTACAATTAAAAATGAATTAACTTATATTTTTTTAATATCAATTTGGAATTTAGAAAAACTTTAAACATAAGAAGTGTATGGATTCGAATAAATAATTCAAAAACATATTCTATTTTTAAAAAATAATTAATGTAACCTTTTAAAATGAATTAACTTATATTTTTGAATATTAATTTGGAATTTAGAAAAAATTTAAACATAAAAAGTGTTTGGATTTAAATAAATAATTCAAAAACATTTTCTCTTTTAAAAAATAATTAATGTAACCATTTAAAGTATGAACCATTTACAATTAAAAATGAATTAACTTATATATTTTTAATATTAATTTGGAATTTAGAAAAACTTTAAACATAAAAAGTGTTTGGATTTAAATAAATAATTCAAAAAAAGTGTTCTCCATACCAATGTCCACACACATGCATAATATGGGAACAACATCACAAACTATGCCGTGATTCAGCACATAACATCGGTCATTTGGACCGAAAGCCATGAAACCTCGAACATGATAGGTCATTTTGTGAAGGTTTTTTCGAAACATGATCAATATACCAAGTCTGGTATATTTCCTTTCAACTATGTAACATAATATGACACCACGCGAAGGATTTTCATTGGTCGGATTTTTTTTTAATTTATTATGCCCGTTTCGAATTATCTGAATTTCTAACTATGGTCGAACCGGTGTGCATGAAGATAGGGGACGAGCATCGTTAGAACTTGCATTGGATCTCTGAAGAAACCACATATTGCGAGTCTAAAAATGATTTTTTCAAAAAATCACGGGCGATAGATCATGTACCTGTAGTACAAACCGGACCCACTTCCTGCCGATTCGGCAGACATTTGTCCTTTTTACCCGGGATGGACGAAAAGGTTTGAGATGTACCGGTTGGGAGATAGTCCATGTAAGGTGGTATAGTATTAAAAACTGGTCATAGAGGCACTCCCGGTCCAGCCACAAAACAGGACTAACACTCAAGACATTTATTAATATTAAAAACTGAGACTACAAAACCGGGACTAAAGGCCACAAACCGCGAAAGATATCCTTCGGTCAAGCGACAAACCGCGAAAGACATGAACTAGAGTTACATAATATGAGCATGAACTTCTTGGCATATGTCATTCCTTATGACCGCTTCAGACGTAACCATGGAGCATCTTCTTTACTTAACGGAATGCTTGGGTCAGTTTTCACTATGAAGGGCGGAATTTCATCAAACTTATTATAATCTTCTGACATGTCTGTCTTGTCCTCGATTCCCACGATGTTTCTTTTCCCTGAAAGAACTATGTGACGCTTTGGCTCATCATATGATGTATTCGTTTGCATATTTTTTTCTTTTTTTCGGTCTGGAGGACATGTCCTTCACATAGAAAACCTGAGACACATCATTGGCTAGGACGAATGGTTCATCTCTATAACCAAGATTGTTGAGATCCACTGTTGTCATTCCGTACAACTGGTCTATCTTTACCCCTTCCCCATTCAGGTTGACCCATTTGCAGAAAAACAAAGGGACCTTAAAAGAGACTCCATAGTCTAGTTCCCATATCTCCTCTATGTAACCATAATATGTGTCCTTTTGTCCATTCTCGTCTATTGCATCAAAGCGGACACCACTATTTTGGTTGGTGCTCTTTTTATCTTGGGCGATCGTGTAGAATGTATTCCCATTTATTTCGTACCCTTGGAAATTCAATACAGTAGAAGATGGTGACGCGGCCAACAAGTATAGCTGATCTCCAACAGTGGTGTCATTCAAGAGATGTGTCCGCATCCAACCACCGAAAGACTTCATGTGTTCATCTGTAATCCATGATTCAGGCTTCCCCGGGTTTTTGGAGCGTACAATATTCTTGTGTTCCTCGATATACGGAGCTGCCAAGGTGGAATTATGTAGAACTGTGTAGTGTGCTTTAGTGAAAGAATCCCCGTCCCTACATATCATTGCTTTCTTTCCCAGCGTGCCTTTTCCACTTAGTCTTCCCTCATGCCGCGAGTCAGAAACACCAATCGGCTTAAGGTCAGGAATAAAGTCAACACAAAACTCAATGACCTCCTCTGTTCCATATCCCTTGGAGATGCTTCCTTCTGGTCTAGCACGGTTATGAACATATTTCTTTAAGACTCCCATGAACCTCTCAAAGGGGAACATATTGTGCAGAAATACCGGACCGAGAATGGCAATCTCTTCCACTAGATGAACCAGGAGATGCGTCATAATATTGAAGAATTCAAAACTAACAAGACATTGTACCACATCCTTCTGTAACCTTGGCAGAATATCTGGATTGATTACCTTCTGAGATATTGCATTGAGGAATGCACACAGCTTCACAATGGGTACTCGAACATTTTTCGGTAGAAGCCCCCTCAATGCGATCGGAAGCAACTGCGTCATAATCACGTGACAGTCATGAGACTTCAGGTTTTGGAACTTTTTCTCTGCCATATTTATTATCCCCTTTATATTATATGAGAAGCCCGACGGCACCTTTTTGATACTGTAAAGGACTTCAAAAAAGATTTCCTTCTCTGCTTTGGTAAGAGCATAGCTGGCACGACTTAAGTGACGCCCTTTATCCGTCTTGTTATCTGTATGCATGTTCTTTGGGTCTTTCATAATTTGTTGGTCCTCCCGTGCTTCAGGTGTATCTTTTGTCTTCCCATACACGCCTAGGAATCCTAGCAGGTTCACGCAGAGATTCTTCGTCACGTGCATCACGTCGATTGAAGAGCGGACACGCAGGACTTTCCAATATGGCAGCTCCCAAAATATAGATTTCTTCTTCCACATGGGTGCGTGTCCTGTAGCGACGTCGTTCGGAACTGATTGACCGCCGGGACCCTTTCCAAAGATTACTTCTATGTCCTTGACCATACCAAATACATCATCACCAGCAGGGAGTTCAGGCTTCTTCCGGTGATCTGCCTCACCTTTGAAATGCTTGCCTTTCTTTCTTACGGGATGATTGGTCGGAAGAAATCGTCGATTCGCCAGGTACACAACCTTCTTGCATTTATGCAAATATGTACCTTCGGTCTTATCTAAACAGTGGGTGCATGCCTTATATCCTTTGTTTGTCTGTCCTGAAAGGTTACTAAGAGCAGGCCAATCATTGATGGTTACGAATAACAACCCTCGTAGATTAAATGGCTCCTGTTTGTTCTCATCCCACGCACGTACACCTGGTTTGCCCCACAACTGTAAGAGTTCTTCAACTAATGGCCTAAGGTACACATCAATGTCGTTGCCCGGTTGCTTCGGGCCTTGGATGAGCACTGGCATCATAATGAACTTACGCTTCATGCACAACCAAGGAGGCAGGTTGTAGATACATAGAGTCACGGGCCAGGTGCTGTGACTGCAGCTCTGCTCCCCAAAAGGATTCATGCCATCCGTACTTAGACCAAACCATAAGTTCCTTGCGGCACCTGCAAAGTCTGGGAAGTCTCTCTCGATTTTTCTCCACTGTGACCCATCAGCAGGGTGTCTCAACTTCCCGTCTTTCTTACGGTCTTCTTTGTGCCATCGCAACAACCTGGCATGCTCTTTGTTTCTGAACATGCGTTTCAACCTTGGTATTATAGGAGCATACCACATAACCTTAGCAGGAACCCTCTTCCGGAGGGGCCCTCCCTCAACATCACCAGGGTCATCTCGTCTGATCTTATACCGCAACGCGTTGCATACCGGGCATTTATCTAAATTCTCATACTCCTTACCGCGGTAGAGGATGCAGTCATTAATGCATGCATGTATCTTTTGCACATCTAATCCCAGAGGACAGAGAGTCTTCTTTGCTTCGTAGGTACTCTCGGGAAGTTCGTTATGTTTTGGAAACTTCGGCTTCATTATTTTCAGCATCTTTTCAAATGAGGAGTCAGTTAGACCACACTCTGCCTTCCATCGCAACAATTCCAGTGTGGTACCGAGCTTTGTGCTGCCATCTTCACAATTTGGGTACAACAATTTCTTGTGATCTTCTAACATGCCCTCTAACTTGAACTTCTCATTTTCTGTTTCACAGTCTCGCTTTGCATCAGAAATGACCCTACCAAGTTCATCAGCCGGCTCATCTGATGCCCGTTCTTCATCTTTTTCCTCTCCATTGTCTTCCATTGCAGTATCACTGTATTCAGGAAACATATGATGATAGTTGTTATCATCATTTTCTTCTTCACCATCTTCCATCATAACCCCTCTTTCCCCGTGCTTGGTCCAGCAATTATAGTTGGGCATGAAACCTTTCATAATCAGGTGGCCGCGAATGATTTTCGAGGAAGAGTACTCCTTGTTGTTCCGACATTGAACACATGGACAACGTATAAATCCATTCTCTTTGTTTGCCGTAGCCACATCGATAAATTTATCCACGCCTTTGATATACCCGGCTACCCGCCGGTCACCGTACATCCATTCCCGACCGTTCATCTGCATCATATAAGTAAGTTTATCAAAAAACAAGACATCATAAATAGTGAAATAACCAATTCACACCGACACATGAATTGTATCAATGACCTAGAAAAGATAAGATTGCTAACCTCGATCGAGGGAAATAAAGAGGAGAAAGCTCAAGTGCGTCTCGGACACCTTCTATATTTTTGTTCTATGAGAAATTCAACGGGATTTTTCACTCAAACATTTCAACAAACACCTTCAATGCATGCATGAGAAAAAACTAGCACACCCCCTCACATCTTACACCATTCGAAAAAACAGAGTGGAGGCAGAGGGGGCTGGGGCGTTGCATTTATAGAGGGCAGGGGTCTTTAGTCCCGGTTGGAGCCAGCAACCGGGACTAAAGGTGCGTGCCACGCCACGTGGCTGTGGCCAAACCTTTAGTCCCGGTTGGTGGCTCCAACCGGGACGTATTCCCCCTTACCAACCGGGACGCATGCCCCCTGGCCCCGTGCCCGCTCCAACCGGGACGCGTGCCAGCATTAGTCCCGGTTCGTGGCGCAACCGGGACTAATGCTCCGAGGGGTCGCGAACGGATGGCCCTTTTTCCTCTAGTGTCCCCTCCGCATGAATTTACCAACCACTCAATATCAAGTAAAACTTGAATATGTGAGAATATGAGGAGGTGTTCTTTTTCATACATATAAACCAAAAGTGAAAACTCAATTATTAGAAAATGTTAACAGCCTTGCATTGCTTAGGTATTTTCACAAGTATTTTCTATTATAAATACATGATGATATGTTAAATTATATGATACAATTTTAAATAAGAAGATCTCTCTCACATAACTTGAACTTTATCAATTAAATAATTTCAAACTACAACCTAACCTATGTAAATAATGAACCGGCCTTATATTTTATTATGACGGTGAACTAGAGATGTTTTATTGCTACATACATCCAATCCAGTGACAATTAATATGAATTGGAAGGAGTACATAATATTAGGAAGTTGGTAGGTTGAAATTCCACCAATTTACACTCATGTCAAAATAAATTAAAGAATTTTGATTTTTGTATACTAAGAACAAATCGCCAAAGCATAAGTTGAATCGAGGAACTAAGCAATTTTTCCATTAAATTTAGTGTGAGAAAAAATCTGGATTACAACCATAATTTATTAAAGGGTAGTTGTATAAAATATAAGATAATTTTGGAATATACAACTATCTAACAAATATCTTGTATGAGATTTCTAGAATGAATGATATGGTGATATTAAAAAATGCAGAGAGTTGGTGACATAATGTTCTCTCATGTTCTGTTTATGCGTAACTTAAGTCCCTAGTCCCACGATGGCGTGTCGGGTCATTTTCTAGCAGCTTTCGATAGATTTAGGCTATGAGTCCTTAGTTTAGATCAGAATACTACTAAAGTATTCTTGCGTATAATAAGAAAAATTATGTATATAGTTGTGAAACAAGTTTGTAAAATATGGATGCCACATTTCGCAGGAAACAACTTTGCGCAAATCTTTCGGATGACATATATTTTACTAAAAGGTAGCAAACATTGTTTGGCCCTTTTCCCACACCAGGCAACAACTTTATGTCAATGCAAACATATCGTATGCACCTAGTAGAACTTGCTTTCGTATGAACAAAAATTGTGTTTCCTGTGATACACTTGTGCCTGCAGCCTGCTTCCGGTGAAAGCTAGCGCAAAGAACTTTATTTGTGTAATCTAGCATATCACATCTCTATTTCCCGTGCATTAGAGGATTTCACTCCAATAGATGATGGAACACGTGCATGCATGAACACTGTACTTTACGCATATTTTTCCGTGCAAGTGTTCATACATCTCGGCGCCCTTCTCCGTTTTGTTCTCAGCACAACTTTATACGTGCAATCTACCCCTCTCCCCTGGCATGGCATGCTCCCTTTGAGCTGGAGATAAGCCTGAGATAAACAAAAGAGAGCTTGGACCCATCCCCTTGCCTGCAGGCCGACTCTCGTGAGTAGTAGTGCTCGATCATACATATCACTAGCCATACATATCATCACCCTTGTTCCAATCCGATCACTTAGCTCGCTAATAAATTATTAGCGCACAACAGAGACCGGTGCACACGGCAGAGCAATTCATAGAGCTAGATAGCCAGGGGCGGATTTGGGCCCCGGGCAGCCCGGGCTACAGCCCGGGTCTTGGCCCATCGAATACACATAATTCCTTTGTAAAATTCTGAAGAAAAAAATTAGCCCGTGCTGTTGGGCCAGATTGACCGGGGCTTGACTTAGAAAAGCCCAGGAAAAAAGCAGAACCAACGCAACAACGCTCGCCACGATCGTCACGATTCTAGTCTGTTCGCATTCATCGGGAAAAAAAAGGAAATTTCTCTCGTATCCCGCGACGCCGCCCCAACCTCCTCGTCTCCCTCGACCGAATCACCTGGACCCAGGGACTGCCGTCTGCCGCCGCCTCGCCCAGGACTGCCGCTGCCCGCCGGCGCCGCCATCCCGCCAGTTCGCCACCGAAGTACCGGACGAGACGCGCCTCCGGCCTCCGCACTCCAGGCTCCGCCGTCTGCAGGGGACTAGCCGGCTGTCTAGTGTGTACAGAAGTACAGAACAGCAGAAGCAGTCAAGGCGTTGCAGAGCATTGCCCGCGCGGCCGGCACGCCCAAGGTTAATTCTGTCTTTGATTGATTCCTCATTTTCAATAGAAGCAGCCAGGTCGTCTGTGATAGTTGGTAATTTCTGTCTTTGGTAGATTCCAAATTTTCAATAGAAAATCGGAACTTGAACGCTTTGAAGATTGAAGTAGTGCAAATAATCAATTTCAGTGCTGATTTTGAATTGTTTCTAGGACTGATCGTTTCCTCATTTTATTTTGTCTGATTGCATAGAGGATGAAGGGAACAAAGAGATCAAAGACCTGCCCATCAATCAGACCGTTGTCATCTTATTTTCCATCACTGTCACAACTTGCCAATTCGAACCAATCTCCTGCGGCTACAGCAGAAGTTACCGATACCACACAGCAGCTGTCCCCTCCCCAACATCAACATCGGCAAGATAATTCTGGTACTCACATTGTTGTTAGTGCAGAAGTGGATAATGCTAGCACCCATGATGAGAATGCTAGTGTTGACCTTAATCCGGATGACATTGTTACGGATCCTGGGCTTCGAAAACCAATTGAGGAGCTAGATGTGAACATCAGAGATGCTGCTAGGAGAGAGTATTTGATAAAGGGTCCATTCCAACCAGTTGGTCACAAATATCCTGGAAAATTGATTGCAGGCCAAATGCGGAGATTTCAGGAGAAATGGTTTAAAATGTATGATTGGTTGGAATATAGCGTATCTAAAGACGCTGCATTTTGTTTTTATTGTTTTCTCTTTAAGCAACCACGGGCAGAAAATTTTGGTACAGAGTCATTTACAAGGGTTGGTTTTAGTTATTGGAAGAATGGAATTGAAGCTTGTGATCAACATGTTGGTAAGAATATGAATAGCGCTCACAATAAAGCTAGAAAATATTGTGAGGCTTTTAAAAATCAGCGGCAAGGTGTGGATTATGTGTTGGCAGCTGCAACCAAGAAGGACGAGGAAGAATATAAAGCTCGCATGATGATTATGATAGGTATTGCAAAAATTTTGCTATTGCAAGCTCTTGCTTTCCGTGGGCATGATGAGTCTTCTAGCTCAAACAATAGAGGAAATTTTCTTGAGATGTTGAAATGGTATAAACTCAAAGACGAAAAGGCTGCAAAATTGCTTGATAGTGCTCCTGCAAACCGTCAAATGACCGCACCAAAAATATAAAAACAGATTTGCAAAGCTTGTGCTCATGTTACCACCAAAGCTATTATTGATGACATTGGTGATAAAAAGTTTGCTGTACTTGTTGATGAGGCGCGAGATGCATCTATTAAGGAACAAATGGCCTTGGTTTTGAGGTTAGCTTCTACGGCTTGTATATTTGTTCGATTTGAGTGATTCAAAATTTTAAAGTATGCTAACAATGAGTTTCTTATCCTATGTAGGTATGTCAATAATAAGGGGCAAGTGATAGAGAGGTTTGTTGGTGTGAAGCATGTTCCGGATACGACATCTGCTTCACTAAAGATAGCTTTGGATGGTATGTTAAAATCTCTTGGCTTATCTATCTCTAGTGTGAGAGGTCAAGGTTACGATGGGGCCTCAAATATGAGGGGACAATTCCATGGATTGCAAAGACGCATATTAGATGAAAATCCATATGCCTTTTACATTCATTGTTTTGCCCATTAGTTGCAGCTAGTGGTTGTCTCTGTTGCTAAGTGTTGTTCCTCGGTCTTAGACTTTTTTAACTATGCAACCATGATTGTCAACACGGTTAATGCGTCTTGTCATAGAAAAGATAAATTATTGCAAAGTCAGCATGATGAGATTGTGAACCAAATTGAGACCGGTGATATCTTCACTGGAAGAGGAAAAAACGAACAAACTAATCTTGCAAGACCAGGGGATACTCGTTGGGGCTCTCACCATAAAACCCTGTGTCGTCTTGTTCACATGTGGAAACCTGTCCTACATGTATTAGAGAATTTGAGTGATGATGCTACTAATGCAACACAAAAAACCACAGCTTCAGGTTTATTGGAAAAAATGGAAAGCTTTGAGTTTGTATTGATAATGCATCTTATGATCACAATTCTTGGAAAGACTAATGATCTATCAACATGCTTGCAAAGGAAAGATCAAAACATTGTACGTGCTGTTGGGCTGATTGGTACTACATTAAAGGAAGTAGAGAAACTAAGAAACACCGGCTGGGATGAGCTTTTGGAAAATACAGAGGGCTTTTGTCTTGCACATAATATTGTTGTGCCAAATATGGAAGATAAAATACCAGCTAGAGGTCGTTCAAGGGGTCGTGGCAGCCAACTAGTTACTTATTATGACCATTTCCATCATGAAATATTCAATGTGGTGCTTGATCAAATTATTGTTGAGTTCAATAATCGCTTTGCTGAAAGGTCTACTCAACTCTTGAGGTGCATAGCTTGTCTTGATCCAAAGAATTAATTTGCTAATTTTGATAATGGTAAGTTAGTTGAACTTGCAAGAATGTATGACGATGACTTCTCTCAGTATGACTGTATAGTCCTTAGGGACCAACTTGCCACATTTATTGTTGATGCGAGAGATGATCCGAGCTTCGCAAATTGTATTGATCTTAGGAACCTTGCTCTCAAGATGGTTCAAACAGAGAGACACAAGACCTTTCCATTGGTATATCGACTTATTGAGTTAGCCTTGATTTTGCCGGTTGCAACGGCAACAGTGGAAAGAGCATTCTCAGCAATGAAGATTATCAAGACAGATTTGACAAACAAGATGAATGATGATTGGATGAATCATAGTATGTTGTGCTATATTGAGAGAGACATATTTGCAAGCATTGAAGAGAATAAGATTTTGGATTGTTTCCAAAGTATAAGGTCACGCAAAAAACAAGTACCATGTGTAGCAAGTGGTAAGTTACAGTTTACCAATAAAACTTATGTCTCAATTTTCATGTATTCATCCATACTATTTCTAATTATTATATTTCTTGTATTTGTAGGTTCCGGTTCTTCTCTCATAATTGATGAGGAAATGGTAGGCTAGTATCAAATCAAGGATTCGTTATTAGGTACTACAAATGCATCTTGATTATGCGACTATACCACCACACTTTTTAATGCTTTTATTATTGACATTCGGTTAAATGTTTATGTCAAAACTCAACTTATGCATTTTTATCATGCTTACGCTATTATATGTTTTCATTGAGAGGGGATTCGAAGATATTTTTTTCATAGTTTAGGGGTATTAAAAATTAGCCCTGGTCTTTCTTGAATTCTCGGTCTGCCACTGTAGATAGCAGCTACTAGCTGAAAAAGGGAAAGGATCAGAAGCAGAAAACCGTGTGTCTCATGCATCTCTCATCTCATCACCCGAGCGCGGCCGAGCCACCTCCACCATCATCGTCATTCTGAAAATAAATATCCTAGGTGTCAAGCTTCATGCACTAGCCAACGCAACCAAAAGTCCAAACTTATAAAAAGAGCTAGTGCAATCCACTTATACACTTCAACACCCCCTCTCACGTGTGACGGGGAGAAGTCAGCACGTGCAACCGGAAGAGAGCGACGGCGCGCGAAACTCACGTACGACCACTACAGGAATGGCCAGATGCGCCGACGGCCGTCCGCTACGCCGACGGCCAAACGTCGGGGCCGTCGGCGTAGCACCGCACCAGGCCAGCCCAACTGGCCAGCCCTCGGCGTAGCCAAGCCGTCGGCGTAGTATACACTACACCGACGGTCACCCTCGGCGTAGTGGCGGCCCTCGGCGTAGCAAGCGGACGCGTGGCACATGCCGACCAGCACGGACGGCGCGCTAACGGTGCCGTCGGTTAGGCCGACGGCGACCCTCGGCATAGCATACGCCGACGGCCACCCTCGGCGTACCAGCAACGTACGCCGATGGTCACCCTCGGCGTAGCCTTCTCTATTTTTCATATATTTTGTATTTGCATCAATTATTTATATATTTTTTTATTAATTGGATAATTTCGTACCCTTTGAATAACAGTCTACACGTCCACATGAAATGTCGTTGCGAATCTTCTCACACCCCGAGAAATTTCTATATGTTTGTAAGTGTTATTATCGCATGTGGTTCTCAATAGCACTCACCACGACCACATGAAGTGCTTGCATGTGTCCCCCCTCGCATGCATGCGCTCTAACCTAGAGGCGAAGGTTCCGTACCCGTATAAGGGGGTAATCTCCCCGTCGAGGTGAAACCGGGTAGGATAGTGCCCCAACTTGTGAACCAACATGGTTTTACATCACCCTATGACCTAAACAAACACAAAACAAGAGAGAGCTACGCCGGGCTACCCCTGTCAGAGGAACGTCTAGGGGGGTAGACGATCCGAGTGTGCACAGAGATCAGGGTTTCGCCGGATGAAGACCACGAGAACATTGGAATGAGATGAAAACTTGCATGTGCCCCTAGCATATGTGTGTGGGTGTGGTGAGAGGTTGGTATATATAGGTGCTTGCATGTGTCCCCCCTCGCATGCATGCGCTCTAACCTAGAGGCGAAGGTTCCGTACCCGTATGAGGGTGGAATCTCCCCGTCGAGGTGAAACCGGGTAGGATAGTGCCCCAACTTGTGAGCCAACATGGTTTGACATCACCATATGACCTAAACAAACACAAAACAAGAGAGAGCTACGCCGGGCTACCCCTGTCAGAGGAACGTCTAGGGGGTAGACGATCCGAGTGTGCATAGAGATCAGGGTTTCACCGGAGGAAGACCACGAGAACATTGGAATGAGATGAAAACTTGCATGTGCCCCTAGCATATGTGTGTGGGTGTGGTGAGAGGTTGGTATATATAGGTGCTTGCATGTGTCCCCCCTCGCATGCATGCGCTCTAACCTAGAGGCGAAGGTTCCGTACCCGTATAAGGGGGTAATCTCCCCGTCGAGGTGAAACCGGGTAGGATAGTGCCCCAACTTGTGAGCCAACATGGTTTTACATCACCCTATGACCTAAACAAACACAAAACAAGAGATAGTTACGCCGGGCTACCCCTGTCAGAGGAACGTCTAGGGGGGTAGACGATCCGAGTGTGCACAGAGATCAGGGTTTCGCCGGAGGAAGACCACGAGAACATTGGAATGAGATGAAAACTTGCATGTGCCCCTAGCATATGTGTGTGTGGGTGTGGTGAGAGGTTGGTATAGGTGCTTGCATGTGTCCCCCCTCGCATGCATGCGCTCTAACCTAGAGGCGAAGGTTCCGGACCCGTATGAGGGTGGAATCTCCCCGTCGAGGTGAAACCGGGTAGGATAGTGCCCCAACTTGTGAGCCAACATGGTTTTACATCACCCTATGACCTAAACAAACACAAAACAAGAGAGAGATACGCCGGGCTACCCCTGTCAGAGGAACGTCTAGGGGGGTAGACGATCCGAGTGTGCACAGAGATCAGGGTTTCGCCGGAGGAAGACCACGAGAACATTGGAATGAGATGAAAACTTGCATGTGCCCCTAGCATATGTGTGTGGGTGTGGTGAGAGGTTGGTATAGGTGCTTGCATGTGTCCCCCCTCGCATGCATGCGCTCTAACCTAGAGGCGAAGGTTCCGGACCCGTATGAGGGTGGAATCTCCCCGTCGAGGTGAAACCGGGTAGGATAGTGCCCCAACTTGTGAGCCAACATGGTTTTACATCACCCTATGACCTAAACAAACACAAAACAAGAGAGAGCTACGCCGGGCTACCCCTGTCAGAGGAACGTCTAGGGGGGTAGACGATCCGAGTGTTCACAGAGATCAGGGTTTCGCCGGAGGAAGACCACGAGAACATTGGAATGAGATGAAAACTTGCATGTGCCCCTAGCATATGTGTGTGGGTGTGGTGAGAGGTTGGTATAGGTGCTTGCATGTGTCTCCCCTCGCATGCATGCGCTCTAACCTAGAGGCGAAGGTTCCGGACCCGTATGAGGGTGGAATCTCCCCGTCGAGGTGAAACCGGGTAGGATAGTGCCCCAACTTGTGAGCCAACATGGTTTTACATCACCCTTTGACCTAAACAAACACAAAACAAGAGAGAGCTACGCCGGGCTACCCCTGTCAGAGGAACGTCTAGGGGGGTAGACGATCCGAGTGTGCATAGAGATCAGGGTTTCGCCGGAGGAAGACCACGAGAACATTGGAATGAGATGAAAACTTGCATGTGCCCCTAGCATATGTCTGTGGGTGTGGTGAGAGGTTGGTATATATAGGTTCTTGCATGTGTCCCCCTCGCATGCATGCGCTCTAACCTAGAGGCGAAGGTTCCGTACCCGTATAAGGGGGTAATCTCCCCGTCGAGGTGAAACCGGGTAGGATAGTGCCCCAACTTGTGAGCCAACATGGTTTTACATCACCCTATGACCTAAACAAACACAAAACAAGAGAGAGCTACGCCGGGCTACCCCTGTCAGAGGAACGTCTAGGGGGGTAGACGATCCGAGTGTGCACAGAGATCAGGGTTTCGCCGGAGGAAGACCACGAGAACATTGGAATGAGATGAAAACTTGCTTGTGCCCCTAGCATATGTGTGTGGGTGTGGTGAGAGGTTGGTATATATAGGTGCTTGCATGTGTCCCCCTCGCATGGATGCGCTCTAACCTAGAGGCGAAGGTTCTGTACCCGTATAAGGGGGTAATCTCCCCGTCGAGGTGAAACCGGGTAGGATAGTGCCCCAACTTGTGAACCAACATGGTTTTATGTCACCCTATGACCTAAACAAACACAAAACAAGAGAGAGATACGCCGGGCTACCCCTGTCAGAGGAACGTCTAGGGGGGTAGACGATCCGAGTGTGCACAGAGATCAGGGTTTCGCCGGAGGAAGACCACGAGAACATTGGAATGAGATGAAAACTTGCATGTGCCCCTAGCATATGTGTGTGGGTGTGGTGAGAGGTTGGTATATATAGGTGCTTGCATGTGTCCCCCCTCGCATGCATACGCTCTAACCTAGAGGCGAAGGTTCCGTACCCGTATAAGGGGGTAATCTCCCCGTCGAGGTGAAACCGGGTAGGATAGTGCCCCAACTTGTGAACCAACATGGTTTTACATCACCCTATGACCTAAACAAACACAAAACAAGAGAGAGCTACGCCGGGCTACCCCTGTCAGAGGAACGTCTAGGGGGGTAGACGATCCGAGTGTGCACAGAGATCAGGGTTTCGCCGGAGGAAGACCACGAGAACATTGGAATGAGATGAAAACTTGCATGTGCCCCTAGAATATGTGTGTGGGTGTGGTGAGAGGTTGGTATATATAGGTGCTTGCATGTGTCCCCCCTCGCATGCATGCGCTCTAACCTAGAGGCGAAGGTTCCGTACCCGTATAAGGGGGTAATCTCCCCGTCGAGGTGAAACCGGGTAGGATAGTGCCCCAACTTGTGAACCAACATGGTTTGACATCACCCTATGACCTAAACAAACACAAAAAAGAGAGAGATACGCCGGGTTACCCCTGTCAGAGGAACGTCTAGGGGGGTAGACGATCCGAGTGTGCACAGAGATCAGGGTTTCGCCGGAGGAAGACCACGAGAACATTGGAATGAGATGAAAACTTGCATGTGCCCCTAGCATATGTGTGTGGGTGTGGTGAGAGGTTGGTATAGGTGCTTGCATGTGTCCCCCCTCGCATGCATGCGCTCTAACCTAGAGGCGAAGGTTCCGGACCCGTATGAGGGTGGAATCTCCCCGTCGAGGTGAAACCGGGTAGGATAGTGCCCCAACTTGTGAGCCAACATGGTTTGACATCACCATATGACCTAAACAAACACAAAACAAGAGAGAGCTACGCCGGGCTACCCCTGTCAGAGGAACGTCTAGGGGGGTAGACGATCCGAGTGTGCACAGGGATCAGGGTTTCGCCGGAGGAAGACCACGAGAACATTGGAATGAGATGAAAACTTGCATGTGCCCCTAGCATATGTGTGTGGGTGTGGTGAGAGGTTGGTATAGGTGCTTGCATGTGTCCCCCCTTGCATGCATGCGCTCTAACCTAGAGGCGAAGGTTCCGGACCCGTATGAGGGTGGAATCTCCCCGTCGAGGTGAAACCGGGTAGGATAGTGCCCCAACTTGTGAGCCAACATGGTTTTACATCACCCTATGACCTAAACAAACACAAAACAAGAGAGAGCTATGCCGGGCTACCCCTGTCAGAGGAACGTCTAGGGGGGTAGACGATCCGAGTGTGCACAGAGATCAGGGTTTCGCCGGAGGAAGACCACGAGCACATTGGAATGAGATGAAAACTTGCATGTGCCCCTAGCATATGTGTGTGGGTGTGGTGATAGGTTTGTATATATAGGTGCTTGCATGTGTCCCCCCTCGCATGCATGCGCTCTAACCTAGAGGCGAAGGTTCCGTACCCGTATAAGGGGGGAATCTCCCCGTCGAGGTGAAACCGGGTAGGATAGTGCCCCAACTTGTGATCCAACATGGTTTGACATCACCCTATGACCTAAACAAACACAAAACAAGAGAGAGCTACGCCGGGCTACCCCTGTCAGAGGAACGTCTAGGGGGGTAGACGATCCGAGTGTGCACAGAGATCAGGGTTTCGCCGGATGAAGACCACGAGAACATTGGAATGAGATGAAAACTTGCATGTGCCCCTAGCATATGTGTGTGGGTGTGGTGAGAGGTTAGTATATATAGGTGCTTGCATGTGTCCCCCCTCGCATGCATGCGCTCTAACCTAGAGGCGAAGGTTCCGTACCCGTATGAGGGTGGAATCTCCCCGTCGAGGTGAAACCGGGTAGGATAGTGCCCCAACTTGTGAGCCAACATGGTTTGACATCACCATATGACCTAAACAAACACAAAACAAGAGAGAGCTACGCCGGGCTACCCCTGTCAGAGGAACGTCTAGGGGGGTAGACGATCCGAGTGTGCATAGAGATTAGGGTTTCGCCGGAGGAAGACAACGAGAACATTGGAATGAGATGAAATCTTGAATGTGCCCCTAGCATATGTCTATGGGTGTGGTGAGAGGTTGGTATATATAGGTGCTTGCATGTGTCCCCCCTCGCATGCATGCGCTCTAACCTAGAGGCGAAGGTTCTGTACCCGTATAAGGGGGTAATCTCCCCGTCGAGGTGAAACCGGGTAGGATAGTGCCCCAACTTGTGAGCCAACATGGTTTTACATCACCCTATGACCTAAACAAACACAAAACAAGAGAGAGTTACGCCGGGCTACCCCTGTCAGAGGAACGTCTAGGGGGGTAGACGATCCGAGTGTGCACAGAGATCAGGGTTTCGCCGGAGGAAGACCACGAGAACATTGGAATGAGATGAAAACTTGCATGTGCCCCTAGCATATGTGTGTGGGTGTGGTGAGAGGTTGGTATAGGTGCTTGCATGTGTCCCCCCTCGCATGCATGCGCTCTAACCTAGAGGCGAAGGTTCCGGACCCGTATGAGGGTGGAATCTCCCCGTCGAGGTGAAACCGGGTAGGATAGTGCCCCAACTTGTGAGCCAACATGGTTTTACATCACCCTATGACCTAAACAAACACAAAACAAGAGAGAGCTACGCCGGGCTACCCCTGTCAGAGGAACGTCTAGGGGGGTAGACGATCCGAGTGTGCACAGAGATCAGGGTTTCGCCGGAGGAAGACCACGAGAACATTGGAATGAGATGAAAACTTGCATGTGCCCCTAGCATATGTGTGTGGGTGTGGTGAGAGGTTGGTATATATAGGTGCTTGCATGTGTCCCCCCTCGCATGCATGCGCTCTAACCTAGAGGCGAAGGTTCCGTACCCGTATAAGGGGGTAATCTCCCCGTCGAGGTGAAACTAGGGCTGGAATTATAACTCGAAACTCGCGAGCTAAATGAGTAACTCGTGACTCGGCTCGACTCGGCTCGAACTCGGTGTCTAACGAGTCGAGCCAAGTATTCGATTTGAGCTCGTTTGTTCACCCCAAAGCTAAATGAGCTACTCGCGAGTTACTCATTTAGCTCGTTAAACTCGTTCAAATACAAAGTTTGAAAATTTTCATAGATGAGTGCCATACTATGAATGTTTCTTGAACCTATAATGGTGTAGAGCTACTATATTTTTCATTGATCTTCTTTCATGTTATTATGGAAGTACTATCGGTGTTTTAATTCCAAATTAGTATGATGATTACTATTTTTCTTATATGTGCTCCTAATCGTAACTTATAACATGCTAAACGAGCTACTCGCGAGCTACTCGTGAGTTTACCGAGTCGAGCCGAGTTTCAAATATGAGATCGTTCTATAAACGAGCCGAGTCGAGCTAACTCGTTAGTTCAACGAGCTTTAGCGAGTCGAGCCGAGTTGGCTCGGCTCGGCTCGAATTCCAGCCCTAGGTGAAACCGGGTAGGATAGTGCCCCAACTTGTGAACCAACATGGTTTTACATCACCCTATGACCTAAACAAACACAAAACAAGAGAGAGCTACGCCGGGCTACCCCTGTCAGAGGAACGTCTAGGGGGGTAGACGATCCGAGTGTGCACAGAGATCAGGGTTTCGCCGGAGGAAGACCACGAGAACATTGGAATGAGATGAAAACTTGCATGTGCCCCTAGCATATGTGTGTGGGTGTGGTGAGAGGTTGGTATATGTGCTTGCATGTGTCCCCCCTCGCATGCATGCGCTCTAACCTAGAGGCGAAGGTTCCGGACCCGTATGAGGGTGGAATCTCCCCGTCGAGGTGAAACCGGGTAGGATAGTGCCCCAACTTGTGAGCCAACATGGTTTGACATCACCCTATGACCTAAACAAACACAAAACAAGAGAGAGCTACGCCGGGCTACCCCTGTCAGAGGAACGTCTAGGGGGGTAGACGATCCGAGTGTGCACAGAGATCAGGGTTTCGCTGGAGGAAGACCACAAGAACATTGGAATGAGATGAAAACTTGCATGTGCCCCTAGCATATGTGTGTGGGTGTGGTGAGAGGTTGATATATATAGGTGCTTGCATGTGTCCCCCCTCGCATGCATGCGCTCTAACCTAGAGGCGAAGGTTCCGTACCCGTATAAGGGGGTAATCTCCCCGTCGAGGTGAAACCGGGTAGGATAGTGCCCCAACTTGTGAACCAACATGGTTTTACATCACCCTATGACCTAAACAAACACAAAACAAGAGAGAGCTACGCCGGGCTACCCCTGTGAGAGGAACGTCTAGGGGGGTAGATGATCCGAGTGTGCACAGAGATCAGGGTTTCGCCGGAGGAAGACCACGAGAACATTGGAATGAGATGAAGACTTGCATGTGCCCCTAGCATATGTGTGTGGGTGTGGTGAGAGGTTGGTATAGGTGCTTGCATGTGTCCCCCCTCGCATGCATGCGCTCTAACATAGAGGCGAAGGTTCCGGACCCGTATGAGGGTGGAATCTCCCCGTCGAGGTGAAACCGGGTAGGATAGTGCCCCAACTTGTGAGCCAACATGGTTTGACATCACCCTATGACCTAAACAAACGCAAAACAAGAGAGAGCTACGCCGGGCTACCCCTGTCAGAGGAACGTCTAGGGGGGTAGACGATCCGAGTGTGCACAGAGATCAGGGTTTCGCCGGAGGAAGACCACGAGAACATTGGAATGCGATGAAAACTTGCATGTGCCCCTAGCATATGTGTGTGGGTGTGGTGAGAGGTTGGTATATATAGGTGCTTGCATGTGTCCCCCCTCGCATGCATGCGCTCTAACCTAGAGGCGAAGGTTCCGTACCCGTATAAGGGGGTAATCTCCCCGTCGAGGTGAAACCGGGTAGGATAGTGCCCCAACTTGTGACCAACATGGTTTTACATCACCCTATGACCTAAACAAACACAAAACAAGAGAGAGCTACGCCGGGTTACCCCTGTCAGAGGAACGTCTAGGGGGGTAGACGATCCGAGTGCGCACAGAAATCAGGGTTTCGCCGGAGGAAGACCACGAGAACATTGGAATGAGATGAAAACTTGCATGTGACCCTAGCATATGTGTGTGAGTGTGGTGAGAGGTTGGTATAGGTGCTTGCATGTGTCCCCCCTCGCATGCATGCAAGACGAAATAAGGGGGGAATCTCCCCGTTTAGCCCACATCTAGGGTTTGCTTGGAAAACGAGCACAAGGCGAAATAAAAAGTTATATATTAATAATATATAGTTTATTCTATAATAGTAGACACTAAATAAAGTATGTTGTAAAATTTGATATTAAACAAAAGACCCTTCTTTCAAAAAAAAGTTAAAAAAAAACCCTAGCTACGCCGACGGCTGCCCTCGGCGTATGCCTGGCCGTCGGCGTAACCCTATCCTACTTTGGCTCCCACGCGCCCGCTCCCGACCCCTCCTCCTCTCACCAACCGCTCTGCCCGCGCCCGCGCCCGACCCCGACCCCGCCGCCAGCAGCCGCGCCTCCTCCCTCCCCCGAGCTCCACCGCCTCCTCCCTCCCCCGACCCAGGCCCTCCCCCACCGCCGCCTCCCTCTCTCCTCCCCGCCGCCAGTCGCCTTCCTCCCTCCTCCCTTCCTCCTCCCCGAGCCGGTCCCCGAGCTCCACCGCCTCCTCCCTCCCCCACCGCCGCCTCCCTCCCTCCTCCCCGCCGCCAGCCGTCTTCTTACCTCCTCCCTTCCTCCTCCCCGAGCTCGGCCCCCTCCTCCCTGACCTTCCTCCCTCCTCCCTTCCTGCTCCCCGAGCTCGGCCCCCTCCTCCCCGAGCTCTCCCCCTCCTCCCTAACCTTGCCCCCTCCTCCCCAAGCTCTCCCCCTCCTCCCTGGCCTTCCTCCCTCCTCCCTTCCTCCTCCCCGAGCTCGGCCCCCTCCTCCCCGAGCTCGGCCCCCTCCTCCCAAGTTCTCCCCCTCCTCCTCGAGCTCGGCCCCCTCTGCAGGTACCTCCTCCACTCCCCTCTAGAAGCAAATATTTAATTTTGTTAGATTAAATCTTGTTGTTAATCTAGTTAGAATTTATTAGTTGCATCTATTAGTAGTTTATATCATTTGTTAAGTGATATGCATGCACGAGTTGCTAGGATTAGGCCGTTGGTTAGTGGCAAGCTAGCTTGGTCATATGGCCGTTGAAGACAGAAGCCACACTAGGGCCGTGAGTGTGTTGCATGTTTACTAAGGTGTTCTCTTTATGTCAATGTACAGACTTTGTAGTGTTTCGGGAGTGACCATCCTTGGCGGACTGACTGTCGTTGCGGGAGATGGTGTAGGTGACACCTCGATCCCGTCTTCGAGTTCCGTCGCCGACCTCGACACTCGGTTGATCGACTACTTCCTCTACCGCCGAGGGTGAGAATCTGTTCGCCTCTCTTGTACCTAGGTTTTATTTTTGTGTCTAGATCACCAAGTCTGTCGCGTCACCTAGGCGTCATCCCGACCGTAAGCGTTACGCGAATTAATATGCATTAGTGGTCTCGCATATTTTGGACCGTAACGCTTATGGCTTTTATCGGGCAGTCGGCGGATTCGTAGTTGGGTTTGGTTCTCCCTGGCTCTACCTCGATTCGAGACAGGATTTCGGTGGCGCCTCCTCGTTGTTCTCCGGATGCACATCCTCTTGGCTTTTTGTCGAGACGTGTATCGGGAGAGCAGCGGGGAGGTGCTGTCGAAATTCTGCTTGGATCGGGGTAGAACCAGGGAGAACTTACCCAATCTACGGATCCGGCGGCTGGTTAGGACCCTCTTTTCCTATTGGACATGTAGGTTGATGAATGCGTAAAAATATGAAGCATTTAATCTCCTGTTTGATATAAAATGTTATATTTGTTGTTTGTCTCCCAACAAAGCAGAAGAGGATGGCTGATAATGGGTGGATGTACAGTGGCCGTATTAGTGCGACTAATAAAACAGACGATTGGGTACGGAACACTCATTTGTTAGTGAATGAGTTAGCGCGTGGTTCGAATGCAATGGTTCGGGCACTTTGTCCCTGCGCTCATTGCACTAAGCGTCATCGTTAGGGAAAGGATGACATGTACAAACAACTTCTGCAATATGGGTACATGTCTAACTATGTCACGCAAGTCGACTTTGCTCGGTACGAACGTGACAGAGGTGAGGTGATGCGTCAGCGGCTCAATGGCAATGAGCACGATGGGATTAGAAACATGCTAGATGATCTTATCGATGCCGACCAGCCGAATTCGCCACCTCCACGGGAGGAATCACCAGAACCGGAGGAACCGCTAGAACCGGAGGAACCGGAGCCAACCGCGAAGGCCTTCCTTGATATGATGGCCGCGGCTAAGAGGCCTCTATACGAGGGTGCAAAGATTTCTTAGCTCGATGCCATCTCTCAGTGTCTAGCCGACAAGTGCCAGTACTCCGCCACCCGTTCTCACTTTGAAGCTAATCTGAGAACATGTGGTAACATGTTGCCCGAAGGGCATTGTCTGCCTAAAACCTTTCACAAAACGAAGAAACTCATGAAGGAGCTCAACATGGATTATGAAAAGATAGATTGTTGTCCAAAAGGCTGCCTTTTGTTTTGGAAACAGTTTGAGGGTGACAAGTACTGCTCCATTTGTAAGGCCTCTAGATATGAAGAGATAAAGGGGAAGGATGGTCAGGTGAGGCAGTCGAAGGTCGCTAAGAAGATACTTCGGTATCTCCCATTCATAAAAAGAATCCAGCGGCTTTACTTGAGCGAGGAGACTGCCAAACAGATGACGTGGCACAAGAAGGGGAAAAGATACGAGGACGGGCACGGACGGAAGAAGATGGGACATCCATCTGATGGTAAGGCATGGAAGAACTTCGATGACAAATACCCCCGGTGGGCAGAAGAGGCTCGGAATGTTAGAATTGCGATAGCAACAGATGGCTTCAACCCATATGGTATGTCGACGGCCTCGTACAGCTGTTGGCCGGTGTATGTTATTCCGCTCAATCTCCCTCCCGGAGTATTAATGCAACGGAAGACCATGTTTTTGTCGCTGATAATTCCAGGACCTGAGTATCCGGGGAAGAACTTGAGTGTCTACATGCAGCCGATTGTGGATGATTTGAACAACTCTTGGATACACGGGACGTTGACATACGATCGAGCATCAAAGAGAAACTTTTTGATGAAAGTTTGGTTACAATATACTATGCATGACATGCCCGGGTACGCCCTAACGTGCGGATGGTGTACAGCTGGTAAGTGGCCATGCCCAGTGTGCAGGCACCGACTTGAGTTCCTTTGGCTAAAGTCGGGTCACAAATATGTTGCGTTTGACACGAATCGACAGTACCTCAAAAGAAATCATTCGTTCAGAGAAGATAGAAAGAACTTCAAGAAGGGCAAAGTTGTGCATGAAGTAAAAGAGGTACCAAAGTTCGAGGGTGCAGTTGTTGATGCCGAGATACGTGCTCTCGTGCCCGCGGCGCCGGGAACTGGCCATCAATTTGCGGGATATGGTGTAACGCATAATTGGACTCACGTGGTAGCCTTAACGAATCTCGTGTATTACAAGGACCTCGAACTTCCCCATAACATCGATGTGATGCACACCGAAAAGAATGTCAGGGAGTCCCTTTTTCACACAGTCCTGAACATTCCTAGGAAGTCAAAGGATAATGTCAAGGCTAGAGTTGATGTTGAGAAGCTTTGTGATAGGAAGAGATTACACATGCAGCCTCCTACTGTCCGTCGAAAGAATTGGTTCAAGCCGCATGCCTACTACTTCCTTGATAATGTCCAAAAGAAGGAGTCATTTAGGTGGCTCAAATACGTCGTGATGTTCCCTGACGGTTATTGTTCGAATATAAGTAAGGGAGTCAATCTTTTGACGGGACAAGTCAACGGGCTCAAGATTCACGACTATCATATATGGATTGAGCGGCTGATGCCGGTGATGGTTCGAGGGTATCTCCCCGAAAAAGTATGGCGAGTGCTTGCGGAGTTGAGCCATTTCTTCCGCACCCTCTGTGCTAAGCAGATATGTCCTCTGGTGATTGAGAAGCTGCAAGTTCAGGTGCCGGAGTTGCTATGCAATTTGGAGATGATCTTTCCGCCAGGCTTCTTTACTCCGATGGCACATCTCATTGTGCACCTCGCGAACGAGGCACTATTGGGGGGGCCGGTGCAATTTCGTTGGCAATTTTGTATTGAGAGAGAGTTTAAGTATATTCGAAAGATAACTGGAAACAAAGCCAAGATTGAAGCATGCATAGCTGAAGCAACATGCCTTCGGGAGATGGCAGACGCCGCGACAACCTACTGGCCCGATGATGTTCCCACTATGCATAACCCGGTCTCTCGTTACAATGTCGACCTGCCCAAGAATGACCCCAATCTCGAACTATTCCAATTTCCCGGTGGCAAGGCCGGTAAAGGACTAAAATATAGGTTGTCGAAGGAAGAGAAGGATTGCATAATGCTCTATGTGCTTATGAACATGAAGGAAGTGGTCGATTTCATTAGGTAAAATGGTGAACACCCTATTTCTCTATGCATCTAGTAACTCGGTCTCCGTCTAATGCTTATTTTCTCCTTCTTAGCGATTTCACGGATGAACAGTGGCCGGGACCGACTGATCCCTCTCCCATGGAGTTGGACACTCTACTGAAAGAGGGTGCTCCCGGAAATAAAAAAAACTTTGTGTCCTGGTTTATGGAAAAAGTAATTTCTAACATGTCCCTCTTACCTTGCAATATGTGACTTGTCGCTCTTATTCCACGTAACTACTGAATGCAACAAATTCCTCTTGTACCTGTAGGGAGCTGATCCCAACGTTGAGATGTCAGATGAGCTGAAATGTGTTTCCCAAGGTTGTAACAGTGTCGTCATGAAGTATGAGAAGTATGATATGAATGGGTTTCGCTTCCATACAGAGACGCACCAGAAAGGGCGACCGAATGCAAAAACGGTAAATACTGGGGTGTTCACCAAAGGAGCCGATTCCCTTGATTACTACAGAAGGTTAGAGAATGTATACGAGCTGACCTTCAATCGTACGAATGTCGAACTCAATCTTGTTGTGTTCAAGTGCCACTGGTTTGACCCAAGGGGTGGACTGAGAAGTACCCCTTCCATTGGGTTAGTTGAAGTTAGGCCTTCAACCACCTATAGCGGAGCCGACGTCTTTGTTGTTGCTCACCAAGCCAACCAAGTTTATTATTTGCCCTACCCATGCCAGAAAGCGGAACTCCAGGGCTGGGAAGCCGTGTTCCAGGTATCGCCACATGGTAACCTACCGATTCCCTCCGAGGACGATTACAACAACATTAACCCTGTAACGTACGAGGGAATTTTCTATCAAGAGCAAGAGGACTTCGGACACTTTGATTTAGAACCGGTTGATCTTGAGGACCTTGGGAATGATGTAGAAACTCGGGGTGAGTCAGTGGTGAATCTACATGACATAAGTATGCTCGAGAAGCTCCATACCGAGAATGACAACGATGATGAGCCTACACCCTTCGATGAGAATCCAGATTTCTACTCAAAATATAGTGATAGTGAGAATGAGAATGAGAATGAAAATGATAGTGAGTATTTATTTTTTAATGCATTTTATTTTGTCTTTGTGCTTAACTGTTTTCTTAATTGCATTATGCCTTTATTCTTTGTGTATACATTTTATTATGTCTTTGTGCTTAACTGTTTTCTCTTACTTAATGCAGGTGATTGAACAATATGAGCAGCGGCAAGGCAACCAGTTCGTCCTTGCTTAATGCGCTGAAGCAGCGCAAGAAAAGAGCTACACGGAGTGGGAGACAGCCAAATCCCAATCCGCGTTACCCCGATCTTGCTCCTGCTGGCGGAGGACGGGGTCGAGGCCGAGGTCGAGGAGGACGAGGACGAGGTGCCACGGGAGGAGGCGTGGACTTTGACCCACAACCCTCTGCTTCTGGCGACGTGGCTCCTGAGTTGTTCCTGACAGAGCAGCCTTTCAGGGCCGAGAGGGAGGCAGAGTCCGAGAGGGAGGCAGAGTCTGAGAGGGAGGCGGGGACCGATACGGAGGCGGACACTAGCCGCGAGTTGGTGGAGCCGAAGAAATTGCGGAATCGTGGGGAATCGGGAGTCCCTGACAAGAAGTTTGAGCCTAGGACTCAGGAGGCGAAAGCCCTTATTATTCCAGATGGCCTTGAGTAAGTGTACTAATTTGGAAATTTAAAACATTTTATTTCATGTTGGTCATAAATAATTATTGTGTACTAATGTTTATTATTGTGCAGCAATTGGACATTTCCTCCGGGGACGAAGCCTCGCCTTCCTAACAGCCTTGTTGGAGCTCTGATTAGGAAGTTCTGGCCGGGCTATCACATTACCCACGAGGGTGACAGGAAGCTAGCTACCACTTGGGCGGACTACCAGACTACCCGTGTCCCGGGCTTTCCGACAGCTGCTGATGCTGTCATCACCAAGTTTTGGGTAAGGCATATTTCTCGAGTTATGTTCATACTTGATGACCCCACCGTGCTAACTCATGACTCTTATGCATGATTGAAGTGCTTTTACCGTGTGGCCGAGGAGGACCAGGAGAAGGCGCAGAGGACTTTTCTTGGGGCTTGTGTGAAGTTGACCCCCCAGGTGTGGTACAACCAGAAGGTCACGGTCGCTAGCCACTTCTGGGCTGACAGGGGCGTGAGGGTCAGGAAGGAAGACATTGTCGGTAGGAACCCTAATCCTGAGTACTCGATGACGCCAGAAGAGTACATGTCGGTGAGTAAAATGTCAATAAGATTCTACATTGCTTCTAAGTTGCCATTGCATTGTCTGGAGTTGAGTATTGCATTTTCAGGTTATCCCCGATTGGGCCGAGCCGCATCGACTCGCATGGGAGGAGCTGGTTAGGACGAGGTGGCTCAGAGAAGACGAGGAGTTTGCAGCCTTGTCGAGGTGGAACGCGGATAACCGAGGCGATGGTGGAACGCACTGCGCGGGAAACCGCAACTTTGACCGCTTCAAGGGGAAGGTGGTACGTATATACATGGAACGACCTGCGTGCATTTCTGCTTATGTTTGTACTTCATATGCATAATATTTTCTTTTCGCGATACAGGTGGCCGAGGCACAACCCGGGGAGGTGATTCATGACGTCGCCGTCTATGAGATGATGCGGCGAAAGAAGCCCAATTACTCGGAGCCTCAAACCTCGTTGCCCGTGTACTTCGGCACTGCCCAGAACGACTTGGGGAACTACAACACGATGGTGAAGGCTCGTCACCCCCATGTGGATGACCCCATTCACGCGGAGATCGACGAGGAGTCGTTGGTCCTGTCGGGGCACGGATTGCAGCATGGACGCCTCAAGATTCTGAATAAGAAGGTCAAGCCTACCCTCAGCACGAGCTTCAGCCGTCTCAAGGCTACCTACCCCGCCGACGGCCCCCCTATCCCGCCTCGTGGCCAGCCTCATCGCTCCGCCGAGGATGTAAGTTTTTCTCGTTTTCATCATCTTTATGACTTTTGTTCCTGCATGGCTAACCGCTGACGAGATTCCTTGTATTTGAAATTGTAGCCTGAGTTAGACGCGGCCTACGATGCCGCTTATGAGGAATATCAGGTGGCCTTTCGGCAACATCAGGAGGCGAATGCGATCTACATGCAATACGTAAATGTAAGTCCGAACCTTTATTTTTTGCAAAAGATACAAGCCACTTCCCCCCGTTTGTTGTACTACGGCCTGACTTCTAAACTATCTTGCAGGCCATGATGGTGAATATTCAAACTGGCCAGGATAGAGATTTAGGGCCCGTGCCTCCCATGCCAGGTCCGATGCCATTTTTGCAATCGAAGGAAAGCTTCGCTAGGACCTACTACGGATCGACACCGGTAAGTTCTTTGCTAACCCACTGGTTATCGCTTTACTTTGCCTCGCAAGTTGCTAACATGTAGGCAACATGTAGGGAACAGGAGCTTCTGGGAACCGGCACTTTGGCCACGCCTCGCCGGATGGGCGTCAAATCACACCGCTTCATGACCATGGTCCATCTCCTGGCCATTCTGCAGGTGGTTCTCCCGAGCTTCACACTTCTCCTACTCCCTCGCTAGGTGGCTCTTCTGTTGCTTCTACTGGACGCAACCCTCGGCAGAGGTCGCCACTTTTCACCAGGGGAGATCTCGGGTACACCCCGTCTCCTCCAGAGTTGTAGGGATGTGTGATGATGTCGATGATCTTGTATGACTAATGTATGGATGATCTTGTATGACTGATGTTGATACATGTATGGCATATGTGATCTTGTTTCAATTGGTGTGGAATATATATTGCATGGATGTATGGATGATGTATGGATGTATGGATGATGATGTATGGATGTATGCATGGATGTATGGCTGCTGTGAGTGCTGCTGCTGCTGTAAAAAAATTCAAAAAAAAATTGTGCATTTGATACGCCGACGGCCTTTCCCTCGGCGTAGGAGGTACGCGTGACCAAATGGTCACGGCTACGCCGACGGCAAGGCCCTCGGCGTAGGGCCAGGCCGCTGCTGCCAGGCCGCTGCGCTGCCTCCACGTGGCAGGCGTACGCCGAGGGGGAGGCCGTCGGCGTAGCAGCTGCGCCAGGCCGCCCGCCTGCCTCCACGTGGCGAGCGTACGCCGAGGGGGAGGCCGTCGGCGTAGCAGCTGCGCCAGGCCGCCCACCAGCCTCCACGTGGCTTGGTACGCCGAGGGTAAGGCCGTCGGCGTAGCCAACGCGTCGTTAACTGGCCGTGTGACGGCGCTGTCGACGTTCGCCGACGGTCTCTACGCCGACGGGCGCCGTCAGGCCGTCGGCGTTGACCTACGCCGACGGTCTTGTCCTACGCCGACGGCCGCGCCTGCTCCGCCGAGGGAGAGGTCCGCCGAGGACGGTACGCCGAGGACGGTACGCCGAGGGCAGCCGTCGGCGTAGCGTACGCCGAGGGTTTTCCTGGCTACGCCGACGGCAATAAGCCCTCGGCATACCAAGCTTCTCCTGTAGTGGACTCAAGAGGCCTATATATGGACACAAAGGGGTCTATAGCAATTTTAGGATAAATTGCGAAAGCCAGGACTCGAACTCGAGACCTTAGGCTCTGATACCATGTCAAGCTTCATGCACTAACCAACACAACCAAAAGTCCGAACTAAAAGGAGGAAGAAATCTCTTCCTTATAAGCTAGGTGTGGCCTCCTCCCGTAGGCGAGGTGGGACTAAACCAAGCAGCCTCCACCGATCAACAGGACCCTAACATCCCATCTCCCTGAGAAGCCCCTCAGGAAAGCATGACGATGTTGGCTCTGATACCAGATGTTAGCGTCTACTTGGCTAGCCCAGCACTCAGCCTACGTTCTGGACGTTCATGCGCTCACAGCCCAACAATAAGAAAAGAGCCCACTCCATCCCAAAAGCCCGAACTGATGAAAAGGACTAGTGCACTCCACTTATACATCTTAACAGTGGACAGGAAGGAAGAAGAAGATCGGGACGTTTGGTGCTTTCTGCCATCAGCCTTCTTGGTAGCTTTTGCCTGGACTGGACGAACAGTGAAATGCAGTACGTGCGCTGAACTTCTGATCGATGACTCGGGATACATACTCCAGTTCTCGGCGTTTAGCTCGAGGCCGGGCGGGCGACCGTCGTGCGCCGGAAAGGCGCATCGGGGCCTGCCTCTGCCTGCCCAGGAACTCCGATCCGGCTAGCTAGCTGCATGCATCTGGGCAGAGTGCGGCCTAGCTAGCTGTGGCAGCGAAAGCGGCGGGCCAACATCGCACTATCAGCCTGCCTGGTGTGTATTAGGCAAGGCTACCTCGTCCTTTACGCTCAGCTTCCATCATGGCCGCAACTAATCTACTTGCTCTGCGACGGCGGTGCAAGTAGTATCTGACTAAAGTGTCCGCTCCTCTGCCTCAGTCGGCGCCCACATTGGCACTGGGCATGCATGCGTACGCGCGCAGTACGATAGTTGTCGCGTGATGCGATTGGACGGGTCGTTGCCTTGGGTGCCTTGCGGGATGATGAGATGCGCGAGTCCCTTCTGTTGGGGATTGGTGTGGGAGATCGTGGGGAGGGTATATAGAGGGGAGGCCGCAGGTCAGGTGGGCTACATACAGACTACTTGCAAACTCGAGTGCAAGTCTGATGCGAAACTTGTACTAGTAGATAGTTCGTGTGACCACTGTGCTGTGTATAATGGGGTGGATGCAGGTTCGATCAGATCAAGTTGATCTCACAAATTGCCTGCCTGCATGCGGGCCTTAAGAGCACCCCCACTCATTCGGCGCGATCCCATGCCAAATTCCGGACCAACTTTGGCCGGACGAAACTTGATTTCGGCCTGAAAACGCCGAGTTTCACACTCGCGTTCTCATGACGAGTTTCCACATTCAGCTAAAATTTAGACGAGTTTGGCGAATTCAGGCGGATTTCATTAAGCATGGGCGAATATAGGCGGATTACATCGAATTTAAACTACATTACTACATAATAAACTAAAACATTAAAAAAAGGCCTTCGTCGTCGCCTTCGCCGATGCCTTCGCCGATTCTACATGCTGAAGTTGTCGTAGAAGGACGTGTAGCCGGGATCGGCCCTGCCTTCGTCCTTGCCGCCGTCATCATCGTCGTCGCTTGGCGGTTGTGGCAGGCGGAAGCTCCCCTGGCCGGCGTCGCCGCACCTCCAGGGATGGTAGGAAGGGCCGGCTTCGTTGTTGTCGTCGAGGACGACGAGCGGCGCGCCATGGTAGGCGAGAACGCGGCCAGACCAGGCCTAGCATTCGGCCTGCTGCTGCAGGCGATGGACGCGCTGCCGATCCGTCTCCTCCCAGTCCGCCCTGGACCAGGAGAGTATGTCCGGCGAGGACGGATCCACCGGCGGCTGAGGCGCCGCCTACCGCAGGGACTGTTCCACCGCCATCTTGACGGCGAATGCATGCTCGTCGATGGGCACCGCCCAGTCCTGCGGCTTCGGCTTCGGCTTGCGAAGGAGGAGACGACCGGTGGGCGGCGACGGAGCGCGCGGCTCGTTGATGATGATGTCGCGTGACCTGGTCCTCGGCGGCGAACGGACCGGCGTTTCCGGCTCCCGCTTAACGGGCCGGAGCGGCGGCGAAGCCACCGGCGCGAAGCCCGACGAGTGGAAGGCCGAGGACGAAGAGGATAGGCTGGCCATCCTCCTCGGCAGCCAGTTGGCCGGAGGATGGCGCCTCACCCTTGACGCTGGCATGGGGTTGCGGGGGAAGCCAAGGCGGGGATCGTTGCCGGCGTGGATGTGCTCCAGTACGGCGGCGAGGGTGCGCCCGGGAGCGCTCCACCAGCAGCGACGCCCAGCCGTGTTGTTCCTCTTCAGCAGCGAGCCCGGCGGCCCTTCATGGCGGGCGAGCGCCTGCTGCTGCCGGTCCGCGAGGTACTGTTCCCAGAACACGCGGTTTCCCGGATCCTCGGCGAGGTCCGGGTCATCCATGGCGGTGATGGCAACCTGGATCTCATCGTCGAGTTCCTCGGGCTTCAGCTCCAGCGGAATGGGGATCCCACGGACGCTGAGCTTCCAGCCGGTCGGGAGGCGTATGTCCGGCAGCGCCATGTAGCCCGCATCGTACAACATGCGGGCCTCCCACGGCTGGAGGGTGCGGCGGCCGAAGCCATTCGCCGCCGCGCCGTCGTCGGGGTACCTTTCACCCATGGTGTGAAGTGTGGCGGTGCCGGAGTTGGAGAGCTATGGAGGGGGAAGTGAGGAGCGTTGGGAGTGAGTGAAGTGAGTCGGTGAGGTCGCCGGATTATATAGGCCGAAGAGGCGGCGAGGACGGGAGGGGTGTAGCGGCGAGGACGGGAGGGGTGTAGCGGCGAGGGCGAGAAAAGCGGAAACGGCGGGAAGTTAGTGCCCGCCGGTCCGTCGCGGGAGCCGAGGCGACAGCGGTGGCGCGGCATCATGGCGACGCGTGGCCGACGCGACAGGCAGTTATTGTCCAGCGGTCGCCGTGTGGTTCCGAGGAGGACGACGACTCGGCTTTCGTCGCTAACTGGGCGGGTCCACATGCCGCTTCGCTTCGTCCAGCGTTCCGAGGCCGTTCCCGGGATCCTGGAAATGAACTAGAAAGTCTGGATCAAAGTTGCCCCAAATCCAGACGAAAAGAGGTTCTTGGGAACGCGACTGAGCCAATTTTCATCGTCCGGACCTAAATTCGATGTTCGGATCGGCGTGCTGAAAATGCTAGTGGAGATGCTCTAAGGAGTAGATATAGATCGATCAATGGGCGGTGATGGTGGACGAACGGAAGGGTTTATCTTCGCGGTAGAAGAATCACACCAGGGAGTTAAGGGCGACTGCGTCCGGTTTTGCGGCGGTGGCTTTTGGGAGGAGGAGGGTACGGCAGAGCGGGCAACTGGGGTGGGAGCGGAGCCAGGCGTCGACGCAGTCCGGGTGGAAGCAGTGGCCGCACGGAGGGAGCGCCTTCACCTTGTCCCCGGCCGCCAGCGCGCTGATGCATATCGAGCACTCCGCCTCCCGCTCCTCCTCCTCGCCACCGCCGTTGGTTGAACGCGCTGGGCTGTAGAGCGTGACGGGGAGCCCATTGATGGCGTCGGCGTCGAGGCCGGGCGACGCGGCGGCGGCGGCGGACGACGAGGAGGCCTCGAGGTTGGCTTGACGGCGTTGGCGTTGGCAGCGGCCGCACGCCCAGTGGAGGTAGAGGCAGACGGCGACGAGCGCGACGATGACGGCGAGCAGTCCGATGAGCAGCGGCACGTGGCGGACGTGCAGCGCTAAGTTGCTGTCGCTCACGTCGCCGTACCGCACGGTCCGCACCACCTGGTTCGCCGTCCCCGCCGCTCCCTCCTGCGCCGCCATGGATTAGTTTCTCGTCTCCGCAACGGCCGATTCCGCTTCCGCTTCCGCACGCGCGCACGGGAGCCTCGATCTACGGGAGCTGTTGGACGACTTAGCCAGAGCTAGCACACGCTCGCTCTCATGTAGTCCACGCCATGTGTGGACGTGTGGTAGTCAAAGTCAGCGCGCGCATGGGGACACTGCCCGGGCTGCCGGCCTGTGTTACTCTATAGGCGATCGACGGAGCAAGCGACGAAATTTCGGGGCAAGTAGCGGTGGTTTTTGGCCTGGCGAGCGAGCGACGCGCAAGGTCCGAGAGAGATTGGCTGGGGAGAGTGGAGACGCGCCTGAGTTTTAAAAATTCAAAGTCCTCGCCGTCCCCTTTAGGCCTTGTTTTACTAGAGTATTTGTGGGGATTAAAAGGAATAATGCCCATCAAACCCTAAATCCTCATTTAGTTTAAATTATATGTTTGTTTCTAAAGTATTGCAGTAATTCAATCCCCCCTAATCCCTATTTTTTCCCAAGTTATAGTGTATTTTTTTCCATATCCAATACACTAGAACCAATCCCCCCTAGTCCCTATTTTTTTCCTAGTAGGGATGAGATTTTATGGGAATTAGAGGGGTTCAGGGTGTAGATGGGGTTTCACCCAATCCTTTAGAGGATTATCCTCTCTAATCCTCACTAAGACACTAGAACCAAATAATAAAGCCTTAAGGTTGGAAAATGGGTTTCAGCCAGTGGGGCACAGCCGCACAGGCAGAAGCTACTGGGCAGATGAGATGACTGGGGCCTGGCCAGTGCCCTGCTAGCCGCTCGGGTCGGCCGGCGGACTCGGGATGGCCATGCCGCTATGGTGAAACGGTACATCTTCCAAATCTTCGGTCTCGATCGCGTGTCACGATCTAGGAGAATGTACTACGCCTTGTTGCGAGCATGCATAGTTTTTGACCTGAAGTGCACCTACGACGATTTTTCAGCGAAGAATATTTCCTACGGGTGTCTTTGACTTGCATTTCTGTTTTTTTGGCAAATTAGCTGGACCAACTCGTGGCAAGAACGTGGCCGCCAAAGGTGAAATTGGCCGTCGTACTCCTGCCGGCAAGTGGCCATATTTTTTTTTAAAAATGGGCTTCCATAGTTTTGTGCTGAGTTGCTCCCGTCTAGGTGACTCCAGTTATCTATTTCATTTCAAAGCTTCTAAAAATCTGAAAAGGTACATACGGACAACGATGTATACTCAACTGAGCAAAAATTTCAATCTGAAATTCTATGTATTCAGGGTTACACAAAAAAAAAGACTACGCACATTCATACCTTGTTAGGTTTTGCCTTTTTTAAGCGTATAATGCGTTGTATTCAAAATTTCATATAATGCACACTTGAAGTACTATCCATCAATGCCTATATGTGATTTTTTTCAAATGTTTTGTAGCTTTGAAATCTATGTTCGTAATGTTCAAGGTAGCCCGAGAGAGCTATAACGATACACTTGACCCCAGCCCCATTTTCATTCACACGAGAAATAGTAAACCACCCTTTCTTGGCTTCTCCCTCTACACGCTCGGTCTTGAACAATGCCGCAACAGCGGGCTGGCCGAGAGACGACTAGAGGAATGGCTTCTCTAGGAACATATCATGGTGATTTCTTGTGAACACATGAGTGTCGAGGCTTATGGGAGGCGTTAGATCTAAGCTGATTGGATTTGACATCGATGTTTTGGTGGTTTGGCCATGTTTTCATGCTTATCATGAGGTAAAAATTCATAACCCGATCTTTACTGGCTGAATCTCATAGGAATGATGTACACCACATCGTGTCATCTTCTCCTTTCGTAAGCCAGTGATAGGTGCCTCACTCTATATGTATGCATGTGCACCGTATGAGACATTGTAGTTTTTCTTGTGCGTATGGTCTGGGTGGCTAAATGAGATTCTTATTCTTGACAAGTCTTATAGAAACAGGGCATGAACCGCAACCATCAATAGTTCACAATTTTTTTTGGGAAACGATATACACATACATAAAGGGTAATATAGTTAGCAATATCATGTGCACATAATTTTTCTATAAGACTCGAAAAAAAATCAAAATTCTTATAAAAAGATTTCATGTCATATATCAAGAATTTAACTTACTTTACAAACAACAAATATCAAGAAAAATCTTTGATAGATTAAAATTATATATGTGCTTCGTTCCAACTAAAGTGATGTCATCAAATTGATTAGAATGTATGTTAATAGTTCAGAAAATAGTGTGGTCATAATCTACTTTGGAAATTCCACTATTAGCTTAATGATAACATTACTTAGTTTTAAACCTATATTTCCTTAGCTAACCATGCTATAACTATCTTTATCTTAATTGCAATCTCACCTCTATATGAATTTACTAACTACTCAATATCAAGTAAAATTTGAATATATGAGAATTTGATGCTCATTTTCATACACATAAACCAAAAGACAAAACTCTGTTATGACAATATATTAACAATATTGCATTGATTTGGTATTTTCACAAGTACTTTCTATTATAATTACATGATGATATGTGAATGGTAAATTAGAATATATTTCTTACATAACTTGATGTTATCAATTTAATAATTTTAAACTACAACCTAACCTACGTAGACATTGAAATGGCCTTACATTTTAGTATGAAAGTGAACTAATACATAATATAAGGAAGTTGGAAGGTTGAAATTTCACCGATCTAAACTCATGCGAAGATAAATTAAAGAATTTTGATGTGTGTATACCAAGAACAAATAAACAAAGCATAAGTTGAATAAAGCGACTAAGCAACTTTCTATTAAATTTAGTGTGATAAAATCGACATTGCAATCACAATTATTAAAGAGGCAGTTGTATAAATATAAGATAGTTTTAGAATATACAACTATCTAACATATATATTATATGAGATTTCCAGAGTACTCCCTCAGTTCGCTAATGTAAGACCTTTTAGATATTTCAAAGTTGACTAAATACACTCCAAAACGAGTGAACCTACACACTAAAACGTGTATACATACATGTGTTTTAGAAAAAGGCTAGAATGCCTTACATTAGTGAATGGAGGAAATACATGATATGGTACAAGTTGATCGAAGAACTCTCTAGCATGTAAAAGAATGTAGAGAGGTAGTGACATAATGTTCTCTCATGTTTACGGGTCCTTAGTTTAGATCAGAATACTATGAAAGCAATCCTGGCGTATGATAAGAACAATTATGTATATAGTTGTGAAACAAGTTTGCAAAACATGGATGCCACATTTTGCATGAAACAACTTTGTGCAAACTTTTCAGATAAAATACTTTTACTAAAAGCTAGCAAACATTTCTTCTTCTTTTTCCCACACCACACAGCTTTATGGAAATATGCAAACATATCTTATGCACCTAGTAGAACTTGTTTTCATAGAAAGAAAATATGTGCTTCATGTGATACACTTATGCGTGCTTCCAATGAAAGCTTGTTTGTACCCCCAAAGAATTTAATGTGTAATCTAGCATATCACATTTCTATTCCCGTCCAGCAGAGGATTTCACACCAATAGGTGGAACACGTATATGCATGAAAATTATACTCCAGGGCATATATATAGTTTTTCGTGTAAGTGTTAAGCACATGCATCTCGCACTAACGTGCAGATGCAGGTAATATAATCTTTTAGAGGAAAGGCTCGAGCAGAGCCTGGATTTAAATTAATAAAGCTAACACCGGTAAAGTCAGTTACAACATGATCAAAGTTCCACACACATATTCTGATATACAGCCGACGCACAACAAGGACTAATCCTGGCTATGCTCAAGCTGGAGAGGAGAGTCTTGATCATGTTGATCGCAACTCCCAAAGGCTCCATGTTTTCCCCTTAGCCACAACTCGCCACACCTGTAAATAAGAAGTCATTTTGTACAGCATATGAGACGTTTGGGTTGGGAATCTTCCCTCAATGGTAAACTTGTTCCTAGTGGTTTCCCCCGGTATGTTACGGGAGGTGGGAAAGAGATACACATGACTCCCTTCAGGAAGGATGGCGACACCCGCAGACGACACCACGTCGGTGTTTAGACGACAAGGATTTGTCCTGACCCCTCAAAAAACCACACTTCTAGACACTTCGAATTGCTCCACCAAGCTCGCCGCCCAATAGCACACGCCACCACGATCTTGCAGTCACCACCGTCGTCTCACCGTGACCCATAATGTGATACTGGTACGACCAAAAAGCAGCAACTTCGGCGGAGGTCGGCGGTACATAGACACGCGGGAGGGAACTACCTCCACCGCCGGATGGCGATAGCCGGCCGGATGTAACAGCAAGGGAAAACCAGACCCTCTCTGGCCCGGCCGAGCCCAAAAGGGCTCGTGAAGCCCCGCCGCCAAACTGCAGCAAGGGTGTCACCGTCGCCGCCAACCCTAGCGCTAGTCCGTACTCCTCCGTCCACCAGTGGATCCATTGCCACCGCAGATCCCCGCTGCCAAGTAGAAACGCCATCGCCACCGTGGTCACCCGGGCCTACCGGACCATTGCCGGTCTGAGGTTCACCACCTAGACCCGAAAGGGCATGGAGGAGCGATCATGGTGCGCATGGCAACTTTGTGCTGCCGACAGGCCATCCCTAATAGGTTAGGTGGACACCAGATCTAGGCCCGCCCGGCCTCCATCCAGTGTCCTGACCGCACCGCAGCCAAGCCAGGAGGGGGCGCCTGCCACCCGTCAGAACAGGGCGACCCAAGGCCCCGGCTGGGGCCCGCCCGGCCCAGATCTGACCCTGCAGGATCCCGCCGCCGGGAACACCTCCAGCCCCAACCTCCAGCCCTCCCTACCAAGCAGCTCGCCGCCACGTCGCGCAAAGCCGCCATGCCCACCGAGCTCGCCCGCGGCCGCCCCTCCGGACCCGATGTGGTGCGCCATCGCCAGCAGAGGACCCCAAGCATTCACCGTCGCCGCCGGTACATAGACACGCGGGAGGGAACTACCTCCATGTTGGAGATATGCCCAAGAGGCAATAATAAAGAGGTTATTATCATATCTTCATGCTTATGATAAATGTTTACATACCATGCTATAATTGTATTAACCGGAAACATTAATACTTGTGTGATTTGTAAACATGAAAGAGTCCCTAGTAAAGCCTCTTGTTAAACTAGCTTGTTGGTTAATATATGATCATGGTTTCCTGATCATGAACATTGAGATGTTATTAACAACAAGATCATATCATTAGGATAATGGTGTGATGGACATACTCCTAAAGATAAGCGTAGCATAAAGATCAAGTCATTTCAATAGTTTGTTTGCTATAAGCTTTCTGATACATAGTAACCTAATTGCTTCGACCATGAGATCATGCTAATCACCATCACCGGATGGATGCTTTGATGATATCAAACACCACACCGTAACTAGGTGGCTATAAAGGTGGCATTGAGTGATCAGAACGTTGTGTTGAGGCACATGGATCAAGAGTGGGATTTGTCCATCCATATGACAGATAGATATACTCTAGGCCCTCTTGGTGGAATGTCATCCAATTAGCTTGCAAGCATGTGACTGGCTCACAAGGGATCACATATCATGGGAACGAGAAAAGAGTACGTATCGGTAACGAGGTTGAACTAGGTATGCAGAGATACCGACGATCAAACCTCGGATAAGTAAACTATCGCGAGACAAAGGGAAATTGGTATCGTATGTAAGTGGTTCATTTGATCGTAAAGTAATCATAGAAATATGTGGGATCCATATGAATTTCTAGATTCCTCTATTGGTTTTTGATTGGAGAAGTGTCTCGGTCATGTCCGCGTAATTCACGAACCGTAGGGAGACACACTTAAGGATTCGATGTTGTTTAGTAGATATGGAATGTAAGTAGGGATACCGAATGTTGTTCAGAGTCTCAGATGGGATCCGGGATATCACGAAGAGATCCGGAATGGTCCGGAGAATAAGATTCATATAAGGAAAGTCAAATTCCAGAGTTCAGAAATGATTCCGATGTTTTCATCGAAGAGGTTCTAGAAGGGTCTAGAAGGTTCACCGAACCGGAAGGGGAAGGGTACATGAATGTGTCATGGATAAGTGTAATGATTGGATCATGTCCTGTCACTTGGTTGGGCATTTGCAAGAAAGAAATAAAGCTCCGAATTGAAAGTCAAAAGGCAAGTTTGAAAAGTCAAACTCGGACAATGTATCCTAGTGGAGGAAGGAAAGAATCCTTCTTTCCCTCCACCACAAGCCAACTAGGAGAGGGAGTTGGGGAAGGATTCAAACTCCCCTCTTCCAAGCTGCCCTCCCTCTCATAAATAGAGGGGAGGGGGTGCCCCAAGACCACACAACAAGCCCCTCCCACCTAGCCCCCCCTGCAGTGCCGCCTGCTACGCCTCCTCCTCTCCGGCCCTCTAAACCCTAGATCGCCAGAAACCCTAGATCTACCATAACCTGCTCCGGCTTAGGCGAAGCCCTATAGGATTTTCCCTCTATTTACGACACCACGCCGTCGTGCTGCCGAAATCGCGAGGGGAGAACTACAACCTCCGCTGCCTGCTGGAACAAGGGAGAGGAAGGTCTTCATCGAGTACCGAACGTGTGAACAACTGTGGAAGCGCTGCTGGAAGGATCGTCTACGCGATCTTGAGATCTTCAAGTGTATGACTACATCACCCACGAGAATCTGCTCTCATGAACCGCTTTGGAATCTTCGAGGGTGAGTACTCTAATCGACTCGTTGCTAAAATCTAGTAGATAGATCTTGGCTTGTTTGTGTGCATGCGGTAGAATTTTTTTGTTTTCCATGGTACAAAGCCCTTCAGTGGTATCAGAGCCGTGTCTATATGTAGATATGTTGCACGAGTAGAACACAATGGTTATTGTGGGCGGTGGTGCTTCTATTATCAATTGCTTTTTGTGTACTTTGCATCTTGCGGTATGATGGGATGAAGCGGCCCGGGCTAACCTTATATGACATCGTTCATGAGACTTGCTCCACGCTTAACATGCAACTTGTATTGCATAAGTGGCTTTGCGGGTGTATGTCTCTCCCATCATAGTATAGATTCAATTTACAATGGGCACTTGATAGTTCAAGCATCAACGTTGTGGTTCTTGTTCGTAAGTTATAACGACACTTAATATAAGCCCCAAACCACGTAAAATATGCAAAGAAAATTAGAGGTGTCTAACTTTGTTTTGCAGGGGTGTGTTGTGATGTGATATGGCCATGATTGTGATTATATATGATGTATGCAATATTCCTTATTGTAAGTCGGCAACCGGAAGGAGCCTTATGGTTGTCTTTTAATTTCATTAAGACATGCGTGTCTATTATTCAAATTAGATGTAATAGTTGATGCTGGTGGACGACAACCATGGAGCGGTGCCATTGACCTTGACGCCACGCCGGTGATGATGGAGATCATATTCGTTCTTGAAGATGGAGATCGGAAGCACAAGAAGAAAGGCCATATCATATCACATATTTTGAATTGCATGTGATGTTAATCCTTTTATGCATCTTGTATTGCTTAGTTGGCGACGGTAGCATTATAAGATGATCCCTCTCACAAAATATCAAGTTATAAAGTGTTCATCCTTAGTAGGCACCGTTGCCAAAGCTCGTTGTTTCGAAGCACCACGTGATGATCGGGTGTGTTAGATTCTGCGAGTGTATACAATGGGATCAAGGCAGATTTGCTCATGCGGAATCTAAGGTTTGATCTTGAAGAGCCTAGCATGTATAGACATGGTCTCGGAACACGGAATACCGAAAGGTAAAGCATGAGTCATATAGATGATATGATGAACTTGATGATTGTTCGCCTTTGAAACTACATCATGTCTCGTGGTGATTGGACTTGGTGTAGTGGATTTGGTTCGTGTGATCACTAAAACAATGTGAGGGATATTGTTTTGAGTGGGAGTTCAACAGTAATATGATTAAAAGTTGAAGACTATTTATCATAAATTAAAACAAAGTGAATTTGCATAGTTCTTATAGTCATTGGCACCTGTTTACCACCTTGCGCTTAGTTATAATTGAGATAATAGAACTATAGAATTATGGTTAGTTACTTTACGAACTGGTATCGTATTGTTTTGAAGTGTTAGTCTAAAGTTTAAAAGTCCTATTGCAAACTTTCAGTAAGTTCCGGTTACTCTGTGAATTTTAATAATTGGTATTAAATCAAGAGTGACAATTTTAGTGTTAGTATATAAGTATCATGTTTGTCTCCATGATTCTTGATATTCAAAAGATTGTTTTAATATCAAGGTTATCTAGGAGCTGAAAGAGTTGTTTCAGAAACCATGATGTGTGGAAGATATTGCGATATCTAAAACGATTTTTTGGTTACAACATGAGAGAGTATAATATGGCAAAGTTTATGTTTTTCATATTTGATGAGAATTTGCAAAAGGTTGGAGACGCTTGTCGTCCTAATCCTCCAAAAGGTTTTGGAGAGCAACATTATACTCGCGATTCTTATAAGCTAAAGTAGCTTGATCATGAATAGTTCCATGATAAGGATAAATATTTGATGTAAGTAAAATGTTTACTACACTAAAAGATTACTAAAGAATGGAATTTGAAAGAACACCAAGTATTTGATGATGGTGATCTACTTCAAAGTGCAAGTCCAAAGAAATTGGTATTTAACTATACATGCTTTGGACTATGTGTCATGGGTATGGCTCAACTATTGATGTTGATAGATTCTTTCAAACAGAAAAGGAAATACTGAAAGAGAATCTCAGAAATATATGGCAGAAAAGAAAAGACTAGAATTATTCAGCTTAGGTATATAGAGGATATACGTGTTATGGATGTATTCTTTGCTTGTTAAACAATGTATTGGATACTGAATTTCTTGGTGTGAATCGTCATACAAAATGACACAATTCATGAACTATAATGGCCTAAATAACTAGCAAGAGAATATATGATGGTGTTCATCAAGAACAAATAAAGTGTTGATATGTTTCTCGTTGACGTCAAAGCTTGCCTTCAAGATTGTTTTGTCAGGTATTATGAGAACAAAAGGGTTGTTCAAATAATTTCCACATAAAAGATGGATGATTTACAAATCTTGTTGGATAAAACACAACCATAAAACTAGCGCTAAAAATGTCAAAAGACAATTGATAGAAAAGATCACTTAGGAAGTGCATCGCCGTTTAAATTATATTGGAAAGAAAACATAAAGAAACTCCATGTGGATGGAATTTCGAGTCTTTTGATTATTGATCAAACATCGCTTGTGAAGCTTTCCTAGAGATAATTAAAACTCCGTTCATAGGCCAAAAGTGAACGAATGACTAGCTTATTGGAACTTGTACATATAGATGTATGAAGTCCATTATGTGTAGTCTAGAGCGATGGATTTCAACTTCATATGCTTTTTCCAAAAATTTGAGTGAATATATGAATATTTACTTAATGAGGATGAATTGTGAAACATTTGAAAAAGTTCAAAGACTTTCAAGATGAAGTGCAAAATCAATGTAACAAGAAAATAAAGAATTTATGATAGGATCATAAAGGGAGATATTTGAGTTACAAGTTTAGCATAACACCTAAAATTTGAGGAATTGTTCCATGAATTTGCGTTTCCTGAAACACCATATGAGTTTGGTGTGTTCGAGATATGTAAATAAAACCATGTTTGACATGGTAAGATCAAAGATGTCATTTATAAAACTGCCATTATATTATAAAGATAAAAGCTTTAGAGACTACCGCTTTTACACTGAAAAGAGCTTCGTCATGATCCGTTGAAATGACACCATATAAAGTTATGGTTTGGGATAAAACCCAAGTTGTCATTTCTTAAACATTGGTATGTTATGCATAAGTGAGATGTTTACTACCAAAGTCGGATGAACATGTCTTTATATGTTATTTCGAATAATTATTGAGTATTCCTCCATAACACCAAAGACAAAAAATGTTTGTCATTTAGTACGTCAAGTTTCTTTGAGAAGGAATTTTCTGTGAAAAGTTAAGTGGGAGGACAATAGAACTTTGATAAGGTTAAACGAGCCTTAGCTATATGTGCAAAGTTGCGCAGCGCCAAAAAGTGTTCTGGGGGCAGCAACAATGCTCATGGCTCACGTGCCTCAAAGATTATGGTCACGGAGGTCTAAGTTCCTATTGAACCAAGTAGGTCGGGTAAACAATCAAATACCAATATTTGAGGGTTGAATCATTATTTGACAATAATGAACCGACTACATGCAAAGAAGCGATGATGGGCCCTAACTCCGTCAAATGGCTTGAAGCCATAAAATCCTAATTCCATACACGAGAAATCAAGCTTTGAACTTGAAAGACCCTCTGGAAAGGTGTAAGACCTTACAGTCGTGTTTAGATCTATAAAGAAATAAACATGGATGTTTCACATCTATGAAATAGTAGACATGTTGGGAAAGAGTTCACAACAATGTTCAAAGATTGACTATGACAAGATTTGATCTTTTATAGCGATATTTAGTCTAGACGGATTAATGTAGCAACCACTACATATAATTTTGTTATGTGGTAGTTGAATAAACAAAACAAGTTCTTCTAATAGAATTGTTACCTAGGACATGTGCATAACACAGTCCAAAGGGTTTTGTTAATTCAAAGGATGCTAAAAGCGTATGCAAACTTTAATGGTTGAAGTGAGCATCGCAGAGTTGGAATCTTCACCATGATGAAACTGTTAAAAGAGTTTAAATTCATCAGAGATGATGAAGATGCTTGCATTTGCAAGAAATTAAGTGGGAGCGCTAAGACATATTTCTAATAAATTATGTGGAAGATATATTGTTGATTGAAAATGATGTATCTTTTATTAACACATGTTAAGAATTTCATCTCAATGAAAGACTTAGGCAAAACCCGAATATTTGACATCAATATCTATATAGATAGATTGAGACGCTAATATGGTTGTGCCAAATGTACATAGATGAGATACTGAATGAGTTCAATATGGAAATGACAAGAAAGGTTCTTGCCACACAGAAAGGATTAAATCGAAATTCAAGTGTATCGACACTTGGTAAGTGAAACAAAGATTCAAGTATTGATTGATACTTGATGAATAAAATCACAAAAGATATTTTTCAATCATACTGTGATATGTACATATCCAGGTATGTCCTATGCTATAAATTTTATGAGCATATACTAGAATGATTCATAAGATGATCATTGGACGATAGTAAGGATATTCTTATGATCTTTTGGAAGAAGTAAGAATATATTATTTTGTAGAAGTGACAAATAGATGGTTAGTTCATTGTAAAAGGTACTACATTGATACTAGTTTTGTCACAAAGTATAAATTAAGTTTATCTCAATCTAACTAAGGGTGACACAATATGATGAAAAGTAAGTTCCATAATGGATTTGGATGAGTTCCAAAGTTAAGACATTGTGACAGATACTACAACAAAAGGCTAAGTATATGACTACTATTATAGCAGCACAAGAGGGCATTTGTGTCAAGTAGTTTGTTATCAAACTAGGTGTAGTTTACAGCAGGATAATACTATGAAGATATATTTTATGACAATATTGTCAACATGTTTTAATCCCTAGGAACTAAAGGTCCCATCAAAGGACCAAATTTATACAAAGCCATCTCATTAGAGAATGAGTGATGCGTAGAGACGCAAAGACATGCAATTACACACGGACCTGAAAGTGTCGGATCCGAAGATCGGTTGATCACTAGTAATCGTGTATATACGACACCAGAAAGCCATATGTGTAGAATACACAAATATTTGAAACTAGATTATTGTCTCTAGTGCAAGTAGGAGACTGTTGGATATATGCCCAAGAGGCAATAATAAAGAGGTTATTATCATATCTTCATGCTTATGATAAATTTTTACATACCATGCTATAATTTTATTAACCGAAAACATTAATACTTGTGTGATCTGTAAACATGAAAGAGTCTCTAGTAAAGCCTTTTGTTAAACTAGCTTGTTGGTTGATATATGATCATGGTTTCCTGATCATGAACATTGAGATGTTATTAACAACAAGATCATATCATTAGGAGAATGGTGTGATGGACATACTCTTATAGATAAGCGTAGCATAAAGATCAAGTCATTTCAATAGTTCATTTGCTATAAGCTTTCTGATACATAGTAACATAATTCCTTCGATCATGAGATCATGCTAATCACCATCACCGGATGTATGCTTTGATGACATCAAACACCACATCGTAACTGGGTGGCTATAAAGGTGTCATTGAGTGTTCGTAAAGTATGTGTTGAGGCACATGGATCAAGAGTGGGATTTGTCCATCCATATGATGGATAGATATACTCTAGGCCCTCTCGGTGGAATGTCATCCAATTAGCTTGCAAGCATGTGACTGGCTCACAAGGGATCACATATCACGGGAACGAGAAAAGAGTACTTATCGGTAACGAGGTTGAACTAGGTATGCTGAGATACCGACGATCAAACCTCGGATAACTAAACTATCGTGAGACAAAGAGAAATTGGTATCGTATGTAAGTGGTTCATTCGATCGCAAAGTAATCGTAGAAATATGTGGGAGCCACATGAATTTCCATATTCCTCTATTGGTTATTAATTGGAGAAGTGTCTCGGTCATGTCTGCGTAATTCACGAACCGTAGGGAGACACACTTAAGGATTCGATGTTGTTTAGTAGATATGGAATGTAAGTAGGGAGACCGAATGTTTTTTGGAGTCTCAGATGGGATCTGGGATATCACGAGGAGATTCGGAATGGTCCGGAGAATAAGATTCATATAAGGAAAGTCAAATTCGAGAGTTCAGGAATGATTCCAATGTTTTCATCAAAGAGGTTCTAGAAGGGTCTAGAAGGTTCACCGGACTAGAAGGGGAAGGGTACATGAATGTGTCATGGATAAGTGGAATGGTTGGATCATGTCCTAGGTCACTTGGTTGGGCAATTTGCAAAAAAGAAATAAAGCTCCGAATTAAAAGTCAAAAGGCAAGTTTGAAAAGTCACACTAGGACAATGTATCCTAGTGGAGGAAGGAAAGAATCCTTCTTTTCCTTCACCATAAGCTAACTAGGAAAGGGAGTTGGGGAAGGGTTCAAAATCCCCTCTTCCAAGATGCCCTCCCTCTCATAAATAGAGGGGAGGGGGTGCCCCAAGACCACACAACCAGCCCCTCCCACCTAGCCGCGCTGCCGGCCCCCCGCAGCGCCGCCGCCGCCGCTCACCGCCGCCAGCTACGCCTCCTCCACTCCGGCCCTCTAAACCATAGATCGCCGGAAACCCTAGATCCACCATAACCTGCTCCGGCTTAGACGAAGCCCTGCAGGATTTTCCCTCTACTTCCGACACCACACCGTCGTGCTGTCCGAATCACGATGGGAGAACTACAACCTCCGCTGCTTGCTGGAACACGGGAGAGGAATGTCTTCATCGAGGCTGCGGAAGCGCTGCTAGAACGCAACGCCGGAAGGATCATCTACGCAATATTGAGATCGGCATGTGTACGACTATATCACCCACGAGAATCTGCTCTCGTTAACCGCTTTGGAATCTTCGAGGGTGAGTACTCTAATCGACTCGTTGCTATAATCTAGTAATAGATCTTGGCTTGTTTGTGTGCATGCAGTAGATTTTTTTTCCATGCTACGAACCCCTTCACTCCACCGCTGGATGCCGATAGCCAACTGGATGTAACAGCAAGGGAAATCTGCACCCTCTCTGGCCCAGCCGAGCCCAAAAGGGCTCGTGAAGCCCCGCCGCCAAACTGTGGCAAGGGTGTCACCGTCGCCGCCAACCCTAGCGCTAGTCCGTACTCCTCCGTCCACCAGTGGATCCATTGCCACCGCAGATCCCCGCCGCCAAGTAGCAACGCCATCGCCACCGTGGTCACCCAGGCTTACCGGACCGTCGCCAGTCCGAGATTCACCACCTAGCCCCGAAAGGGCAAGGAGGAGCGATCATGGCGCGCATGGCAACTCCGTGCTGCCGACGGGCCATCCCTAGCAGGTCAGGCGGCCAACAGATCTAGGCCCGCCCGACCTCCATCCAGTGTCCCGACCGCACCGTAGCCAAGCCAGGAGGGGGCACCTGCCACCCATCGGAACAGGGCGACCCAAGGACCCGGGTGGGGCCCACCCGGCCCAGATCCATCCCAACCTGGCCATCAAGAGTCCCAATGAGATCCGTCACGGAGAACTCTTGTCTCTTGTGCTTCAGAGAAGTAGCAAAATTCCTCCATGACTAGGGAAGTTTGGCAATGATGCCTCCGGCAACAAACTTGTTCAGTAACACACAAGAGAAGTGCTCAAGCTCCCTGGCAAGTGACTGTATCTCATGAGCCTGCTCCACAATGGGGCGGTCCTCAACCATCTTATAGTCATAGAACTATTCCATGACATATAGTTCACTGCCAGCATCGGAGACTCCAAATTTTCTCTCGAGCGCATCCCACATATCCTTGCCATTGCTAAATGACAGATATGAATCGACAATATTGTCGCCAAGAATGCTGATCAAGGCAGCCTTGAAAGTCGTATCAAGTTTTTGGAACACCTCTTCCTGAGCGGGATTAAGTTCTCCCTCAAGTGCGTCATAGATGGCGTTATAGCAGCTCATGGTCTAAAACCAGAGCACTGCTCTCGCACGCCATCGTTTGTAATTCACACCTTCGAACACAGGTGGCTTCATAGAAGCAACAAAGCCGCTTGTGGCAAATTGCCTGAAATAAGGTTTTTGGATTGTTGAATAATAGAGCAATTTACCAAACGAATTATCCATAATAAACGCTAGATAAAACATGATTATAATAAAAGACAAAATACTAATCATGTGAAATAGCGAAAACATATTAAGACAGGTAACCAAACAGACTGCAAGACATAAGTCTTGAGATGCGATCAGAACAAGATTGATAAAGAAAACATACACGGCAGCGGCAGCAGAAGAGGAACCGCCGGTGTTCGTGTTGGCACCGTCGTTAGCCATGTCGTCGAGGAAGAGGGTGCTGATGTCGGGGAAGAAGTCCTTGTTGGGGAAGACGTCGGCGCAATCGGTATCCGAGAGGGAGTCCGTGATGAAGCCAGTAGTCGCGCCGATAGCGCTCACCAAAAACCTTATCGCCCTTCTCCCGTACAGGACTCGAAGCAGCGGGGTCTCAGAGGCCTACTGTCCCGGCTCGCGGTGCACGCCACAAGACGGGATGGGGAAGATCTAAGTAGCGCAGTGCTCTGGAACTGGAGGCGCTAAGGGTTTGTGGCAGTGTATCTAAGAGGAGGCGCGACCTCTCTCTTATATAGACATAGAGGGGTAGGCAGACAGGCTGCCGCTGAAGATGAAACAAACGGACAGAAGTTGAAACGAACAGGCAACAGCCCACCGGGCAGCCTCCACTCAGCTCATATTTATTTAGCTTGTATTAAAAGTACAAAACGTTTTAACTTCTGTACGACTTTTCATATACCATTCATGCGTGGCAAAATAAAGCTCGGCTCGGCGAGATTCCCGTAACCCGTAACCTGCAACCCGCGGCGCGTGCGCGCGCCGTGACGAGGCGTGGCGAGGCGAGCGAGGAGGAGGAGCGCGCGTGTGGAACTCTCTCCTTCTCCTTCTCATCCTTTTACCAAGTGGTAGGAGAGCTCACCTTATAAGCTGGTCCAACTTCCACTCAACTAGCAATGTGGGACTAAACATTTGTCCCAGCTCTTGCCTGGCATGAATGGGCCACATGGCCCTCTAGGATTTTCAGGAATTATTGAAATGGAAAATGGGCTAGACTATTCGCGCCAAAATTCCAACAAGGAGGAGCGATCATGGCGCGCATGGCAACTCCGTGCTGCCTACGGGCCATCCCTAGCAGGTCAGACGACCACCAGATCTAGGCCCGCCCGGCCTCGATCCAGTATCCCGACCGCACCGCAGCCAAGCCAGGAGGGGGCACCTGCCACCCGTCGGAACAGGGCGACCTAGAGCCCCGGCTGGGGCCCGCCCGACCCAGATCTGGCCCTGCAGGATCCCGCCGCGGAACACCTCCAGCCCTCCCTACCTAGCAGCTCGCCGTCACGCCGCGCAGAGCCGCCATGCCCACCGAGCTCGCCTGCAGCCGCCCCTCCGAACCCAATGTGGTGCGCCGTCGCCAGCAGAGGACCCCGTGCATTCACCGTCGGGGAAGAGTGTTAGAAACGGTAATCACGTCTGACGCCTACGCATACGGATCATATACGTATATGGTTTAGAGTAGGACCCGTGCACGTATCAGGTTAGGAGTTAGGCACCGAGTCAATCTAGTGTTTGAGTGAGTTAGCTACCTCTAGTATTAGTATATATATACGTGTAACTTGTCCGTGTAAACCGTACCGTAACCGTAAAGTTGAAGCAATAAAAGAGAACGCAGGCTCGAGACGGATATGTAGCAATCTAATTGTTTTTGCGTGTGTGTGTGAGTTGTACTAGCTTGATTAAAAAATCGATCAGCTAGCGGTACGTGTATCTCAGCGGAAGTTATCAAGGTACATGTGTATCGTCTCGTCAGAACTTCATCGTCGGTGTCGTCGAAAAATACTTAGCAGCAAGAGTTGTGCATCAAATAGGAGGCCCGCCGCCACCGGCACCGTACGAGCTTAGCCCGGCGGCGCTCGCCAACGACGGGGAGAGCGGGGAGGGAAGGGACAAAGGAAGGGCGGGGCCGAAGCGCTCCTCCCGTCGCCCGCGGGGGGACGAGAGACGAGTCCTTTTTTTCTCAACTACCCGCCCGTCCGATCAGCCATACATACCATCAACCTTTTTTCAATCCGATCACTTGCTTGCTAATAAATTATTAGCGCATAACAGAGACCGGTGCACACGGCAGAGCAATGCATAGAGCTAGATAGCAGCTACTAGCTGAAAAAGGGAAAGGATCAAAAGCAGAAAACCGTGTGTCTCATCTCATCTCATCACCCGATCGATCTACCACCACCATCATGTCATTCTGAAAATATCCTAGGAAGGAAGGAAGGAAGAAGATCGATCGAGACGTTATATATCTCTGCTTTTGGTGCTTTCTGCCATCAGCATTCTTGGTAGCTTTTGCCTGGACTGGACGAACAGTGAAATGCAGTACGTGTGCTAGCTGAAGCTGAACTGCTGATGGATGACTCGGGATACATACTCCAGTTCTCGGCGTTTAGCTCGAGGCTGGGCGGGCGACGGTCGTGCGCGGGAAAGGCGCACCGGGGCCTGCCTGCCCAGGGAACTCCGGCTAGCGCTAGCTGCATGCATCTGGGCAGAGTGCGTCCTAGCTGTAGCTGTGGGAGCGAAAGCGCATGCAGCGGTCCAGCCGAGCAAAAGGCACCATATATCTTAGCCAGCATCGCACTATCAGCCTACCTGCATGCATCTGGGCAGACTGCAGCCTAGCCGTGGGAGCGAAAGCGGCGGTCCAGCCGGCAGGCAAAAGGTGCCATGATATCTTAGCCAGCATCGCACTATCAGACTGCCTACTGGTGTATCAGGCAAGATTACCTCGCTCGTCCTTTACGCACAGCTTTCCATCATGGCTGCAACTAATCTAAGTACTTGCTCTCCGACGGCGGCGGCGCAAGTAGTATCTGACTAAAGTGTTCTCTCCTCTGCCTCAGTTGGACAATGTCGACTCAGTAGTCGGCGCCCACATTGACACTGGACATACATATGCGTACGCGCGAAGTAGAATGGTTGTTGTTCGATGCGATGCGATTGGACAGGTCGAGAAAATTACAAAAAATCACCACATTTGAGGCTAGGGTTTCAAATGACCACCAATTTTTTTAAAAAAATCGGATAGCACCGTTTTTGGGGCGAGAGGTTTCTGAGAGCACTGATCCGTCTCCGACTCAGGTCTAATGATAAACTGACAGGTGGGACCCGTTTATCAGGCTGACGTGGCGTCTTTTTTACTAGAAACACCTCCACACAATATAAATTCTAATCATACGTCCTTGTTATTTCTGTTTTTTTTTTTTTAATTTGTTCACTACATCTGAGCAGAGCGGCGAGGACGGCCGGAGGCTGGAGCGGATGGACAGCGCGAAGCCGGGCGCGTGGCTGGGCACGGATGGGCAAGGCGTGCAGGCCGGAGCAGAGCGGCGCGAGACAGCCACAGCGACGGCCGGAGCGGCCTCCAGACCGGGCGGAGGTCGGCGGCGTGTGGCCGGGCACGGATGGGCAGGCCGTGCAGGCTAGAGCGGAGCGTCGCGGGATGCCACGGCGACGGCCGGAGCGGCCTCCCGGCCAGGCGGAGGTCGGCGGCACGTGGCCGGGAACGGATGGGTCGCGCGTGCAGGCCAGAGCGAAGCGGCGCGGGACAGCCACGGCGACGGACGGAGCAGCCTCCAGGCCGGACGGAGGTCGGCGGCACACGAACGGGCACGGATGGGCAGGACGTGCAGGCCGGAGCGGAGCGGCGCGGCCACGACGACGGCCGGAGCGGCCTCCAGGCCAGGCGCAACGACGCGCGGCCCTCGAGTAGCAGCGCCTGCAGCTAGCCCTTGTCCTCATCCACAGGGGTGAGCATGAAGCAGAAACATCATGTGACGAGCTTGATGGCATCCCAGGCAAGTTTGGCCCACGAGCATGATGACAACGGCGTGCTCCTAATGCTCGTGTTACCTACACACAAAAGGAGATCAGAGCAGGTAATTTTGTCGCTGTTCGCCGACCACTGACGCACGGCTCCATGGCCGCCTCTGCCCATGCGCTCCGCTCCCTTGCTCGCTCAGGGGCATGAACTGTTCGATGAAATGCCCGTAACGAGCAAGGTTGCCTGGGCGACCCGTGAGCGCTTCGGGTGCTCGTGGCCTTCTCCGTGGGGCTTCTCAGTGTGCAGCTGCTGTTCTCCATCACGCCATTGCAGGGCGCGTGAGTATAGAAGGCGGCGTCGGGACTAGCACGCCGGTACATGGCCATGTCGGGGATCCATCCGGAGCAGACGGGATGCAGGCAAGAGAGGCAGCCAGAGAAAGAGGCCGGGGTAGGGGACGGGCGGGGGTGGTGGACCTGGTGGTGGAGAGGGGCTTGCCGGGCTACAGCACGACGACGGCGCCACCCTCCGCTCCGTGCTGCTCCAGCGGCTACACGACAGCTCCTAAGCCGAGTCCTACCTGTCAGTTTATGATGTGTGGAGGTATGATTAGAATTTATATTGTGTGGAGGTGTTTCTTGTAAAAAAATGACGCCACGTCAGCCTGATAAACGGGTCCCACCTGTCAGTTTCGTCATTAGAGCTGAGTCAGACATGGATCAGTGCTCTCTGAAACCTCTCGTCCTAAAAACGGTGCTATCTGAAATTTTTTAAATTTTTGGTGGTCTTTTGAAACCCTAGCCTCAAATGTGGTGGTTTTTTGTAATTTTTTCGGACAGGTTGTTTGCGTTGGGTTCCTTGTGGGATGATGAGACGCGTGAGTCGGTCTGTTGGTGCAGGGGATCGTGGGGAGGATATAGAGGTGAGGCTGTAGCTCAGGTGGACTGCACAGAGACTACTTGCAAACTTTTCTTGGTTTTTGATCTGGACTACTTGCAAACTTGAGTGCAAGTCTGACGATGCGACAGTAGTGTGCAGCCAATTCGTGTGACCACTGTGCATACTGGGGTGAATGCAGGTTCGATCAGACCAACTTGATCTCGCAAATTGCCTGCCTGCCTGCATGCGCCTTGAGGAGTAGATGGGCGGTGATGGTGGGAGAACTGACGGTTTTATCTAGCAGTGCTGTCCAAGGCGCGCGTAGGATGATGGAAAGTGGTAACGACAACATTATCGTTGAACCGAATCATTCCTTTGTGTTCACAAACCAGTCAGTGTACTGGGCGTACCTAGAGGGTGCGCCGTGACACACCCACAATTTTTGAAAACAGTCGAATATCATATCTTCATTTTGGCACTTTTCTCCCTTTTTAACCACGATGAAGCACGCGATTAGATTTTCTCCTTTTCATGGACCAGTGCAGGTGTCTCCTCTTTCTTGGATGGAGCATGCTACTAGTTGTACTCGCGGACTATTTCATTAGTGATTATTTCTTAGATGACACGGTCGAATAAAGGTCTCTTTTGGTTGTTGCCTTTGTGTTGGCTATTTTTTTAAAATAATATATTTTTTAATAAATTTTATAAATAATACATAAAATTAATTAATCATTTTGAAACGTAGGATGGCCTTAGAGGCCGGTGCTCCAACAAGCACTAATCGGGTGTTAAAACCCCGACCGCTCCTTGTCAGGAGGTGGTGCTCCTACCAGTGGAGCTCGGACCCCGCTGGTTGGGTTGTCAGCCAATAAAAACATGTCAGGACTGAGACCCCAAAAAAACGTTTCGGAGCTTCATCCGACTGCAGCAGCAGCGCATGCAGCTACCTAGAGGCTATGGGTAGCAGCAGCGCAGCGCATGCCCGCTAGCTCGGCAGCAAGTCCCGATTCATTGGTATATATATGGGCCTCCGACGCGGCTGGCCGGCTACCAACTCGCATGTCGGTGTAGGCATATCCGATAGGTTTTAGTCGTCCGAAGCAGCGCTATATTCGTGAAATTGATTTTTAAAAATATATTATTTAAAATAGATTTGTGTTATGTCACGGTATCTTCACACTTTCAAAGAAAAAATATGTCATATTGATAATATTTGGCAGTTTTATATTGTATTGGCCTCTGTATTTCTTATATTGGTGTGTACGTCCACGCATGTCCGAGTCTGTCTAGGGGACGCAATGCAAGGCCTAATGGGACATCATAAACAGATATACGGTTTGTTTGTCCGTTTGGCCACATTTTCAACTCATATTTGGACCAAAAATACAGTCAAACAAATGTCGCCGCACCCTATATTCTCGCCTCTCTCTTCCTGCCCTACAACCGCCATGCCGAAGAGGTGGCACGTGGCGGGAAGTTCCTTGGGCTCCTGCCGGTGGTGGTTCTTTTGTGTCCCTGATGCGTTGCAAACGTATCTATAATTTTTGATGCTCCATGTTTGTTTTGCATCAACTATCTTATGTTTTGTTCATACTTTATGGCATTTTTATAAATTTTTTAGAACTAACATATTTACAAGTGCCGCAGAGCTAGTTTCCTATTTTCTGTTGTTTTTTGTTTCAGAAAAACTAATAAAAAATATTCTCGGAATTGGACGAAACAAAAGCTGAAGTTCCTATTTTTTTCCGACACGACACGGAGTCCGGAGAAGAGACGAAGAAGCGTCACGAGCCAGACACACCAGGGGGCCGCAAGGGCCCACCCTAGGCCGCGCCTGGCCATGGCGTGGCCCCCTCGAACCTCTACAAACCTTGCCCCTTCGGCTATATACCCCCCCCCCAGAGGCAAAAACCCACCCGATCAGAATTCCACGAAAAATACTGTAGCAGCCGCCACCATCGTCCCTAGATCGGGAGGGATCTAAAGCTCTTCCCGGCACCCTGCTGGAGAGGGGAGATCATGCCGGAGGCCTTCTTCATCACCATGCCAGCCTCTGGAGTGATGTGTGAGTAGTTCATTCTTGGACTATGGGTCCATAGCAGTAGCTAGATGGTTGTTTCTCCTATTTGTGCCACCATGTTTAGATCTTGTGAGCTGCCTATCATGATCAAGATCATCTTATTGTAATCCTACATGTTGTGTTTGCGGGGATCCGATGGATATTGAGTATTATGTCAGATTGATTATTGTTCTATCATGTCTATATTATTTGTGATCTTGCATGCTCTCCGTTTCTAGTAGTTACTTTGGCCAAGTATTTGCTTGTGACTCCAAGAGGGAGTATTTATGCTCGATAGTAGGTTCATGCCTCTAGTAATCGGGGAGAGTAATAGAAACTTCTAAGATTGTAGATGTGTTGTTGCTACTAGGAAGAAAACAATAATCTTTTGTCCAAGGTTAATTGTATTGTTTACATTACACACTTTGCTTAATGCAATTATCTGTTGTTTGTAACTTAATACCCGAGAGTTGTTCAAATGATATCCTGGAGGTGGATTATTAGTCATAGATGCAGTTGGATTACGGTCTATGTATCATGTTGTAATGCCCAAATAAATCTCATAGTGATCATCATGTAGTGTACATGCATTGTTATGCATTCTCCATTTGTCAATTGCCTCGGTCTAATTTGTTCACCCAGCAATGTTATTTATCTTATAGAGAAAACACCTCTAGTGAACTGTGGACCCTAGTCTATTCCTTTCCATTGATATTCTATCTACTGTTTATTGTTTACTTTCTGTAATTACCACAAGCAATTATTTTCTTTCACACTATACGTTTAATCCTTTGTTTTCAGCAAAAACAGTGAGCTTGACAACCTCATTGATAAGTTGGGACGGAGTATTTTGGTTGTGTTGTACAGGTTCCACGTTGCTAGCAACACCTTCTAAAGTGGTTTCTTTCTCCTACTGGTTCGATAACCTTGGTTCTATAGCTGAGGAAAAACTTGTTGGTGTGCTCATCATACCTTGATCTTGGGGTTCCCAACAAGGCTCTATATCAACCGAGCCAACATCAAGCTTTTTCTGGCGCCGTTGCCGGGGAGAAAGAAGATTTCTGCAAGGGGAGTCTCTCGCTACCAATCTCTTTATTTTGTTTTTGTTTTGCTTAGTTTCTTTTTCTTTGTTTGGTTTGCTTCTTTTTATCAAAAAACACATAAAAAATTAGTTCCTACTTCAAGTTGCTTTTATGTCTAGTTTTGCTCCAATTACTATGTCACCTAAGGAAATGATCTTCACTTTCAAACAAGGGAGTGAGGAGAGTTTCAAAGAAGCTTGGTCTAGAATTTCCGATTCTTCTGAAAAAACTAAACCTAAAATGACTCTAGGCTTGCTTCTTAGCAGTTTCTACTTTGGTCTTGTTCTTTGTTATAGATATGCTTTGGATGCTGTAGTAGGAGGAGATTTCCTTCATTGTGATGGGGATGAAGCTTTTAATGCTATAAAAAATTTGATCGCAACATATAACTTGCCTAGTAAATTTGATTCATCCTTAATAAGCATTTATGCTAGATTAAACACTCTTGAGACAAGTACATCTTGCTTAAAAGGATGCTATAATATGCTTCGAGATCATCATGATTATGTTCCAATAAATTCTAAACCTTCAAAATGGCTTCCTACAGTAAAATTTGCTATAAGTGGTGAAACTTTTTATGCTCGTTGTGATACTATGTCTAAATTCTATCTTATGCCTAAAGATATTTATGAATATTTGAATCTTTGGGGACTTTCTAAGGGTGGAGAAGAAATATATCTTACCAATAATGCCACTATATTACCCATTGGAATAGCCGAATGAGTGTTTACAAAAATCCTAGCGAAAGTGGTGTCTACTGATTATCTTGTTATTGAATGTGTAGGAAAAGGACAAATTACACTTGAAAGATCTCTGCTAAAACTCCTTGGAGCAATAATAGATATGGGAAAAGGCACCATGAATTTCACTTCCCGACCAAGCAATCATGTGTTTCCTAAAGGTAAGAGTAAAGGTAAGAAAGGTAGAGGAAATAAAGTTGATGTTGATGCTTCTTCATTCGAAAATACTTGATTCTTGTTTTCTGTGCCTTGCTGAAAGGCGTTAAAGAAAAGCACTATTGGGAGACAACCAAATTTTTATTTCAGTAAGTTTTTATTTTGTGGAGTCTTGGAAGTTATTTCCTCTGCAATAACCTCTTCTTATCCTTTTTGTTTGGTTTTTGTGCCAGGAATAGCTTCTAATTAGAAGGAAGTAAGATTTGGGGAACTTGCTGTCCCGAAATAGATTTTTGTACTTCGCTGTAAAAAATCGTGAAAAATCCCAGAACATCGTATTGATCTGTAATTTTTTATGCGCATGCCCCTGGTATTTAACCAACTTTCATTTGTTCTACACTTTTTGATTTGAGCGACAGAAGATATTTGAAAAAAACGGTCTTTACCTGCAGGCCTGTTTTGAGATATTTATGCCATTATTTGCATTTGACTCTTAAATCGATTTATTTTGAGTTGGACACTTGAGCTTTTAAAAGGAGTTGCTACAGTATCTTATGTTTTAATGGATGATTTACTTGAGTCTAAACTAAACCCAAAGGCTTATTATCTTGAATAAACTAATGTTGCTAATGAAGATTGTGTGAAGTTTTGTATGAAGGAAATTTTTTAGTGTAGGGAGAGAATGATGTGATGAGATGAAGTATTTACAAAAGCTCAAGCTTGGGGATGCCAGCCGTGTCACCCCAAGAAATATTCAAAAGGTACAAGCATCAAAGCTTGGGGATTCCCAAGACATCCTCTTTTTCATCAACAAAAATCTCAGATTTTCTTTCAAGATACTACATTTTTATTTGCTTCATGCACTATTGTGTTGTTCTTGGAGCGTCATTGTTTTTGTTTTTTTCTTTTGTTTAGTTTGCTGCAATAAGTTGGTTGGACCCCAGCTCATTGCCTAGAACACTCTAGTTTTCACTCTTATTGTTTCGTAAGTGTTCTCTTTTGCTAGTACCGCGTTTAGCTTTAGTTTTCTTCTTCTTTTTGCTTAAAACTTTTTAGTTATTTTTTGTAGTTATGTGAGACAAGCTCTCTGGTCTTTATTGATTATTATCTTTGTGAGTTGTTTCAAATAAGTTGATTGGTATTGGAAAAGAGTAGAATATTTCATGTTTATGGTGGTACAAAAAGAAGCTTGTTTTGACTGTGACTTAGACTTTATCATGTCATGTTAGATTGACAACCTCACTGTTTGTTGGGGCAAAGTCTTGAGTTTGTGTTGTGCGGGGTTTCCAGTTGCTAGCAACACCTTTGAGTCGTTTCCTTCCTCCTACTAGTTCGATAACCTTGGTTTCTTACTGAGGAAAAACTTGTTGTTGTACTCATCATACCTTCCTCTTGGGGTCTCCCAACGAAGCTCTACAGTGATCTGAGCTGCATCAGCCACACCCCCTCCAGGCGTGGCTAGGCCAAGCCCGCGTGGCTAGGGGGTGTGTGCCCCTCGTGGCCCACCTCTGCCTCATCTTCTGGCTTCGTGAGTCTTCTGGTAAAATAGTTTTTTGGCGTATTTTCTGAATTTTTTCCTGAAAGTTGATTTTCTGCATAAAAACTAGACACCAAAGCAATTCTGCTGAAAACAACGTCAGTCTGTGTTAGTTGTATCCAAATAACACAAGTTTAGAGGAGAAACAATAGCAAAAGTGTTCGGGAAAGTAGATACATTTTGGATGTATCATACGATAGCTACTTCGAGGCCAAGTACGATTACACCGGTAAGATTGGCTTCTCCTCCTACCAAAAATGTTTTGCTGCCATTCGGCAGCTTGCATATGGAGTCCTGGGTGGCCTCCTTGACGATTACATGTGCATGAGAGAGTCCACATGCCATGAGGCTATGTACCGGTTTTGCAGTGCGGTTATTGCGATGTTTGGCAAAGCTTACCTGAGAGAGCCATACACTGAAGACATTGCCCATGTTTTGTCCATCAACGAGAAAAGGGTGTTTCCTGGTATGCTTGGCAGTATCGATTGCATGCATTAGCAGTGGAAGAACTGCCCGTTTGGTTGGCAAGGGGAGTTCAAAGGGCATGCAGATGGGTGAACCATCATACTAGAGACTGTTGCGTCACATGATCTCTGGATTTGGCACTCCTTTTTTGGCATGACTGGATCAAACAATGACATCAATGTGTTGCAGCGCACTCTGGTGTTTGCTAGGCTGGCAGAAGGCAATGCCCTACAGGTTTCTTATCAGATCAATGACAATTCATATGATATAGGTTACTATCTTGTTGACGGTATCTACCCTTCTGGGACACCTTTGTGAAGACAATACGCAATCCTGGAGATGAGAAGTGCAAGAGGTTTGCGAAAGAGCAAGAGGCTGCTAGGAAGGATGTGGAGCGAGCATTTGCTGTGCTTCAGTCAAGGTGGGCTATTGTTCAGTACCCTTCTAGAACCTGGAGCGCAGAAAGTATGCGGGATGTGATGATTGCTTGTGTCATCATGCATAACATGATCGTCGAGGACGAGCGTGATAACGGCATCTTGGCCCAAGGCTAGGACTTTCAGGGTCAGATGGTTGAGCCAGAGCCAGGTCTAGCATTTTGGGAAGATTTCATGCGAGTGCATGAAAATTTGCGTCAAAGGCAAACCCATGAACGGCTTCAACTGGATTTGGTTGAGCATATATGGGCTCGTGCGAGAAATCTCAATGGTTAATCCTCTATTTGTTTTGTGTAATTTAATTAACGGTTTAGTTATTTTTCATCGAACCATGTGACACAGAACTATCTATATGTAAGCACTATTTAAATTTGATTATTTAATCTAGTTTATTTGCATCTAAAAATTAATTTTATGATAAAATTTGCAAACATATAAATTCCTGGTCAGCGTTGGCCAAGCGCGGACAATAGGTCGCGCTGCTGGCCCCTACCCATACTGACCGGGATCCGACCTAAACAGACACAAACAGACTGTTTGGGATGACCGTTTGGGTCGCCCCAGTGATGCGCTTAGCTCGACGCTAGGTGGGCGACCATCGTGCATGGGAAAGGCGCATTCGGGCCTTCCTGCATGCCAGGAACCCCGGCTAGCGCTAGCTGCATGCATCTGGGCAGAGTGCGTAGCTGTAGCTGTGGGAGCGAAAGCGGAAGTCCAGCCGGCAGGCAAAAGGTGACATTAGCCGGGCTTATAGCTCCCATGCGACGTCTTTACGCGGAATTGGAAGGAACATGGCATCGTTGAAAATAATAACTCGCATGCGACACTTCTGAAGCGGCAAATAGCTCCCGTGCGACACTTCCACTTAACCTCACGAGACCGTTAACGAATTCGAATCAGCTGAGCAGAGTAGGACCCACAGCCTCTCCACGTCACGGCGGAACTCACCTGATGTCCACCTCATATCGTGGGACCCACGCTGTGGTTGAAGAGAGCCGTTGGCCCCGATCCGTCCCCGCACCCGAGCACTCCCGCCACCGTTATAGCCCGCATCTCATTCCCTTCTGTTTTCTTCTCCGGCGGGCAAGTGCGGCAACACCGGCGAGGGATGTCGAGCTCTGCTTCAGCCTCCCTCCGCTCATGGCCTCGGTATGGTGCGGTGCCGATGAGGAGGTTCCCCGATTGCCCCCGTACCGCGCCCCTGAAGCGGCTTGTCACATCCACCAACAAGAACGGCAACATTGGCGGGGAATTTGTGAAGTGTCAGAGCAAGCCCGAGCCGGGAAAGGTGAGATCTGAGTGTTCCGAGCGCCAATTTCTCGCTTTTATTTCGAAATTTCATGCATTTCATCGAATTTGGGATTTAGGGTTCATCTCTGCGATTTCAGGAACTGCCAAAATGTGGGCATTTTGAGTGGCTTGATGAGTACATCAAGCGAATTGGGGTGGAGGTAGCATCCCAGGAGCTCGAAAACCCGTCCGTGGTGGAGCAATTGGGATGTGGCAACCTCATTTCCGCTGGTACTACGGTGGATGCGGAAGTGAAGGCCGAGATGAAGAAGATGAACAAGCAGCTAAGGCAAATCATCGAATTGAAGAAGCAGGACAATCTGATGGCCGGTTTTTTTATGTTTGTGTAATTTCTCTCAGATTAGTTTATCTCCTGATAATTAGTCATTAGACAGCGCAATCAGTGTTTAAGTGATGCTTTGTAATAGATGTAATGGTCTATGTCTTTGGCTTGAATAAAATGCAACACAAATTCGGGCTAATTTTGAGCTGCTCTGTTTTTGAAATCAGTGTTCCTTCAGTTTCGTCAGTGTTCCTTCAGTGTTATCAGTGTGCAGGGGAGGGGAGGGGTTGAAAAGTTAAAAAAACAATTGACGAGGAGTGATTGAAAAAGGCTAGGCCCAAATAGAACTTAGCCAGGCCAAAATGGTCGTATCTAGGCCCAATAGTAACTACTTGTAGATTGGGCAAAAAAAAAGCGTACTCACATTACAATCTAACTAGGGACGTGTGGATCTACATATATACTTGTGCTCAGGTCGCAATCTTTTATTTTTTACGAAAGTAAATATATAAATGAAGGCCAAGGGCATCCATTTAACTAACATAACTTGGGCGCCCCTTTAACTTATGTAAGTATGTAAATTTTTCGTTTGAAAATGAACCATGTGTTGTTTGAAAATAATTAACCATCATAACATTAACTTATTCTTCCTTTTGAGCTTTTCTAATTTCACTCATTTTATAAATATTGCACGAGTATTATATGAGAACTTGTTTTTGTGTCTTTTGTTTTATGCACTTGTTGTTTTGTGTGTTTTGATAAATGACAATACAATAAAACACAAGTCGAGTGATAACAGATTATAAATATCGCGGGCACGAGTAAAACACGGGATAGATAATATATTAGATAACATTACATATATTAGATAGCCCGATAACATTACAATAAAAGAAAAGGGGTACAATATAGAAGGAAAGGGCAACTAGGCGTCTAAACCCTGGGCTAGGGTTTAGCCCGGCCGTCGCCCTACTCCATCGGTGGTGGGGGCGGTGCCGGTGTCGCCGCCCTACAAGCCGCCGCCGCAGCATCCACCCTCTCCCGTTGCTCGTGCCGCCGCTGCTCCTCCTGAAAGGCCCAGCGATTGGCCTCCCGTCGGTCCTCATCCTCCCGTTTGCGCCTTTTCTTCAAGGCACGCGCGGCCTGCTTCTCCTCCCACTTGGCGTAAGCAGCCAGCTCCCCCTCCTCCTCCTCGTCCTTCTCCGCCGCCTTCCAATACTCTTCAGAGGGGCCATCGTCGAGGAGGTTGCCGCCGGGGAGGGGGTTGTGGACGATGTGGCCCTGGGCCCAGGGGCAGGGTGGGGCTTTGCATCGCCCCCCTTTTTCCACGCCTCGGGCGCGTGGGCGCCTCCTGCTCCCAGACCTGCTTGTGGTCCGGGTGGTTGTCCTCGTCGCTTACTTCGGAATCCGAAGGAAAGCGGAGGGGGAGGTCGCCATTGTCGCCGGAGTGTTTTGGGGCTGGGAGGAGGCAAAGGGACGGGCTCGAGGTTGAAGATGAGGGGCAAGGTGAGATGAGGAGGCAAAGGCGTTTTGTCTATTTATTGAGGGCGGGGCGTGAAGGGCGGCGTGGGAATCCAACGTTGGCGCAGCCGCATGCGCTGTGTTGCGTGTAGGCAGCGGGCATAGCCGCGTGCGTTATCAATGCGGTCATTGCAAAAAAAATTGCTAGGATGCGACGTGACCCCTGCACCGTCGCTCCCGCCCCTGCATGCATGCATGCATTAATGAGAAAGAGAGAAAAAACGTCAAAGGTAGTTGTTCATTGGTAGTGAAAAATAAAAGAGAAAATAGAATTTGGCCTTAATTTACTCGGTAATAAATGCAGGAATCTAGGACCAAGATAGTTGTCACACGACATGCAGCAAACTCGTTCGTTTTTACACACCGCATGCAACAAACTCATACATGGAAACTCAACGGGTGAGAAGAAAAATCGTCGAAAAATCGGTGGGAGTAATCAGAGGGATGTCAATTGGAGGGAATAGAAGGAGTATGAAACTAAGTTTATAATATCAATTTATAATATCAATTTTATATAATATAAAAGTATGTGTTATGGTGAATCTAATTATATTTATTACATATTTTAGATTTTGGTATTATTTCTATGGCGCATGAACCGGAGGAGAGTAAGTTTGACTGAAAAAAGTTGTTAGACGTACACTTATTTAATGCGATGGAGGGAGTAAATACGCCATAGCGCTGTTGCATGCAAAATAGCTAGACTGCGATGCGAGAGGCAGCTTCATAGCATGTACGCGTGGTGCAGTCCGCTCCGCCCAGCACCCTCGCATGCCACGCTCGGTCCAACGGTCAATGAAGTGTGCCACGCTGTACATTCTATTTATTACATATTTTAGATTTTGATATTTTTTCTTATATACGTAGTCAAAGTTTATAAATATTGACTTTTGCTATGACGCATGAACCGGAGGGGAGTAAGTTTGACTGAAAAAAATTGTTAGACGTACACTTATTTAATGCGACAGAGGGAGTAAATACGCTGCCGCGCTGCTGTATCGGTTGGCTGCATGCAAAATAGCTAGACTACGACGCGATGCATAGCATGCATGCATGGTGCAGTCAGCCCCGCCCAGCGCCCTCTCATGCCACGTTCGGTCCAACTGTCAATGGAGTGTGCCACGCTGTACCTTATCTGTTCATGAAAAAATGATGCGAGCCAATTAGATTCCAGAATCATCCATCCCACGGATCACCAAGAGCTAGCCACGAAATCCTTCTAAGAGACGTCAACCAATCAGGTTGCAGAACAAGCCCTTCCACGGATCGCCCAGAGCCACCCGCGAAATCCTTCTAAAAGACGCGATCGAACAGCCACAGTGTCGCGCTAGGGTTAGATCTACGTTCCTCATTCGGTCTTAGGGTTAGCTGGGTTTAGGATGCAGTCAACGGGGTTTCACAAGTTTGACCAGACATTCAAATGTGAATAACTAATTCAAAAAAATCAAAAAAATACAAAACCTTCGCATGGTGTCATGTTATGTGACATAGTTGTGAGGAAAAATATCAAACTTGGTCTATTGATCATATTTTAAAAACCCATTCACAAAATGACCTATCTCCTCCGAGGTTTTTTTGGCTTTCAAGTCAAATGACCAATGATATAGCTAGAATCAAGGCATAGTTTGTGATAATGTGCCCATATTGGGCATGTATGTGTATAATGGGATGACTAACAATGTTGTAGCACAAAGTTTTCCTTTTCGACACACAGAAAATCCATTTTCTGAGTGCCGAAAGAGGGGGAATTTGTGAAGCAACCACCAAATTGAAGTTTCAAAATGGTAACATACTATTTTCAAAAATACTAGACCACCTAGCATGTACAATTTCCCAACTTGAGTATCTCAAACCTTTTATTCCATCCCTGGTGAAAAAGACAAATCCTGCCGAATCGGTTGGAAGTGGGTAAGATATGAACTACAAGTACATGATTTCATGCTGATGATTTTTTGTAAAAATCATTTTTAGGTTAACAACATGCTATTTCATCAGAGATCCAATGCTAGTTTTGTGAGCCTCAGCCCTTAGCTAAGAATATTTATAAAAACCCTTCAAAAAGTTTGACCATACATTCAAATGTGCATAACTAATTCAAAAAAAATTCAAAAAAATACAAAACCTTTGCATGGTGTCATGTTATATGACATAGTTGTGAGGAAAAATATTAAACTTGGTCTATTGATCATATTTTAAAAAACCCTTCACAAAATGACCTATCTCCTCTGAGGTTTTCTGGCTTTCGGGTCAAATGACCAATGATATAGCTAGAATCAAGGCATAGTTTGTGATAATGTGTCCATATTGGGCATGCATGTGTATAATGGGATGACTAACAATGTTGTAGCACAAAGTTTTCCTTTTCGACGCACAAAAAATCCATTTTCTATTTTCTGAGTGCCGAAAGAGGGGGGGATTTGTGAAGCAACCACCAAATTGAAGTTTCAAAATGGTAACATCCTTTTTTTAAAAAATACTAGGCCATCTATCATGTACAATTTCCCAACTTGAGTATCTCAAACCTTTTATTCCATCCCTGGTGAAAAAGACAAATCCTGCCGAATCGGTTGGAAGTGGGTAAGATATGAACTACAGGTACATGATTTCATGCTGATGATTTTTTGTAAAATCATTTTTAGGTTCACAACATGCTATTTCATCAGAGATCCAATGCTATTTTTGTGAGCCTCAGCCCCTAGCTAAGAATATTTATGAAAACCCTTCAAAAAGTTTGACGAGACATTCAAATGTGCATAACTAATTCAAAAAAATCAAAAAAATACAAAAACTTCGCATGGTGTCATGTTATGTGACATAGTTGTGAGGAAAAATATCAAACTTGGTTTTAGAAATGGTCAAAAAAAACTTGCTTAGAAATGGAGTGGTTTACCCTAGCTTTGGAGCCCATTTCAACCACATTTTGGATGAGGGTGAGTTGTACTTCACAAAAGGGATCAGGGTGAGTATGAGTTGTACTCTACATATGAGAAAAATATTGGAAGCTCATATAAACATAGAAAAGTACATTTGTTGAAATTCAAATTTACCATCATATTTGAATTTTGTCCAAATTATCAACAACAAGTGCCAAATTATTATCATAACAAATGTTTACAACACCAACAACTGCCAAATTATTACAATAACAAATGTTTACAATAACAACAAGTGCCAAATTCAAAGTCTATTTCTTTTGGCTCTTGTTACCCCTCGTTTTCTTCTCCTTCACAAGTTTCACACCACACAACAGGTTTATGCTTTTATTTTTCTTACCATTACCATCTAGCCTCCCCACAGCACGTCCAAGAGTCTCCTTCATCTCCTGCACCTCCTCAACAACACAATCTGGCACCAGAGCCTCATCAATATGGTCACTTTGCACCAGTGCCTCATCAACATGGTCCGTTTGCACCAGAGCCTCAACAACAGGCTCATTTTGAACCAGAGCCTCAACAACAGGCTCATTTTGCACCAGAGCCTCAACAACATGCTCATTTTGCCCCTCATTTTGCACCAGAGCTTCCAAATCAGAAACAGTGTGCCCTAAAGCCTCAACAGTTTGCACATCATCCTCGAAAACAAGTTCAGATTGCACCTCAGCAGCACCAAACATGATATGGTTAGTTCTCTTCTTTCTTTGGCCATTGATTCTTGCCCTTTTCACTGGCCAGCATTCGTCAACAACAAGAGGTGGGCATTTTTCTCCACGCTTCCTCCTGAAAACAAGCAAGTTAGCTAGGGGAGAAAAATCATCAACAAGAAATGGGATAGATTTTGGATGAACATACTTTGGCTTTTCAGCAGTGTATATGCACTTGGTAGAGCCAGCTCGGTGTCCAAGTTCTTCACAGAGTTTGCATCTATTCTTGTTACCTTTTTGGGCCCTTTTTGGCTTGGCATCTTTCTTTTCATCTTTATTTCCCTTCTTGCTTCTCCTACCTTTCTCAAACCAAGCCTTGAATCTACTCTGCTTGGGCCTGCCAGCCTTTCTTTTCATCAAAGGAGGACACAAGGAGAACTGAATGTCCACTTCAGGCCACTGAGACTGATCTGTAAGTGCTGGAATTGGTGTTCCATATGCAGCCTTGAATTTTGCTATAGAATAATACTCATGCAAATATGGGTGCATATTTAGCTTGTGTTTGGAGGCCAAGAAAAGTATGGCATGCTCACAAGTCTTCCCAGTGTGTTGACACTCAAGGCATGTGCATTCATGCAATTGAGTGTCAACAACATGCCTCCTGCCAGTCTTTGTATCTCTGACTTCAGCACCCCACAATGAGGATTTCTCAACACGCAAATGTGCAAGATTTCTACTCCTGTTGACCACCTGCTGCACAACATCAGGAAGCTTATCTCCTAGAAGAACATCACCAAGCCTTCTTCTCAATTCCCACAGCCTCATGATCATGATCCTGATCTGGTCTACAATGTCATGGACAGGCAAGTCTTTTAACTCCTTCACTTTGTTGTTGAAACTTTCTGCCAAATTATTGTTGATATGATCACATTTGATGGCAGTGTTAAAACCTGACCTATAGCATAAAAGAGAATGGTAGGTTTCCAACCATGTACAAAACTTGACCCTATCCTCCTCAGAGCATGCCACCTTAATCTTCTCAAGGTGATATGAATGTGTCTGTCTGGTGTAAGATCTTGCTGCTGTCCACATGCGTCCAAAATCATATCGTCTGAATTTTTTGATCAAATTCATCCACATATGGCCGAAGCACTCCTTTTGCTCAGGATGAGGGAAAACAATCTTCACTGCATTTTCTAAACCTTTACATGCATCTGTGTGCACTGCCAATGGAGAGACTGACCCTATGCATCTTTTCAACTGCATCATGAACCATGTCCATGATGCCTCTGTCTCAGACTGAAACATGCCAATAGCTATAGGGAACATCCAATTGTGTCCATCTAAACCATTGCATGCTGCTAGTTGACCATTCCACTTTTCAGTCAAGAAAGATGAGTCTATATTCAAATATGGATGGCACCCTGCTTTGAAGCCATCGATGCAAGGCTTTAAAGCCATGAAGAATTTAGAGAATAAGACTTTCCCGTCAGCTGTTACCTCAGTATCTATGTCCACAACACTGCCAGGTGACCTCTTCTCCACTTCTGCTTTGAAGTTATAAAGCATTCGAAAGGTATTTGCCCAATCACCATATAGCTTTTTCATTGCCCTTTGCTTTGCCTTCCACACTGTAGTATAATTCAGCTTAATGGGGTACTGCTTTTCTAAGTCCATTTTCAGTCTCTTTGCAGTGTTGTTTGGTGTTGTGGCTAAAATGGGTTTGATATTTTCTGAAACCCATAATTGTGATGTCATCTTTGTAACTATTTGAGAACTTGTAATGCAAGTATGAGGTTTTGGAATTTGATTCACTCTTATTGTCCTTCCATCAGGTTGACGTCTAGCAGATATATACCACTTGCAAGGCTTGGCACCACCATCATAACCTATGCATTTTGTATAGAACTTCTTTTTATCAGTCCACATAGTCTTGGTAGCAAACTCACGTTTGACTGCATATGTCCTGAAACACATCCTGAATTCATCCATGCTTGGAAACAATCTCCCAACTTCAATAACTGGGTCCTCTTTGTCATAAACTGTTACTAGCTCATCATCATGTGCATCATCTACATGAACTGCAACATTTTCCAACAACTCTAGATCTATATCTGCCTCTTTATCTCTTAAATGTTTGTCACCATCATTTGCAGCTTCATCCCTCTTCTTATCCTTGTCTCTGTCATCTATAGGAATGCCAAAAAGCTTTGCCATTTCAATGTCATCTATTGGTGCAATGACCAAATCAGTCCGGTCATGTATCTCAACTGAATTCCAATCAACAGTTACAATCCTTTGTGCATTACCATCTGCAGCCTCCCCTTGTGCATTACCATCATCCTCCACTGTAAACACTTCCAACTCAGTAAGTATAGGCATTACTTGCCTTTGTGCAGCCCAATCATTCTCGACCATCTGAGTAGCCAGCTTCGAGGCCACATATCCAACCCTCGAATCAGGTTCCAGATCAATGAGCTGTGCTAAAAACAGAACAGTTTTGCTTGTCCAACCATTTCGCTCATCGATTTCATCAACTATATGTTCACCTGTCTCAACCCTAACATAGTCACATTTGTAATCATCAAATCGTAACAAAGAAACTTCTTGCTCTGGCCCCCAAACCACACTATCCCCAATTTTTTCCACCATTTGCCTCACTGCCTCCTCTCCCATGTTTATTAGCTCTTGGGGATCAACATGTTCTAATTCCACCTCCCATTTAACAACCGTGTCTCTCAATGATCTGCGTGCTGCCATCAACTAAAACATCCCTAGAGGGAAAGAAATTGATGCGAAATTCAAAGGTTTGGCGCGCAACATCGTCTCCCCTGTTTTTGGCGGGCACTGTGAGCTAGCGGAAGCAAAAATGGACACGCTCAGATCTCGAATTGAGAAGAATGGGGGAGGAATTAGCTTTCAAATGGCACTCACCACCTTCGCCGTCGAACAAAAGCGCCGCCGCCTAAAAGAATTGCCCTGCCGCCGCCGAGAACGATGGGTGAGGTCCGCCGCCGCCGTCGGGGAAGCTACAGTCAGCGTGACACGCGCTCTCGGTCGGAAGCGGTTGGTTTGACTGGCTTGACTGGCTGTCCCAACCGACCGGTTTGGCTTAACCCTAATCTTGAAACAAAGTTAAATGTGTCCTTAACGACCGTTTTATGGCCCGTGTGGCTCTGGGCTATTAGCTACCTCACAAGCGTCGCATGCGAGCTATTCTTTTCAACGATATCGTGTTCCTTCCAATTCCGCATAAAGATGTTGCATGGGAGCTATAAGCCCGACATTAGCCAGCATCGCACTATCAGCCTGTCTGGTGTATCAGACAAGGTTAACTCGCTCGTCCTTTACGTACAGCTTCCATCATGGCCGCAACGAATCTGCGTGGGACGGCGGCGCAAGTAGTACTCCCTCCGTCCCATAATAGATGTCTTAGATTTGTCAAAAATTGGATGAACTTAATAGATGTCTTAGATTTGTCAAAAATTGGATGAATTTATATATTAAATAGTGTTTAGATTCATTCAAATTTTGATAAATCTGAGACATCTATTTTGGGACGGAGGGAGTATATGACTAAAGTGTCCTCTCCTCTTCCTTAGTTGGACAATGTCGACTCAGTAGTCGGCGCCCACATTGACTCAGTACGCGCGGATTACAATGATTGCGATTGGACGGGTCGTTGCGTTGGGTTCTTTGTGGGATGATGAGATGCCTGAGTAGGTCTGTTGGGGCAGGAGATCGTGGTGAGCAGGGGTATAGAGGTGAGGCTGCAGCCTGCAGGTCAGGTGGACTACTTGCAAACTTGAGTGCAAGTCTGATGCGAAAGTAGTGTAGACCGTTCGTGTGACCACTGTGCATAATGGGGTGGATGCAGGTTCGATCAGACCAACTTGATCCCACAAATTGCCTCCCTGCATGCGCCTTAAGGAGTAGATAGATCGATCGATGGGCGGTGGCGGTGGACGAACGGAAGGGTTTATCCTCGCTGTTGACGAATCACACCGGGGAGTCGTTTCCATTGACGACGGCGACAGCATCCGATTTGGCGGTGGCGGTGTCTTTTGGGAGGAGGAGGGTGCGGCAGAGCGGGCAGCTGGCGTGGGAGCGGAGCCAGGCGTCCACGCAGTCCGGGTGGAAGCAGTGGCCGCAGGGAGGCAGCGCCTTCACCTTGTCCCCGGCCGCCAAAGCGCTGATGCATATCGAGCACTCAGCCTCCTGCTCCTCCTCACCACCGCCGTTGTTCGAACGCGTTGGGCTGTAGAGCGTGACGGGGAGCCCACTGATGGCGTCGGCGTCGAGGCCGGGGAGCGCGGGCAACGCCGCGGCGGCGGACGACGAGGCCTCGAGGTCGGCTTGACGTCTACTGCGTCGGCCGCACGCCCAGTGGAGGTAGAGGCAGAGGGCGACGAGGGCGACGACGAGGGCGAGCAGGCCGACCAGCAGCGGCACGGCGCGGCCGTGCAGCGCGAAGTTGCTGTCGCCCACGTCGCCGTAACGGACGGTCCGCACCACCACCTGGTTCGCCGTCCCCGCCGCTCCCTCCTGCGCCGCCATGGATTAGTTTCTAGTCTCCGCAACGGCCGGTTCCGCTTCTGCTTCCGCACGCGCGCACGGGAGCCTCGATCTACGTACGGGAGCTGTTGGACGACTTAGCCAGAGCTAACCCACGCTCGCTCTCATGGAGTCCACGCCATGTGTGGACGTGTGGTAGTCAAAGCCAGCGCATGGGGACACTGCCCGGGCTGCCGGCCTGTGGTACTCTATAGCCGATCGATCGACGGAGCAAACGACGAAATTTCGGGGCAAGTAGCGGTGGTTTGGCCTGGCGAGCGAGCGACGCGCGAGGTCCGAGAGCGATCGGCTGGGGAGAGTGGAGACGCGCCTGAGTTTTAAAAATTCAAAGTCCTCGCCGTCCCTTTTAAGGTTGGTAAATGGGTTCCAGCCAGTGGGGCACAGCCGCACAGGCAGAAGCTAGCCACGAACTCAGCCGCAACTGGGCAGATGAGATGACTGGGGGGTTGTAAGTTGGGTCCCGGCACTATTTCTGCTCTCGATTTGTTAGAGATTCGCTGCTATTTCTTTTAGATAATATCCCTTTTATCTTATTTTTGGAGTTCATTATAGTTCTGCTTCTTGCCCCCTACTGTTTTCACGTTCTATACATATTTCGTCGATGTTTGTCTCTCCACCGGTTACACAGAGAAAATATTTTTTGTTTTATTTAATTAGTCAAATTTAATTAGCCAGTTTTATGTACAATCTAAGTTCAAAAATACATCTGAAGTGGTTTTCATAGAAGATTCATACAAGAATTTACAAGTTTCATACAAGATCTGAAGTCGATTTAATTAGTCAAATTTAATTAGCCAGTTTTCATACAAGATTCATACAAGAAGTGGTTTCATACAAGTTTCATATATGATTCATATAGTTTCTTTGAAGATATCAAATCCGATAAGTTTGACAGCAAATTCATACAAGATCCATAAAAAATTGATAATACATACAAGATTCAGAGTGGTTTCATACACTATCCGATCTAAAAAAACATACAAGAATCATACACTTTCCATATACTTGACGATCTAGAAAGAAGAAATTACATATTTCAAAGAACAAACAAAACAACAAGATCTAGAAACAAAATGTTCAACATGAACTCAGATCCGTGTCTCTCAAATAGAATAATCCAATCAAAAAATCAAAAGCAAAAAAACATAGAGGAGCAAGGTAGGATCTGTGGCCTCCCTGCCTGGATTGGGGAAGGAGTTAGGCCGTCGCCCCGTCTTCTCCTGGAGGTCTTGGGGCGACCCTGTCTTGGGTCGTGGTGGCGCAGGGACATGGGAGGGGGGCGACGAGAGGTAGGGGCGGGGCGACGGGTCGGGAGCTGGGCTCGGCTGTGGTGGTAGGTGGTATCTTATCCTCTAGACTGCCAGGTAAATCTGAAATAGCAGGAGGGTTAAAATATAAATATGATGTGGTGTGGACGGTGACTATGTTGACTTTGCATGAACCTAACAGAAATGGTGGTGGAGACCCAACTTACATGTAAGAAATCCGCGTTAGAGGATTGGGCCTGCTAGCCACTCGGGTCGGCCGGCGGACTCAGGATGGTCATGCCGCTATGGTGCAATGGTACATCTTTCAAAACTTCGGTCTCGATCGCGCGTCACGATCTAGGAGAATGTACTACGCCTTGTTGTGAGCATGCATAGTTTTTGACCTGCAGTGCACCTACGATGATTTTTCAGCGACGAATATTTCCTACGGGTGTCTTTGACTTGCATTTCTGTTTTTTTGGCGAATTAACTGGACGAACTCGTGGCAAGAACATGGCCGCCAAAGGTGAAATTGGCCGTCGTACTCCTGCCAGCAAGTGGCCATATTTTTTTTTGTAAATGGGCTTCGATAGTTTTGTGCTGAGTTGCTGCCGTCCAGGTGACTCAGTTAATCTATTTCAAAGCTTCTAAAAATCTAAAAAAGGTACATACGGACAACGATGTATACTCAATTGAGCAAAAATTTCAATCTGAAATTCTATGTATTCAGGGTTACACACAAAAATAAAGACTACGCACCTTCATACCTCGTTAGGTTTTGCCTTTTTTTCAAGCGTATAATGCGTTGTATTCAAAATTTCATATAATGCACACTTGAAGTATCCATCAATGCCTATATGTGATTTTTTTTCAAATGTTTTATAGAACTTTGAAATCTGTGTTCCTAATGTTCAAGGTAGCCCGAGAGAGCTATAACGGCACACTTGACCCTAGCCCCATTTTCATTCACACGAGAAATAGTAAACCACCCTTTCTTGGCTTCTCCCTCTACACGTTCGGTCTTGAACAATGCCGCAACAGCGGGCTGGCCGAGAGACGACTAGAGGAATGGCTTCTCTAGGAACGTATCATGGTGATTTCTTGTGAACACATGAGTGTAGAGGCTTATGGGAGGCGTTAGATCTAAGCTGATTGGATTTGACATCGATGTTTTGGTGGTTTGGCCATGTTTTCATGCTTATCATGAGGTAAAAATTCATAACCCGATCTTTATTGGCTGAATCTCATAGGGATGATGTACACGTACATCGTGTCATCTTCTCCTTTCGTAAGCCAGTGATAGGTGCCTCACTCTATATGTATGCATGTGCACAGTATGAGACATTGTAGATTTTCTTGTGCGTATGGTCTGGGTGGCTAAATGAGATTCTTCTTCTTGACAAGTCTTATAGAAACAGGGCATGAACCGCAACCATCAATAGTTCACAATTTTTTTGGGAAACGATATACACATACATAAAGGGTAATATAGTTAGCAATATCATGTGCACATAATTTTTCTATAAGACTCGAAAAAAATCAAAATTCTTATAAAAAGATTTCATGTCATATATCAAGAATTTAACTTACTTTACAAACAACAAATATCAAGAAAAATCTTTGATAGATTAAAATTATATATGTGCTTCGTTCCAACTAAAGTGATGTCATCAAATTGATTAGAATGTATGTTAATAGTTCAGAAAATAGTGTGGTCATAATCTACTTTGGAAATGCCACTATTAGCTTAATGATAACATTACTTAGTTTTAAACCTATATATTTCCTTAGCTAACCATGCTATAACTATCTTTATCTTAATTGCAATCTCACCTCTATATGAATTTACTAACTACTCAATATCAAGTAAAATTTGAATATATGAGAATTTAATGCTCATTTTCATACACATAAACCAAAATACAAAACTCTGTTATGACAATATATTAACAATATTGCATTGATTTGGTATTTTCACAAGTACTTTCTATTATAATTACATGATGATATGTGAATGGTAAATTAGAATATATTTCTTACATAACTTGATGTTGTCAATTTAATAATTTCAAACTACAACCTAACCTACGTAGACATTGAAATGGCCTTACATTTTAGTATGAAAGTGAACTAATACATAATATAAGGAAGTTGGAAGGTTGAAATTCCACCGATCTAAACTCATGCGAAGATAAATTAAAGAATTTTGATGTGTGTATACCAAGAACAAATAAACAAAGCATAAGTTGAATCAAGCGACTAAGCAACTTTCTATTAAATTTAGTGTGAGAAAATCGACATTGCAATCACAATTATTAAAGAGGCAGTTGTATAAATATAAGATAGTTTTAGAATATACAACTATCTAACATATATATTATATGAGATTTCCAGAGTACTCCCTCAGTTCACTAATGTAAGACCTTTTAGATATTTCAAAGTTGACTAGATACACTCCAAAACGAATGAACCTACACACTAAAACGTGTATACATACATGTGTTTTAGAAAAAGGCTAGAATGCCTTACATTAGTGAATGGAGGGAATACATGATATGGTACAAGTTGATCGAAGAACTCTCTAGCATGTAAAAGAATGTAGAGAGCTAGTGACATGATGTTCTCTCGTGTTTACGGGTCCTTAGTTTAGATCAGAATACTATGAAAGCAATCCTGCGTATGATAAGAACCATTATGTATATAGTTGTGAAACAAGTTTGCAAAACATGGATGCCACATTTTGCATGAAACAACTTTGTGCAAACTTTTCAGATAAAATACTTTTACTAAAAGCTAGCAAACATTTCTTTTTCTTTTTCCCACACCACACAACTTTATGGAAATATGCAAACATATCTTATGCACCTAGTAGAACTTGTTTTCATAGAAAGAAAATCTGTGCTTCATGTGATACACTTATGCGTGCTTCCAGTGAAAGCTTGTTTGTACCCCCAAAGAACTTAATGTGTAATCTAGCATATCACATTTCTATTCCCGTCCAGCAGAGGATTTCACACCAATAGGTGGAACACGTATATGTATGAAAATTATACTCCAGGGCATATATATAGTTTTTCGTGTAAGTGTTAAGCACATGCATCTCGCACTAACGTGCAGATGCAGGTAATATAATTTTTTAGAGGAAAGGCTCGAGCAGAGCCTGGATTTAAATTAATAAAGCTAACACCGGAAAAGTCAGTTACAACATGATCAAAGTTCCACACACATATTCTGATATACAGCCGACGCACAACAAGGACTAATCCTGGCTATGCTCAAGCTGGAGAGGAGAGTCTTGATCATGTGGATCGCAACTCCCAAAGGCTCCATGTTCTTCCCCTTAGCCACAACTCGCCACACCTGTAAATAAGAAGCCATTTTGTACAGCATATGAGACGTTTGGGTTGGGAATCTTCCCTCAATGGTAAACTTGTTCCTAGTGGTTTCCCCCGGTATGTTACGGGAGGTGGGAAAGAGATACACACGACTCCCTTCAGGAAGGACAGCGACACCCGCAGGCGACACCACGTCGGTGTTTAGACGACAAGGATTTGTCCTGACCCCTCAAAAAACCACACTTCTAGACACTTCGAATTGCTCCACCAAGCTCGCCGCCCACTAGCACACGCCACCACGATCTTGCAGTCACCACCATCGTCTCACCGTGACCCATAATGTGATACTGGTACGACCAAAAAGCAGCAACTTCGGCGGAGGTCGGCGGTACATAGACACGCAGGAGGGAACTACCTCCACCGCCGGATGGCGATAGCCGGCCGGATGTAACAGCAAGGGAAAACCAGACCCTCTCTGGCCCGGCCGAGCCCAAAAGGGCTCGTGAAGCCCCGCCGCCAAACTGCAGCAAGGGTGTCACCGTCGCCGCCAACCCTAGCGCTAGTCCGTACTCCTCCGTCCACCAGTGGATCCATTGCCACCGCATATCCCCACCGCCAAGTAGCAACGCCATCGCCACCGTGGTCACCCGGGCCTACCGGACCATCGCTGGTCTGAGGTTCACCACCTAGACCCGAAAGGGCAAGGAGGAGCGATCATGGTGCGCATCGCAACTCCGTGCTGCCGACAGGCCATCCCTAATAGGTTAGGTGGACACCAGATCTAGGCCCGCCCGGCCTCCATCCAGTGTCCTGACCGCACCGCAGCCAAGCCAGGAGGGGGCGCCTGCCACCCGTCAGAACAGGGCGACCCAAGGCCCCGGCTGGGGCCCGCCTGGCCCAGATCTGACCCTGCAGGATCCCGCCGCCGGGAACACCTCCAGCCCTCCCTACCAAGCAGCTCGCCGCCACGTCGCGCAAAGCCGCGATGCCCACCGAGCTCGCCCGCGGCCGCCCCTCCGGACCCGATGTGGTGCGCCATCGCCAGCTGAGGACCCCACGCATTCACCGTCGCCGCCAGTACATAGACACGCGGGAGGGAACTACCTCCATGTTGGAGATATGCCCAAGAGGCAATAATAAAGAGGTTATTATCATATCTTCATGCTTATGATAAATGTTTACATACCATGCTATAATTGTATTAACCGGAAACATTAATACTTGTGTGATTTGTAAACATGAAAGAGTCCCTAGTAAAGCCTCTTGTTGAACTAGCTTGTTGGTTAATATATGATCATGGTTTCCTGATCATGAACATTGAGATGTTATAAACAACAAGATCATATCATTAGGATAATGGTGTGATGGACATACTCCTAAAGATAAGCATAGCATAAAGATCAAGTCATTTCAATAGTTTGTTTGCTATAAGCTTTCTAATACATAGTAACCTAATTGCTTCGAACATGAGATCATGCTAATCACCATCACCAGATGGATGCTTTGATGACATCAAACACCACACCGTAACTAGGTGGCTATAAAGGTGGCATTGAGTGTTCAGAAAGTATGTGTTGAGGCACATGGATTAAGAGTGGGATTTGTCCATCCATATGACATATAGATATACTCTAGGGCCTCTTGGTGAAATGTCATCCAATTAGCTTGCAAGCATGTGACTCGCTCACAAGGGATCACATATCATGGGAACGATAAAAGAGTACGTATCGGTAACGAGGTTGAACTAGGTATGCAGAGATACCGACGATCAAACCTCGGATAAGTAAAGTATCGCGAGACAAAGGGAAATTGGTATCGTATGTAAGTGGTTCATTTGATCGTAAAGTAATCATAGAAATATGTGGGATCCATATGAATTTCTAGATTCCTCTATTGGTTATTGATTGGAGAAGTGTCTCGGTCATGTCCGCGTAATTCACGAACCGTAGGGAGACACACTTAAGGATTCGATGTTGTTTAGTAGATATGGAATGTAAGTAGGGATACTGAATGTTGTTCGGAGTCTCAGATGGGATCCGGGATATCACGAGGAGATCCGGAATGGTCCGGAGAATAAGATTCATATAAGGAAAGTCAAGTTCCAGAGTTCGGGAATGATTCCGATGTTTTCATCGAAGAGGTTCTAGAAGGGTCTAGAAGGTTCACCGAACCGGAAGGGGAAGGGTACATGAATGTGTCATGGATAAGTGTAATGATTGGATCATGTCCTGTCACTTGGTTGGGCATTTGCAAGAAAGAAATAAAGCTCCGAATTGAAAGTCAAAAGGCAAGTTTGAAAAGTCAAACTCGTACAATGTATCCTAGTGGAGGAAGGAAAGAATCCTTCTTTCCCTCCACCACAAGCCAACTAGGAGAGGGAGTTGGGGAAGGATTCAAACTCCCCTCTTCCAAGCTGCCCTCCCTCTCATAAATAGAGGGGAGGGGGTGCCCCAAGACCACACAACAAGCCCCTCCAACCTAGCCCCCCCTGCAGTGCCGCCGGCTACGCCTCCTCCTCTCCGGCCCTCTAAACCCTAGATCGCCAGAAACCCTAGATCTACCATAACCTGCTCCGGCTTAGGCGAAGCCCTATAGGATTTTCCCTCTATTTACGACACCACGCCGTCGTTCTGCCGAAATCGCGAGGGGAGAACTACAACCTCCGCTGCCTGCTGGAACCAGGGAGAGGAAAGTCTTCATCGAGTACCGAACGTGTGACCGACTGTGGAAGCGCTGCTGGAAGGATCGTCTACGCGATCTTGAGATCGACAAGTGTATGACTACATCACCCACGAGAATCTGCTCTCGTTAACCGCTTTGGAATCTTCGAGGGTGAGTACTCTAATCGACTCGTTGCTAAAATCTAGTAGATAGATCTTGGCTTGTTTGTGTGCATGCGGTAGAATTTTTTTGTTTTCCATGGTACAAACCCCTTCAGTGGTATCAGAGCCGTGTCTATATGTAGATCTGTTGCACGAGTAGAACACAATGGTTATTGTGGGCGGTGGTGCTTTTATTATCAATTGCTTTTTGTGTACTTTGCATCTTGCGGTATGATGGGATGAAGCGGCCCGGGATAACCTTATATGACATCGTTCATGAGACTTGCTCCACGCTTAACATGCAACTTGTATTGCATGAGTGGATTTGCGGGTGTATGTCTCTCCCATCATAGTATAGATTCAATTTACAATGGGCACTTGATAGTTCAAGCATCAACGTTGTGGTTCTTGTTCGTAAGTTATAACGACACTTAATATAAGCCCCAAACCACGTAAAATATGCAAAGAAAATTAGAGGTGTCTAACTTTGTTTTGCAGAGGTGTGTTGTGATGTGATATGACCATGATTGTGATTATATATGATGTATGCAATGTTACTTATTATAAGTCGGCAATCGGAAGGAGCCTTATGGTTGTTTTTTAGTTTCATTAAGACCTGTGTGTCTATTATTCAAATTAGATGTAATAGTTGATGCTGGTGGACGACAACCATGGAGCGGTGCCATTGACCTTGACGCCATGCCGGTGATGATGGAGATCATATTCGTGCTTGAAGATGGAGATCGGAAGCACAAGAAGAAAGGCCATATCATATCACATATTTTGAATTGCATGTGATGTTAATCCTTTTATGCATCTTGTATTGCTTAGTTCGCGACGGTAGCATTATAAGATGATCCCTCTCACAAAATATCAAGTTATAAAGTGTTCATCCATAATAGGCACCGTTGCCAAAGCTCGTTGTTCCGAAGCACCACGTGATGATCGGGTGTGTTAGATTCTGCGAGTGTATACAACGGGGTCAATGCAGATTTGCTCATGCGGAATCTAAGGTTTGATCATGACGAGCCTAGCATGTATAGACATGGTCTCGGAACACGGAATACCGAAAGGTAAAGCATGAGTCATATAGATGATATGATGAACATGATGATTGTTCGCCTTTGAAACTACATCATGTCTCGTGGTGATCGGACTTGGTGTAGTGGATTTGGTTCGTGTGATCACTAAAACAATGTGAGGGATATTGTTTTAAGTGGGAGTTCAACAGTAATATGATTAAAAGTTGAAGACTATTTATCATAAATTAAATCAAAGTGAATTTGCATAGTTGTTATAGTCATTGGCACCCGTTTACCACCTTGCGCTTAGTTATAATTGAGATGATAGAACTATAGAATTATGGTTAGTTACTTTACGAACTGGTATCGTATTGTTTTGAAGTGTTAATCTAAAGTTTAAAAGTCCTATTGCAAACTTTCAGTAAGTTCCGGTTACTCTGTGAATTTTAATAATTGGTATTAAATCAAGAGTGACAATTTTAGTGTTAGTATATAAGTATCATGTTTGTCTCCATGATTCTTGATATTCAAAAGATTGTTTTAATATCAAGGTTATCTAGGAGCTGAAAGAGTTGTTTCAGAAACCATGATGTGTGGAAGATATTGCGATATCTAAAACGTTTTTTGGTTACAACATGAGAGAGTATAATATGGCAAAGTTTATGTTTTTCATATTTGATGAGAATTTGCAAAAGGTTGGAGACGCTTGTCGTCCTAATCCTCCAAAAGGTTTTGGAGAGCAACATTATACTCGCGATTCACCGTTATAAGCTAAAGTAGCTTGATCATGAATAGTTCCATGATAAGGATGAATATTTGATGTAAGTAAAATGTTTACTACACTAAAAGATTACTAAAGAATGGAATTTGAAAGAACACCAAGTATTTGATGATGGTGATCTACTTCAAAGTGCAAGTCCAAAGAAATTGATATTTAACTATACATGCTTTAAACTATGTGGCATGTGTATGTCTCAACTATTGATGTTGATAGATTCTTTCAAACAAAAAAGGAAATACTGAAAGAGAATCTCAGAAATATATGGCAGAAAAGAAAAGACTAGAATTATTCAGCTTAGGTATATAGAGGATATACGTGTTATGGTTGTATTCTTTGCTTGTTAAACAATGTATTGGATACTGAATTTCTTGGTGTGAATCGTCATACAAAACGACACAATTCATGAACTATAATGGCCTAAATAACTAGCAAGAGAATATATGATGGTATTCATCAAGAACACATAAAGTGTTGATATGTTTCTCGTTGACGTCAAAGCTTGCCTTCAAGATTGTTTTGTCAGGTATTATGAGAACAAAAGGGTTGTTCAAATAATTTCCGTAATCCATAAAAGATGGATGATTTACAAATCTTGTTGGATAAATCACAACCATAAAACTAGCGCTAAAAATGTCAAAAGACAATTGATAGAAAAGATCACTTAGGAAGTGACATCGCCGTTTAAATTATATTGGAAAGAAAACATAAAGAAACTCCATGTGGATGGAATTTGGAGTCTTTTGATTATTGATCAAATGACGCTTGTGAAGCTTTCCTAGAGATAATTAAAACTCCGTTCATAGGCCAAAAGTGAACGAATGACTAGCTTATTGGAACTTGTACATATAGATGTATGAAGTCCATTATGTGTAGTCTAGAGCGATGGATTTCAACTTCATATGCTTTTTCCGAAAATTTGAGTGAATATATGAATATTTACTTAATGAGGATGAAGTGTGAAACATTTGAAAAAGTTCAAAGACTTTCAAGATGAAGTGCAAAATCAATGTAACAAGAAAATAAAGAATTTATGATAGGATCATAAAGGGAGATATTTGAGTTACAAGTTTATTATAACACCTAAAATTTGAGGAATTGTTCCATGAATTTGCGTTTCCTGAAACACCATATGAGTTTGGTGTGTTCGAGATATGTAAATAAAACCATGTTTGACATGGTAAGATCAAAGATGTCATTTATAAAACTTCCATTATATTATAAAGATAAAACCTTTAGAGACTACCGCTTTTACACTGAAAAGAGCTTCATCATGATCCGTTTAAATGACACCATATAAAATTATGGTTTTGGGATAAAACCCAAGTTGTCATTTCTTAAACATTGGTATGCTATGCATAAGTGAGATGTTTACTACCAAAGTCAGATGAACATGTCTTTGTATGTTATTTCGAATAATTATTGAGTATTCCTCCATAACACCAAAGACAAAAAATGTTTGTCATTTAGTACGTCAAGTTTCTTTGAGAAGGAATTTTCTGTGAAAAGTTAAGTGGGAGGACAATAGAACTTTGATAAGGTTAAACGAGCCTTAGCTATATGTGCAAAGTTGTGCAGCGCCAAAAAGTGTTCCGGAGACAACAACAATGCTCATGTCTCACGTGCCTCAAAGGTTGTGGTCACGGAGGTCTAAGTTCCTATTGAACCAAGTAGGTCGGGTAAACAATCAAATACCAATATTTGAGGGTTGAATCATTATTTGACAATAATGAACCGACTACATGCAAAGAAGCGATGATGGGCCCTAACTCCGTTAAATGGCTTGAAGCCATAAAATCCTAATTCCATACACGAGAAATCAAGCTTTGAACTTGAAAGACCCTCTGGAAAGGTGTAAGACCTTACAGTCGTGTTTAGATCTATAAAGAAATAAACATGGATGTTTTACATCTATGAAATAGTAGACATGTTGGGAAAGAGTTCACAACAATGTTCAAAGATTGACTATGACAAGATTTGATCTTTTATAGCGATATTTAGTCTAGACGGATTAATATAGCAACCACTACATATAATTTTGTTATGTGGTAGTTGAATAAACAAAACAAGTTCTTCTAATAGAATTGTTACCTAGGACGTGTGCATAACACAGTCGAAAGGGTTTTGTTAATTCAAAGGATGCTAAAAGCGTATGCAAACTTTAATGGTTGCAGTGAGCATCGCAGAGTTGGAATCTTCACCATGATGAAACTGTTAAAAGAGTTTAAATTCATCAGAGATGATGAAGATGCTTGCATTTGCAATAAATTAAGTGGGAGCGCTAAGACATATTTCTAATAAATTATGTGGAAGACATATTGTTGATTGAAAATGATGTATCTTTTATTAACGCATGTTAAGAATTTCATCTCAATGAAAGACTTAGGCAAAACCCGAATATTTGACATCAATATCTATATAGATAGATTGAGACGCTAATATGGTTGTGCCAAATGTACATAGGTGAGATATTGGATGAGTTCAATATGGAAATGACAAGAAAGGTTCTTGCCACACATAAAGGATTAAATCGAAATTCAAGTGTATCGACACTTGGTAAGTGAAACAAAGATTCAAGTATTGATTGATACTTGATGAATAAAATCACAAAAGATATTTTTCAATCATACTGTGATATGTACAAATCCAGGTATGTCCTATGCTATAAATGTTATGAGCATATACTAGAATGATTCATAAGATGATCATTGGACGATAGTAAGGATATTCTTATGATCTTTTGGAAGAAGTAAGAATATATTATTTTGTAGAAGTGACAAATAGATGGTTAGTTCATTGTAAAAGGTACTACATTGATACTAGTTTTGTCACAAAGTATAAATTAAGTTTATCTCAATCTAAACTAAGGGTGACACAATATGATGGAAAGTAAGTTTCATAATGGATTTGGATGAGTTCCAAAGTTAAGACATTGTGACAGATACTACAACAAAAGGCTAAGTATATGACTATTATTATAGCAGCAAAAGAGGGCATTTGTGTCAAGTAGTTTATTATCAAACTAGGTGTAGTTTACAGCGGGATAATACTATGAAGATATATTGTATGACAATATTGTCAACATGTTTTAACCCCTAGGAACTAAAGGTCTCATCAAAGGACCAAATTTATACAAAGCCATCTCATTAGAGAATGAGTGATGCGTAGAGACGCAAAGACATGCAATTACACACGGACCTGAAAGTGTCAGATCCGAAGATCGGTTGATCACTAGTAATCGTGTATATACGACACCAGAAAGCCATATGTGTAGAATACACAAAGATTTGAAACTAGATTATTGTCTCTAGTGCAAGTGGGAGACTGTTGGAGATATGCCCAAGAGGCAATAATAAAGAAGTTATTATCATATCTTCAGGCTTATGATAAATGTTTACATACCATGCTATAATTGTATTAACCGAAAACATTAATACTTGTGTGATTTGTAAACATGAAAGAGTCTCTAGTAAAGCCTCTTGTTAAACTAGCTTGTTGGTTAATATATGATCATGGTTTCCTGATCATGAACATTGAGATGTTATTAACAACAAGATCATATCATTAGGAGAATGGTGTGATGGACATACTCTTATAGATGAGCGTAGCATAAAGATCAAGTCATTTCAATAGTTCATTTGCTATAAGCTTTCTGATACATAGTAACATAACTCCTTCGACCATGAGATCATGCTAATCACCATCACCGGATGTATGCTTTGATGACATCAAACACCACATCGTAACTGGGTGGTTATAAAGGTGTCATTGAGTGTTCGGAAAGTATGTGTTGAGGCACATGGATCAAGAGTGGGATTTTTCCATCCATATGATGGATAGATATACTCTGGGCCCTCTCGGTGGAATGTCATCCAATTAGCTTGCAAGCATGTGACTGGCTCACAAGGGATCACATATCACGGGAACAAGAAAAGAGTACTTATCGGTAATGAGGTTGAACTAGGTATGCAGAGATACCGACGATCAAACCTCGGATAACTAAACTATCGTGAGACAAAGAGAAATTGGTATCGTATGTAAGTGGTTCATTCGATCGCAAAGTAATCGTAGAAATATGTGGGAGCCACATGAATTTCCATATTCCTCTATTGGTTATTAATTGGAGAAGTGTCTCGGTCATGTCTGCGTAATTCACGAACCGTAGGGAGACACACTTAAGGATTCAATGTTGTTTAGTAGATATGGAATGTAAGTAGGGAGACCGAATGTTGTTTGGAGTCTCAGATGGGATCTGGGATATCACGAGGAGATTCGGAATGGTCCGGAGAATAAGATTCATATAAGGAAAGTCAAATTCGAGAGTTCAGGAATGATTCCAATGTTTTCATCAAAGAGGTTCTAGAAGGGTCTAGAAGGTTCACCGGACTAGAAGGGGAAGGGTACATGAATGTGTCATGGATAAGTGGAATGGTTGGATCATGTCCTAGGTCACTTGGTTGGGCATTTGCAAAAAAGAAATAAAGCTCCGAATTAAAAGTCAAAAGGCAAGTTTGAAAAGTCACACTAGGACAATGTATCCTAGTGGAGGAAGGAAAGAATCCTTCTTTTCCTTCACCATAAGCTAACTAGGAAAGGGAGTTGGGGAAGGGTTCAAAATCCCCTCTTCCAAGATGCCCTCCCTCTCATAAATAGAGGGGAGGGGGTGCCCCAAGACCACACAACCAGCCCCTCCCACCTAGCCGCACTGCCGGCCCCCCGCAGCGCCGCCGCCGCCGCTCACCGCCGCCAGCTACGCCTCCTCCACTCCGGCCCTCTAAACCATAGATCGCCAGAAACCCTAGATCCACCATAACCTGCTCCGGCTTAGACGAAGCCCTGCAGGATTTTCCCTCTACTTCCGACACCACACCGTCGTGCTGCCCGAATCGCGATGGGAGAACTACAACCTCCGCTGCTTGCTGGAACACGGGAGAGGAATGTCTTCATCGAGGCTGCGGAAGCGCTGCTAGAACGCAACGCCGGAAGGATCATCTACGCAATATTGAGATCGGCAAGTGTACGACTATATCACCCACGAGAAGCTGCTCTCGTTAACCGCTTTGGAATCTTCGAGGGTGAGTACTCTAATCGACTCGTTGCTATAATCTAGTAGATAGATCTTGGCTTGTTTGTGTGCATGCAGTGGATTTTTTTTCATGCTACGAACCCCTTCACTCCACCGCTGGATGCTGATAGCCAACTGGATTTAACAGCAAGGGAAATCTAGACCCTCTCTGGCCCAGCCGAGCCCAAAAGGGCTCGTGAAGCCCCGCCGCCAAACTGTGGCAAGGGTGTCACCGTCGCCGCCAACCCTAGCGCTAGTCCGTACTCCTCCGTCCACCAGTGGATCCATTGCCACCGCAGATCCCCGCCGCCAAGTAGCAACGCCATCGCCACCGTGGTCACCCAGGCTTACCGGACCGTCGCCAGTCCGAGATTCACCACCTAGCCCCGAAAGGGCAAGGAGGAGCGATCATGGCGCGCATGGCAACTCCGTGCTGCCGACGGGCCATCCCTAGCAGGTCAGGCGGCCACCAGATCTAGGCCCGCCCGACCTCCATCCAGTGTCCCGACCGCACCGTAGCCAAGCCAGGAGGGGGCACCTGCCACCCATCGGAACAGGGCGACCCAAGGACCCGGGTAGGGCCCACCCGGCCCAGATCCAGCCCAACCTGGCCATGCAGGATTCCGCCGCCGGGAACACCTCCAGCCCTCCCTACCAAGCAACTCGCCGCCACGCCGCGCAGAGCCGCCAAGCCCACCGAGCTCGCCCGTAGCCGCCCCTCTAGACCTGATGTGGTGCGCCGTCGCCAGCAGAGGACCCCGCGTATTCACCGACGCTGCCAGGGAAGAGTGTTAGAAACGGTAATCACGTCCGACACCGGCACGACGTCATGTGTCGTAGTTCCTATGCATACGGATCGTATACGCATATGGTTTAGAGTAGGACTGGTGCACGTATCAGGTTAGGAGGGTTAGGAGTTAGGCACGGAGTCAATCTAGTGTTTGAGTGAGTTAGCTACCTCTAGTATATATATACGTGTAACCTGCCTGTGTAAACCGTACCGTGACCGTAAAGTTGAAGCAATAAAAGAGAACGCAGGCTCGAGACAGATATGTAGCAATCTAACTGTTTTTGCGTGTGTGTATGAGTTGTACTAGCTTGATCAAAAGAATTGATCAGCTAGCGGTACGTGCATCTCGGCGGAAGTTATCAGGTACGTGTGTATCGTCTTATCGAAACTTCATCGTCAATGTCGTCGGAAAATACTCAGCAGCAAGAGTTGTACTATTAAAGAAAAGACCCGCCGCCGCCAGCACCATACGAGCTTAGCCCGGCGGGGAGGGAAGGGACCAAGGAAGGGCGGGACCGAAGCGCTCCTCCCGTCGCCCGCGAGGGGACGAGAGACGAGTCCTTTTTTTCTCAACTACCCGCCCGTCCGATCAGGCATACATACCATCAACCTTTTTTCAATCCGATCACTTGCTTGCTAATAAATTATTAGCGCATAACAGAGACCGGTGCACACGGCAGAGCAATTCATAGAGCTAGATAGCAGCTACTAGCTGAAAAAGGGAAAGGATCAAAAGCAGAAAACCGTGTGTCTCATCTCATCTCATCACCCGATCGATCTACCACCACCATCATGTCATTCTGAAAATATCCTAGGAAGGAAGGAAGGAAGAAGATCGATCGAGACGTTATATATCTCTGCTTTTGGTGCTTTCTGCCATCAGCATTCTTGGTAGCTTTTGCCTGGACTGGACGAACAGTGAAATGCAGTACGTGTGCTAGCTGAAGCTGAACTGCTGATGGATGACTCGGGATACATACTCCAGTTCTCGGCGTTTAGCTCGAGGCTGGGCGGGCGACGGTCGTGCGCGGGAAAGGCGCACCGGGGCCTGCCTGCCCAGGGAACTCCGGCTAGCGCTAGCTGCATGCATCTGGGCAGAGTGCGTCCTAGCTGTAGCTGTGGGAGCGAAAGCGCATGCAGCGGTCCAGCCGAGCAAAAGGCACCATATATCTTAGCCAGCATCGCACTGTCAGCCTACCTGCTAGGAAGGTTACCTCGTCCTTTACGCACAGCTTCCATCATCATGCCCGCAAACTAATCTACTTGCGCCCCGTTCGTCGTGCGTGCGACGGCGGCGGCGCAAGTGACTAAAGTGTCCGCTCCTCTGCCTCAGTTGGACAATGTCGACTCAGTCGGCGCCCACTGTTAGGAATACTTTTTTTGTTTAAAAAAACAGGCTCCGGTGAGCTCGGGAGCCACTGCCAGTTTTCGGCGAGAATAGAGTTTTTTTTTCCTTGTTGCTTGTTTGCTCTTAGCTTTTGTTCAAGAGCCGGTTTGTAGCGATTTTTTTTTAAATAATACGACATTATTTAATTAATTTGATATCTATTATATTTTTTTAGAAATTACAGATCTAACACTTTGTCGTCCTGGGGAAGCCGACTATGCCAATCGGCCAGGCCCTGGCCGACAGCCTAGCACTCGTCCAGCAGCTAGACGACAGCAGGTCGGCCAGTTGGGCCGCGGGGCCCACCCAGGCCGACAGGTTCAGTCGGCCAGGCCCAGACCGACTGCCCAATCGGCCAGGCCCACGCCGTCTGGGGCCAGATAAGGGCCACGCGATGCCGCGACGCCAGACGCGCCTCTCCTTTCTTCTCCACGCGATCGCGCTGCCTCTCTCTCTCCTGTTCGTCGTTCTTGCTTCTAAAACCATCGTTTTTCCCGATTTAGCCACAAAATCTTCATTCTAAAACCACTAAAGAGGTAGTGGAAGCCCGATCTACTGATGGGTTAGCTCAGGGCTCGATTTGATGTTGGTTTGTTGGAGGAACGGTGGTGGAGCTGTGGTGGAGCAATGGCAATGGTGGTAGAGATGTGGTGGAGGAGCTGAGGCTGTCTGTGGTGGAGCTGTGGTGGTGGACCGAGTGGCTTCTCTCGCTTCAAGGGTAACTCTAATCCCTCGATAATCGCGGTTATTGTATATGGTTACGTACATGGGTATGGTTAGTCTATTAGAATATTTGGCTAGTGGATTAGTAACAATATTTGACCGATGGATTAGGCACAAAAAATTGGCCGGTGGATTAGTAGCAATATTTGACCGGTAGCAATAATATCATATTTTTTAGAATATTTGCAAGCATTTCCCAAAGTTATACGCACTATCGATAATTAATTGATTACGTTGTTTATTTTATGTCAGCAGAGATGACCAATTTAGTAAAGTTCATGTTTTATTACGGTCCTGGAAATATTCGAACAAATGACGTTGGAGCAGATCTGGAAGAGTTCATGTGTATACAGTTAGATTTGACTGCCCCTCAAACCTGGAGTGTTAGTTAGTTGAAGGAATGGTTGACAGGATGTTTAGGCTATAACATCGAGACGTACATCGTCAGCGTGCAAGCATTGTGGACAAAGTTAAGAAAAAATATTTTCTGGACTTTGAGGCATGTAGATACTGACAGAGACTGGTTTAAGTGGTTAAAAGGCTGCGAAGATAGGCATGTAAACCCTGTCGCATTAGTGCTTCCTGTCTTAAAGGAGATCGATCTGCCTGGAGGCAATGGTGGACATGTTTCTTGCCATAGTGATGATTCAAGTTACGGGATGTACTCTATGTCCAGTGCTGAAGGCGGTGGTTATGAATCGGGAAAGAGCAGTCAGATAGGAGGAGGAGGCAGTGGTTATGAATCGAGGCAGAGCAGTCAGGCCGGAGGTGGAGAAGACTATAGTGGAGAGGCAGATGCGGACGAGGAAGATGGAGGCATGTAGAACATGATGGAAGAGGAGGATTACATGGATGGCGAGAGTGGTGATTCTGATGACCCTGAGGATTCTGATGGAGAAGGCAATGGTGGAGAGGACATGTCAACCGGAATGACCGTTGATGATGGTCATGATTCTGCGTGGGAATATCACAGCAACAAAATTGACCAGGGTGCCAAATATCAAGACAAGCAACATTTGCAAGATGGAGTCATTGCTTGGGCAATATCAAAACACAGGGTTTTGAAAACAACGGTATCCTCTAAAAAATACTTGACAATGGAATGCGTGGATATAAATTGTCCAGGCAGGGTGCATGCCTATGTCCCTGCGTATGACACAACTTGGTTGATGAGCGACTTTGTGCAGCACACATGTGAGCTACAAAGTGTTCCTGAAGATCATCTTAACCTCTCCTCCACACTTCTAGCTCGACTGCTTTACACGGACTTAGTAGAGTGCAAAGCGATGACAGTACCCAGTATACAGAATAAAGTAAAGACCCGGTTTAAGTACTCCATTTCGTATGGCAAGGCTTGGAGGGCAAAGCAAAGGGCTCTTGAGGATAGGTTTGGTTCGTTATAGACTCGTATGACTCCGTGGTCCGACAACTTCAGACACTTCAGGATAGAAACCCAGGCACCTATGTCGACATACAATATTATGTGATACCAGAGGATCCATCCGTGAAGGTCCTTCATTGAGTGTTCTTCTCTTTTGCTGTATGCATCCAAGCTTTCACTTATTGTCGTCCAGTGACTTTTCAAATTAGGATTTGATTAAACCCTTTATTTTGTTCAGCGATGACACCTAGTACATGATGCAATCATTCCAACTTGGTATGACACATTCATGTACCCTTCCCCTTCGGAGTGCCGGACATTCCGAAACCTTCTAGAACATTCCCGATGAGAACACCGGAACCATTCCGCAACTCCGAAACAGGACTTTCCTTATATGAATCTTATTCTCCGGACCATTCCGGATCTCCTCGTGATATCCCGGATCCCATCCGAGACTCCGAATAACATTCGGTCTCTTACTCATCATTCCATAACTACTCAAACAACGTCGAATCCTTAAGTGTGTCTCCCTACGGTTCGTGAATTATGCGGACATGATCGAGACACTTCTCCGAACAATAACCAATAGAGGAATCTGGAAATTCATATGGCTCCCACATATTACTACGATTACTTTGCGATCGAATGAACCACTTACATACGATACCAATTTCCCTTTGTCTCACGGTAGTTTACTTATCCGAGGTTATGATCGTCGGTATCTCTGCATACCTAGTTCAACCTCGTTACTGATAAGTACTCTTTTCTCGTTCCCGTGATATGTGATCCCTTGTGAGCCAGTCACATGCTTGCAAGCTAATTGGATGACATTTCATCGAGAGGGCCCAGAGTATATCTATCCGTCATATGGATGGACAAATCCCACTCTTGATCCATGTGTCTCAACCAATACTTTCTGAACACTCAATGCAACCTTTATAGCCACCCAGTTACGGTGTGGTGTTTGATGTCATCAAAGCATCCTTTCGGTGAAGGTGATATGCATGATCTCATGGTCAAAGGAATTAGGTTACTATGTATCAGAAAGCATATAGCAATTGAACTATTAAAATGACTTGATCTTTATGCTACGCTTATCTATAGGAGTATGTCCACCATATCATTCTCCTAACGATATGATCTTGTTGTTAATAACATCTCAATGTTCATGATAGGGAAACCACAATCATTTATTAACAAACAAGCTAGTATTATAAAGAGGCTTTACTAGGGACTCTATTTTAGTTTACAAATCACACAAGTATTAATGTTTCCTTGTTAATACTATTATAGCATGAATGTAAACATTTATCATAAACACAAAGATATAATAATAACTACATTTATTATTGCCTCTAGGGCATATCTTCAACAGTCTCCCACTTGCACTAGAGTCATCTAATCTAGATTACATGGTAATATACCGAACACCCATGGCAGTTTGGTGGTGGTCATGTTTTGCCCTCGAGAGAGGTTTAGTCAACGGATCCGCCACATTCAGATCTGTGTGTACTTTGCAAATCTTTATATCCCCATCTTGGACATGTTCTCGAATAGCGTGAAAACGTAGCTTGATGTGCTTCAGCTTCTTGTGTGACCTTGGTTCTTGCGCATTGGATATGGCACCCATGTTTCACAGTAGATAGACATTGGGTCCAGCGCACTAGGAACCACACCCAGCTCTGTAATGAACTCTTTCATCCATATCGCTTCTTGTGAAGCCTCCGAAGCAGCCATGTATTCCGATTAAGTTGAAGATATTACCACAACGCTTTGCTTTGCACTCCTCTAGCTAACTGATGCACCATTCAAAGTAAATACGTATCCAGATTGTGATTTAGAATCATCCGGATCGGTGTTCCAACTAGCATCGGTGTAACCATTAACAACGAGTTGTTCATCACCTCCATAAGAAAGAACCATATCCTTAGTTCTTCTCAAGTACTTAAGGATGTTTTTTACCGCTGTCCAATGATCCACTCCTGGATCACTTTGATATCTGCTAGTTAAACTAACAGCATATGCAATGTCGGGTCTAGTACATAGCATGGCATACATTAGAGATCCTATGGCTGAGGCATAGGGAGTCTTACTCATCCTTTCTCTATCTTCTGCCGTTGTCGGACTTTGAGTTTTACTCAAGGTCGTATTGGGCAACATGGGCAAGAACCCTTTCTTGCTATCTTCCATTCCAAACCTCTTTAGAACTTTGTCCAAATATGTACTTTGTGACAATGATATTAGGCGTCTCGGTCTATCTCTATAAATCTTTATGCCTAATATGTAAGCTGCTTCGCCAAGATCCTTCATTGAAAAACTATTATTCAAATATTCCTTGACACTATTAAGAAGGTCTACATCATTCCCAATCAACAATATGTCATCTACATATAGTATTAAGAATGCTACAGAGCTCCCACTCACTTTCTTGTAAATACAAGCTTCTCCATAAGTTTGTATAAAACCAAAACTTTTGATCACCTTATCAAAACGTTGATTCCAACTTCGGGATGCTTGCTTCAATCCATAAATGGACCGTTGAAGTTTGCATACCTTGTTAGAATCTTTAGGATCGACAAAACCTCTGGGTTGCATCATATACAACTCTTCATCAATGTCTCCATTGAGGAATGCTGTTTTGACATCCATCTGCCATATCTCATAATCATAATATGCAGCGATTGCTAACATAATCCTCACAGACTTTAGCTTCGCTACAGGTGAGAAAGTCTCATCGTAGTCAACTCCTTGAATTTTTCGAAACCCTTTTGCGACAAGTCGAGCTTTATATACAGTAACATTACCATCAGCATCTGTTTTCTTCTTGAAAATCCATTTGTTCTCGACAGCCTTCCGGCCATCCGGTAAGTCCACCAAAGTCCATACTTGGTTTTCGTACATGGATCCAATCTCGGATTTCATGGCTTCTTGCCATTTATTGGAATCTGGGCTCATCATCACTTCCTCATATGTCTCAGGGTCATCGGTGTTGTCCACCAACATGACACTCATAACGGGATCATACCAATCTGGAGTGGTACGAGTTCTCGTTGAACTGCGAGGCTCTGTAGCAACTTCAACCGAAGTTTCATGATCATCATCATTAGCTTCCTCTCTAACTGGTGCAGGCACCACAGGAACTTCTTCCGGTGCTGCGCTACTCGCAATTTCGATAGAAGGTTCGACAACCTCGTCGAGTTCTACTTTCCTTCCAGTCACTTCTTTCGAGAGAAATTCCTTCTCTAGAAAGGATCCATTCTTGGCAACGAAGATTTTGCCTTCGGATCTATGATAGAAGGTATACCCAATAGTTTCCTTCGGGTATCCTATGAAGACGCATTTTTCCGCTTTGGGTTCAAGCTTGTCCGGCTGTAACTTCTTTACATAGGCTTCGCAACCCCAAACTTTAAGGAACGACAATCTAGGTTTCTTCCCAAACCATAATTCATACGGTGTCGTTTCAACGGATTTAGATGGTGCCCTATTTAAAGTGAATGCGGCTGTTTCTAATGCATAACCCCAAAATGATAGCGGCAAATCTGTAAGTGACATCATAGAACGAACCATATCTAAGAGAGTTCGATTACGACGTTCGGACACACCATTACGCTGTGGTGTTCCCGGCGGTGTCAATTGTGAAAGTATTCTGCATTTCTTCAAATGCTCGCCAAACTCGTAACTTAGATATTCACCTCCACGATCAGAACGTAGAAATTTAATCTTCTTGTTACGTTGATTCTCTAACTCACTTTGAAATTCCTTAAACTTCTCGAAAGTTTCAGACTTATATTTCATGAAATAGATATACCCATATCTAAAGTCATCCGTGAAGGTAAGAACATAACGATAACCACCGCGCGATGATACACTCATTGGACCACACACATCGGTATGTATGATTTCCAATAAGTCCATAGCCCTCTCCATCATACCATAAAATGGAGTCTTAGTCATTTTACCCATCAGACATGCTTCGCATCTTTCAAGTGATTCAAAAGCAAGTGATTCAAGAAGTCCATCGGAATGGAGTTTCTTCATATGCTTCACTCCAATGTGACCAAGACGACAGTGCCACATATAGGTCGAGTTATCGCTCGATTTCAAACGTTTAGCCTCAATGTTATTAATATGTGTATTTCCACTATCGAGATTCAATAAGAATAGACCATCTATCAAAGGTGCATGTGCATAAAACATATTACTCATATAAATCGAACAACCATTATTCTCGGACTTAAACAAGTAACCGTCTCGCAATAAACAAGATCCCGATATAATGTTCATGCTTAACGCAGGCACCAAATAACAATTATTTAAGTATAAAACTAATCCCGATGGTAGATGAAGGGGTAGCGTGCCGACCGCGATCACATCAACCTTTGATCCGTTTCCCACGCGCATCGTCACCTCGTTCTTCGCTAGCTTCCGTTTATTCTGCAGCACCTGTTTCGAGTTACAAATATGAGCAACCGAACCAGTATCAAATACCCAGGCACTACTACGAGTACTAGTGAGATACACATCAATAACATGTATATCGGATATACCTTTCTTCTTGATGTTGCCGTTCTTCAAATCCGCCAAGTACTTTGGGCAATTCCGCTTCCAGTGACCATCTCCCTTGCAGTAAAAGCACTCAGTATCAGGCTTAGGTCCAGCCTTGGTCTTCTAGGTCGGCGCGGTAACTTTCTTACCACCCTTCTTGAAGTGTCCCTTTTGCTTAGACTTGCCTTTCTTGAATTTGGTGGTCTTATTGACCATCAACACTTGGTGCTCTTTCTTGATCTCCACTTCTGCAGATTTTAACATAGCAAACAGTTCTGGCAACTACTTGTTCATGTTTTGCATATTGTAGTTCATCACAAAGTTCTTGTAGCTTGGTGGCAGTGATTGGAGGACACGATAAATCCCCAAAGCATTAGGAATCACTATACCCAAGCTTTGAAGTTTGTTTGTGTGCCCAAACATCTTAAGCACATGCTCACTGACGGAGCTGCCCTCTTCCATCTTGCAGTTAAAGAACTTTTCAGAAGCCTCATAGCTCTCAATTGCCGCGTGAGTCTCAAAGATCAATTTGAGATCACGGACAATATCATGTGGGTCTGAATTCTCAAACCTTTTCTGAAGCTCCGATTCTAAACCATACAAGATAGCACACTGAACTGTGGAGTACTGAGTCTTCCGAGCGAGGTAAACATTCTTTACTTCATCGGTAGAAGTAGCTGCAGGTGGGTCACCCAGCGGTGCATCCAGCACATAGGTCAAATTACCAGCTGTGAGGACAATCCTCAAATTGCGGAACCAATCTGCGAAGTTGCTTTTATTGTTTTTCAACTTTTCTTTCTCTAGGAACGCATTAAAATTGATGGTAGGGGCCGCCATTGATCTACAACATATTTGCAATAGTTTAGACTAAATTTATGACAAATTGAGTTCTAATTAATAGTTAAATTAATCTAGGTGAACTCCCACTCAAAACAATATCCCTCACATTGTTTTAGTGATCACACGAACCAAATCCACCACATCAACACCGATCATCACGAGAGTTGATATAGTTTCAATGGCGAACAATCGACATGTTCATCATTTCTACTATATGATTCATGCTTTACCTTTCGATGATCCGTGTTCCGAGACCATGTCTGTACATGCTAGGCTCGTCAAGATCAAACCTTAGCTTCCGCATGAGCAAATCTGGCTTGCTCACGTTGTATACACTTGCAGAATCTAACACACCTGATCATCACGTGGTGCTTCGAAACAACTAGCTTTAGCAACGGTGCTAACTAAGGGTGAACACTTTATGACTTGAAATTCATGTGCATGAGGGATCATCTTATAATGCTACCGTTGTTAACTAAGCAGTACAAGATGCATAAAGGATTAACATCACATGCAATTCATAATATGTGATATGATATGGCCTTTCTTCTTTATGCTTCCGATCTCCATCTTCAAGCACGAACATGATCTCCATCATCACCAGCATTGAATCAAGGTCAATGACGCTTCTCCATGGTTGTCATCCACCGGTTTCAACTATTACAACTACTTTGAATAGACACGCAGGTCTTAACATAAATTAAAGACAACCATATGGCTCCTGCCGGTTGCCAACTTACAATAAGGAACATTGCATACATCAAATATAATCACAATCATGGCCATATCACATCACTGCACACCCCTGCAAAACAAAGTTAGACGCCTCTACTTTCTTTGCATGTTTTGCGTGGTTTGGGGATTTCAATAAGTGTCGTTCTAACTTACGAACAAGAACCACAACATTGATACTATCATTGTTAATCACCCGTTGTAAATTGAATCTTAACTATGCTGGGAGAAACAGGCACCCGCAAAGCCACTTATGCAATACAAGTTGCATGTCAAGCGTGGAGCAAGTCTCATGAACGATGTCATGTAAGGTTAGCCCGGGCCGCTTCATCCCAACATCCCGCAAGATTGTCCCACTCGCATTTGCTTTCGTGGAGGGCGAAAACACTAAAAGTTGGACATGGTTCTTCAGGCAGGTCCAGGAGACCTGGCTGAGTCGCCTGGAGGAGAAGATGTAGGGTTTCGTAGCATGGAAAACAAAAAATTTCTACCGCATACAAACAAACAAGCCAAGATCTATCTACTAGATTGTAGCAACGAGTCGATGGAATAACTCACCCTCGAAGATTCCAAAGTTTTTAACGAGAGCGGATTCTCGTGGGTGATGTAGTCGTACTCTTCCCGATCTCAAGATCGCGTAGATGATCCTTCCGGCGCTGCGTTCCGGCAGCGCTCCCGCAGTCGGTCACATGTTCGGTACTCGACGAATACCTTACTCTCCCTTGTTCCAGCAGGCAGCGGAGGTTGTAGCACTCTCCTCGCGATTCCGGCAGCACAACGGCGTGGTACCGGAAGTAGAGGGGAGATCTCGCAGGGCTTCGCCTTAAGCCGGAGCGAGTATGGTGGACTATGAGAGAGCTCCTCGGCGATCTAGGGTTTAGACACACCAAGGAGGAGGTGCTAGGGCCGGCGGCTAGGGCTTGGGGCTTGCCCAAGTCGGCGGCTAGGGGAGCCCCAGGCGGCGGCAACAGGAGGTGGCGGCGCCGGGCTAGGGTTTTGGGGTGGAGAACTTGTGTGCTTGGAGGGGCAGCCCTGCCCCTCCCTTTATAGGTGGGAGGCGCCGTCCAAGGGGAGGGAGTCCCTCCCCAACTCGGATCCCTAGTGGGCCGGCGGTGGCGGAGGAACTCCTCCCCAACTCGGTTTCCCACTTCCCTCCACTTTCCAAAATAGCCGTTTGACTTTTCAAATTGGCGTTTGACTTTTCAAACTAGGATTTGATTAAACCCTTTATTTTGTTCAGCGATGACACCTAGTACATGATGCAATCATTCCAACTTGGTATGAAACATTCATGTACCCTTCCCCTTCGGAGTGCCGGACATTCCGGAACCTTCTAGAACATTCCCGATGAAAACACCGGAACCATTCCCCAACTCCGAAACAGGACTTTCCTTATATGAATCTTATTCTCCGGACCATTCCGGATCTCCTCTTGATATCCCGTATCTCATCCGAGACTCCGAACAACATTCGGTCTCTTACTCATCATTCCATAACTACTCAAACAACGTCGAATCCTTAAGTGTGTCTCCCTACGGTTCGTGAATTATGCGGACATGATCGAGACACTTCTCCGAACAATAACCAATAGAGGAATCTGCAAATTCATATGGCTCCCACATATTTCTACGATTACTTTGCAATCGAATGAACCACTTACATACGATACCAATTTCCCTTTGTCTCACGATAGTTTACTTATTCGAGGTTATGATCGTCAGTATCTCTGCATACCTAGTTCAACCTCGTTACTGATAAGTACTCTTTTCTCGTTCCCGTGATATGTGATCCCTTGTGAGCCAGTCACATGCTTGCAAGCTAATTGGATGACATTTCACCGAGAGGGCCCAGAGTATATCTATCTGTCATATGGATGGACAAATCCCACTCTTGATCCATGTGTCTCAACCAATACTTTCTGAACACTCAATGCAACCTTTATAGCCACCCAGTTACGGTGTGGTGTTTGATGTCATCAAAGCATCCTTCCGGTGAAGGTGATATGCATGATCTCATGGTTGAAGGAATGAGGTTACTATGTATCAGAAAGCATATAGCAATTGAACTATTAAAATGACTTGATGTTTATGCTACGCTTATCTATAGGAGTATGTCCACCATATCATTCTCCTAACGATATGATCTTTTTGTTAATAACATCTCAATGTTCATGATAGGGAAACCACAATCATTTATTAACCAACAAGCTAGTATTATAAAGAGGCTTTACTAGGGACTCTATTTTAGTTTACAAATCACACAAGTATTAATGTTTTCTTGTTAATACTATTATAGCATGAATGTAAACATTTATCATAAACATAAAGATATAATAATAACTACATTTATTATTGCCTCTAGGGCATATCTACAACAGAAGATACGGCGTATCTACAGGGTTATCACGTGCACCTGCCCTTCGGACATTGCTCACCATCCGGCACCATAGCGTCCTCCGCGGCACTCGACGCACCACCACCAGCAGCCACCCTCGCCCCAACGACAGTCTCCCCGTCCATGGCTTACACCACAAACGACTCCGAGACCTCCTCCCCTAGACCAGGCTGGAGGTTCGACGTGGCATCAGCAGTCTTCTTTCGACTGTTGGCAGCAGCAGCAGCCACCTTTGCACGATGGAGGTTCGTCGTGGCAACACCAGCAGCAGGAGCCTTGGGGTCACCCTCCCATGCCAAACTACGGGTTTCGCCCACAGCCACAACCACAGGGTATGTGTCTTACAAGATAAGCGTCGAGGCTCAGTTCATGTCAAGTTCTTACATACTTCGTTTTCATGTGCAGGAGCATTCGGAATGCAGGGGTCTATGCCTGGCTATCAGTCGTCTATGTCTGGATCCGCCTAGACTGATCAGGACGCTGATCATAGCACTTAGGATTTCATGACGCAGAGCAATTGGCTGAACATTTTTTAGACTCCCCCTAACCCCACACAGGACTCAGTACGATGAGTACGGGTCGGTGATTCCTCCCCGACAGGTTTGGCCGCCCCACAGGTTCGGTTGGACAACGCCTCCTAACCCACCACCCGAGCGTCGCGGCAGACGACGTCGCTGAGACGACAGACGTATCTATCTATCTATCGGTATATGAGACATATATTTATCTATGTATGAGACATATATTTATCTATATATGAGACATGTCTATCTATGCATGAGACATCTACTTATGTATGGGACATATATTTACCTATATATGAGACACCATTCTATTATTTCACGATTTTTATTCGACAAACTACTCAACATAGCTTGCAACACAGTTCAGCATAACTTGCGGTACATAAATAAGAGTCCTATCTATCCCTAGCATGATGCCTTTCCCTTTCCCTTCGATGATGCCTCGCCCTTTCCCTTTGACGATCCCTCGCACTTGATCTTCTTGGCCTGCGCTTTCTTCTTCTCCTGCCTCTTGTCCCACTCAGCTCTTGCCTTGCTTCCAACGGGTGGCGGCATGAAGATATCATCCTCATCTTCGCTCTCTTCTATCCAGGCCCTACGTGCCGCAACCTGCTCCGTCATGTCAGCTTGACTCTTCTTGGCTTGTGCTTTCTTCTTCTCCTGCCTCTTGTCCCACTCAGCTCTTGTATTGCTTCCAACGGGTGCCGGCATGAAGATATCAACTCCATCTTCGCTCTCTTCTATCCAGGACCAAGGTGCATCAGCCCACTCCATCATGCGACCTTCACTCTTGAAGTTGAGCTTGTCCCACCTTGCCTGGATCCTGATAAGCTCTGCTCATACCTGATTTGGGGTCTTCAGTTTCCACCCTCTCTGATGAAGTACCTTACCAAGCATAACGAGAGCATCAGAGTTCCTTACCACCGTCTAACATTCGGCTGGTTCATCGCCTATCACAACACTTATGGCTAGTTGGAAAAGCTCAATGGACATCTGTGTCGGCCAGGGAAACGCGTCGGTCATAGTGGAGACGATTAGAGGGAAATGCGAGAGCAAAAGGAGAGGAGGGAAATGAGAGAGTAAGAGGAGGAAGAGATGAACTGGGTTAAAAGATACATCCTGTTGCCCGGATTTATAGAGGCACCGAACCGAATAGGCGGGAAAAAGGGTGGGAAGTAGTGGCGGGAAAAAAGGGCGGGAAGTACTGGCGGGAAAAATCGGCAGCGAGTACTGGCTATTTCTTTTGGCTCTTCTTACCCCTTGTTATTACAACAACAAATGTTTACAACAACAACTGCCAAATTATTACAATAACAATGTTTACAACAACAACAAGTGCCAAATTCAAAGTCTATTTCTTTTGGCTCTTCTTACCCCTCGTTTTCTTCTCCTTCACAAGTTTCACACCACACAACAGGTTTATGCTCTTCTTTTTCTTACCATTACCATCTGGCCTCCCCACAGCGATTTTTCCATATATCATAATTTGTGCCATCGAATGTGAACATGTCATTGTGCACTAATCCTCTAGCCGACATCTTTACTCTCAAGGCGGTGAAGCCTAAAATGAGAGACCGGGCTCTGATACCAATTGAAAGGATATGGATGTCGCTTAGAGGGGGGATGAATAGGCGATTAAAACTTTTCCTAGAGTGGCTCAACAAAGGCGGAATAAAACTAGTGTTTACTTTGTTAAGAACAACCTAGAACAACTAAGGTTCACCTATGTGCACAACAACTTATGCTAAGCAATACACGCAACAAAGTGATAGCAAGATATATATTACTTCAAGCACGAAGGCTATCACAATGTAAAGTGCATAAGTAAAGAGCTCGGGTATAGAGATAACCGAGGCACGCGGGGACACCGATATTTTACCGAGTTCCTCCCAACATGGAGTACGTCTCGTTTGGAGAGGGGGTGGTATCAAACCACCAACGCCACAAAAGGCCTCCCTTATTCTCTGGTGAATCTCACCCCAACGGGATCGATCCACGCTTCCACTATCGGTGCACTTGTCGGTGGCAACCGGAACCTCTCACAAGGTTGGGGCACTTCTCCACAACTTAATTGGAGGCTCCCAACAAATGCCACAAAAGGCCACAATGCCACCAAGGCCACAAAATCGTCTAGGGTTCGAAGAACCCAAGAGGGACAAGCTCCACTGAGTAACTCAAACCAAATCCTCCAAGGAGAACACAAACCGATGCACCAAATGCAAATGGCAAGAACACCACAAAGGTGCTCAAATCTCTCACTCTCAAGTTCCAACAAAGCTACTAAAGCTATTGGGGGAACAAGAGAGGAGGAATCAAAGGGAGACACAAAATCCCCCAAAATCTAGATCCCCAAAGACGCACTCACAAAGAGATGAATCGGTTAGGTCAAAACATGGATCTAGATCTCATCTCTCTTCCACTCAAATATGGGCAAGAATCATCGGAGGGAAAAGATTAGGCAAGCTTCAAGATCTACAGCAAGTGTCGACAAAGCTTAGCCTAATAGAAGAGGAAGAAGCTTACAAAACACAAAACGGGCAAAGCTATAAATAGGGCTAGACAAAATCTGCCCGTTGAGGCGTTTTTCCTGGACGGAACGGTAGTACCGAATTACTACCGGATGCGACTGGTACTACCGGATTTAACCGGTAGTACCGCATGCTCCAGGAAAAAAATGAGGCAGCACCGCATGCGCAGAAGGGATCGGCGGCAGAAGAGGAAGCAGCCGGTCAGCAGGGCCACGGTGGGGCCGCAGCAGCACAGCTGCGCGCATGCAGCAGGCCAGCGCCAGCGGGGCCACACGCGGGCGCGCGACCTCGTGCGAGGCAGGCGCACGCGCGGGATTCAACGCGAGGCTGCGGTGGGGCCAGGCAGCGTGCACGCGAGGGAACGTGCAGGCGGCGACAGCGGGGCCCAGCGGGTGGCAGGCGGGCGCAGCGCGCGTGCGAGCGCAAGCGAGCGGGGTCAACGCGGCGAGCAGCGCGCGCGGGGACAGCGGGATCGAACGCTGCAGTCAACGCGGGCGAGCGGCAGCGCAAGCTGGACCAGGAAGCAGCTGGGATGAGAAAATCCTTCCAGGGTCGGCCGGTAGTACCGGCTGTAGGGTTCGCAGCATAGAAAACAAAAAATTTCCTACGATGGGAACTATGTACCAAGATCTATCTACTAGATACAAACAACGGATGGATGTATATCCGTAGAGAACATACCCTTGAAGACTGACAAAGCTTAACGAGTTCAACTCGTGGTTGATGTAGACGATCTCTTGTCGATCTCAAGATCGAGAGGAAGTCCTAGCGCCGCAAAGGAGCAGCGCATCCGTGCTCGCACACACGTACAAGACACCGGGCAACCTCCGCCTCCTCGCTCCAGCGATGCAGCGGAAGCACAACCCTTTCTTGCCGAATAGCCACCAGGAACATGTATCTCGCTAGTCCGAGACCATAGGGGATAAATTCTAGAGGGGGAGAGAGATCCTTCACGAGGAGGTGTGAGAGACAAGTGAGGAGGGGGCTCCTTTTATAGGAGGAGGGGGGAACCCCAAGGGGGTGGCCGGCGCATGGGGGCTGCCCCCTTGCCCTCCCCTCTTCATGTGGGTGGACACTCCACTCACAAAATTCCTTTAAATTCCCTCCACTCAAAAGTCCACTCAAATTCCCATTAAATTTCCACCAAATTTAATGCAAACTCTCAGTAAATAAAACTATTTTATTTTATTCAGAATTTTGTCAATTACTTTAATGACAAACATTCACAAATAACCCCTTGCTAGAATTCCATTTCACATGCATAACCACTTTATGCAATTTCACCCGAAAGCCTGTTTCAGTATCTAGTGAAATAAATTTCTGCGCTTGTTTATTCTTTCGGCATGAAACATTTACTCCAACTGGATGCCGGTGTCCCTTAAGTGTGTCACCCTACGGTTCGCGAATAATGCGGACATGATCGAGACCCTTCTCCGATCAATAATCAGTAGCGGGACCTGGAGATCCATACTGACTCCCACACATTCAACGATGACTTTTCCTGTGATCGTCGGAACCTTTTACGCTTGTATCTTAATCCCTTTGTTTCACGATATATTACATGTCCGAGATTCGATCATCGATATCTCTATACCTAGTTTGATCTCGTTACTGACATGCACTCTTTTCTCGTTCCCGTGATATAACATTCTAGTGATCAAATCACTTGCTTGCAAGCTAACCAATGTGATATCACTGAGAGGGCCCAGAGCATATCTATCCGTCATCGGGATGAAAAAATTCCACTCTTGATCCATGATTCTCAACATAACAGTTTAGTAGCTTTGAAGCCATCTTTATAATCACCCAGTTACGGAGTGACGTTTGATGTCAACAAGAAACTCTTCCGGTGTTAGTGATTGGCATGATCTCATGGTCTAAGGATTAGGACTACTTCATAGTTTGTTTATAGCAATATAAACTCAATGACTTTGATCGTAATGCTATACTTCGGATGAATGTTCATCACACCATTACACTAATGTTGTGATCTCGTTATTAACAACATCCAATGTCTATGATCAGGAAACCGTGATCATCTTGTTAATCAACGAACTAGTTTATGAGAGAGGCATAACTAGGAACTTTATGTTTTTTTATTAAACACACATGTATTAACGTTTTCGTATTAATACAATTATAGCATGCAAAATAAACATCTATCATATACTTGGAATACACATAATAAACATTTTATTATTGCCTCTCAGGGCATATTCCCTTCACCGGCCCACCTGGGCGGTACTACCGGGCCGACCAGTACTACCAGAAAATGGTACCGGGCCAGGCAGAAGATAAACCGTGGCGCTCAGATATGGGCGGTACTACCGCTCGGCCCAGTAAACAGATTCTCTTTTTCTTTTTAAATAAGACCGACAAATATTCAAACGGGTGTAACTTTTGTTTGGTAACTCCGATCGACCCGATTTCAATTGCGTTGGAAAGAGGACGACATGGGCTACCCTATAAAAGGTGAAAATATTGGTTATCACCAAGTGAGAAAGTATCAAGTAGAATAATGTGAGATACCTCACTTGGTGAGAAACCGAAAAGCCGCATAAATCAAAATCGCAACAAGATACAAACGGAAGATCCGATTTTGATGACCAAGAACTTGTTATGGAGATTAACACAAGATCTATATCCTCACATTAATCAAAACAAATAACAACCAAATATGATGATGCAAGTATGCGAAGGTTTGAGCTCTCTCCGAACGATGTGACCGAATTACTCATTCGTGAGCTCCTCTTGATAGTACGGTTATCTATCATAAACCCGGTCTCCCACATAAAACATGTGACCGGCAAAAGGGAAAACCTACCAAGATTATACCTTTGCCTTGAGCATTCCACTTGAGCTCGATGTAGACGATCTTGTCCTTCTCAGGATGGAACGCCTTACATGATTCCTCATCATCGATCCATGATCACCGAGGATGGCAAGCATCAAACATGAGATCTTCTACAGATGGCGCATTTTTAGCTTGCACAACATATCTTCTTCTCATTTCATCGACCTTGAAGCCGACACAAGCTCCAAGCGATGCCAATGGACAATTCCTACAAGTATAACTTAATATACACATTAGTCCGTAAAGATTGTCATTAATTACCAAAACCACACATGGGGGCCCAACATGTTCTTTCAAACATGCTTTGGCTTTTCAGCAGTGTATCTGCACTTGGTAGAGCCAGCTCGGTGTCCAAGTTCTTCAGAGAGTTTGCATCTATTCTTGTTACCTTTTGGGGCCCTTTTTGGCCTGGCATCTTTCTTTCCCTTCTTGCTGCTCCCACCTTTCTCAAACCAAGCCTTGAATCTACTCTGCTTGAGCTTGCCCGCCTTTCTTTTCATCAAAGGAGGACACAAGGAGAACTGATTGTCCACTTCAGGCCACTGTGACTGATCTATAAGTGCTGGAATTGGTGTTCCATATGTAGCCTTGAATTTTTCTACAGAATAATACTCATGCAAATATGGGTGCATATTTAGCTTGTGTTTGGAGGCCAAGAAAAGTATGGCATGCTCACAAGGCTTCCCAGTGTGTTGCCACTCAAGGCATGTGCATTCATGCAATTGAGTGTCAACAACATGCCTCCTGCCAGTCTTTGTATCTCTGACTTCAGCACCCCACAATGAGGATTTCTCAACATGCAAATGTGCAAGATTTCTGCTCCTGTTGACCACCTGCTGCACAACATCGGGAAGCTTATCTCCTTGAAGAACATCACCAAGCCTTCTTCTCAATTCCCACAACCTCATGATCCTGATCTGGTCAACCATGTCATGGACAGACAAGTCTTTTAACTCCTTCACTTTATTGTTGAAACTTTCTGCCAAATTATTGTTGATATGATCACATTTGATGGCAGTGTTAAAACCTGACCTGTACCATAAAAGAGAATGGTAGGTTTCCAACCATGTACAAAACTTGACCCTATCCTCCTTAGAGCATGCCGCCTTAATCTTCTCAAGGTGATATGAATGTGTCTGTCTGGTGTAAGATCTTGTTGCTGGCCACATGCGTCCAAGATCATCTCCTATTAATTTTTTGATCAAATTCATCCACATATGGCCGAAGCACTCCCTCTGCTCAGCATGAGGGAAAACAATCTTCACTGCATTTTCTAAACCTTTACATGCATCTGTGTGCACTGCCAATGGAGAGACTGGCCCTATGCATCTTTTCAACTGCATCATGAACCATGTCCATGATGCCTCTGTCTCAGACTGAAACATGCCAATAGCTACAGGGAACATCCAATTGTGTCCATCTAAAGCATTGCATGCTGCTAGTTGACCATTCCACTTTCCAGTCAAGAAAGATGAGTCTATACTCAAATATGGACGGCACCCTGCTTTGAAGCCATCGATGCAAGGCTTTAAAGCCATGAAGAATTTAGAGAAAAAGACTTTCCCATCAGTTGTTACCTCAGTATCTATCTCCACAACACTGCCAGGTGACCTCTTCTCTACTTCTGCTTTGAAGGTATAAAGCATTTGAAAGGTATTTGCCCAATCACCATATAGCTCTTTCATTGCCCTTTGCTTTGCCTTCCACACTGTAGTATAATTCAGCTTAATGGGGTACTGCTTTTCCAAGTCTATTTTCAGTCTCTTTGCAGTGTTGTTTGGTGTTGTGGCTAAAATGGGCTTGATCTTTTCTGTAACTCATAATTGTGATGTTATCTTTGTAACTGTTTGAGAACTTATAATGCAAGTATGAGGTTTTGGAATTTGATTTACTCTTATTGTCCTTCCATCAGGTTGGCGTCTAGCAGATATATACCACTTGCAAGGCTTGGCACCACCATCATAACCTATGCATTTTGCATAGAATTTCTTTTATCAGTCCACATAGTCTTGGTAGCAAACTCACGTTTGACTGCATATGTCCTGAAACACATCCTGAATTCATCCATGCTTGGAAACAATCTCCCAACTTCAATAACTGGGTCCTCTTTGTCATAAACTGTTACTAGCTCATCATCATGTGCATCATCTACATGAACTGCAACATTTTCCAACAACTCTAGATCTATATCTGCCTCTTCATCTCTTAAATGGTTGTCACCATCATTTGCAGCTTCATCCCTCTTCTTCTCCTTGTCTCTGTCATCTATAGGAATGCCAAAAAGCTTTGCCATTTCAATGTCATCTATTGGTGCAATGACCAAATCAGTCTGGTCATGTATCTCAACTGAATTCCAATCAACAGTTGCAATCCTTTGTGCATTAGCATATGCAGCCTCCCCTTGTGCATTAGCATCATCCTCCACTGTTAACACTTCCAACTCAGTAAGTATAGACATTACTTGCCTTTGTGCAGCCCAATCATCCTTGACCATCTGAGCAGCCAGCTTCGAATAGTCACATTTGCAATCATCAAATCATATCAAAGAAACTTCCTGCTCTGGCCCCCAAACCACACTATCCCCATTTTTTCCACCATTTTCCTCATCGCCTCCTCTTCCATGTTTATTAGCTCTTGGGGATCAACATATTCTAATTCCACCTCCCATTTAACAACCGTGTCTCTCTCAATGAGCTGCGTGCTGCCATCAACTAAAACAGCCCTAGAGGGAAAGAAATTGATGCGAAATTCGAAGGTTTGGCGCGCAACATCGTATCCCCTGTTTTTGGCGGGCACTGTGAGCTAGCGGAAGCGAACAAAGAGCTCAACCTTAGAGAAATTAAGTGCAGAGATACGGGATATACCGATTAGAAGTCCCCTCTTCATGCTCCATCTTGTTCCCCCTCGCCCCATTCAGCACACCCTCGCCTCCACAATCTAGCATCAATGGGCACGCTCAGATCTCACCACTTTCAAATGAGAGAGGAATTAGCTTTCAAATGGCACTCACCACTTTCGCCGTCGAACGAAAGCGCCGCCGCCTAAATGAATTGCCCTACCGCAACTGCCGGAGCCGAGAACGATGGGTGAGGTCCGCCGTCGCCGTCGGGAAAGCTATAGTCAGTGTGACGCGCGCTCTCGGTCGGAAGCGGTTGGTTTGACTGGCTGTCTCAACCGACCGGTTTGGGTTAACCCTAATCTTGGAACAAAGATAAATGTGTCCTTAATGACCGTTTTATTGCCCGTGTGGCCCTGGGCTATTAGGTGTCTCACAAGCGTCGCATGTGAGCTATTCTTTTCAAAAATATCGTGTTCTTTCCAATTCCGCGTAAAAACGTCGCATGTGAGCTATTCTTTTCAAAAATATCGTGTTCCTTCCAATTCCGCGTAAAGACGTCGCATGGAAGCTATAAGCCCATTTTTTCCAACTTTAAAAGGGACGGCCGAGGACTTTGAATTTTTAAAACCAAGCCCCCATCTCCAATCTCCCCGGCCGATCGCTCTCGGACCTCGCGCGTCGCTCGCTCCCAAGGCCAAACCACACCACCAGTTGCCCGGAAATTTCGTCGCTTACTCCGTCGATCGCCTATACCCACAAGCCGGCAGTGTCCCTCCCATGCGCTGCCTTTGACTACCACACGTCCACCACACATGGCGTGTACTACTACATGAGAGCGAGCGTGGGCTGCTAGCTTGCTACAACAGCTCCCGTAGATCGAGGCTCCCGTGCGCGCGTGCGGAAGCGGAAGCGGAAGCGCAAGCGGCCGTTGCGGAGACGAGAAAACTAATCCATGGCGGCGCAGGAGGGCGCGGCTGGGACGGCGAACCCGGTTGTGGTGCGGACCGTGCGGTACGGCGACGTGGGCGACAGCAACTTCGCGCTGCACGGCCGCGCCGTGCCGCTGCTGGTCGGCCTGCTCGCCCTCATCGTCGCCCTCGTCGCCGTCTGCCTCTACCTCCACTGGGCGTGCGGCCGGCGCCGACGCCGCCAACAAGCCGACCTCGAGGCCTCCTCGTCGTCCGCCGCTGCGGCCTCGCCCGGCCTCGACGCCGACGCCATCAGTGGGCTTCCGGTCACACTCTACAGCCCAACGCGTATGACCGGGCAGAAGGGCAGCGGCGGCGAGGAGGAGGAGCGGGAGGCGGAGTGCTCGATATGCATCAGCGCGCTGGCGGCCGGGGACAAGGTGAAGGCGCTCCCTCCCTGCGGCCACTGCTTCCACCCGGACTGCGTCGACGCCTGGCTCCGGTCCCACGACAGCTGCCCGCTCTGCCGCACCCTCCTCCTCCCAAAAGCCGCCGCCGCCGCCAAACCGGACGCTGTCAACGGAAACGACTCCCCGGTGTGATTACTCGTCAACCGCGAAGATAAACCATTCTGTTCGTCCACCATCAACCCGCCCATCGATCGATCTATCTAGTCCTCAAGACGCATGCATGCAGGCAGGCAATTTGTGGGATCAACTTGGTCCGATCAAACCTGCATCCACCCCACATTATGCACAGTGGTCACAGGAACGGCCTACACTACTTTCGCATCAGACTTGCACTCAAGTCTGCAAGTAGTCGACCTGACCTGCAGCCTCACCTCTATACCTTCCCCGACCACGATCTCCTGCACCAAGGACCCGTCCAATCGCATCGCACAACAACTATTGTAAGGGTACGCATGTATGTCCAGTGTGTCAATGTGGGCGCCGATCGACTGAGTCAGAGGAGGACACTTTAGTCAGATTAGTTGCAGCCATGATGGAAGCTGTGCGTAAAGGAAGAGGTAATCTTGCCTGATGCAGGCCTGACGATAGTGCGATGCTGGCTACCTTTTGCCCGGCTGGACCGCCGCTTTCGCTCCCACAGCTACAGCTAGGCCGCACTCTGCCCAGATGCATGAAGCTGCCTGGGCGGGGCAGGCACGTACGCGCCTTTCGCCAGCACGACGGTCCGGCCTCGAGCTAAACGCCGAGAACCATGTAACCCGATCGATCAGCACGTACCGCATTTCAGTACTGTTCGTCCAGGCATGGTGGTGGCTCTCGAGTGATGAGACACACGGTTTTTTGCTTTTGATCCGCCTTTCCCTTTTCAGCTAGCTATCTAGCTCTACTGCTCTAGGAATTGCTGTGCCGTGTGCACCGGTCTCTGTTGTGCGCTAATAATTTATTAGCAAGCTAAGTGATCGGATTAGAAAAAGGATGATGATATGTATGGCTAGTGATATGTATGATCGAGCACTACCCCTCTCGACAGTCGGCCGGAAGGCAGGGTGAGGGGTCCATGTGAAGGTACGGTGCTCGATCTCTTTTCTTTGTCTCAGGCTTATCTCGAGCTCAAAGGGAGCATGCCATGCGAGTGTTGTTGGCTCGATAGCAGAGGCTAGCTCAAACAGAGGGGGTAGATTGCACGTAACGTCGCACCTTATGTGTAGTGCTGAGAATGAAACGAAAAAATGACAAATTAAACTGGGCAATTTACTAGGGAAAATGATTACCATCCCCCGGACGATATCGTCCGGGTCATCTGCCTCACGTCCTGGATAGAAAAAAAAAGACCCGTCTTCAACCTCCAGCCCAGCCCTGTGCGCTGCCCCTCTGGCTGCACCTGTGCTCCGCCTTGCCCAGCCCCCGCCCCGTGCTGCTCCTTCGTCGGCGTGCATCAGCCCACGCCGCTCCTCCGCCGGTGGGCGCCGCCTCCGCGATGGGCCCCCACGAGCTCTTCCCTCCGCGGTGGACGGGGGCACCTGCGCCGTACCCTAGCCCCCTTGGTTCTTCTCCGACGAGTCTACTACTCCTCCTCCGCTTCTAGGCTGCCGGCGTCGAGGACGAGAGGCCTGCTCCCCTACCTCCATGGCCTAGGGTTCATCCATAGACAACCGAGCTTGCTTCCATGGGCATCCAACCTTGCTGCCACGGGCGGCCGTGGTTGCTGCCAGCGGCGACCGAACTTGCTTCCCCGCTCCACCACAACAGGCCCGCCCCGCTGCTGCAAGCTTGGACGTCATGGCCGCCGCTCCTGCAAGTCCTCAAGGCCGCCTACAAAACCTAGCCTCTGATTTTGCTACATTGATATATATATTTTGCTATCTCTGTTTTTTTGTTTTGCTACAATACTATAATTTTTTTGCTACAAGTTCTCTGGCGAGGTCTCCGGCGATGTCAGTTTTTTTGCTACATTAGAAGAACTTTGTTGCTACAACCGTCTTGTGGTTTTGCTACAATAGTGTCAATTTTTTGCTACAAGGTCTCCGGCGAGAGTCATCGGCGAGTTTTTCCGACGATGTCTCCGGCGAAGTCGGTTTTGCTGCATTAGTATAATTTTTTTGCTGCATGGTCTCCGGCGAGGTCTCCGACGAGGTCTCCGGCGAGATGTTCTATTTCTGAAACGAACCGTTTTTTTGCTTCGGAAGCAAAAGCGGGAACATGTGTAGCAAACGCAGGATGATTTGCAGCAAATGGACACGTGTCAGCACGGAAAGCAGGACGATGAGAGCTCCCCATCGTCCGGGGGACGCTTAGCAATGTCCATTTACTAGTACTCTGCGCGTGCTAAAGTTTGCCGTGGCGGGTGTTATGGAGTATGATTGAGTACAACTTTGGTTAGTAATCAGGGATAAGTCCGCGTCAGTTCCGTCATGGAAAGTTGGCCAGAAATGTATCTACACGATTATACACAAGTACTATTAGTGCGATCGAGATGCTTGTACGATTAGTGCGATCGAGATGCATGTATAGTACTTAACACTTGCACGAAAAAATATGCCATGAAGTATGGTTTTTTTTTGCAAGGTAAAGGGAATTATATTAACTAGACAGGTTTGTACAATCAAGAGCTATCGCCTCGGCGATTTCAGGTGGGAAATTTTGCACCCATACTGCGGTTTAAGGAAGTAGAAGATGGCATGATGCGCCTGTACATCATGCTTACAAGATCGGGCTAGTAAAAGATCAAATCATTAATTTGTATCTCGTGATATGCATGAAATTGGTCAAAACATCGATAAATTCAAATCAAATTCCTCCTACTATGAGCCTTGCCACTCAAGTCCTCCCCCAAATTACCATGAAACCTTCATGGATATCCAATCTTATATTTTCTTTCTGTAACCCATGATACAACGAATTTTGGATATAGAGTTATTCACACTTGGAGTATACATCGTTGCCCATATGTAATATTTTTAGAAGCTTTGAAATAGACATTTCAAATGTTTAAAATGAAGAGATACATCTAGGTAGCCCGAGTTCCAAATGCATTTTTTGTCCTGGGAGCTCCTTTCACCAAAAAACAAAATCTCCTTGCGGGTGCTAAAGCTTTTTGTAATATTATGCCGCGAGAGTAGAGGAGGGATTTGTGGCTCCCGAGCTCCAGTGAGCTCGGTATTTGAAAAATTCAAAATTCATATTTTTTGTTTCATAAAAATCCAAAATTTATTTAGGGAATACATATTTGCCGGTTGAATGACCGTGACAGGTTTCAGTATAAAACTCGTTTCGTTTTTGAGCTACAGAATAAACAGATTCCCAGTTGTATATAGTATTAAAAAAATGTATTTCTGTCATAGATTTGTCTTTTGTGTATTTCGCCAAATAAAACATATTTTTGTCTGAAAATTCTTGCGTACCTTCGGAATGTATAAATGTTTGTTTGTGATTTTTGTAAATATTTTTTGGAGTCTTAAAAGTAAACCTGGCCAAATCATGTTCGAGTCAATTGATTAGCGTGTGGGTCGTGTGCTTTGGTTGCTCGGTCCGTTTGGACTTGTGTACGCGGGCGTCAGGAGCGGAGCACGGACGGCATGGCTCGCGATCAAAGCCGAGCGCGCCCAGGTCGCGTGGCAAGGCGAAAGGCTCACATACGTTGGAGCCAGCGGAAAAGGAAAAAGATTAGGGTGTTGGTGCGTCGGCTGCAGCGTTCGTGCGTCGGCCGAAAAAAATCCTGCTGTCTCTATTGGCTCTATTTTCTACCTCCGTCCGTGAGCTGCGAGGATGAGAGAGCTAGCTAGGCTAGCGTCATCACCGACATTGACACTGGACATCGTATGCGTACGATTGCGATTGGACCGGTCGTTGCGTTGGGTTCCTTTGTGGGATGATGAGATGCGTGAGTCGGTCTGTTTGGGCAGGAGATCGTGGGGAGCAGGGGTATAGAGGTGAGGCTGCAGGTCAGGTGGACTACTTGCAAACCTGAGTGCAAGTCTGATGCGAAAGTAGCTAGTGTGCAGCCAGTTAGTGTGACCACTGTGCATAATGGGGTGGATATGCAGGTTCGATCAGACCAAGTTGATCTCGCAAATTGCCTGCCTGCATGCGCTTTTGAAGATAATATACAGATCGATGGGATGGGAGTGATGGTGGAAGAACGGAAGGGTTTATCTAACAGTACTGTAGTGTACTGTCCAAGGCGCGCGTAGGTATTGATGCGGCCGGAAGGATGATGGAAAGTGGCAACGACATCATTACCGTTGAACTGAATATCATTCCTTTGTGTTGAGAAACCAGTAAGCACACGTCTCTCAACTAATAGAAACACCAAGTATCAAATGCAAAGTAGTTGGTGAACATGATTTTGATATACTTGTTAAACGACCGAGCAATGCTTTTTTTTCCAACCGGGCTTTCACCCCTTTCCATTTTCATTAAACGGAAATAACCAAGTTCAAAGTCTGTTGTTACAAGCAAAAAAGGAAAGGGGAAAGGAGAAACGAAAGCGAGTTGGTGCAGTACCAGGAAACCTACTGTAAACGCTCGCCATCGAGACGTCACTGTAGGACAAAAACCTGGTACCACAAATATTCAGTTTCACAGCAGCACGACCATTCAGCAGCAAAAGCATGAGAGCATAAACTACATAAGTCCTCAGGAAGCGACAACAGCTTAAGATAAGAAGAACCACACGCATCAAGGACCGCCTGTGATCATCAGAACAGGAGAAACCCTGGATGCAGATCTGGAATACACCTGAGCCGCCACATGCATCAACTGGGACGCCCCCTGGTTAAGAACCACCTTGTCATCCTCCTTGAGTAAACCTGCCCAATATAAGAGTAAGGAACCAGCAAAAAATAAAATCTCATTAGGAGAATGCATTTTGTGATTTTCAAAAGTGACTTTGTTACGAGTGAGCCAGATGGCCCAGCACAAAGAAGCAATCAGGATCACATAGAATTTTTCATGATGAGGGAGGAAAGAATGAAACCAAGCCATGGCCTGCCAAAAATTATCAGGAACCAGATTAGTCCCCATGGCGGTTCCCAACACCCCCCAAACCACTCTAGCCACAGAGCAGGAGAAGAACAAGTGATCATTTGTTTCCACTTGATTGCAAAAGGAGCAAATAGGAGAACCAGGCCAGTTCCTTTTTTTTTCATATTCTGTCTAGTGAGAAGAGCATCTCTACACATCTGCCACATGAAGATTTGAATTTTAAGAGGGAGTTTAGCTTTCCAAATCCACTTATTATTAGAGCCAGCAAGGTTCCTCTCCAACCACTGATACATAGATTTGGTGGAAAACTTTTTACTTGCAGCAAAATCCCAGTAAACCTTATCATCATCAGGGGAGAGCTGTAAGGATCTAACAACCCCACAAACATGATTCCCATGACTTAAAATAACACCCCGAAGGGATCTCCTAAAAGGAATTGCAAAGTCCATCTCAACACATTTCTTGATGGTAATATTTTGATCCTGACAAATATCAAACAGACTAGAAAACTGCTCAGCAAAAGGTATATTTCCATCAATAGGATCAACCCAAAATCTAGTTAGATTACCATTACCCAAGGAAATTTTCCTTCCAGCCAAATAATTCTTCCTAATCCTTAAAAGAGACTTCCAACAAGGGGAATCAGTACTTTTTTCCACCACAGTGACAACACTATGCCTCTTAAGATACTTAGCTTTAACCAGTTTTTGCCATAGGCCATCAGAAGTATCCAACTTCCACCACCATTTACACAGGAGACTGATGTTTTGCCTTCTTAAATTCTTAACCCCCAGACCACCTTTCTTTTTGGACCTACAAATTCTTTTCCAAGCCACCATGTAATAGCCTTTCTTGATTTTTTTCCCATGCTAAAAAAATGTACATCTGTGTTTATCCAACTTAGCAATGAAAGTTTTGTTTAGAAGGAAGAGGCTCATCACATAAGAAGGAATACTAGATAAACAGGCATTCACCAAAGTTAACCTGCCACCAGAAGAAGTAGAACCCCCAATCCAAGCATCCAACTTGACCACAAATTTAGCATCCACAAAATCCAGATCAGAATTTTTAAGAGCTCGAAAGGTAACAGGAACCCCCAAATATTTCATAGGAAGCAGACTCACTTTGCACCCAAACATGTCAGAATAAAAAGCAGCAACATCATTATCACCCCCAATAGTGAAAACACCTCACTCTTCTGGTAATTGATTTTCAAACCAGACATGAGTTCGAACAAATAAAGAAGCAATTTAAGATTCAGAGCTTTCTCATGATCATGGGACAGACACAGAACAGTGTCATCAGCATATTGCATAATAGCAACACCATTATCAATCAGATCAGGAGCCAAACCCAATAACAGTCCATTTTTTTGAGCCTCAAGAACCATCTTAGTTAAGCATTGAACAGCAGAATTAAACAGAAAAGGAGACAGGGGGTCACCTTGCCTTACCCCTTTGGCACTCTGGAAATAAGGACCATTGGTATTATTTATCTTGATAGAGACAGTACCATTATAGAGAATTTTCTTTAACATATCTCTCCAGAAAAGGTCAAAACCCATAGCTTCATGACACTCCACCAAAAAATTCCAGTTTACTTTGTCAAAAGCTTTTTCAAAGTCCAACTTCAGAATGATTCCCACATGCTTTTTAACATGAGTATGATGCATAATCTCATGCAGAGACATAATCCCATCCACAATACTCCTTTGTTTCATAAAGGCATTTTGATTCACACTAATCAACTTATCCAACAGGGGTTCAACTCTAATGGTAAGAGTCTTAGTGATAAGCTTGTAAATGCATCTGAGAAGACAGATAGGCCTATATTGACTAATCTTATTAGCCTCAGAAATTTTAGGCAACAAAGTAATGGTACCATAGTTCAATCTTTTAACATCAAGGGTACCAGCATAAAAGGCAGTAAAGATTCTCATGATGTCATCCTTAACAATGTCCCAACAATGTTTATAAAACTCAATGGGAATGTTGTCAGGACCAGGAGCTTTATTTTTAGCCATAGACAAAAGAGCCTGTTTAATCTCTTCCTCAGAAAAAGGTTTTTTAAGCTTATTATTGTCTTCCTCAGTAAGTTTCTCATGAGGTCCCCACATATCAAAATTAATAGGAAATAAATTCCCAGGAGCAGGCCCAAAAAGATCTTTGTAATACTCAGTAGCATGATTAAGAATGTTCTCAGTCCCCTCAATATTGACATCATCTTTTGCCATGGAAAGAATAGAGTTTTTCCTTTTTCTCCCATTTGCCACCCTATGAAAATAGCTAGTGTTAGAATCTCCCTCCAGGAGCCACCTAGCATGAGCTTTTTGGTACCAATGGGACTCCTCCTCAGCATACAACTTCATTAATTCAACTAAAATCACAGATTTCCTCATACTAACATCAGAAGGAAGCTCACCATCTTCCTCCAAATTCTCAATAGAAGTCAACTCTTCTTTGAGCTCCATTTTCCTTTTCCTATTGTGCCCAAACAAATTAGAACCCCACCCTTTGAAATACTTCTTGAATCTTTTCAATTTAATATTAAGCACATCAATAGGATCAGAACTGTGGACATTTTTCCTCCAAATTCTATCAACAGAGGGAAGGAACTCCTCATGTTTAAACCAGGAAACATCAAACCTAAATTCTCTCTTGTTATCTGTGAGAGTGGGACTAGAACCAGTATCCAGTAGTAAAGCATTATGATCAGAAATATCTCTGACCAACTTCCTGACAGACACCAGAGGAAAAAGATCTTCCCAATCAGGAGACATCAGGACCCTATCCAACTTTTCAAGAGTGGGGGAGAGATGTTTATTAGACCAAGTGTATTTGCCCCCATGCATAAAAATCTCTCTCAACCCATGAGTGTGAATAATAGAATTAAAAAGATCAGTAGAATGAGAACCAATGAACACAGTATTTTTCTCACCACTGTGCCTCAGCACATTAAAGTCACCACCTAAAATATAGGGCATGAGATTTCCATGACAAAAGGAAGCAAGCTCAGCAAGGAATTCCTCTCTATTTTCCTCCTGTGCAGCTCCATACACCACAATGAGTCCCCAGTTATATTTCCTAACTTTATCCCAAAGGACAAAATGAAGCATATATCTGCCAATCTTAGAAGCATTGACATCAAGAGTCTCAGAATTAATACCACACAGAATACCTCCAGATTTCCCAATAGAAGGAGACCATTTCCAAAAATATTTATTACTAGGGTCAAGTTTCCTAAAGAAGCTCAACTTATAATCCTTCTTCATAGTTTCCTGGATACCAATGAAATCTAAAGAATAACTAGTCATCATATCATTCAGACAAGAGGAAGCACCTTTTTTACCCACTCCCCTAACATTGAAGAAGGCTCCTTTCATCTATATCTATATGGTTTGGATCTATTCCTGACATTTCCACCAGGGTGCAGGGTAGAAATGCCAGCATTCTCCAAATTCTTTTTTGACCTCTAGTCAGGGGTCTAGCAATCCCCACAGTAGGTTTCCTTTTAGCACTCTTTTTTTTCCTACTCTCCACCAGAGTAAAGGAGGAGTCATCAACATCACATGAGTCAGCCCAAGCCATGGACAAAGGAGTACTAACACCAGAATTGTTTTCAATAAATAATTGTTGATGAATGATGTTAGGTTAATTCTTCTCAAGCAAACCATTCCTAGCATGTTCTAGTTCCCTAAGCAGGTTTATAGAAGAAAAATCATTATCAGGAATTGTAACACCCATCATGGATGCTCTGGTAACAATATCACTATCAGATAAGGCAGCAAAAGAATTCCCAACCAAAGGATCAGAATTAAAATGCTCATTACCTTCCAGAGTTCTTTTCTTAGAAACATTGGCCACCTTTTCCATCACATGCACATTTGCTTCAGCTTGGAGTCTCTGACTGAATCTTTCAGTATCCTCAATCACCACTACCTCCTCCATGGAAGCAGAGTCAGGAGATTGCACAGTGTAAGAAGGAAGCCCCTTAGAAGGAGAAGAAGCATCAACAGAAACATCAGTGATGACTGGAAGAGAAGGCCATTCAGCAGTCGACAGATGAATATCTTGAGTCTGGTGAGACAAGGAGCAAGGAACCAGCCATTTGTTTGAAGCAACAGGAGGATCTAGAGGAGCTGAAGCTTCATGTTCCCTAGTCATGGCTTCAATGAGTAATTCATTCCCCATCATATTACTGTCATCATCAGAAATCTGTTCATTCTCCAGCCCTTTTTCTTCAACATCCTGAACTCCATGTTGCCTAACAGAATCAGTCTGGCTGCCAAAAAATTGCTCTCCAGAAGCCTCATCAGTTGCAGTAGCAGTAGCAGTCAAACTTTGGTCCATTCTAGCTCTTTTTGGAGAAGGTGCACTGTTACCTCCAACAGGAATTTTACTTGACTGCTTGGGAGGACCCCCAACCACCACCTTGTCAATCTCAAAGAAGAAATCATAGAAATTGTCCCCCAAACAGCCCTCAGCTTTAGCAGGAAGAAGATCAACATCTCTGCACCCAATAAGCACCCTCACAGATGCAGGCTTATGAAGAGTGGAAGCATCCAGATCTAGAGAAACCCCCACCAAGGATCCCACATAGAAAACAATGGAATCGGTCCTCTTGTCCAAAGGAATGTTGCTTATCCTCACCCAAGCTTTCTGAAGAATTGCTTTAGCACCCACAGAAGCAGTCCAAGTAGATAATCTCACAGTAGCATCAATAGTTTTGAGACGCATAGAAGCCCCATAATAGACAGCCCTTTCAACCTCTCTAGGATTAGGAAAACGCATGATGTATTGATTTGGCCCAATTGGTCTAGCAGTACAACGCCAGCTATCACCAAACACAATGTTGAACTCCATTTCCAGCTCCCTAGCAGTAGCCTGACCCTCAATGACAGAAATGACAACACTACTGGACCTTTCCTTGTTTTGCTTGGAAGTACTAGAATCAGGTATGTAAAAGAAACCCATACTAGGTGATTGGAAAGCACACATCTGAGGGATACATTCCCAAGGAAGAACAGACTGACAAACGTGACTGACATGACCCAACTTCTTACAACGCTCACATCTAGCTGTCGGACAGAGCACAACAAGGTGACCTTTAATTTTGCAATTGGAGCATATAGAATCACTCACAACAGCAGGCGAACCGGATGAGTTGTTCTTCCCAGAAACATCCACCTGCGAGGCAGCCTCTTGACGACGTTGCTCAGACTCCCGAGCAGCAATCTCCCAACGGTCCCCAGAACCAGATCCATGAGGCCCAACACTCGAGGAAGCTTGCGCATCTTCCCGATTCCAAACCAGACGACCCCGACCTCGGTTCGGAGCAAAATTGCCCCGACCCCCAAAACGGCCACCACCTTCTTTCATAGCAGAGGAGGCAGCAACCTGAGCAAAGGATCTAGGATCACCAGCCACCTTTCCTTCCCACCAGCCAAAGGATTCGCCGCCAACCCGATTTGAAGAGGCAGAGGAAGAGGACCATAAATGTCCAAAGAGGAACTCCAGATCTGACTAGGGGGCGGACATCTCGGAGCCATAAATATCATTCACGCTAGGGTTTCCAGGAGAACTAACAGGATCCACCACACAATAGTCGCGACCCCCGCCAGGATCCGGACACGTGTTCATAATGAGACGGTCAGGACAGTTAACGGAGAAACTAACAGAGCTCAACGGATTCGCAACAGTAGCCGTAGGACCCGACCCGAGGATTCCATCTCTCCGAGAATCGTTCATCGCAAACAAACTCCATCGATTCGGCCCAGAAGAGGGAAATCTCAAACGATAATCCTCATCAATCCCCCGAGTATCCAGCACCACATCATGATTTGAGGAATCCACACGCGGAGCCACATGAATCTCAGAGCTCATAGGGAATAGATCAGCAATCGATTGAGGAAAATACGAATGCGAAGAACACAAAATATTCATGAGGGAACCCAAGCTCAGCAAAAGCAAACACCACCGAGAGATAGAGGAACGGCCTCCACACCCCACAAAAAAACGAGAACCCCGAGGAGAGAAACCACCTGGCACCTTCGAGGGGAAAAGCGGAGCGAGAGGGGCGGCGGAGCGAGCGGGAGAGGCGGCGGAGCGAGCGAGAGGGGCGGCGGAGCGATATGTCTAAACAAACATACCGAGAGATCTAATAATTGCTACTCTACGGTTAGATGCAGTTCGAAAAATCCGACCGAGCAATGCTAAGAACCGTTTGACCCAAATATTGAGATCTGTGCAAGTATAAAATATTGACAAGATGTCGATATAACGTGCATCAATATCGACTAATAGATAAGCAAGTGTAAGTTGATTATTGAACTATATCTTCACTCACTTTGCTTAAGGGCTAAGTTTGCACAAAACCAACAAAACCACTAAAAAGGCTGTAGGAGTATGAGACTTACTGTTTAGAGAAAACGCACTACTGTGCCTATGAAAGTGAATTCTTTGCCAAACCTTATACGGAGTAGTTGGTACTTTCCGATAAGTGGGCCTCTTTCTTGCAAAACCACGATGATGATGTTGGACTCGGGCCAACTCCAAACTGCAAAAGACGATGACCTTGAAACTTCTTGATGCAGCTTACAATTTTAAAAATGGCCTCTATTCTTCATGTTTATGTCAATTTCTTTGAACCCCGTGTACTATTTTCCTTGGTTTAAAAAGTTAGCATTTTTAATAATAAATAATATATATTTAATAGTTTACTAGAATTCTTAAAAAAGGGGAATCATCCTTTGTACATGAAAAAATGGTTGCTTTTTAGCAAAGGATCCAACTTTATTAAACAAGTTAGCCAAGTTACACCGGACCAATAAAGTGAAACACACATCAAACAAATATCCATGATAAAACTAGAATAATATAGAAAATTAGCCCCAAGTTTATGGGATTGGTTAAATCTTTGTTATACAAAGGATCTGTTGGTGTGATAATTAATGAGACCAATAGTGAATTTTTTAAAAATGGTAGGGGTGGAGGTTTCAAGCAAGGAGATATTGCCTCTCTTATGTTCTTTAATTTTTTGGCTGGTGTATTCTGTAGGATGCTTGTGAAAGCTTTCTAGAAATGCATAGATTTAAGGGTTGTTGAAATCGTTATGTCCATCCGTTATAATCAGTATTGAATGTACCAACGACACATTATTTATAAAGAAGATCCCCAACCAATGATTTATAAGGTAGCAAAAGGTTGGGGGTGGTGAGGAAAGTTGGTTTCTTATAAAGCTAAGCTTATTCCTATCAAAGCTGGTTTGCTAGTATTCTAGCTACTTGCTTAGTGTTATCAAATTTTCTAAGTGGGATATCACAGTTATAAACTCCTAGATAGCTCAGTTCTTATGGGACAATTAAGAAGGACATCATAAGTTTTTTTTTTTTGAGGATAATGAAGGACATCATAAGTACCACCAACCATCATAAGCTCAGTTCTTAAGGTAGGCACGAAAGGCCCACCTTGAAGGAACACACCTGCACTGTGCTCCCTGGTGCCAATGAGCCCAGCTCCCCTCCGGGGCGAGACACCGCCCATTTCGTCGCACCCAGCTAGACAAAGTCTTAAATGGTGCCCATCGTGGCTTGCCACTAGTGTACAGAAACCAAGGCCCAATTACAGCTACGCTCGTAGGAGGCGAAATCGAATTGGGCGTTGCCTTTGTACGCGCGAGAAGGCAGAGCACGCACTGCGGGGTGGCCGGCGGGACATATCTGGCAAAGCGTGATACGTCTGACCCGATTATCTAGTGCTAAACCTTCTCAAATCTTCCTGGCGCTGCCGGTCCCTCCCCTGCCGTCCGGGGTCCAGAGAGCACGCCACGATTCCCGTAACCACGGCGCCGACTCCACGTACCCCTGACACGCGTTCGCCGAGCACCGCGCTCCCGACGCCGCTCTCCTCCTTATTAAAACCCCGCGACCACGCGGCGACCCCTCCACCTCACTCGTCCCACGTACGTCAGTTTCGCACCAAACTAGCTGTAGAACAATCCAAGCAAGCATCGTCCCAGTGTCCATCAGCCAAGCAGCAGCCATGGCGCAGGAGAGCCTGAGGCTGGTGTGCCCGCCGGTGGCGGCGCACGAGGGGCGGCTGCCGCGGCAGTACACGCTGGAGGGGCAGGGCGCGAAGAAGGACATGTCGCCGCCGCTGGAGTGGTACGGCGTGCCGGACGGCACCCGCTCGCTGGCGCTGGTGGTGCAGGACATCGACGCGCCGGAACCGGGGGGACCCATCGTGCCCTGGACGCACTGGGTGGTCGCCAACATCTCCCCCGAGACCAAGGGCCTCCCCGAGGGGTTCTCAGGCGCCGGGGGCAACGCGCGCGGCGACAACGGCGTCCAGGAGGGGATCAACGACTGGAAGCAGCCCGGCTGGCGCGGGCCCGTGCCGGACTCGCAGGGCCACCGCATCCAGTTCAGGCTCTACGCGCTCGACGACGTGCTCAGCCTCGGCAACAAGGCGAGTGCACCTACAGCAGCAGCTTTGAACTGCAGAGACTCTGTTCTGGACTCTTAACGTGTGATGAGTACTGATTAGCTGTGATTTTGTTGTCTGTAGGTGACTGTGGATAAGGTGATGGAGGCCATCGACGGGCACGTGCTGGGGGAGGCAGAGCTCACGGCCGTGTTCATGGGGTAGACTCTGTCACTCTGGAGTTTGACAACCGTGTCTGTGTGTGTCTGACCTGGTGCTTGTTACCTCCTGCAAATTGTGTGTGGCCTGTTCCGTAGTGTGCCTTGTATACACATGAGAACGTCTGGCCTTGTAATTTTTATCCAATAAAATAAGTGACACCTTCTCAGCACTAGTGTTCAATAGATCTGTGTGTTTCTAACCCATTAAGCTGCCCGTATTAGAGATTCTATTCATTATTACTTCCATTCACGACATAAAGCACCAGTGGTCTAGTGGTAGAATAGTACCCTGCCACGGTACAGACCCGGGTTCGATTCCCGGCTGGTGCAGGTTTGTTTTTGTTTTTCGAGATTACGCCCATGTCGTGCGTAGAACCGAGTTCAGTATGTACGTTTTTATACTGTTTCTGAAGAACGGAGTCACGGATCGTCGGTGTACTAAAAACAACAAACTCACAGCAGCAGACATCGAATCGAAGATCGACGTTTGTGTACTTCTTCATTGTTTGAGCTGTGCGCCAACTCCATCTGATCATCCTGCACGCACATTAGCAGATATCGCCACCAATATATGTCACAAAAAGGCAAGATTACATCAGAAATCTACTACACCATCTCACACCCTGCAGTTAAAAGCATCACTACTCTTCCTACAGTCGAAACTAAACACCAAAACTAGCAGTACAGGCCGGGCACAGCGACGTCCTGGATCGATCGATCCTGCTACAAGCCTACAACTGGATGGTGACGCCCCGGGCGCCCATGCCGGCGAGCCGCTGCTCCGCGGTACCCATCTCCCTCTCCCCACCAGCGCCTCCCCTCGACACATCATGCCGCGTCGCGTCAAACTTCTCGCCGTCGCCCCAGAGCGCGTACGCCTCCTCCCCGTGCGCGGCGTCGTCGCCGATCATGAGCTGGTCGTCGGGCATCCGGAGCGGGATGAACAGCCCGATGCCGAGCAGGATGAGCGTGGTGACCACGAGGTTCCAGGCGATGACGAACGCGGCCCCGGCCAGCTGCTTGCCGACCTGCCCGATGCCGCCGCCGTAGAAGGCGCCCCGGGCGCCCGGCACGGGGGACTCCATCGCCATGAGCTCCGGGGTGGCCAGCAGCCCCGTGAGGACGCCGCCCAGGAGCCCCGCCACGGCGTGCGTGTGGAAGACGGCCAGCGTGTCGTCGACTCTCATCAGCAGCGTGGACTTCTTGTGCAGGATCATCATGCTGAACCACGGCACGCTCCCCGCGCACATGCCCATGATCACCGCCGCCCACGTCTGCACCAGCCCTGTTGTAAAAAAGTTACGTGTCAGAAAACTATGCTCTTGGCTGGCAGCCACGAACTTTAGTTTGTTGTTAGTGTTCTTGACAGAGTATATTTTTTGAATTCAGATCAACTTTCTGTCGATGTCAGCTCCAATAAACAAGAACACGACTTTTCCGCTGCCCTAATTTGACTTTCTGCCGCTAGTACTATTACACAACAAGCATTTGATTGATTTATTGTCACCTGACATTTCCTTTTCTAATCCACGATACTACTACTATTGCGAATCAAAACCCAAATTAACTAGGCCGATCCATCGGTCCCTGTGACCCGTACGGGCAAGTAGGAGACGTTGTGGTGTCCGTACATACCTGCGCCGGGTGTGATGCAGACGAGTCCGGTCATCATGCCCTGGACGGCGCCGATGACGGACGGCTTGCCGAAGAAGATGACGTCGAGGCAGGTCCACGTGAGCAGGCTGGTGGCGGCGCTGACGTTGGTGTTGAGCACGGCTATGGACGCGGTGATGTTGGCGGCGTAGGGCGCGCCGCCGTTGAACCCGGCCCACCCCATCCACAGCAGCCCGCCGCCGGCGATCATCAGCAGGATGTTGTTCGGGGAGAACCGCTCGCGGTCGCTCTTCAGCCTCGGGCCCACCTGCCAGGGAGCCACAGTATACAGGGTTAGTGATCAGTCAGCGATCGCGTGCAAATCGAGTAGCAGTTCGGCACTACTTGGTTTAACACCAAGAAAGTTAAACTAAATTCAAAAACTAGATCTACTTAATCTGTAACTAGTCTTTTTCTTTGAAATGAAATTCATGGCTAGCCATAACCGAGTTGCGGAATTTGACACCATTTGGATAACAAGCGCCACGGGGATATTTGTAGACGTAAATTTCGACCCATCGTGATCAGATATTAAATTTGGACCTGCTGCTCCAAGACGACATAGCGATGGAGACCTTGAACAGCAGCATCCACCACATCCAGAGTCTTCGGTGTTGCCATGACCGACGCACGCAGCCCACGAGCTTAGCCGAAGCTAACGACATGGTCCAGCTCGTTCACACGTTCCATGAGCTACTAAAGGGATTTTTCTTCCTAGACCCCTTTTTTGGGTGTGATTGCGCGGCTATCAACCGAATACTTTCTAACATGTGACTGCCCAAATAAAGAAGAAAGGAAATGGAAATCTGTATCACTGCTCGTTGGAGACAAATTAGTTCTTTCCAAGATGACTTACTTTTAGAAACCTTCCAAGGTTTTACTTTGAACACATGCGAAGAACTAATTCCAATCCAGACTATAGAGTACAGATTGTACAGATGTACCAGTACTTTATTGCGTGTTTGTCTTGCGGTTGCGGCAGTCATGCAATTATCCTTACGGTGACATCGGCAGCATGGCACTCCAACGAGGAATCCACGTTGGTGTGCAGCCGGGTCAAACTACTCGATCGATCGGCTAGCAAGCGAGCACCACCACCACCTAACACGTCGCCGCCGTTCCGACCAGGACATTTGACCCAAAAATGGGGGAAAAAAGACCATAGTACAGTAGTAGTACATACCCAGTAGGCGGCGGTGAAGCCGGCGATGCCGGAGGAGAGGTGGATGACGTAACCGCCGGAGTAGTCAATAACGCCCCAGTGGTACAGAAACCCGCCGCCCCAGAGGCTGAACGCGCCCACGGTGTAGGACAGCATCAGCCAGAGCGGGGTGAAGGCCATCCAGGCCTTGATGTTCATCCGCCCCAGCACGGAGCCCGCCAGCAGGATGAGCGTGATGGCGGCGAACTCGAACTGGAACAGCACCAGCGTCGCCTCCGGGTACAGGGGCTCCGTCGCGGGGGTCCCCCCGCCGGGCGCCGCCGTCGCCGACAGCTTCGCGCGGCCGACGAGGTATCCCTGCGAGAGCGCCACGCCGGCTTTGCCCCAGAAGGGGAGCAGCCGCTCCCCGAAGGCCATGCGGAAGCCGACGAGGACCCAGACCAGCAGCGAGGAGGCGTAGGCGTAGAGCGCCATGAAGGCGGAGTTGACCGCCCACTTCTTCTTCACGATGCTGCCGTAGAGGACGACGAGGCCTGGCATGGACTGGATCCCCACCAACGTCGCCGCCGTCAGCTGCCAAGCGTTGTCGCCCTTGTTCAGCCACTCGGGGACCGCCGGGAGGTCCGCGCCGTACGCGCCGGCGGCCATCTTGGCGGCGCCTTTGCGGAGGAGGCGCGGGTTTAATCGGTCTGATGGCCGGGGCGGGGCGCTGCTTGGGCTTGGGCAGGCGTCGAGGCCGCGCGCGCGCGTTTAATAGGTTCGTTCGTTCGTTCACCGAGGGAGCAAGTTGAAACCGTTTAATAGGATCGATCATCCATCTGTCAGTCGTGTCACTTGCACCAGGGCGCTGGTCCCACGCGTCATTGTCAGACCATATGAGATTTTCTAGTACCACGTATATTTCTTACCTGATCTTCTCAGCATTGGCGTACTGTTTGGGTTGTGACCAATTGCACGAATTTCCAATCGATAAAAGTGGTTAGGAGTGATGGGCATGAAGCAGCCGATGATCGAGTGGGGACAGGATCCAGTCTCCGGGTCAACCCGGGCAGCCACGAACGGCCGATTGGATGTGGCGTGTTGCGTGATGCACTTTTCATTCCTTAATTAACTATATCGGTCTTGTACACTAAATAAAACCATTTCGTTAATCTTCTCCCTCCCGATGTGATTGTGACATGACACGTCTCTGCTGATATTTCTCCTCAGGAAATACAGCGAAGTCGTTTCTTTTCACGGTTTCTGGTTTTGTCCGTACCAGCGCGTGCCCATTTATTTCGTCAACTCCTGGATGTTGGTCGCCAAGATTCTCAGGAAAATACAAGGCGAGGGAGACTTTGGAGTCAGAATGGGAGGGAGCTGGGACGGTGGCTCGTCGTCGACGACCTCGACCGAGAAGATTTTGACGAGGAGGGGCCGGTACCACCCACGTCGAGCTTCTCAGAATCTGCACAAGGAGTTGGCGAGAAGTTCAGCAATCAGCTGACGACGATTGCACCCTCGCGATTGGTTTGCTCGTATGGACTCCAAACACGTCCGGGTGGACTAAATTTGGGCCCATTGGATGCCTCTTTGCGACCCGCGTATCACTTAAAGCACCACGAAAAAAATGTCGAATCCATCGTTTTCATCAAGCCACCCTCGTCACGTGTATTTTGACAATCCCGCGTATGAGCAGCCACAAACTATGGAGATGACGCGAGCTTTCGTGGTGTAGCGAAAATATGGCGGGAATTTTTTTGCCGCTCACCTAAAATCACCAAAATATTTAGACGTGGCACTGTCACTGCCGAACTTCAAATCCACCCCCCCCCCCCCTTCTCCTCGAGCTCTTCCCCCTTTCGAGATCCATAGCCATGGCGGGAGTTTTTTATCGGCTTGCTCCATGAGCTCGGCGGTGGTTGTCAACGACATGCCTTTTTCATCTTCCACAAGTTGTATAGTGATGAATCCTCTTCTGGTGTCGGTAAGAAGCATCTAACCCTTCATGTGGTCATTTAGATCTGTAAGAATGTGTGCGTAGATCTGTATGGATCTGATGGTGCTAGTTGGTACTAATTGACCGATTTGGGTCATATGCAACCCATATTCATGCTTACCGTAGTTGGGATTTGTGATGCTTGAGATTTTTGTTCCATGCTTAAGGTGTTAGCTCTATTGCAGGTCATCATGCCTTCTTCTCCCTCGAGCACGGCGTCAGTGGTCCTTCCATCTTCTCTGTCGAAAACGACGATGGTGGTCATGACGGCTTCTTCGTAGAGCACGATGATGGTTAATGTCAGCGTTCTATCGGCGTCCCCCTCTTCCATGGCTTCTGTGCTAAATCCTCCTCCTTTGGCTATAAGAACCTCTTTCCCTTGATGTTGTACCTTAGAACATTGATTGTAGAACATGTGCAGCCGATTTTCATGTTTAGTTCAATTCTTAATGTGTTAGCTCTATTGCAGGACATCATGCCTTCTCTTTCTCGTTCTCCCAGTCTGTCTGCTCCCTCAATGGAGCCTGCCTTGTCTTGGATGTTGTCTGACAAAGCAATTCATGTTCAAGCTAAATATATACCCAAACCTCCAATGGTGTGAGAACTATCTTTGTCAGAGTTCGTCATGAAAAGAATATGTGAGCTCGTCAACAACGAGATCGACTATTATCGAGGAACCAAATAAAAGCACCTACAAAGTGTCTTCGATGTTGTTCTTAATTTCACAAGCATTACAATAAATCCAACTTAGATTTACAACCACTCGAGAAAGTGGAGACTGAAGTGGGTCGTGGTGTGCAAGGTTAGCATGTTGAAGGAGTGACATGGTGCAAAGATACGACACCCCTGATGTTGATGATGACAAATTGATTGCATACCTCATGGTTAAATAGCATATTTCTGCTTTATTAGTTCACTTGTTCACACCCTTGATAGTGAGTTGAAGTAACACAGCGTATTCTAAATATTAGGATCAGCCGAAGCACAATGAGTTCTTGGACAAGCCCATAGTAACTACGCGCAGATGAAAATGATCTTTGAGCTTAGGTATGTGAGTAATGAGGCCCTCTTCTTTCCGCGCCTATTGATGAAAGTAATTAACTACCTTGCGGATATCAAGGCCCATGGTAGTAGATATGTTGGGATGACAAGAGGAGAGAGTAGTAGGATCTTGCTTAGGACATGGTTGCGCAAGCACTACTACTAGCGTTAATAATTTGTTGTTGTCCGATGGTGGTCCTGATCTGTTGAGGTCATGCATATTTTAGGAATTATTCCAATATAAACTCCACTAGGTGGGATTGTAATATTTTCGGAGGTGGTATATGCTAACCTCTTCGATGACGAACTTGTGATGCATCACAAGGTGTAGTTTTTTTGGTCAATTCGTGGTGCATCAGTAATTACGGTAACTGATAGTTCGGGTGGAACTGCCTTGTACCACCTCCTTATGATGATTTTTTTATCTAAACTCATTATTCTGTCAAAAATATTGAATGCTATATGTGGGGGATAACATCCACTAGGCTGAACTGTCACCACACTGTTCTATAGCCTCGTCCTTGCCATCGCCTACGGCTGCGTCATCGCCATCGAGCTCTTCTACGGGCAGGTCTTTTGTTGCCATTGTGGCATCCCGACCGCGAGCCATGGAGGGCTCACTGTCGCATGGCTCCGAGTTGGATTGTACGTTCAACTTGGATTACCTTCGTCGGGGTTACAAATATCTTTGGATGGTCATGGAAGGGCGGTTGCGTGCTTCTACATCATCTTACCTGGTGGAGCAAGCAAATGATGACCATGTGCAAGAGCTGGACAGGTGGGGTTGGATATTGGTGACCATGCAGATACCATGTCGAGGCTGGTCCAGGTGGGGCTGGCCAACGGTGTCCTGGCACATGGGTCGGCCCAAGAGGGGCGAGACGGAGCCCATGAGCTTCCAGCGGCCCGGATGGGGCTAACTGAGGAAGATCATGTGCTGGCCTCCATGGCGTACTTGTCGACAATACCACGACAGTCGTGGGACAATACCAACAACTATGCATGAAACAATAAAAGTGAAGTGTCTAGACAGACCTGAGCTTTTTATTGATGAAGAAGGGGATGCCCAAGGCATCCCCAAGCTTTGATGCTTGTACCTCTTGGATATTTATTGGGGCTACACCATGGTGGCATCCCCAAGCTTGAGCTTTTGTCCATCCTTCATCTCATTGCATCATTCTCTCTCTACACCTGAAAATTTTCCTTCGTACAAAACTTCACACAATCTTCATTAGCAACATTAGCTTATTCAAAAGATATTAGACTGTGGGCAAAGCTTTAGAACAGCTAGGCTTTTCACTAAAAACACAAGCTACTGAAGTAACTCCCTCAAAGAAACTCAATTTACCTGAAGAGAGATTAAAAAGGAATCAATAAGAAGCAAATGCAAATAATGGCAGAAATCTGTCAAAACAGACCAGCAGGTAGAAACAATTTTTTCGAACATCTTATGTTGCGCAAATCAAAAAGTGTTGAACTAACGAAAGTTATCCAACATACTGGGGCATTTATTCGTAAATTTTGAGCTCAATCCGAGTTACAGAGCCTCCTCACGATTTTTTTTGGTGGAGGACAGAAATCTGTTTCGAGACAGCAACTCCCCAAATCTTAGTTCCCTCTCATTAGAGGTCATTCTTGGTACAAAAAGCAAACAAAAAGGATAAGGAGAGGTAATTACAGTAGTAATAACTTCCAAGACTCAAGGAAACTCTTGGGTTATCTTCCAACAAGTACTTTTATTTAACGTCTTTAAGTTAGGCACAAGAAGCAAGAAGAATCAAGTATTTTCAAATGAAGAAGCATTAACATTCATACTTGCAAAATCTTCAACTATGAAAGGTATCTCATCCAAATGGGTTTTGGAGGATCTTTTATAATCTCTCTTTGTTCTACTACCTTCATCAAAAATATTTTCAGGGGCAATCCAATCGAAGTTATTTTCAAAGGCTTCATGCATTCCAACAAGCTTATAGGGTATGGGTATATTGAATTCCTCTCTAGGCTTAGTTTTATCAGAAATACCCACAACAACTATACTTAAACCTAGCATATTGAAACGTTCAAAAACCTTTTTGGCTTCCCTAGAAACATCATGGAATTCTTTTGATAAAGTTTTAAGGATGAATTCCCTTTTTTCAACATTTTTCTCTTATTTTAGTTTTAGGAATAAGAATTGTATGAAGGGGTTAAGGCTAACAAACCTAGCCTCCAACATATGAACTAAAGAAGCTGCATCAATCTCATAATTAGGAGCAAGCTCTGCTATAGATTTATCCTCAATATCCTCATGCTTGCTAACATAATTAAAGAATTCTTCAATATTAACTTTCCCAATTATGGAACCACTACCTATTGCAAGATTTTTCAGAGCGAACTTGGGAAACAACATGGTGAGCTAGAGCAATGACTAATTTTGTGTGTGTTTTTGAATAAGGCAAGCAAACCAAGTTAGACTAATTTTTTGGGTTTTTTGAAAAGAGGCAAACAAAACCAAGCAAAAGAAACAAAGCAAACTAAAAACAAAGTAAAGAGAAAGGAAGTGAAGGACTCCCCTAGTGAAGACGTCCTTAGCCTCCCCGGCAAACGGCGCCAGGAAACTTGTTGATGACTCCTTGATGGCGCCAGAAAACTTGGTGGCTGATGTGGAGTCTTGTTGGGAACCCCCAAGAGCAAGGTGTGAAGAGTACATCAGCAAGTTTTCCCTCAGTTGAGACCGAGGTTATCAAACCAGTAGGAGGAAGGAAACGTCACACAGGTGTTGCAGGCAACACGGAGACCCGCACAACACAAACTCAAGACTTTGCCCCAACGAATCAGTGAGGTTGTCAAGCTCACCGGTTTGCTGTAACAAAGGATTAAACGTATGGGGTGGAAGGTAATGGTTTGCAGCAAGTAAACAAGTAACAGTGGAAGATGTATCGATGGTAAAGATTGGACCGGGGTCCATAGTTCACTAGAGGTGCTCTCCTTAGATAAACAACATGGCATGCATGGTAAACAAATTACAGCAGGGCAATTAACAGGAACTGAGCAAAGGCATAACAATGCAATTACTAGCTAGAACGATCCTATGAAGTTGATTGGACAATACAACAATATACATAAACCGTAGTCCAACTGCATCTATAACTAGAAGTCCACCTTCAGGTTATCATCCGAACCCCCTCCAGTATTAAGTTGCAAGCAACAGACAACTGCTTTAAGCAAAGTGTGTAAGGTAAACAGTCCACATGTTCCATGAACAAGAGACCGTTGTTTTCTCCCTAGTAGCAACAACACATCTACAACCGAAGAGATTTCTGTCACTTCCCTTAGAAACTAGAGGCATGAACCCACTATCGAGCATAAATACTCCCTCTTGGAGTCACTAGCAACTACTTGGCCAAGATAACCACTAGCAACGGAGAGCATGCAAGATCACAAACAACACAGACATGATAGAATCATAAAGATAGAACCATTAATCAAACCAACATAATAATCTCAATATCCATTGGATCTCCGCAAACACAACATGCATGATTACAGATAGATTAGATCTTGATCATGAACGGAGCTCACAAGATCTATACATGAAAGCACAAAGGAGGAGATACAACCATCTAGGTACTACATGGACCCATAGTCCAAGGTGGAACTACTCACAAATCATACCAGAGAGAAGGCCTCCGGGATGATCTCCCCTCCCGCAGGGTGCCGGGAAGAACTTCAGATCCCCCCTCCCCGATCTAGGGACGATGGTGGCGGCGGCTACAGACGGTTTCGTGGATTTCTGATCGGGTCCCGAGAGTTTCTGCATCGGGGGCTTCTTATAGGCGAAGGGGCAAGTCCGGGAGGCGACCAGGGTCGCCAAACCCTACCTAGGCGTGGGTCCACCTGACCCCGTGCCTGGGGTGGGTATGGCCCCCCTGGCCAGCCCCTCCGGCTCTCCTCTGGACTTCTTGTTCCCCACGGAAAGTTATTGACTTTGTCCTTCGTCCCGTCCAATTTCGATAATATTTCTTTACTAACTTTTCTGAAACCAAAAACAGCAGAAAACAGGCATCTGGCACTGTTGCAACTTGTTAATAGGTTAGTACAAGAAAACATGTAAAAATCACCTCAAAGTGTAGACAAGTAAAGCAAAGTAGAAACAAAACAAGCATGGAGAATCAAAAATTATAGATACGTTTCCAACGTATCAGTGTGGCACACTTCTCCGGCATACGCTTAGGAGGAAACAAGCCACTGGGAACCTCACTCTCGATCAGATGGTTAATACTGTTAACAGTTTTGCCGCTGTAGATGAGGTGGCCAGGCTGGTCCCATCGCCTTACCCGGACCACCGCCACCCAATGGCCCAGCTTCCTCAACATCGTCCTCTGCCATCGAAGAGGCTCCTATGAAGGCGGCGTACGATGAGCGGTGTCTCTTGGATCCCTACTTCAAGTCCTTGCGCTACGACTGCACCGACTCTGGCATGTCTCACCGCTGGGCCATGATCCAGCAAGTCTGCAACAAGTGGCACATGGTCGTCGAGGAGGTGCGCCACGTCCATGTCAACGAAACCAACTACGATGATCAGGTAAGCAACCCCCATCGTCGCCTGCTCCTGCCGTTCAAAATTTGTGTTTGATTGTTGGTATTGTTCATAGATGCGCGCCATGATTGCCACCTACCGTGAGGACAACAATGACAATGAGTTCAAGTTCATCCACGTCTTTGCACGGATCGAGGCATGTGACAAGTGGGAGGATACGAGGACCGCTCTCACCAAGGCCAAGGCCACCTCCTACGACCCAGGAGCGGCGCCATCGGCGGCCTCAGAGGGTCGACCAGTTGGCCACAAGAAGGCCAAGGCCCTAAGGGACGTGGCGCCTACCATCGAGAAACTGCACTCTTCCATCCTGGCCTGCATGGCCGTCGCAGCCGCGCACGCCGCCGTGAGGGCAGAGCAGGCCACTAGGATGGAGAAGATCAGCGCGGCAAGGTGGGTGTCGGTCATCCAGCGGCAGGACATCAAGCTCGACCTCATCAAGGCCAACGTGGTGGCAAAGAAGGGGAGGGAGGACTTGGCGATCTTGATGGTCGACACGAAGGACATGGACGACGAGGTGAAGGCGTGGTGTGTTGATCAGCACACCTTGATCCTCTCTGAGAGCCGAGCGGCCGTACCAGTACCCTGACACCGGCGGATGAGACCGCCCCGATCAGCACCCAGACCAGCAGCATTGTGCCGCCGCCGGCAACCCCGGAGGTGCCTCCTATCGCATCCGATGATCTCATTTGATTTTCGTGTTCCTCGCATGTTTATTTTGAGCGATTGACTTGTATTCCGGTTAATTGCGGCAGTTGCATCGCCTGAACTATGTTGTGCTCGGTGATGGCACAACTATATTTAATTTCCAATGAACTTTTGAATGTTTGAATTTACAATTGTGATTTGTGGGAGGGGGGCTGTTTGGGGGCGTCAGCTGGGAGGCGGTGACCCCCGATAGGAGGCACCTGCGCCGGCGCCCCCCAATAAGGCCAAACGCCAGTGTTGGGGGGGGAGAGGGGGGTTGAGTGGAGATGCTCTCAATAGTTTGCTATTTTTTTAAATAATACTTTTTCTAAATTATTTTCACAAATAATACACGAATTGAAAATTTTGCAATTCTAGCACGTTATCAGTAGTTGAAAAGCCGAGCAGGACTCGTCTGCTTTTAAAAAGCCGACCATGACTCGTCTGCTTTTAAAAAGCTGATTAGTCTTGTCTTCTTTTAAAAAGCTGACTAGTCCCGCCTACGTGTCGGCATTTCAAAAGCAGACATGATTAGTCTACTTTTGAAAAGCGGACGAGTCCCGATCAGCTTTTCAAATGCCGACACCGCGCTAGAATGTAAAAAAAATCGTGTATTATTTTGAAAATGATTCAAAAAACGTATTATTTTTAAAAAAATAGCCAATAGTTTGGGCTGCAACCAAACACCGGGTAATTGCATTTGTCTTCCCAGGAACGTAGCAATGTAGTCAACCAAACACCGCAAGAAATTGGTTTCTGGCCAACCAAACAAAGTGTTGACAACATGGAGCAGATGCCATATTTCCCTGGCCATGCGCAGACGGGAGCCCTAAACTAAGCCGAGGCAACCAATCGTACCTTTAGGAATCAAAGAGTTGTACTCCTAGTTTAAAAACGGTATATGCTTGGGCAAATAGAATTCTGAGGACGAGCTCAAACGTGGCCTAGTTGTAGCGCCAACCATAGCGTAGGCCTAAGGGTCGATGCTCCCCAATCAGGAGTCAGAGACCAGCTGTGATGACGCCCCGTTTGACACCTTGGATCCTGTTCCTGGGCGGCTGCAGTGCACCTGAAAAACTAGCTGGAGCAGCGGCAATATTCTTACCCCGAATCCCCAGGCTCCGTAAGAGCCATGACAACATCCAGAAGAATAGAACAAGAACCGAAGAAGCTCCACGAATTGGAGGCCATATTCGATCAACTACTTTTTGGTTTCGAACAAGTTGCGCATCGTGAACAGTTTTCTACTAGCTGCAACTTGAACTTATACAACAGCAGGTAGCTATAAGCCTATAAGCCTATGTATATCCTTCAATAGCTGGTGAAGCACATGAGTGCACGTTAAGACAACAGTAACCAGTTCCAGTTTTGTGTCTGTATATTTTATGGAGCACTAATCCAGATGGTCAGGTACAGCAGGACACTTACCGGGCAAGCTGAGGAGCTGGGAGACATGTCCATCATGCAGCTGCCTGAGATAAACTTCTGCTGTTTACCACATCAAAGGAGTCAAATTTCAGTGTCAGTCAGCAGTAGTAAGTTAGACATAGATGAAAAACCTTCTGTCCCTGTGTCCAGGGACAAGAGGCTAGCCTCCTGGATCTGCCGAAATGAATCTAGAAACATGGCTGACCTTGGTATCTGGGGCACAGGTTCTAGTTTATTTGACATGTCAGTGACCCATAGTATGAAATCGGGCATCAAATCATCCTCTGTAGCAAAACGAAAAACAGAGCATGCGCACCAGGTAGCAACGAAACCCAGCACCTATATATCATCAACATATGAAAAGGTAAATCGGGATTGTCACAATGAGCAGTTGTCTCCCTTAGGCCTTTTTGAGCTAAACACCAGAAAAATACGTGAAAAGAACAGTCAAACTGTCACCAAACTGTGCTGATACGGTCATGTGGGCCTCCAGAATCAAATTCCAGCAGATTCTGGGTATCACGCAGATACGAATAGGATGCAGAGAACGAACACAAGATACGAGATCCTAATGAGTACATCATTGTATTGCACTACTGCAGGACGAAGTTCAAGATACAAATGGATCTTCAATGCCTAGCAGCTTTGGGAACTTCGGGAGAATGCTTATTCTCCTCATCATTGAGAAATATCTTAGTATGTACATCACTCCTAAATGGTTAGGAGAATATGCAGAATAGCGGGCTTTGATATGCAGTCTACTGTACAACAGTCTATACATGCCATTTTCCCTTTTACAACAGCACCTACAGGCTGGAGTTTCATCTAAACCAAAACTATTTGTCAAATGTTGCCCTCGATATAATTTACCTAGCCGGCAGCCAATGAATCAAGAATCTACAGTTGGTACTATCTCCTTACATCTCTACCATGTTCAACTTCACGTGTGCACCCTCTACCGTATACTCCCAGTACCAAGATCCGCTGTCCATCATTTCCTCGCTTATAGGATCTAACTTGACAACCAAACCTGATGAAAAAAAAGAAATGACCGAGCTTGTCAGATGCACGGCATTTAGGATTTGAGTACACTAGTTTATTGCGTCAAGAACCTCAAGGAAAAAAATGAGGACGTGAGTCGAACCAGAAAATAGGGTACAAGTAACTAACAGACCTGATTCGTCCTGAATGACACACATTCTATGACCATCGGGTACTTCAAAGATATGGTTACCCTGGTAGAACAGAGAAATCATCAGATAATAAGAAAAGGAAAAAGGGAGGGAGATAAACTTCACACCGTTTCATACAAACATACCTTCAGGAGAACATCTTTGGCTTCAAATTCGGCATTTCCATGAAGAATGATCTTCAAAGACTCTGATCTTTCAACATCATTCTTCCAGTAGACATTACTGGGAGAACCCCAGCTGATCCCATCGTTCACAATTTTAACACTTTCCAGCCTGCATCTCCCACACCTTTAAACAAACAGGGAATTCAGACTTTCATCCCTATATTTTAGATGTGTGCTTAAGAAAAAATGTGCCTCAGAGTAGATGATACCTGGCACCGTATTGCAGTATTTGTTCACCATGAGTGTTCCTCTTGGTTGAACCCATAATGTTATCAGCTAAAATAATAAGGCTTCCATCCAGCTACAGTTCAAGGAAATAAATTCAGTTTGACATATAACAAGGGGAATAAATGCAAAATCATCTGTTTCGATTGTTACCTCCACATCTTTCCATACAAATTCCGCTACCTCTATTTGCAATTCTGAACCTTTAGAGATGGACCCACCTACAAACTGCATGTGTGGAAATTATAGGCCCCCTTCTTTTCAGCTTCTTGGCCAGCTTCTCCTAGAAGCTACCCTCGACCAGCTTCTCCCAGAATCTCATCTTCAAAATTCATTCAAACTTCTTAACTAGTAGTTTCAATGTCAATTTAAAAGTATAAACGATTTTGGCAGATGAGATTCTGGGAGAAGCTGGTTGAGGGTAGCTTCTGGGAGAAGCTGGCCAAGAATCTGAAAAGAAGGGGGCCTAAGTAACCAACTAACCACAAAACGTAGCTAAGCTCAGAACTGAAAAACTGACACACGCACACACACACACACACACAAGAGTTTCAGACTGTAAGCGCTAACGACTAAACATGGAAGTCATGTAGAAGGAAATTCCACAAGGGCTGACTTGTCAATTACGATATTTGTAAGAGCAAGCACGCTGCATCTCCCTTTTCTTTTTTCTGAATTTCGATATAGTTTCTCTTCCCCGAGTTCTAGTTTAAAATTGACCGCCACTTCAAACTATCCAGCTTTGTCATGCTCAACGTTATGTTATGCATATCAGATCAAAACTCAAAATAACATGTCACAGCACCAAACAGCAGCATAGTGTTTCTCGCTTCATCTGCAATATGGTTAGTATTGTGCTAGCTATGCATTTTCACGCTGAACCGGTTGCCTTTTTTCACTGAAAATTCCAGATCTTAATGCAGATTACAAAATTATCTCGTGATAGATGTTATCAGTGTTGTAACGTGATAGATACTCGTTCTGTTCAATATTCAGGAAAGAGATTATAAACTGTTGGCATTTATCTCCACATATAGATAAAATGGGGCATCAATGAGACCTGGGAAAATAAGTTTGCTTTTCTCAACTGTGCTTTGCCAGTGGAAGGTCAAAACATATACCATGTGGAAAAACTAACTTAGTGAAGAGATGAAAGCCACGTCGCATTCTTTACCCATTTACGTTTTGAGTAACATACCTTTTGCTTTACGATATCCCAAAATGGACCTAAAGCAGGATGAAGAAATATGAGAAACGGTAGTTCCAAACGCAAGTATTCATTATTGTCTTTCACCTGATAAGTAAAAAGGTACTTCAAGTCATGATAAAGAATTAGTCCAGAACGCATGTACCCGTTATTACATCACCCAGAGAATTGAAAAATAACGCAAACATTATGATGCCTAAAAGTAAATGGGATGTTATACATCAATTAGCATGTAATATTTGCATGTATTAACTTTCAGCAAATACCCCATGAGAACTACATTGTTTTATCTTTTCCCAGAGATAAATCTGAAATAGGGTATGAAAATGTATGTCCATAATCTAAGCTTCGAGTTTCAATTTCCTAAAGAAAACTGCTAGCCTACTGGGCCCTTCTACTTCCAGAGGGTAGGTGTATAAATCACTAACCAGTATTGTTGTATATTGATAACCATAGGAATAACATCATGTCAAGATGAGGAAATGGTCCATGAGTTCAGGTATTCGTACCTACAAGACTAACCAGTGGTCTATCTTGCATGTTGTAGCTGAAGTAAATCAGATATCCATATGTAAACACACGATTCACACTGTTTTCCAGATTGTAATATTATTCCAGTTGAGTAAGATCAATAAGGCTTATCGACCTTTACGGATATGACTGGACGCATTATAGGTCAATACTTAATATTGAAAATCCTCAGGTTTACTGGAGATTATAATTTTCCAAACATGAATCAAGAACAGAGATTTCAAGATATTGCGCAGATAAAATACCACATGGAATGCCACTCATGTTACATGTGAAAAAATAAGGCATAAAATTACATTCACCTTCGGAACCTCTATGCTGCAGCTAGAAAGGAGATCATGAGCATTACGCATAATATCGAGGAGTGAACCTTCTGGAGTCTGTAGAACAAGCAAAGTGAATATTATAAAACCCAAGTCAAGAAAAATTTCAACTGTTAAGGTTACAACATAAGCCTTGGAATGTATGCCAATTAAACGTAGCAGTGTCAGAAGCATCTTATACTAATGTTTTCATGCTACTAGGGACACAATTGAGTCCAGAAGAAACTTGGATCAGTCAGCAGTTTTATGTTATGTGGACAGGATTATTCTTATACCTGGTAGGATAGATTATTCTTCAAATGAGTACAACTACATGTGGCTATACAATGACATTTACTAAACATAAAATTAGGTAAAAGAAATATGACAACATTTAAGTTTTACTCATAATCAGTAAGCAAATTAAGTCTGGGTTTTCAATCTGTCCTGAGAGTACTTTCAGACATACAGGCAGACTTTGAATATATGCTAATTCAGAATGTGAGCAAAAAATGATCACATATGATGCATCGGAGTTTATAAGAGATGAAAACCTTAATAGGCACCTTCAAATTATAGAATCCACAACAAGTTACATAGAAGGCTAGAATTCCTATTTTGCTAGCAGTAGCAAGATAATCCGTTTCACTGGACTGTAAAGTATATATATTAACCTGGTGCAGTGATTTATCTTCTGGTTTGAGCTTCCTTTTAGCTGATGAAGTGACTTTTTTCCGTTCATTGTACACAATGAATGTGTCGAGCTCACCTGTTAGATATGAGAATGCTAAAACTCGAGACACAAACAAAAATGTAGCTAGATAGAGACAATGAATACATAGGAAGCAAAAATGTAACTACTTACATACTTTCTATTCCTTTACTGCACCTGTAGCTATACGTGTTCACAAAATTATCTGCTATATTTTGCATCGTGCACTCTAGCCTGCCACCAGCAGCACTGTCATGGAGAAAAATTGAAGTAACAGAAATAAGATAGCTACTCATAGTAAATAACTTAATTTAAACATGACATGGTTATGTATTCTAATTTTTCCCGTGTCCCCACTTTGTATAAGCTCAATTGACAACAGTACATGTGCAGAAAAGGTCAGAAGTCCGCAATGAAATTACTGGAAAGCAAGTACCTACACTCAAAGCCCAGATGATCCACATATGATATTGTCTTCTTCAGATTCATTACCATTCCAGGCAAGCAACTAGCATTTCTACGTGATCCAACTTCCTCCACTACTTGAAGATCAACATACATAATGTTTGTATTTGCCGGATAGCTAGCCTGCAAACTAAATTAACAAAGCATAATTGGCTGAACAACCAATAAATAGGGATACACAAAATGATATAATCTTAACGGTAAACACATCACTTCATCCAACCGAACTGAATAAACTGAGGCAAATATCCTTCATGAAAACTGAAGCTGAGAAAACAAATGCCTAATACTACAGCATATGCAACCAGATCAACATCCCAATGGTACCAGCAAATGACTGCAAGCATGCGATGATAACTGGATGGAAATACTTATAACAACAGGCAAAGATTTGCATCTATAGTTTTCAGTACATGTAACCAAACCTGGCTATTTATATTTTCCAGGGTTTATTCTACAAATACTTTATTTACCATCACTCATGGAGATATTTCATAGGATACAGGTAAAGTTTTGGCGCTAAGAACTATAGTATGTAGCTTACACTTCCAAAAATAAATAAATTTACCATCCTTCTGAATCAGATGGAATATCCCCACACAGTCCACATATTAAGACAGAAAACTGGAGGGAATGAGTAAAGCATCATGAGCAATAAATGTATAACTGGGCACTTTAGCCCTCTATTTCTCGATGTAGGATATGCAATAAGGATGTTTGATAGAGCTATTCTGTGTATTACCTGCCATTAGTTGCTGTAGGTTCTGATATGCCATACTTTTCAAATTCGGTGTACTCAATGCAAGTAATACCATATTCCCAAAGTCCATCCAAGTTTTGTTTTTCAATAAGAACATTCACCCCTTCAGTAGCACCTGGTCTTCGCTCACAAGATGCAAAACCTAGTTTCTGAGGTATATGATATGGAGTTATATGTCAAGCATTGTAAAGATAAAAAATACAATGCAAGAATCCAGAGGTGCAAGATAGATATCAAAATCTCAGTAATATAAGGAAAAATAGTGAAAAGGAGTGTCTCACACAAATAAATAAAATATATTGTCTTTCTTTACCTTATTATGCCGCATGCCTATTCCTGCCAACGCCATCAGTGTCAAATCAGTTGCAGCAACAACATTGCTGGAAATTGCGAAAGAGATCTAAAGTTATTCCCCTTTTCAAATAATTCGTTTACACAGTGGAGAAAAAAAATAGAAACATATTCCAGATAACCTGACTTGTCGAACAGTTGCACCTTTTCTGCCATGACGATAAAGCCATTCAAATACACCTCTGTCACAAGCAAGTTTCCAAATAGCACCATGACCACCGGGTTTACCCACAGGGAGAAGCGATTTGCCGATTAACCATTTTCCATCCTCAGCATTAACTACAGGTACCAAAGGCTAGCAAAGCCATTATGCAATCTAGTTAGGACTCTACAAAGTTCTTGGCACTGTGGGCAGATGACAGTTGTTCGGAATATAAATGCACACTCTAATGAATAAAGTGTTCAATTAATATACCTGTTCAAACAAACGGAAATTCTCACATCCTCTACCAAACCATTCAAGTCTTTCACAGATTGCAGTTATATGCTCATTGTTATTCTTCACAGAGCTCGTCATGATTGCCACAGGGGTTATACATTGTTTCCCAAAGATCTTGAAATGCAGAAACTCTCTAGCCTGTCAAACAAGGATGCTTCACATAATAAGGTAAGTACAGCATGTTATGGGGGTGGCTATGGCACAGAATTAGATTATTTTAAGCAATTCCTTGGCAAAAGGTTGTGCTCAAAGGTAAGTGTCATTTAGAAAACACAAGTACCTGCAGATCTCGCATCAGGCCTTCGAGTAGTGATCTCCCACAATAAGGAAGCAATGCGGCAGGCAGGGACTCACCAGTATCTGAGTCCACTAACCCAAGACGATCACCGGCACCACCAATCGGATAAATTTCACCCAGTTCTGGCAAACCCTAGAAATTATCATATTTCAGTTCATACGCGAGCGAGAGTGGATAAATGTCTTTCAAAAAAATGTTAGTTAAATGAGGACCGCAGACCAAACAATGTTGATTTTCTCTTTTTCATTAATCTTAGTTAAAGTGGCACTCGTGATAACCTCGATTCCCCAGAGAGCAGCTTGAGATGCATATTCCGTGTCCTCCAATAGATTAACTCCAGTGGGAACATGAAAGTCGACAAACTTGTCTTCTCTATGCCGGTGCTTGCTGTCCTTGGATTTCGAGGCTGAGATCAGCTCCAATGCCATAATTTGGTAGCTGGAGCAAAGCAACAACAACAATACTTCAAATGCCAATGTCAAAGGCTCAAAGCTAAATGACATGGTCGGAACAGAAGTTTCAACCTATAACACCAGAGTAGTACAAATAACTAAATAAGTTGTAGCGATCAGGCAATCAGCTTACTTTGCCAGTTGGCAGTTTAATAGATTCAGATTTAAGGGACGGCAACATTTCATTTGGCAGCATTTGCTACTTCGCCGTGTAGTGTACTCGGTCTCCAGCTATAGTCTGCACTAAGCAATGCAGACAGAAGAAGCGATGCTCACCCGATGATGCCTCCGATGCAGTCGTAGAACTCCTCGATGTCTCCCAGAAACTTGAGCAGCTGCCGGAGCAGCTCCGTTTCCTCGCCCCCCGCCGCGTCGTTCGCCACCGACTCCTCGCTCCACTTCCCTACCAAGCCGGCCAGGCTATGCAGCGCCTGCCTCAGGGCGCTCCCGCCGCCGCCCCCGTTGGGGTGGCGCTCGTGGCTGGCATCGCCGGCCCAGCCGAGCTCCGCGCGTAGCACGTGATCCTGGCCGGACGCGACGAGGCATTTGAGCAGGTACGTATCCCGGGGCTCGAGACCGGACAGAACCCCTCCGCCCGAGGACTCGCTGAAGAAGGCCGCGACGCGGGGCTCGGCGTCGAGCGCGCGGAGCTTGTCCTTGAGGGAGCGCGCTGCGAGGAGGCGCGCCCGGGCGGCGGAGAGTCGCGCGACCTCCGCGTCGAGCGCCTCGTCGCGGCGCGGCTTCTGTTCGAGGGGGGGTCCGGGCGCGTGGTCGAGGGAAGCGGTGGAGACGCGCTGCTGCGAGCGCGAGGGTGGGGAGGGGGCGGGAGACGGGGAGGGGAGCGCGGAGAGGATGCGGGTACGGCCACGGCGGCGTCGAGGGGGGCAGAGAGCGGGCAGGCCCGGGGAGAGGAGGCGGAGGTGGGGAGGTGGTGCTGGGCGAGAGGCCATGGGTCGAGTGGAGAGTGTGGTGGCGCGGGGAGGCGAGGGCGAGGGAGGGGGATAAGAGGAGGACGGCGACAGCGAAACGGTTGGGGGATATGCTCCCAGCGATACGGAGCCTCCCGAGCGCGCGGCCGACCAGAGCCGCGACACCAGACGGGGAGGGAGGTAGCGGCCACGGGGTATATTCGCTCGGCGCGTCGGCCGTCGTTTACATTTGGCTCAAATCTCAATTCTTTGGGGGCTTGGTGAAGGCCAGATTCGGCCTTGGATTTTGAACAACTGGGCTTAGCCTGTTCCATTTTTCAAACACCATGTTGTATAAGGTCTTTTATAATGGAGGTTTCTTAGCTTCATATTCTAGTCACTTTGCTTATGTGGCACTATAGTTATTGAGAAAAGAGAGTGAGGTTGTATCTTAGCTAAAAAACACCGCTTGCACGGAATCATAGACAAAAAACATTGCTAAACCAATTACATGCATGCATGCCCTCTAAATCATTAAATATAGAGACTTCACTTAAAAAACAATACATTGTACTAGTTATTTCTTAAGTAAGTTTTAATTGCTCATATAAAAATGTGTTAAGATACATCCCATTATGAAAGGCCTAAGAAAGCGGAAAAAAAAGTTCAGAACCTTTTCTTTTTTTTTCAAAAGAAGCTTTCCATTTTGTACTACACATAAACGGCTGTAAATTGAAAAGAAAAAATAATGTTTGCTCAAAAACAAAGAATGTTTCTCATATTTAACCCCATTGGTGTCTACAAAAAGAAAAAAAAAGTTGATCAACGGGGAATAATTTCTCCTTTGGTTATACTTGTTACGTGGAAATGCGATCTCTTCAGGAGTTTCTTTACGTATATCGTGAATACCGTGATTCAAACCTGGGTGAGTGAGCTCACCACAGTGAGCACAAGCCATTGAGCTAGCGTTTGATTCTCGTCTAGAAAGAGAAACAAGAGAGCCTCCACCAACTCTAACCCATTTTTCCATCTTTGTTGGTTTTCCTCAAGCTAGATGGTCGATTTGGTGTCAATAGGTGCGGCCATGGATCAACATATGCCTAGTTGTTTAAGTACATCTTTGTGAGGTTTGTGTGCCCTTCGCAGCGACTGCTCGGTGTGGAGGTGACGTCGAATAAAAATAAATGTATATTTGCTCAATCGTAGCAACGATATTGTCGTCTACACCATGGGGCTAGTAGATATGTGCTTCATATTTATGTTTTTTGTCTTCTTCCTTGTTGATTGAGCAACAAATCATTTGTTTAATAGCCTTCCTTGTAAGGGTTGTGTCCTCATCCACAATACATTGCACGATCTTAGGTTTCCACCCTTTGTGGTGGATAGCTTATCAAACTTATGAGAGGGTACAACTTGTGTAGGTCTATTCTCGGATGAGTTCCGTCGTTTGGGAAAATACCAACATGTGAGAGGTGGAGTTAGAGATGATTACTTTGAAGATTTTTCATGTAACTTTCAAGTTTATCAAAAACATCTTGTTTTGTTTTTGCTCGTGTTGGTTTGTACAATCTTTTGAACGCTTCATTCACAATAAAGCTAGCTAGATCATTCTAAAAAAAAGTTCCCCGACTATTATACATATTTGACCTCTTAGCCTATTCATGTGGACATAGGCCGCATTTGGAGCAAAGGAAAACCGTAGAGAATTATAGGACGCATTTGGAGCAAAGGAAAAATGTAGGAATTATAGGCTGTATTTGAAGCAAAGGAAAAACGTAGGAATTCTAAAAAAGACATGATTTTTGTAAGAACAATAACCCATGCCACCGTTTGGGTCAGAGAAAATATTCCTTTGCTTATGAAATGAGCAATTCCGTAGGAGTTTTGGAGGAAAACAAACATAACCTCTTACCTAATATTTGTGGTGATCCAGCGCACCACTATATGTTACAGTGCGCAAATTATTGACATAATACTCACGAGGTATCATTTCGTAAATACTACATCCATCAGAATTGTACAACAGAAAAATTGTAGGTCTGCAACTTTACGTGATTATCAATATCATTCAGAATTGTACAAAAAAATCAATATCTTCTTTACGTGATTTTCATGTAACTTTCAAGTTTATCAAAAAACTACGCTTATGTTTCAGGGTCTTCATACTCCACTATGCCTTAATCTATTCTTTCAATGCCTCCTAAAAGCTTTCTCTCCCCATAATAGATATCTCCTTCGTTGCTGATTTTGTCCTTGTTATCTGAGTTGTAACTCTCAAAGTCTAGCATGGGTTTAACAAGATATTTTGAGTATGAGCATACTTTGCAAATTCTATAATTAGATGTGTGATGTGTAAAAGTGATCAATCATCTAGATTCCTTGGTTTTTTGAAAATGTTTTTTAGAAAAGATAAGTTATAGTTTAGAAAAACTATGTTTGTCGGTCTTCACGGACTGTTAGAACTTTATTAAGTTCCTTTCCATGTTGCTTCGCAATCTTTCATGGATAGGGAGTAACATGTCACATTTCATACACTCTCGAGAGGTGCGCTACTTTTACCACAAATCGTCCTTGGCCTTATTGCACTTATCAAGATGTGAGGCCTATTACTAAGTTTCTCAAAGTCATGCCGAGCTCTATCAAATTCAGTAACCTACACATTGCATCAAACTTGGTCAACGACCGCTGTTTGGTATGCTATTCGGCTAAGATAGTAGAGTCGTTGTATTGCAGCACAAGATAAGGATGTTATAGACTCCCATCCACAGTCATTCCTCTCCGGGAATACTTCCCGACCTACTCATACAAAGGTATACATAACTACGAAGAAGCTTCTAACTCGCTCATCCCATTCCAAGATTTGTGGTCAGCGCGATTTATACGGCGCCTTAAAATGACTGACTGCAGTTGTTGTTTATATCCTAAGTAAATTTCCTCGGTACAATGAATCTTTTTCTCACATGATTTCACATCATGTAATACACCCATTATTCCATTGCCAACAATTTATGATTCAATTTATCTAGTAAACAAAATTTTTTGTTCTTCGTTTGTGAAGCTTTTGAAAAGTATTTTACGTATACTCCCTCTGTTTCATAATATAAGATGTTTTAGCTTTTGTGAAACGAATATATCTAGACATCTTTTAGTGTAACATCTTATATTATGGAATAGGGGGAGGAAAATATAAGGATATATAAGATTCTTACTTGCAAGATGTGTGCAAGGTTGAACTTGCCTGATAACTGCGAGATAATGCAGTTCAAAGGTTCTACTTGGCCCTTGACATTAGGTTCTAAAAATAACAATCATTATTCAATAAAGACAACATTTCAATAAAAACCAGATGATGTTATAATGCAACTATATGAAATGCAAACTCTTCATGTGTTGTAATTCATTTTTTCTTGATTTGAATTGCTTTGACTTTTAGGTGAATTTTCCTTTGTTAGGGTTTTATTGAAATTTCACTTTAGAATTTTCATATAATTTATATGAATTTTACTTTAGAATTTTTATATATCTTAAGAAAGTTATGTTCAATACTTCAAAGTGTGTGTTTTTAAGTTGAAAATAATATTCCTATATTTTTTGGAAAATATTATTTGGGATTAAAGATTTTTGGAGTATCTTTTACTCAATTAAAACTATTTCTTTAATTCCAATAATCAACTTGGAATGTTTATTCATGCAAAAATATTTTTAATAATTCCAGAAAAATAGGATTTGGAATCTTTGTATTTTCCCTATTTAGAACTATATTATTTTATTTGTTTGAAATGTTTTTATAGGTTTTGGTTAATTGGAATTTTAGAGTAAATGTGATATTTTCCTTTTTCCCTAGTCCCACTAGTCAAACCAAATTGGTCAAAACCAGCCAAACCATTCAGCTCTCTATCCCTTCTCTCTCGCGCTCGCACACGCCTGCGCACCGCCGCCGCTTTGATGGTCGATTCCGGCCTGCTCAGGAAGTCTCCACCGCTGACATGGCACTCAATCGCCTCCTCTTGCTATGCTCTACACTTCTACTGTGTAGATTTGTCCCTCTTGTTCTCTCGTCGCTATGTGTAACCCTAACCTGAGGGTTTCTGTAGATTGCCTCTATGGTGTATAGGTGTTGCTCCCACGCTTCCTCGTCATCGATATGACACTAGAGCACATCAAGGACGTCAACCCTTGTTGGCGTGGCCTAGCACATGTCAAGGTGCCTGCATGTGGGTGCTCCTTGTGTCACCTTCACTGTGGTGGTCGTCTTCCTCTAGTCCGTCACCAACGAGCTCATCTCCCTTTTGGCCAAAGGTTAGTACTCTCTCTCTCTCTCTCTCTCTCTCTCTCTCTCTCTCTCCTACCATTTCTACTATTGGACCACTAAGGTTCTAGGGTTTGTCTCTTCCACTATTGATTATAGTGCTAGGTTTTCTAGATGTTTCTAGGATGTTCTAGTATCTTCTAGACCATGTATGACGCTTTTGCCACTAGTATGGTCCATGGACTCTAGGTTTAGTGTCTACTTGGTTAACTAAATTCTTTAGTTTGTAGTTTTGACATTTAACTGTCTAATTCACTAGTTAAAGTGTTATTTCTCTAGTTAAAGTGCAATGTGCTAATGTTAGTGAAGATCGGGTGTATGTGATTGTCTAATATGTTGTCTAGGTTGATTCTAGGTTTGCTTAGTACCGATCCTTTCATTTCTATGATCAATATTGTCCATGTGTTGTCTGGACATTATTGTTCTTCTTAGTTTTACTGTCAGTGGTGATGGTTTCTAGTGTGAGTTTCTAGTTGTAGTTGTTTTGGCTACCATTGGAGTCAAAATCCTCAACCCAAGCATTCTATTTAAGTTTAGTTGCATTTGTTAGTTTATTTGTGGTTTTGTCTGTTATGGATACACTTATAAATAATTGTGCTCTTAAGTTGGTATCCATTATTGGTATGATAATTACTTGTTCATTTATTTACTAAACTTGGTTTAGTGGTTATCTGTATGCGTGTTATTTAATTACTATCTATAGTTACTTGTGTAGGTTTACTATGTATTAGAAGAATTCTTTCTTTGTATCTACCTTCTCATCCTTAAGCTGATCCTATGATCTTATCTAGGGATGGGAGGATAGATATGAAGATTGTGTTCTTAATCTATACTTTCTTATAAAGCAAAGCCCCACTAACTAGAAATTATGATAGTATATCTCAACATGCAAGCTATCCACATCATCTAGTCCATTAGCCAATTAAATATCCATGTCATCCCACCAATATATAATAATACTAGTATTTATTTACATACAAGATATTCACGTCACCTCATCTAATTGTCCACATCACCAATTTATATCCATCTAATATAAAATAATTTCATGTCATTTATATGCATGTGCTCATGATTGGCTTAGTATTTATGGTGTTCTTCCCCGAGGAAGATGCACATGTGCTAATCAACCAATGAAAGTGCTGGTATATATGTACTAATCTCTCTCTCTAGATACAAATGATCCTTGACTATTACGATCCTATGTTCGGGTTTTAACTATAAACCTTTGAATATTCCAAAGCTTGCTCGAGGGAGATCTGGTATTGTTCTTTCTGTTTCCTGCTCCTATTGTTCCTTCTTCTTCCTCTCAGATCTCTCTCTCACTCTCACTAGGATAAGAAGATTGTTTTTGTGTCCTCGCACTCAGCCTATGGCCTAAGTGTGTGTTCTTATGAGCTATGTTCTGAGGATTGTGATCTTTGGAGCTGGGTTTGAGTCCTATTTGTAGTGTTCTAGGGTTCATATGGTATTGACACCTCAGGTTTGCATGGGTTCATCTGGGACTCCCTCGCCTCCTTGCCTCTCTCTATCGGAGCGGGCCGACTAAAGGGCAGGGACATGGCGCTACCGGGCGTCATGGTGCGGCCGCTCCGGCAACGGCGCAGCGGATGGCGGACTCTTCTCCGGCAGATCGAAGGAGGATGGTGGTGGCGGCCTTCCTCTCCCGTGGCTCGACCCTTGGCTGCGGCGGGCGGGTTGGAGGCGAGGCGGTTGGCCGGTGAAAGCCGAGATTCGGGTCGGATTCGACGATGGTGGCGTTCTCGGACGTAGTTTACCTTGATGAAGGCGTTGTTTCTACGAATTTCGCCTCATGCCTAAGGCTCCGAGGGAAACCTTAGATCTGGGATGTCCCGGATCGGACGATGACGGCACTTTTGGTGCCATTCACCCTCTTGAGGGCATTGTTTTGGAGCTCAAGATGCTTGGAGGAGGTCTTTTGGCGGTGCGGTGTCTCATCTACCGCGTCGACGGTGGTGAGTCTCAGCTACGTGGTGCGGCGGAGTCTCGGCGGCAGGCGTGCTGATGTCCTCGCGTAGGGTGGAGGTGCGGTTTGGCGTCGTGGTGGCGTCGGCGGCAGGACCGACAAAGTTCATGCGGATCTTAACCGTGAAGACTGTTCAGAGGTTCGATGGCGGTGACGGCTTCTGTGGCATGCACACAAGGTGCTCGCTAAGAGTCAGCTAATCCGGATGTACGCTCTCGTATTTCCTAGAGGGCGCTTAGGGGTATGTGATTGTTCCTGGTTCCTAGCTAGTGGAGTGTCTTCGTTGTCTAATGATACGTCGGAAATGTATCTATTATTTTTTATGCTTCATGCTTGCTTACTATCTACTTTGCTTTGCTTTGTCTACACTTTGAGGTATTTTTATATCTTTTCTGGAACTAACCTATTAACAAGTTGCCACAGTGCCAGTTGCCTGTTTTCTTCTATTTTTTTGTTCCAGAAAGGCAGAAAATCAATATTCTCGGAATTGGACGGGACAAAATCCAAAGTCAATATTTTATCGTGGGCGTCATGAAGTCCAGAGGGGAGACGGAGAGGCGAACCAGGGACACCACACCCCCTAGGCGCGGGTGGGCCCACCCCGCGCCTGGGTAGGGTGTGGGCCCCCTAGCCGCCTCCCAGCCTTGCCTCTTTGCCTATAAGAAGCCCCCGATGCAGAAACCCTAGGCACCTGATCAAAACTCCACGAAACCTTCTGTAGCCTCCGCCATCGTTGTCCCTAGATTGGAGGGATCTGAAGTTCTTACCGGCACCCTGTGATGTCTACGCACTTCTATTCTTGTAGACAGTTGTTGGGCCTCCAAGTGCAGAGGTTTGTAGAACACCAGCAAGTTTCCCTTAAGTGGATCACCCAAGGTTTATCGAACTCAAAGAGGAAGTGGTCAAAGTTATTCCCTCTCGAGCAATCCTGCAATCAAGATACAAGAAGTCTCTTGTGTCCCCAACACACCCAATACACTTGTTATGTGCACTAGTTCGGCGAAGAGAGAGTGAAATACAAGTGGCAACGGCGCCACAAAATACTTTGATGGAGCTTGACGGTGAGGTAAAGACTAAAGCAAGCAAATATGCAACAGATCTAGATGCAAACGGTGTTTCAATGTTTAGAAACAAGGCCTAGGGATCATACTTTCACTAGTGAACACTCTCTCATATAAGTATCCTCTCTTCATGATACTACTCTTAACTACTCTCTGGTTGGACACTCTAATCCATGGTAGGGCTATAACAGCACACCTCAAAGTACGCCTTTCCCAATCTAGATAACCCCACACTATCACCTTGAGCGCTAGATAGTTCCAACAAACACCACAATTTCATAAAGACAACCAACTCAAAATATACTCATGATAAATATATATGTAACCTAGCTTAAGTGCCACACACGGTGTGCACGCTGTCACTTTCACACACGTGGGCAAAATTATAGATCTATTAAAGCACGATGAGTAATTATGTATACTCTAGCCTAAGTGCCATCATGGCGTGCACGCTATCACTTTCACACACATGGGGAGAGCAGAGATCTATTGAAGCACTTGAGAAGCAAGGTAGATCTACTTTATTAAAAAGCTCATGACCACAATATGATCATGCATAGAGAGAGAGAGATGAACACATAACTACCGGTAGAGCCCTTAGCCTCGAAGGAGAACTACTCCCTCCTCATCATGGGAATCAGCAACAATGATGAAGATGGCGATGGAGATCGATGGAGATGGCTCTGGGGGCACTTCCCTGTCTCGGCAGGGTGCCGAAACAAAGACTTTCTTCCCCCAAATCTCCCCTTTGGTGGAGGCGGCGCGACGGAGGTTTTCGTGGATTTCTTCTGGATGATTTAGGGTTTTATCCCCGGGGGCTTCTTATAGGCGCAGGAGGCAAGGTCAGTGGAGGGCCAGGGGGACCACACCCCCTATGGGCGTGGCCTAGGGTGGGCCCACACCGACCTAGGGTGTGGCCACCCTGATGTCCTCCTCCGTCTCGTCTTCGATTTTTCATATCGTTCAGGAAAAAATATGAACTTTGGCTTTTGTCCCGTCCAATTCCGAGAATATTCATTTTTTAGCTTTCTGAAACCAAAAACAACAGAAAACAGGCAACTGGCACTATGGTATCTTGTCAATAGGTTAGTTCCCGAAAGTGTATAAAAATACCTCAAAGTGTATACAAAGCAAAACAAAGTAGATATATACTAAACAAGCATGGAGCATAAAAAATTATAGATACATTTCCGACGTATCAAGCATCCCCAAGCTTAACTCCTGCTCGTCCTCGAGTAGGTAAGTGGTAAAAAGAATAATTTTTGAGGTGACATGCACCATCACAATCAAGATCAAACTACTTGCAAGAATTGAAAGCTAGGATCAAAGTACTCTAAAAAATGAGCATGAAAGTTGAAGTTATAACAGTAAGACAAAGTAACTATGCATGCAACATGAAAGGATACAAACAAAGATTCATGAATAACATGCATTGAAAAACTTTTGTTTGTTTCACATATAGAAAATATAGCATAGTGGCATTCAGCTTGTCCCTCATGGGGTAGAAAATAGATGCATAGGACACCTTCAAAGTTCATAAGAGTGACTAGATACAAATAGTTCAAGAACAAGCAATATCAATAATATGAATCAATCAATAAGTTTTGGGACAATGCACATAGAACTAAGAATGGCAACTATGCTCTCTTAACTGGTGCCTAAAGGTAGAAGGTGCAGACTCAATATAATGGTGGAAGAAAGGCCCTCCATAAGGGGAAGCAGGGATTTCAAGTCTCAAAAAGAGCTTCCAAAAATCTGTTGGAGATATGCCCTAGAGGCAATAATAAATGTAGTTATTATTATATCTTTGTGTTTATGATAAATGTTTACATTCATGCTATAATAGTATTAACAAGGAAACATTAATACTTGTGTGATTTGTAAACCTAATTTGAAGTCCCTAGTAAAGCCTCTATATAATACTAGCTTGTTGGTTAATAGATGATTGTGGTTTCCCTATCATGAACATTGAGATGTTATTAACAACAAGATCATATCGTTAGGAGAATGATATGATGGACATACTCCTATAGATAAGCGTAGCATAAAGATCAAGTCATTTCAATAGTTCAATTGCTATATGCTTTCTGATACATAGTAACCTAATTCCTTCGACCATGAGATCATGCATATCACCTTTGCCGGATGGATGCTTTGATGACATCAAACACCACACCATAACTGGGTGGCTATAAAGGTGGCATTGAGTGTTCGGAAAGTATTGGTTGAAACACATGGATCAAGAGTGGGATTTGTCCATCCATATGACGGATAGATATACTCTGGGCCCTCTCGGTGAAATGTCATCCAATTAGCTTGCAAGCATGTGACTGGCTCACAAGGGATCACATATCACGGGAACGAGAAAAGAGTACTTATCGGTAACGAGGTTGAACAAGGTATGCAGAGATACCGACGATCATAACCTCGGATAAGTAAACTATCGTGAGACAAGGGAAATTGGTATCGTATGTAAGTGGTTCATTCGATCGCAAAGTAATCGTAGAAATATGTGGGAGCCATATGAATTTACAGATTCCTCTATTGGTTATTGTTCGGAGAAGTGTCTCGATCATGTCCGCATAATTCACGAACCGTAGGGAGACACACTTAAGGATTCGACGTTGTTTGAGTAGTTATGGTATGATGAGGAAGAGACCGAATGTTGTTCGGAGTCTCGGATGGGATCCGGGATATCACGAGGAGATCCGGAATGGTCCAGAGAATAAGATTCATATAAGGAAAGTCTCGTTTCGGAGTTCGGGAATGATTCCGGTGTTTTCATCGGGAATGTTCTAGAAGGTTCCGGAATGTCCGGCACTCCGGAGGGGAAGGGGTACATGAATGTGTCATTACAAGTTGGAATGATTGCATCATGTACTAAGTGTCCTCGCTGTTCCAAATAAAGGATTAATTCAAATCCTAGTTTGAAAAGTCAAATAGCTAAATTGAAAAGTCAAACGGCTAAATTTGGAAAGAGGAAAAGAGGAGGAAGGGGAAACCGAGTTGGGGAGGGAGTCCCTCCTCCTCAAGCCGGCGCACCACCCAAGCCGAGTTGGGGAGGGACTCCACTTCCTCCCCTTGGCCGGCCGGCCCCTCCACCTATATAAGGAGGGGCAGGGCTCCCTCCTAGGACATAAAAAAGTACCTCTCCTCCAAACCCTAGCTTGGCGCCACCACCTCCTGCAGCTGCCGCCGCCCCCTAGGGTTGCCCTAGCCGCCGACTTGGGGTGCCCCAAACCCTAGCCGCCGGCTCTAGCACCTCCTCCTTGGTGTGTCTAAAACCTAGATCGCCGAGGAGCTCTCTCATACTCCACCATACTCGCTCCGGCTTAAGGCGAAGCCCTGCGAGATCTCCCCTCTACTTCCGGTACCACGTTGTTGTGCTGCCAGAATCACGAGGAGAGTGCTACAACCTCCGCTGCCTGCTGGAACAAGGGAGAGGAAGGTCTTCGTCGAGTACCGAACGTGTGACCGACTGCGGGAGCGCTGCCGAAACGCAGCGCCGGAAGGATCGTCTACGCGATCTTGAGATCGGGAAGAGTACGACTACATCACCCACGAGAATCCGCTCTCGTTAAACACTTTGGAATCTTCGAGGGTGAGTTATTCCATCGACTCGTTGCTACAATCTAGTAGATAGATCTTGGCTTGTTTGTTTGTATGCGGTAGAAAATTTTTGTTTTCCATGCTACGAAACCCTACAGTGGTATCAGAGCCGTGTCTATTTGTAGATCTGTTGCACGAGTAGAACACAATGGTCATTGTGGGTGTTGATGCTTTTATTGTCGATTGCTTCTTGTGTACTTTGCATCTTGCGGTATGTTGGGATGAAGCGGCCCGGGTTAACCTTACATGACATCGTTCATGAGACTTGCTCCACGCTTGACATGCAAATTGTATTGCATAAGTGGCTTTGCGGGTGCCTGTTTCTCCTAGCATAGTTAAGATCCAATTTACAACAGGTGATGAACAATACTAGTATCAATGTTATGGTTCTTGTTCGTAAGTTAGAACGACACTTATTGAAAGCCCCAAACCACGTAAAATATGCAAAGAAAGTAGAGGCGTCTAACTTTGTTTTGCAGGGGTGTGCTGTGATGTGATATGGCCATGATTGTGATTATATTTGATGTATGCAATGTTCCTTATTGTAAGTTGGCAACCGGCAGGAGCCATATGGTTGTCTTTAATTTATGTTAAGACCCGCGTTTCTATTCAAAGTAGTTGTAATAGTTGAAGCCGGTGGACGACAACCATGGAGAAGCGTCATTGACCTTGATGCAATGCCGGTGATGATGGAGATCATGTTCGTGCTTGAAGATGGAGATCGGAAGCACAAAGAAGAAAGGCCATATCATATCACATATTATGAATTGCATGTGATGTTAATCCTTTATGCATCTTGTATTGCTTAGTAGACGACGGTAGCATTATAAGATGATCCCTCATGCACATGAATTTCAAGTCACAAAGTGTTCACCCTTAGTTAGCACCGTTGCTAAAGCTTGTTGTTTCGAAGCACCACGTGATGATCGGGTGTGTTAGATTCTGCAAGTGTATACAACGTGAGCAAGCCAGATTTGCTCATGCGGAAAATAAGGTTTGATCTTGACGAGCCTAGCATGTACAGACATGGTCTCGGAACACGGATCACCGAAAGGTAAAGCATGAATCATATAGTAGATATGATGAACATGTCAATTGTTCGCCATTGAAACTATATCAACTCTCGTGATGATCGGTGTTGATGTGGTGGATTTGGTTCGTGTAATCACTAAAACAATGTGAGGGATATTGTTTTGAGTGGGAGTTCACCTAGATTAATTTTATTATTAATTTGAACTCAATTTGTCATAAACTTAGTCTAAACTATTGCAAATATGTTGTAGATCAATGGCAGCCCCTACCATCAATTTTAATGCGTTCCTAGAGAAAGAAAAGTTGAAAAACAATGGAAGCAACTTCGCGGATTGGTTCCGCAAGTTGAGGATTATCCTCACAGCTGGTAATTTGACCTATGTGCTGGATGCACCGCTGGGTGACCCACCTGCAGCTGATGCTCCCGATGAAGTAAAGAATGTTTACCTCACTCGGAAGACTCAGTACTCCACAGTTCAGTGTGCTATCTTGTATGGTTTAGAATCGGAGCTTCAGAAAAGGTTTGAGAATTCAGACGCATATGATATTGTCGAGGATCTCAAGTTGATCTTTGAGACTCATGCGGCAATTGAAAGTTATGAGGCTTCTGAAAAGTTCTTTAACTGCAAGATGGAAGAGGGCAGCTCCGTCAGTGATCATGTGCTTAAGATGTCTGGGCACGCAAACAAACTTCAAAGCTTGGGTATAGTGATTCCTAATGCTTTGGGGATTTACCGTGTCCTCCAATCACTACCACCAAGTTACAAGAACTTTGTGATGAACTACAACATGCAAAACATGAACAAGACGTTGCCAGAACTCTTTGCCATGTTGAAGTCTGCAGAAGTGGAGATCAAGAAAGAGCACCAAGTGTTGTTGGTCAATAAGACCACCAAATTCAAGAAAGGCAAGTCTAAGCAGAAGGGACACTTCAAGAAGGGTGGTAAGAAAGTTACCACGCCGACGAAGAAGACCAAGGCTGGACCTAAGCCTGATACTGAGTGCTTTTACTGCAAGGGAGAAGGTCACTGGAAGCGGAATTGCCCAAAGTACTTGGCGGATTTGAAGAACGGCAACATCAAGAAGAAAGGTATATCTGATATACATGTTATTGATGTGTATCTCACTAGTACTCGTAGTAGTGCCTGGGTATTTGATACTGGTTCGGTTGCTCACATTTGTAACTCGAAACAGGTGCTGCAGAATAAACGGAAGCTAGCGAAGAACGAGGTGACGATGCGCGTGGGAAACGGATCAAAGGTTGATGTGATCGCGGTCGGCACGCTACCCCTTCATCTACCATCGGGATTAGTTTTATACTTAAATAATTGTTATTTGGTGCCTGCGTTGAGCATGAATATTATATCGGGATCTTGTTTATTGCGAGACGGTTACTTGTTTAAATCCGAGAATAATGGTTGTTCGATTTATATGAGTAATATGTTTTATGCACATGCACCTTTGATAGCTGGTCTATTCTTATTGAATCTCGATAGTGGAAATACACATATCAACAACATTGAGGCTAAACGTTTGAAATCAAGCGATAATTCGACCTATATGTGGCACTGTCGTCTTGGTCACATTGGAGTGAAACGTATGAAGAAACTCCATTCCGATGGACTTCTTGAATCACTTGATTTTGAATCACTTGAAAGATGCGAAGCATGTCTGATGGGAAAAATGACTAAGACTCCATTTTCTGGTATGATGGAGCGAGCTACGGACTTACTGGAAATCATACATACCGATGTGTGTGGTCCAATGAGTGTAGCATCGCGCAGTGGTTATCGTTATGTTCTTACCTTCACGGATGAATTGAGTAGATATGGGTAATCTATTTCATGAAACATAAGTCCGAAACTTTTGAGAAGTTTAAGGAGTTTCAAAGTGAGGTAGAGAATCAACATAACAAGAAGATTAAATTTCTACGTTCTGATCATGGAGGTGAATATCTAAGTTACGAGTTTGGCGAGCATTTGAAGAAATGCGGAATACTTTCGCAGTTGACACCGTCGGGAACACCACAGCGTAATGGTGTGTCCGAACGTCGTAATCGAACTCTCTTAGATATGGTTCGTTCTATGATGTCACTTACAGATTTACCGCTATCATTTTGGGGTTATGCATTAGAAACAGCCGCATTCACTTTAAATAGGGCACCATCTAAATCCGTTGAAACGACACCGTATGAATTATGGTTTGGGAAGAAACCTAGATTGTCGTTCCTTAAAGTTTGGGGTTGCGAAGCCTATGTAAAGAAGTTACAGCCGGACAAGCTTGAACCCAAAGCGGAAAAATGCGTCTTCATAGGATACCCAAAGGAAACTATTGGGTATACCTTCTATCATAGATCCGAAGGAAAAATCTTCGTTGCCAAGAATGGATCCTTTCTAGAGAAGGAATTTCTCTCGAAAGAAGTGACTAGAAGGAAAGTAGAACTCGACGAGGTTGTCGAACCTTCTCTCGAAATTGCGAGTAGCGCAGCACCGGAAGAAGTTCCTGTGGTGCCTGCACCAATTAGAGAGGAATCTAATGATGATGATCATGAAACTTCGGTTGAAGTTGCTACAGAGCCTCGCAGGTCAACGAGAACTCGTACCACTCCAGATTGGTATGATCCCGTTATGAGTGTCATGTTGGTGGACAACACCGATGACCCTGAGACATATGAGGAAGCGATGATGAGCCCAGATTCCAATAAATGGCAAGAAGCCATGAAATCCGAGATTGGATCCATGTACGAAAACCAAGTATGGACTTTGGTGGACTTACCGGATGGCCGAAAGGCTGTCGAGAACAAATGGATTTTCAAGAAGAAAACAGATGCTGATGGTAATGTTACTGTCTATAAAGCTCGACTTGTCGCAAAAGGGTTTCGACAAATTCAAGGAGTTGACTACGATGAGACTTTCTCACCAGTAGCGAAGCTAAAGTCTGTGAGGATTATGTTAGCAATCGCTGCATATTATGATTATGTGATATGGCAGATGGATGTCAAAACAGCATTCCTCAATGGAGACATTGATGAAGAGTTGTATATGATGCAACCCAAAGGTTTTGTCGATCCTAAAGATGCTAACAAGGTATGCAAACTTCAACGGTCCATCTATGGATTGAAGCAAGCATCCCGAAGTTGGAATCAACGTTTTGATAAGGTGATCAAAAGTTTTGGTTTTATACAAACTTATGGAGAAGCTTGTATTTACAAGAAAGTGAGTGGGATCTCTGTAGCATTCTTAATACTATATGTAGATGACATATTGTTGATTGGGAATGATGTAGACCTTCTTAATAGTGTCAAGGAATATTTGAATAATAGTTTTTCAATGAAGGATCTTGGCGAAGCAGCTTACATATTAGGCATAAAGATTTATAGAGATAGATCAAAACGCCAAATATCATTGTCACAAAGTACATATTTGGACAAAGTTCTAAAGAGGTTTGGAATGTAAGATAGCAAGAAAGGGTTCTTGCCCATGTTTCCCAATACGACCTTGAGTAAAACTCAAAGTCTGACATCGGCAGAAGATAGAGAAAGGATGAGTAAGACTCCCTATGCCTCAGCCATAGGATCTCTAATGTATGCCATGCTATGTACTAGACCCGACATTGCATATGCTGTTAGTTTAACTAGCAGATATCAAAGTGATCCAGGAGTGGATCATTGGACAGCGGTCAAAAACATCCTTAAGTACTTGAGAAGAACTAAGGATATGGTTCTTTCTTATGGAGGTGATGAACAACTCGTTGTTAATGGTTACACCGATGCTAGTTGGAACACCGATCCGGATGATTCTAAATCACAATCTGGATACGTATTTATTTTGAATGGTGCAGCAGTTAGCTGGAGGAGTGCAAAACAAAGCGTTGTGGCGAGATCTTCAACTGAATCGGAATACATGGCTGCTTCAGAGGCTTCACAAGAAGCGATATGGATGAAAGAGTTCATTACAGAGCTGGGTGTGGTTCCTAGTGCGCTGGACCCAATGTCTATCTACTGTGATAACATGGGCGCCATAGCCAATGCGCAAGAACCAAGGTCACACAAGAAGCTGAAGCATATCAAGCTACGTTTTCACGCTATTCGAGAACATATCCAAGATGGGGATATAAAGATTTGCAAAGTACACACAGATCTGAATGTGGCGGATCCATTGACTAAACCTCTCCCGAGGGCAAAACATGACTAGCACCAAACTGCCATGGGTGTTCGGTATATTACCATGTAATCTAGATTATACGACTCTAGTGCAAGTGGGAGACTGTTGGAGATATGCCCTAGAGGCAATAATAAATGTAGTTATTATTATATCTTTGTGTTTATGATAAATGTTTACATTCATGCTATAATAGTATTAACAAGGAAACATTAATACTTGTGTGATTTGTAAACCTAATTTGAAGTCCCTAGTAAAGCCTCTATATAATACTAGCTTGTTGGTTAATAGATGATTGTGGTTTCCCTATCATGAACATTGATATGTTATTAACAACAAGATCATATCGTTAGGAGAATGATATGATGGACATACTCCTATAGATAAGCGTAGCATAAAGATCAAGTCATTTCAATAGTTCAATTGCTATATGCTTTCTGATACATAGTAACCTAATTCCTTCGACCATGAGATCATGCATATCACCTTTGCCGGATGGATGCTTTGATGACATCAAACACCACACCGTAACTGGGTGGCTATAAAGGTGGCATTGAGTGTTCGGAAAGTATTGGTTGAAACACATGGATCAAGAGTGGGATTTGTCCATCCATATGACGGATAGATATACTCTGGGCCCTCTCGGTGAAATGTCATCCAATTAGCTTGCAAGCATGTGACTGGCTCACAAGGGATCACATATCACGGGAACGAGAAAAGAGTACTTATCGGTAACGAGGTTGAACAAGGTATGCAGAGATACCGACGATCATAACCTCGGATAAGTAAACTATCGTGAGACAAGGGAAATTGGTATCGTATGTAAGTGGTTCATTCGATCGCAAAGTAATCGTAGAAATATGTGGGAGCCATATGAATTTACAGATTCCTCTATTGGTTATTGTTCGGAGAAGTGTCTCGATCATGTCCGCATAATTCACGAACCGTAGGGAGACACACTTAAGGATTCGACGTTGTTTGAGTAGTTATGGTATGATGAGAAAGAGACCGAATGTTGTTCGGAGTCTCGGATGGGATCCGGGATATCACGAGGAGATCCGGAATGGTCCAGAGAATAAGATTCATATAAGGAAAGTCTCGTTTCGGAGTTCGGTAATGATTCCGGTGTTTTCATCAGGAATGTTCTAGAAGGTTCCGGAATGTCCGGCACTCCGGAGGGGAAGGGGTACATGAATGTGTCATTACAAGTTGGAATGATTGCATCATGTACTAAGTGTCCTCGCTGTTCCAAATAAAGGATTAATTCAAATCCTAGTTTGAAAAGTCAAATAGCTAAATTGAAAAGTCAAACGGCTAAATTTGGAAAGAGGAAAAGAGGAGGAAGGGGAAACCGAGTTGGGGAGGGAGTCCCTCCTCCTCAAGCCGGCGCACCACCCAAGCCGAGTTAGGGAGGGACTCCACTCCCTCCCCTTGGCCGGCCGGCCCCTCCACCTATATAAGTAGGGGCAGGGCTCCCTCCTAGGACAAAAAAAAGTACCTCTCCTCCAAACCCTAGCTTGACGCCACCACCTCCTGCAGCTGCCGCCGCCCCCTAGGGTTGCCCTAGCCGCCGACTTGGGGTGCCCCAAACCCTATCCGCCGGCTCTAGCACCTCCTCCTTGGTGTGTCTAAAACCTAGATCGCCGAGGAGCTCTCTCATACTCCACCATACTCGCTCCGGCTTAAGGCGAAGACCTGCGAGATCTCCCCTCTACTTCCGGTACCACGCCGTTGTGCTGCCGGAATCACGAGGAGAGTGCTACAACCTCCGCTGCCTGCTGGAACAAGGGAGAGGAAGGTCTTCGTCGAGTACCGAACGTGTGACCGACTGCGGGAGCGCTGCCGGAACGCAGCGCCGGAAGGATCGTCTACGCGATCTTGAGATCGGGAAGAGTACGACTACATCACCCACGAGAATCCGCTCTCGTTAAACACTTTGGAATCTTCGAGGGTGAGTTATTCCATCGACTCGTTGCTACAATCTAGTAGATATATCTTGGCTTGTTTGTTTGTATGCGGTAGAAATTTTTTGTTTTCCATGCTACGAAACCCTACAAAATCATGGTACTTGTTAGCTTTTAGCCCTCATTGCCCCTATCATAAGCATCTTGAAGTGATTAAGGTTAAAGTGAACAAACTATGTAGTATATGCTTGACAAAGTATAAGTTGGCAATCTCAAGTCCCTTGAATACGAGGGACACACCCCATGCTACTCAACTTCAGACACCTGTAAATTCTTGTCATTGTAAGTACATGCATATCATAGAGAACCGCCAACGGGTACCCCTTGCACATGGTACAGGAGCTATCCCATAACCAAAATGACAAGGCAAGCAGACAATGAGCATCTCAGCGATCTTTTTATTTACTATGTGCATAGTGTTTTATTGAGGATGCTTCATAGATAGCTCACTATGATGATGCTGCAAGTTTCCACCATGATTAGGCATGGCTTAGGCTAGCGGCCCAGGTATTTCTCTAACACAAAATACAAACTCCATGGACTTACAAGTTCCCTCTTTATTTCACACCGGTGACATCCATAGACAAAAGAGCATGATATCAATTGAGTACAAAGTACAAGTGCAATGTTGAAAATGTTTCCCGTGACAGCACGGTTATGCTAATTCCAATGTATAAGTGCGAGAATATACAACATAGATGACACAATGGTTCAAGTTTATTAGGGGCAAAGAATATAAAGTGTGCCATCAAGTTTGTGAGGGCTTTAATCACTAAGTTTTCACATAACAAAATAGTTTTTAATTGGAAGATAGCTAAAAACAAGAATATACTTGGAATGGTGTAACTCACCATGCATAGGAGTTTATAGTGGACACTTTGGAATAACTTGGTTTCTTGGGAGTTGGAAGCATGAGTAGAGCTTACTCATACAAGTGGAGTCTAGCAAAAGACTGGGAGCAACCAACTAAGAGAGCAATAATGGCCATAATCATGCAGAGCAACAAAACATTACTAATCAAAGCATAGAGTGGTACTACAAGTCAAGGACTAAATGATCACAGAGGCTATGGTGGCCTGTTCATAGTCATAACATGGTGTGAGCATGTGCCAAGTCAACCCAAACAAAGCATCAAAGGAGAATATACCGCAATACTATGCTTTTGTATGCTAAAACAACGCATGATTCCTTCAAGGCACATTAAGCAATCCTAATTGTTTGGAACAAGTCATGCTACAGCAATAATCACTAAGCATAAGGTCAAAACAAGATATAGCATGACATGATAAAGTCTAAGCCACAGTCAAAACAAGCTCCCTTTTGTACCACTATAAGCATGAAACTTTCTACTCTTTTCCAACACCAAACAACTTATTTGAAACAACTCACAAAGGTAATAATCAATAAATATCAGTGATATTGTCTCACAAATCCACAAATAAGAACTAAAAAGTTCTAAGCTAAAAGCACAAGAAAACTAAAGCTAAACACAGTGCTAGCAAAAGTGAACACTCATAGAACAATAAGAGTGAAAACTAGAGTGCTCTAGGCAATGAAAACAGAGTGTGTCTCTCTCCAAAAGAAGTGTGCTGTGATCAAACAAATTATTCAAGCTAAGCAAACAAAAACCAAAAACGAAAACTAAGACGCTCCAAGAACAACACAATAGTGCATGAAGGAATAAAAATAAAGTGTCTAGAAAGACCTAAACTTTTTATTGATGAAGAAGGGGATGCCTTGGGCATCCCCAAGCTTTGACGCTTGTACCTCTTTAATATTTCTTGGGGTGACATGGGGTGGCATCCCCAAGCTTGAGATTTTGTCCATTCTTCATCTCATTACATCATTCTTTCTCTATACCTGAAAATTTTCCTTCATACAAAACTTCACACAATCTCTATTAGCAACATTAGTGTATTCAAAAGATAATAGACCTTTGGGTTTAGCTTTAGAACAACAAAACTTCCACTAAAAACACAAGATATCGTATCAATTCCCTCAAAAATCTCAATTTCCCAAAAAGAACCCCCAAAAAAGAATCAATAAGAAGCAATCGTAAATAATGGTAGAAATCTGTCAAAACAGACCAGCAGGTAGAAACCAATTTTTTCGAAGACCTTCTGTTGCTCAAATCAAACAGTGTTGAAGTAACAAAAGTTATCTAACATACTGGGGGATTTATTCACAAAATATGAGCTCAATACGACTTACAGAGATTCCTCACAAATTTTTACGGTGGAGCACAAAAATCTGTTTCGGGACAACAACTCCCCAAATCTTACTTCCCTGTCATTAGAGGTCATTCTTGGCACAAAAAGCAAACAAAAAGGATAAGGAGAGGTTATTACAGAAGTAATAACTTCCAAGACTTAATAAAACTCTTGGGTTATCTTCCAACAAGTACTTTTCTTTAATGCCTTTAAGTTAGGCATGATAGTTTGAGAAGATGCCCACATAAGAAATATGAATTGAAGCAAAAGAGATCATCAAGAAGCAAATTCAAAACACATTTAAGTCTAACCCACTTCCTATGCATAGGAATCTTGTAAAAAACAAGTCATGAAAGCATAAAGCAACAAGCATAGGAAAGCAAAACAAGTGCAACTTCAACATTTTCAACATAAAGAGCGGAAACCTAATATTGTTGAGATGCATAAAACCATGTTTAACTCTCTCATAATAACTTTCAGTAGCATCATAAATAAAATTAACAATATAACTATCACATAAAATATTCTTATCATGAGACACATGCATATAATAATTATTACTCTCCACATAACCATGGTCATTCTTATTAATTGTAGTGGGAGCAAATTTAACAAAATAGCTATCATTACTATTCTCATCACCGTAATCATCAAATATAGGAGGCATATTGTAATCACAATTGATTTTCTCCTCAATAGTAGGTGGACTTAAAATATCATAATCATCATAAATTGGAGGTTTGGTATCATCATAAGCAATAGAATAGCTATCTTCCAAAGCTGGGGGGCTAAAAAGTTCATTTTCATAAAAACTAGCTTCCCAAGCTTAGACTTTTCCATAGAATTAGAAATAATGGTGTTCAAAGAATTCATACCAATAACATTTCTATTAGCATGCAAATAAAGTTCCATAGGTTTTTTAATTTTCTCTTCAAACACTTCATGTCCTAACTCAAGACAAATGCTATAGAGCTCTCTATTTTGTTGTTGTTTTCCATTAAGCCGAACTAGTGAAAACAAGAAACAAAAAGACAAAATTGCAGAATCTAAAGGAAATAACTTTGAGCACTCACACCGGAGGATGTGAGTACCTTTTACCTTACCTCCCCGGCAACGGCGCCAGAAAAGAGCTTTCTGGCTCGCTGTTGCCGTGGGGTAACATGTGTGAGTGCCTTTTACCTTTCCTCCCCGGCAACGGCGCTAGAAAATAGCTTGATGTCTACGCACTTCTATTCTTCTAGACATTTGTTGGGCCTCCAAGTGCAGAGGTTTGTATAACAGCAGCAAGTTTTCCTTAAGTGGATCACCCAAGGTTTATCGAACTCAGGGAGGACGTGGTCAAAGGTATTCCCTCTCAAGCAATCCTTCAATCAAGATACAAGAAGTCTCTTGTGTCCCCAACACACCCAATACACTTGTCAGGTGTATATGTGCACTAATTCGGCGAAGAGAGAGTGAAATACAAGTGGCAACGGCGCCAGAAAATACTTTGATGGAGCTTGACGGTGAGGTAAAATTAAAGCAAGCAAACATGCAACATATCTAGATGCAAACGGTGTTTCAATGTTTAGAAACAAGGCCTAGGGATCATACTTTCACTAGTGAACACTCTCTCATATAAATATCCTCTCTTCATGATACTACTCTTAACTACTCTCCAGTTGGACACTCTAATCCATGGTAGGCCTATAACAACACACCTCAAAGTCCGCATTTCCCAATCTAGATAACCCCACACTGTCACCTTGAGCGCTAGATGGTTCCAACAAACACCACAATTTCATAAAGACAACCAACTCAAAATATACTCATGATAAATATATATGTAACCTAGCTTAAGTGCCACACACGGTGTGCACGCTGTCACTTCCACACACGTGGGCAAAATTATAGATCTATTAAATAACGATGAGTAATCATGTAGACTCTAGCCTAAGTGCCACCATGGCATGCACGCTATCACTTTCACACACATGGGGAGAGCAGAGATCTATTGAAGCACTTGAGTAGCAAGGTAGATCTACTTGATTACAAAGCTCATGACCACAATATGATCATGCATAGAGAGAGAGATAGATGAACACATAGCTACGGGTAGAGCCCTTAGCCTCGAAGGAGAACTACTCCCTCCTCATCATGGGAATCAACAAAGATGATGAAGATGGCGATGGAGATTGATGGAGATGGCTTCGGGGGCACTTCCTTGTCCCGGCAGGGTGCCGGACCATAGACTTTCTGTCCCCCGAATCTCCCCTTTGGTGGCGGTGGCGCAGGGAGGTTTTCGTGGTTTTCTTCTGGATGATTTAGGATTTTCTCCCTGGGGGCTTCTAATAGGCACATGAGGCAAGGTCGGTGGAGGGCCAGGGGGCCTACACCCCGTATAGGCGCGTCCTAGGGTGGGCCTGGGCCTACCTAGGGTGTGGCCACCCTGGTGTCCTCCTCCGTCTCGTCTTCGATTTTTTGTATCGTTCAGGAAAAATATGAACTTTGGCTTTTCTCCTGTCCAATTCCGAGAATATTCATTTTTTAGCTTTCTGAAACCAAAAACAGCAGAAAACAGGCAACTGACACTGTGGCATCTTGTCAATAGGTTAGTTCCAGAAAGTGTATAAAAATACCTGTAACACCCTCAGAATCGGCCCTATGCAAGTTTTCGCGAAACCCGCCAAAACCCGCATAGAAACGATTCAAAGGTGCCCACCAGGCACTTTCGTGCGGGTGGAAAACGAAGTAATAGCATTACACAACAGTCCTCGATGGGACCCACAGAACAGATATATATAACAGCGACTCAATGAGTCAAGAATACAGATATAATATACAAGATCCAAATCACCTGGAAAACGACACAGCATCCAGCTACAGACAAGATGCAAATGGGGCTAAGAGCCCTGAAGAATAACCAATGGCGTCCATAACCCTGCCTAGGCCAAGCCGGAAGGGTAACCCTGCTAACGTCGGCGATCTCAAAACCTGCTTAAACAAAAGGGGTGCCGACAAAGGGCAAAGGAAAAAGAGGAGCGTCAGTACTGAGGCCATTACACGGCGAGACTAGAATTTGGCGGTCCTCGCCTACAAAGGTATGGTGGACTGAGCGGCAGCGGCAGCATGCACTAAACAACCTATAGAGACTCGATACCACTGGCGGTTACCAGAGAGGGATAAGAAGGACCTATCCGGCTCCAACCTGAATCTAACACCAAACAAACCCATCCTGGTGTTTCCCCCTCGATACCAAACGAGGAAGTCAACCGAGGAACTCACACAGTTGGCAGTTTTATTTATTCAGTTATCGTTGCAGCAATTACTAGTCAGGTATAGATAATCATCCTGATAAAATAAGGAGTGGGCACTTTTAGTTAACCATTCCGTTGTAGTTGCGTCACTTACTAGTCAAATACAATTAGCATGAGATATCCCAAAACCCAGCAGTTGTTGGTACTTTTATTTAGCCATTCCGTTATAGTTGCAATACTTACTAGTCAGATACAATTGTCGCAAGCGACAAACCAAACAAGCAATTGTTGGCAATTTTATTGAGCCATTCCATTATAGTGAAGCTGATTACTAGTCATTATAAAGTCAAATTTATAGCACTACTTTAGTTATAGTTGTCTATGATCGAGATACTGTGCTCCAAGTCGTCCATAACCACGGACACGGCTTTCAGAAAGTTTTAACCGGCCGGGGTGCACCAATAGCAACACACACTCGATCAACCTCGGAAAAACCAAATCAAAACCCAACGAGGCTTTCACGACAAAGCAATCACAGGATTCAGAAATATTTCAGGGGGCCACCCCTTGGAGTCTTACCCGCAACGAAGTAAGCTAGCTTCGAGACGGACCCGAGGTTTGTGGGGCCGGCTGTAAGCGACTGGGAACCCAAAACTGGGCTTGTCGATACCGCGTAAACGGGTCACAATTCCTAAACAGTACAGTGTGCTCCTCGCACAATCGTAAATAAAGCAGTAGCATGGCATAAGTACAGGATCGTAAATAAAACCTCAAACTAGTTTGTGGCCCCAAGAAATAAGACTGAATCAAGCTCTGACTAAGGGGGGTCCCATAAGCCTCCCGGATGTGGATAGCGCGATAAATCAAGGAACAGGTATCAAGTACTCGGGGTCCTACCGGACACAAGTGGGCGTTCGGAAACCAAATATTATCTATCACCCACCGATGCCTCTGCTTACTTACTTCAATTTTAGTTGTTAAACAATAATTAAAGTGAGCAATAAATGAAGCCATAACCGTCTCCAACATTAAACATGCGGCAATGCTCCAACAACGGTGGTACTTGACGACACGCGACAGCACTTGAGCAAGCGACTATGACGCGCAAGTCCAACTATCTACCAAACAACAGGTAATAGGATGTGTCCGAGGTAATATATGGCTGCAAGGGATATCACGGTACGAAAACTAGAGCATCGCAACACAGATAGCAATAGATCAACAGGAGGGAATAAATACCATAAAAGTAAGATAGGTAGAAAGGGGGGAGATGCTCGCCTGAAAACATTGTCGAAGGTTCGACCGAAGATCCGGTCGACACTCGCATCAACTCAACGGCCTTATCCTCGAAGAAGCGAAACACTAGAATAAACACCGGATGCAATATTTAATACTACGGCAGAAGATCGGCATGATGCATGTATGATGTATGGCATGGCAAAGATGCGATGCAATTAGGCCATATTAAACGGAACTGGGGGTCTCGACAATTAATTAAACGGTTCAAGTTGTTTAGCTGCCCCGCAATTTAAATGTTGGATTAACAGGGTAAAGTATAGCACCGGTTCGCTACACCAATTTAAATGAGGCCGATATGAGACTAGATTTGCCCGCATATGGGCCCCATATTTAATTATTAGGTGAATCGGCATAAGGCCCCCAAACCACACGACAATATGCATGCATGACAATTTAGTATGCAACAAGTTTATATATAGCATTTATAAAATAGGGCTCGGGAAAAGGTTCACACATTAGGGTCTCGACGAACTTGGGGTTCCGGGGTTCGGGGTTCGACGGCCTCGGCGGGATCGTTCTCGGATTACTGGGTAGATCTTGTTGTTCTGTGTCGGTGACCTCGGCATCCGGGAAGCAGGACTTGGTTCGGCGCCGGGGGCGCATCGGATTCGCTCTGATCGCTGTCGTTCTTGTCGCATCTGTGGTCTTCGGGGTTGCTTCGATCGGATCCCTGACGAAGTACTTGTCGTCCCACGTAGGAGTCCTTGTCGATCCGCGGCGACGATCTTCGGGTCATCGGAAGGCCTCGGCGATGTCTCCACTTTGCAGTCTCGAACATCAGGTACGAGTCGAAGGTCTTGGCGTTTCCCTGTTCACGCGGCAGATGATGATCTCGGGGTCTCGGAGCAGTTCTGGGTTCAGTGTCGGACGATCTTGTCGGTTCCAGGCCAAAAGTCTGGGGTTGCAACTTGTCACGTTCAAGCAATTCCAAGGCGACACCTGGACAAGCTTGCGGAGACAGAGATCCTTGCTGGGGTCCTGCGGGCACGCACATGTACCAGGGACAGAAAAACAGACAGAGGCCTAGACCAGCAGGAACACACGCGGGGGGAGGGGAGGTTCGAGGCCAACCCGTGCAGGGCCCGATGGAGCTATAGGGGCGGCGAACAGCGTCCGGCGAGGGGAGCTCGAGGCCGGGCTTGGCAGGGGGCGACGGGGGCCGGGGCGGCGACCTGAGCGGGAGGGGCGATGGAGCGGGAGAGGTCGAGGCGGTGGCGGGGCCGGGAGAAGGGCGGCGGGGCCGTGCTGGCAGCGGAGGGAGGACGAGGCGAGGCCGGCCAGGCGGGGCCTGGGTGAGCGGCGGAGGCGGGGCCTGGCGGGGAGCGGCTGCGCGCGCTGAAGGAGGGAGGGCACCGGCGAGGGGGTGTGGCCGGAGGCGGCGCACGCAGAGAGGACGCAGAGGAGGGCGGGGTCGCGCAGGTCGAGCGGGGCGGGGCGTCGCCGGAGGTTGGAGGAGGACGGCGGCTGGGCGATGAGGACGCGGCCAAGGCCGGCCAGGGCCACGCGGGGTCACGTGGGTGGGCCAGAGGGGTGGGTAGACTAGGTTGGGTAGTTTTAGGATTATGGGTGGGCCGTTTGTATTTTCTGGGGTGGTCGTTCGGGTCATTCGGCCCGTTCGACTGCCCCACTAAAATAATATATTTTTTATTTAACTTTTGCAATAAGCTTGTATAAATAGATTTTAGGCAAACAAAAATATCCGGAAGCTTCCGGGGGTTTAATTTGAAATAGAAGGAGGGTAAATTTTAGAAAACGATTGTCTTTCGCAAATAGTTTTTAGGCAAATTAATATGCATGATGATGACGATGCTCAAATGCAATGTGGCATGATGACATGAGCATGTGGTCATGATGATGCAATGCACAAAAACAACGCGATTTTCTAGTAGTGGTTTTGCGGGATGCCACAATTCGACACCACTAACAATGGATCTCGCCCTCGAGATCCGCCTCATGGTACCGGAAGGAAGGTCGGCGATCTGCATCTTCTCGCTTCGTGTAGATCCTCGCGACACCACTAACAAGAGGTCGTTGTCCGTGATCGTCGAGAGAACACTCCGGGGACAAAAGGTCGAAGGTAGAGGTATCAACAAATAAATCCACCTCTAGCTTCGATGGAAAGAGGGAACCGATGCATTCTCATCCACTTCAATGTACAAAAGCGAATAGAAGGGGTAGCCGGCATGGGGGCCAATCCATCACGCACCCAAACTATTACTCTGCACAATCAGTAGGAAAGAGTGCAACTATTCTCGGAATCAGACTGAAGATCTCGACAAGCGAGGTTCGGAAACAAAGGAGTGATGCAGACTCTGCATCGGATCTGGCGTAGATGATGACGTCGCGTCGGGAAACACCGGAAGGCACAAACAAGGACAAAGAATGGTATCACAGTAGACGGATTCCTCAGACAGCATGAACACCGGATGGTAGAACACCGTTATCAAAGGAGGAAGCGAAACCCTGAAGGTACGACAAAAACCCAACCACGAGAAATCCTGGACTCGAAGAAAGAGACGAGAGCGGATTCAAAACACGTCGAGATAAGAGGAGAATAGCAGAGGGGTAAGAAGTAAAATCAGACCTAATCAGAACTATCCAACCGGTTTTGTAAAAATAGTTTGGACACTCTACTTCGACCGTTAGCTAGGTTATCCTACAGGCTAGACTTGTGGGGTATCGCAACTGCTGAGCTCTGATACCACTCTGTAACACCCCCAGAATCGGCCCTATGCAAGTTTTAGCGAAACCCGCCAAAACCCGCATAGAAACGATTCAAAGGTGCCCACCAGGCACTTTCGTGCGGGTGGAAAACGAAGTAATAGCATTACACAACAGTCCTCGATGGGACCCACAGAACAGATATATATAACAGCGACTCAATGAGTCAAGAATACAGATATAATATACAAGATCCAAATCACCTGGAAAACGACACAACGTCCAACTACGGACAAGATGCAAATGGGGCTAAGAGCCCTGAAGAATAACCAATGGCGTCCATAACCCTGCCCAGGCCAAGCCGGAAGGGTAACCCTGCTAACGTCGGTGATCTCAAAACCTGCTTAAACAAAAGGGGTGCCGACAAAGGGCAAAGGAAAAAGAGGAGCGTCAGTACTGAGGCCAGTACACGGCGAGACTAGAATTCGGCGGTCCTCGCCTACAAAGGTATGGTGGACTGAGCGGCAGCGGCAGCATGCACTAAACAACCTATAGAGACTCGATACCACTGGCGGTTACCAGAGAGGGATAAGAAGGACCTATCCGGCTCCAACCTGAATCTAACACCAAACAAACCCATCCTGGTGTTTCCCCCTCGATACCAAACGAGGAAGTCAACCGAGGAACTCACACAATTGGCAGTTTTATTTATTCAGTTATCGTTGCAGCAATTACTAGTCAGGTATAGATAATCATCCTGATAAAATAAGCAGTGGGCACTTTTAGTTAACCATTCCGTTGTAGTTGCGTCACTTACTAGTCAAATACAATTAGCATGAGATATCCCAAAACCCAGCAGTTGTTGGTACTTTTATTTAGCCATTCCGTTATAGTTGCAATACTTACTAGTCAGATACAATTGTCGCAAGCGACAAACCAAACAAGCAATTGTTGGCAATTTTATTGAGCCATTCCATTATAGTGAAGCTGATTACTAGTCATTATAAAGTCAAATTTATAGCACTACTTTAGTTATAGTTGTCTATGATCGAGATACTGTGCTCCAAGTCGTCCATAACCGCGGACACGGCTTTCAGAAAGTTTTAACCGGCCGGGGTGCACCAATAGCAACACACACTCGATCAACCTCGGAAAAACCAAATCAAAACCCAACGAGGCTTTCACGACAAAGCAATCACAGGATTCAGAAATATTTCAGGGGGCCACCCCTTGGAGTCTTACCCGCAACGAAGTAAGCTAGCTTCGAGACGGACCCGAGGTTTGTGGGGCCGGCTGTAAGCGACTGGGAACCCAAAACTGGGCTTGTCGATACCGCGTAAACGGGTCACAATTCCTAAACAGTACAGTGTGCTCCTCGCACAATCGTAAATAAAGCAGTAGCATGGCATAAGTACAGGATCGTAAATAAAACCTCAAACTAGTTTGTGGCCCCAAGAAATAAGACTGAATCAAGCTCTGACTAAGGGGGGTCCCATAAGCCTCCCGGATGTGGATAGCGCGATAAATCAAGGAACAGGTATCAAGTACTCGGGGTCCTACGGGACACAAGTGGGCGTTCGGAAACCAAATATTATCTATCACCCACCGATGCCTCTGCTTACTTACTTCAATTTTAGTTGTTAAACAATAATTAAAGTGAGCAATAAATGAAGCCATAACCGTCTCCAACATTAAACATGCGGCAATGCTCCAACAACGGTGGTACTTGACGACACGCGACAGCACTTGAGCAAGCGACTATGACGCGCAAGTCCAACTATCTACCAAACAACAGGTAATAGGATGTGTCCGAGGTAATATATGGCTGCAAGGGATATCACGGTACGAAAACTAGAGCATCGCAACACAGATAGCAATAGATCAACAGGAGGGAATAAATACTATAAAAGTAAGATAGGTAGAAAGGGGGGAGATGCTCGCCTGAAAACATTGTCGAAGGTTCGACCGAAGATCGGGTCGATACTCGCATCAACTCAACGGCCTTATCCGCGAAGAAGCGAAACACTAGAATAAACACCGGATGCAATATTTAATACTACGGCAGAAGATCGGCATGATGCATGTATGATGTATGGCATGGCAAAGATGCGATGCAATTAGGCCATATTAAACGGAACCGGGGGTCCCGACAATTAATTAAACGGTTCAAGTTGTTTAGATGCCCCGCAATTTAAATGTTCGATTAACAGGGTAAAGTATAGCACCGGTTCGCTACACCAATTTAAATGAGGCCGATATGAGACTAGATTTGCCCGCATATGGGCCCCATATTTAATTATTAGGTGAATCGGCATAAGGCCCCCAAACCACACGACAATATGCATGCATGACAATTTAGTATGCAACAAGTTTATATATAGCATTTATAAAATAGGGCTCGGGAAAAGGTTCACACATTAGGGTCTCGACGAACTTGGGGTTCCGGGGTTCGGGGTTCGACGGCCTCGGCGGGATCGTTCTCGGATTACTGGGTAGATCTTGTTGTTCTGTGTCGGTGACCTCGGCATCCGGGAAGCAGGACTTGGTTCGGCGCCGGGGGCGCATCGGATTCGCTCTGATCGCTGTCGTTCTTGTCGCATCTGTGGTCTTCGGGGTTGCTTCGATCGGATCCCTGACGAAGTACTTGTCGTCCCACGTAGGAGTCCTTGTCGATCCGCGGCGACGATCTTCGGGTCATCGGAAGGCCTCGGCGATGTCTCCACTTTGCAGTCTCGAACATCAGGTACGAGTCGAAGGTCTTGGCGTTTCCCTGTTCACGCGGCAGATGATGATCTCGGGGTCTCGGAGCAGTTCTGGGTTCAGTGTCGGACGATCTTGTCGGTTCCAGGCCAAAAGTCTGGGGTTGCAACTTGTCACGTTCAAGCAATTCCAAGGCGACACCTGGACAAGCTTGCGGAGACAGAGATCCTTGCTGGGGTCCTGCGGGCACGCACATGTACCAGGGACAGAAAAACAGACAGAGGCCTAGACCAGCAGGAACACACGCGGGGGGAGGGGAGGTTCGAGGCCAACCCGTGCAGGGCCCGATGGAGCTATAGGGGCGGCGAACAGCGTCCGGCGAGGGGAGCTCGAGGCCGGGCTTGGCAGGGGGCGACGGGGGCCGGGGCGGCGACCTGAGCGGGAGGGGCGGTGGAGCGGGAGAGGTCGAGGCGGTGGCGGGGCCGGGAGAAGGGCGGCGGGGCCGCGCTGGCAGCGGAGGGAGGACGAGGCGAGGCCGGCCAGGCGGGGCCTGGGTGAGCGGCGAAGGCGGGGCCTGGCGGGGAGCGGCTGCGCGCGCTGAAGGAGGGAGGGCGCCGGCGAGGGGGTGTGGCCGGAGGCGGCGCACGCAGAGAGGACGCAGAGGAGGGCGGGGTCGCGCAGGTCGAGCGGGGCGGGGCGTCGCCGGAGGTTGGAGGAGGACGGCGGCTGGGCTATGAGGACGCGGCCAAGGCCGGCCAGGGCCACGCGGGGTCACGTGGGTGGGCCAGAGGGGTGGGTAGACTAGGTTGGGTAGTTTTAGGATTATGGGTGGGCCGTTTGTATTTTCTGGGGTGGTCGTTCGGGTCATTCGGCCCGTTCGACTGCCCCACTAAAATAATATAATTTTTATTTAACTTTTGCAATAAGCTTGTATAAATAGATTTTAGACAAACAAAAATATCCGGAAGCGTCCGGGGATTTAATTTGAAATAGAAGGAGGGTAAATTTTAGAAAACGATTGTCTTTCGCAAATAGTTTTTAGGCAAATTAATATGCATGATGATGACGATGCTCAAATGCAATGTGGCATGATGACATGAGCATGCGGTCATGTTGATGCAATGCACAAAAACAACGCGATTTTCTAGTAGTGGTTTTGCGGGATGCCACAATACCTCAAAGTGTAGACAAAGCAAAGTAGATACTAAACAAGCATGGAGCATAAAAAATTATAGATACGTTTCCGACGTATCATCCTGCCGGAGGGGAGATCATACCGGAGGCCTTCTTCTCCGGTATGATGCGTGAGTAGTTCCACCTTGGACTATGGGTCCATGTAGTAGCTATATGGTTGTATCCCCTCCTTGTGCTTTCATGTATACATCTTGTGAGCTCCGTTCATGATCAAGATCTAATCTATTTGTAATCATGCATGTTGTGTTTACGGGGATCCGATGGATATTGATATTACTATGTCAGATTGATTAATGGTTTTGTCTATTTGATACTATCATGTCTGTGTTGTTTGTGATCTTGCATGCTCTCCATTGTTAGTATCTATCTTGGCCAAGTAGTTGCTAGTGACTCCAAGAGGGGGTATTTATGCTCGATGGTGGGTTCATGCCTCTAGTTTTCAAGGGAAGTGACAGAAATCTCTTCGGTTGTAGATGTGTTGTTGCCACTAGGGAGAAAACAACGGTCTTTATGATTCTACCATGTTGATTTGATTAATGGTTTTGTCTTTATGATTCTATCATGTCTGTGTTGTTTGTGATCTTGCATGCTCTCCGTTATTAGTAGCTATATTGGCCAAGTAGTTGCTAGTGACTCCAAGAGGGGGTATTTATGCTCGATAGTGGGTTCATGCCTCTAGTTTCCAAGGGAAGTGAAAATAATCTCTTCGGTTGTAGATGTGTTGTTGCTACTAGGGAGAAAACAATGGTCTCTTTTTCATGGAACATGTGGACTGTTTACCTTACACACTTTGCTTAAAACAGTTGTCTGTTGCTTGCAACTTAATACTGGAGGGGGTTCGGATGATAACCTGAAGGTGGACTTCTAGTCATAGATGCAGTTGGATGGTGGTCTATGTATCTTGTTCTATTGCCCAATCGAATCACATAGGATCTTTTTGACTAGTAATTGCACTGTTATGCCTTGCTCAGTTCCTGGCAATTGCCCTGCTATAATTTATTTACCCTTCATGCCATGTTGTTTATCTAAGGAGAGCACCTCTAGTGAACTATGGACCCCGGTACAATCTTTACCATTGATACATCTTCCACTATTACTTGTTTACTTGCTGCAAACCACCATTACCTTCCACACCATACGTTTAATCCTTTGTTATAGCAAACCGGTGAGCTTGACAGCCTCATTGATTCGTTGGGGCAAAGTCTTGAGTTTGTGTTGTACAGGTCTCTGCGTTGCTTACAACACCTGTGTGACGTTTCCTTCCTCCTACTGGTTCGATAACCTCGGTTTCTTACTGAGGGAAAACTTTCTGCTATGCTGCTTCACACCTTGCTCTTGGGGTTCCAACGAAGCGCTCCTACATCAACTCAGCGCTGCATCAAGTCTTTCCGGCGTCGTTGTCGGGGAGGCTAAGGACGTCTTCACAAGGGGAGTCCTCCTCAACCTTTCTCTTTACTTTGTTTTTAGTTTGCTTAGTTTATTTTGCTTGGTTTTGTTTGGCTCTTTTTATCAAAAACTCCAAAAAAATTAGTTTAGTTTGGTTTGCTTTCTCTTATCAAAAACACACAAAAATTAGTTCCTACTCTAGTTGCTAGTCTGTTATTGCCTTGCTTGGTCATGCTTTCTATCAATGGATGGTTTATTTGAAACTAGTTCTTGTTGGCAAGGTGGGTTCACAGAAGAACAAAAGTATTATTATAAGGAACACTGTTTGTCACAAAAAGGGAAACACTTATGGGAACAAATTGATAAGTTGAATGTTATTGCTAGAGACGTGTGCTCTACTTATAATGTTACTTATTGCTTTGATAAATATTGTTGATGTAGGAGATATAACCACCTCCATTTTCAGTGTGAGTATAATGATAATGTTACCATATCGTCTTATGTTAAAGGAAATTATGACTTTTATGATGTGGAACAAATTGAAGAATTTATTGCCTTCAAAGGTGCATTTGAACTTGCCAGTTTGCTTGAAAATACTGATGATGCACCTTATGAATATGAGGTTTATGAGATACTTAAATTTTGTTTTGATAATTACAAGGAACAAAATGGCTATATTCTTGAATATTTTAATAGATGCTTTCCACAAATGGAAGAGACTAATGCCTTGCAGGAGCCTATGGAAGAAGAAATTGTTGAAACCGGAAGCTCATTAGATGAAAAGGAGGAGGAGAGTGATGAATAAAAGGAGGAAGAATGGACTATCTACCCATGCCTACCTTCTAATGAGAGTAACTCTTTATCCCTTACATTATTTGATTGTCCCCCATGCTTACCAAAGGAGGATGAATGTTATGTTCCTGTGGATCCTTTTGAAATATCTACTTTGGGTAAAACCTGTGAAGGTTTTAATCCCACTATTTTTGAGCTTGATAGAAATTATGCGTTTGTAGATCATGAAAAGCATGCTTTATGTGATAGATATATTGTTAAGTTTATTCATGAGGCTACTGAAAAATATTATGAGAGAGGAAAATATGGTTGTAGAAGTTTTCATGGTACTGAAACGCCTCTCTATGTGTTGAAAGTTTTGAAGTTACTCTTGTTTTATCTTCCTATGTTTGTCACCTTGTTCTTTGTAAATTTATTTGCATATAATATTCCTATGAATAGGAAGAGGGTTAGACTTAAATGTGTTTTGCATTTGCTTCTTGATGCTTTCTTTTACTTCAATTCATATTTCTTATGTGAGCATCTTCTCAAGCTACCAAGCCTAACTTAAAGGCGTTAAATAAAAGTACTTGTTGGGAGATAACCCAAGAGTTTCCTTGAGTCTTGGAAGTTATTACTTCAGTAACTACCTCTCATTATCCTTTTTGTTTGCTTTTTGTGCCAAGAATGACCTCTGATAAGAGGGAAGTAAGATTTGGGGAGTTGCTGTCCCGAAACAGATTTCTGTCCTCCACCATAAAAATTCGTGAGGAGTCTCTGTAACTCGGATTGAGCTGAAAATTTACGAACAAATCCCCCAGTATGTTAGATAACTTTCATTAGTTCAACACTTTTTTATTTGAGCAACATAAGTTTTTTGAAAAAATAGGTTTCTACCTTCTTGTCTGTTTTGATAGATTTCTGTCATTATTTGCATTTGCTTCTTATTGATTCCTTTTTGAGTTCTCTTTTGGGGAATTGAGATTTTTGAAGGAGTTGCTACAGTATCTTGTGTTTTTAGTGAAAATTTTTGCTGTTTCAAAGCTAAACCCAAAGGTCTATTATCTTTTGAATACACTAATGTTGCTAATGAAGATTGTGTGAAGTTTTGTATGAAGGAAAATTTTCAGGTGTAGAGAGAGAATGATGTAATGAGATGAATGATGGACAAAATCTCAATCTTGGGGATGCCACCCTGGTGTCACCCCAAGAAATATCCAAGAGGTACAAGCGTCAAAGCTTGGGGATGCCCAAGGCATCCCCTTCTTCATCAATAAAAAGCTCAGGTCTGTCTAGACACTTCATTTTTATTATTTCATGCACAAGTTGTGTTGTTCTTGGAGAGTATTAATTTTCGTTTGGTTTGATTAGTTGTTTATTTTACTTGAATAAAGTAGTTTGGACCCCCGTTCTCGCTGTGTTGTTTGCAAATAAGTTGCTTGGTGTTGGAAAGGAGTAAGAAGTTCCTGCTTGAAAGTGCAAGAGGAGCTTGCATTGACTGTGACTTAGACTTTAGCATGACATGCTAGGTGTTGTTTTGACCTTATGCTTAGTGATTATTGCTATAGCATGTCTTGTTCCAAACAATTGGAATTGCTTAGTGTGCCTTGAAGGAATCATGCGTTGTTTTAGCATACAAAAGCATAGTATTGCGGTATTCTCCTTTGATGCTTTGTTTGGGTTGACTTGGCACATGCTCACACCATGTTATGACTATGAACAGGCCACCATAGCCTCTGTGATCATTTAGTCCTTGACTTGTAGTACCACTCTATGCTTTGATTAGTAATGTTTTGTTGCTCTGCATGATTATGGCCATTATTGCTCTCTTAGTTGGTTGCTCCCAGTATTTTGCTAGACTCCACTTGTATGAGTAAGCTCTACTCATGCTTCCAACTCCCAAGAAACCAAGTTATTCCAAAGTGTCCACTATAAACTCCTATGCATGGTGAGTTACACCATTCCAAGTATATTCTTGTTTTTAGCTATCTTCCAATTAAAAACTATTTTGTTATGTGAAAACTTAGTGATTAAAGACCTCACAAACTTGATGGCACACTTTATATTCTTTGCCCCTAATAAACTTGAACCATTGTGTCATCTATGTTGTATATTCTCGCACTTATACATTGGAATTAGCAGAACCGTGCTGTCACGGGAAACATTTTCAACATTGCACTTGTACTTTGTACTCAATTGATATCATGCTCTTTTGTCTATGGATGTCACCGGTGTGAAATAAAGAGGGAACTTGTAAGTCCATGGAGTATGTATTTTGTGTTAGAGAAACGCCTGAGCCGCTAGCCCAAGCCATGCCTCATCATGGTGGAAACTTGCAGCATCACCATAGTGAGCTATTTATGAAGCATCCTCAATAAAAAGCTATGCATATAGTAAATAAAAAGATCGCTGAGATGCTCATTGTCTGCTTTCCTTGTCATTTTGGTTTTGGGATAGCTCCTGTACCATGTGCAAGGGGTACCCCGTTGGCGGTTATCTATGATGCACATATACTTACAATGACAAAAACTTATAGGTGACTGAAGCTGAGTAGCATGAGGTGTGGCCCTCGTATTCAAGGGACTTCAGATTGCCAACCTATACTTCGTCAAGCATATACTCCATCTTTGTTCACTTTAACCTTAACGACTTCAAGATGCTTATGATAGGGGCAATGAGGGCTGAAAGCTAACAAGTACCATAATTTTTGGAAGCTCTTTTTGAAACTTAAAATCCCCGCTTCCTTATGAAGGGCATTTCTTCCACCATTATTTGAGTCTCCACCTTCTACTTTTAGGCACCATTAAGAGAGCATAGTTGCCATTCTATGTGCAGTGTCCCAAAACTTATTGATTGATGCATATTGTGATATTACTTGTTGTTGTGCTACTTGTTTCTAGTCACCCTTGTGAACTTTGAAGGTGTCCTATGCATCTAGTTGCTACTGCATGAGGGACAAGCTGAATGCCACTATGCTATATTTTCTGTACGTGGAACAAACAAACGTTTTTCAATGCATGTTATTCATGATCTTTGTTTGTAGCCTTTCATGTTGCATGCATAGTTACTTTTTCCTATTGTTAGAACTCCATCTTTCATGCACATGTTTAGAGTTCTTTGATCCCATCTTTCAATGCTTGCAAATGGTTTGATCTTGGTTTTGATGGTGCATGTCACCTCAAAAATTATTCTTTTATCACTTACCTACTCGAGGATGAGCAGGAGTTAAGCTTGGGGATGCTTAATACATCGGAAACGAATCTATAATTTTTATGCTCCATGCTTGTTTACTATCTACTTTGCTTTGTCTACACTTTGAGGTGTTTTTATATGTTTTCTGGAACTAACCTATTAACAAGTTGCCACAGTGTCAGTTGCCTATTTTTGGTTCCAGAAAGGCAGAAAATCAATATTCTCGGAATTGGACGGGACAAAAGACAAATTCAATATTTTACCATGGGCGTCACGAAGTCTAGAGGGGAGACGAAGAGGCGAACCAGGGCCGCCACACCCCCCTAGGCGTGGGTGGGCCCACCCCGTGCCTGGGTAGGGTGTGGGCCCCCTGGCCGCCTCCCAGCCTCGCCTCTTCGCCTATAAGAAGCCCCTGATGCAGAAAACCTAGGCACCCGATCAAAACTCCACGAAACCTTCTATAGCCACCGCCACCGTCGTCACTAGATCGGGGGGGGGGGGGGGTCTGAAGTTCTTCCCGGCACCCTGCCGGAGGGAAGATCATCCTGGAGGCCTTCTTCTCCGGTATGATGCGTGAGTAGTTCCACCTTGGACTATGAGTCCATGTAGTAGCTAGATGGTTGTATCTCCTCCTTGTGCTTTCATGTATAGATCTTGTGAGCTCCGTTCATGATCAAGATCTAATCTATTTGTAATCATGCATGTTGTGTTTGCGGGGATCCGATGGATATTGATATTACTATGTCAGATTGATTAATGGTTTTGTCTATTTGATACTATCATGTCTGTGTTGTTTGTGATCTTGCATGCTCTCCATTGTTAGTAGCTATCTTGGCCAAGTAGTTGCTAGTGACTCCAAGAGGGGGTATTTATGCTCGATAGTGGGTTCATGCCTCTAGTTTCCAAGGAAAGTGACAGAAATCTCTTCGGCTGTAGATGTGCTATTGCCACTAGGGAGAAAACAACGGTCTCTTGTTCATGGAATAAGTGGATTGTTTACCTTACACACTTTGCTTATTGAAGTTGTTTGTTGCTTGCAACTTAATACTGGAGGGGGTTCGGATGATAACCTGAAGGTGGACTTCTAGTCATAGATGCAGTTGGATGGCGGTCTATGTATATTGTTGTATTGCCCAATTGAATCTCATAGGATATTTTTGTCTGGTATTGCATTGTTATGCCTTCCTCAGTTCCTGTCAATTGCCCTACTGTAATTTGTTTACCCTTCATGCCATGTTGTTATCTAAGAAGAGCACCTCTAGTAAACTATGGACCCCGGTCCAATCTTTACCATTGATACATCTTCCACTATTACTTGTTACTTGCTGCAAACCATTACCTTCCACACCATATGTTTAATCCTTTGTTATAGCAAACCGATGAGCTTGACAATCTCACTGATTCGTTGGGGCAAAGCCTTGAGTTTGTGTTGTGCAGGTCTCCGTGTTGCTTACAACACCTGTGTGACGTTTCCTTCCTCCTACTGATTCGATAACCTCGGTTTCTTACTAAGGAAAAACTTGCTGATGTGCTGCTTCACACCTTGCTCTTGGGGTTCCCAACGAAGCGCTCCTACATCAACTCAGCGCTGCATCATCTATCTGGGCACAGAGCGGCCTGTTTGAGACGATTTTCCTCCATTGTCGAGTTTGTAGGTGTTATGTGGTGGCTTCGGGTTTGGTGATGTATGTTCTTTGTTGTTTCTTTGTTGATCGTTCAATATAAACAATAAAGGCCGTATGCATCTTTTCGATGCAGAGGCTGGGGGTCGCACCCTCCATTTCAAAAAAAGAGGTTTGGATGCATGTGACTGATCTGCTTATACCGCCTCTCTAGATTAGTTTCTAGTTGAGTATTTGTGTTAAAGTATGGGATATAGTTGGTTTCATCATGTGCCTAATTGGGCATGTCGGTCTAAGGTCAATTTGGTAATTTTTCCTTTATCAATTTGGACAAACATTACTTTTAAATTTTGGGATTTTGTCCCTGTCCATTTTTACTTGTAGTGAACTTCATTTTGTTATTTAGAGATTTATTTGTCCATGATTAAATTATCAAATTTGGTGAACTCAAGTGTTCATTGGCTTGAAACTTTGCTTCTTTTAAAGAATCAAAAGTTTGAGGTATTGTTGTTTGCAATTGTGAGTTATCTTGTTATTATTCCATACTGTTGTTTGATCAGCTGCTTAAATTCCTAAGATAGTTTCTACTGGTTTTTATCATAGTCTATTGTTGCTTCTATTGTTATCACTCTCTATTGAGGTTTTACTATATATTGATGTAGTGTACTGCTAGTTGCTCCTTATTTTCCATTTTGTACATCATCTTCTTGCTGTCAACTTTGCAATCATTTGAATTTGATCTAAACCTCAAATTATGAGGTTCGGGACAAGTTCCTATGCTTCTAATTGGATTCTAGAGCAAAAGGTTTTGTCCTAAGGTAAAACCAACATTTTAACCATGACCAAATGGTTCTTTTTACTGTTTATCTTGCAGGTTAGATGGGCTAGAAGATTGAGAAGAGCAAGATCAAGATAAGAAGCTAGATAGGTTGTAGTTTAGGATTTTCTTTCCTTTTGTTGTAGTTTGTAATAGGATCAAATCACTTTGTGTTTTTTTTGTGAAATCCACATGTAAACAACCTTCTATTCATTTTATCATGAATAAAGATTATTTTAAGTGCATTGTCATGCTTTTCTTATATTTTTCTGATTTTTATTTATTTTCTATTATAAGTTTGTATTTGAACTCAAGATTGAATAATCCAAACCTCAATTTTGAATTCAAAGTTGATTCTACTAGTTCTAGAATCTTAATTGTTGAGTGTAAGTGTGTTTGAGTTTTTAACTCAAATTTAAATGTGTGTTGAATTCTAAATTTGGAAAGGAAAAACACAAGTTTTTTTTTGAAATCCAAGTGTTGACCTAAGTGGACTCAGTTCGTTTCGAGAAATCCAAAATCTTCCCTGTCATCGTTTGAACGTAAGGCACCTGCAGATCGACCGATCGTTCAGAGTTGTTGACGGATATAAAATCTAGAACAAAGCTTGAAGCGCAGAACTGGATTAGGACTTGAAAATTAAGGATAAGCAGCTTTAGGGTGAAATTACAGGCGTGTCGGCGTTGGTCACCACGACCGATCAGGATAGCTAGCCTCGCGCGCAGTACGTACGGTCCCAGATGAGACACGGGCACGTGTACGAACATACCGCCTGTCCGTCCGTCGTCGTTTAAACTTTGAAACCTTGAGGAACACTTGTTTATCTCTTCCCGCCCCGGCCCCTCGATGCACTATATAATCCAACCTCCCCGGACCCCTTAGGCACCAAACACGATCGATCGATCTACACAATGGCGCCGACCCTAGCCACCGTTGCGTTCTTCATCGTCGCCCTCCTCGTCGTCTCCTCCCCCGCGGGGGCGGCGGCGGCGAGATCGAGCAGCAAGCACGCCATCCCTGCGGCGGCGCCCGCGTCGGACGGGAACCCTGCGCCCGCGCCAGCGCCGGCGCCGGCCACGCACGACATCCCGGCCGTGTTCGCGTTCGGCGACTCGACGCTGGACCCGGGCAACAACAACCGGCTGTTGACGCTGGTGCGCGCCGACCACGCGCCCTACGGCCGCGCCTTCCCGGCGGGCGTCCCGCCCTCGGGCCGCTTCTCCGACGGCAAGCTCATCACCGACTACATCGTGGCCGCGCTCGGCATCAAGGACCTCCTCCCGGCGTACCACGCCCCGGGGCTCACCCACGCCAACGCCACCACGGGGGTCAGCTTCGCGTCGGGGGGCTCCGGCCTCGACGACCTCACCGCGCACGGGACGATGGTGTCCACGTTCGGGTCGCAGATCAGCGACTTCCAGCAGCTGCTCACCCGGATCGGCGAGCCCCAGGCCGCCGACATCGCCGCCAAGTCGCTCTTCATCCTCTCCGCCGGCACCAACGACGTCACCATGAACTACTACATGATGCCCTTCCGCGCCCTCAACTTCCCCACCATCGACCGCTACCACGACTACCTCATCACCACCTTCCAGTCCTACATCCAGGTCAGAATCAGATCGATATACTTAATAACTTAGCAAATCATCTCCTTCTTCGTCATCGGTCAGGTTAATTAATTAACTAACTAACGATCGATGGATGATGTGAACGCGCATGCAGAGCCTGTACAAGCTGGGCGCGCGGAGGTTCATCGTGGCGGGGATGCCGCCGGTGGGGTGCCTGCCGGTGATGAAGAGCCTGAGGGGGCTTCAGCCGCCGCTGTCGTCGGGGCACGGCTGCGTGGAGCTGCAGAATCAGGAGACGCAGAGGTACAACGCCAAGCTGCAGAAGGCGCTGGCGCAGCTGGAGGCGGACTCGCCCGGCGCCAGTGTCAACTACGTCGACAACTACACGCCTCTCATGGACATGGTGACGCAGCCGGAGAAGTACGGGTTCAAGCAGACGGGGCTGGGCTGCTGCGGGACCGGCATGCTGGAGATGGGGGCGCTCTGCACCAGCCTGCTGCCGCAGTGCAAGTCGCCGGCGGAGTACATGTTCTTCGACTCTGTGCACCCCACGCAGGCTGCCTACAAGGCCATGGCCGACCAGATCATCGAGGCCCACGTCTCCCAGTTCAGCAACTAGACCAGTTCTGCAGTATAGTGCTACGTAGATAAGAGAGATTTAGTTCATGGTTATGGATAGCGTGTCAGTCGCGTGTGTTAAATATTAGATGGTCCATAAATACAGGATTATACACTATACTAGGTTAGATTTCCAGTATTCAGTGTGCTTCTTATATATATAGTAAGTTGAGTGGCTTGTGATTTATTCAGAAAGACTTCAGATTTTCAGGTTTTCTACATTCACAGATTCAGATTGATTTTTCATACTCCCTCCGGCCCATATTAATTGACTCAAATTTGTCTAGATTTGAATGAATTTAGTCACTATTTAGTATATAGGTTCATCCAAATTTTGACAAATCAAAGTCAATTAATATGGACCGGAGGGAGTAACTTTATTACTACTGAATAGTAGTATATATAAGTTCATCGATTAACACGTAACAGAAAGCACATGTAACTAAGCATACCAGACAGCGAATACTGAAATGCTCATCAGCAATTCATCACATATGCCTCCTACTGTCAGTAGGACGGGTAAGAAGAGGAGATCCTCAGATATAAGATTTCTCATAACAGAGTTAAACATGCTGATGCATTTACCTACAAAAGGATGAGTATTATCTTGCTGCTAAGCATATCATGAGTTAAGCCTACAGGATTGCGCTAGCGTCAACTGAAAGTCTGAACCAACTCCCAGATTTCCCCCAGACTGGGATTTGTTCATCATCAGACTCCAAAAAACCTAAGCTTCTCCAGGTTTTCTGCAAAATCAGAGCCCCACAAACTTCAACCGTCCGCGACACTACTTGATTGTTAGATTTGAGAAACCTGAAGAGAAGACATAAGAAACATTAAAAGGACGTTTCACTATAAAATCAAAGTAAACTGAAACGCTAATATAGTCTATCTCTCTCCCTAAAGGAAGCGAAATGAATTGTGAATTATCATATGTTTATGCATGTCTTGACAGAGGAATTGCAGCCAAAACTTACACCATGCATGATCCTTGTTATCCTTTTCATAAATTGAAATAGCAAGCTTCAAACTCAGGCTTGGTCAGTTAGTGAAGATATTTCAGGAAAAGAAAAAGGCGATGGTCAATTGGACATTATGATTCCTACACAAAAATGGACATTATGATTACAATGCTAGGCATTTCTTGAGGTTATTATAACGATGCATTGCCCAGTTTCTAGCTCTGCACATAATCCGTTAATCATGCTACCCCGTACTACTAGTACAGAAACCACTTGTGTAAGACAATGAAAGCTAGTTCAGAAAACAATTCATACTCCTGGATGAAGCGTCCATGCTAAAAGACGTGTCGATAATTTCCAGCAGCATCACAGGTTGTCACCACAAGACTGTATGACTAAAGGAACAAATTCAAGTAACTGCATTCTACAGACTGATCCTAACAATTTAAATTTTGAGTATGTGTATAGTAAACAATAACGCCTGTCAGAGACATACTGAAATGTAATTCTCTAACTAGTTCAATTGGCATAAATATTACTAGTTCCACTACAGCATCAACTAGAACTTAGTCAGTGACAGGCTAACTTTGAAGGATGACAATACACCAAGCAATACATACATACTACTACTGGCTGTAATGGGCAAAAGGAGCAGCTAGTGGTGGATCGATATGGAAGCATGGACTAAAGAGATAGTAGTACCCATATATGTTGGCTGGTACTCCCTCCGTTCACAATTAGATCGCATTCTGGGTTTAATCAAAGTCAAACTTTTTAAAGTTTGACCAAATATTTAGCAAAAAATAAAAGTATCTACGATATAAAACTTATAGTATTAGAATCTTCGTAAGTTATATTTTCATAATATATGCATTTAGATTAATGAATGTTTATATATTTTTCTATATTTTTTGTCAAAGTTGATAAAGTTTGACTTTGAAAAATCCTAGAACGCGAAGTAATAAAAAACGGAGGGAGTAACTTGGCACGCTTCACTTCGGCTGGTTTATGTCTGAACGAACCAGAACATCTGCAAGAGTCTTGTTTTTGCCGATGTCCTTCTTACCTGAAATAAAGCTCCCGTGATCAAGGTACAGGAACTTGCAACACGACAGTGACGCAACACAATTTATACGTGCAGTAGCAGTATGTATCTGTGCATTTTGCATAAGAATTCAGCTAGCAACTAGTAGAAGCTAAATTAGAGAAGCCAGTGATCACCTGGAATGGGGCTTGATCCGAGAAACGATGGGAGCACAAATGGCAGATAGGAAGTTGTCCCGGATCGGCTCGGAGGAGAAATGCCACTAGGTAATGCACTAGTCTCAATGATCTTCTTCCGGCGCATGTCCACGCTGACATTGAATTCCTCCACGTTGAGATGCAGGATATCAGTGTCGAGTGGGTCGATAGTAGCAATCAGAGGCATCGTCTTGGCATTGGGCCAGAGATCGGCAACGGGAAGCTGGTGCTCCAGCGTCCAGGTGCCGCTCTCGTCGTCCAGCGTGAAGGACCTGATATGGGACGGCCCGACCTCGGCGTAGCACAGCCTGCCTGCGCTGACGCCCATGTGACGATGCTTGACGAGATGTCTCATCTCGTCGTGGCTCTGCTGGCCAGGGAGCATGCTGCCTGCCGGCAGCTCGACGGAGCGGAGCTCAGGCCTGTCGCTGAACGGGTCGACGCAGACGGTGCCCCAGCTCACGTCCACCCACCAGAGCCGTCCGCCCAAGTCCAGCACCTCGTGAATCATGTGCATCCGCCGGCCAGGCAGCAGTGGGGACGGCAGCACCAGGTCGTCCCAATCCCCCGTCTCCGAGGAGAACCTGCGTAGCAGGAAGCGCCGCCCACCCCAACCGTCGACCTCGGAGAGCTGCGCAGCGGCGTACCTCTTGGGCGGGCCGTTGGCGCCGCCGGACTGGGTGAGGAGGCCCATGCCGTCCGTCAAGGTCTTCTCCGCGCCGTCGAAATCCGGGAGGCGGACCAGCTGGCCGGTGACCGGGTTGCAGACGAAGCGCGCGAACCTCCGGTAGAGGGTCTCGAAACGGGCGATCTTGTAGAGCACTTGGACCGGGAGGTCCAGGTCCGAGAGAGGATGGGCCTTGAGGCGGACCATGTGAGTGTCCAGGAGGAGGAGGCCTTGGCCGCTGGCGGCGAGGAGGAGGCCGCCGTGGATGCTGATGCACCTGGGCTCGGCCGGATGGGGGTCGATGTTGTGGGCCTGGCTGGGCATGGACATGAAGGAGACGGACGGGGGCGTGGCGAACGAGAAGGACACGCTTTCCGTGGAGTTCGCCGCCTGCGGGACCCGGTACATCATCGCCCAGGGCGTGCGCGAGGCGGCGGTGGAGAGGGAGCGGCGGAGGCGGCCGGAGACGACGCCACGGAGAAGGTGTAGCATTTCGGCGGCGGCCTTTGGTTGTGGTAGCAACTGGGAGGTCCAGAGAAGGGAGGGGACAATGGAGGGTACTTGTGTGCAGTCGGGGAGAAGGAGGCGAGAAGTGGCTGCTTTCCTGTCCTCCTGGTTCCCGCAGCTTTGACAACTCAGCTTTTTCCATGTGCTCGGTATGGGTATGGGTATGGACCCGCCGCCCGCGTGTCAGAGACTCGCTCCGTTGCCTATTGGCTATCATCCTAACTTTATTTACAGGGCGATGGGTACGTGGAGAAACATCTCCAGCGGTTGTTGGTGTCCTCGAGCCGATTCCCGACGTTGTTTTGAGAGGGCCAACCGAAAATTTGAATACGGCGAAACTTTGCTCAAACAAGAACAAAATATGGCAGAGTTCATAGGCAGAACGAAATACACGGCAAAGTTCATACAGTAAACAACGAAATACGGCGAAGTTCATAGATAGAACAAAATACAGCGTTTGATGTCGATGTTGATGTCGACATGGTTGCCGTTGCCACTATTGTTTCTGCTTGGCCTGCGCTAGTGCCACTGCCGTCGTCGCTGGCACCATCCTATGAATGATGATTTCTTGCAAGATGGAGTCACAGAGGAACATGTGCACCGCCTTCACCTTCGGATCCATGTACGAAGTGTCGGCCATCAAGATCATGAAGTCCTCTTTTGTTTTTTTCACATGCCACTTTATCCTTCTCGGTCTCGATCTTCTGGTCTTGCTTAGACATCAACAACTCCCACCTTTGATTCCAAAAAATTATTATTATAAAAAAATGGGTAAAAGCAGAGAACTTTTCTATTTTTATATTATGAACCTTCGATTTTAAAATGAAAATTCTTCTACATTGAATAGATAGCTGCAGCAATAAATTTGGATCAGCCTTTCTACCCTTCTGCACTTACGTTGAGCAGGTACCTACACAATACCTAACTCTATTTTGATATTGATAAGAGTGCTTATTATAAATGAATTCTTGCAATTTTTTTTCAAGAATTCTTTTTTGCATTTTTAGGTATCAAAATAAAAAAAAAAATCCATCCTAGTGGATCCGTGTGGTAAGGAAAAACAATCACTCTTTTGAGCTCGGATGATCAAGTTTGACGAGACCTTGAAGAGGCACTTGTCAATCGACGGTTGCACCCTATCGGTTGGCGCCGCTACAACAACGGCTGCATTGGCCTTATTATTGCCGATTGGGTGTCTCACCGATACCCTTCTTCCTAATAGACTTCACCGGCCACACTAGGCGCTCCCCCCATCGCGAACCGCCGCCGCACCATGTCTTTGTCCTACTAGTCGCATGTCATCCAGTCGGGCTTCGTCTTTGGCGTCGGCACCTTGTGCGGTAGCTGGAAGGCCTTTGGGCCAGTGGCCTTCGTTGTCTTCCCCTTCGCAGCTTTGGGCGTCATGGTTGCAACTACGCTTGGACGACATGCGGGAGATGGTGGAGGCAAATGGCGTGAAATGGTAGGGAAGAAAGGAAAAGAAAATAGTGGTGAGAAAATGGTTCTGCCAATGACAGGGGTGGCCCATGTCGTCGCTGCTTTTTTCTGACGCGTCCGCAAGGAACCCTGTGGAGCGAGGACGGACTGTGCGCGCCGGACACGGTATTGGACCGTGCTGGACAGAAACGACCCTTGGGACACGTGGTTGGGCACCGATTTCTCTTCGGTGCACCCAATAGCTGTTTGGGGCATGGTTTGGAGACGGCGGGCTGAAGATGCTCTCACTCGGCGCACCCGATGCAGGCCGCCTACAAGGCCCTAGCCGACCATATCGTCAAGGCCCCACATCTCCCAGACTCCCAGTTCACCAACAACCAGACTGCTAGATGATGCTACTTCTGCTGTGTAGGAGTAGATAAAAGGATTAAGTTCAGAGTTAGTGTTCTAAAAAAAAGTTCAGATAGTGTCGCATGTGTTAGATGGTCCAATGGTCCATACACACAGGACTATACTAGAGTAGATTAGGAATCCAGGTCAGTATATAGGAATCCGAGTTCAGACATCCATATTATCTTTCGAGTCATAGATAGCAGACTGATTAAGATTGATTGTTTATAACTTCTCCTACTCCTACTTAAAAGTATCAACAGATCAATTGATAAGTAACAGCAAGTACATATAAGTATATAACTAAGCATATCAGACAGTGAATGCTGAAGCGCTCATCAACAATTCATCGCATGTGTGAGATGTGTCTCATGCTGTGCATGCGTAGGGCGGGTAAGCAGAGGACAACCCCAATACAGATTTCTCACGAGAGAGTTCTACACGTGAATACATGACCTTTTAACCTACATACAGAAAGAGAAATTTCTTGCAGCTAACCCATATCATGCTGCTTTAATTCGCTAATTCTGCTGGATTGCCCTAGTGTCAACTGAAACTCTGAACCAGCTTCCAGATTTCCACCAAAATGAGACAGTTCATCAGCAAAGTCCAAAAAACCTAAACTTCTCCAGATTCTCCGCAAAAGTCAAAGTCCCACACACTGCCACCATCTGCTACTACTTGATTGTTAGTTTTAAGAAACCTGAAGATAAAAAGTATAGAAAACATTAACGACATTTTGATACAAAACATACAAGGTCCCAACATATAAAGAGAGTGCGTGATAGAGAATTAAAGTAAACAGAAACGCTACTACCTACTATACTCCATTTATCTCCCTAAAATAGGTGAAATGAATTGTGAATTATCATCTGGGTATGTGAATGTCTTGACAGCAGGGTTGCTGCCAAAACTTACACCATACATGATCCTCGTTAGCCTTTTCGAAAAATCAAACAGTATGCTTCATACTCAACATTGGTCAGTTGGTTAAACATTAGGGTATTTTGACTAAATGTACAAAGAGAATGAATGATAACATGAAAAAACAACCGAAAGTATCTGACTGAACTGGAAGGCTACTTTAGTCCATCTATGTCTATTATTTTCCATCCATGTCTTTATTGCAGCAGAAAATTGTACCATTAGCACTTGCTAATAAATAGAAAGAGCTTCACTTTCAGGCTTCATCAGTTGTTGAAAATAATTCATCAAAAGGAAACATAATTTACAAGCTGATGAAATGGTTGTAGGCACTCTTCAGTATTCAGTAAGAAAAAAGTACCATCGTCCTTGCCACTCCTATACACCTATATTAATGGTTTGAGTAGTCTGTAATTTCACACTTAAATACGCTGCTAGTTCAGAAAGTGCTAATACACCTGGATGGAAGATCCATGCAAAAATAACAATGACCATTTCAGCAGTATGTCAAGTTGTTTGCAGGACAATTGCTCAACAACATTCCGGTATGAAAATCTCAGCAGTGTGAAACTGTGGAATGCAACTGAATTTGAGCCCCCAAAAATATTTCTAGTTCCAAGAAAACACTGAGTAGACTCAATATTGACTATTAAGGAAGTTGATATATCGGGCTACAGAGAAAATCAGTTGAAGATAGCAATAACTGGCTACATAAGAACAACGTTGTTCTTCTAGGTTATAAAATGCATGGATTGAGTAACAGATTTAGGCAGCACCCTAGACATGTGAATGGATGATATACAACCAAAAAAATGTATTGACAAAGAAGCATTAGCTAAGAGAAAGTACCGAGAGATTCATTAGCTGGTAAATAGGCACCCTTCAGGTCTTCGGGAGTCTGTCTGAACGAACCAGAACATCTGCCAGAGTCTTGTTTTTTCGGACGTCGTTCTTGCCTAAAAAGGGTTCATTTGATCAAGATTTCAAACAAGAGCCACAACACTAACAAAAACGAATTTATAACAGTAAAGATATCTCTGCAGTGCACACTAGACCTAGCAAAGAAAAAAAATCAAATGCTTAGAGCAAAGCTATTAAGAATTCAGTACATCGTACACATAAGCTATAAGAAGACCATAATCAGAAGAATACATTATTTTGAAGAGAACACTTGAGTAGTCAGTCAAATAAAGTGGTGCGTACGAGTTATTAAAATGGACAAAAGGTACTTAAATCCTTAAGGAATCTTTTAACAACAGATTAAAGCCAGATTGAAATAACAAAGGGGGCATGTAGTGTAAATTAGGAATTCATAAACAGCAAATAACTCTAACCACGCTCTATACTGGAAATTCTAACTCCCGGATCACCAAATGGGCCTGCTGATATTTAACTGCACTAGTAATCCACTACCGATAAGATACTATTGCCGCCAAGATATATCAGATTCATCCCGCAAAGATCTCCACAGTAATGAACTCATTTCAGAAATAGTTTCAGATAAAGATGTAAAACTTCATAACTGAGAATATGCATGATGATCATTATAGGATTAACCTAAGATACAGACATACAGTGTACCATGAGGGCAACATAGTTTTATAAAACATAGCACATATAATTGTTTCAAGATAATTTATTATGACCATTGCAATAGTGAACATGATTAGAAAACCAGTAGGTTGAAATTCCTGAAGAAACTGCAAGATATGCTCAAGAACACAACCAATGTGGCACACAAGGGGTCAAACACACACGAATTAAACTAGACATGTATGGGAGTCTCATCTATACTCATAACCCATGCCCTTAGACATGATTGCAAATTTGCAACTAAAGAGAAATGTGTGACTTTGGATCACCTGGAATCAGGGTCGATCCGAGAAATGGCGAGAGCACACATGGCAGATAGGAACTTGACGCGGACTGTCTGGGAGGAGAAATGCCACTCCGTAAAAATGCACTACCCTCAAGGATCCTCTCCAGGCGTATGTCCACGCTGATAGTAAATTCGTCCACGTTGAGATGCAGTACATCAGTGTTGAGTGGGTCAATAGTAGCAATCGAAGGCACCACCTTGACATTGGGCCAAAGATCGGCAACCGACACCTGGTGCTCCAGCGTCCAGTTGCCGCTCTCGTCGTCCAGCGTGTAGGACCTGATGTGGAACGGATCAGCCTCGGCATAGCAGATCCTGCCGGCGCTGACACCCATGCGGCGGTGCTTGACGAGGCGCCTCATCTCTTCCTCGCGCTGCTGGCCAGGGAGGATGCTGCCTGCCGGCAGCTCGACGGCGCGGAGCTCAGGGCGGTCGCTGAATGGGTCGACGCAGACGGCGCCCCAGCTGACGTCCACCCACCAGAGCCGGCCGCTGAAGTCCAGCACCTCGTGCTCGTGGTTCATGTGCATCCGGCGGCCAGGCGGCAGCGGCGACGGCAGCACCAGCTCGCCCCAGGCCGCCGTCTCCGAGGAGAACCGGCGCAGCAGGAAGCGCCGCCCGCCGTCGACTTCGGTGAGCTGTGCAGCGACATACCTCTCGGGCGGCCCGTCGGCGCCGTCGGCCTGGGTGAGGAGGCCCATGCCGTCCGTGGAGGTCCTGTCCGCGCGTTGGAAGCCGGGGAGGCGGAACAGCTCGCCGGTTACCGGGTTGCAGACCCGGTGCTCGAATCTCCGGTAGACGACCTCGGAGTGCGCGTCCTTGAGGAGCACCTCGACCGGGAGGTCCAGGTCTGGTACCTTGACGCGGGACTTGTAAGCGTCGAGGAGGAGGAAGCCATCGCCGCTGGCGGCGAGGAGGCGGCTGCGCATCGTGTCCACGTACTTGCTGTTGTCCCCGGGGCGCTCCAGGTCGAAGGACCAGACGGGGATGGTGATGGAGGAGGCGGACGGGGGCGGGCGGAACGAGGAAGACACGCCTACCGGGGATCTCGTCAGCTGCGTCTCCCGGTCCATCATCGCCCACGGAGGGCGCGGGGCGGCGGTGGAGAGGGAGCGGCGGAGGCGCCCGGAGACGACGCTGCGGAGAAGGGGCAACATTTTGGTGTGGTTGCGAGTGAGGGGAGGGCCGGCCGGAGGGGACAGGGGAGGTTTCGCCGGGGCCGGGTTCGCCTGTACTTGCGAGAAGAAGGCGAGATGTGGCTGCTGCTTCTCTGTCCGCCTGGTTCCCGCAGCTGAGACAAGTCGGCTTTTTCCATGTGCTCAGTACGAAATATGGACCCACGTGTCAGGGAATCAGTCTACTCCCTACTGTGGGTGCATGCTTAACTTTATGGACAGTCAATGACAAGTATTCCCTCCATTTCAAAGATGTTGAAACGGAGCCAGTACATATCTAAGACCAAACGAAAAAGAAATTGCAGTTTACAGTACTCATTTCGATGTTTATTATACTAAACATTCGACGTTTATTATAGATCGGAGGAAGTATAAAAAAAATGGTACACTAATTTAACGAGGATTGTTGGGTCCAAATACTTGGACTATGATTGTGTTTTAGATATAGAGGAGAAGAAACCGTCTAGTCCCGATCACAAAGGCAAAGAAAGATCGACTGTGCTAGGTACCGGCGCCGTACAATTATCTGTGTCGTGCGGCTGCTTCCTGCGTGCATACCATCAAACCGTAAAAGCCATTTATTTCGGACATATCACATGCATCCCGATAGAGCAACTAAATAAAAATATTAGCTACTTGTGCTTTAGGACAGTCAACTTCGCACGATCTTCGCATTGTTTTTTGCTACAGCCGAATGTCTCTATGTACCGGATCACAAACGGTCTATGGTGTTACTATTACCCGATTATTTAGTCTAATTATTCGATTAATTACTAGTTGCCCGTCCAATTGCTAGATTTAATTATAAATAATTGCCAGTTTAATTAGTCATAACTGTCAGTTTAGTGACCGCGAGATTAATTAAGCCCAGTTTTTTTTTTAACACGAAAGGGGCCCCAAGGCCCTAGGAGCTGCTTTCATTATCAAGACGGTGGTTATAATTTACATCCAGACCCCTATGAAAGAGGGGTTCTATAGATAAGGCAAGTAAATTTGTGGAAAATCCCTTAGGGGACAAATGGAAAATGTGATCCAGTCCCCAATCTTCTCCACCGCTTCTGGAGGACCTCGCCGTTCGGGAGGCAGCGCCACCGTCGGGGAGCAAGCCACTTGGGGCGCCGCCAGCTGTGGATCCCGTGAAGAGGTTGATGAGCTTCCGTAGAGACTGATGCGTGCATGCTGGTGCCACCATGGTTCCGCGGAAGAAGAAGCTCAGCTCCGTCCGAGTGCGGAGAGGCCTCTCTGTCCACGCGTAGCGCAGGCAAACAATGCCTTTGCTTGGGATCTCCGCAAAATAGCTCCGGTGAGGTGAAGAGCACTCCTCACCGCTTCCCGTGGAGCATCCAGAGCGAGCCGAAGAGGGGTCATCGCTGTCGCTGTCGCCTCGCCACCAAGACGACGCGAACAAGACAGGAGGACCGACTTCCTCCCACTCCAGAGCTCCACCGAACCCGCCCCCACCTCGGGAGGGTCATGCCTTTCTCTCGACGCCGAGGTCGCCGCGTCGTTGGACGTCTCCCCCTCGCCACCAAGGCTGGCTAGGAGCATCTCCACTACGCTGCTCGCTACTTTGCCTCAGCCACCCCCTCGCCTCCATGGCCAGCCAGGATGGATGCGAGCGCATCGGGCCTGTGTGCCTCAAGACAGGCAACCACCACAACTTTATTCTCAAGAGCGATGGCCCTTCTCACCACTACTAGCTCCGGCCATTGGAGTAGGAGCAGCAGCAGGAAAAACCCTAGAACTCCGAAACTCTGGGTGGAAAGATCTGGAGTTGCGCTCAATCTACATGGCATATAGCCCAATACCGTCAACCTGCCAACCCTAAGACTACACCTAACAACTCCAGCGCCTCCCCTTCGCCGTCTCCAAACGGCATCGCTAGCATAGAGGACTCGGGGGTGGCCCAGTACTCTCTAGGGAACTCTCAACGGGCGATGGAGCAAGCAAGGGGAAAGGAGAGAGCTCCCCAGTGTTCTTGAGAGGTTCAATTGTCATAGAATGATGTATCATTAGTTCCTAGTAGCCAGATTAACTAATCCTAGTTGCCAGGTTTAACCATGACTAATTAAATGTCCTACTCCTAATTGCCATATTAAGTAAACATAACTGCCAGGTTCAAACCATCATAATTGCCAGATTGATTAGAGTACCACACCTTCTCTCCCCTGTATTTTCCCTACCCATGACAGGCATGGTAAATGTAAAGCTTCAGCCGACCGTGGCTTCCCTTGCTAGCGCGCCGGAGGCTCCCTCACTGTTGCATGCTCGTGCAACGGCGGCCTCCCACGCCGGCCTCCTCCTTGCGTTCGCCAGACTTATTATCCTCGCGCCCGCCGGAGCCCTCTTCCCCGCGCTTGATTGTGGCCTCCTGGCCGATGTGTTCTTGTAGGCGGCGGTGTCACCAAGCTAGCGGTGAGAGCCTCCTCATCACGCTTATCGACGGTGGACTTCTCGTTGCGTGCTCTTCGGCGACATCCTCAAGCTGGTGACGAGAGCCTCCTCTTCGTTCTCGTCCCTGGTGTGCACCGTGATACATGCTCATCACTCGTCAACGTCGACGACCTCTGTGGCATACGCATTCGTCGGCGGCAGTTTCCCCCGACACGTGCTCGGTGGCGCGCGACCTCCCTCGACACGTGCTCATCGGAGGTGCGCGACCTGCCTCGACTTGTGTTTATCGGCGACAACAACAGTGTAAGTCTCCTTCTCGCGCTCGCGGGCAACCTACCCAACACGTGCTTGACGGCGCGTGTTCTCCCTCGATGCATGCTCGTCGACAGCGCACGGCTTTCCTCGACACATGGTCATCGACGGCGAAGGCGGTGAAAGGCTCCTCATGATCATTGGTTGTGTGGCGGTTATGTCCTCATCGCATGCTTCTCCATTGCGACGTGATGTGTAACATCCCAAAAATACTAAACTTGGATCATCAAACTCTAATCATCAAAATTAGGGTTAACAAAAACTTTTCTAAATAAAAATATGAAAGCATGCATGTGTGTATGCATCCCATTTTGAATTCTTTTGAATTGCCTTGTTTATGTGTTTTTTTGCTTGTAAAAGGATTCTTAGGTGAAATAAACATCATCTAAACAATTCCCAAACTTTTCCCAAAGACAAATAAATCAAAACAAACAAAAAGAGTGAATGGTCATTTTGACCAATTTAACTACCATGCCTACTTTGGCTGCCCCAAACTTTCAGAACTTAACAGAAACTTATTTGGATCTTTACACCCCTTGATAGTACTCATAACAAAGTATCAAGGCCCACCTTGTGATCATCCAGAAACTTTCAAATGCATAGTTTAAATGACAATTCAAAATTGAATCTTTATCATATGGGAAGATCCCACTTTTTCAAAAACCACTCAAACAAGCTCAACTTTCAAAACCCAAGCATCTGCAGACTCACCAGCACCAACCTAGCACACCCACCAAAAATCTTTTCAAAATTCAAAACTTGAATTCTTGCGGCCATTTCATCAAACACCTTGCAGATACAAATCTAACAAAATCAAAACACTGTTTTGAGCAGTGAATTGAGCCTAACTTGTTCCCTCTCTGGACACCACTAGCCTTAGTAGATCATCTAACAATCTTAACTAATCACTAGCACCACTGTGAGCTTGCCAATGCCATCAATGGTGAACAGCCGAAGCCACCCATGCCACCCAGTGTAGACAGCAAGCTAGGAGAAGCACCAAGCCTAGCCAGCATGTCTGGGAGCAAGCCCATGCCTCACCGCACCCTCTCGACCAGCCCTGCCTCAAAGACATCGACCAGAGCACCCAGGAACGCCGCGCCCGTGCCTCTTTCAACCATGCCGAGCGTGCGCCAGAGCGCCACCCTCGACCGAAGCCCATAGACCGCGTGCCGCCCTCGCCGCGTGCATACACGATCACCACCGACCCAGGAGACCGCCAGACATCCCCGTTCGCCGCCCCATGCCCCATAGCCACCGCTCGCCGTCGAATACGCCGCCTCGTCCGCGCAGAGCATCGCACGTTCCAGACCATTTGCCACCGCCCCTACATGCGCATTAAAGCCGTAGAGCATCGCCAGGAGACCACCAAGCGATCGCCACCGTCGGCCATGCCTCTAGCAGCCCGTAGCCATGTCGCCACCGTCGCCTGCCCATGCCGTTCGGTCTCGTCGTCGAGACTATAAATAGAGGCCACCCCCAGCCGAATTGAGCACACCATCTCACTCCCCTCTCTTCACTGGTCGTTCCACCTTGTTCCCGAAGCAAGGCGAGCAGCACTTCGCCGGAATTTCACCGGAGCCCGCCGCCTCTGGAGAAGAAGGGAGCCAGCGATTGGAGCCGCCCCAGGAGAAGCTGCCGGTACCAGGAGGTTCGCCGTCATCGACTTCTTCGTTCGCCCGCCTTGCCGACCCTCGCCTGAGCTCCGGTGAGCCCCCAACGACCCTCACCCTCCGCGTTAGGTTTCAGTCTCACCGGCGTTGCCCAACGTCGACGATGACCCTCAGCCGTTGGATTAGAACTAGATCGAACGCATCACATCGCCCCATACCGCTTCGCACCCCCTTGTCTCACTGACGCATGGGGACAACAACTTAACCAGCCCGTGTAAGCGTTGTTCTTAGCAGGCCGGCCCAGTATCGTTTCCCGCGCAGCCTAGTCATTTGAAATAAACCTTTTCCATTTTATTTCAAACACACTTCTGCACCTAGATTCAAAAATCAACCCAGATCGATTCAGTGAACCAAATGGAATGAAACCAATTTTGTTAGAAATATATTGAAATACTTAATCCAAACCCGCTGGATTCAAATCATTTGAATCTGTAGATCACCCTTGGTAAAAATAACAAGGCAGAAGCTTTTCTGCATTCAAACATTTTTCAAATTTAAACCATAATAGCTTTTGAGTTGATTCCAACTCTCAAAAATCACATTTGATCATACCTTTCAGAATATATAAAAAACATATAGGTTTACTTACAGAAATAATGTTCAAGTAATAAAAGGATGCCACATAGGCATTTCTAGTCACTTTATTTAATTAAAATAAAAGTTTAAACCTTATTAAATTGTGACACAACTTTAAATCACATTACCATGTACTGAAATATGTGGTGATGACATGTGTCAACATGATCCCATGTTTGGTTTGGAGAATATTTAATCTTAAGTAGTTTTTCAATGAGTAGAAATTACTTTTCTAAAAATAAAAGGGATTAAACCAAGCTTTAATCTTGTAATATTAGAGATGATGCTAGATCATCTATAGGACCCTTTGTGTGATGATTGCAAGTAGTTAAGTATTGTTTGGTGATTGTGTACCTCGTATTTATCTATAGACGCTAGTACAGACCAAGGATACGAGGAAGAAGGAGGATACTACGAAGAAGAAGCCGAGGAGAACTTCAACCATTGCTCTGCTCAAGGCAAGCTATTAACCTTGAAAGCTAACACTTGCAATTTAGCAAGCTTATACTGATATTGATGCAAGCCAATACTTGCTTGCTACCATGCCAACTATATGCCTTAAGCATATGTGATCCTAATCACTTGATAAACCAATCCTAGTTTTACTTGCAAGCTTTATACTTTATTTCTTTATCAAAGATATTACTTAGAGCTTACTTAGGAGAATTGTAGATACTAGAAAGATAATGGAAGATTGCATAAAGAGCATAAAACTTGGCCTAAGCTAGATAATCTTTATGTCATACTAAGGCATGAGATTGAACTTAGTTAAACTCCACTAGTTTACCACCCCTCATTAGTACTTACCCCCACTTGTAGATGCTAGTGCTAAGCATAAAATTTGATCAACTTTAGATGGGAATACTTGGTGGAAAAATGGTTATGAAAACCTTGGAATGATGGACCATTCTATTGAAATGTTTTGGACATGTGTTTCTAAACACCAGATGATTTATGGTGATAAAAATGTTGAGGCATGAGTGATGGGGATATGCCTACCGGGGTATACCCAGCAGGACGTTTCCGACTGGCCCAGGAACTGGCGAGTGGGCCTGCAGGACGGCGACTGGATCAAGGCCTGGCGTGGATCCAAGCGACTGGAAGCTGAAGGCCCAGGAGAATAGATAGGCCCAGTCGGATTAGGTTAAACGAGTGCCGAAGCCTTAACTGATTCGGTTAAGATATGTAAACCCTAGGGGGTGAGTCTATATAAACCTCCCTACAGGGCTTGTAGAGGATACGTTCCATCATCCACCCAAGCGACTCGCCGCCTAGCCGTCGAGCTCGCCCCTTTGTACTTCCATCATAATACAATCTAGCAGGAGTAGGTCTTTACCCTCCGGGGGCCGAACCTGGGTAAAACCCTGTGTCTCCGCCCTCATCTCGCACCGCAGATGGCTGGCCGCCCTTGCCCTTCGTTCTACTACTCGCTGCCGATTGCAGCGTCTGCCGTGGTCATTCCCGCGACAGTGGCGCCCATCGTGGGGCCTGGCCGGTGTTCTGCGGCGAGATCCAATCTGCCCATCAACGAGTCGGTCGCCACCGGCCGCATGATAGCGATCAGCGAGATGCTCTAGATCTTGCCGAGCAGCTACGTCCCGGCGGCGCGACCCGTCACACACAGCATGATCTTGCCAGTCGACACGATCAGCCTCTTCGTCGGCCTCACCGACGTCATCGTCTCGGAGGACTCGGCTCGCATCCGCGAGTCGCCGCCACGCGACCGGCTCTCCGAGAGCCAGGTCCGCACGATCCATCGCCTTGCCTCCGAGTACAACTCGGCCCACAGCAACGTGGCCGAAAACACCGTGGCCGCGGAAGACGCGGCCCTCAACGACGACGCCGACTCGGCGACTCCGGCGTCACTCGCCGGATCCATCACCGCGGCTTCGCCCGCGGGCTCCATCACCCAGGTCTCCAACGTGGGAGACTTCGAGGATCCCTCCATCCTTGGGATCTTCGACTTCGACTCCGGGTCGGAAAACTCCGCCGATCTCCGCGACGGGACTGGTCGCCACGCCGCGACCTACATGGCGTCTGGCACTGATCCGCCGGAGGATCCCTTTGTAACACCCTCAGAATCGACCCTATGCAAGTTTCAGCGCTTCCCGCCAAACCCGCATAGAAACGATTCAAAGGTGCCCACCAGGCACTTTTGTGCGGGTGGAAAACGAAGTAATAACATTACACAACAGTCCTCGATGGGACCCACAGAACAGATATATATACAACAGCGACTCAATGAGTCAAGAATACAGATATAATATACAAAGATCCAAATCACCTTGAAAATGATAGAGCGTCCGACTACGGACAAGATGCAAATGGGGCTAAGAGCCCTGAAGAATAACCAATGGCGTCCATAACCCTGCCAGGCCAAGCCGGAAGGGTAACCCTGCTAACAACGTCGACCTCAAACCTGCTTAAACAAAAGGGGTGCCGACAAAGGGCAAAGGAAAAGAGGAGCGTCAGTACTGAGGCCAGTACACGGCGAGACTAGAATTCGGCGGTCCTCGCCTACATAGGCATGGTGGACTGAAGCGGCAGCGGCAGCATGCACTAAACAACCTATAGAGACTCGATACAACGGTCGGCTATCAGAGAGGGATAAGAAAGACCTATTCGGAACCAACCGGATGCTACCACCAAACATACCCATCCTGGTGTTTCCCCCTCGAGACCAAACGAGGAAGTCAACCGAGGAACTCACACAGTTGGCAGTTTTATTTATTCAGTTATCGTTGCAGCAATTACTAGTCAGGTATAGATAATCATCCTGATAAAATAAGCAGTGGGCCGTTTTAGTTAATCATTCCGTTGTAGTTACAACACTTACTAGTCAGATACAATTAGCATGAGATATCCCAAAACCCAGTAGTTGTTGGTACTTTTATTTAGCCATTCTGTTGTAGTTGCAATACTTACTAGTCAGATACAGTGGTCACAAGCGACAGCCCAAAGAAGCAATTGTTGGCAGTTTTATTTAGCCATTCCCTTATAGTGAAGCTGATTACTAGTCATTGTAAAGTCAAATTTATAGCACTACTTTAGTTATAGTTGTCTATGATCGAGATACTGTGCTCCAAGTCGTCCATAACCGCGGACACGGCTTTCAGAAAGCTTTACCCTGCAGGGGTGCACAAATAGCAACACACACTCGATCAACCTCGGAAAAACCAAATCAAAACCCAACGAGGCCTTCACGACAAAGCAATCACAGGATTCAGAAATATTTCAGGGGGCCACCCCATTGAGTACACCCGCAACGAAGTTAGCTGACTCCGAGACGGACTCAAGGTTTGTGTCAATGGCTGTAAACGACTGGGAACCCAAAACTGGGCTTGTCGATACCGCGAAAACACTCCGCTTACCTAAACAGTACAGGTGCTCCTCGCACAATCGTAATTAAAGAAGTAAAGCATGGCATAAGTACAGGATAGTAAATAAAACCTCAAACTAGTTTGTGGCCCCAAGAAATAAGAATGAATCAAGCTCTGGCTCAGGGGGGTCCCATAATCCTCCCGGATGTGGATAGCGCGAATATTCAAGGAACAGGTATCAAGTACTCGGGGTCCTACGGGACACAAGTGGACGGTTAAAAACCAAATAACATCTATTGCCCACCTGTGCCTCTGCATTACCTACTTCAATTTTAGTTATTAAACAGTAATTAAAGTCTTGATCATCTTCAACAGCAAACACATGGCAAATACTCCAACAACTGTGGTTCTTGGCGACACGCAACAGCACTTGAGCAAGCGACAATGACGCGCAAGTCCAACTATCTACCAAACAACAGGTAATAGGATGTGTCCAAGGCAATATAAGGTTGCAAGGGATATCGCGGGTACGAAAACTAGAGCAACGCAACACAGATAGCAATAGATCAACAGGAGGGAATAAATACTATAAAAGTAAGATAGGTAGAAAGGGGGAGATGCTCGCCTGAAAAGCATTGCCGAAGGTTCACCCGAAGATCGGGTCGGTACTCGCATCAACTCAACGGCCTTATCCGCGAAGAAGCAAAACACTAGAATAAACACCGGATGCAATATTTAATACTACGGCAAAAGATCGGGCAGGATGCATGTATGATGTATGGCATGGCAAAGGTGCAATGCAATTAGGCAATATGAAGTGGAACCGGGGTCCCGCCAATTAAATATATGGTTCTAGTTGTTTAGATACCCCGCCCTTTAATTGTTGTCTTAACAAGGCAAATGATAGCACCGGTTCGCTACACAAATTTAAATGGAGCCAATATTAGACTAGATAAGCCCGCATATGGCCCCATATTTAATTTAGGTGAATCGGCATAAGGCCCCCAAACCACATGACAAGTATGCATGCATGAACAATTTAATATGCAACAAGTTTTATATAAAGCATTTATAAATTAGGGTCTCGGGAAAAGGTGCACACTTTAGGGTTCGACGATCTTGGTTCCGGGGTTCGGGGTTCGGACTCAGGGTTCGACGGGGATCGATCTCGCATCCGGGAAGGACTTGGCGGCCTTCGGATCCGGGGCTCGCATCCGGGAAGGAGAACTTGTCGCATCCGGGAAGAAGGACTTGGTTGGCGTCGGGGGCGCATCGGACTCGCCCTGGTCGATGTCGTTCTTGTTGTCGTGAAGACCTTGTCGGGTCCGCGGGTTGGGTCGGACTTGGCGTCCGGGGGTCACACATCTCGAATTGACGATCTTGGTGTTCACCGCGGGGTTCGACAGGTTCGGCCTTCGGACACCGAGATCGCTCTTCGGATCGGGCTTCGGGATCCGGGATGAAGAGCTTGATGTTCCTTGTCGGAGATCTTGGATCCTAGCCTCAGCACCTCTGGAGGACTTGGGTCGGCGTTGGGTTGGCTTGTCCTCGAGATCTTGTCGCATGATCTAACTCATATAACCACATCGTCAAAACATTGTTCTTCGGACGTCTGATCTGGAGGCTACCAATCCAATGCCACTCTCGCATCACCACACCATGATCATCAATTTCACCTCTGCATAGCTCTGAAGCATACAACACATCCACAAAGGACCAAAAACACAGCACTTCAGGAGCAGCATAAACACATTGGCACACACTTTCACGAACACAAACAACAGGGATGCGCAGTGTCGGCAGGAGAAGGGCGTCGCACATCCCTGGAGATGAGAGGGCGAGCTCAATCTTGAGGAGGGCTCGAAGGTGGGCACGGTCGTGCGCGGGGGGGCTGCGGCAGGATAACCCGGTGGTGGCGGTTGCAGGACGCCAGCGCGCAGGAGGGACGACCTCAGGGCCGGGAGGAAGGCCGCCGGAGAGAGGCAGCAGAGAAGACGAACAAGGACGGCGGTGGCCGAGCGGCTCGACAGGGAGGCAGGCGGGGAGGCGGGGACGCGAGGCGAGCCGGCAGAGGGGAGGAGCGACCGAGAGGGGGGATCGAGCAGAGGCGGCGGTCGGGCGACGAGGAGGTGGCCGCGGGGGTGAGGACGAGCAGGAGGGCGAGGGGGCCACCGGCGCCGGGCGAGGTGAGGGCCGCGGCGTCGCAGGGCAGCGGCCGAGGGAGGGGGTCGACGGCGGCCTGGAGCTGGGCGGTGACGAGCCGGGCCGACGCGGTGTGAAGGGGGACGCCGGCGGCGGCATCTCCGATGGAGGAAGAAGAGGCGGCCGCGGACTAGGGCGAGCTCGGCCGGAGAGAGCGAGGCGGCGGGGCTAGACGAGGGGGAGGCAGGCGGGGGCGTGGGTAGGCTCGCAGGCGGCGGCGGTGGGGAAAGAGGGAGGGCTCGCGAGGGGAGGAGGGAGCGTGTGAGGTGGGTCCCGGGGTGGGGCCAGGGGGAGCGGTTGGTGGACGGGGTCGATCGGGAGGGTGCATGCGACAGCGTGTGGGGCGTGGGGCTCCTGGGTGGCGGCGGCAGGGAGGGACTAGGGGATGGTTAGCAGTTTAGAGTTAGGGTTGATTAGGGTTTTGGGGTAGTAGGCTGCTGGCTAGCTGGGCCTTTGGCCTGGCAGGCTGGCGGCCTCCCCCGGAAAAATATTTTTATTATTTGTTTTATAAAAAAAATATTTTTCAAATACTTTTTAGACAATACAAGGTCTGAACTGACCGAGGCTTTAATTTTGAAATTAAAGATGAGGACTAATCAGAAAACAACATAGGATTTTACAGTATAGTTTTATGAAAAAGAAGAATATGCATGACGTCATGATGATGCAATGCACACATACAACGCGATTTTCTAGTAGTGGTTTTTACGGGATGCCACACCCTTCTCCACCCCGATCCCTCCTAACGCCACGGCAACGGAGGTCGAGGAACTCCGCCTGAAGCTGGCGGAGGCAGTCCGCAAGGAGCAAGCCGAGCGCGAAAAATTTCGCCTCGAGCAGGTGACGGCGCAGGAGCTGTCACGTTACCACCAGCAGCGAATCAGGTCGCGCTTGAACCCCACCGTCCAGGGGCGCGCCCTGAACTTCAACGACGAGAACAACCCGGTCCGCGTGGCCGAGCGCGCAATCTGCGAGAACGCGCCACCCGGAGGAAGCGCCCGGCCCCCGCTAGGGTCGACGGCGAACGGCGCCCCACCTCCACCCAACCACGCACCCCCCAGGGACCAGCCGCGGATCGTGGTCTCCTCACGGGAGCGAGACGCGAACGGCCTACCACTGTTCTCCAACCCGATGGACAACCTCGTGGCGGGCCAAGCAGCGGCCGACAACATCATGGCCACCGGTGACGGCGCCTTACAGATCTAGTACGTCAAGGCCCTGCTCGCAAAGGCGGTCGAGCAACAAAACGCAGGCGTCGACTCACAGGGTCGGATGTACTCGCGTTCGTCGGGCTGCAGAGCGGCCTCAAGCGGCCGTCCATTGGCGGCAAACACCCTTAACTGCCCGCCACCCGAACAACTGCAGCTCCAACACCGAACCGCGAATGCGGCACTCTCCACCAATGACCCCAGGCCAGCGACCAACTTCGTCGCCACCAACGGTCAGCCCGTCGACGCCCGCACCCACATCATCAACAACCAAAGCTGGCGAGCACGCCAGCCCGACGACCTGCGACACACCCTAACCAATCTCCGCTACGGCGAGCCGATGGGGTCGCTAAGCCGACTCGGGCCCCGGTGCTTCGGACCGATGATCCGAGGCGAAAAATACCCGGCGAACTTCAAAGCGCCGAAGGAAATAGAGAAGTACGACCCTTCGTACGACCCTTCCGTGTGGCTGGACACCTACCTCAAGGCGATGGGGATCGCTGGCCACACCGACCTGCTAGCCGCCCGCTACCTCCCCCTGATGATGGAGGGAGCGTGCAGGCAGTGGATCAACACTCTCCCCCCGGATATCATCGATTCCTGGGAAGAGATGTGCGACGCCTTCGGCAGGCACTTCGAGGGTTCCTACACCCGCGCCACCACCATCGAGGACCTGGAGCGATGCGTCCAGGGACCCCGCGAGTCGACCCTAAGCTGGGTCCAACGGTGGCAAGAACTATGGTACAACGCGGCCGGTATCCACCCGGACACCGCGATCCACTGCTTCAAGACCTCGTGCCGCTACGAGCCCTTGGTCGCCAAGCTCAAACGAGCATACCGCACACTCGACAACATACCGGACCTCCTTGAGATCGCCAAAAGGTACGCGGAGGAAGACCCAAATCAGGAAACCGACGACGAGTCAGGTGGTCAACGCCGCACAAACGGCAATGACAACGGACGACGGTCCGACCTACGCTACAGAAACACTCGCCTCACCGGCAAGCTCCGCAGTGACGGGAGAGTCGACTTCGTCACCAACGCTGGGCACGCGCAGCGCGAGCCCAAGAGATTTCGCCGCGACGGGAGGCAACGCCGCAATGGCGGCAACTACAAGGCAAAACCAAGGTTCGACCCCGCGGCCCTCCTTAAACAACCTTGTGCGTTTCACAGCAGGGAAGGGAAGCCCACCACACACACAACCGCCGACTGCCACTCTCTCAAGGAGATCGAGAAGGCACGGCGAGCGCGAGAGGACCCCGACAACAACCCGCCAAACGGCGGAAAATTCGGCAGTGTGGCCGGCTTGCTCCACACCTTCACAGGCTTCAACACGAAGCGCGAGAAGAAGGTCATCGCCCGTGCCGTCGCTGTCAACGCGGTGGCCCAGGTGGACGTTCCCTAGTTCCTCAACTGGTCGGAGCAGCCCATCACTTGGAGCCGCCATGACCACTCGCCACGCATCGAGTACCCAGGCCGAGTCGCCCTGGTGGTCAAGCCCAAGGTGGGAGACTACTGGCTCCCCAAGACATTGATGGACGGCGGCAGCTCCATAAACATCCTGTACCTGGACACCTTCACGCGACTGCGGCCCCCGCAGTCGATGGTCGAGACGACCTACACCACGTTCCACGGCATCGTCCCCGGTCGGAAGGCGTACCCGATCGGCAAGGTCACGCTGCCAGTCACCTTCGGCACACCAGCAAACTTCCGCACCGAGCGGATCGTCTTCGAGCTGGTACCCTTCGACAGCCCCTACCACTGCGTCCTGGGGCACCAGGCGTTCGCCAAGTTCATGGCAACGCCCCACTATGCGTACAACGCGATGAAGCTCCCCGGGCCACGCGGCGTCATCACCATCAACGACGACCCCGACATGGCCGCCGAGTGCGAGGCCAAAGGATCCGAACTCGCCGACGCCGTCATCGCGGCAGAGGCCAACCACGTCGACGAGCTCGCCAAGTACGCGAGCGGGGTCAACAACGACGACCCCATCATACTCAAGAAGACCAATTCAGAGGGCGTCAACACCTTAGCCTTCGGGGCAACGACGCACACCCGCACCGTCGAGCTGGTCCCAGGCGACTCCAGCCAGACGGTGACGATCGGGACGGGCATTAGCCCAGCATAGGAAGGCACGCTCATCGAGTTCCTCCGTGAGAACTAGGACATCTTCGCATGGAAGCCCTCTGACATGCCTGGTGTCCCTAGGGAACTCGCTGAGCACAAACTCAACGCCGACCCCAAAGTGCGACCTGTCAAGCAGTCGCTGCGGCCCTTCAATGAAGAGCGCCGCCGAGCCATCGCCGAGGAGGTGCAGCGTCTACTCGCTGCAGGCTTAATCCGGCCAATAAAATACTCCAAGTGGCTGGCAAACCCAGTCCTGGTCGAGAAGAAAAATGGGACCTGGAGGATGTGTATCGACTACACAAACTTAAATAGCGCCTGCCCGAAGGAGCAATTCGTCCTCCCGTGGATCGACCAAATAATCGATTACACCGCGGGTTCGGAGTCGTTGTGTTTCCTCGATGCCTACTCTGGGTACAACCAGATCAAAATGGCCATCGAGGACGAGGAAAAGACGGCGTTCATCACGCCATTCGGAGCCTTCTGCTATACCGCCATGACCTTCGGCCTCAAGAACGCCGGGGCGACCTACCAGCGGTGCATGCAGGAATGCCTTGCGAGCCAAATTGGCCGCAATATCCACGTCTACATCGACGACGTGGTAGTGAAGTCCGCTCGCCAGGGCGACCTACTCGCCGATCTGGCGGAAACATTCGCCAACCTGCGGAAATACAAGATAAAGCTAAACCCAGGCAAATGCACCTTCGGTGTACCAGCAGGGCAACTACTGGGCTACGTCGTCCCCAAGCGCGGGATCGAGGCGAACCCCACCAAGATCGACACGATCGCCCGACTAGGCAAACCGAGTGCCTGCGCGATGTCCAGAAGCTGGCCGGGCGAGTCGCGGCTCTCAGTCGCTTCATCCCCCGATTGGGCGAAAAGGCGATGCCCCTGTACCGCCTGATGCGCAAGAACACCACCTTCCAGTGGGACAAGGAGGCGAACGACGCGCTCCGTGACCTCAAGAAGGTGCTACTCGCAGCACCGCTACTTGCCGCCCCGTCGACAAAGAACCCATGCTGGTCTACGTCGCGGCTTCCGAGCGCGTCGTCAGCGCCGTCATGGTCGTCGAGCGGCCAGAGGAAGGAAAGGAGCGCCCGGTACAGCGACCGATGTACTATATCAGCGAGGTCCTCACCGAGTCGCGCCAGCGGTACCCACAATACCAGAAACTGGTATACGCGGTCTTCAGAGCATAGCGGCGACTGCCGCACTACTTCTAGGAGAACCCGATCACGGTCGTCTCCTCAGCACCGTTTGCAGGACATCATCCGCAACCGTGAGGCGACCGGGCGAGTCGCCAAGTGGGCCGTCAAAATGGGCGTCCACAACATCAAGTATGAACCACGCAAAGCGATCAAGTCGCAGGCTCTCGCGGACTTCATCGCCGACTGGGAAGAAGCCCAGCAGCCGGAAAAGCTGCCGTACCTCCACTACTGGAGCCTGCACTTCGACGGCTCCAAGAATGCAGACGGCGCAGGAGCAGGGATCATGTTGACTTCCCCGAAGGGCAACAAGCTCCGCTACGTCCTCTGCCTCGACTTCACCCCCTGCACCAACAATATGGCCGAGTACGAGGCACTACTCCACAGCATGCGAGCTACCAAGGAGATGAATGTCAACCGCCTACGCTGCTACGGAGACTCCGACCTCGTCGCTGGGCAATTCGCTGGCACCTGCGATGCCGTCTCTCCCACCATGGCGGCATACCGCCAAGCAGTGGACAAGCTGGGTAGACACTTCGCAGGCTACTCCGTCGAGTGGATTGACAGGCGGAAGAACGAGGAGGCCGACGCACTCTCTCACATTGGGTCGGATCGAATCGCACCACCCGCCGGCGTCTTCCTCGACACGATCACCAAGCCATCCGTCTCTCCCCAAGGGAGATCGACATCGGAGTCTCGCTGCAACCATAGGCAGCCCTGGTCGCACTCATCGCCGAGCCAGAAGACTGGACTAGGCCGTACATCGCCTACCTGGAGGGAGGCACCTTGCCGGTAGACGAAACAGACGCCCGGATGATAGCGCGACGCTGCAAATCCTTCGTCATCATCGACGGCGAGCTCCACAAGCGCAGCGTATCTGGCGTGTTCCAACGCTGCGTCCAACCCGCTGAAGGACGCAAAATCCTTCACGACATCCACTCCGGCGACTGCGGCCACCACGCCGGCGCCCGCTCTCTGGTCGCAAAGGCTATGCGGCACGGCTTCTACTGGCCCACCGCACACGCAGACGCCGTCGACATTGTCCAGCGGTGCGCCGGGTGCCAGAAGTACGCCAACCAGACACACGTGCCAAGCTCAGCGCTCAAGACAATTCCCATCACCTGGCCATTCGCCGTGTGGGGTATGGACATGGTAGGCCCTTTCAAAAAGGCCCCCTCCGGCTTCACCCACCTCCTGGTCACGGTCGACAAATTCACAAAGTGGGTGGAGGCCAAGCCAGTCCGAAAATGCGACGGGAAGACCGCCACCAAATTCCTACGCGAGCTCATATACCGCTACGGGTTCCCAAACAGCATCATCGCGGACAACGGCACCAACTTCGCCAAAGGAGCCATGGCCGAGTTCTACGAGGAACATCACATCCGACTCGACCTCGCGTCAGTCGCCCACCCAGAGTCCAACGACCAGGCCGAACGGGCCAACCAGAGCATCCTCCACGGCCTGAAGCCGCGGCTCCAAGTACCACTCGAGCGCACCGCCGGGTGCTGGGTCGAGGAGCTACCCTCCGTCATCTAGGGCATCCGCACCTCGGTCAACAGGTCGACAAGGTTCACCCCCTTCTTTATGGTGTATGGCGCCGAGGCTTTCATGCCCACTGACCTAGAGCACGACTCGCCAAGGGTCGTCCACTACACGGAGGCTGCGAACGAACTCGCACGTCAGGATGGAGTCGATCAACTCGACGAGGCACGCGACCTAGCTCGCTCCCGCACTGCCATCTACCAGCAAGGACTCCGCCGCTACCATAGCCGGCGGGTGAAAACTCGCACCTTCCAGGAAGGCGACCTGGTTCTACGCCTCATCCAGGACAAGAAGGGCATGCACAAGCTCTCCCCCCCGTGGGAGGGACCATTCGCCATCGGGCGAGTACTCGGCAACGACGCCTACTACCTCACCGACGTTCGCGGAGACGGGAAACTCGACGTCAAGCGACCGTGGAATGTAAACCTCCTACGGAAGTTCTACCCTTAGAACTCCATACATGTACCCTCCACTAGCTATGAAATAAAATATATCGGTTACCGCAAATTGCGTTTACTCTCCGTGTCTTGTGCCACTCGCACTCGTAATAACATCGTCAAGCTAACTGGAGAAGTCAACCTCTGGTACAGTGACCGACACGGCCAAGTAGTGCGTTACGAGGGCACTTGGTCACCCCAGGACTCGCCACGTCCACGAAAAACGCCTACCCGGAGCCCCATTGGAGTCGCCTAGCTCGAATGGCTTAACGAGCCAAGACAACTGCCCTCGCTCCTCACAGCGACCACGATCCTCCGCATCCTCGACACAGCGACTCGAACGGCCAAATACCACGCTCGGGGACTGACGACCAGTTAAGCTCGAGCGGCTAGGGAAAACGCCAAGTATGAGAGCGTGCCCAGGACTCGCCATCCGACTGACCCGACAGGCCAGGCAGGAGTGATGCGCTCACTCTGACGCGCCCAGTCCTCACCCACCCTAGAGCCATGACTAGAACAACCAAGTACCACGCTCGGGGACTCGGCCACCCGACCTCGTTCGCGCAAGGGAAAACGGTGAAGTAAAGAGCACTCATGGGAGTCGCCCTGCGACTGGCTTTCCAAGCTCGGGCGAGTCGACCTCAATAACAAAACGCTCAAAACCACAAACACATAACAAACGAGGTAAACCCCATAAAAGGGCGGACGCGCTCGGGGACTCGTTCAATCATCAATCACAATCGCAAGACAATTCACAAAATAACGTGAAATCCCATTATAGCAGACCAAAGTTGTTACAAAAATACAAGTTGCGCCCAATGGCCGAACATCTACTAACGCCCCAGGGCACAATGTTTTATTCCGCAGGCTTCGATGTCGACTCGCCGCCACCCTTGCGGTCGCGAATGAAGGGAGTGTACGGGTTCGATGGGTACGTCGTCAGCTCACCCGCCATCGCCGCACGGAAGGGATGCTCGATCTTGAAGTCCCGGTGCGGCGGCTCGGGGTCGTTGGGCGCGACGATCGTCTCCTGATAAGGAAGGAGGTCGCCCATCGCCTAGACACGATCGAAGTATACCGCGACACGGTCCGTCAGCTTCAGCACCTCGGCAATCTCCACCAAGCCCGTCGACGATGGGTAGCCACTCGTCACGTCGTCCAAATCGAAGTCCTCTTGGAAGTCTGCGAGCCTAAGGCTAAGCGCCGGAATGCCGACCGCGTCATGAACTCGACGACTGATGGCGCCTTCTCCAGATAACGCCACACTTTGACGAGGTCGCTGGGAATAACCTCCGTTGGCGACATCTCCTGAAGATACGCCCGAATGCAAGCCACGGACAACGTGGCCGAGTCGACCAGAGTGGCCACACACTGCCGCGCGTCGTACGACTGCGCCTCTTCCGAGCTGCCGATAATCCGACCTGTGGACAGAGGGTGGCAGTAAGTACAACAAAGATCACGCAATGCAGTTACTATAGGCAGAGGCAGGCACACTTACCAATCAAAGGACGGCAGAGACCCGTGATGAAGCTTTGAAGAGAGGAGTAGTCGTCTTGTAGCCCAGCAACGAGGGCGTCAGAGACCTTACGCTCTTCTGCGGCGGCCGTAACAGCAGCCTTGGCTCGCCCATCCGCCGAACTCGCCTCCTCCTTCGCCTCCTTAAGCTTACGCTCAAGGTCGGCGATCCGCTTCTCAGCCGAACTCAACGCAGATTGAGCCGCCGTCAGTTCACTCGCCGGGACAAGGCCCTGGCGGACCTCCTCTGCCTTCATAGCAGTCGCCTGGAGTGCCTTGTTCGCCTCTTGGACGACAATAAGTTCCTTCTCCGCGCGACACTTCACAGCGAGCCGGTCGGTTGATTCACTCTGCAAACCCTGTGCAAAAGTCAAACAGTTAACAACAACGAAATCCTAAGTGCCCACCCGCTGAAATTCAGCGACTGGACACTCGGGGACTGGAGATCAAAAATCCTAAGTGCCCACCCGCTGAAATTCAGCGACTGGACACTCGGGGAAGTGAGATCAAAAATACTAAGTGCCCACCCTCTGAAATTCAGCGATTGCGCACTCGGGGACTGGGCACGAGAAATAAAAACAAAACACCAAAAGAATCTGACCACTGCAATTCAGTGGCCCGATCCTCGGGGACTGGACATACCTGGATGGCTGCACCAAGCGTGCCATGGAGCTGTAGCGCGTCCACGGATGCGAGAAGAGCTGGAGTATGCCCGCGACGCTGCTCGATCTCTGTTCCAGCGACCCTAGGTACGCGGCTCGATGGCGTAGTACCACTCGCCGTAGCCGCTCTGGCCATGAAGCGGGGGAAGGTCGCGATGGATGCGCCGGCACCAAAAGAGGCCGGCTCGGCCACCCCAGGCGAGGAAGCACCCTCCTTGATCGTCAAGGCCGCCTCCGTCGCAGTATCACTCAGAGCAATCGTCATGTCGTCAGACACCATGACGACATCATCGCCCCTGGCCTTCTTGGCACTGTCTGTGGGGGCAGCGACCTCATCAGCCTTCCTCTTCCGAGAAAGGTCCTCCTTGGCGACGACTGGCGGCACTTTGGCCACGGACGGGTGGCCTATCTTTTTAAATCCAGTCCTGCAAATTGATTACATGAGCAAAGTGGTCCGAGTACAACGAAAAGCAAGGCAGGTGAACAAAACTCACTTGGCGACTGGTATGAACCGCAGCCCCGTGCGGATGCTAGCCGGCTTCTCCAGTTCGGGGCCTAGTTTCCGACTAAGGCCCATCTCCAGGACATCATGCGCCCAAGACACGGACGGCATCTTCATTGACGAGGCCGCGTTAGGAGCCTCCGAAACGATTTCGGCAGGAGCTCTCCTGGGAGGCGAAGCTGCCGCGGCTGGAGCAGCCCCCAACCCAGAGACTGGGGCAAATGAGGGGGGAAGCAAGGCCAGAGGTACCTCACTCAGGGCGACAGTGGCATCCGGTGCTGCCGTCGTCTGCGGCGCTTCATCCCTAGCCAGGCTGGTGGCGTCGGAACTACTCGCCGAACGAGGCGGAGATGCCTGTTTCGCCGGCTTCGTCTTCCTCTTCGGAGGGGCCTTCACTTCCTTCTTCTTCTTCTTTTTCGACGGAGTGGCCTCGCGACGCGAGGTGTGCTCGGGAAGCTCATCGTCGTCATCGTCATGGCGTTCAAGGCTTCTACTCGCCTCGAGTTCGCGCTGATGCTGCCCGCGAGTTTTGCGAACCAGTGGGGCGGCCTCTTCCTCGGACTCGTCGTCATCGTCACTCCTGTCGCTCTCAACGCCGCCCTTGGCAGGAGGCGATTCGCCCCCGTCCTGAACAGACGAGCTCGAGTTCTCGTTGTCCGTGGGCGGAAGCCACCCTTCCACCACTTGAAATAACTGCAGTAGGCATGAGACAATATCAGTATAACCGCGACGACATCAACTGCGACTGTGAATGGTAGAAAGTGACTTACCGTCGGGGCTGGATGCTTCACGGTGTAGGGGGCGACCCCAGCCTTCGCGTCTAGGTACGCTGCCTGGGTGATCTTATTCAACGCCGGGACGTAGTCCTCGAGTTTCCACTCGGCGAGGCAGGATTTTGTCGAGTCTTCCCGGCCCGTGTACTCGTACATATAATGGTCACGGCGGGCCAGGGGAACGAGTCGCTGCCCAAGCCAACAGTTGTACAAATTGATGGTCTGAAGACCCTTCTTCTTCAGGCCGCGGATGGTTTGAAGCATCTCATCCACGACCATCCGCTGGTCTACTGGGAGCTTGCCGACTTGGAGTCGGCGCGGTTCGGGCCGGTCGGCAGAGTACCTTGGGATCGCCACCTCGCCGTCTGGAGTCGCCTCGGTGATGTAAAACCAGGACTTCTTCCACTCGCTCGCCGCCTTGGCAGGTAGCATCAGATCAAAGAAGGAGGCCTTCAACTTCAACTGAAACGGCAGGCCACCCGCAGCAAGCATTGGGCCGCCTGCTTCTTCGCGACTGATCCTCCCGTGGAACAGGTCTTGCCATAGGGGAAAATAGGGCCTGCAGCCCAGGTAGCACTCGCAGAACGCCACAAAAATGGCGAGCTGCTCGATGCTGTGTGGGCCCAGGTCCGACGGCTGGATCCCGTAGAACGTGCAGAAGCGCCGAAAGAAGAGGGACGTGGGGAACCGCAGCCCCCGTTCCAGATGGCTGGTGAAGCAAACAAATTCTCCCTTGCACGGATCCGGAGTCACCTCCCCGGCCGCGGGGATGCGCCACTTGCCGGCGCGCAGGATCCTGGCCTCCTCGAAGGATGCCAGTAGCGCTCTCGTGCACTTGGACCTGCCCCCTGGTTCGGTGGAGGGGGCCATTGGCGGAAAGGTTTGTGGAGGTCAGGGGATTTCGGATCGGTTGGATCGCGATGCGGAGGAAAACAGAGATGGGCGGAATCGGAGGAAATGATGAAGGAATGGTTCCCCGATCGCCTACCATTTCCTTTATATAGCGGTTGTTACCCGCCAAATCAGGGAGCCGTTACCACGCGGTGATTACGCCAAAGTTACTGTTGGAATACCCCAACGACTAGTTTTGACTGCGTCTGACGGTCCAACTTCGTCCATTCGACTCGCCGACCCAGTCACTACAACAGTGACTAGATATTTCGCCGAGCTGCGACCCGATTAACCACTGTCATTGCGACCGGAGTAATTAGTGTTTTCCTTTATTCAGGAACCCGCCACCGATTCGACTGGGTGTCTGCATTGGACCCGTATACTCTGACTGCCAATGAACACCTGCGCCCAATCGATGACGGCCTCGGGGACTACTGATGGGGATATGCCTACCGGGGTATAGCAGGACGTTTCCGACTGGCCTAGGAACTGGCGAGTGAGCCTATAGGACGGCGACTGGATCAAGGCCTGGCGTGGATCCAAGCGACTGGAAGCTGAAGGCCCAGGAGAATAGATAGGCCCAGTCGGATTAGGTTAAATGAGTGCCGAAGCCTTAACTGATTCGGTTAAGATATGTAAACCCTAGGGGGGTGAGTCTATATAAACCTCCCTACAGGGCGTGTAGAGGATACGTTCCATCATCCACCCAAGCGAATCGCCGCCTAGCCGTCGAGCTCGCACCTTTGTACTTCCATCATAATACAATCTAGCAGGAGTAGGTCTTTACCCTCCGGGGGGCCGAACCTGGGTAAAACCCTGTGTCTCCGCCCTCATCTCGCACCGCAGATGGCTGGCCGCCCTTGCCCTTCGTTCTACTACTCGTTGCCGATTGCAACGTCTACCGTGGTCATTCCCGCGACAATGAGCCTTAGCCCTTTATAAAACTGATGGTTGTCTGGATGCGATACCATTCCAATTATACCGTACAACCACAATACCCGAGAATTGGGTAGGGCTTGACTGGAAACTTATATACCTTAGTATTAGTTCCCTCACGGCCATGGTCTGAGCTGAGGCTACCTTGTGAAGATTGTCCACCTGTGCAGTACCCAAGATGACAGTTGGTCATGGTTGGGAGGCCAAACTCACATGAGAGGTGCTTATACTAGGGCGTGTAATTGAAAGGTTAGGATTGATTATCCGCATACTGAGTATGGTGAATTCAGGATTTGTTCCTGATGGATGTATCGAATGTTGTGGTGAAAGTGTACAATCTCTGCAAAGTGTCAAACTATTCGAATAGTCGCGTTCGCGGTTATGGACAGTTGGAGTGGCCATAATGTTCCCCCGTGAGATGTTTTCAAAATGACTTGTGAAATGATTTGAGACTTTGACTTGACCACAACCGAGTTGTGATATGAAATACAAGTTCCCACATAGGTGTTATGAAACTTCAACCAGCATTCGTTGCTTCTGAACTTAGTAGAGGTAAATCTGGTTTTTTTTGCAAAACAACCCTAGAGCTTAGTGTCCTATTACAAAAAAACCCTTCACCTGTTAGTATTAGTTTGCGAGTACTTAAAGAGTACTCATGGCTTTGTCCCTGGATATTCCCATGGCCAGACTATGAAGAGGAGTACCTAGAGGATGGACCCCAGGAAGGTTACGACAATTAGGATCATCTCCCATCGTCAGCATTGCCTGTGACCCCGAAGATGGAGCTTCGCCTACGCTATCGTTATTATTACGTATTCCGCTGCTTGAGTTGTATTAAGAACTGGATAATGAGATCCTTATTTGTGTAGGACCTTATGTATGGTTTGTAATGGATGATGTACTGTGGTATCCAAATCTTTTATGTCTCGCAAAAATGGCAATCCTGGGATTGCGATATATGGCATAACAGGCATCTGGGATTAAAAATCCGGGTGTTGACAAGTTGGTATCAGAGCCATCCTGACCATAGGAGACCCTAGTTAGATTGGATGTGTGAATCAAAAACTTAGTTTCAAAAACAAAGGAAGCAAATATTTACAAAAACTTATTCCCATTCTTATCACCTTGCTTCTTTCATGAAAATTCATGTTCCTCAAAAACTCTTGCAAAATACATAAAAATTTGACACACTTGATCACTCTACTAACTTACTCATCTTATATTCTTTTAGATGGACGTGAAGTACAAAAAGTTTTACCAATTGGGAAATGGCGAAGACCTTATCTTTGAGAGGGATTTGGACCAGCTTTCAGAACTTCTGGAGCGTCCGCACCCCGAGTTCTTCGGAGCTCAGCTCAATGATCAAGGAGGAGAAGATCTGTAGTGGCTAATTGTTGCAAGTCTCCGAGGGAAGATTGAACCTCCCACTGCGGAAGGAATTTAGTTTACCTTAAGAGAAAACAACTGGCTCGATGGACTTGCCAGGGCCATGCAGGAAGCTCTTGCCCGTCTGTGTGGGCAGAGTATCAACCAGATCAAGGATACTCGCTTTGAGTTTTCCCCAAGACGTGATGCTAATGGACAGCCCCTGGAAGCCCCATACCACCACGAACTGAAGACTCAATTGGACCACCTCAGCTTCATGATGTACGATCGTCAGCAGGAGTTGGATAACTGTCGTGACTACTCCAATCACAAGTCCGCCATCATCAAGACGAAGGATCAGACCATCGCTATGCTAGCGAAAGATCACAAGTCTCGCCGTCGTCAGCTCGACAACAAGGAGCGCATCATTGCCCGTCTTCGCCACCGTATCTCGTCTTTGGAGGAGACCATCCACGAGAGAGATATGCAGTTGGAGGAAAGAGAGAATGCCGGAGAGGATCTTCGTGGAGACCCCTACTCCTATCTCAGTGATGATGATTTCCTGGAAGATCAGGCTATGGATTTCTTCACCGATGAGGATGATTACTGTCACATCCCAAAATTTTCCAATTTTTGAAATGTGAAAAATAAATAAACAAAATAAAATTTTGTTGAAATTTAGGGTGAGAAGAAACTTTTTGATTCCAATTGGAAATATCCAAACTTATTTTGATCAAATAAAATCCTAAAGGGATTTAAAAATATAAACAAATAATAAATAAAGTTATGATGGTTGGAATTACTATTTTTAGATCTTTTAATAAAAAGATTTGATTTTCAAAAGCAAAGGTAGATTTATAAATAAGGATTATTTTATAGAGCCAAATTAAATCCTTGCCAAGCTTTTGAAATAAAATAGTTCTATTTGATAAAAAGAGTAAAGGTGTAATTAAATAAAATAATGAGGATTTATTAATATCCAATTTTATTAAAGTAAAGGCTTTTCCATTTTAAATAAAAACTAGAAACTTGTTAATTTATTTTAAATAAGATTTCCAAGTGTTTTATATTTTCAAATAAAACCTACTAAAAGGTTTTGGTATTATTTAGAATTCAAATAGAGTTTTTAAAATAAATTAAATCCTATTTGAATTAATGACTAAGATCTATTTATTTAATTATTAATGGATCTTAAAAAGAATAAAAATTATTTTGTTTTGAACTTTGATTTGTGTTGCTAAACAGAATTAAAATCTACACAAAGTTTGGCAAAGGTTTTAATTCATTTGGGTGTTTGAATAATATCAAAACAGAAATTCCAAAAGGAAAAAAAAAGCTTCCTGTATAAAAAAAAGTGAATCAAACCCAGCCCAGCAAACAAGCCCAGCAAGGCCCAGTCGCAGCCCAACTTTTTCCCCCACAGCGAAACGTTTTCTCACGCGCAGACTCACCCACACAGACGCTGATGAGTGGCCCCATCTCCCTCTCTCTCTCCCTCACAGCCAGACGGACCCCACTGGCCACCTCAGCATCGTCTTCCCCACGACCCCGTCGCCCTGCCGTTGCTGCCGAGTTATTGCCGGTGTCAATACGCGTAAATGGCTGAGTAATTCCTCGCCGTGATCATGCGTGTATAAGCGCCCCTCTCTCCTCTCTCTTTCCCCCCCAAACAGCGCCTCCCCTCTGCCACCAGGCTGCAAGAATTTTGAGCTCGAAACCTTCTGCTCCGACAAGGTTCCTGGCCAATTCCGGCGCCGTCCAGCCGCCCCTCGACTCCCTCTGCACGCAGGCATATTCCCTATCACCAGGCCCACCTGCCCATACCCCCAGCTCACTCCCGCGTGCCCCGTAGCATCGGCTTCGTCCTCACCTGAGCACCGCCGCCGTCTGTCTCGTCTCCGACGAAGTTTCCTGGTAAGCCTCGACCGCCCCGAGCCCTCTCAGTGATGCTCCCATACTCGCCACACTCACCCGCGTCTAACCACACCTTTGTTTTTCCTTGGGGTGAACTGCAGCGTCGCCCTCGTCGTCAAACAGAATCGCCTGACGCCGCCACCGACTCCGGCGAGCGATTACTTCCGTCCCTGTGCGCCCCTCGCCAAACAAATAGTGCCTTGAGCTTCAGCATCTCCTTGCGAGCACGGTGAGCCACTTCCCCATCTCCCTCGCTTCCTGTATCGCCAGCTCCGCCGCGAGCAGAGCGTGCTCCGCCAGTCGCCGCCGCGCAGCGCCGCCAGTTTATGTCCAGTAGTTATGAGCCGTTGGATTTAGATCGTGTGTACGCGATAGAATGACTTAAACGAACCGGTACGCTCAATCTGTGCCGTGCATTGTTATTTAGATCTGACGGCTAGTATTGCTCAATCCGAACGAAGCGGTATCGCCCAATGAGGTTAAGACACGTGGCCAGACTCAGGATTAAAAACAGAAAAATGTTCTATTAGATTTGCAAATTTCAAAAATTCATAACTTTAGTTCTACACGTCCAAATTTTGCAAATTTTATATCAATGGATTCAGCAGAACAAGTACTTTGCAACCATGCCCTTTGTTTAAAGTTTTGATTCTGTAAAATTGGTTGAATTTGCAGAAACTTGTGTAGGCTTATTATGAATATAAAAATTGTTTTAGATATAATTTTAATGTGAATTCTTTGCAAAATGGATTGTTGTGAACCTACTGACCCTAGGAACCAACTTAAGGATTTAAAAATGTATTTTGTAAAGTTTAGGAATAAATATTTGAATTAGCACATTTCTAGTCAAATAAAAATATTGATTTTGTTTTAGAAATGATTTTTGAGTAAAACCTTTGGGAAATGATTTGATTCAAACCTTCTGACCCTAAACACCAAGTTTTGAGAATTAAAATATATTTGGTGAACTCTTTAAAGAATATTGCTTTGCTAAAAGCATTTTCAACCACATAAAATATTGATTTGATTTAAAAATGGTTTATAGATAAAACCTTATGAAAATGGTTTTACCACTTTAGTAAATGACCACTTTTGAACTTTATAATGTTTAGAGCCTAGTAGAAACCACTTTTGCAAATAAAACTATCTTTTGCATGCTTGCATGCATGACCTTGTTTTTGTTATTTTATGTGTGAGAAATGATTTGAATGCTAGTTGAATTTGTGTTTGCTTGATTGAATTGTAGTGGAATTAGAAGAGTGTGATATTTGCAAGATCAAGAAGTGAACCAACATTCTCTACTAAAAAGGCAAGTGACACTATCATCCAAGTCCTACTATTTTCATTACACTTAGTGGATTTTGTAACATGCATGGAAAGGTTTACTATATTTTATGCTATGCTAAATCCTAATAGGATACCCTTATATATTCCTTAGTGGAAACATTGTAGTTGTAGTATGCTTAGCCCTGCTATATGTTGGGATGGGATACATGTTATGATTATATGAAGAGTTGAAAAGATATATGTTTTATATAATAAAACAAGTACTCAATGAACCACCTGGGTGGACAAGGATACTCAAGTTGGACAAGGTGGCAACAAAAGGAACCATGTTTATATGGTCATCTATTTTTGTATGTGCACTAGAAGAAAACCACCCAGGTACTTAGAGATTGAACATGTTTCTCGTACAGTGGCTTCCGTGTACAGCCACATGCTAAATGGGCTCTGGCTTAGTCAACTACATAGTGGAAGATTCATGCATTGGCACTTTCAGGTTAACTAGAATAGTGTAAGGGAACTTGAAACCCTACATTGGTGCCTGGATGACAAGCTAGCATTGTGTATTGGGAGGACTTCTATGGAAAGACTTAGTCACATTCTCAATCTGCCAGTACTCCATCTTGGTGAGTACTTGTAAGATCCCTCCTTTATAAAGGAAAAGGATCCCTGTGATTGCAATGCTAGTCCCTAGACCATTGCTAGCATCCACAATTTAAGATGAAGTACACAGATACAAAGGTCATTTATTACAGCCATTCCAGAGATAAACATAGTCTTTACAACTCCAAGGCCACAGGCCTAATACAAGAGTTTGAATAATTAAATAAATAATAGTCTTCATCTTCATGTGCCACAGGCAAACATGTTGAGTGTAGACTCATGACACCTAATCCTCATCAGAGTAACCTGCAACATCACAAGTTACATCCACAGTGGGTCAATACTTTTGGAATAGTATTGGCAAGTGATACCTTAGTAAAATTTTAAGTGGACTAGATACTATATGCAATTTGGCTAAGTGTAGCTTGGCTTGCTTTTCTTAAAATAGATTTTTGCCTATTAGTTGAAATCACTAAGTTTTTCTTTGTCAAACTTTTCCCAAGGAACCACCAATAGACATTGAGGTCCTTCACCCTTGTTCACCCACAAATTTTTACTTAGAAATTGGGATGAGGAGATTCTTGATAGCTTCCATGCCTTGATGCTCAAGTTGTCCATTGCCATGGACATGGCTAAGTACTTAGATTTTTCCATCAGCAGAGGTTGTGCACTTTCCCCACCAGACTTGGTTTCACCAAGACAGGACCTTTCAGAAGCCTTTCCTTAGACCAAATGGACGCGTTCCAACCTATCATCCCACTACCACCAACTGTCCAAATGGCTAAGTTCTAGCAACTTATGTGATCCAGGCAGAGCCCATATTGCCAAGTGGCTGCACTAGAAGCTTCTTAACACTTGGCCTCTAAAATCTCTTTGTTCCTGGGTGGCTTACCACAAGTGAGATACACAAGGTAAACCATAGAAATGGGCCTTGTGTAACCACTCAACATAAACCTTTCCTTCCATTCCACCCAGGTGTTTCATTAACTTAGTTGTTTTATTAGGCAAAACACAAGTCCAAAGGACTTAGAAATATTTTCATCATAGCATGTATATATTTCACCAACCCTTAGTTACTACTAGCTAGGCTAAGCATGGCATAGATAGTAACTTAACTTAGAAATTCCCTAGCATTTCTACAACTACTAGGATTTCCCAACATGGCATATAAGCAAAATATAGCATGCAAGTCTAACAAAATATTTCTAATGCTTAGTAGAAAAACATAGGAATGATAATATTCATGAAGTACCACTTGCCTTGGTAGTTGGGAGAGTAGCACTCCTCACAATCACAATCACTAGCACCAAAATCTACACAAAGATTGGTAGCAACAAATTACACACAAAACATATACAATCAAAAATATATGCATGCATGCAAGATGGTATATGATGATTTTTAAAATTCAACCAAGCAAGTAAACAGTACTGATTCACTAACGGGTTAAAAACTTGTCAAACAACATTGATTTAACCCCTAAAACAATTCCTAAATATTTCATATAATCAAAATAGCCCTACACAAGTTTATGCAAAATAAAACATTTTAACAGATGCAAAACATTAAACACATTGCATATTCTGAAAGAGCTTGCTCTCCTGATTCCAACGGTATAAAATTTATCAAATTCTAACGTGGGGATCAAAAGTTATAGCCAAATCAAATTTGAATAACAAACAGATTCAAAATCCAGTTTTAAATCTAAACCTAGCCACGCGTCTGTTTCTGATTGGCCCGTACTGGTTCGGGCGGATCGATCTCTGCGAGCCGTTGGATTTTAGTTAGATCTAGTGGCTCAGATGCGCTCGTACCTCTTCGTTTAAGTTCTAATCTAAACCGCAAGATCTACATCTAACGGCCACGATCCAGTTGACCACATACGGGCGGCGCTGGCGCGGCGGCGAGCGGCGGAGCACTCTGTCAGTGGCAGAGCCGGCGAACTAGGTCGCCCGGGGAGGGGAGAGGATGCTCACCAGAACCGCCGTGACGAGGTGAAGCTCAACGTGTCCCTGGTTGGCGTAGGGGCGTTCGGAGTCGCCAGGGATTCCTCACCGTAGTTCGCGAACGCGTCGGGTACGGCTGCTCGTCGAAGTTGGCAAAGCAGGAAGGCTTGCCGGAGTTGATGGGGTCGTCTGACTCGTGCCGTCGCGGATGTTGCCAAGGCTCTGGACGATCCGGAATACCTCGCCGGAGTTGGCTCTGACTGCGTCGGTGCAATGCGAATTAGAGGCAGCCTGGTGGCGAGAAAGGTGTGAAGTGTGGAGGGAAATGACCGCGAGGGGGAGAGGTTTATGTAGCCGGAGCTGGGCGTGGAGTTACTCGCGGAATCAATGGGAATCAACGCGGCAGTGACTGCGGCGAGTAACGGCGGCGTGAGCGTCGCAGGCGTGCGTGATTGACGAAGACGACGACATGGTCACGGGTCCACTTGTCAGCGAATAAAACAGAGAGGGGGTGGGGTCCTGGCGTCAGTGACTCTGTGGGTGCGTTTGCGAGTGTAAGAGAGAGAGGGGACCCGGGTGGGCTAAATGGGCTGGTTTCTCTATTGGGCTAGAAGTCTGGCGACGACCCTTTTCTATTTCCTTTATCTTTTTCTTTTTCCGTTTTGATTTTTCTGGAATGATTTTCAAATGATTTCAAAAGCTTTTGAATTCAAACTTTTTCCAGGATTTTGTAGGGTGCAACACTCACACTTCTGGGCATAAAAACAAGTGGTCACTTTGTATTAGCTTGGTCCTTTTTTTCAAACAACATAAGCAGTGCTACAGCACATGATTTGAATAAGTTTTGGAAATGGTTTCTGAATCATATTTGTTTTGTAAAATTTCACCAAACTTCAACAATCAAACACATTAACAAGAGAGCAAGCAAGGCTTGGTTTAAAAAAAATAACTCTTCAATTGAGAGTGGCATTAGACTGATAGCTGTTCACATAAAATAATGAGCTCATATGCTCCTGTTTTTGAAGTGTTTTGTTTGAAATGAAAAACATATGATCATGGATGCATGGATGATATGCATAAGTTTGAAACATGATTTTAGGGATGTTACAAATCTAACCCCCTTAAGGTGAATCTCGCCCTCGAGATTCGGATTGGCTAGCAAATAGGTGTGGGTGGTCTTTCCGAAGATCATCTTCTCTTTCCCATGTTGCTTCCTCTTCGAAATGATGATTCCACTGCACTTTGCAGAACTTGATAGTCTTAGTCCGTGTGACTCTTTCTGCAGTCTCAAGAATCTTGATAGGTTTATCTTCATAAGTGAGATCACTTTCCAGTTGAACCTCCTCCAAAGGTATAGTATCCTTCAAAGAAGTTTCTTCCATTTCTGGATGACATTTCTTGAGTTGACTCACATGAAACACATTATGGACAGCTGACAGAGATTCTGGCAGTTCTATTTCATAGGCAACTTCTCCTTTACGACTCAGAATCTTGAATGGTCCAACATATCTTGGTGCCAATTTTCCTTTGACTCCGAATCTCTTCACTCCACGAAGTGGTGACACTCTAAGATAAGCTCTATCACCGACTTCGTAGGTGACTTCTCTACGCTTAGGATCTGCGTAGCTTTTCTGTCGGGACTGTGCTATCTTCAATCTGTCCTTAACCAACTTGACCTTCTCTTCGACTTCCTTGATAAGATCTGGTCCGAATAAACTTATTTCTCCCACACCATTCCATAACAATGGGGTGGTACACTTTCTTCCGTAGAGAAACTCAAATGGTGCCATCTCAATACTGGCTTGATAGCTGTTGTTATAAGAAAATTCTGCGTAAGGCAGACTTTCATCCCAACTGGCTCCATAGTCTAGGGCACATGCCCTCAACATGTCTTCGAGAATCTGATTAGTCCTTTCCGTTTGTCCATCGGTTTGAGGATGAAAAGCAGTACTGAATTCCAACCTCGTTCCCAATGACTCATGTAACTGTCTCCAAAAATGGGAAGTGAATTGAGTTCCCCTATCAGACACAATACTCTTGGTCACTCCATGTAGACATACAATTCTACTCATGTAGATTTTGGCTAACTTAGCACTTGTATAGGTTGTCTTCACGGGTATGAAATGAGCCACTTTAGTTAGGGGATCCACTACTACCCAAATATAATTGTATCCTGACCGGGTCCTTGGTAATACGATAATGAAATCCATACCAATCTTGTCCCACTTCCAATCCGGAATAGGTAGTGGTTGAAGCAAACCTGCTGGTTTATGATGTTCCGCTTTCACTCTACTACACACATCACACAAAGCAATATGTTCGGCGATGTCCTTCTTGAGATTATTCCACCAAAATCTTTCTTTCATGTCCATGTACATTTTGGCGTTACCCGGATGAATGGAATACGTAGAGTTGTGTGCTTCTTGCAAAATCAGTTTCCGCAGCTCCGGGTCTTGTGGAACACAGATACGTTTCCCATGCCATAAAGTACCCTGTTCGTGTTCATGGAACCCTTTGGCTTTTCCTTTGCCAATCTTTTCTTTAATCTCTTCGATTTCTTTATCAATCTTCTGAGCTTCTTTGATCTTGTCCAACAAAGTGGGTTTAACATCCAAAGACATGAGATGTCCTTCAGGCACAATCTCCAATCTGAGTTTTCTAAATTGGGTACACAGATCATCTGGCAATTCTCCTTTGGTAAGGCCATTCACAAAAACCTTACGACTTAGAGCATCTGCTACAACATTTGCTTTACCGGGGGGTATTGCAAACTTAGGTCATAGTCCTTGATAAGTTCTAGCCATCTTCTTTGTCTCATATTAATTTCCTTTTGGGTGAAGATATACTTCAAACTTTTGTGATCTGTGAACACTTCACAACGCTTTCCCAAAAGATAGTGTCTCCATGTTTTGAGTGCATGGACAACAGAGGCTAACTCTAAATCATGAGTAGGATAGTTCACTTCATGAGTTTTGAGTTGTCTCGAGGCATACGCCACAACTTTACCGTCTTGCATAAGTACTGCACCCAAACCCTGATGAGATGCATCACAATATACTTGGAAATCTTTTTCCAAATCCGGCAGACACAAGACTGGTGCTGTCATAAGTCTCTTCTTCAATTCCTGAAAGCTGAGTTCACAACCTTCAGACCAAGCAAACTTCTTGTCTTTCTTTAGCAATTCCGTCATGGGCTTAGCAACCTTAGAGAAATTCTCAATGAACCTTCTGTAGTAACCTGCTAAGCCAAGGAAACTACGAACTTCCTTTACTGACTTGGGAGATTCCCATTCCGTCACAGCTGATACTTTAGCAGGATCAACTGCTACACCATCCTTTGTCATAACATGTCCAAGAAAACCAACTTCATCCAACCAGAACTCACACTTGCTGAATTTGGCATAAAGTTTATGCTCTCTTAACTTCTCATCTATCAAACGCAAATGTCCTTCATGCTCTTCTTTGCTCTTGGAGTAGACTAAGATGTCATCGATGAAAACGACAACAAACTTGTCAAGGAATTCCATGAACACCTTGTTCATCATATTCATGAAGTATGCTGGAGCATTGGTCAAACCAAAAGGCATTACGGTATACTCATACAATCCATACCTTGTAGTGAAAGCTGTTTTAGGTATGTCTTGTTCTCGTATCTTGAGTTGAAAATAGCCTGACCGGAGGTCAATCTTTGAGAACACACAAGCTCCTTCTTGCTGATCAAACAAGTCATTGATTCTAGGCAAAGGGTACTTGTTCTTGATAGTCACCTCGTTGAGTGAACGGTAATCTATGCATAACCTTTTACTTCTATATTTCTTCTCCACGAACAAAACTGGGGCTCCCCAAGATGAAGAACTTGGTTGAATAAATCCTTCCTGCAACAGTTCTCCAAGTTGTTTCTTGATTTCTTTCAGTTCATCCACTGACATTTTATAAGGTCTCTTTGCTATTGGTCCAGATCCTGGTACCAAATCTATAAGAAACTCCACATCTCTATCTGGTGGCATTCCCGGCAATTCTTCCGGAAACACATCCGGATACTCACTCACAATTGTCTATGCTAACCCCCTTAAGATAATTTAGCATACTCCTTCTTGCTTCAAAGTTGGTCTTGAATCTGATCCTTTGATTTTATGGAGTTGTGAGTGAGACAGTATGGTTGGCACAATCTATCACTCCCTTGTGCTTAGTCATCCAGTCCATTCCCAAGATGACATCCAATTCTTGGGAGTTTAGGATTATCAAGTTAACGGGAAACTTATACTTCCCAAATTCTATGACTAGATCATGACATCCTGAATTCACTATCATTTCTCCACCAGGAGAACTTACTTTTATAGGACACCCAATAGTTTCTACCGGCAGTTCATTTCTTTCAACAAATGCTCTTGATATGAATGAATGAGATGCACCAGTATCAAAGAGAACAAATGCTGGAACAGAATTGAGTTTGAACTTACCAGCCACAGCATCAGGCTCCTCATAGATTTCCTCCACATTGATGTGGTTCACTTGTCCCTTCTGAAAAGGGTTGGGCTTGTTGGGTCCTTCAACTTTCTTTTCCGGGCATTCATTTGCATAATGCCCCACCTTCTTGCACTTGAAGCATTCAACCTGACTTATGTCTTTCTTGACAGGTTGGCTTCCACTTCCACTTCCATTACCACTGTGGTGGCTCTTGTATCCACCCTTGTGGTTCTTGTACTTGTCATTGTCATGACTACGGTGATGTTTGTTGTCATGACGGTTGTGGTTGTGGTGCTTGTTGAATTTCCCATGCTTGTGGGATCCTGAGCTTCCACTGTCATCATAATGGGAACGTTTGTGAGACGATCCCGAGCTGTGCTTGTCTGAGTGCTTTCTCTTCCTGCTCTCAACTTGTTTCATTTTGTTCTCCAAAATAGCAGCCTTGTCACAGAGAGACTGAGAAGTGGGAACATATGCCACAGCCAACTGCAGGTTCAGCTCATCATTCAAGCCTTCAAGAAATTTTTCCTTTCTCTTAGCATCGGTGTCAACTTCATCCGTTGCATAACGCGCCAGATTGTTGAACTCCTCAATATATTCAGCCACGCTGCGGTGGCGCTGCTTCAGGTTATGGAACTCCTTCTTTTTCAGACTCATCACTCCAGATGAGATATGAGCAGTCCGAAAGCCATCCTCAAAGATAGCCCATGTCACATCTTCGATGGGAGTGGTAATCTGGAAGTTATCCCACCAAGTGGCGGCTGGTCCCTCCAGCAAATGTGCTGCAAATCTGACTTTTTCAGCATCAGTACAGCCCACGGTTACCAAGTCCTTGTTCACAGAACATAGCCAATCATTTGCCACCATGGGATCAGTCGTCCCTGAGAACTTTGCTGGCCTCAATCTCAAGAACCTGGTAAGCATATCAAAACCCGGTGGGTTGTTATTGTTGTTATTGTTGTTGTTGTTGTTGTTGTTGTTGTTGTTGTTGTTGTTGTTGTTGTTGTTGTTGTTGTTGTTGTTGTTGTTGTTGTTGTTGTTGTTGTTTTTGTTGTTGTTGTTGTTGTTGTTATTGTTGTTATTGTTGTTGTTTTGGTTCTGGATGAATGTCGTCATCATCTGCATCAGCTGAGTTTGAGCGGTCATCATTTGCTGCATTTCTGGAGTGATGTTGTTGTTGTTGTTATTGTTGGGGTTGGGGTTTGCACGACGGGGAGGCATCTGTGGTTTGTTCAATAGAGATAAGAATGAGATACCCATAGATGCTTTCATGCACATTACATCACATAAGCAAACACAAAGCATGCAACACAAAGATAAAGGTTCAACAACAAGATAACAAGTTCACAAAGTAAAACACACAAGTAGCAAGCCATCCACATGACGGATGGTCAAATAACAAGTTCTCAAACAACAAGTATGATAGTAAATGATAAATGAGTAGTCAAATCTACTCGTCGGCATCAATCTCCTCCTCGACAAAGGTAAGACCTGCGTTCTCCATCGCGGTCTTGTATTCCTCAACACTAGTGGTCAAGGTCTCTATCTTGGCTTTGAGAGCCCTCTTCTGGGAACGAAGCCTCTCAATCACCGTTTGTTGCTGCTCGAGCTCGAAGTCCTTGGACTGCAGTTCTCCAGTCATGTCCTGGATCTTCTTGTTCCTATCCTGGACACGCTTCTCCTGACTCTTGAACTTCCTGTCCTGGCTCTCGAACTTCACCTCCATTTCCTTGACTATCTCGTCTTGCTCCGCGAAGATCTTGTCCTTCTCGCGAAGCTGCACCTGGAGCTCGTCATTGTTGAGCATGACGTTGGTCCTGTCAGTGTCCACGTGCCTAATGAGAGACTCTAAGTCCTGGAGGTACAGGCGAATCGGCTCTGCTGCGTCCCTCGAATCGTCCTCGAAGTCAATGGACTCTCCATCCTCATCACGTCTTCTGAAGACGTGGAAGTGGGTACCTCTAACCTGTCGGGAGTGTCTCCCTAGCAGACGTCCTATCAGATCATGCATGACTACCTCAAGGCCTCTCTCCTTGTCATCGTGCATGAGCTTGAAGACAATGGCCTCCATGGTAGGCTCTGTCTGGCGTCCGGGCTGGTTGACCTTGAAGCCCCAGAGGTCCTTCCTCTCAAACTTGGTGAGGGGAAGTACCATGATGGTAGGAAGAGGAAGATTGAGCAAAGTAGTAAGCTCAACGATACGAGGACCAAAGCGAGTAACCTGGAACTCCTCAACAGTGCTGATGGTAACAGTAGACATCTATTTATAAGATAGAAAAGTTAGAACAACACAATTTAAGTTACAATATAAGGCAAAACATCACATACATATCCTTGGAAAGCAAAAACACACAAGTCATGCATACATGAAACCATTACAACAACCAAGGTTCAATCTTATTTTAAAGCAACTTTTGGAAAATAAGGTGATAACTGGTGGTCCAACTAACGAAGTATGTTTAGAATCCTATCTCACTGGATCTGTTGGCTAACACAATATTTATAGAAGCAATCAACCTATCTTGATCACATGACTCCATCACTAAGTCTATAATGTCTCCTCTTAAGGTTTGGTTGGTAGCTTCCAACTCTTGGGTATGTTCCTTCTCTTTCTTTAGATCATTTTGGAGGTTGAGCATTCTGCACTTGACTCTATCACCAAGTTCTTTGATGGTCTTCCAAGCTGCATCCCTAGCTGATTCAAAGAATGTAGTGTGCACCACTGAATTGGTGAACATGCAGAATCCTTTTTCCTGGTGGTTGTCTTCCTTGTTTTTATACAAGTGAAGTTGCACCCACCAGTATTCCACTCCTTCATCCATCACAGGAAAACCCTTATACACAACTGCACCTTGTATCTCTAATGCAACCATGAGGTCCTTGAGAGCCTTGGGGAATTCTGTCTCACACTCCAAAGTCATTGTCATGAGTGGTCCTTTCCTCACGGCTTCGTTGATGGAGTTCATCTACAAATAGAGATGAGAGAGAAGATTAGAAAAGTTTTACGAGAAGAATAGACAAGTGTAGAAGTTGAAAATTTTTCCTTAGTGGTTTCCAATCCTAGGGTCATAATCCTACAGGCAACACAGTGCTCTGATACCATCTGTAAGATCCCTCCTTTATAAAGTAAAAGGATCCCTGTGATTGCAATGCTAGTCCCTGGATCATTGCTAGCATCCACAGTTTAAGATGAAGTACACAGATACAAAGGTCATTTATTACAGCCATTCCAGAGATAAACATAGTCTTTACAACTCCAAGGCCACAGGCCTAATACAAGAGTTTGAATAAGTAAATAAATAATAGTCTTCATCTTTATGTGACACAGGAAAACATGTTGAGTGTAGACTCATGAAACCTAATCCTCATCAGAGTAACCTGCAACATCACAAGTTACAGCCACAGTGGGTCAATACTTTTGGAATAGTATTGACAAGTGATACCTTAGTAAAATTTTAAGTGGACTAGATACTATATGCAATTTGGCTAAGTGTATCTTGGCTTGCTTTGCTTAAAATAGATTTTGCCTATTAGTTGAAATCACTAAGTTTTTCTTTGTCAAAACTTTTCCCAAGGAACCACCAATAGACATTGAGGTCCTTCACCCTTGTTCACCCACAAATTTTTACTTAGAAATTGGGATGAGGAGATTCTTGATAGCTTCCATGCCTTGATGCTCAAGTTGTCCATTGCCATGGACTTGGCTAAGTACTTAGATTTTTGCATCTGTAGAGGTTGTGCACTTTCCCCACCAGACTTGGTTTCACCAAGACAGGACCTTTCAGAAGCCTTCCCTTAGACCAAATGGACGCGTTCCAACCTATCATCCCACTACCACCAACTGTCCAAATGGCTAAGTTCTAGCAACTTATGTGATCCAGGCAGAGCCCATATTGCCAAGTGGCTGCACTAGAAGCTTCTTAACACTTGGCCTCTAAAATCTCTTTGTTCCTGGGTGGCTTACCACAAGTGAGATACACAAGGTAAACCATAGAAATGGGCCTTGTGTAACCACTCAACATAAACCTTTCCTTCCATTCCACCCAGGTGTTTCATTAACTTAGTTGTTTTATTAGGCAAAACACAAGTCCAAAGGACTTAGAAATATTTTCATCATAGCATGTATACATTTCACCAACCCTTGGTTACTACTAGCTAGGCTAAGCATGGCATAGATAGTAACTTAACTTAGAAATTCCCTAGCATTTCTACAACTACTAGGATTTCCCAACATGGCATATAAGCAAAATATAGCATGCAAGTCTAACAAAATATTTCTAATGCTTAGTAGAAAAACATAGGAATGATAATATTCATGAAGTACCACTTGCCTTGGTAGTTGGGAGAGTAGAACTCCTCACAATCACAATCACTAGCACCAAAATCTACACAAAGATTGGTAGCAACAAATTACACACAAAACATATACAATCAAAAATATATGCATGCATGCAAGATGGTATATGATGATTTTTAAAATTCAACCAAGCAAGTAAACAATACTGATTCACTAACGAGTTAAAAACTTGTCAAACAACATTGATTTAACCCCTAAAACAATTCCTAAATATTTCATATAATCAAAATAGCCCTACACAAGTTTCTGCAAAATAAAACATTTTAACAGATGCAAAACATTAAACACATTGCATATTCTGAAAGAGCTTGCTCTCCTGATTCCAACGGTATAAAATTTGTCAAATTCTAACATGGGGATCAAAAGTTATAGCCAAATCAAATTTGAATAACAAACAGATTCAAAATCCAGTTTTAAATCTAAACCTAGCCACGCGTCTGTTTCTGATTGGCCCGTACCGGTTCGGGCGGATCGATCTTTGCGAGCTGTAGGATTTAAGTTAGATCTAGTGGCTCAGATGCGCTCGTACCTCTTCGTTTAAGTTCTAATCTAAACCGCAAGATCTACATCTAACGGCCACGATCCAGTTGACCACATACAGGTGGCGCTGGCGCGGCGGCGAGCGGCGGAGCGCTCTGTCAGTGGCGGAGCCGGCGAACTAGGTCGCCCGGGGAGGGGAGAGGATGCTCACCAGAACCGCCGTGACGAGGTGAAGCTCAACGTGTCCCTGGTTGGCGTAGGGGCGCTTGGAGTCGCCAGGGATTCCTCGCCGGAGTTCGCGAACGCGTCGGGTACGGCTGCTCGTCGACGTTGGCGAAGCAGGAAGGCTTGCCGGAGTTGATGGGGTCGTCTGACTCGTGCCGCCGCTGATGTTGCCGAGGCTCTGGACGATCCGGAATACCTCGCCGGAGTTGGCTCTGACTGCGGCGGTGCACTGCGAATTAGAGGCAGCCTGGTGGCGAGAAAGGTGTGAAGTGTGGGGGGAAATGACCGTGAGGGGGAGAGGTTTATGTAGCCGGAGCTCGGCGTGGAGTTACTCGCGGAATCAATGGGAATCAACGCGGTAGTGACTGCGGCGAGTAACGGCGGCGTGAGCGTCGCAGGCGTGCGTGATTGAGGAAGACGACGACATGGTCACGGGTCCACTTGTCAGCGAATAAAACAGAGAGGGGGTGGGGTCCTGGCGTCAGCGACTCTGTGGGTGCGTCTGCGCGTGTAAGAGAGAGAGAGGGGACCCGGGTGGGCTAAATGGGCTGGTTTCTCTGTTGGGCTAGAAGTCTGGCGACGACCCTTTTCTATTTCCTTTCTCTTTTTCTTTTTCTGTTTTGATTTTTCTGGAATGATTTTCAAATGATTTAAAAAGCTTTTGAATTCAAACTTTTTCCAGGATTTTGTAGGGTGCAACACTCACACTTCTGGGCATAAAAACAAGTGGTCACTTTGTATTAGCTTGGTCTTTTTTTTCAAACAACATAAGCAGTGCTATAGCACATGATTTGAATAAGTTTTGGAAATGGTTTCTGAATCATATTTGTTTTGTAAAATTTCACCAAACTTCAACAATCAAACACATTAACAAGAGAGCAAGCAAGGCTTGGTTTAAAACAAATAACTCTTCAATTGAGAGTGGCATTAGACTGATAGCTGTTCACATAAAATAATGAGCTCATATGCTCCTGTTTTTGAAGTGTTTTGTTTGAAATGAAAAACATATGATCATGGATGCATGGATGATATGCATAAGTTTGAAACATGATTTTAGGGATGTTACAGTACTTATCCAGCGGCCACTGGTGGCATCAAGATGAGATTGTGTCATGTGGGTAAAGTGTACAACTTCTGCAGAAGATCAAATTCTAAGTACTTAGCCGTGTCCCCGGTTATGGACAATACTGAGAAACTAAGGCCTGAAGCTATGGAAGATCTCGACATTCCAATTTCTCAAAGTAAAACTTGATCGTAAACAAGGGATTTGAAGCACTTGGAGTTTTCCAAGAAGTTTAGAAATATTTGACAAAGATCAAAAACTATTTTGAAAAGATAGGACAAAACTATATTGCTTTCTGCAAAAGAGCCTAAACCCTACTTAGCCAAATATGCATGTAAATGATAGGATCCACTTATTTCTACATAGTAGTGAAACTTGCCAATACAATTCAAATGTATTGACCCTTGTGGCTGCAACTTATTATGTTGCAGGTTTGTTTGATGTTAGTGAAGTGTGTTGAATAGGATTACAAGTCTACAACCAACATGATTGCCTGTGGCACTTTGAAGATGAAGGACCCCATGCTTTAGAGATATTCTGCTGCAATGTAATGTGATAGCCAAATGAGCTATGTAAGATGTAATGAAATATTTTATTCCTGGTTATAAAGTGGTATTATGACCTTTGTTTTTTGATATTACATCTTAACTGTGGATTCTAGCTATTGATCCAGGGACTAGCATTGTAAACACAGGGATCTCTACCTTATTAAAGGTCGGGAACCTTACAGATGGTATCAGAGCACTGTGTTGCCTGTAGGATTGTAACCCTAGGATTGGACAAAACCCCTTAGAAAAATAGGAGTTGTTTTTGTTCCAAAACTTATTTACAAACAATATTGTAAACTCTTTCCTCAACCATTTTGGTTTTGACTCTACATCTCTTCTATTTCAAACTTGATGGACAAAACCTACTCTATGGCTAAAGACTTCACCATGTGCAAAAGATTTCATCAACTCTAATGACTTCAACATCTTCAAGTGATTTCAACTTTAGTTTCACCAAGGACTTCAACTTAGACATCACTAAGGACTACAAGTGAAAAACCAAGAGACATTAGATTGCCTACCAAAGACATTGATATCAAGTTAGAGTATGGATCATATTGACCTATGAGGTATGACTATACTAGGTTGATTATTTCAAGAAAACTTGTTGTTTCCTTCAACTCATGAGTTAAGCTCATAAGTTGTTAGTAAATAGTTGCTTGTTGATTGCTTGATTGAACGTGGTTGGTTTTGAGTGGTGTGTTAAAAATTCTTAAAAACCTATCCATCAATACTCATACCTATCAAACCAACAGATGCCTCCCCGTCGTGCCAACCCCAACCAAAACAACAACATTCCCCCTGAGATGCAGCAGATGTTGGCAGCTCAAACACAGTTGATGTAGGAGATGACCACGTTCATACAGAATCATAACAACAACAACAATCAGAATAATCCTCCAGCACTTGACATGCTCACCAAGTTTCTGAAACTTAGGCCTGCAAGATTCTCTGGAACAACTGATCCAATGGAAGCCAATGACTGGTTACGTTCGGTGAATAAGGACTTAGTGACTATTGGCTGCACCGATGAAGAAAAAGTTAGGTTTGCAACATTTCTGCTTGAAGGACCAGCAACAACATGGTGGGACAATTTTCAGATCACCACTCCCCTTGAAGATGTGACTTGGGATATTTTTGAGGATGGATTCAGAACAACTCACATCTCACCTGGAGTGATGTACTTGAAGAAAAAGGAGTTTCACAATCTGAAACAGCGTCACCTCAGTGTGGCTGAGTATATTGAAGAATTCAACAATCTGACACGATATGCACCGGATGAAGTTGATACAGATGCTAAGAGAAAAGAAAAATTTCTTGAAGGACTTAATGATGAGTTGAACCTGCAGCTAGCTGTTGCCTATGTCCCAACTTATCAATCACTCTGTGACAAAGCCACCATTTTGGAAAACAAGATGAGTCAAGTTGAGAACAGAAAGAGGAAGCATAAACTCAAGAATCACTCAGGATCATCAAAAAAGAAGCATTCATTCAAAAAGAGCAATGAAGATTCTGAACCACATCAGTATCACCACAACAACAATGGAAGTGAGAATAATGAAAATGATACTGACAATGGAGATGACCTTGGTCAGAACCAACATGACACTTTCAGGAAGAAAGACATTAGCAAGTTGCAATGCTATAATTGCAAGGAGCTTGGACACTATGCATCATACTGTCCTGAGAAGAAAAATAAAAAGGATGCTAGAAGAGCCAATGGAAATGACTCCAATGAGACCCAGAAAGGACATGTGAACCACATTGACATGGATGGAAACTTTGAAGAAATAGAAGAAGTGGATGTCAGGAAATAGTAAACTCAGAGGAGTCAAATAAGGATTCCTAGTCTGGATTTAAGTGTTGAACCCATAGTCAAGTGAACCATCAATGTAACCCTATGAGACTTTATTTTAAGGGTGGTAGTACCCGAGTTGCCTTGAAGCCAACTTGTAACCCTAGCCTTCCCAAATCTCGGGACAAGATTTATTTTAAGGGTGGTAGCCTGTCACATCCCAAATTTTTCCAAATTTTGAAATGTGAAAAATAAATAAACAAAATAAAATTTTGTTGAAATTTAGGGTGAGAATAAACTTTTTGATTCCAATTGGAAATATCCAAACTTATTTTGATCAAATAAAATCCTAAAGGGATTTAAAAAGATAAACAAATAATAAATAAAGTTATGATGGTTGGAATTACTATTTTTAGATCTTTTAATAAAAAGATTTGATTTTCAAAAGAAAAGGTAGATTTATAAATAAGGATTATTTTATAGAGCCAAATTAAATCTTGGCCAAGCTTTTGAAATAAAATAGTTCTATTTGATAAAAAGAGTAAAGGTTTAATTAAATAAAATAATGAGGATTTATTAATATCCAATTTTATTAAAGTAAAGGCTTTTCCATTTTAAATAAAAACTAAAAACTTGTTAATTTATTTTAAATAAGATTTCCAAGTGTTTTATATTTTCAAATAAAACCTAGTGAAAGGTTTTGATATTACTTAGAATTCAAATAGAGTTTTTAAAATAAATTAAATCCTATTTGAATTAATGACTAAGATCTATTTATTTAATTATTAATGGATCTTAAAAAGAATAAAAAATATTTTGTTTTGAACTTTGATTTGTGTTGTTAAACAGAATTAAAATCTACACAAAGTTTGGCAAAGGTTTGAATTCATTTGGGTGTTTGAATTGTTTGAATAAAATCAAAACAGAAATTCCAAAAGGAAAAAGAAAAAGCTTCCTATATAAAGAAAAGTGAATCAAACCCAGCCCAGCAAACAAGCCCAGCAAGGCCCAGTCGCAGCCCAACTTTTTCCCCCACAGCGAAATGTTTTCTCACGCGCAGACTCACCCACACAGCGCTGACGAGTGGCCCCATCTCCCTCTCTCTCCCTCACTGCCAGACGGACCCCACTGGCCACCTCAGCATCGTCTTCCCCACGACCCCGTCGCCCTGCCGTTGCTGCCGAGTTATTGCCGGCGTCAATACGCGTAAATGGCTGAGTAATTCCTCGCCGTGATCACGCGTGTATAAGCGCCCCTCTCTCCTCTCTCTTTCCCCCAAACAGCGCCTCCCCTCTGCCACCAGGCTGCAAGAATTTTGAGCTTGAAACCTTCTGCTCCGACGAGGTTCCTGGCCAATTCCGGCGCCGTCCAGCCGCCCCTCGACTCCCTCTGCACGCAGGCGTATTCCCTATCGCCAGACGCACCTGCCCATAGCCCCAGCTCACTCCCGCGTGCCCCGTAGCGTCGGCTTCGTCCTCACCTGAGCACCGCCGCCGTCTGTCTCGTCTCCGACGAAGTTTCCTGGTAAGTCTCGACCGCCCCGAGCCCTCTCAGTGATGCTCCCATACTCGCCACACTCGCCCGCGTCTAACCACACCTTTGTTTTGCCTTGGGGTGAACTACAACGTCGCCCCCGTCGTCAAACAGAACCGCCTAACGCCGCCACCGACTCCGGCGAGCGATTACTTCTGTCCCTGTGCGCCCCTCGCCAAACCAATAGTGCCTTGAGCTTCAGCATCTCCTTGCGAGCACGGTGAGCCACTTCCCCCTCTCCCTCGCTTCCTGTATCGCCAGCTCCGCCGCGAGCAGAGCGTGCTCCGCCAGTCGCCGCCGCGCAGCGCCGCCAGTTTATGCCCAGTAGTTGTGAGCCGTTGGATTTAGATCGTGTGTACGCGATAGAATGATTTAAACGAACCGGTACGCTCAATCTGTGCCGTGCATTGTTATTTAGATCTGACGACTAGTATTGCTCAATCCGAACGAAGTGGTATCTCCCAATGAGGTTAAGACACGTGGCCAGACTCAGGATTAAAAACAGAAAAATGTTCTATTAGATTTGCAAATTTGAAAAATTCCTAACTTTAGTTCTACACGTCCAAATTTTGCAAATTTTATATCAATGTATTCAGCAGAACAAGTACTTTGCAACCATGCCCTTTGTTTAAAGTTTTGATTCTGTAAAATAGGTTGAATTTGCAGAAACTTGTGTAGGCTTATTATGAATATAAAAATTGTTTTAGATATAATTTTAATGTGACTTCTTTGCAAAATGGATTGTTGTGAACCTACTGACCCTAGGAACCAACTTAAGGATTTAAAAATGTATTTTGTGAAGTTTAGGAATAAATATTTGAATTAGCACATTTCTAGTCAAATAAAAATATTGATTTTGTTTTAGAAATGGTTTTTGAGTAAAACCTTTGGGAAATGATTTGATTCAAACCTTCTGACCCTAAACACCAAGTTTTGAGAATTAAAATATATTTGGTGAACTCTTTAAAGAATATTGCTTTGCTAAAAGCATTTTCAACCACATAAAATATTGATTTGATTTAAAAATGGTTTATAGATAAAACCTTATGCAAATGGTTTTACCACTTTAGTAAATGACCACTTTTGAACTTTATAATGTTTAGAGCCTAGTAGAAACCACTTTTGCAAATAAAACTATCTTTTGCATGCTTGCATGCATGACCTTGTTTTTGTTATTTTATGTGTGAGAAATGATTTGAATGCTAGTTGAATTTGTGTTTGCTTGATTGAATTGTAGTGGAATTAGAAGAGTGTGATATTTGCAAGATCAAGAAGTGAACCAACATTCTCTACTAAAAAGGCAAGTGACACTATCATCCAAGTCCTACTATTTTCATTACACTTAGTGGATTTTGTAACATGCATGGAAAGGTTTACTATATTTTATGCTATGCTAAATCCTAATAGGATACCCTTATATATTCCTTAGTGGAAACATTGTAGTTGTAGTATGCTTAGCCCTGCTATATATTGGGATGGGATACATGTTATGATTATATGAAGAGTTGAAAAGATATATGTTTTATATAATAAAACAAGTACTCAATGAACCACCTGGGTGGACAAGGATACTCAAGTTGGACAAGGTGGCAACAAAAGGAACCATGTTTATATGGTCATCTCTTTTTGTATGTGCACTAGAAGAAAACCACCCAGGGACTTAGAGATTGAACATGTTTCTCGTACAGTGGCTTCCGTGTACAGCCACATGCTAAATGGGCTCTGGCTTAGTCAACTACATAGTGGAAGACCCTAGAATAGTGTAAGGGAACTTGAAACCCTACATTGGTGCCTGGATGACAATCTAGCATTGTGTATTGGGAGGACTTCTATGGAAAGACTTAGTCACATTCTCAATCTGCCAGTACTCCATCTTGGTGAGTACTTGTAAGATCCCTCCTTTATAAAGGAAAAGGATCCCTGTGATTGCAATGCTAGTCCCTGGACCATTGCTAGCATCCACAATTTAAGATGAAGTACACAGATACAAAGGTCATTTATTACAGCCATTCCAGAGATAAACATAGTCTTTACAACTCCAAGGCCATAGGCCTAATACAAGAGTTTGAATAAGTAAATAAATAATAGTCTTCATCTTCATGTGCCACAGGCAAACATGTTGAGTGTAGACTCATGACACCTAATCCTCATCAGAGTAACCTGCAACATCACAAGTTACATCCACAGTGGGTCAATACTTTTGGAATAGTATTGGCAAGTGATACCTTAGTAAAATTTTAAGTGGACTAGATACTATATGCAATTTGGCTAATTGTAGCTTGGCTTGCTTTTCTTAAAATAGATTTTTGCCTATTAGTTGAAATCACTAAGTTTTTCTTTGTCAAAACTTTTCCCAAGGAACCACCAATAGACATTGAGGTCCTTCACCCTTGTTCACCCACAAATTTTTACTTAGAAATTGGGATGAGGAGATTCTTGATAGCTTCCATGCCTTGATGCTCAAGTTGTCCATTGCCATGGACATGGCTAAGTACTTAGATTTTTCCATCTGCAGAGGTTGTGCACTTTCCCCACCAGACTTGGTTTCACCAAGACAGGACCTTTCAGAAGCCTTTCCTTAGACCAAATGGACGCGTTCCAACCTATCATCCCACTACCACCAACTGTCCAAATGGCTAAGTTCTAGCAACTTATGTGATCCAGGCAGAGCCCATATTGCCAAGTGGCTGCACTAGAAGCTTCTTAACACTTGGCCTCTAAAATCTCTTTGTTCCTGGGTGGCTTACCACAAGTGAGATACACAAGGTAAACCATAGAAATGGGCCTTGTGTAACCACTCAACATAAACCTTTCCTTCCATTCCACCCAGGTGTTTCATTAACTTAGTTGTTTTATTAGGCAAAACACAAGTCCAAAGGACTTAGAAATATTTTCATCATAGCATGTATATATTTCACCAACCCTTAGTTACTACTAGCTAGGCTAAGCATGGCATAGATAGTAACTTAACTTAGAAATTCCCTAGCATTTCTACAACTACTAGGATTTCCCAACTAAGGCCTGAAGCTATGGAAGATCTCGACATTCCAATTTCTCAAAGTAAAACTTGATGGTCAACAAGGGATTTGAAGCACTTGGAGTTTTCCAAGAAGTTTAGAAATATTTGACAAAGATCAAAAACTATTTTGAAAAGATAGGACAAAACTATATTGCTTTCTGCAAAAGAGCCTAAACCCTACTTAGCCAAATATGCATGTAAATGATAGGATCCACTTATTTCTACATAGTAGTGAAACTTGCCAATACAATTCAAATGTATTGACCCTTGTGGCTGCAACTTATTATGTTGCAGGTTTGTTTGATGTTAGTGAAGTGTGTTGAATAGGATTACAAGTCTACAACCAACATGATTGCCTGTGGCACTTTGAAGATGAAGGACCCCATGCTTTAGAGATATTCTGCTGCAATGTAATGTGATAGCCAAATGAGCTATGTAAGATGTAATGAAATATTTTATTCCTGGTTATAAAGTGGTATTATGACCTTTGTTTTTTGATATTACATCTTAACTGTGGATTCTAGCTATTGATCCAGGGACTAGCATTGTAAACACAGGGATCTCTACCTTATTAAAGGTCGGGAACCTTACAGATGGTATCAGAGCACTGTGTTGCCTGTAGGATTGTAACCCTAGGATTGGACAAAACCCCTTAGAAAAATAGGAGTTGTTTTTGTTCCAAAACTTATTTACAAACAATATTGTAAACTCTTTCCTCAACCATTTTGGTTTTGACTCTACATCTCTTCTATTTCAAACTTGATGGACAAAACCTACTCTATGGCTAAAGACTTCACCATGTGCAAAAGATTTCATCAACTCTAATGACTTCAACATCTTCAAGTGATTTCAACTTTAGTTTCACCAAGGACTTCAACTTAGACATCACTAAGGACTACAAGTGAAAAACCAAGAGACATTAGATTGCCTACCAAAGACATTGATATCAAGTTAGAGTATGGATCATATTGACCTATGAGGTATGACTATACTAGGTTGATTATTTCAAGAAAACTTGTTGTTTCCTTCAACTCATGAGTTAAGCTCATAAGTTGTTAGTAAATAGTTGCTTGTTGATTGCTTGATTGAACGTGGTTGGTTTTGAGTGGTGTGTTAAAAATTCTTAAAAACCTATCCATCAATACTCATACCTATCAAACCAACAGATGCCTCCCCGTCGTGCCAACCCCAACCAAAACAACAACATTCCCCCTGAGATGCAGCAGATGTTGGCAGCTCAAACACAGTTGATGTAGGAGATGACCACGTTCATACAGAATCATAACAACAACAACAATCAGAATAATCCTCCAGCACTTGACATGCTCACCAAGTTTCTGAAACTTAGGCCTGCAAGATTCTCTGGAACAACTGATCCAATGGAAGCCAATGACTGGTTACGTTCGGTGAATAAGGACTTAGTGACTATTGGCTGCACCGATGAAGAAAAAGTTAGGTTTGCAACATTTCTGCTTGAAGGACCAGCAACAACATGGTGGGACAATTTTCAGATCACCACTCCCCTTGAAGATGTGACTTGGGATATTTTTGAGGATGGATTCAGAACAACTCACATCTCACCTGGAGTGATGTACTTGAAGAAAAAGGAGTTTCACAATCTGAAACAGCGTCACCTCAGTGTGGCTGAGTATATTGAAGAATTCAACAATCTGACACGATATGCACCGGATGAAGTTGATACAGATGCTAAGAGAAAAGAAAAATTTCTTGAAGGACTTAATGATGAGTTGAACCTGCAGCTAGCTGTTGCCTATGTCCCAACTTATCAATCACTCTGTGACAAAGCCACCATTTTGGAAAACAAGATGAGTCAAGTTGAGAACAGAAAGAGGAAGCATAAACTCAAGAATCACTCAGGATCATCAAAAAAGAAGCATTCATTCAAAAAGAGCAATGAAGATTCTGAACCACATCAGTATCACCACAACAACAATGGAAGTGAGAATAATGAAAATGATACTGACAATGGAGATGACCTTGGTCAGAACCAACATGACACTTTCAGGAAGAAAGACATTAGCAAGTTGCAATGCTATAATTGCAAGGAGCTTGGACACTATGCATCATACTGTCCTGAGAAGAAAAATAAAAAGGATGCTAGAAGAGCCAATGGAAATGACTCCAATGAGACCCAGAAAGGACATGTGAACCACATTGACATGGATGGAAACTTTGAAGAAATAGAAGAAGTGGATGTCAGGAAATAGTAAACTCAGAGGAGTCAAATAAGGATTCCTAGTCTGGATTTAAGTGTTGAACCCATAGTCAAGTGAACCATCAATGTAACCCTATGAGACTTTATTTTAAGGGTGGTAGTACCCGAGTTGCCTTGAAGCCAACTTGTAACCCTAGCCTTCCCAAATCTCGGGACAAGATTTATTTTAAGGGTGGTAGCCTGTCACATCCCAAATTTTTCCAAATTTTGAAATGTGAAAAATAAATAAACAAAATAAAATTTTGTTGAAATTTAGGGTGAGATTAAACTTTTTGATTCCAATTGGAAATATCCAAACTTATTTTGATCAAATAAAATCCTAAAGGGATTTAAAAAGATAAACAAATAATAAATAAAGTTATGATGGTTGGAATTACTATTTTTAGATCTTTTAATAAAAAGATTTGATTTTCAAAAGAAAAGGTAGATTTATAAATAAGGATTATTTTATAGAGCCAAATTAAATCTTGGCCAAGCTTTTGAAATAAAATAGTTCTATTTGATAAAAAGAGTAAAGGTTTAATTAAATAAAATAATGAGGATTTATTAATATCCAATTTTATTAAAGTAAAGGCTTTTCCATTTTAAATAAAAACTAAAAACTTGTTAATTTATTTTAAATAAGATTTCCAAGTGTTTTATATTTTCAAATAAAACCTAGTGAAAGGTTTTGATATTACTTAGAATTCAAATAGAGTTTTTAAAATAAATTAAATCCTATTTGAATTAATGACTAAGATCTATTTATTTAATTATTAATGGATCTTAAAAAGAATAAAAAATATTTTGTTTTGAACTTTGATTTGTGTTGTTAAACAGAATTAAAATCTACACAAAGTTTGGCAAAGGTTTGAATTCATTTGGGTGTTTGAATTGTTTGAATAAAATCAAAACAGAAATTCCAAAAGGAAAAAGAAAAAGCTTCCTATATAAAGAAAAGTGAATCAAACCCAGCCCAGCAAACAAGCCCAGCAAGGCCCAGTCGCAGCCCAACTTTTTCCCCCACAGCGAAATGTTTTCTCACGCGCAGACTCACCCACACAGCGCTGACGAGTGGCCCCATCTCCCTCTCTCTCCCTCACTGCCAGACGGACTCCACTGGCCACCTCAGCATCGTCTTCCCCACGACCCCGTCGCCCTGCCGTTGCTGCCGAGTTATTGCCGGCGTCAATACGCGTAAATGGCTGAGTAATTCCTCGCCGTGATCACGCGTGTATAAGCGCCCCTCTCTCCTCTCTCTTTCCCCCAAACAGCGCCTCCCCTCTGCCACCAGGCTGCAAGAATTTTGAGCTTGAAACCTTCTGCTCCGACGAGGTTCCTGGCCAATTCCGGCGCCGTCCAGCCGCCCCTCGACTCCCTCTGCACGCAGGCGTATTCCCTATCGCCAGACGCACCTGCCCATAGCCCCAGCTCACTCCCGCGTGCCCCGTAGCGTCGGCTTCGTCCTCACCTGAGCACCGCTGCCGTCTGTCTCGTCTCCGACGAAGTTTCCTGGTAAGTCTCGACCGCCCCGAGCCCTCTCAGTGATGCTCCCATACTCGCCACACTCGCCCGCGTCTAACCACACCTTTGTTTTGCCTTGGGGTGAACTACAACGTCGCCCCCGTCGTCAAACAGAACCGCCTAACGCCGCCACCGACTCCGGCGAGCGATTACTTCTGTCCCTGTGCGCCCCTCGCCAAACCAATAGTGCCTTGAGCTTCAGCATCTCCTTGCGAGCACGGTGAGCCACTTCCCCCTCTCCCTCGCTTCCTGTATCGCCAGCTCCGCCGCGAGCAGAGCATGCTCCGCCAGTCGCCGCCGCGCAGCGCCGCCAGTTTATGCCCAGTAGTTGTGAGCCGTTGGATTTAGATCGTGTGTACGCGATAGAATGATTTAAACGAACCGGTACGCTCAATCTGTGCCGTGCATTGTTATTTAGATCTGACGACTAGTATTGCTCAATCCGAACGAAGTGGTATCTCCCAATGAGGTTAAGACACGTGGCCAGACTCAGGATTAAAAACAGAAAAATGTTCTATTAGATTTGCAAATTTGAAAAATTCATAACTTTAGTTCTACACGTCCAAATTTTGCAAATTTTATATCAATGTATTCAGCAGAACAAGTACTTTGCAACCATGCCCTTTGTTTAAAGTTTTGATTCTGTAAAATAGGTTGAATTTGCAGAAACTTGTGTAGGCTTATTATGAATATAAAAATTGTTTTAGATATAATTTTAATGTGACTTCTTTGCAAAATGGATTGTTGTGAACCTACTGACCCTAGGAACCAACTTAAGGATTTAAAAATGTATTTTGTGAAGTTTAGGAATAAATATTTGAATTAGCACATTTCTAGTCAAATAAAAATATTGATTTTGTTTTAGAAATGGTTTTTGAGTAAAACCTTTGGGAAATGATTTGATTCAAACCTTCTGACCCTAAACACCAAGTTTTGAGAATTAAAATATATTTGGTGAACTCTTTAAAGAATATTGCTTTGCTAAAAGCATTTTCAACCACATAAAATATTGATTTGATTTAAAAATGGTTTATAGATAAAACCTTATGCAAATGGTTTTACCACTTTAGTAAATGACCACTTTTGAACTTTATAATGTTTAGAGCCTAGTAGAAACCACTTTTGCAAATAAAACTATCTTTTGCATGCTTGCATGCATGACCTTGTTTTTGTTATTTTATGTGTGAGAAATGATTTGAATGCTAGTTGAATTTGTGTTTGCTTGATTGAATTGTAGTGGAATTAGAAGAGTGTGATATTTGCAAGATCAAGAAGTGAACCAACATTCTCTACTAAAAAGGCAAGTGACACTATCATCCAAGTCCTACTATTTTCATTACACTTAGTGGATTTTGTAACATGCATGGAAAGGTTTACTATATTTTATGCTATGCTAAATCCTAATAGGATACCCTTATATATTCCTTAGTGGAAACATTGTAGTTGTAGTATGCTTAGCCCTGCTATATATTGGGATGGGATACATGTTATGATTATATGAAGAGTTGAAAAGATATATGTTTTATATAATAAAACAAGTACTCAATGAACCACCTGGGTGGACAAGGATACTCAAGTTGGACAAGGTGGCAACAAAAGGAACCATGTTTATATGGTCATCTCTTTTTGTATGTGCACTAGAAGAAAACCACCCAGGGACTTAGAGATTGAACATGTTTCTCGTACAGTGGCTTCCGTGTACAGCCACATGCTAAATGGGCTCTGGCTTAGTCAACTACATAGTGGAAGACCCTAGAATAGTGTAAGGGAACTTGAAACCCTACATTGGTGCCTGGATGACAATCTAGCATTGTGTATTGGGAGGACTTCTATGGAAAGACTTAGTCACATTCTCAATCTGCCAGTACTCCATCTTGGTGAGTACTTGTAAGATCCCTCCTTTATAAAGGAAAAGGATCCCTGTGATTGCAATGCTAGTCCCTGGACCATTGCTAGCATCCACAATTTAAGATGAAGTACACAGATACAAAGGTCATTTATTACAGCCATTCCAGAGATAAACATAGTCTTTACAACTCCAAGGCCATAGGCCTAATACAAGAGTTTGAATAAGTAAATAAATAATAGTCTTCATCTTCATGTGCCACAGGCAAACATGTTGAGTGTAGACTCATGACACCTAATCCTCATCAGAGTAACCTGCAACATCACAAGTTACATCCACAGTGGGTCAATACTTTTGGAATAGTATTGGCAAGTGATACCTTAGTAAAATTTTAAGTGGACTAGATACTATATGCAATTTGGCTAATTGTAGCTTGGCTTGCTTTTCTTAAAATAGATTTTTGCCTATTAGTTGAAATCACTAAGTTTTTCTTTGTCAAAACTTTTCCCAAGGAACCACCAATAGACATTGAGGTCCTTCACCCTTGTTCACCCACAAATTTTTACTTAGAAATTGGGATGAGGAGATTCTTGATAGCTTCCATGCCTTGATGCTCAAGTTGTCCATTGCCATGGACATGGCTAAGTACTTAGATTTTTCCATCTGCAGAGGTTGTGCACTTTCCCCACCAGACTTGGTTTCACCAAGACAGGACCTTTCAGAAGCCTTTCCTTAGACCAAATGGACGCGTTCCAACCTATCATCCCACTACCACCAACTGTACAAATGGCTAAGTTCTAGCAACTTATGTGATCCAGGCAGAGCCCATATTGCCAAGTGGCTGCACTAGAAGCTTCTTAACACTTGGCCTCTAAAATATCTTTGTTCCTGGGCGGCTTACCACAAGTGAGATACACAAGGTAAACCATAGAAATGGGCCTTGTGTAACCACTCAACATAAACCTTTCCTTCCATTCCACCCAGGTGTTTCATTAACTTAGTTGTTTTATTAGGCAAAACACAAGTCCAAAGGACTTAGAAATATTTTCATCATAGCATGTATATATTTCACCAACCCTTAGTTACTACTAGCTAGGCTAAGCATGGCATAGATAGTAACTTAACTTAGAAATTCCCTAGCATTTCTACAACTACTAGGATTTCCCAACTAAGGCCTGAAGCTATGGAAGATCTCGACATTCCAATTTCTCAAAGTAAAACTTGATGGTCAACAAGGGATTTGAAGCACTTGGAGTTTTCCAAGAAGTTTAGAAATATTTGACAAAGATCAAAAACTATTTTGAAAAGATAGGACAAAACTATATTGCTTTCTGCAAAAGAGCCTAAACCCTACTTAGCCAAATATGCATGTAAATGATAGGATCCACTTATTTCTACATAGTAGTGAAACTTGCCAATACAATTCAAATGTATTGACCCTTGTGGCTGCAACTTATTATGTTGCAGGTTTGTTTGATGTTAGTGAAGTGTGTTGAATAGGATTACAAGTCTACAACCAACATGATTGCCTGTGGCACTTTGAAGATGAAGGACCCCATGCTTTAGAGATATTCTGCTGCAATGTAATGTGATAGCCAAATGAGCTATGTAAGATGTAATGAAATATTTTATTCCTGGTTATAAAGTGGTATTATGACCTTTGTTTCTTGATATTACATCTTAACTGTGGATGCTAGCTATTGATCCAGGGACTAGCATTGTAAACACAGGGATCTCTACCTTATTAAAGGTTGGGAACCTTACAATTACGCCTTCATCGATGACGACGAGGATGATGAGGATGACGACTACACCGACTTCGAGGAGTAGTAGCACTTGAGCACTAGCGTAGTGAGTAGTATTCGGTCCCACTGTATCGTAGTTTCCAGAATGGTTCTTAAAACCATCTGTTTCCCTTTGTTGTGGTGTGTGTTGTACCGTGTGCTATGAATGAATGAATGAAAAGCAAGTTGCTAGAAAAAAATCTGAGTCAAACTTTAAAAACTTTTCAAAGTCCCAAAACCTTTGAAATTTCCCTCTTTTCTCATGATCTATCTCAATCTTCAGATGCCACGTGAAGGAAGTGGTTCATCCCCGGACCCGATGTTGTAGATCCTGCAAATGTTGACTTCTGACCGTGAAGCTGAAAGAGCCGAACGTCAAGCCAACCTAGCCACCCTTCAGCAGATAGCCCAGCTAGCCCACAACAACCAAGGCCACGGAAACCAGGACAACCATGGATCTAAGCTCAAGAATTTCCAGAATACCAACCCACCTGTTTTCACTAAGTCAGAAGAGCCCCTAGATGCCGACGATTGGCTGCAGACCATGGAAAATAACCTAGAAGTCACCGGAGTGGAGGCTAACGAGAAAGTTCTGTTCGCCACCCACTATCTAGCCGAAGATGCCAGGGCATGGTGGAACAGTGTTCACGCAATGACCGGAGGCCAGATGATGACCTGGGAGGAATTCAAGGTCAAGTTCAGCAGAACCCATGTGCCACCAGGTTTGATCAAGAGAATGAGAGATGAATTCAGAGAACTGAAGCAAGGAAGGATGACCGTAGTGGAATACCGTGACAAATTCTTGTCATTAGCTAGGTATGCCCCGGATGAGATCGACACGGAAGACAAGAAGGAGAGATTCTTAAATGGTCTGCACGATGAGATGCAGACTGTGTTGGTCAATATTCCCTTTGCGGATATCGAAGCCCTTGTCGACTCTGTCATCCAGATGGAAGGAAAGATCAACCAAGCCAATGAGAACCGCAAGTGTCGCATGATGCATCAACCAGGAACCTATCAGACCCCAATGTATCGCCCTAACCCATCTCCAGGACTTGCCCCGAGAACCAATAGACCCCCGATGAACCGTCTGACTTATCCCAACCGTGGAAACCCTAGGCATAGAAGAAATCACAACAACCCCGGCAACTCTGGGAATTTCAATCGTGCCCCACCTAAGTTCAACAACAATAATGCTACCACCAACACCAACACTTCCCCGAGGACTGGACGCAATGTTGTGCCTGTTGCAGCAAAGGACAAGTCGCTAGTGACTTGTTATGACTGTGGAAATAAAGGCCACTATTCCTACGAGTGCCCCAACAAGAAGAATGCCGCATCCCCCAATGCAAATGCCCCAGCTCAGCAGCAGCGTCGTGTTCAGCCAGGAAGAAGGTTTGCCCCAGGGAATTCACTCAACCGCAACGGCCGTCTTTTCCTCATGCATGCTGAAGAAGCTCAGGAAGCGCCAGATGTCGTGCTGGGTATGTTTTCTGTTAATTCAGTACTTGCAAGAGTGTTGTTTGATTTTGGTGCATCGCATTCATTTGTCACCGAAGAATTTGCATGCACTAGTAAAATTCAACCAACAAAACTGAAGCATGTTATGATCGTCCAAATTCCCGGTTCAACCACCAAAGCTAGGCAAATTTGCAAAGCCGTCCCTATCCGAATCCATGGCATAAATTTTTATGCTACTCTGATAGTACTCGGAACTAAAGGTTTGGAAGTAGTACTAGGAATGGATTGGATGTCCAAAAATAAAGGATTAATTGTCTGTGCAAAGAAAGCCATCACCATGACCAGTACAGCCGGAATATCAGTCGAGCATATATCTGAAACCTTACCTCGCCAATTCATGTGCAACAAGAGTATATCCCAACCTACCATTGACCAAGTCCGGATAGTCTGTGAATACCCTGATGTATTTCCAGATGTTTTGCCCGGTATGCCCCCAGATCGGGATATCGAGTTTATCATTGAACTAATCCCCGGAACAGGACCCATAGCCCATAGACCCTATAGTATGAACCCATCAGAGCTGGCAGAACTGAAAAAGCAATTGGATTCCATGTTGGAAATTGGATTGATTCAACCAAGTGCGTCACTATGGAGATTACATGTTTTGTTTGTGGACAAGAAGGATGTAGGTAACCGTTTGTGTACGGATTATCGGAAGTTGAATGATGTCACCATCAAGAACAAGTATCCCTTGCCCAAGATAGAAGATTTTTTTGATCAGTTGACCGGTGCCAAAGTGTTTTCTAAGATTGATCTTAGGACTGGCTATCATAAACTCAAGATTCATGCAGAAGATATTCCCAAGATTGCCTTTACCACCAGATATGGATTATACGAGTATACTGTCATGTCTTTTGGATTAACCAATGCCCCCTCTTATTTCATGAATCTCATGAATAAGATTTTTATGGACTTCCTGGATAATTTTGTCGTTGTTTTCATCGACGACATTCTGATTTACTCCAAATCAGAAGAAGAACATGAGCTACACCTAAGGACCATTCTTGGAACCCTTAGAGAGCATCAGTTGTATGCCAAGTTTAGCAAATGTGAATTCTGGTTACAGGAGGTAGGATTCCTCGGTCACATTGTATCAGCCGGAGGAATTGCAGTTGAACCTGCAAAGGTGAAGGATGTCGAAGATTGGCAAGCCCCAACCACTCAAACCCAAGTCCGTGCATTTCTCGGATTGGCGGGATATTACCGCAAGTTCGTAGAAGGATTCTCGAGTATCGCCAGACCCATGACCCAATTGCTAAAGAAGGACAAGAAGTTTGAATGGACCGACAAATGTGAAGCGAGTTTTCAAGAACTCAAGAGGAGATTGATTTCAGCCCCAATCTTAATCATGCCGGATATCACGAAGCCCTTTGACGTGTATTGTGATGCATCCAAGATCGGTCTCGGATGTGTTCTAATACAAGAAGGCAAAGTTATATCTTATCTATCTCGACAACTGAAACAACATGAGCAAAATTACCCAACCCATGACCTCGAACTCGCGGCCGTAGTTCTAGCCCTGAAGACATGGAGGCATTACCTGATGGGAAACCGTTGTGAGATTTACTCGGATCACAAGAGCCTGGAGTATATATTCACTTAGAAGGAGCTGAATATGAGGCAGAGAAGATGGATTGAGCTAATCAAGGATTACGATCTGGACATTCACTATCACCCTGGTAAAGCCAATGTGGTAGCAGATGCCCTTAGCAGATTGCCGTGCCGCTTGAACTCCATGATTTTTAAGGAGCAACCAAGTTTGCACAAAGAGATGGAAGATTTTAGAATGGAATTATTGAGTGAAGTATTTTTTGGCTGGCATAGAACTTCAACCCACTTTGATCAGCCAGATCAAAGAGGTGCAGAAAGGAAATGTTAGTATTGACGGATCAAGCGTCGTATTGGTACAGGCAAAGTACCTGGATTCATGGAAGACGAAGAAGGAGCGTTGTGGTACAAAGGACGCCTTTGTGCACCAGCAGATTCTGAGTTGAAAGAAGTTATTCTCAAGGAAGCTCATGATACTCTTTATTCTATCCACCCCGGAGGAACTAAGATGTATTAAGATTTGAAGGAGCAATTTTGGTGGCATAAGATGAAGAGAGAAATCGAAAGCTATATCGCGAAGTGTGATATATGTCAGCGAGTCAAGGCCAGACATCAAAGACCCGCTGGATTGTTGCAACCCTTGCAGATTCCGGAATGGAAATGGGATTCCGTTGGAATGGACTTTATCACCGGATTGCCTACCTCTAGTAAGGGAAATGATTCTATCTGAGTCATAGTTGACCGATTGTCCAAAGTCGCCCATTTCTTACCCGTTAAGACCACATATCAGAGTTCGAAGCTAGCGGAGTTATACATCGCTAGAATAGTTAGTTTGCATGGAGTCCCCAAGAACATTGTATCGGATCGAGGAACTCAGTTTACCTCGAGATTCTGGAAGAAAGTACAAGAAGGTTTAGGAACCCGCCTAGATTTCAGCACCGCATATCACCCTCAGACCGATGGACAAACGGAGCGAGTAAATCAAATACTCGAAGATATGCTGAGAGCATGTGTGTTAGAATATGGATCCAAGTGGGAAGACTGTCTGCCGTTTGCACAATTTTCATACAACAACAGTTATCAAGCCAGTTTGCAAATGGCCCCATTTGAATTCATGTACGGAAGGAAGTGTCGCACCCCTTTGAACTGGTCGGAAGTAGGAGAGAGTCAGATTTTCGGACCTGACATCCTACGAGAAGCAGAAAAGAAGGTTCACAACATTCGTGAGCACCTCAAGACAGCCCAGTCCAGACAGAAGAGTTACGCCGACAAGAGACGTCGAGACCTCGCCTTCAACATAGGAGATTTTGTATATCTGAAGGTGTCGCCATTGAAGGGAATGCAACGTTTCCAACTCAAAGGAAAGTTAGCCCCCAGATATATCGGACCTTTCAAAATTCTGAACCGTCGAGGAGAAGTGTCGTATCAATTGGAACTACCTGAAGAGATGTCATCCGTGCACAATGCGTTCCATATCTCATTACTTCGCAAGTGCCTCGAAGTTCCAGAGAAGACCGAAGTGTTCAAGAATATCGATCACCGGACCATAGAGATCAACTATGACCTGACCTATCCCAAAGTACCCATCCGTATTTTGGAAGAAGCTTTCCGAACCACCAGAACCCGAAGCATCAAGTTTCTCAAGATTCAGTGGAGCAACCACACAGAAGAGGAAGCTACCTGGGAGCGCGAAGATCACATCAGGACAGAATTTCCCGATCTCTTCAAATCCTAGGTAATCTTTTCATCCTTTTTCAAATATCGGGACGAGATTTTGTTTAAGGGGGGAAGGTTTGTAACATCCCAAAAATACTAAACTTGGATAATCAAACTGTAATCATCAAAATTAGGTTTAACAAAAACTTTTCTAAATAAAAATATGAAAGCATGCATGTGTGTATGCATCCCATTTTGAATTCTTTTGAATTGCCTTGTTTATGTGTTTCTTTGCTTGTAAAAGGATTCTTAGGTGAAATAAACATCATGTAAAAAATTCCCAAAGTTTTCCCAAAGACAAATAAATCAAAACAAACAAAAAGAGTGAATGGTCATTTTGACCAATTTAACTACCATGCCTACTTTGGCTGCCCCAAACTTTCAGAACTTAACAGAAACTTATTTGGATCTTTACACCCCTTGATAGTACTCATAACAAAGTATCAAGGCCCACCTTGTGATCATCCATAAACTTTCAAATGCATAGTTTAAATGACAATTCAAAATTGAATCTTTATCATATGGGAAGATCCCACTTTTTCAAAAACCACTCAAACAAGCTCAACTTTCAAAACCCAAGCATTTGTAGACTCACCAGCACCAACCTAGCACACCCACCAAAAATCTTTTCAAAATTCAAAACTTGAATTCTTGCGGCCATTCATCAAACACCTTGCAGATACAAATCTAACAAAATCAAAACACTGTTTTGAGCGGTGAATTGAGCCTAACTTGTTCCCTCTCTGGACACCACTAGCCTTAGTAGATCATCTAACAATCTTAACTAATCACTAGCACCACTGTGAGCTTGCCAATGCCATCAATGGTGAACAGCCGAAGCCACCCATGCCACCCAGTGTAGACAGCAAGCTTGGAGAAGCACCAAGCCTAGCCAGCATGTCTGGGAGCAAGCCCATGCCTCACCGCCCCCTCTTGACCAGCCCTGCCTCAAAGACATCGACCAGAGCACCCAGGAACGCCGCACCCGTGCCTCTGTCAACCATGCCGAGCGTGCGCCAGAGCGCCACCCTCGACCAAAGCCCACAGACCGCGCGCCGCCCTCGCCGCGTGCATACACGATCACCACCGACCCAGGAGACCGCCAGACATCCCCGTCTGCCGCCCCATGCCCCGTATCCACCGCTCGCCTTCGAAGAAGACGCCTTGGCCGCGCAGAGCATCGCACATTCCAGACCATTTGCCACCGCCCCTACATGCGCATTAAAGCCGTAGAGCATCGCCAGGAGACCACCAAGAGATCGCCACCGTCGGCCATGCCTCTAGCAGCTCATAGCCATGTCGCCACCGTCGCCTGCCCATGCCGTTCGGTCTCGTCGTCGAGACTATAAATAGAGGCCACCCCCAGCCGAATTGAGCACACCATCTCACTCCCCTCTCTTCACTGATCGTTCCACCCCGTTCCCGAAGCAAGGCGAGCAGCACTTCGTAGGAATTTCACCGGAGCCCGCCGCCTCTGGAGAAGAAGGGAGCCAGCGATTGGAGCCGCCCCAGGAGAAGCTGCCGGTACTAGGAGGTTCGCCGTCGTCGACTTCTTCGTTCGCCCGCCTCGCTGACCCTCGCCTGAGCCCCCAACGACCCTCACCCGCCGCGTTAGGTTTCAGTCTCGCCGGCGTTGCCCAACGTCGACGTGACCCTCCGCCATTGGATTAGAACTAGATCGAACGCACCACATCGCCCCATACCGCTTCGCACCCCCTCGTCTCACTGACGCGTGGGGCCAGCAACTTAACCAGCCCGCGTAAGCGCTGTGCTTAGCAGGCCGGCCCAGTATCGTTTCCCGCGCAGCCCAGTCATTTGAAATAAACCTTTTCCATTTTATTTGAAACACACTTCTGCACCTAGATTCAAAAATCAACCCAGATCGATTCATTGAACCAAATGGAATGAAACCAATTTTGTTAGAAAGATATTGAAATACTTAATCCAAGCCCGTTGGATTCAAATCATTTGAATCTGTAGATCACCCTTGGTAAAAATAACAAGGCAGAAGCTTTTCTGCATTCAAACATTTTTCAAATTTAAACCATAATAGCTTTTGAGTTGATTACAACTCTCAAAAATCACATTTGATCATACCTTTCAGAATATATAAAAAACATATAGGTTTACTTATAGAAATAATGTTCAAGTTATAAAAGGATGCCACATAGGCATTTCTAGTCACTTTATTTAATTAAAATAAAAGGTTAAACCTTATTAAATTGTGACACCACTTTAAATCACATTCCCATGTACTGAAATATGTGGTGATGACATGTGTCAACATGATCCCATGTTTGGTTTGGAGAATATTTAATCTTAAGTAGTTTTTCAATGAGTAGAAATTACTTTTCTAAAAATAAAAGGGATTAAACCAAGCTTTAATCTTGTAATATTAGAGATGATGCTAGATAATCTATAGGACCCTTTGTGTGATTATTGCAAGTACCGACCAAGGATACGAGGAAGAAGGAGGATACTACGAAGAAGAAGCCGAAGAGAACTTCAACCACTGCTCTGCTCAAGGCAAGCTATTAACCTTGCAAGCTAACACTTGCAATTTAGCAAGCTTATATTGATATTGATGCAAGCCAATACTTGCTTGCTACCATGCCAACTATATGCCTTAAGCATATGTGATCCTAATCACTTGATAAACCAATCCTAGTTTTACTTGCAAGCTTTATACTTTATTTCTTTATCAAAGATATTACTTAGAGATTACTTAAGTGAATTGTAGATACTAGAAAGATAATGGAAGGTTGCATGAAGAGAATAAAACTTGGCCTAAGCTAGATAATCTTTATGTCATACTAAGGCATGAGATTGAACTTAGTTAAACTCCACTAGTTTACCACCCCTCATTAGTACTTACCCCCACTTGTAGATGCTAGTGCTAAGCATAAAATTTGATCAACTTTAGATGGGAATACTTGGTCGAAAAATGGTTATGAAAACCTTGGAATGATGGATCATTCTATTGAAATGTTTTGGACATGTGTTTCTGAACACCAGATGATTTATAGTGATAAAAATGTTGAGGCATGAGCCTTAGCCCTTTATAAAACTGATGGTTGTCTGGATGCGATACCATTCCAATTATACCATACAACCACAATACCCGAGAATTGGGTAGGGCTTGACTAGAAACTTATATACCTTAGTATTAGTTCCCTCACGACCAAGGTCTGAGCTGAGGCTACCTTGTGAAGATTGTCCACCTATGCAGTACCCAAGATGAAAGTTGGTCATGGTTGGGAGGCCAAACTCACAGGAGAGGTGCTTATACTAGGGCGTGTAATTGAAAGGTTAGGATTGATTATCTGCATACTGAGTATGGTGAATTTAGGATTTGTTCCTAACGGATGTATCGAATGTTGTGGTGAAAGTGTACAATCTCTGCAGAGTGTCAAACTATTCGAATAGCCGCGTCCGCGGTTATGGATAGTTGGAGTGGCCATACTGTTCCCCCGTCAGATGTTTTCAAAATGACTTGTGAAATGATTTGAGACTTTGACTTGACCACAACAGAGTTGTGATATGAAATACAAGTTCCCACATAGGTGTTATAAAACTTCAACTAGCATTCATTGCTTCTAAACTTAGTAGAGGTAAATCTGTTTTTTTTGCAAAACAACCCTAGAGCTTAGTGTCCTATTACAAAAACCCCCTTCACCTGTTAGTATTAGTTTGCGAGTACTTAAAGAGTACTCATGGCTTTGTCCCTGGCTATTCCCATGGCCAGACTATGAAGAGGAGTACCTGGAGGATGGACCCTAGGAAGGTTACGACAACTAGGATCATCTCCCATCATCAGCATTGCCTATGACCTCGAAGATGGATCTTCGCCTATGCTACCGTCATTATTACGTATTCCGCTGCTTGAGTTGTATTAAGAACTGGATCATGATATCCTTATTTGTGTAATACCTTATGTATGGTTTGTAATGGATGATGTAATGTGGTATCCAAATCTGTTATGCCTCGCAAAAATGGTAATCCTGGGATTGCGATGTATGGCATAACAGGCATCTGGGATTAAAAATTCGGGTGTTGACATGATGTTGCTCCTTCGGTGGGGCTCTGCGAGTGAGATGAGGAGATATTGTGTGGTTGGTAGAACTCATCGAGTGCGCAGACATGTCATCAAGAAATAAAGTTGAGAGTGCGGTCGAGGCGATGGATTTTCATGAATCATAGAGGGTCGCATGGGAGAGCAACGTATGCAGCGCCTCTTGTTATCTTTTTCCAAGAAAGATTACAACGGAGTCAGGGGCTCTCATTCTCTCATCGCTTCTCTCTTGCCTTGAGTGTCCTTCACATCTCCTACTCCACTAGTTTCCCCCTCCTCCGGCGCTCTGATGATGGGCGTGTTGTCAACGCCTTGTCGGGAAACCCCAAGAGCAAGGTGTGATGCAGCACAGCAGCAAGTTTTCCCTCAGTAAGAAACCGAGTTTATTGAACCAGTAGGAGGAAGGAAACGTCTCAAAGGTGTTGCAAGAAACATGGAAACATGCACAACACAAACTCAAGACTTTGCCCCAACAAAATAGTGAGGTTGTCAAGCTCACTGGTTTGCTGTAACAAAGGATTAACTATATGGTGTGGAAGATAATGATGGTTTGCAGCAAGTAAACAGTGGAAGATGTATCAATGGTAAATATTGGACCGGGGTACATAGTTAACTAGAGGTGCTCTCCTTAGATAAAAAACATGGCATGAAGGGTAAACAAATTATAGCAGGGCAATTGACAGGAACTGAGCAAGGCATAACAATGCAATACTAGACAAAAAGATCCTATGAGATTTGATTGGACAATACAACAATATACATAGACCGCCATCCAACTGCATCTATGACTAGAAGTCCACCTTTGGGTTATCATCCGAACCCCCTCCAGTATTAAGTTGCAAGCAACAGACAACTGCTTTAAGCAAACTGTGTAAGGTAAACAATCCACTTGTTCCATGAACAAGAGACCGTTGTTTTCTCCCTAGTGGCAACAACACATCTACAACTAAAGAGATTTCTGTCACTTCCCTTGGAAACTAGAGGCATGAACCCACTATCGAGCATAAATACCCCCTCTTGGAGTCACTAGCAACTACTTGGCCAAGATAGCTGATACGTCCAATTTGCATCACCATTCTTTATCATAATTTTCCTCTATTTATTGATATATGTCTTATTATGAGGTACTACTTATGTCTTTTCCATTGTTTTTGCATGTTGGATGATTCTTGGAGGATGGACTGCCGGAGTCTGGATTCTGATGGAAAAAGAGGTGTTTTGATGCAATTTCGCGAAGATAAAAGAAATACCAGAAAAATATGGGAAAATTATATTTTCCCGGAAGACAGAGGAAGCCAGAAGGGAGACGAAGAAGGGCCACAGGGGGCCCATACCCCCTAGGCGCGGGCCCACATTGCCCCGCGCCTAGGGCAAGTGTGGCCCACCTGCCTGGCCTCCGACTCCACCCTCTTGCTTATATCTTCCTCACGGAACCCTAACACCAGGGGAGCGACCACAGATAGATTCCGCCGCCTTTGCGGGGCGAAAAACACCGAGAGAGAAAGGTCTCTCCGGGAGACAGGTTTCTGCCGGGGAAACTCCTTCCCGGAGAGGGGAGATCGTCGCCATCAACACCATCGTCAAGCTAGGTGATGGTGCTGGTTAACACTTTGTTGGGAACCCCAAGAGGAAGGTGTGAAGCAGCACAACAGCAGTTTTCCCTCAGTAAGAAACCAAGGTTATCAAACTAGTAGGAGGAAGGAAACATCATACAGGTGTTGCAAGCAACGCGGAGACCTGCACAACACAAACTCAAGACTTTGCCCCAACTAGATAGTGAGGTTGTCAAGCTCACCGGTTTGCTGTAACAAAGGATTAAACATACGGTGTGGAAGGTGATGGTGGTTTGCAGCAAGTAAAAAGGTAACGGTGGAAGATGTATCAATGGTAAAGATTGGACCGGGGTCCATAGTTCACTAGAGGTGCTCTCCTTAGATAAACAACATGGCATGAAGAGTAAACAAATTACAACAGGGCAATTGACAGGAACTGAGCAAGGCATAACAATGCAATACTAGTCAGAAAGATCCTATGAGATTCGATTGGGCAATACAACAATATACATAGAGCGCCATCCAACTGCATCTATGACTAGAAGTCCACCTTCAGGTTATCATCCGAACCCCCTCCAGTATTAAGTTGCAAGCAACAGACAACTGCTTTAAGCAAAGTGTGTAAGGTAAACAGTTCACATGTTCCATGAACAAGAGACCGTTGTTTTCTCCCTAGTAGCAACAGCACATCTACAACCGAAGAGATTTCTGTCACTTCCCTTGGAAACTAGAGGCATGAACCCACTATCAATCATAAATACCCCCTCTTGGAGTCACTAGCAACTACTTGGACAAGATAGCTACTAACAACAGAGAGCATGCAAGATCACAAACAACTCAGTCATGATAGAATCATAAAGACAAAACCATTAATCAAACCAACATAATAATTTCAATATCCATCGAATCCCTGCAAACACAACATGCATGATTACAAATAGATTAGATCTAGATCATGAACGGAGCTCACAAGATCTATACATGAAAGAACAAAGGAGGAGATACAACCATCTAGCTACTACATGGACCCATAGTCCAAGGTGGAACTACTCACGCATCATACCAGAGAGAAGGCCTCCGGGATAATCTCCCCTCCGGCAGGGTGCTGGGAAGAACTTTAGATCCCCCCGATCTAGGGACAACAATGGCGGAGGCTACAAAAGGTTTCGTGGAATATTGATCGGGTACTTAGAGTTTCTGCATCGGGGGATTCTTATAGGCGAAGAGGCGAGGCTGGGAGGCGTCCAGGGGCCCCACACCCTACCTAGGCGCGGTGTAGGGCCCACCCGCGCCTAGGGGGGTCTGGCCGCCCTGGCTTGCATCTCCGTCTCGTCTTCTGGGTTCTTGTTCCCCACGGAAAGTTATTGACTTTGGATTTTGTTCGGTCCAATTCCGAGAATATTGATTTTCTGCCTTTTTGGAACCAAAAAACAGAAGAAAGCATGCAACTGGCACTGTGGCAACTTGTTAATAGGTTAGTTCCAGAAAAGATATAAAAACACCTCGAAGTGTAGACAAAGCAAAACAAAGTAGATACTAAATAAGCATGGAGCATAAAAAATTATAGATATGTTTCCGACGTATCAAGCATCCCCAAGCTTAACTCCTGCTCGTCCTCGAGTAGGTAGGTGATAAAAATTTTTGAGGTGACATGCACCTTCACAATGAAGATCAAACCATTTGCAAGCATTGAAAGCTGGGATCAAAGAACTCTAAACATGTGCATGAAAGATGGAGTTCTAACAATAGGACATAGTAACTATGCATGCAACATGAAAGGCTACAAACAAAGATCATGAATAACATGCATTGAAGAATGTTTGTTTGTTTCACATACAGAAAACATGGCATAGTGGCAATCAGCTTGTCCCTCATAGAGTAGCAAATAGATGCATAGGACACCTTCAAAGTTCACAAGGGTGACTAGAAACAAAGCACAAGAGCAAGTAATATCACAATATGCATCAATCAATAAGCTTTGGAACACTGCACACAGAATGACAACTATGCTCTCTTAATGGTGCCTAAAGGTAGAAGGTGGAGACCCAAATAATGGTGGAAGAAAGGCCTTTTATAAAGGAAGCAGGGATTTCAAGTTTCAAAAAGAGCTTCCAAAAATTATGGTACTTGTTAGCTTTCAGCCCTCATTGCCCCTATCATAAGCATCTAGAAGTGATTAAGGTTAAAGTGAAAAAAGATGGAGTATATGCTTGACAAAGTATTAGTTGGCAATCTCAAGTCCCTTGAATACGAGGGCCACACCTCATGCTACTCAACTTCAGTCACCTGCAAGTTCTTGTCATTGTAAGTATTTGCATATCATAGAGAACCGCAAACGGGGTACCCCTTGCACATGGTACAAGAGTTATCCCATAACCAAAATGACAAGGCAAGCAGACAATGAGCATCTCAACGATCTTTTTATTTACCATATGCATAGCTTTTTATTGAGGATGCTTCATAGATAGCTCACTATGGTGATGCTGCAAGTTTCCACCATGATTAGGCATGGCTTAGGCTAGCGGCCCAGGCGTTTCTCTAACACAGAATACAAACTCCATGGACTTACAAGTTCCCTCGTTATTTCACACCGGTGACATCCATAGACAAAAGAGCATGATATCAACTGAGTACAAAGTAGAAGTGCAATGTTGAAAACGTTCCCCGTGACAGCACGATTCTGCTAATTCCATGTATAAGTGCAAGCATATACAACATAGAAGACACAATGGTTCAAGTTTATTAGGGGCAAAGAATATAAAGAGTGCCATCAAGTTTGTGATGGCTTTAATCACTAAGTTTTCACATAACAAAATAGTTTTTAATTGGAAGATAGCTGAAAACAAGAATATACTTGGAATGGTGTAACACACCATGCATAGGAATTTATAGTGGACACTATGGAATAACTTGGTTTCTTGGGAGTTGGAAGCATGAGTACAGCTTACTCATACAAGTAGAGGCTAGCAAAAGACTAGGAGCAACCAACTAAGAGAGCAATAATGGCCATAATCATGCAGTGCAACAAAGCATTACTAATCAAAGCAAAGAGTGGTACTACAAGTCAAGGACTAAATGATCATATAGGCTATGGTGACTTGTTATAGTCATAACATGGTGTGAGCATGTGCCAAGTCAACCCAAGCAAAACATCAAAGGAGAATACCACAATACTATGCTTTTGCATGCTAAAACAGCGCATAATTTCTTCAAGGCACACTAAGCAATCCAAATTGTTTGGAACAAGACATGCTACAGCAATAATCCCTAAGCATAAGGTCAAAACAACACCTAGCATGTCATGCTTAAAGTCTAAGTCACAGTCAATGCAAGCTCCTCTTGCACTTACAAGCAAGAACTTACTACTCCTTTCCAACACCAAGCAACTTATTTGCAAACAACACAGCGAGAATGGGGGTCCAAACTAATTTATTCAAGCAAACTAAACAAACTAAGCAAACCAAAATAAAACTAAGAAGCTCCAAGAACAACACAACTATGCATGAAACAATAAAAACGAAGTGTCTAGACAGACCTGAGCTTTTTATTGATGAAGAAGGGGATGCCTTGGGCATCCCCAAGCTTTGACGCTTGTACCTCTTGGATATTTCTTGGGGTGACACCGGGGTGGCATCCCCAAGCTTGAGCTTTTGTCCATTCTTCATCTCATTGCATCATTCTCTCTCTACACCTGAAACTTTTCCTTCATACAAAACTTCACACAATCTTCATTAGCAACATTAGCTTATTCAAAAGATATTAGACTTATGGCAAAGCTTTGGAACAGCAAGACTTTTCACTAAAAACACAAGCTACCATAGGAAATCCTTCAAAAATCTCAATTCACCTAAAGAGAACTCAAAAAGGAATCAATGAGAAGCAAATGCAAATAATGGCAGAAATCTGTCAAAACATACCGATTTTTTCGAACATCTTCTGTTGCTCAACTCAAAAAGTGTTGAACTAACGAAAGTTAGATAACATACTGGGGGATTTATTCGTAAATTTTCAGCTCACTCCGAGTTACAGAGGCTCCTCGAGAATTTTTATGGTGGAGGACAGAAATCTGTTTCGGGACAGCAACTCTCCAAATCTTACTTCCCTCTCATTAGAGGTCATTCTTGGCACAAAAAGCAAACAAAAAGGATAAGGAGAGGTCATTACTGAAGTATTAACTTCCAAGACTCAAGGAAACTCTTGGGTTATCTCACAACAAGTACTTTCCTTTAATGCCTTTAAGTTAGGCACAAGAAGCAAGAAGAATCAAGTATTTTCAAATGAAGAAGCATTAACATCAAACCTTGATTTCAAAGGAGGAGCAAAAAGCAACTTCTCTATCCTCATAGGGAAGTGTTCAATACATTTCTTGAATGAAAAATGATATTGGATGGTGCCTTCTTTCATATCAATTATGACACCAACTGTTCTAAGAAAAGGTCTTCCCAAAGTAATAGGACAAGAAGCATTGTATTCAACATCCAAAACATAGAAATCCACAGGGACATAAGCATTGTTAACCATAATGAGAACATTATTAATACTTCCCATGAGTTTCTTCTTAGCATTATCATTAAGTTGGACATCCAAATAACAATTTTCCAATGGTGGCAAATCAAGCATTTCATAAATCTTCCTAGGCATAATAGAGACACTAGAACCAATATCACATGAAGCTTTGAGATCAAAGTCATTCACTTGCATATTAATAATGGGTTCCCAACTATCTTCTACTTTCCTAGGAATATAAGCTTTGTGTTTTAGCTTCTCTTCCTTAATTTTCACAAGAGCATCTGTAATGTGTTTGGTGAAAGCAACATGCATATCACTAGTATCAGGGCTTCTAGCAAGCTTTTGTAGGAACATGATCACTTCAAACATATTGCAACCATCAATATCAAAATCAAACTTAGCATCACTAGTAGTAGGCTCAATAGGCTTAGGCATAGTAGGAGGAGGAATAGGGGCTACTTGTGGTTTAGTGGTAATAGTGCACACACTATTGTTTCTATCAATTTTAGATTCCCTTTCCCACCTAGCATGAAGTTGAGCTAACAGCCTAACATTTTCATCAATAGTCACTTGTATGGCATGAGCAGTAGCAAAGGTATTTTCCATAGTTTTAGGTTTAGCAGCCATTTTATTAATCAAGGAGGACCGAGCTTCAGACAAAGAGGATATATTTTTCTCAACAGTTAAAAGTTTCTCCTCCACAGTTTTGTTGAAAGCATTTTGTTTACTAATAAAGTCTTTGAGCATGACTTCAAGTTCAGAAGGGGCACTTCTAGCATTGTTATAGGAGTTTCCATAGGAATTGCCATTATTATGAGGATAAGGCCTATAATTGTTGTTACCACCAAAATTATTCCTATAGGCATTGTTGTTGAAATTGTTGTTTCTAATGAAGTTCACATCAACTTGCTCTTCTTGAGGCTAAGGGAACACTATTAGTATCTAGAGGAGCTTTCCCATTAACAATCATAGCCATAATAACATCGATCTTATCACTCAAAGAGGAAGTTTCCTCAACAGAATTTACCTTCTTACCATGTGGAGCTCTCTCAGTGTGCCATTCTGAGTAGTTAACCATCATATTGTCAAGGAGTCTAGTTGCATCACCCAAAGTGATGCTCATAAAGGTACCTCCACCAGCTAAATCCAACAGGTTTCTTGATGAGAAGTTCAAACCTGCATAAAAAGTCTGGTTAATCATCCAAGCAGTGAGTCCATGAGTGGGGCAATTCTTAACCAAAGATTTCATTCTTTCCCAAGCCTGAGCAACATGTTCATTATCAAGTTGTTTAAATTTCATAATGTCAGTTCTCATAGATGTAATCTTAGCAGGAGGGTAGTACTTTCCAATAAAAGCATCTTTGCACTTAGTCCAAGAATCAATACTATTTTTAGGCAAAGATAGCAACCATTCTTTAGATTTTCCTCTCAAGGAGAAAGGAAAAAGCTTGAGCTTAATAATATCTCCATCTACATCCTTATACTTCTGCATCTCACAAAGTTCAACAAAGTTATTGAGATGGGCAGCAGCATCATTAGACTAGCACCAGAAAATTGCTCTCTCATCACAAGATTCAACAAAGGAGGCTTAATTTCATAAAAAGTAGCATCAGGAGCAGATGGAGCAATAGGAGTGCTTAGGAAATCATTGTTGTTGGTGCTAGTGAAGTCACACAACTTGGTGTTCTCAGCGGAGTTCATTTTGGCAAAGGTGGGCAAGCCAAAAACAGTAGCAACAGCTAGAGCAAGAACTATTTTTTTTGTTTTTGAATAAAGCAAGCAAACCAAATTAGACTAATTTTTTTTTGGTTTTTTTTGAAAAGAGGCAAACAAAACCAAGCAAAAGAAACAAATAAAACTAAAAACAACGTAAAGAGAAAGGAAGTGAAGAACTCCCCTAGTGAAGACATCCTTAGCCTCCCCGGCAACGTCGCTAGAAAATAGCTTGATGGTGCTGGTTAGCACTTCATTGGGAACCCCAAGAGGAAGGTCTGAAGCAGCACAGGAGCAGTTTTCCCTCAGTAAGAAACCAAGGTTATCGAACTAGTAGGAGGAAAGAAACGTCACACAGGTGTTGCAAGCAACGCGGAGACCTGCACAACACAAACTCAAGACTTTGCCCCAACTAGACAATGAGGTTGTCAAGCTCACCAGTTTGCTGTAACAAAGAATTAAACGTACAGTGTGGAAGGGAATGGTGGTTTGCAGCAAGTAAACAGGTAACGGTGGAAGATGTATCAATGGTAAAGATTGGACCGGGGTCCATAGTTCACTAGAGGTGCTCTCCTTAGATAAACAACATGGCATGAAGGGTAAAAAAATTATAGCAGGGCAATTGACAGGAACTGAGAAAGGCATAACAATGCAATACTAGTCAGAAATATCCTATGAGATTCGATTGGGCAATACAACAAGATACATAGACCTCCATCCAACTGCATCTATGACTATAAGTCCACCTTCAGGTTATCATCCGAACCCCCTCTAGTATTAAGTTGCAAGCAACAGACAACTGCTTTAAGCAAAGTGTGTAAGGTAAACAGTCCACATGTTCCATGAACAAGAGACCTTTGTTTTCTCCCTAGTAGCAACAACACATCTACAACCGAAGAGATTTCTGTCACTTCCCTTGGAAACTAGAGGCATGAACCCACTATCGATCATAAATACCCCCTCTTGGGAGTCACTAGCAACTACTTGGCCAAGATAGCTACTAACAACGGAGATCATGCAAGATCACAAACAACACAGACATGATAGAATCATAAAGACAAAACCATTAATCAAACCAACATAATAATCTCAATATCCATCGGATCCCCATAAACACAACATGCATGATTACAAATAGATTAGATATTGATCATGAACGGAGCTCACAAGATCTATACATGAAAGCACAAAGGAGGAGATACAACTATCTAGCTACTACATGGACCCATAGTCCAAGATGGAACTACTCACTCATCATACCGGAGAGAAGGCCTCTGTGATGATCTCCCCTCCGGCAGGGTGCTGGGAAGAACTTCAGATCACCCCGATCTAGGGACGACGGTGGCGGCGGCTACAGAAGGTTTCGTGGAATATTGATTGGGTATTTAGGGTTTCTGCATCGGGGGCTTCTTATAGGCGAAGAGGCAAGGCTGGGAGGCGGCCAGGGGCCCCACACCCTACCCAGGCACGGGGCAGGGCCCACCCGTGCCTAGGGGGTCTGGCCGCCCTTGCTTGCGTCTCCGTATCGTCTTATGGATTCTTGTTCCCCATGGAAAGTTATTGACTTTGGCTTTTGTCCCGTCCAATTCCGAGAATATTGATTTTCTGCCTTTCTGGAACCAAAAACAGAAGAAAACATGCAACTGGCACTGTGGCAACTTGTTAATAGGTTAGTTCTAGAAAAGATATAAAAACACCTCAAAGTGTAGACAAAGCAAAGAAAATTAGATACTAAACAAGCATGGAGCATCAGAAATTGTAGATACGTTTCCGACGTATCACTAGGCTTCATCGGGATCATCATCATCATCATCCACACCATCATCTCCACCAGCACCATCATCACCACTCCGTCCCACTGTAACAATCGTGTTGGCTCTTGCATTATGTGGCATCCCGCAAAACCACTACTAGAAAATCGCGTTGTTTTTGTGCATTGCATCATCATGACCGCATGCTCATGTCATCATGCCACATTGCATTTGAGCATTGTCATCATCTTGCATAAAACTATTTGCAGAAAAACCTATTTTGTGTTTTCTAAAACGCCCCGTCTTTGTTCAAACGCAAAACCCAGGTCTCCGAATTATTTTGTTTTGTCTGCTATCGGTTTGCAAAAGTCTGTTTGAAAGAAATAAATTATTTAATTATTTTAGTGAGGGCAGTCGAACAGGCCGATTCGACCCGAACGACCACCCCCAGAAATTAAAACGGCCCACCCATAATCCTAAAGCTACCCAACCTAATCTACCCACAACCCCTCCACCTCACCCCACCCAATCCCCTCTTGCCACCTCACCTCTCCTCTCTCCCTCACCCTATCCCACACAGCCACCTCACCCTCTCTCTCTCTCTCTCTCCACCCACCTCAACCACCCGGCCCCACCCCTGGCCGCGTGTCCCGCTCCCCCTGGCCCGTCTTCCTCCACCCGCCGCTCTCCCTCTCCTCTGTCCCGCACACCGCCCCTGCTTCCCTTCTTCCTCTCCCTCACCGGCTTCCTCCCCGCCGCTCGGCCTCGGCTCCCCGACCGTCCGCGCTCGCCGCCTCTTCTCTCTGGACTCCCTCCGCTCGCCGCGTCTCCTCCTCTCGTCTACCTCGCCGCCCTCCTCGCGGCCCCCGTCGCTCTCCGGCCGATGCGCCGCCTGCGTCCTCCTCCTCCTCCGCCAAGCCCCGCGACCGCCGGAGCCGCCGGCGCCCTCTCCGACCCGCCACCTCTCCCGCGTGGCCGCGTCGGCCACCTCCCGCCGGCCACGTCCTCCCGTGCGCGCGCCGCCGCCCAGCTTCTGCCGCCGCCTCCAGCGCCGGCCCCGGCCGCGCCGACGCCGCATCTTCCCTCCCCGTCCAGTTGCCGTCGCCCGACGCCCTCTCAGGCCCGCAGCCCGAGCCCTCCTCTGCTCCCCATCGGTCTCGGTTCCGCCGTGCTCCTAATCACCGTCGACCTCTGTCTCAACACCGCTGCAGGACGCCCTCCTCTGGCCGTTGTGGCGTCGTCCTAGTGACATGCACCCTATGCTCTGGATGGCCGTGTGCGCCTATGGAAGACCGTGCCCCAGCCACTGTACCAGGTCGGATGTTGCTGTACTGGTGGCATCTAGATACTAGGTTGTGGTTGTTGGATAAGTGGCATTTCCCTGGGGTGTTTCGGTTCATCCGTCGCCGCTGGATAATGTTGTTCAAGAGGCAGACCGAACCGAGAATCTTCCCAAGATCTCCATCAAACAAGTTCCCCATCGACAACAAGATCGCCACATGAACTCCTTCACGGATCCCAAGACCCCGAAGCCCGATCCGAAGACCGATCCCGCCGAACGCCAAGATCTCCTATCGGAACCCAAGGACGCCAAGACCCCGGTACGACAAGAACTCCTTCCCGCACCGATGCCCGAGGACCGGACGCCAAGGTCGCCTACACGGAACGACAAGCACTTCGCCCCGGATGCCGAGCCCGACTCGATGGCGCGGACCCGACAAGGTCTTCACGACGACAAGAACGACATCGACCAGGGCGAGTCCGATGCGCCCCCGACGCCACACCAAGTCCTTCTTCCCGGAACGACAAGTTATCCGTCTTGTATCCGATCCCGCTGATCCCGTCGAACCCTGAACCCTGAGACCGGACCCCGAACCCTCGAACCCCAAGATCGTCCGAACCCAGATGTGTGAACCCTTTCCCGAGCCTCTATTTTATAAATGCTATACCTAAAACTTGTTGCATATTAATTGTTCATCTTGCATGCATATTTGTGTGGTTTGGGGGCCTTATGCCGATTCACCTAATTAAATATGGGGCCCATATGCGGGCAAATCTAGTCTCATATTGGCCTCATTTAAATTTGAGTAGCGAACCGGTGATATATTCTGCCTTGATAAACAACATTTAAATTGCGGGGTAGCTAAACAACATGAATCACCGGTTTAATTGTCGGGACCCCGGTTCCGCTTAATATGACCTAATCGCATCGCACCTTTGCCATGCCATGCATCATATCATAAGCATGCCCGATCTTCTGCCGTAATCTTAAATATTGCATCCGGTGTTTCTTCTAGTGTTTTGCTTCTTCGCGGATAAGGCCGTTGAGTTGATGCGAGTGTCGACCCGATCTTCGGTTGAACCTTCGGCAATGTTTTCAGGCGAGCATCTCCCCCTTTCTACCTATCTTAATTTTATAGTATTTATTCCCTCCTGTTGATCTATTGCTATCTGTGTTGCGATGCTCTAGTTTTCGTACCCGTGATATCCCTTGCAGCCATATATTGCCTTGGACACATCCTATTACCCGTTGATTGGTAGATAGTTGGACTTGCGCGCCGTAGTCGCTTGCTCATATGCTGTTGCTTGTCGTCAAGTGCCACAGTTGTTGGAGTATTGCCGCATGTTCAATGTTGGAGATGAACATGGTTTTACTTATTGTTCACTTCAATTCCTGTTTAACAACTAAAATTGAAGTAAGTAAGCAGAGGCATCGGTGGGTGATAGATAATATTTGGTTTCCGACCGCCCACTTGTGTCCCGTAGGACCCCGAGTTCTTGACACCTGTTCCGAGATCGAGCGCGCTAACCACATGTGGGGAGATATGGGCCCCTCATCGATTTAGTACCTGATTTCAAAGTATTGTACTGGGGGCCACAAGTAGTTTGGGGCTTTATTACTATCCTGTACTTATGCCATGCTTTACTGCTTTATTTACGATTGTGTGAGGAGCACGCTGTACTGTTTTGGAAGCGGAGTGTTTTCGCGGTATCGACAGTCCCTGTTTGGGGATTTGCTGTCGTTTACAGCCACTGTCGCAAACCCTGAGTCCGTCTCGGAGACCGGCCGACTTCGTTGCGGGTGTACTTAGTGGGGTGGCCCCCCGTGCTTGCTTTGGGTCTGGGAAAGGTCATGACTTAGGCCCCGCCGACATACCGATGGGTGTATGTTAACTGATCTGGCAAAAAGGGTCGAAGTGCGTGTGGATACTTTGGTGCACCCCTGCAGGGTATAATCTTTTCGAGAAGCCGTGTCCGCGGTTATGGACAACTTGGAGCACAGTGCTTGATCATAGACAACTATAACTAAAGTTTATTGTTATAAATTGACTTGTATCCGATATGACTAGTAATCAGCTTCACTACAACGGAATGGCTAAGTAAAAGTACCAACAACTGCTGGGTTTTGGGGTTATCTCATGCTATTTGTATCTGACTAGTAAGTGTTGCAACTACAACGGAATGATTAACTAAAACGGCCCACTGCTTATTTTATCAGGACGATTATCTATACCTGACTAGTAATTGCTGCAACGATAACCGAATAAATAAAATTGCCAACTGTGTGAGTTCCTCGGTTGACTTCCTCATTTGGTCTCGAGGGGGAAACGCCAGGATGGGTTTGTTTGAGGGTAGCATCAGGTTGGTTCCGAATAGGTCTTTCTTACCCCTCTCTGATAGCCGCCAGTTGCATCGAGTCTCTATAGGTTGTTTAGTGCATGCTGCTGCTGCCGGTCAGTCCACCATACCTGTGTAGGCGAGGACCGCCGAATTCTAGTCTCGTCGTGTACTGGCCTCAGTACTGACGCTCTCTCTTTTTCCTTTGCCCTTTGTCGGCACCCCTTTTGTTTAAGCAGGTTTGAGATCGACGTCGTTAGCAGGGTTACCCTTCCGGCTTGGCCTGGGCAGGGTTATGGACGCCATTGAATATTCTTCAGGGCTCTTAGCCCCATTTGCATCTTGTCCGTAGAGGGGCGCTCTATCATTTTCAAGGTGATTTGGATCTTTGTACCGTATATCTGTATTCTTGACTCTTTGAGTCGCTGCTGTATATATATCTGTTCTGTGGGTCCCATCGAGGACTGTTGTGTAATGTTATTACCTCGTATTCCACCCGCACGAAAGTGCCTGGTGGGCACCTTTGAATCGTTTCTATGCGGGTTTGGCGGGTTTCGCTAAAACTTGCATAGGTCCGATTCTGAGGGTGTTACACATTAGTTCTTAGGGGAAACTTTCCCGGTGTTAATTACTATTGTAGTTGATGCTTGTGAGTGGAACCATTGGATTATTGTTTATGTTCAGATTGTTATTCATCACCATATCATCTTTGATCTTGATTCATATGATGTCTTCTGAGTAGTTTGTATAGTTCTTGAGGACATGGGAGAAGTCATGTTGTTAGTAGTGGATTTGTGTTGAGCTATTATTCAATGGTTTAGTATTTAAGTTGTGGTGCTATTCTTCTAGTGGTGTCATGTGAACGTTGACTACATGATACTTCACCATTTATGGGCCTAGGGGAATGCATTTTGTATTTGGCTACTAATTGTGGGGTTGCCGGAGTGACAGAAACCTGACCCCCCGTTAGGACACCATTGCATAAGGGAGCGTAGGATCTCAGAGTTTAAGGTTGTGGTTAGGTTTATATCTTAATTACTTTCCTGTAGTTGCGGATGCTTGTAGGGGGTTTAATCACAAGTATGTATTAGTCCAAGTAAGGACGGTACATTAGCACAGGTTCACCCACACAACACTTACAACACCAAAGAAGAATACTTAGCTATTTGAAGCAAAAGCACTTGACAGAATTCCCATGTGTCCTCGAGAAGGTTTGATCCTTATAAGTATTTCCACCGGCTTGTCCTTTGCTAAGAAAGGATTGGGCCACTTGCTGCATTTGTTCTTTGTCTTTATTACTTGCACTTTGTTCTGTTGCTTTATCAGAAAACCCCTAAAAATCCGTTTGCTAAGTATTTACAGAGATTTCCTGCTCCATACCACTAGTCAACACCTTCTGCTCCTCGTTGGGATCGACACTCCTATTTATCGAAAGTACTGTAATACACCCCCTATACTTGTGGGTCATCAAGACTATTTTCTGGTGTCGTTATCGGGGAGTGAAGCGCTATTGAAGAGTGTAACTGGTAAAGGAAACTTCTACTGTGAGTATTGCTTTTTGTTACCGCTTGTTACTTTGTTTCCAATATGGATAACCCACTTGGTTTTCTGTATGGTAAAACTACTGCCACTGCTAGGGTAGTAGATGAACCACCACCTGTTGAGAAAGATCCTTTTAAGATACCTACAACTATTGTTGATCGTGTTATGGATAATTATTATTTTGGGGATGGAACTGTCCATCCTGGTGATCATTTGCTTTTTATCCATGAATTATGCGGGTTGTTTAAGTGTGCAGGTATCACAACTGAACAGGTGAAGAAGTTACTCTCTATATCCTTGAAAGGGAGAGCTGAAGAATGGTATAAGCTGCTGAAGAATGGACAATCCATGGAATCGGAGGAAATGGCATCTCTCTTTTATTCTAAATTCTATCATCCCAGTGAGATTCATAAGGATAGAAATCTGATATATATAACTTTTGGCCTCGTGATGGAGAGAGTACAACTCAAGCTTGGGGGAGATTGAAGTTACTAATGCTTAAATGTCCTATTCATGAACTCCCTAACAATATTATTATCAATAACTTTTATGCTAGGCTTTCTCTTCATGATAAAGATTTACTAGATCTTCTTGTGCTGGATCATTCACACGTATGAAGGAAGAAGCTAAATGGGATCTCCTAGACCATATTCAAGAGAACACTAAAGCTTGGGAGAATGACAAAGGAAGAAAGTCAGGTATAAACTATGATTATTTATGCATTAAATCTTTTATGGGAACTGATGACTTCCGTGATATTAGTAATAAGTTTGGTCTTGATTCCCAGAGTATTGCCAACTGTTTTAAGGCCTTTGACTCTTACATAGAAATTCCCAAAAAGAAGTGGAATAAGTACCATGCACCTTATAAAGATGTTGTTAGTCATGTTCCGGTTAGAAGCACTGAAGTTTGTACTACTAATCATATTGTGCCCGAACCTTATGTTGAGAAAATACCTTTCCCAGCTAGGGTAAAGGAGTATTCTATGATGATTAGTGCAGATAATAAAGGTACTAAGAAAACTGTGAAGCCTGATGAGCAATTGAATGTTGAACCTATGGTAACTATTGTGAAAGACCCTATCACTAGAAATATAGAGGATGAGCACATTGTCTTTTGTGAAGATGCTTCTAATATTATCTCTCATCCTAGTAGTACTAGAAAAGCTAGTGTTCCCGTTCTTTCTGTTAAAATTGGTGATCATTGCTACTATGGTTTATGTGATATTGGTGCTAGTTCTAGTACTATTTCTTATGAGCTTTACAGGGAAATTATGCATGAAATTGGTCCTTGTGAGCTTGAGGACATTGATGTGGTTATTCACCTTGCAAATAAGGAAACCATTTGCCCTATTGGTATTATAAGAGATGTGGAGGTTCTGTGTGGTAAGGTTAAGTATCCTACTGATTTTCTAGTGCTTAATTCAGCAGCTAGCAAAACCTATCCTATTATCTTTGGTAGACCCTTCCTGAATACTTGTGGGGCTATTATAGATTGTAGGAAGGAAAAAGTTTTGACTAAGTTTGATGGAGAGTCTTATGGGTTTAATTTTTCCAAATTTTCCAAAACTCCTTGTGAAAACAGCTTGCCTAATAAATATTTCAGGATGGAACAACTTGCTTCTATTCGCCCAGTTTATGACCTTGGGCCTCCTTTTGATGACTATGAGTATGCTCATTCTTGTGATAGAGTTGTTTCCTTTGATGGTTATATTGTCAACTTTATTCAAGGTACTACTGAAAGTTATTTTGAGAGAGGGAAACATGGTTTTATGCATTTCAATAATGTTTAGTTTCCCCGTTTTATGTTGAAAGCTTTGAAGTTGCATCTTTTTTGTCTTCCTATACTGGTGGATTTTTGTTTCAACAATTTGTTTTCTCATGATACCCCCATGCATAGGAAGTGGGTTAGACTCAAATGTGTTGGTTATTTGCTTCTTGATGCTCTCTTTCATTCCAGATATATATCTCCTTTGTGAGCATCTTTGAAAACTTTCAAGCCTAACTTAAAGGCATTAAAGAAAAGTACTTGTTGGGAGATAACCCAAGAGTTTGGTTGAGTCTTGGAAGTTATTACTTCAGTAATAACCGCTCCTTATTATTTTTGTTTTGGTTTTTGTGTCAAGTTCAACTACTTTTGAGAAGTAGAGGAGTTGTAAAAAGTGGCTGTCCTGGGACAGATTTTTGTGCTGCATTGTAAAAATTCATGAGGGATCTCAGTACATCGGATGGAGCTGTATTGTTTTGAGCTTGTTCTCCAAGTTGTTACCCAACTTTCATTAGTTCTGCACTTTTTGAATTGAGCAGCAGAAGGTTTTCGAAAAAATCAATCTTTACCTACTGGTCTGTTTTGACAGATTTCTGTTATCATTTGCAATTGCCTCTTATAGAAGCCTTTGTTTTGATGGATTTCAGTTGAAGTGTGCACCTAAAGGTTAATTGTTTTAGCTTACACTAATGTTGCCATTGAAGTTTGTGTATTGCCTTGTGAGGAAAGGAAATTCTAGGAGAAGGAGAAAAGGAGTCTGCAGAGTTCGTCTTTGAATAGGTAAAAGTGGTGAAAACAGAAGGTTCGTCAAACCCCAATCTTTTTATATTTTTGATGTTTTTAATACATAAGGGAAGTTACGAGATGGAACAGAGGAGGAACCGGAGGCCGGGGTGGCCAAACCCACCCCATGTGCGGGCCCTAGCTGGCCGCGCCTGGAGGGGGTGTGCCTCCCCCGAACTCCGACTCCGCCTCATTTTTGTATAAAAACCTTCCTTATGCTTTGAAACTTCATAATATATAACCCCCGGATCCCTCGAGGTTCGTGCATCGTGTTCTCGTCGTGTTTTCCTTTTGATCTGTTTATGTCAGGAAATCGTCTCAAGTTTAGAGCACCATGGTCTCCGCCAACGACAAAGGCAAGAAGCCCGAGGAAGAGGATCCTAAAAAAAGTAGGAGATTTTGGTACGTGATGGAGAAGACATGGAGGAGGGCAAGCAACCGGACACCTGCGCTACCGTCACAAGCATTGGAGTGGTGGCAATGCCTACCAAGCTTAGGAGGATAACACGGATATCTACAGGAGGGAAACCTCCACGTCATACCCTCTCTCCACGATCACCTCCTCCAAGTACCAAGAAACCCTTCCACACTCTTATTCATGAGCGTCAATATCAACATGTTCCCAAAGGGAACTTGCCCTCGATGTGGGATATGCCTCGTTCTAACCATGCAGGGGAGGAACACACTAAGAAGGAAGAGTGGGGAAAGAATAAAAAGGACTAGAATTCTATAACATCCCAAAACTTTAATCCAAGTTGATCAAGATCCAAATCATCAAAATTAGGGTTAACAAAAACTTTTCCATCTCAAAATATGAAAGCATTCATGTGTATGTGCATTTAAATTAGGAGTTCATTTGAATTGCCATGGTTCTGTGATTCATTGCTTGTAAAATGATTCTTAGGTGAAATAAACATCATCTAAATCATTCCCAAACTTTTCCCAAAGAAAAACAACTCAAAACAAATAAATGAAGTGAATGGTCATTTTTGCCAAATTAACTATCATTCCTACTTTAGCTATTCATAGTACTCAAAACTTAACAGAAATAGTTGTGGATCTTTGCACCCCTTGCTAGTACACATAATGAGGTACCAAGGCCCACTTTGTGATCTGCCAAAAACATTCAAATGCTAAGTTTAAATGACAGTTTAAAATTGAATCTATCTCATATGGGAAGATCCCACTATTTCAAAAACCAATCAAACAAGCTCAATTTTCAAAACCCAAGCAACCATAGAGTCTCAAGCTTATGCCTAGCACACCCACCAAAAATCCTTTCAAAATTCAAAAGGAATTTTCTTGCGGCCATTTCATCAAACACTTGTGAAAGGGCATGTATGCCCCCATGTGTGGTTTTGGTAATTAATGACAATCTCTATGGACTAATGTGTAAATTGAGTTTCACTTGTAGGTTTGTCCATTGGCATCGCTTGGGCCATGTGTTGGTCTCAAGGTTGGAAGATTAAGAAATGTCCAAGGGCTTTGTGCCCATTGGAATCATGAAGAAAGAAGGAGCTTGAAGGTCGATCAAGGCATGTGCAAAGAGTTACATCAAGATGGATCAACCTCAAGTAAGGATGAAGAAGGACGAGCTCAAGATGCGCCATCTCTAGAAGATCTCATGCTTGAAGCTTGCCATCCTCGTGCTCATGGAATGATGAAGACAAGTTCAAAGAAGAGGTTTCCCCATGGAATATGGGGGAGCATTTTGAAAGTCTTCATCAAGCAAGAGCGAGCAAGAGCAAACAAGAAAGGTGTTCCCACTATAGAAGAACAAGACGGTCTACATCAAGTTCAAGTGGGACGCTCAAGGCAAAGGTATGTTGATAGGGCTTCTCTTTTGCCGGTCTCGTGTTGTTAGTTGGGAGACCGGGTTTAGGATAGATAGCCGTACTATCAAGAGGGGCTCTCAAGCGGGTGTCTCGTTTGCATCGTTCGGAGAGAGCTCAAACCTTTGCATTCATAGCATCATCTTTCTTGGTTGTTATTTGGTTCTTGTCCATGAGAGGATCTAGAGCTTGTGGTCATCATCATAACAAGCTCTAGTTCATCATCTAAGGATTTCACTTGCATATCTTATTGCGGTTTTTGATCTTGCGAGTTTTCCGGCTCCACACCTTGGGGGATACTTCACATATATATTTATGATATTTTCTCCCAAGGTGATACCCAATATTTCGTCGTTATCTTTCCAACAAAATTGGTTTCATCCCATTTGGAGTTCGGATGCAAAAGTTATTGCATTTCTGGTTTTCTGGTTTCTGGAATTTGTCTGACCGGAAGTTCCGGCTTCCCACCGGAAGTTCCGCTAGGGCATCTTTGCCGCCGAAAGTTCCGGTGGAAGTTCCGGGTCTTCTTCCGCTCACGCTCAGTAACCTTCTGTTTTGAAGCGCTCTATTTGCCGGAACTTTGTCGGAACTTGCTCGGAAGTTCACCGGAACTTCCGGTCTGTTTTGACCGGAACTTCCGGTTGCGCTTTTGGAGCGGGCGTCAACGGTCTGATGACCGTTGGAGCCAGGCTGGGAGGAACTTCCGCCCTAGAGCCGGAAGTTCCGGCCATGTTTCGTTTTTTCAGTTTCTCGCTCCGTAGTTTTCGTCCGTTGGCTGGGTGCCACCGGAACTTCCGGCCTCCCACCGGAAGTTCCGACCAGGTGTCGCGAATGCCCATAACGGGCAGATCTGGGAGCCCTTTAAAAGGGGCTCCTTTTCCCCTTCGTGGGCACCAGCTTTTCTTCTTGGTTCTTGGCTTTCTCTCTCTCCTCCATTGTCAACCTTGAAGAAGCTTTCCCTCTCCCTTTCCCTTCTTATGATTCTTGCATCTTTTTGAGGGATTTGAGAGAGGAGATCTAGATCTACAATCCCCCCAAGTCAAATCCCTTCTTTGTGAAGGAATTATTGGGATCTAGATCTTGGAGAGTTTTGTGTTCTCCTCTTGTGTTCTTCCTCCCTTATTCCCCCAATAGCTTTTGTAGCTTTATTGGAATTTGGGAGAGAAGGACTTGCCCTTGCATTTGGTGCATAGGTTTGAGTTCTACTCTTGTGTTCTTCCTCCCTTATTCCCCCAATAGCTTTTGTAACTTTGTTGGAATTTGGGGGAGAAGGACTTGCCCTTGCATTTGGTGCATAGGTTTGAGTTCTCCTCGGAGATTCGGCGAGTTCAAGCTTGTGAGCTTGTTTCTCTTGGGTTCCTTGGAACCCTAGACGGGTGTGTGGTTGGATTGTTGACCTTTTGTGGTCTTGTAGCCTTTTGTGGCATTGTTGGCCTTTTGTGGCATTGTTGGCCTTTTGTGGCTTTGTTGTTGGGAGCCTCCAATTAAGTTGTGGAGTTAGCCCCAATCTTGTACGGGTTCGGTGACCGCCCTCAAGCGTCCCATAGTGGAGCAAGTGCCCGCCTTTTGTGGTGCGCACTTGGGAGAATAGGGTGAGCCTTTTGTGGCGTCGGTGAGTTGCGTGCTTCCGCATCCGGGGTGAGGCCTTGTGTGGCGTTGGGTGAGCATCGAGCCACCACACCTCGAGGTGAGCCATTTGTGGCGTTCGGAGAGCATTGCGCCATCGCACCTCTCCAACGGAGACGTAGCTTCTTTGGAAGTGAACTTCGGGAAACAAATCTTCGTCTCCGCGTCCATCGGTTATCTCTCAACCGAACCCTTTACTTATGCACTTTACATTGTGATAGCCATCGTGCTTGAAGTATTTATACCTTGCTATCACCTTGTTGCTTGTATTGCTTAGCATAGGTTGTTTGGTGCCCTAGGTGAACTTAGTGGCTAGGTTTTGTGCTCAATAAATTAAACGTTAGTTTTATTCCGCATTTACTTGAGCCTAAACCGTAATATTTTTAAAAGCCTATTCACCCCCCCTCTAGGCGACTTCCTTTGTACTTTCAACTTGGCAGGCAGAATTCAAACAAAACCAAATTCACTATTTTGAATAGTGTTCTGGCCAAACTTGTCTCCCATTTGACCCCCATTTGCTCACATTTTTCCCTCGGGATCAAACCAGGGCATAACTACCCCATCCCCTACCTCCTAGCAGCATGGCCATGCCAAGCCGAGCCTCACCTCGCCGGCCAACTTGGTCGCCGCCTCAGCAGACCGCCTCCCCCTCTTTCGCCATGTCTAAGAGATAGCCAACACCTCACCGCCGCCCACCATCCCCTCCCCGAGCCAGGCCCAGCCGTGGACCATCGAGAAATCCCCGCGCCCAGTGCCACCACGCCATGCCGAGCATGCGCCAGAGCGTCGCACCCGGCACGCGTGCACAAGCCGCCACTCGATCGCAGCTCGTGCCCACTGCGTCGCCACGACCCAGGGAGCATGCCAGACACCCCCATTCGCCGTCAAACGCCTCACAGCCACCGCTCGCTGCCGTCTCTGTGTAGGGGTTCGTACCATGGAAAACAAAAAAATTCTACCGCATGCACACAAACAAGCCAAGATCTATCTACTAGATTTTAGCAACGAGTCGATAGAAGCACTCACCCTCGAAGATTCTAAAACGGTTAACGAGAGCAGATTCTCATGGGTGATGTACATGGATCCAATCTCGGATTTCATGGCTTCTTGCCATTTATTGGAATCTGGGCTCATCATCGCTTCCTCATATGTCGCAGGGTCATCGGTGTTATCCACCAACATGACACTCATAACGCGATCATACTAATCAGGAGTGGTACGAGTTCTCGTTGACCTGCGAGGTTCCGTAGTAACTTTTACCGAAGTTTCATGATCAACATCATTAGCTTCCTCTCTTATTGGTGCAGGCGCCACAGGAACTACTTCCGGTGCTGCGCTACTCGCAAGTTCGAGAGAAGGTTCAACAACCTCGTCGAGTTCTACTTTCCTTCCAGTCACTTCTTTCGAGAGAAACTCCTTCTCTAGAAAGTATCCATTCTTGGCAACGAAGATTTTGCCCTCGGATCTTTGATAGAAGGTATACCCAATAGTTTCCTTCGGGTATCCTATGAAGACGCATTTTTCCACTTTGGGTTCAATATTGTCTAGCTGTAACTTCTTTACATAAGCTTCGCAACCCCAAACTTTAAGGAATGACAATTTAGGTTTCTTCCCAAACCACAATTCATACGGTGTCATTTCAACGGATTTAGATGGTGCCCTATTTAAAGTGAATGCGGCTATTTCTAATGCATAACCCCAAAACGATAGCAGTAAATCTGTAAGTGACATCATAGAACGAACCATATCTAAGAGAGTTCGATTACGACGTTCGGACACACCATTACGCTGTGGTGTTCCCGGCGGTGTCAATTGTGAAAGTATTCCGCATTTCTTCAAATGCTCGCCAAACTCGTAACTTAGATATTCACCTCCGCGATCAGATCGTAGAAATTTAATCTTCTTGTTACGTTGATTCTCCACCTCACTTTGAAATTCCTTAAACTTCTCGAAAGTTTCGGACTTATGTTTCATGAAATAGATATACCCATATCTACTCAAGTCATCCGTGAAGGTAAGAACATAACGATAACCACCGCGCGATGCTACACTCATTGGGCCACACACATCGGTATGTATGATTTCCAATAAGTCCGTAGCTCGCTCCATCATACCAGAAAATGGAGTCTTAGTCATTTTACCCATCAGACATGCTTCACATCTTTCAAGTGATTCAAGAAGTCCATCGGAATGGATTTTCTTCATATGCTTCACTCCAATATGACCAAGACGATAGTGCCACATATAGGTAGAGTTATCGCTCAATTTCAAACGTTTAGCTTCAATGTTATTAATGTGTGTATTTCCACAATCGAGATTCAATATAAGAATAGACCATCTATCAAAGGTGCATGTGCATAAAACATATTACTCATATAAATCGAACAACCATTATTCTCGGACTTAAACAAGTAACCGTCTCGCAATAAACATTGTCGTGGGAATGGTCACGGCAGATGCTGCAATCGGCAGCGAGTAGTACAACGAGGGACAAGGGCGGCCAGCCATCTGCGGTGCGAGATGAGGGCAAAGACACAGGGTTTTACCCAGGTTCGGCCCCCCGGAGGGTAAAGACCTACTCCTGCTAGATTGTATTATGAAGATGGTCCAATGGGCGAGCTCGGCGGCCAGGCGGCGAGTCGTGTGGGTATATGATAGAACGTATCTCTACTCGCCCTACAGGGAGGTTTATATAGGCTCACCTCCCCTAGGGTTTACATATCTCAACCGATTCAGTTAAAGCTTCGGTACTCGTTTAACCTAATCCGACTGGGCCTATCTACTCGCCTGGGCCTTCAGCTTCCAGTCGCTTGGATCCACGCCGGGCCTTGATCCAGTCGCCGTCCTGCAGGCCCACTCGCCAGGTCTTGGGCCAGTCGGAAACGTCCTGCTGGGTATACCCCGGTAGGCGCATCCCCATCAGTAGTCCCCGAGGCCGTCGTCGATTTGGCGTAGGTGGCTGCTGGCAGTCGGAGCATACAGCTGCTGAATAGACATCCAGTCGAATTTGCGACGGGCTCTTGTATAAAGGAAAAACTAATCATTCTGCTCGCGGCTTTGGCGAGTCGAGTCGGCGAAACACTGTCATAGTGAACGGGTCAGCGAGCCGAGTGGCTGAAGTTGGACCGTTAAACATGGTCAAACTAGCCGTTGGGGCAATCCAACGGTAACTTTCGGCGTAATCACCGCGTGTTAACGGCTCCCTGATTTGGCGGGTAACATCCGCTATATAAGGGGAATGACAGGCGATCAGAGAACCACCTTCTCACCATTTTCCTCCGACTGCGCGTACTTTCGCCTCCCTTCGCATCGCGACCCAATCGACCAGAAATCCTCCGACCCCCCCCACACAAATCTTTCCGCCATGGCCCTCTCCACCGAGCCTTGGGGTAGATCTAAGTGCACGAGGTCGCAACTGGCTTCCTTTGAGGAGGCCGGGATCTTGCGAGCCGGCTGCTGGCGCATCCCCGCGGCCGGAGAAACGACCCCGAACCCGCGAGAAAGAGAATTCATCTGCTTCACCAGCCATCTCGAACGGGGGCTAGCGTTCCCCACGTCCCTGTTATTCCGGCGCTTCTGCGCCTACTATGGGATCCAGCCATCGGATCTGAGTCCCCACAGCATCGAGCAGCTCGCCATCTTCGTGGCGTTCTGCGAGTGCTACTTGGGCTGCCGGCCCTACTTCCCTTTATGGCAAGATCTGTTCCACGGACGGATCAGCCGCGAGGAGGCGGGCGGCCCAATGCTTGCCGCGGGCGTCCTAACCTTCCAGCTGAAGTCGAAGGCTTCATTTTTCGACTTGATGCTACCCGCCAAGGCGGCAAGCGACTGGAAGAAGTCGTGGTTCTATGTTGCCGAGGCGACCCCGGAGGGCGAGACGGCGATCCCGCGGTACTCCGCCAACCGGTCCGAGCCGCGCCGTCTCCAAGTCGGCAAGCTCCCCAATGACCAGAGGATGGTCGTCGACGAAATTCTCCAGACCATCCGCGGTCTGAAGAAGAAGGGCCTCCAGACGATCAACCTGTACAACTGCTAGCTCAGGTGGCGGCTCATCCGTCTGGCTCGACGCGACCATTATATGTACCAGTACACGGGCCGGGAAGACTCGACGAAGGCCTGCCTCGCCGAGTGGAAGCTGGAGGACTACATCCCATCATTGAAGAAGATCACCCAGGTGGTGTACCTGGATGCACAAGCTGGGGTCTCCCCTTACACCGCAAAGCGTCCAGCCCCAACGGTAATCATCTTGCTTTATTCGCAGTCGCAGTTTTTTGCAGTCGCGGTAATTCTGATTTCATCTTGCATTCTTTGCAGATGTTCCAAGTGGTGGAAGGATGGCTCCCGCCTTCGGACGACGAGAATTCGAGCTCGTCCGTCCAGGATATGGGCGAGTCGCCGCTCGCCAAAGGCGATTCCGGGAGCGACGAGATCAATGACGACGATGAGTCCGAGGAGGAGGTCGCCCCACTGGTTCGCAAGACCCGCGGGCAGCGACAATGTGAGCTTGAGGCGAGTAAAAGCCTCGAGCGTCACGATGACGACGACGAACTCCCGGAGACCACCTCGCGCCGCCAGGCCACTCCGTCGAAGAAGAAGAAGAAAGAGAAGGAGGCAAAGGCCCCTCCGAAGAGGAAGACGAAGCCGTCGAGGCCGGCCTCGCCGCCGCACTCGGCGAGCAGTTCTGACGCCCCCAGCCCGGCCAAGGACGAGGCACCGCCGACGACAGCCGTGCTGGACACGGCGACCATGGAGGTGCCGCTGGCTTCAATGCCTCCGCCATTCACCCCAGTCTCTGGGCTGGGGGATGCTCCGGCTGCAGCGGCTTCGCCTTGCAAGGAGGCTCCTGCCGAAGATATCCCAGAGGCTCCGGCTGCGGCCTCAATGATGAAGAAGCCGTCCGTGTCTTGGGCACGCGACGTCCTGGAGATGGGGCTCAGTCGCCAACTGGGCCCTGAACTGGAGAAATCGGCCGGCCTTCGCACGGGGCTACGCTTTACTCCAGTTGCCAAGTGAGTACCCTCACCCTCCTTTGTCTTCCATAACCGCTTGAATTATCTTTGCTTACACGATTGATGTACAGAACCGGAGTGAAGAGGATGGGCCAGCCGACCGTGGCTAAGGTGCCACCCGTCACCGGCGAGGAGGATCCTTTCCGTAAGAGGAAGGTGGATGAGGTCGTCGCCCCTACAGATGGCAGCAAGAAGGCCAAGGGCGATGACGTCGTCACGATCTCTGACGACACGGCGGTCGCGCCGATTGAGCCCGCAACAGAGGCAGCCGCGTCGACGAAGGAGGGCGCTCCCTCGCCTAGAATGGCCGAGCCGACCTCCTTCGGGGCGGGTGCCTCCATCGCGACATTCCCACGCTTCATGGCCAAAGCGGCCACGGCGAGTGGAACTTCGCCATCGAGCCGTGCACATGGGGTCGCTGATGCGGAAATCGACCAGCGTCGTGGGTACACGCCAGCTCTCCTCGCGTCCGTGGATGCGATACAACTCCATGGCATGCTTGGCGCAGCTATCCAGGTATGTCCAGTCCCCGAGGATCAGGTCGGTGTTTTGCAACGGTCTGATCCTTTAAGCGCCTTGTTATTATTTTTCGCGTCCAGTCCCCGAGTGCGCACTCGCTGAATTTCAGCGGGTGGGCACTTAGAATTTCTTGAGTTCCAGTCCCCGAGTGCGCACTTGCTGAATTTCAGCGGGTGGGCACTTAGGATTTCGCTTCAGCTAATTGTTTGGATGATGTGCAGGGTCTGCAACGTGAATCAGCTGACCGATTGGCAGCGAAGCACCGCGTGGAGGAGGAACTGGCCACCGTCCAGGAAGCGAATAAGGGGCTTCAGGCGGTCGCCTCGAAGGCGGAGGAAGCTCGCCAGGGACTTGTCCCCGCGGGTGAATTGGCAGCGGCGCACTCGGCTCTGAGCTCGGCTGAAAAGCGGATCGCCGATCTCGAGCGCGAGCTGCGAGAGGCGAAGGAGGAAGCGAGCTCGGCTGATAGGCAAGCCAAGGCCGCCATTACGGCCGCCGAAGAGGATCGTAAAGTGTCGGACGCCCTTGTTGCTGGGCTTCAGGACGATCATAGTGCGCTTCAACGCTTCATCACGGATCTCGCCCGCCCGCTGATTGGTAAATGCGCTTGCCTATGCCAGTAGCTTGTGCTATTTGTGATGTCCAATGTACTTAATGTTGTTCTCTACTCGCAGGTCGCATCATTGATAGCGCGGAAGAGGCGAGCTCGCTCGACGCGCGGCAGTGTGTGGGCATGCTCGTTGACTCAGCGACATTGTTGGCGACGTGTATCCGAGCATACCTCCAGGAGATATCACCCACAGAGGTGATTCCCAGCGACCTCGTCGAGGTGTGGAAGTACTTGGAGAAGGCGCCCTCGGTAGTTGAATTCATGACGCGGTCGGCGTTTCGACGCGGAGCATCGACGGCGCTGAGCCTTGGACTTGCTCACTTCCCAGAAGACTTCGACCTCGATGACGTGACGAGCGGCTACCCTTCGTCGAATGGCGCGGTGGAGCTTTCTGAGGTGCTAAAGTTGACGGACCGCGCCGCAGTCTACTAGGAGCGTGTCTGGGCAATGGGCGACCTCCTTCCGTACCAGGAGACGGTCATCGCGCCTAACGACCCCGAGCCTCCGCACCGGGATTTCAAGGTCGAGCAGCCTTTCCGCGCGGCGATGGCGGGTGAACTGACGACGTACCCGTCAAACCCATACACGCCGTTCATTCGCAGTCGTCGGGGTGCTGGCGAGTCGTCATCGAAGCTTGCAGAATAGGGTAGTTTGCCCTGAGGCGTTAGTAGCAGGTCTGCCGTATGGGCATATTTTGTAATATGAGACAATGCGACATGCTTTTGAATGAGACATCGTGTCTGTGTTGGAATTTGTCATGTGTTTTGTGATTGTGGTTTGAACGAGTCCCCGAGCGCGTCCGCCCTTTTGTGGGGTTTACCTCGTGTATGATATGTTTGTTGTTTTTGAATGTTTTGTTATTGTGGTCTACTCGCCCGGACTCGAAGAGCCAGTCGCAGGGCGACTCCCTTGAACGCTCTATACTTCACCGTTTTCCCTTGCGCGAACGGGGTCGGGTGGCCGAGTCCCCGAGCGTGGTACTTGGTTGTTCTAGGTGCGACTCGAGGGTGGTTGAGGACTTGGCGCGTTGATTTGGGCGCATCACTCCTGCCTGGCCTGTTGGGCCAGTCGCGTGGCGAGTCCTGGGCATGCTCTCTTACTTGGCGTTTTCCCGAGCCGCTCGCGATGAACTGGTCGTCAGTCCCCGAGCGTGGTACTTAGCCATTCGAGTCGCTATGTCGAGGATGCGGAGGACCGTGGTCGCTGTAAGAAGCGAAGGCAGGTGTCTTGGCTCATAAAGCCAGTCGGGCTAGGCGACTCCAATGGGGCTCCGGGTAGGCGTTTTTCATGGACGACGCAAGACCTGAGGTTACTCAGTGCTCTTGCATCGCACTACTTAGCCGTGCCGATCGCTGTACCAAAGGTTGACTTCTGCGGTTTAGCTGGATGCTGTTATTACGAGTGCGAGTGGCACAAGACATGGAGAGTAGGCGCAATTTGCGGTAACCAATTCTTTTTATTTCACAGCGACTGGAGAGTACATATGTGGGGTTCTAGGGGTAGAACTTCCGTAGGAGGTTTACATTCCATGGTCGCTTGACGTCGAGTTCGCCGTCCCCGCGGACGTCGATGAGGTAGTAGGCGTCGTTGCCAAGTACTCGCCCGATGGCGAATGGTCCCTCCCACGGAGGGGAGAGCTTGTGCATGCCCTTCTTGTCCTGGATGAGGCGCAACACCAGGTCGCCTTCCTGGAAGGTGCGAGCCCTCACCCGCCGGCTGTGGTAGCGGCGGAGTCCCTGCTGGTAGATGGCGGTGCGAGACCGAGCGAGGTCACGTGCCTCGTCGAGCTGGTCGACTCCGTCTTGGCGCGCGAGTTCGTTTGTAGCCTCTGTGTAGTGGACGACCCGTGGCGAGTCGTGCTCGAGATCGGTGGGCATGACTGCCTCGGCGCCGTACACCATGAAGAAGGGGGTGAATCCTGTCGACCTGTTAACCGAGGTGCAGATGCCTCAGATGACGGAGGGTAGCTCCTCGATCCAGCACCCGGCGGTGCGCTCGAGGGGTACTTGGAGTCGCGGCTTCAGGCCGTGGAGGATGCTTTGGTTGGCTCGTTCTGCTTGGCCGTTGGACTCCAGGTGGGCGACCGATGCGAGGTCGAGCCGGATGTGGTGCTCTTCGCAGAATTCGGCCATGGCTCCTTTGGCGAAGTTGGTGCCGTTGTCCGTGATGATGCTGTTTGGGAACCCGTAGCGATATATGAGCTCGCGTAGGAATTTAGTGGCGGTCTTCCCGTCGCATTTCCGGACTGGCTTGGCCTCCACCCACTTTGTGAATTTGTCGACCGCGACCAGCAGGTGGGTGTAGCCGGAGGGGACCTTCTTGAAGGGGCCTACCATATCCATGCCCCACACAACAAATGGCCAGGTGATGGGATTGTTTTGAGCGCTGAGCTTGGCACGTGCGTCTGGTTGGCGTACTTCTGGCAACCGGCGCACCGCTGGACAATGTCGACAGCATCGGCGTGTGCGGTGGGCCAGTAGAAGCCATGTCGCAGAGCCTTGGCGCCTAGAGAGCAGGCGTCGGCGTGGTGGCCGCAGTCACCGGAGTGGATATCGTGGAGGATCTTGCGTCCTTCGGCGGGTTGGACGCAGCGTTGGAACACGCCGGTGACACTGCGCTTGTGGAGCTCGCCTTCGATGATGGTGTAGGACTTGCATCGACGAGCGATCATCTGAGCGTCCGTCTCGTCTGCCGGCAAGGTGCCGGCTTCCAGGTAGGTGATGTAGGGCTTGGTCCAGTCGTCTGGCTCGTTGACGAGTGCGACCAGGGCTGCCTCTGGTTGGAGCGGGACTCCGATGTCGATCTCCCTCGGGGGGGAGACTGATGGCTTGGTGATCGTGTCGAGGAAGACGCCGGCGGGTGGTGCGAGTCGAGCCGACCCGATGCGAGAGAGTGCGTCGGCCTCCTCATTCTTCCGCCTGTCGATCCACTCGACGGAGTAGCCTGTGAAGTGTCCGCCCAACTTATCCACTGCTTGGCGGTACGCCGCCATGGTGGGGGAGACGGCGCCGCAGGTGCCAGCGACTTGCCCCGCGACGAGGTCGGAATCTCCGTAGCAGCGTAGGCAGTTGACATTCATCTCCTTGGCAGCTCGCATGCCGTGGAGTAGGGCCTCGTACTCGGCCATGTTGTTGGTGCAGGGTGTGAAGTCGAGGCAGAGGATGTAGCGGAGCTTGTCGCCCTTTGGTGAAGTTAGCACGATCCTTGCGCCTGCGCCGTCCGCGTTCTTGGAGCCGTCGAAGTGCAGGCTCCAGTAATGGAGGTATGGCAGCTTCTCTGGCTGCTGGGCCTCTTCCCAGTCGGCGATGAAGTCCGCTAGGGCCTGTGACTTGATCGCTTTTCGCGGCTCGTATTTGATGTTGTGGACGCCGATCTCGACGGCCCACTTGGCGACCCACCCGGTCGCCTCACGGTTGCGGATGATGTCTTGCAATGGTGCCAAGGAGACGACCGTGATCGGGTGCTCCTGGAAGTAGTGCGGCAGGCGCCGCTGAGCTCTGAAGACCGCGTATACCAGCTTTTGGTACTAGGGGTACCGTTGGCGCGACTCGGTGAGGACCTCGCTGATGTAGTACACCGGTCGCTGTACTGGGCGCTCCTTTCCTTCCTCTGTTTGCTCAACGACCATGAGGCGCTGACGACGCGTTCGGAAGCCGCGACGTAAACCAGCATGGGTTCTTTGTCGGCGGGGGCGGCGAGTAGCGGTGCAGCGAGTAGCACCTTCTTGAGGTCGCGAAGCGCGTCATCCGCCTCCTTGTCCCACTGGAAGGTGGGGTTCTTGCGCATCAGGCAGTATAGGGCATCGCCTTTTCGCCCAGGCGGGGGATGAAGCGACTGAGAGCCGCTACTCGTCCGGCCAGTTTCTAGACGTCGCGCGGGCACTCGGGTTTGCCGAGCCGGGCGATCGTGTCGATCTTCGTGGGGTTCGCCTCGATCCCTCGCTTGGAGACGACGTACCCCAGTAGTTGTCCTGCTGGTACACCGAAGGTGCATTTTCCTGGGTTGAGCTTTATCTTGTATTTTCACAAGTTGGCGAATGTTTCCGCCAGGTCGGCGAGTAGGTCACCCTGGCGAGCGGACTTTACGACCACGTCGTCGATGTTGACGTGGATGTTGCGGCCAATTTGGCTCGCGAGGCATTCTTGCATGCACCGCTGGTAGGTCGCCCCGGCGTTCTTGAGGCCGAAGGTCATGGCGGTGTAGCAGAAGGCTCCGAATGGCGTGATGAACGCCGTCTTCTCCTCGTCCTCGACAGCCATTTTGATCTGGTTGTACCCGGAGTAGGCGTCGAGGAAACATAGCGACTCTGAGCCCGCGGTGGAATCGATTATCTGGTCGATCCGCGGGAGGACGCACTGCTCCTTTGGGCAGGCGCTGTTCAAGTTTGTGTAGTCGATACACATCCTCCAAGTCCCGTTCTTCTTCTCGACCAGGACTGGGTTTGCCAGCCACTTGGAGTATTTGATTGGCCGGATGAAGCCTGCAGCGAGTAGACGTTGCACCTCCTCGGCGATTGCTCGGCGACGCTCTTCATTGAAGGGTCGCAGCGACTGTTTGACAGGTCGCGCTTTGGGGTCGGTGTTTAGCTTGTGCTCAGCGAGCTCCCTAGGGACGCCAGGCATGTCAGAGGGCTTCCATGCGAAGATGTCCCTGTTCTCACGGAGGAACTCGATGAGCGCGCCTTCCTATGCCGGGCTCATGCCCGTCCCGATCGTCACTGTCTGGCTGGAGTCACCTGGGACCAGCTCGACGGTGCGGGTGTGCGTCGTCGCCTTGAAGGTTGAGGTGTTTGCGCCCTCCGAGTTGGGCTTCTTGAGTATGGTGGGGTCGTCGTTGTTGACCCCGCTCGCGTACTTGGCGAGCTCATCGGCGTGGTTGGTCTCCGCCGCGATGACGGCGTCAGCGAGTTCGGCTCCTTTGGCCTCGCACTCGGCGGCCATGTCGGGGTCGCCGTTGATGGTGATGACGCCGCACGGTCCGGGGAGCTTCATCGCGTTGTACGCGTAGTGGGGCGCTGCCATGAACTTGGCGAACGCCTGGCGCCCCAGGACGCAGTGGTAGGGGCTGTCGAAGGGCACCAGCTCGAAGACGATCCGCTCGGTGCAGAAGTTTGCTGGTGTGCCAAAGGTGACTGGCAGCGTGACTTTGCCGATCGGGTACGCCTTCCGACCAGGGATGATGCCATGGAACGTGGTGTGGGTCGTCTCGATCATCGACTGCGGGAGCCGCAGCCGCCTGAAGGTGTCTAGGTACTGGATGTTGATGGAGCTGCCGCCGTCCATCAATGTCTTGGGGAGCCAGTAGTCACCGACCTTAGGCTTGACCACCAGGGCGACTCGGCCTGGATACTCGATGCGTGGCGAGTGGTCTTGGCGGCTCTAGGTGATGGGCTGCTCCGACCAGTTGAGGAACTGGGGAACGTCCACCTGAGCCACCGCGTTGACGGTGATGGCGCGGGCGATGACCTTCTTCTCGCGCTTCGGGTTGAAGCCTGTGAAGGTATGGAGCGAGCCGACCACTTTGCCGAATTTTCCGCCGTTTGGTGGGTCGTTATCGGGGTCCTCCCGTGCTCGCCGTGCCTTCTCGATCTCCCTGAGGGTGTGGCAGTCGGCGGTGGTGTGCGTTGCGGGCTTCCCTTCCCTGCTATGAAACGCACACAGTTGGTTAAGGAGGGCCGCGGGGTCGAACCTTGGCTTGGCCTTGTAGTTGCCGCCGTCGCGGCGCTGTCCTCCGTCGCGGCGGAAGCTCTTGGGCTCGCGTTGTGCGTGCCCGGCGTTGGCGACGAAGTCGACTCGCCCATCACTGCGGCGCTTGCCGGTGAGGCGAGTGTTGCTGTAGCGTAGGTCGGATCGTCGTCCGCTGTCGTTGCCGCTCGTGCGGCGTTGACCTCCTGACTCGTCGTCAGTTTCCTGGTTTGGATCTTCCTCCGCGTACCGTTTGGCGATCTCGAGGAGGTCCGGTATGTTGTCGAGTGTGCGGGAGTGTCGCTTGAGCTTGGCGACCAGAGGCTCGTAGCGGCACGAGGTCTTGAAGCAATGGATCGCGGTGTCCGGGTGGATGCCGACCACGTTGTACCAGAGTTCTTGCCACCGTTGGACCCAGTTGCGGGTCGACTCGCGGGGTCCCTGGACGCATCGCTCCAGGTCCTCGATGGTGGTGGCGCGGGTGTAGGAGCACTCGAAGTGCCTGACGAAGGCGTCGCGCATCTCCTCCCAGGAGTCGATACTGTCCTGAGGGAGGGTGTTGATCCACTGCCTGCACGTCCCCTCCATCATCAGGGGGAGGTAACGGGCGGCTAGCAGGTCGGTGTGGCCTGCGATCCCCATTGCCATGAGGTATGTGTCGAGCCAGACGGCGGGGTCGTACGAGGGGTCGTACTTTTCTATCTCCTTCGGCGCCTTGAAGTTTGGCGGGTACTTCTCGCCTCGGATCATTGGTCCGAAGCACTTGGGGCCGAGTCGACTTAGCGACCCCATGGGCTCGCCGTCGCGGCGATTGGTTAGGGTGTGTCACAGGTCGTCGGGCTGGCGTGCGCGCCAGCTTTGGTTGTTGATGATGTGGGTGCGAGCGTCGATGGGTTACCCGTTGGCGGCGACGAAGTTGGTCGCTGGCCTGGGGTCGTTGGTGGAGAGTGCCGCGTTCGCGGGTCGGTGTTGGAGCTGCAGTGGCTCCGGTGGCGGGCAGTTGAGGGTGTTTGCCGCCACTGGGCGGCCGCTTGAGGCCGCCCTGCTTCCCGACGAACGCGAGTATACTCGACCCTGCGAGTCGGCGCCCGCGTTTTGCTGCTCGACGGCCTTTGCGAGCAGGGCCCTGACGTACTAGATCTGTAGGGCGCCGTCGCCCGTGGCCGTGATGTTGTCGGCTGCTGCTCGGCCTGCCACGAGGTTGTCCATCGGGGAGGAGAACAGTGGGAGGCCGTTTGCGTCTCTCTCCCGTGAGGAGACTACTATCCGCGGCTGGTCCCTGGGAGGTGTGCGGTTGGGTGGAGGTGGGGCGCCCATCGCCGTTGATCCTGGCGGGGGCCGGACGCTTCCTCCTGGTGGCGCGTTCTCGCAGATCGCGCGCTCGGCCACGCGGGCCAGGTCGTTTTCTTCGTCGAAGTTCAGGGCGCGCCCCTGGACGGTGGGGTTCAGGCGCGGCCTGATCCGTTGCTGGTGGTAGCGCGATACTTCCTGCGCCGTCACCTGCTCGAGGCGAAATTTTTCGCGCTCGGCCTGTTCCTTGCGCACCGCCTCCGCCAGTTTCAGGCGGAGTTGCTCGACCTCCGTTGCCGTGGCGTTAGGAGAGATTGGGGTGGAGAATGGGTCCTCCGGCGGTTCAGTGCCGGTCGCCATGTAGGTCGCGGCGTGGCGACCGGTTCCGTCGCGGAGGTCGGCGGAGTTCTCCGACCCGGAGTCGAATTCGAAGATCCCGAGGATGGAGGGGTCCTCAAAGTCTCCCACGTTGGAGACCTGGGTGATGGAGCCCGTGGGTGAAGCCGCGGTGATGGACCCGGCGAGTGACGCCGGGGTCGCCGAGTCGGCGTCGTCGTTGAGGGCCGCGTCTTCTGCGGCCGCTGAGTTTTCGGCCACGTCGCTGTGGGCCGAATTGTACTCGGAGGCGAGGCGATGGATCGTGCGGATCTGGCTCTTGGAGAGCCGATCGCGTGGTGGCGACTCGCGGATGCGAGCCGAATCCTCCGAGACGATGACGTCGGTGAGGCCGACAAAGAGGCTGATCGTGCCGACCTGCAGGATCACGCTGTGTGTGACGGGTCGCGCCACCGGGACATAGCTGCTCGACAAGATTTGGAGCATCTCGCCGATCGCTATCATGCGGCCGGTGGCGACCGTCTCGTTGATGGGCAGATTGGATCTCGCCGCAGAACATCGGCCAGACCGGCCAGGCCCCACGGTGGGCGCCACTGTCGTGGGAATGGTCACGGCAGATGCTGCAATCGGCAGCGAGTAGTAGAACGAGGGGCAAGGGCGGCCAGCCATCTGCGGTACGAGATGAGGGCAAAGACACAGGGTTTTACCCAAGTTCGGCCCCCCGAAGGGTAAAGACCTACTCCTGCTAGATTGTATTATGAAGATGGTACAATGGGCGAGCTCAGCGGCCAGGCGGCGAGTCGTGTCGGTATATGATAGAACGTATCTCTACTCGCCCTACAGGGAGGTTTATATAGGCTCACCTCCCCTAGGGTTTACATATCTCAACTGATTTAGTTAAAGCTTCGGTACTCGTTTAACCTAATCCGACTGGGCCTATCTACTCGCCTGGGCCTTCAGCTTCCAGTCGCTTGGATCCACGCCGGGCCTTGATCCAGTCGTCGTCCTGCAGGCCCACTCGCCAGGTCTTGGACCAGTCGGAAACGTCCTGCTGGGTATACCCCGGTAGGCGCATCCCCATCAAACATGATCCGGATATAATGTTCATCCTCAACGCAGGCACCAAATAACAATTATTTAAGTATAAAACTAATCCCGATGGTAGATGAAGAGGTAGCATGCCGACCGCGATCACATCAACCTTTGATCCATTTCCAACGCGCATCGTCACCTTATTCTTCGCTAGCTTCCGTTTATTCTGCAGTACCTGTTTCAAGTTACAAATATGATCAACCAAACCAGTATCAAATACCCAGGCACTACTACGAGTACTAGTGAGATACACGGCAATAACATGTATATCGGATATACCTTTCTTCTTGATGTTGCCGTTCTTCAAATCCGCCAAGTACTTTGGGCAATTCCGCTTCCAGTGACCTTCTCCCTTGCAGTAAAAGCACTCAGTATCAGGCTTAGGCTCAGCCTTGGTCTTCTTCACCGGCGCAGTAACTTTCTTACCGCCCTTCTTGAAGTTTCCCTTTTTCTTAGACTTGCCTTGCTTCTTGAATTTGGTGGTCTTATTGACCAAAAACACTTGGTGCTCTTTCTTGATCTCCACTTCTGCAGATTTCAACATGGAAAAGAGTTCTGGCAACGACTTGTCCATGTTTTGCATATTGTAGTTCATCACAAAGTTCTTGTAACTTGGTGGTAGTGATTGGAGGACACGGTGAATACCCAAAGCATTAGCAATCACTATTCCCAAGCTTTGAAGCTTGCTTGCGTGCCCAGACATCTTAAGCACGTGCTCACTGACAAAGCTTCCCTCTTCCATCTTGCAGTTAAAGAACTTTTCATAAGCCTCATAACTCTTAACTGCCGCGTGAGCCTCAAATATCATTTTGAGTTCACGGACAATATCATTTCATGGTTCTCAAACCTTTTTTGAAGCTCTGATTCCAAACCATACAAGATAGCACACCGAACTGTGGAGTACTGATTCTTCCGAGCGAGGAAAACATTCTTTACCTCATCAGTAGCATTAGCTGCAGGCGGGTCACCCAGCGGTGCATCCAGCACATAGGTCAAATTACCAGCATTGAGGACAATCCTCAAATTGCGGAACCAATCCACGAAGTTGCATCCATTGTTTTTCAACTTTTCTTTCTCTAGGAACGCATTAAAATTGATGGTAGGGGCCGCCATTGATCTACAACATATTTGCAATAGTTTAGACTAAGTTTATGACAAATTGAGTTCTGATTAATAGTTAAATTAATCTAGGTGAAATCCCACTCAAAACAATATCCCTCAAATTGTTTTAGTGATCACACGAACCAAATCCACCACATCAAAACCGATCATCACGAGAGTTGATGTAGCTTTAATGGCGAACAATCAACATGTTCATCATATCTACTATATGACCCATGCTTTACCTTTCGGCGATCGGTGTTCCGATACCATGTCTGTACATGCTAGGGTCGTCAAGATAAAACCTTAGCTTCCGCATGAGAAAATCTAGCTTGCTCACGTTGTATGCACTCGCAGAATCTAACACACCCAATCATCACGTGGTGCTTCAAAACTAGGAGCTTTAGCAACGGTGCTTACTAAGGATGAACACTTTAAAACTTGAAATTTTGTGCTTGAGGGATCATCTTATAATGCTACCATCTCAAACTAAGCAATACAAGATGCATAAAGATTAACATCACATGCAATTCATAATATGTGATATGATATGGCCTTTCTTCTTGTGCTTCCAATCTCCATCTTCGAGCACGAACATGATCTCCATCATCACCGGTATGGCATCAAGATCAATGGCGTTGTTTCGTGGTTGTCGTCCACCAGCTTCAACTATTACAACTACTTTGAATAGACACGTAGGTCTTAACGGAATTTAAAAGACAACCATATGGCTCCTGCCGGTTGCCAACTTACAATAAGGAACATTGCATACATCATATATAATCACAATCATGGTCATATCACATCACAGCACACCCCAGCAAAACAAAGTTAGATGCCTCTAATTTTCTTTGCATATTTTACGTGGTCTGGGGCTTTCAATAAGTGTCGTTCTAACTTACGAACAAGAACCACAACGTTGATGTTTGAACTATCAAGTGCCCGTTGTAAATTGAATCTATACTATAATGGGAGAGACAGACACCCGCAAAGACACTTATGCAATACAAGTTGCATGTTGAGCGTGGAGCAAGTCTCATGAACGATGTCATGTAAGGTTAGCCCGGGCCGCTTCATCCCATTATACCGCAAGATGCAAAGTACACAAAAAGCAATTGATAATAAAAGCACCACCGCCCACAATGACCATTATGTTCTACTCGTGCAACAGATCTACATATAGACACGGCTCTGATACCACTATAGGGGTTCGTAGCATGGAAAACAAAAAATTTCTACCGCATGCACACAAGAAGGCCAAGATCAATCTACTAGATTGTAGCAATGAGTTGATAGATGCACTCACCCTCGAAGATTCCAAAGCGGTTAATGAGAGCAGATTCTCGTGGGTGATGTAGTCGTACACTTGCCGATCTCAAGATCGCGTAGACGATCCTTACGGCGCTGCGTTCCGGTAGCGCTTCCGCAGTCGGTCACACGTTTGGTACTCGATGAAGACCTTCCTCTCCCTTGTTCCAGTAGGTAGCAGAGGTTGTAGTTCTCCTCTCGCGATTCCGGCAGCACAACGACATGGTGTCAGAAGTAGAGGGAAGATCCCGCAGGCTTCGCCTAAGCCGGTGCGATTTATGGTGGATTAGGGTTTCCCGGAGATCTAGGGTTTAGATGGCCGGAAGGAGGAGGAGGTGTCAGCGGCGGCTAGGGCGGCGGCGATGAACCGGCGGCGGGGCTGTGGCGGCGGCGATGAACCGGCGGCGGGGCTGTGGCGGCGGCTCGGGTGCGGGGAGAGGGCCTAGGGCTTGTGTGCTTTGGGGCAGCCCTCCCCCTCTATTTATGAGAGGGAGGGCAGCCTTGGGAGGGGTGGGTTTGAATCCAAACCCAAACCCAAGTTGGATTGAGAGAAGGACTTGTTTCTTCTCCCACTAGGAAACCATTGTTCCAGTTTGACTTTTTTAAACTCCCGTTTGACTTTCAATTTAGAGCTTTAGTTCTCTCTTACAAATGCACACACCATGTGACCTAGGATATGATACAATCATTCCACTTACCCATGACACATTCATGGACCATTCTCCTTCCGGATCGGTGAACCTTCTAGACCCTTCTAGAACCTCTCCGATGAAAACATCGGAAACTTTCCCGAATTCCGAAATAGGACTTTCCTTATATGAATCTTATTCTCCGGACCATTCCAGATCTCCTCGTGATATCCCGGATCCCATCCGAGACTCCAAACAACATTCGGTATCCCTACTAACATTCCATATCTACTAAACAACATCGAATCCTTAAGTGTGTCTCCCTACGGTTCGTGAATTATGCGGACATGACCAAGACACTTCTCCGATCAATAACCAATAGAGGAATCTGGAAATTCATATGGCTCCCACATATTTCTACGATTACTTTGCGATCGAATGAACCACTCACATACGATACCAATTTCCCTTTGTCTCATGATAGTTTACTTATCCGAGGTTTTGATCGTCGGTATCTCTGTATACCTAGTTCAACCTCGTTACCGATAAGTACTCTTTTCTCGTTCTCGTGATATGTGATCCCTTGTGAGCCAGTCACATGCTTGCAAGCTAATTGGATGACATTCCACCGAGAGGGCCCAGAGTATATCTATCCGTCATATGGATGGACAAATCCCACTCTTGATCCATGTGCCTCAACCCATACTTTCCGAACACTCAATGCCACCTTTATAGACACCCAGTTACGGTGTGGTGTTTGATGTTATCAAAGCATCCTTCCGGTGATGGTGATTAACATGACCTCATGGTCAAAGGAATTAGGTTACTATGTATCAGAAAGCTTATAGCAAACGAACTATTGAAATGACTTGATCTTAATGCTACGCTTATAATAGGAGTATGCCCATCATACCATTCTCCTAATGATATGATCTTGTTATTAATAGCATATCAATGTTCATGATCGAGAAACCACGATCATCTATTAATCAACAAGCTAGTATTATAAAGAGGCTTTACCAAGGACTCTAATTTAGTTTACAAATCACACAAGTATTAATGTTTCTGGTTAATACTATAGGATGAATGTAAACATTTATCATAAACACAAAGATATAATAATAACCACTTTTATTATTTCCGCTAGGGCATATCTCCAACACTCTGCCGCTCAGAGCGCCAGCTCCGCCCGGCCGCTTGCCACCGCCCCTAAGCCCGCATTAAAGTCCTAGAGCACTGCCAGGAGACCGCGCGTCGATCGCCACCCTCAGCCATGCCGCTAGCAGCCCGTAGCCATGTCGCCACCATTGCCTGCCCATCCCTCTCGGTCTCGCCGTCGAGCCTATAAAAGGAGGGCACCCCCAGCCGAAGCACAGGGAGCAGCAGCTCGCCGGAATTGTACCGGAGCAGGCCGCCTCGGGAGGAGCAGGGCGCCGCTGATTGCGACCACCCCCAGAGCTGCCTCGACCGTCCCTGAGCTCGCCGTCTACCACCAGTCCGTTTGCCTGCCTCGCCGTCGTTGCTGGAGCCCTGGTACGCCCCCTATGCACCCCCACCGAGCCGCTAGGGTTAGAGCTCGCTGATGGCAGGTCTGTCGTCGACGACGATCCACAGCCGTTGATCCCCACTCTAATCCAACGTCCCACACCGCCCCGTACCGCGTCGCGTGTTATGAGCCACTGACTAGTGGATCCCCTATCAGCTGAGCCCCGCGCTGCGGAGTGACACTGGGCCGGCCCGTTAGCGTCTCCCGCGCGACCCAATAGTTTAAATTTACATTTTTCATTTAATTTCAAACACAATTCTGTACATAGATTCAAAAATCAAACTAGCTCAACTCACTGAACCAAAATGCACGAAACTAATTTTGTTAGAAAGGTACTGAAATGCTTCATCCAAGCCCATTGGATTCAAACCCTTTGGAGTTATAGATTAACCATGGTAAAAATAACAAGGCAGAAGCTTTTCTACATTCAAACAATTTTCAAAATTAAACCATAAAAGATTTTGAGTTGATTCCAATTCTCAAAAATCACATTTGATCATACCTTTCAGAATATATAAACACATATGGGTTTACTTACAGAAATAATGTTCAAGTAATAAAAGAATGCCACATAGGCATTTTTAGTCACTTTATTCATTTAAAATAAAAAGGTTAAACCTTATTAAATTGTGACACCACTTTAAATCACATTCCCATGTACTGAAATATGTGGTGATGACATGTGTCAAAATGATCCCATGTTTGAGTTGGAGAATATTAAATCTTAAGTAGTTTTTCAATGAGTAGAAATTACTTTTCTCAAATTAAAATAACTAAGACAAATGATTTAATCTTGTAATGTTAAGTGATGATGCTAGATCATCTATAGTACACCTTTGTGTGATGATTGAAAATAGTTAAGTATTGTTTGGTGATTGTGTACCTCGTATTTATTTATAGACGCTAGTACCGACCAAGGATACGAGGAGGAAGGAGGATACTACGAGGAAGAAGCCGAGGAGAACTTCAACCACTGCTCTGCACAAGGCAAGCTAACACTTGCCACTATGAAAGTTAGATAACCTATGCAATGTATTAAGAATGCTTGGTTAGACACATTTGAGGATACCCAATCCTAGTTTTACTTACAAGTTTAATACTTTATTTCTTTATCAAAGCTTTCTCTTAGAGTTTACATAGTGAATTGTAGATACTAGAGAAATATTGGAAGGTAGCATAAGAGCATAAAATTTGGCCTAAGTTAGATAATCTTGATGTCATCCTAAGGCATGATATTGAACTTAGCAAATCTCCACTTGTTTACCACCCCTCATTAGTAGTTACCACCACTTGTAGATGCTAGTGCTAAGCATAAAACTTGATCAACCTTAGATGGGAATACTTGGTGAGAATGGTTATGAAAACCTTAGAATTATGAGTCATTCTACTGAAATGTTTTGACATGTGTTTTCAAACACCAGATGATTTTGGTGACAAAAATGTTGAGGCATGAGCCTTAACCCTTTAGAAAACTGATGGTTGTCTGGATGCGATACCATTCCAATTTTACCGTGTAACCACAATACCCGAAAATTGGGTAGGGATTGACTAGAAATTTATATACCTTAGTATGGGTTCCCTCACGGCCAAGGTCTGAGCTGAGGCTACCTTGTGAAGATTGTCCACCTGTGCAGTACCCAAGATGACAGTTGGTCATGGTTGGGAGGCCAAACTCACAGGAGAGGTGCCTATACTAGGGCATGTAATTGAAAGGTTAGGATTGATTAGCCGCATACTGAGTATGGTGAATTCAGGATTTATTCCTGACGGATGTATCGAATGTTGTGGTGAAAGTGTACAATCTCTGCAGAGTGTCAAACTATTCGAATAGCCGCGTCCGCGGTTATGGACAGTTGGAGTGGCCATACTGTTCCCCCGTCAGATGTTTTCAAAATGACTTATGAAATGAATTGAGACTTTGACTTGACCACAACAGAGTTGTGATATGAAATTCAAATTCCCACTTAGGTGTTATAAAACTTTCAACTAGTTTTCTTTGCTTCTGAACTTAGTAGAGGTAAATCTGGCTTTTTTCAAAACAACCCTAGAGCTTAGTATCCTATTACAAAAACCCCCTTAACTGTTAGTATTAGTTTGCGAGTACTTAAAGAGTACTCATGGCTTTGTCCCTGGCGATTCCCGTGGCCAGACTATGAAGAAGAGTACCAGGATGATGGACCGCATGAAGGTTACGACAACTAGGATCGTCTCCCATCGCCAGCATTGCCTGTGACCCTGAAGATGGAGCTTCGCCTACGCTATCGTTATTCCGCTACTTGAGTTGTATTAAGAACTGGATCATGAGATCCTTATTTGTGTAAGACCTTATGTATGGTTTGTAATGGATGATGTACTGTGATATCCAAATCTGTTATGTCTCGCAAAAATGGTAATCCTGGGATTGCGATGTATGGCATAATAGGCATCTGGGATTAAAAATTCGGGTGTTGACAAGTTGGTATCAGAGCCATCCTGACCATAGGAGACCCTAGTTAGAACGGACGTTTGAACCAAAAAATTAGTTTCAAAACCAAAGGAAGTGAGTATTTACAAAAAAACTTATTCTCATTCTTATCACTTGGATTCTTTCATGAAAATTCATGTTCCTCAAAAATTCTTACAGAATACATAAAATTTGACACACTTGATCCCTCTACTAACTTACTCATCCTATATTCTTATAGATGGACGTGAAGTACAGCAAGTTTTATCAGTTGAGGAATGGAGGAGACCTCATCTTTGAGCGTGACTTGGACCAGCTTTCGGAACTTCTGGAGCGTCCGCACCCCGAGTTCTTCGGAGCTCAACTCAATGATCAGGAAGGAGAAGATCTGCAGTGGCTAGTTGTTGCAAGTCTCCGAGGAAAGATTGAACCTCCCACTACCGAGGGATTTCAGTTCACCTTAAGAGAGAACAACTGGCTCGATGGACTGGCCAGGGCAATGCAGGAAGCTCTTGCCCGTCTATGTGGGCAGTGTATCAATCAAATCAAGGGTACCCGCTTTGAGTTCTACCCAAGGAGTGATGTTATGGGACAGCCACTAGAGGCCCCACATCATCCCGAACTGAAGAGTCAAGTGGACCATCTCAGCTTCATGATGTACGATCGTCAGCAGGAGTTGGACAATGCCCGTGCCTACGCCAACCACAAGTACGCCATAGCCAAGAAGAAGGATCAGACCCTCGCCATGATAGTGAAGGATCGCAAGTCTCGTAGCCGCCAGCTCGACAATAAGGAGCGCATCATTGCCCGTCTTTGCCACCGGATCACAGATTTGGAGGAGACCATCCATGATAGAGACATGCAGTTGGAGGAAAGGGAGAATGCCGGAGAAGACCTTCGTGGACATCCCTACTCCTATCTCAGCGATGATGATGATGACTTTCTGGAGGATCAAGCCATGGACTTCTTCACTGATGAGGAGGATTTTGCCTTCATCGATGACGATGATGATGATGAGTACACCGACTCCGAGGAGTAGTAGCACTTGAGCACTAGCGTTAGTGAGTTGTATTCGGTCCCACTGTATCGTAGTTTTCAGAATGGTTCTTAAAACCATCTGTTTTTCTTTGTTGTGGTGTGTGTTTGTATCGTGTGCTATGAATGAAAAGCAAGTTGCTAGAAAAATCTGAGTCAAACTTTAAAAAAATAATTTAACCACCTCTGAACCTTAGAAATTTCTCTCTTTTCTCATGATCTATCTCAATCTTCAGATGCCTCGCGGAGGAAGCGGATCATCCCCAGACCCAATGTTGCAGATCTTGCAAATGTTGGTTTCTGACCGTGAAGCTGAAAGAGCCGAACGTCAAGCCAACCTAGCCACCCTTCAACACATAGCTCAAATGGCCAACAACATTCAAGGCTAAGGAAATCAGGATAACCATGGATCTAAGCTCAAGAATTTCCAGAACACCAATCCACCTGTTTTCACTAAGTCAGAGGAACCCCTAGATGCAGATGACTGGCTGCAAACAATGGAGAACAATCTGGAAGTCGCAGGAGTGGAAGCTAACGAGAAAGTTCTGTTTGCCACCCACTATCTAGCCGGAGATGCAAGAGCATGGTGGAACAGCGTTCGTGCAATGACCGGAGGTCAGATGATGGCCTGGGATGAATTCAAGGTCAAGTTCAGCAGAACCCATGTGCCACCGGGTTTGATCAAAAGGATGATAGATGAATTCAGAGAACTGAAGCAAGGAAGGATGACCCTAGTGGAATACCGTGACAAATTCTTGTCATTAGATAGGTATGCCCCGGATGAGATCGACACTGAAGCCAATAAGAAAGAAAGATTCTTGAATGGTCTGCATGATGAGATGCAAACGGTGTTGGTCAATATCCCCTTTGCTGATATTGAAGCCCTAGTCGACTCTGCCATTCAGATGGAAGGAAAGATCAACCAAGCCAATGAAAACCGCAAGCGCCGCATGATGCATCAACCAGGAACCCACCAGACCCCAAAGTATCGCCCCAACCCATCTCCAGGATTTGCCCCGAGAACCAACAGACCCCCGATGAACCGTCCGACCTATCCCAACCGTGGAAACCCAAGGCCCGGAGGAAACCACAACAACCCCGGCAACTCTAGCAATTTCAACTGTGCACCACCCAAGTTCAACAATAACAATGCCGCCACCAACACCAACACTGCCGCAAGGACTGGAAGCAATGTTGTGCCTGTTGCAGCGAAGGACAAGTCGCAAGTGACTTATTATGAATGTGGAACCAAGGGTGACTACTCCAATGAGTGCCCCAAGAAGAATGCCGCAGCCCCCAATGCAAATGCCCCAGCTCAGCAGCAGCGTCGTGTTCAACCCGAAAGAAGGTTTGCCCCAGGGAACTCGCTCAACCGCAACGACCGTATTTTTATCATGCATGCTGAAGAAGCCCAGGAAGCGCCAGACGTCGTGCTGGGTATGTTTTCTGTTAACTCAGTACTCGCAAGAGTGTTGTTTGATTCTGGAGCATCGCACTCATTTGTCTTCAAAGAATTTGCATGCACTAGTGAGATTCAACCAACCAAACTGAAGCATGTTATGATTGTTCAAATCCCCGGTTCAACCACCAAAGCTAGGAAAATTTGCAAAGCCGTCCCTATCCGAATCCATGGCATAGATTTTTATGCTAATCTAATAGTACTCGGAACTAAAGGTTTGGAAGTAGTACTAGGAATGGATTGGATATCTAAACATAAAGGATTAATTGACCATGCCAAGAAAGCAATAACCATGACCAGTACAGCCGGAGTATCAGTCGAGCATGTATCTAAAACCTTACCTCGTCAATTCAAGTGCAACAAGAGTATAGCCCAACCTACCATTGACCAAGTCCGGATAGTCTGTGAATACCCCGATGTATTTCCAGATGTTTTGCCCGGTATGCCCCCAGATCGAGATATCGAGTTTATCATTGAACTAATCCCTGGAACAGGACCCATAGCCCATAGACCATATAGTATGAACCCTTCTGAACTAGCAGAACTGAAGAAGCAACTGGATGCCATGATGGAAATTGGATTGATTCAACCAAGTGCGTCACCATGGAGATCACCTGTTTTGTTCGTGGACAAGAAAGATGGAGGTAATCGTTTGTGTACGGATTATCGAAAGTTGAATGATGTCACTATCAAGAACAACTACCCATTGCCAAAGATAGAAGATCTGTTTGACCAGTTGACTGGTGCCAAGGTGTTTTCTAAGATTGATCTTAGAACTGGCTATCATCAACTCAATATTCGCGCAGAGGATATTCCAAAGACTGCCTTTACCACTAGATATGGATTATACGAGTATACTGTCATGTCTTTTGGATTAACCAATACCCCCGCTTATTTCATGAATCTCATGAATAAGATTTTTATGGACTTCCTGGATAAGTTTGTCGTTGTTTTCATTGGTGACATTCTGATTTATTCCAAATCAGAGGAAGAACATGAGCTACACCTAAGGACCATTCTTGCAACCCTTAGAGAGCATCAGTTGTATGCCAAGTTTAGCAAATGTGAATTCTGGTTACAGGAGGTAGGATTCCTCGGCCATATTGTATCCACCGGAGGAATTGCCGTTGACCCTTCAAAGGTAAAATATTTTGAAGATTGGCAAGCCCCAACCACTCAAATCCAAGTTCGTGCCTTTCTCGGATTAGCGGGATACTACCACAAGTTCATAGAAGGATTCTCGAGTATCGCCAGACCCATGACCCAATTGCTGAAGAAGGACAAGAAGTTTGAATGGACGGAAAAATGTGAAGCGAGTTTCCAAGAACTCAAGAGAAGATTGGTTTCAGCCCCCATCTTGATCATGCCGAATATCACGAAGTCCTTCGATGTGTATTGTGACGCATCCAAGATCGGTCTCGGATGTGTGCTAATGCAAGAAGGAAAAGTTATATCTTATCTATCTCGACAACTGAAACAGCATGAACAAAACTACCCAACCCATGACCTCGAGCTCGCAGCCGTAGTTCTAGCCCTGAAGACATGGAGGCATTATCTCATGGGAAATCGTTGTGAGATTTATTCAGATCACAAGAGCCTAAAGTATATATTCACTCAGAAGGAGCTGAATATGAGACAAAGAAGATGGATTGAGCTAATCAAGGATTACGACCTGGACATTCACTATCACCCAGGTAAAGCCAATGTGGTAGCAAATGCCCTTAACAGATTGCCGTGCCTCTTGAACTCCATGATTTTGAAGGAGCAACCAAGTTTGCACAAAGAGATGGAAGATTTCCGAATGGAATTAGTGAGTGAAGGATTTTTGGCTAGCATAGAACTTCAACCCACTTTGATCAGCCAGATCAAAGAGGCGCAGAAAGGAAATGCTAGTATTGATGGAATCAAGTGTCGTATCGGTACAGGCAAAGTACCCGGATTTACCGAAGATGAAGGAGTTCTGTGGTACAAAGGACGTCTTTGTGTACCAGCAGATTCAGAGTTGAAAGAAGTTATTCTGAAGGAAGCTCATGATACTCTTTATTCTATCCACCCCAGAGGAACGAAGATGTATCAGGATTTGAGAGAACAATTCTGGTGGCATAAGATGAAGAGAGAAATTGGAAGCTATATCGCCAAGTGTGATATATGTCAGAGAGTCAAGGCGGGACATCAAAGACCCGCAGGACTGTTGCAACCATTGCAGATTCCAGAATGGAAATGGGATTCAGTTGGAATGGACTTTATCACCGGATTGCGTACTTCTAGTAGGGGAAATGACTCTATCTGGGTCATAGTTGACAGATTGTCCAAACTATCCCATTTCTTACCAGTCAAGATCACATATCAGAGTTCGAAGCTAGCGAAGTTATACATCGCTAGAATCGTTAGTTTGCACGGAGTCCCTAAGAACATAGTATCGGATCGAGGAATACAGTTTACCTCGAGATTCTGGAAGAAAGACCAAGAAGGTTTAGGAACCCGACTAGATTTCAGCACATCTTATCACCCTCAGACCGATGGACAAACGGAGCGAGTAAATCAAATACTCGAAGATATGTTGAGAGCATGTGTGTTAGAATATGGATCTAAATGGGAAGACTGTCTACCATTCGTAGAATTTTCATACAACAACAGTTATCAAGCAAGTTTGCAAATGGCCCCATTTGAATTCATGTATGGAAGGAAGTGTCGCACCCCTTTGAATTGGTCGGAAGTAGGAGTCAGATTTTCGGACCCGACATCCTACGAGAAGCAGAAGAGAAAGTTCACAAGATTCATGAGCACCTCAAGACCGCCCAGTCAAGACAGAAGAGTTACGCCGATAAAAGACGTCGAGACCTCGCTTTCAATATCGGAGAATTTGTGTATCTGAAAGTGTCGCCCTTGAAAGGAATGCAGCGTTTCCAGCTATAGGGAAAGTTAGCCCCCAGATATATCGGGCCCTTCAAGATTCTGAACCGTCGAGGAGAAGTATCATATCAATTGGAACAGCTAGGAGAAATGTCAGCTGTGCACAATGTGTTCCATATCTCGTTACCTCGTAAATGCCTCGAAGTTCCGGAGAAGACTAAAGTTTTCAAGAATATTGATCACCGGACCATAGAAATTATGATGACCTGACCTATCCCGAAGTACCCATCCGTATTTTGGAAGAAGCTTTCAGAACTACCAGAACCCGAAACATCAAGTTTCTCAAGATTCAGTGGAGCAACCACAAGGAAGAAGAAGCTACCTGGGAGCGCGAAGATCACATCAGGACGGAGTTCCCCGATCTCTTTAAATCCTAGGTAATATTTGTTCTTCTTACTCAAATCTCGGGACGAGATTTTGTTTAAGGAGGGAAGGTTTGTAACATCCCAAAACTTTAATCCAAGTTGATCAAGATCCAAATCATCAAAATTAGGGTTAACAAAAACTTTCCCATCTCAAAATATGAAAGCATTCATGTATATGTGCATTTAAATTAGGAGTTCATTTGAATTGCCATGGTTCTGTGATTCATTGCTTGTAAAATGATTCTTAGGTGAAATAAACATCATCTAAATCATTCCCAAACTTTTCCCAAAGAAAAACAACTCAAAACAAATAAATGAAGTGAATGGTCATTTTTGCCAAATTAACTATCATGCCTACTTTAGCTATTCCTAGTACTCAAAACTTAACAGAAACAATTGTGGATCTTTGCACCCCTTGATAGTACACATAATGAGGTACCAAGTCCCACTTTGTGATCTGCCAAAAACATTCAAATGCTAAGTTTAAATGACAGTTTAAAATTGAATCTATCTCATATGGGAAGATCCCACTATTTCAAAAACCACTCAAACAAGCTCAATTTTCAAAACCCAAGAAACCACAGAGTCTCAAGCTTATGCCTAGCACACCCACCAAAAATCTTTTCAAAATTCAAAAAGAATTTTCTTGCAGCCATTTCATCAAACACTTGGCAGGCAGAATTCAAACAAAACCAAATTCACTATTTTGAATAGTGTTCTGGCCAAACTTGTCTCCCATTTTACCCCCATTTGCTCACATTGTTCCCTCTAGATCAAACCAGGGCATAACTACCCCAGCCCCTACCTCCTAGCAGCATGGCCATGCCAAGCCGAGCCTCACCTCGCCGGCCAACTTGGTCGCCGCCTCAGCAGACCGCCTCCCCCCTCTCGCCATGTCTAGGAGATAGCCAACACCTCACCGCCGCCCACTGTCCCCTCCTCGAGCCAGGCCCATCCGTGGGCCACCGAGAAATCCCCGCGCCCAGTGCCATCGCGCCATGCCGAGCACACGCCAGAGCGCCGCAACCCGGCACGCGTGCACAAGCCGCCACTCGACAGCAGCCCGCGCCCACCGCGTCGCCACGACCCAGGGAGCATGCCAGACACCCCCATTCGCCGTCCAACGCCTCACAGCCACCACTCGCCGTTGAATCTGCCGTCTCTGCCGCTCAGAGCACCAGCTCCACCCGACCGCTTACCACCGCCCCTAAGCCCGCATTAAAGTCCTAGAGAACCACCAGGAGATCGCGCGTCGATCGCCACCCTCAGCCATGCCGCTAGCAGCCCGTAGCCATGTCGCCACCGTCGCCTGCCCATCCGTCTCGGTCTCACTGTCGAGCCTATAAAAGGAGGGAACCCCCAGCCATTTGCAGCACACCATTCCACTCCCCTCACCTCACTGATCATCCCACACCTCTATCTCGAGCACGGGGAGCAGCAGCTCGCCGGAATTGTACCGGAGCAGGCCGCCTCGGGAGGAGAAGGGCGCCACTGATTGCGACCACCCCCTTGAGCTCATCGTCGACCACCAGTCTGTTTGCCTGCCTCGCCGTTGTCGCTGGAGCCCTGGTACGCCCCCTATGCACCCCCACCGAGCCGCTAGGGTTAGATCTCGCCGACGATAGGTCCGTCGTCGACGATGATCCACAGCCATTGATCCCCACGCTAATCCAACGTCCCACACCGCCCCGTACTGCTTCGCGTGTTATGAGCCACTGACTAGTGGATCCCCCTATCAGCTGAGCCCCGTGCTGCGGAGTGACACTGGGCCGGCCCGTTAGCGTCTCCCGCGCGACCCAACAGTTTAAATTTAGATTTTTCATTTAATTTCAAACACAATTCTGTACATAGTTTCAAAAATCAAACTAGCTTGACTGACTGAACCAAAATGCACGAAACTAATTTTGTTATAAAGGTACTGAAATGCTTAATCCAAGCCCGTTGGATTCAAACCCTTTGGAGTTATAGATCAACCATGGTAAAAATAACAAGGCAGAAACTTTTCTGCATTCAAACATTTTTCAAAATTCAACCATAAAAGATTTTGAGTTGATTCCAACTCTCAAAAATCACATTTGATCATACCTTTCTGAATATATAAACACATATGGGTTTACTTATAGAAATAATGTCCAAGTAATAAAAGAATTCCACATAGGCATTTTAGTCACTTTATTCATTGAAAATAAAAAGGTTAAACCTTATTAAATTGTGACACCACTTTAAATCACATTCCCATGTACTGAAATATGTGGTGATGACATGTGTCAAAATGATCCCATGTTTGAGTTGGAGAATATTAAATCTTAAGTAGTTTTTCAATGAGTAGAAATTACTTTTCTCAAATTAAAATAAATAAGACAAATGTTTTAATCTTGTAATGTTAAGTGATGATGCTAGATCATCTATAGTACACCTTTGTGTGATGATTGAAAATAGTTAAGTATTGTTTGGTGATTGTGTACCTCGTATTTATTTATAGACGCTAGTATCGACCAAGGAGACGAGGAGGAAGGAGGATACTACGAGGAAGAAGCCGAGGAGAACTTCAACCACTGCTCTGCACAAGGCAAGCTAACACTTTCCACTATGAAAGGTATATAACCTATGCAATGTATTAAGAATGCTTGGTTAGACACATTTGAGGATACCCAATCCTAGTTTTACTTATAAGTTTAATACTTTATTTCTTTATCAAAGCTTTCTCTTAGAGTTTACATAGTGAATTGTAGATACTAGAAAAATATTGGAAGGTAGCATAAAGAGCATAAAATTTGGCCTAAGTTAGATAATCTTGATGTCATCCTAAGGCATGAGATTGAACTTATCAAATCTCCACTTGTTTACCACCCCTCATTAGTAGTTACCACCACTTGTAGATGCTAGTGCTAAGCATAAAACTTGATCAACCTTAGATGGGAATACTTGGTGAAAATGGTTATGAAAACCTTAGAATGATAAGTCATTCTACTGAAATGTTTTGACATGTGTTTCCGAACACCGGATGATTTTGGTGACAAAAATGTTGAGGCATGAGCCTTAACCCTTTAGAAAACTGATGGTTGTCTGGATGCGATACCATTCCAATTTTACCGTGCAACCACAATACCCGAAAATTGGGTAGGGCTTGACTAGAAATTTATATACCTTAGTATGGGTTCCCTCACGGCCAAGGTCTCAACTGAGGCTACCTTGTGAAGATTGTCCACCTGTGCAGTACCCAAGATGACAGTTGTTCATGGTTGGGAGGCCAAACTCACAGGAGAGGTGCCTATACTAGGGCATGTAATTGAAAGGTTAGGATTGATTATCCGCATACTGAGTATGGTGAATTCAGGATTTGTTCCTGACGGATGTATCGAATGTTGTGGTGAAAGTGTACAATCTCTGCAGAGTGTCAAACTATTCGAATAGCCGCGTCCGCGGTTATGGACAGTTGGAGTGGCCATACTGTTCCCCCGTCAGATGTTTTCAAAATGACTTATGAAATGAATTGAGACTTTGACTTGACCACAACAGAGTTGTGATATGAAATTCAAAATCCCACTTAGGTGTTATAAAACTTTCAACTAGTTTTCTTTGCTTCTGAACTTAGTAGAGGTAAATCTGGATTTTTGCAAAACAACCCTAGAGCTTAGTATCCTATTACAAAAACCCCCTTAACTGTTAGTATTAGTTTGCGAGTACTTAAAGAGTACTCATGGCTTTGTCCCTGGCGATTCCCGTGGCCAGACTATGAAGAAGAGTATCAGGATGATGGACCGCATGAAGGTTACGACAACTAGGATCATCTCCCATCGTCAGCATTGCCTGTGACCCTGAAGATGGAGCTTCGCCTACGCTATCGTTACTATTATGTTATTCTGCTGCTTGAGTTGTATTAAGAACTAGATCATGAGATCCTTATTTGTGTAAGACCTTATGTATGGTTTGTAATGGATGATGTACTATGATATCTAAATCTGTTATGTCTCGCAAAAATGGTAATCCTGGGATTGTGATGTATGGCATAACAGGCATCTGGGATTAAAAATCCAGGTGTTGACAAATTCTCAGCCCGACATGATCATGAACCGCATTGAGCAGAATTCGGAGTTGATTCGTACTCTGAACTTTGATATTGGGGATTTGAAGAAACTTATTGAAGAGCTTATCAAAATAACACCACCACCACCGAAGGAGTAATTCGTCATCAGGTTTGGCATCCCCTTGGCTTGTTCCAAGATTAGGGGAGTGACGTGGTATCACCATCATTATCTTTTATCTTCTACCTTTTTAGTGGATTCATATCTTTGGTAGAGGTGTTATCTTATAGTTTGGTTTGCATGTGGAAGTATCTCTCCTTTAGTTGATTATCTATGTATCCCTTGGTGTGAGTGCCTTTATTGGAATATTAATGAGAAGTTTCATCTTTTACTTTTTGCACTTCTTATTTTTAGTTTGCAATCTCTATTATATGACGGATCTTGTTTATCAGTATTGGAATCACTTTGGGAGCATCAAGTAAATATAAATTGGTTTTGGCAAACCAAGTTCTGGTCAGTAGTAACACTTTTTGAGGTTTGAAAGAAAAAGAGAAAAAGCTTACAGGTATTTTTGTATCATTTATTTTATTTCATGTTGGCTCATAAGCTTAGTATTCTTTATTTAAGATCTTTTGTGTCTTCAAGGAAGATTGCATGTTTGGCTTTATCACTTGTAGGTTTTCTTGTTTCTTTCAACTCTTTTGCTTACTACCCAGCCTTGCTAGGCAAAAACCTGTTTTGAGAAGGCATACTTCTCATGTTTCCAATCCCTTTGAACCAAAACCTTTACCATTTGTGTCCACCATATCTACCTATTAGCAATTGCTATTCCAAGCAAATTCTCAAGATTCATCTATCTTTCGAATTAAAAAGTATTTTGTTATGTGAAAACTAGTTAGTAAAGCTCTCACGAACTTGATGGCACACCTTATTTTCTTGCCCCTAATATACTTGAACCATTGTGTCATTGAAGTTGTATATGCTTGCATCTATACGTTGGAATTAGCAGAACCGTGCTGTCATGGGGAATGCTTTCAACATTGCACTTGTACTTTGTACATAGTTGATATCGTTCTCTTTGGTCTGTGGATGTCAATGGTGTGAAATAAATAGGGAACTCGTAAGTCCATGGAGTCTGTATTTTGTGTTAGAGAAACGCCTGGGCCGCTAGCCTAAGCCATGCCTAATCATGGTGGAAACTTGCAGCATCACCATAATGAGCATTTTGTGAAGCATCCTTAATAAAAAGCTATGCACATAGTAAATAAAAAGACCGCTGAGATGCTCATTGTTTACTTGCCTTGTCATTTTGGTTATGGGATAGCTCCGGTACCATGTGCAAGGGGTACCCCGTTGGCGGTTCTCTATGATACGCATGTACTTACAATGACAAAGAACTTACCGGTGACTAAAGTTGAGTAGCATGAGGAGTGGCCCTCGTACTCAAGGGACATGAGATTGCCAACTTATATTTTGTCAAGCATGTGCTCCATCTTTGTGCACTTTAACCTTAATCATCTCAAGATGCCTATGATAGGGGAAATGATGGCTCAAAGCTAGTAAGTACCATAATCTTTTGGAAGATCTTTATGTCTTGAAATCCCTGCTTCCCTCTTGGTGCTTGACGTGGGAGCACTTCGTTGGAAACCCCAAGAGCAAGGTGTGATGAGCACAGCAACAAGTCTTCCCTCAGTAGAGACCGAGGTTATCGAACCAGAAGGTTGAAGGAAATGTCACACAGGCGTTGCAAGCAACACGGAGACCTATACAACACAAACTCAAGACTTATCCCCAACGAACAGTGAGGTTGTCAAGCTCACCGGTTTGCTGTAACAAAGGATTAAACGTATGGTGTGGAAGGTAATTGTTTGCAGCAAGTAAACAAGTAATAGTGGAAGATGTATCAATGGTAAAGATTGGACCGGGGTCCATAGTTCACTAGAGGTGCTCTCCTTAGATAAACAACATGGCATGAAGGGTAAACAAATTACAGCAGGGCAATTGTCAGGAACTGAGCAAGGCATAACAATGCAATTACTAGTCAGAAAGATCCTATGAGATTCGATTGGGAAATACAACAAGATACATAGACCGCCATCCAACTGCATCTATGACTAGAAGTCCACCTTCAGGTTATCATCCGAACCCCCTCTAGTATTAAGTTGCAAACAACAGACAACTTCTTTAAGCAAAGTGTGTAAGGTAAACAGTTAACATGTTCCATGAACAAGAGACCGTTGTTTTCTCCCTAGTAGCAACAACACATCTACAACCGAAGAGATTTTTGTCACTTCCCTTGGAAACTAGAGGCATGAACCCACTATCGAGCATAAATACCCCCTCTTGGAGTCACTAGCATATACTCGGCCAAGATAGCTACTGCAAACGGAGAGCATGCAAGATCACAAACAACACAAACATGATAGAATCAATAAGACAAAACCATTAATCAATCTGACATAGTAATATCAATATCCATCGGATCCCCGCAAACACAACATGCATGATAACAAATAGATGAGATCTTGATCATGAACGGAGCTCACAAGATCTAAACATGATAGCACAAAGGAGGAGATACAACCATCTAGCTACTACATGGACCCATAGTCCAAGGTGGAACTACTCACGCTTCATACCGGAGGCTGGCATGATGAAGAAGAAGGCCTCCGGGATGATATCCCCTCCGGTAGGGTGCCGGGAAGAGCTTCAGATACCCTCGATCTAGGGACGATGGTGGCAGCGGCTACAGACGGTTTCATGGGATATTGATCGGGTACTTAGGGTTTAGGCATCGGGGGTCTTTATAGGCGAAGAGGCGAGGCAGGGGGGCGCCAGGGCGGCTGCACACCCCAGGCGCGAGGTGGGCCCACCCGCATAGCCAGGGGGTGTGGCCCGTGGTGGGTTTCCTCCGTCTCGTATTCAGGCTTCGTGTTCCCCACGGTAAAATATTGACTTTGGCTTTTGTCCCGTCCAATTCCGAGAATATTGATTTTCTGCCTTTCTGGAACCAAAAACAGAAGAAAACAGGCAAATGGCACTGTGGCATCTTGTTAATAGGTTAGTACCAGAAAACATATAAAAACACCTCAAAGTATAGACAAAGTAAAGCAAAGTAGATACTAAACACGCATGGAACATCAAAAATTATAGATACGTTTCTGACGTATCACGCTCCCACCTCAAGTGAGAGGGAGAGGGGAGGTAGAGCCTCCTCTGTTCATAGTAGTCTAGGGTTAGTGTGGAGTGTTCAGGCCTAGCCTGATTTTGTGTTATGCCGATCAGCGGGAGATTTTCTTGGACGCCTTCAAGCAACGACTAGGGATGGTTGTCGAACTCTGCTAGGCCTCATGAAGTAGAAGGTCAGGGATGCATCAATTTGGTCAAGGCTCCACCAATAAGCTCGGTGGAGATCCGATGAAGGATTTTTTTCTCCTCTATTTGTCGTGATGGTGGTGAATTTGGAGTGGGGAGATCCCGATCTGATATCTCTAGGTAATTTCGTGAAGCTGTAGCATTGAGTGGAAGAGAACATCAACGAAGGCTAGATCCTGTCTTCGTTAACCATGGTAAAGAAGGTGACCACTTCACGCTCGGATGCCATGTGCGCATGAGCTCTCCCTTGCTCCTGATCGGCGAGCCACTTAGGAGGGTCTTCTTCAATCTTGAACTCGAGACATGCATCTGCCTTGCCGCAAAGTGGTGAAGGCCCTAGCGATGAGGTAGATGGCCAGATTTCAAGATCATGGTGCGAAGACGGTGGTAAAGGACTTGATTGTGTTTTTTTATGTTATAGGGTCCTTTTTGTAATATGTGAGGACTATAGTGTAATTTCATTTTATGGTTGGTTCTTCCCTGCAATTGTAATCCCACCGGTGAAGTGAATGCGGTTTTGGGGTCCTTCGGGACAAAAAAGAGTCTGAAGTGGAAACGACGCAGAGCCAAAGGAAAAGGATACGTATCCCCTAAGGGATCGAACGATCTGATCCCCGGGTCGCTCCCTCAGCGTCTGTGCCTCTCCATCACGCGCTCCTTTGGATAAGAATGAGAAGTGGACGCTGCCCCGCCGTTCCTCCTCATGTCACCTCCTCCATCCCGCCTCTACATCACTGTCGCCCAGCCTCCACAGCAAGGAACACCCTCTCCCCCCCCCCACGATGACCCCCTTTGGCCTCCCTCTGCCGGCGTGCTGGCCCCGCTTGTTCTATGCTACCGGTGTGTGCCGCTCCCAACCTTCTTCCTCAACCGGACGCCTCCCCTCCGCTACCTTATCTCCCACCTTCGGCGAGGAGAGGTCCTTCGAGGCCACCCACCATGGCTAACGCCCGCCTCGCTCCGTGCCGCCGCTCACATATGCTACACGTGATGGCCGCCGATGTTACATGCATCGGGTTCCTATGCTACACATGATGGCCGCCGATGTTACATGCATCGGAGACTGAAGGGAATATGCCCGAGAGGCAATAATAAAGTGGTTATTATCGTATTCCTTGTTTATGATAAATGTTTATTTTACATGCTATAATTGTATTAATACGGAAACATTAATACATGTGTGTTTAATAAACAAAAAGAAAGTTCCTAGTTATGCCTCTCTTATAAACTGGCTCGTTGATTAACAAGATGATCAAAGGTTTCCTGATCATGGACATTGGATGTTGTTAATAACGAGGTCACAACATTAGTGTAATGGTGTGATGAATATTCATCTGAAGTATAGCATTACAATCAAAGTCATTAAGTTTATATTGCTATAAACAACTTACGAAGTGATCCTATTCCTTAGACCATGAGATCATGTCAATCACTAACACCGGAAGAGTTTCTTGATGACATCAAACGTCACACCGTAACTGGGTGATTATAAAGATGGCTTCAAAACTACTAAAGTGTAATGTTAAGACTCATGGATCAAGAGTGGAATTTGTTCATCCCGATGACGGATAGATATACTCTGGGCCCTCTAGGTGATATCACATTGGTTAGCTTGCAAGCAAGTGATTTGATCACTAGAATGTTATATCACGGGAACAAGAAAAGAGTGCATGTCGGTAACGAGATCAAACTAGGTATGGAGATACCGATGATCGAATCTTGGACATGTAATATATCGTGAAACAAAGGTATTAATATACTAGCTTAAAAGGTTCCGACGATCACAGGAAAGTCATCGTTGAATGTGTGGGAGTCGGTATGGATCTCCAGGTCCCGCTTCTGATTATTGATCGGAGAAGGGTCTCGATCATGTCCACATTATTCGCGAACCATAGGGTGGCACACTTAAGGGACACTGACATCCAATTGGAGCAAAAGTTTCATGCCAGAAAGAATAACAAGCACAGAAATTTATTTCACTAGACACCGAAACTGTTTCGGTTGAAATTGCTGAAACTGGTTCTGCATGTGAAATTGAATACTAGCAAGGGGTTTTATGTGAATGTTTGTTAATTAAAGTAATTAACAAAATTCTGAATAAATAAATAAAAGAGTTTTATTTAAATGAGAGCTTGCATTAAATTTGGTGGAAATTTAATGCATGTGAGTGGATTTTTGAGTGGAGGCTCTTTTATGGGATTGGAGGCTTTTCATTTTGAGTGGGTGCTCCACCCACATGAATGAGGAAGAGGTGGGGGCAGCCCCATGGCTGGGTGCCATGCTGCTTGGGTGCCCCCCTCTCGCCTATAAAAGGCCCCCTCTCATCCTCGCAAAGCACACCTCCTCGTGAAGGATCTCTCTCCCCCTCTAGTATTTATCCCCCATGGTCTCGGACTAGCGAGATACATGTTCCCGGTGGCTATTCGGCAAGAAAGGGTTGTGCTTCCGCTGCATCGCTGGAGCAAGGAGGCGGAGGTTGTTCGGTGTCTTGTACGTGTGTGCGAGCACTAATGCGCTGTTGTTTTGCGGCGCTAGGACTTCCTCTCGATCTTGAGATCAGTCAGAGATCGTTTACATCAACCACGAGTTTGGACTCGTTAAGCTTTGTCGGTCTTCAAGGGTATGTTCTCTACGGATGTATATCCGCCCGTTGCTTGTATCCAGTAGATAGATCTTGGTACATAGTTGTTCCCATCGTAGGAATTTTTTGTTTTCTATGCTGCGAACCCTTCAGAGGAGCCAAAGAGGTACATGTATCGTCTTGTCCGTCAGCTACATTGAGCCGACAGGCTTCGTAACACCTTGACTAACCAAAACCATGGAAAATTCAGGGTTCCGAGTGCCACCAACATTGAGGCAACACCACTTAGCTATCCCTCATGGTCGTCGGCATGGAAACGAACTTAAAATTCAAGAAGACGAACGATGCCACAATAGCGCTTCTAGGTTGCTTACCAATTGATGGAATCTTTGATATAGAGCACCATCAACTAGCACATAGTATCCCAAAAAGCAGATGATGTGTGCGTGTGTGCGCGCGCTTGTGGTGCTGTGTGGGAGAGGGGGTTCGTCTGTACCAACTCTGAACGACACCACAGAAGTATAGGAGGAAGAAAGCCACACATGAACATAACATCATCAACTCATCTAACGAGGAGGATTTGTTATGAGAGAGGAAAAATCACTAACCGGTGGCAGCGACACTAGTAGAAATCCGAGTATAAGAGTAAGTTTTAGCGGAAAAGGCAAACAGATTCTAAACGGCACCCATCGAGTTGGTTCTTTCAACAAAAAAAAGTAATTGTCAGGGATATAACCCTAGGTACCTCAGAGTTAGTATTTTACTTGAAGGGAATATGGAGAAACCATTCAATATAAATAATATGAAGAATATAGAGAAAAATAAATAAAAAGACAAAGCAAACTTGAACTGGGCCAAGATAAGCCAAATTCGGCCCGGTCCACACCTTCCCAGGCCGAATTAGGCAGGAAACAAGTGATTGCCCGGCTGGGCCGAGTCACCTAGACGACCCACCAAGAAACCCTGGCACCAGCTCACTTCCCCGCCATACTCCCTCGTCAGCGCCCTTTCCACATCACCTCCTGCTACTTGATGCCTCCCTCCAGCGATGCAAGCGACACCACCAATTCGCGGGTGGGCCAACATAGGAGACTCGGTCCACCCTGGGTTGTGTTTACCGACGCCTCACCCCTCTTCACCCGGGTGGGCCAGCAAAGGAGTAAGGAGGCCCACCGCGGGACAGATGCGCCACCTCTCCAGCATTGCCGCTTCGCCTATCTTCACCCGGGTGGGCGGGTTATGGGATGACTCGGCCCACCGCGGGATCTCCACTGAACCACTGCCCCGACTAGGATTCCCTGCCGCTGCCCCGCCTGGGTTGAATGCTGTCTGACTCGGCTGGGCCACCGCTGCACCAGATGGGATCCCTCCACCAGGCCAACATTCAGTAATTCATTTGGACCTTCATCTCTGACTCGGCTGGGCCACTTCTAGACCTGGTTGGGCCCTTTTCTCCCCTAGGCCAAGTCAGCCCTTCACCAGCCCTAGTTTCCACTTTGCTCAAGGCACATGGGCCGACATAAATCACCTCGAGTGCCCTCTAATTCTTTCTTGTATGCTTCCTCAACCATTACATCGACATACCATGAAGCCAGGGCAAGCCCATCAGTCATATTCCAGTCTTGGTACGCCCTAGGCTCAGACTGACACATGTAGCATTGTTACGTATGAGATGTGATGTCTACTCACTTCTATTCTTGTAGACAGTTGTTGGTCCTCCAAGTGCTGAGGTTTGTAGAACAACAGCAACTTTCCCTTAAGTGGATTACCCAAGGTTTATCGAACTCAAGGAGGAAGTGGTCAAAGGTATTCCCTCTCAAGCAATCCTGCAATCAAGATACAAGAAGTCTCTTGTGTCCCCAACACACACAATATAGGTGCACTAGTTCAGTGAAGAGATAGTGAAATATAAGCGGTAACGGTGCCAGAAAATAGCTGATGGCGTGGAGGAAAGGCAAAAGCCCAAAACCTCCCCGGCAAACGGAACAAAGATGGAAGCAAGCAAACATGCAACAGATCTAGTAGCAAATGGTGTTTCAATGCTTAAGAACAAGGCATAGGGATCATACTTTCACTAGTGAACACTCTCTTATATAAATATCCTCTCTTCATGATACTACTCTTAACTACTCTCCGGTTGAATACTCTAATCATCGGTAGGGCTATAACAGCACTCCTCAAAGTCCTCCTTCCCCAATCTAGATAACCCCACACTGTCACCTTGAGCACTAGATGGTTCCAACAAACACCACAATTTCATAGAGACATCCAACTCCAAATATAACTCATAACAAATATTCAATCTAGCCAAAGTGCCACACACGGTATGCATGCTGTCACTTTCACACACGTGGGGAAAATCATAGATCTATTAAAGCACAAAGATTATTTATGTAGACTCAAACCTAAGTGACACCATGGCGTGCACGTTGTCACTTTCACACACATGGGGAGAGCAGAGATCTAATGAAGAAATTGAGTAGCAAGTTAGATCTACTTGATTACAAATCTCATTACCACAAGATCATGCATAGAGAGAGAGATGAACACATAGCTACCGGTAGAGCCCTTGGGCTTGAGGAAGAACTACTCCCTCCTCATCATGGGAATCAACAACGGTGATGAAGATGGCGATGGAGATCGATGGAGATGGCTCTGGGGGCACTTCCCGTCAGGGTGCCGGAACAGAGACTTTTTGTCCCCCCAATCTCCCTTTTGGTGGCAGCGGCGCTACGGAGGTTTTCGTGGATTTCTTCTGGATTGCCCTAGGGTTTTTGGTTCGGAGGCTTCTTATAGGCGCAGGAATCAAGGTCGGTGGGGGTGCAGGGGGCCCAAACCCCCTCCAGGCGCCTCCAGGGCTTGCCCGCGCCTAGGGGGGTGCGCCCCCCTGTGGCCCCCCTCCGGCTTTGCTTAGTGGTTCCGTGTTGCTCCAGCAAAAATAATAACTTTGGCTTTTGTCCCGTCCAATTCCGAGAATATTGATTTTCTGCCTTTCTGAAACCAAAAATATAAGAAAACAGGCAACTGGCAGTGTGGCAACTTGTTAATAGGTTAGTTCCAGAAAAGATATAAAAACAACTCAAAGTATAGACAAAGCAAAGCAACAACAAGCATGGAGCATCAAAAATTATAGATACGTTTCCGACGTATCAAGCATCCCCAAGCTTAACTCCTCCTCGTACTCGAGTAGGTAAGTGATAAAAGAATAATTTTTGAGGTGACATGCACCATCAAAACCAAGATCAAACCATTTGCAAGCATTGAAAGCTGGGATCAAAGAACTCTAAACATGAGCATGAAAGATGGAGTTCTAACAATAGGACATAGTAACTATGCATGCAACATGAAAGGCTACAAACAAAGATCATGAATAACATGCATTGAAAAACGTTTGTTTGTTTCACATACATAAAACATAGCATAGTGGCAATCAGCTTGTCCCTCAAAGAGTAGCAAATAGATGCATAGGACACCTTCAAAGTTCACAAGGGTGACTAGAAATAAGTAGCACAAGAACAAGTAATATCACAATATGCATCAATTAATAAGCTTTGGAACACTGCACTCAGAATGACAATTATGCTCTCTTAATGGTGCCTAAAGGTAGAAGGTGGAGACTCAATAATGATGGAAGAAAGGCCTTTTTGTAAAGGAAGCTAGGATTACAAGTTTCAAAAAGAGCTTCCAAAAATTATGGTACTTGTTAGCTTTCTGCCCTCATTGCCCCTATCATAAGCATCTTGAAGTGGTTAAGGTTAAAGTGGCAAATATGGAGTATATGCTTGATGAAGTATAAGTTGGAAATCTCAAGTCCCTTGAATACGAGGGCCACACCTCATGCATACTCAAATTGGGTCCAGGTAAGTTCTTTTCATTATAAGTATTTGCATATCATTGATAACCGCCAATGGGGTACCCCTTGCACATGGTACAGGATCTTTCCCATAACCAAAATGACAAGGCAAGCAGACAATGAGCATCTCAGCAATCTTTTTATTTACCATATGCATAGCTTTTTATTGAGGATGCTTCATAGATAGCTCATTATGGTGATGCTGCAAGTTTCCACCATGATTAGGCATGGCTTAGGCTAGCGGCCCAGGTGTTTCTATAACAAAGGATACAAACTCCATGGACTTACAAGTTCCCTCTTTATTTCACACCGGTGACGTCCATAGACAAAATAACATGATATCAACTGAGTACAAAGTACAAGTGCAATGTTGAAAACGTTCCCCATGACAGCACGGTTCTGCTAATTCCAACTTATAAGTGCAAGCATATACAACAAAGTGGTCACAATGGTTCAAGTTTATTAGGGGCAAAGAATATAAAGTGTGCAATCAAGTTCGTGAGGGCTTTAATCACTAAGTTTTCACATAAAAACAGTTTTTAATTGGAAGGTAGTTGAAAACAAGAATATACTTGGAATGGTGTAACACACCATGCATAGGAGTTTATAGTGGACACTTTGGAATAACTTGGTTTCTTGGGAGTTGTAAGCATGAGTAGATCTTACTCATACAAGCGGAGGCTAGCAAAAGACTGGGAGCAACCAAATAAGAGAGCAATAATGGACATAATCATGAAGTGCAACAAAGCATACTAATCAAAGCAAAGAGTGGTACTACAAGTCAAGGACTAAATGATCATAGAGGCTAATGGTGACTTGTCATAGTCATAACATGGTGTGAGCATGTGCCAAGTCAACCAAAGCAAAGCATCAAAGGAGAATACCACAATACTATGCTTTTGCATGCTAAAACAACGCATAATTTCTTCAAGGCACATTAAGCAATCCTAATTGTTTGGAACAAGTCATGCTACAGCAATAAACACTAAGCATAAGGTCAAAACAAGATCTAGCATGACATGATAAAGTCTAAGACACAGTCAAAACAAGCTCTCTTTTGTACCACTTAAGCATGAAGTTTTTTACTCTTCTCCAACACCAAACAACTTATTTGAAACAACACAGTGAGAACGGGGGTACAAACTAATCAAGCAAACTAAAAAAACTAAGCAAAGCAAACAAAAACTAAGACGCTCCAAGAAAAACACAACTGTGCATGAAACAATAAAAACGAAGTGTCTAGACAGACCTGAGCTTTTTATTGATGAAGAAGGGGATGCCTTGGGCATCCCCAAGCTTTGACGCTTGTACCTCTTGGATATTTCTTGGGGTGACACCATGGTGGCATCCCCAAGCTTGAGCTTTTGTCCATTCTTCATTTCATTGCACACCTGAAATTTTTCCTTCATACAAAACTTTACACAATCTTCATTAGCAACATTAGTGTATTCAAAAGATATTAGACCTCTGGCAAAGCTTTGGAACAACAAAACTTTTCACTAAAAACACAAGCTACTGTAGCAACTCCTTCAAAAAGATTAATTTCCAAAAAGAACCCAAAAAGGAATCAACAAGAAGCAAATGCAAATAATGGCAGAAATCTGTCAAAACAGACCAGCAGGTAGAAAACAATTTTTTCGAAGAACTTATATTGCTCAAATCAAAAAGTATTTAACTAACTAAAGTTATCTAACATACTGGGGGATTTATTCATAAATTTTCATCTCAATCCGAGTTACAGAGACTCCTCGGGAATTTTTATGGTGGGGGAAAGAAATCTGTTTCGGGACAGCAACTCCCCAAATCTTACTTCCCTCTCATTAGAGGTCATTATTGGCACAAAATGTTGGGCCACGCGGAGATAAAATAAAATTTTCCCTCTAACATGGTGATCCCAAGATCTAGCTGAGGTAGAAGGCCACGAGGTTTACCACTAGACGCGCAGTTGCGGATTACTGATGAAGCGTGTTAGTTGATGCAGTGCAGTCCTTTGCGATCCAATCGTCATGGTGCTGATCGTACAGCACCTCTGCTGGTATCCACACGTACAAGGAGGAGCGCCGGTGGCAAACTGCTAGATTCGTTACGGCGGCAGGACTGCTGTGGAGCTAGGGTTTCCAACACATGGAATGACCTAACCGAACAACGATTTTCCCTTCAGGGTTGGTGTGCTCCACTATATATAGGGAGTGAACGTGCGCTCTGCTCGTGCGGCCCATTCACTAAAGCCCATATAATATTAGTTACTGTGAGTCCAACTCACTAACTCAGTCCTAATCTGGCTTGGGTCCAACCCAACCAGATTACTGGTTCAGATCCAATCTGAACTTGCTCCCGCTCTTAAGTGTGTGACCCCGCAGGCTCATTGCTACTTGGACACGATTAGAGTCCGACTCCAAATCGATCAGTCGGTAGCGGCTCCTAGCAGAACGTGCCGACTCCCAAGTACCAAAGAGTCATGACGACTTGCCTTTCCAATGCGACTTGTGTCCGAGTACCTTCTGCCTCACGATATACCTTGTCAGACTATAGGCGAATACTTGCCATCCCTTAAATAGTCCAACTATCTTCTCGATCCGAGATAAGTGATTCACCCGACTAACTCTTAGTCTATCGCCTCGGTTAACACTTAACCGAGTCGTGCATGGCCATGCTTTCCGAATCATATCTCACGAGAGGGCCCAGAGAATATCTCTCCAAGTGGAGGGGCAAAATCCCATCTTGGTTATTCACATCACGCAGCTTGATTCTCAGTTGACCCGAACTCTGCCTTTATAACTGCCCAGTTACGGATCAGCGTTTGATAGAACCTAAGTCAGTGATCCTCAACTCGGACTATGCAATAACCTCAGGCCTAAGGATTACATTGATTGAGATATACAAATGACAACTTGTTCATTGTACCTCAATATGGGTCAATCCGACTCGCTAAACTCTTTAGCCGAGTTTGTGTAAGTTGGAGTAGCATCTCCATGCTCATGACAAGTGGAACTGAGTCATCAAGCCAACTTTCACATTGGTCTAAGTTGTGTGTCCAACACGACCTCAATGACCAAGGATATTTAGTACAAACAACATGAATGCATAGTTCCACAACCGAATCACATATTCAATGATACACATCAGATGTTTATACAAGGACTACTTAATATCTTTATGAATACAATGGGAAATATCATCACACATGATTGCCTCTAGGGCATATTCCCAACATAAAAAGCAAACAAAAAGGATAAGGAGAGGTCATTACAGAAGTAATAACTTCCAAGACTCAAGTAAACTCTTGGTTAGTTTCAAAGATGGTCACATAGGAAATATGAATTGAAGTAAAAGAGAGCATCAAGAAGCAAATTCAGAACACATTTAAGTCTAACCCACTTCCTATGCATAGGAATCTTGTAAAGAAACAAGTCATGAAAGCACAAAGCACCAAGCATAGGAAAGCAAAACAAGTGCAACTTCAAGACTTTCAACATAAAGAGGGGAAACTTAATATTGTTGAGATACATAAAACCATGTTTCCCTCTCTCATAATAACTTTCAGTAGCAACATGAACAAAATTAACAATATAACTATCACAAGAAACATTTTTATCATGAACCACATGCATAAAATAATTATTACTCTCCACATAAGCATAGCCATTCTTATTAATTGTAGTGGGAGCAAATTCAACAAAATAGCTATCACTATTATTCTCATCACCATAATCATCAAATATAGGAGGCATATTGTAATCACAATTAATTTCCTCCTCAATAGTAGGTGGACTGAAAATATCATACTCATCATTGTGATCATCATAAGCAATAAAATAGCTATCTTCCAAAGTCGGGGGACTAAAAAGATCATCTTCATAAAAACTAGCAGTCGTTTCCATAGCATTAGCAACAACGGTGTCCAAAGAATTCATACTAATAACATTGCTATTAGCATGCAAATAAAGCTCCATAGGTTTTTTAATTTTCTCTTCAAACACTTCATGTCCTAGCTCAAGATAAATGCTATAAAGCTCTCTAATTTTGTTGTTGTTTTCCATTAAGACTAACTAGTGAAAATAAGAAACAAAAAGACAAAATTGCAGAATCTAAAGGAAATAACTTCGAGCACTCACACCGGAGGATGTGACTACCTTTTACCTTACCTCCCCGGCAATGGCGCCAGAAAAGATCTTGATGTCTACGCACTTCTATTATTGTAGACAGTTGTTGGGCCTCCAAGTGCAGAGGTTTGTAGAACAACAGCAAGTTTCCCTTAAGTGGATTACCCAAGGTTTATCGAACTCAGGGAGGAAGTGGTCAAAGGTATTCCCTATGAAGAAATCCTGCAATCAAGATACAAGAAGTCTCTTGTGTCCCCAACACACCCAATATAGGTGCACTAGTTTGGCGAAGAGATATTGAAATACAAGTGGTAACGGTGTCAGAAAACAGCTGATGGCGTGGAGGAAAGGAAAAATCCCAAAACCTCCCCGGCAAACGGAACAAAGATGGAAGCAAGCAAACATGCAACAGATCTAGTAGCAAATGGTGTTTCAATGCTTAAGAACAAGGCCTAGGGATCATATTTCACTAGTGAACACTCTCTTATATAAATATCCTCTCTTCATGATACAACTCTTAACTACTCTCCGGTTGAATACTCTAATCATCGGTAGGGCTATAACAGCACTCCTCAAAGTCCTCCTTCCCCAATCTAGATAACCCCACACTGTCACCTTGAGCACTAGATGGTTCCAACAAACACCACAATTTCATAGAGACATCAAACTCCAAATATAACTCATAACAAATATTCAATCTAGCCAAAGTGCCATGCACGTTGTCACTTTCACACATGTGGGGAAAAGCATAGATCTATTAAAGCACAAAGAGTATTTATGTAGACTCAAACCTAAGTGTCACCATGGCGTGCACGCTGTCACTTTCACACACATGGGGAGAGCAGATATCTAATGAAGCACTTGAGTAGCAAGGTAGATCTACTTGATTACAAAGCTCATGACCACAAGATCATGCATAGAGAGAGAGATGAACACATAGCTACCGGTAGAGCCCTTAGCCTCGAGGAAGAACTACTCCATCCTCATCATGGGAATCAGCAACGGTGATGAAGATGGCGATGGAGATCGATGGGGATGGATCTGGGGGCACTTCCCCATCCTGGCAGGGTGCCAGAACAGAGACTTTTTGTCCCCCGAATCTCCCTTTCGGTGGCGGCGGCGCTACGGAGGTTTTCGTGGTTTCTTCTGGATTGCCCTAGGGTTTTTGGGTCGGAGGCTTCTTATAGGCGCAGGAATCAAGGTCGGTGGGGGTCTAGGGGGCCACACCCCCTCCATGCGCCTCCAGGGCTTGCCCGCGCCTAGGGGGTGCGGCCACCCTGTGGCCCCCCTCCGGATCTGCTTCGTGGTTCCGTGTTGCTCTAGGAAAAAAAATAAGTTTGGCTATTGTCCCGTCCAATTCCTAGAATATTGATTTTCTGCCTTTCTGGAACCAAAAACAGAAGAAAACAGGCAACTAGCACTATGGCAAATTATTAATAGGTTAGTTCCAGAAAAGATATAAAAACACCTCAAAGTATAGACAAAGCAAAGCAAAGTTGATACAAAACAAGCATGGAGCATCAAAAATTATAGATACGTTTCCGACGTATCAAGATGCTCCCAGGTTCTCAGGGATGCTCCCTCATAAGTCCAAGATGCTATGGAATATGTTCGGTATCTTAGGATATGCTCTAGAATATGACATGGACAAGCACAAGAGGACAAGACCTAACAAGGCCCATGCCTTGTCAGTTGACAAGACCCTAGCCCTGGGCTCCTCTTTATAAGGAGCACCAGGGGGATCAATCCAAGGGGATCCCAGGGAGGACTCCTCTCTTCTCTGCTCGTATGAGAACTTCATCTTCTTCCTCTGACTCCCTAGGGAAGGACATTAGAGGCATAGAGAGCATAGCTCAAGGAGCACCATTGGAACTACAGTAAATGGCTAGGTCAAATATGATCTATATGCAGGAGTAGAGGTTTTATCTCACTAGGAGATCCTCGAACCTAGGTATATCGTCTATCTCTGTGTCTCTATTTGTGTTCTTTGTGTGCAGATTCACTGCATCATTCCTCCTCGGATTCCTCCAGTGTCCATGCGTCCCCAACTTAAGCCCACTCCAAGCATCTGCTGTGACGCCACCATGACAAAACTCTAAAGAAAACCCAACTCTAATTATATATTTCAGATTTGTTCGTACAAACTTCTATTATTCATGATTTTTAACAGAGTGGAATTTCACAAAAAATGATATTAGAGCCCCATTCGAATTCAAAATCGACTGTAATAATTCTAGAGTCGAGTTAGAACGAAAAAGACCAAATCCACTTATACATTATGCCACAAGGCAGCCAGCATACACCAATTCACACTAAAAAGTTACTAGTAGTTGTGTTGTCGGGGGAATAATCCCTGGTAGGGTCATAAGGGGTAAAACATTGCCCAGTTTGGCTTGTGCCGAGTGAAGAATAAACCTGGCCGGGTAACAACGGCCGGGTAAGAAGATCAGGTACGACCGACATGAGAATTATGTTGGCCCGTATAATATAAGTTTGTTTACCTTGCAGGAAGCAACGAGCCAAGTCTCACGTGGGAAGGCCGAGTCAGAAAGGACGCGTGGCATCTTTCCGAGTGAGGTTCAAGAGGGACCATGGTAAAGCATAGTCAAAATAGAAGGGCGATGCCGGGTGACACAAAAGGAGCCGGGTGACGCCTAAAGCAAGGGCTGACGTACAAAGACGCTGTATGACGCCAAAAGAGATGGAAGATATGTACGAGAGGACCGTTAGCTGTATAGCTTTATGGACCGGCACAAGGGACTCAGGGCTAGCCCACGACCCAGCCCTTACAGTAAGGGCCAAGATCCAAACAGTAACCCTAGAACCCAAAGGGGTGAAACCTAGCTGCCAACGCCTATTTAAGGAGGGGCATAGCTAGGATTTGAGGAGGTTGGACCAAGTTGGAAACTAGTGCCCTAAGGCTATGCACAAACAGCTCTAGGAGCACTTGTAAACTTCTAGGATCAATAGAAATCTTAAGTATGGAGAGTTCATCTTGTTCTTCGTGCGCGGCTAGACCATGCACTCCCTCCCAGGTTACCACAAGCGTCCATTTGGCCCCCAACTTAAGCCTACCCATGGCATCTGCTGTGACACCACCACAACAGTTGGCGCCCACCATGGGGCAGAAGTAGGCGCTTGATGGAGTTTTCATCCGGACGGGTAACATCATCGCCAAGACCGGCGAGCACGTCTATTCCGGCCTCATCCAGAGGTTCGGGGCACTCAACTTCGTCAGCGACAACACAGGCTGCTTCGGGACCAAGCCGTTCCCAAGGGGCGGTCGCTTCATCAAGTTCGGCGAGCACTAGGTCTACGTCGTTGTGCGTGTGGAGTGCGCATACCCGGAGCATGTCATGCTGGTGCCGGATCCACCTGCGGTTCCTTCTGCAGGAAAGCTTCATCAGCTCGTCTCTGTTGAGGTAATGATGACATCTCCGAATCCCCCACCACCCCTAGTAGTCCCAGTGGTGAATGAGGATGCTGAAGGAGGAAATCCAGAGGAAATGCCGAGAGCGGCAAGAACTGCAAAGGCACCGCTGGAAAAGCCAGAGAACATAGCTAGGAGTAAAAGAGCCAAAGAACTACAAGAAGCAATAGAAAAGTTAGCAAAGCCAGTAGCACAAGCAGCTGATCCGGCGCGCGTGCAGGCCAAGTTAGAGGAGGCCAGGATAAAGGTCTTGGAGAAGGCTAAGTAACTAGCACAGTTACAGCAAGATGTGGATATCACCATTCGAGAGCTCAACTCGGCAAATCGAGTCAAGGGCACAAAGACCCGACTAGATGCGACAAGGTTGAGAGGTAGAAACCTCAATGAAGAATTGGCGGACGCAACGTCAAAGATAACACCAGAAAACAGCAACGAAACAGCCATGTGGCTGACATACAACACAGCAGCAGCAAATCTGAGAGCTGCAGAGGTAGCAATGGCTAAGCTACCCCATTTGACGGGTGAAGCAAAGAGGAAACAACAAGAACGAGTCAATGAATTGGTAAGAGCAGCAGGGATGTTGAATGAAGCGTACTACAGGGCGAATCCGTGTATAGCTGGGAGGTCACAGCTGGTTCACTCGCCAACTCCAATTCCGGCAAGGTCAGCAGGTCATACAGCCTCCTCGCCAGGAGTGGCGCCAAGACAGAGAAAAGAAAAGAGCGTGGATTCAGGAAGAAACAAGCAAATGGTTACCTACGACCCAACACTGGTTCAACGAAACCCAACACGTGCGCAGGGAGCAAGAAGGAATATTGTTCAGGGAAATGAGAACCAGGAAAATGCAGGCCGAGAAAGGCAAGCAGGATAAAGAAATGACAATGGGGGGGGCAAACTTTGCACCTCAACCTAGGCGTGGAACTCACTCGGCGGAAGGAGGAAACCCAGCTCCGAATCCTGCACCAGCTCAACCCGAAAAGAAATAGCAAAGCGCGGGAAAAGCAGTGCAGCAACCTGCAGACCCGAACACAAACAGATACAATGATGGTTACTCGGCAATGGTAAATGATGGGTATGAATTGCCGGATCATGCGTACCAAGCAATGGGATCCAGACTCTGAGGGAGAAATCTTCAGCCAGATGATGCAAGGCAAAAGCTAGATCGGATAAAAATGTCAGAACTGATTGAATCACAAGGTCCACAGGGTCCACCGTGTTTTGGCCCGAGGATCATGAAGGAGCCGCCAGTGCCAAACTTTCAGCTAGCCAGGGGGACGAAGACCTATGATGGAATCACAAAACCATAAGACTGGCTGATAGATTATGGAACTGCAGTAAAGATCGCGCAGGGAAATTTGAGATGGGCAGTGTGATATGTGCTGCAGATGCTAGAAGGACCAGCAAGGGTGTGGCTGAATAATTTGCCACCCGGAAGCATCAACAGTTGGATTTACTTTCAGGATGCTTTTGTGAGCAATTTCACAAGCACCTACAAGAGGCCAAATGGCCCACAACAGCTTGATATGTGCAAGCAAAGGCCGAATGAAACAGACAGGGAGTTCCTCACAAGGTGGTGCAAAATGCACAACTCTTGTGAAGGGGTAATTGAGTCTCGGGCCATTGCATGGTTTGCCCAAGGATGCAGACATATAAGTGTACTGTGACAAAGGTTACAAAGAGATATGCCGTCAAGCTTAGCAGAAATGATAAGGATTGCTGACTCATATGCATTAGGAGATCCGACTCAGCCTCTGCTTATGTCGGCAGACGGTATGACTGAGACTCAGATCTATGATGCTGCTGAGTCGCAAAGTCGCCAGGAAAGGGCCGAGTATAGAAGCAAAAGAAGAGATGAGAGACCAGACTACAGGTATGGTTCGACTCAAGTTGCGGCTGTAATTCAGGATCACCCAGATGCTGGAAGTAGCCAACGTCAAAGGACAAATGGGCAACATCAGTGCATACCAAAGAATGATGGCAAAAAAGCATATGAACAAAGAAAGCCGTATAAGGACAGGCAGAAATATACTTATGAAATGATGTTGGACTAACCGTGCAAGTTCCACACGCCAAGTCCGAGTAAGCTAGCAAATCACACAACAAGACAATGCACATGGTTTCAGAAGGGAGACAGAGTGGATTCGCCAACTAAGCAATTGCCACCACCTCCCCCTCCACCACTCACAGGAGTAAATGCTCAAGTTGTTGGAGTTGAGCATAGATATGAGAACAGGCAGCCAAGATATCATAACCAATAGAGAAGAGAGGTTGTGCATCAAGTGCATAACTCAAGAGGTGATGACGCTCATGTCGGCCATGGCACCAGAAATGAGTACAAAGAGCATCACCAGAGTTATGTCGTATTTGTCATAGAGCTGAATGACAAAAAGAGTCAATAGAGACGGATGATGGAAGTGAATGCCACAATGCCAGCAATTCCAAAGTACATGCATTGGTCTGAGAAGGAGATAACTTAGAGTATAAAGGATCACCCCAAGATCATGCCAACACCAGGAGGTTATGCCCTTGTCTTGTATCCAACATTCATGGGCCCGGATATCAATGTGAAGCTCTTTAAGGTACTGATTGACGATGGTAGTAGCATAAATATCATGTACAAGGATACCATGCTCAGGTTAGGCATCACTATGAACATGTTGGAGCCGACTAAGACAACCTTCCATGGTATTGTACCGGGATTGTCCTGTGAGCCAATTGGCAAGATCTGGGTTGACGTCTTGTTCGGCAACAGGGAAAATTGTCGCACTAAATCCATAGAGTTTGAGGTGGTTGATTTGGTCAGCTCATACCATGCCTTACTCGGCAGGTCGTTTATGGCAAAGTTTATGGCTACTCCTCACATCGCTTACTTAAAAATGAAACTGCCAGGTCCATGTGGAGTTATCACAGTCGAAGGAGATTACAAGAGATCTATTGCATGCGCCTCAGCCGGATCTTCGTTGGCTGAGTCACTGGTCATAGCACAGGAAAAGCATCAAATGATGGAAGTGGCAGCATTGGCCAAGGCAGCGCAAATGTCCATGTCGGCACTGACTAATCTGCATGGTAGTGTATCTTTCCAAGCTACTAAGGAGACAAAAAGGTACAGGTTGATGAAACTTTCCCAGAACGCACAGTTACCATTGGTGCTGGGCTGAATGACAAATAAGCAAGCGAGCTCACCAGCTTCCTTCATGAGAATCGGGATATCTTTCCTCACGAGGCAGAAACGAACCAGAAAGTCAAAGATAAGACTCGAAAGGAGCAAGTTAGACTCGACAGAGATCGAGATTATGCCAAACAGTGCGCCTTAAAAAGTAAATGCTGAGAAAAAAGAAGTTCCAAGCACATTAAAGGAACCTGGAGACGCCTAACAACAAGAACTGCTAGGCCTCACCAGCTTCAGGGACTAATGTCGAGGGAATAATCCCCGGTAGGGTCATAAGGGGTAAAACATTGCCCAGTTTGGCTTGTGCCGAGTGAAGAATAAACCTAGCCGGGTAACAACGGCTGGGTAAGAAGATCAGGTACAGCCGATATGAGAATTATGTCGGCCCGTATAAGACAAGTTTGTTTACCTTGTAGGAAGCAACGAGCCGAGTCTCACGAGGGAAGGCCGAGTCAGAAAGTACGCGTGACAGCTTTCCGAGTGAGGTTCAGGAGGGACCATGGTAAAGCACAGTCAAAAGAGAAGGGAGACGTCGGATGACACAAAAGGAGCCGGGTGACGCCTAAAGCAAGGGCTGACGTATAAAGACGTTGTATGACGCCAAAAGAGCTGGAAGATACGTACGAGGGGACCGTTAGCTGTATAGCTTTATGGACTGGGTCAAGGGGCTCAGGGCTATTCCACGACCCGGCCCGTACATTAAGGTCCAAGATCCAAACAGTAACCCTAGAACCTAAAGGGTGAAACCTAGCTGCCAACGCCTATTTAAGGAGGGGCATAGCTAGGGTTTGAGGAGGTTGGACCAAGTTGGAAACTAGTGCCCTGAGGCTATGCACAAACAGCTCTAGGAGCACTTGTAAACTTCTAGGATCAATAGAAATCTTAAGTATGGAGAGTTCATCTTGTTCTTCGTGCGCGGCTAGACCGTGCACTCCCTCCTCGGTTACCACAAGCGTTCATTCGGCCCCCAACTTAAGCCTACCCATGGCATCTGCCGTAACACCATCACGACATGTGTGATCGAATTTTCATGGCTCAAGTGTATCTTTTCGAATATATCTAAGAAGTATCTTAACTTTAAGGGGACACTAAGCTTCCATAATCTCGAGTTCAGAATTTCTCATTTTCGTGTAAAATCCATTGATCACTCTAACGGCTAAATTCTCGTGCTTACTTTTTTTTCCCTAACATGGATGATAGCATAATTTGCGGATAAACCTTCCGCCACCTTAGTCATTTTTTTCTCGGTTTGATATGTAATTTGACTTTTTCTTTATGACTTTCTAGACTTGTGTTGGCTTCGTGGATTCTATCTATGCATGCCATCTATAATGCTTAGCATGGCTGACGTCCACGCGCCTGTAGGTGATGGGCCCTTTGTCCGGCGCACCTCCCGGCAGCTGGACAAAGGAGAGCTCTAGCCGGTAGCTGAACGGGTCGACTGAGAGTGAGCCCAAGGTAACGTCGAACCACCACAGGCGGCCGCCGAATGCTAGTGGCTCCTGTTGTATATCCATTATTGGCCGCGCACCTGGGGTCACCAGGCTCCTGGTGAACCGCGAGAGCTCCACCTCTTCCCAGTCCTCTGTTTCTGAGAGAAAACGCAGCATCACGCCCCGCCACGGCATGGGCATGGCGGCGGCGAACGTGTCAGGCGGCCCGTGCTCGCGATCAGCTTGGGTGATGAAGCCCATGTGGGGGGCGAACATAACGTCCTGCACAGGGTTGTAGATGGAGTCCGGGAGGCGGTATAGCTCGCGGGTGACAGGGTTGCAGACGAAGCGTGTGACGTCGGGGACGTGGGCGGGGTCGAGGCCGGGGGGTCCCTGCTTGCCGACGATGGGAGCCGTGTAGCGCAGGTCTAGGTAGGTGAGGAAGAGGAGGCCACCGCTCGTGGCGCCGCAGAGCAATTTATGAACGCGGCTCGTGGGGTCGAGGCTGCCGCCGCAGGTCTTGACGAGGTGCTCCGGGACGCGTATTTCGGAGATGCGCGGTGGCTCGGCGAGGCGCACGTCCACGCTCGGCGCTCCGACGACCTCCGAGGAGAAGCCCATCACAGCCCAGGGGGGATGGGAGGCGGCGGTGGCGAGGGAGTGGCGGACGCTGCCGGCGACGGCGGCGGAGAGGCGGAGGAAACGGCTTCCCGGAAGCATCTCGTGGTCTAGTGGAGTGGTGGTGGGGGATTTCTTCCCAGGGCCAGGCTCGGTTCACATGGACTAGCCGACTAGGTACAGTACAGGCAGAAAGGACAGAAGGCTGTACCGAGAGTAGAGAGCTCCGTGCAGTTGGTCCACCGAATGAGAGCTACCAGGGGCCCATACGTCAGTGACGTTGGTCCACTGCGGTGTAGTCCAGGAGCCAGTTTCCGTATTAGGAATGGTTATCCACTGCACGACTTTTCGTAGGAGCCGAGGAGGCCGCTTTGGTGTTTGAACAGCTGCTGCCCATTTGGTTGAGCTCAACGGCACCATTTTCCCGCCGAAACGCGCTGGGCCTGGGCCTCCCTATCCATCTGCAATACTACGCAGCCCAGACTAGTAGACCAGTCAAGCTTCAACAGCATTCGTTTCTTCCCTGTCCAGTGCTGAACTCCACCAGTTATCATCTAGCACAAAGTTCCACTAGCTATCATAATCTCGAAAAGAAATGCAGCAGTCATCATTAAAAATAATTGAATACGTCTAAACTGCAGCACGGAGAACACAAAACACACGTTGGTAAAGATGCACATCTCGAAAATAGTCAGGGTGATGTAATCTACTGATTTCAGAGTCATCGTCATTCTCACTTATCAAGAGCAATGTGCCATCAACTGGCACCAAGTCATACTTAGCTTAGAGCAATGGACACTGACCAGTTGCAAATAATCGTCAATTCACCACGTATGACATAAGCAAAGGTCCCTAAATAAAATTTCTCATCAGTGATGATGCGGAAGCGTCGATTTGCTACCAACGAATTGTCTTACTAGTGTTTTTCTTCTTGTACGATTAAGGTGGGAACAAAACGGGAGACCTTAATTAGTACGGTGATTGATTTGAATAAACATGTGAAGAGAATTGGTAATATGGAAAACAGAAAAAGGACAGATTGACTAAATTGATGTGCGGATAACTTTCTTTAGATATCTTTTAATGCCTGTGTGTGCAATGTGTCCAGCTTCTGCTGGCATCCCAGATTCACTCCCCCCCCCCCCCCCCCCCCACACACACACCAAACAACCAAAAAAGGCTTTGTCACAGAAGATAATTACACAACAATCAATTTTTTCAGGCTTTAATCGGTTGGTGCTAATATTTCAGGGAAAGGAAAGATAACGGCCATCGTCATGACAAGGCAAGATATTCTTCAGGCTCTTTACATTGATCACCATGATTTGACTACATCCTTCATGCCTGCTAGTTCAGAAACACTCATGGATGATAGGTCCATGCTGACGCACCAACTGATGATTTTTGGTAGCATGCCAAGTTGCTGCTACAAGAATATGAATGGAAGAACAAGTTCAGGTTCTGCAGAGTGAATATCATACTAATCTCTGTTCCCAGCAAGCATAGTACTAGTTCCACTAAAACGCCAACAAAAATTCAACCAGCAGCAAACCAAAACAATATGCCGAGCGATGTTAGGAATAAGCCACATGGTGGCCGTGGTGATCAGTGTGCCGGTGCTGGTCATGCCGGGCACTGTGGCGTGTGTGTGCGCATCTGTTAGTGCATGCGTAGGAAGAGGTCAAGGCAGTTCGTGCTGTTAGTGGCAGAGAGCAGCTGCCGGTCATGTATGCGTGCGTGGAGTTAGTGGCTCCTGGTTGTGTGTGTGTGTGTGTGAGTCTATATAAGACGCTGTAATCACCATGTTAGAGGTGTGCCAAGTGAATACATAAAAGGACTAGGGCGTTGGTGCGCCCGTGGCGGCGTTCGTCGCCGGCCGAAAAACCTTGGGTCTTCTTCTACCTCAAGTCCATGGTTGAGAGAGAGAGAGCTAGCTAGGGCCGCTTGGCACCATCAAGCGATACATTGAAAATCTGTTCACATAGGATAATTAAACATGTAGATGCATCAACCTTTTCCTACAAAAAGATCCGGACAGAGAGACATCGCGGAATCCTGGCACTGTTTATGAAGTTGGGGGAGGTTCACACGAACTGGTGATACAGTGTAGCCAGAACAGATACCATGGAGGCAGAAATAGCAAACCGATTTCATCCTTCTCACTTAACGATACATAGCTTAGGGCACATACTGATCCGTTAGAAAAAATCTTCATTTAAGCAGGCCTATGGCATAAGCAGAGATCCCAAAATGAGATTTCACATTAGACAAAACATGCGGAAGCATACGAATGAATTGTCTCGCTACTGTTGACAGCAGATATTCGAACATTCTGCTGCGAACTGAAAGTCTGACGGTACTGGCAGGTTTCCCCTGAAACCACATACAGTGAGTTGATCGAGATTCTATAGATTTCCCCCAGCATCAGTAAGCTACCACCATCAGCTTCCCAGTTGATATCTGTTAGTTTTAAGAAGACCTGAGAATAAAAGTAAGGAACATTAGAGATACATACACACCATCTTTTTCTTTCCATACGATTAAGGTGGAAATTTATAGGGAGACTCTAATTAGTATGGTGATTGATTTGAACAAACATGTGAAAAAGAATGGGTAATACTGAAAAGTAGCAAAAGCAAGTTACGGAGTGAACTTGTGTTGCAGTATGTCCAGTTTCTGCCGGTATCCCAGCTTTGCTTTTTCCCTATGGAAAATCTCGAGTAAACGAAAAACGCTAACATACTCCATCTATGTGCATTTCCAGAACTTAATTATAAATGTAGGTCTAGTAAAAAACTTTTTCACTCTGAGTCTTGGTTGCAACAGAAAATTACACAATGATCAATTATTAATAATTCTAAAGCTTCAGTTTCAGGCTTATTTCAGGGAACGAAAGACAATGGTCATCATGATGACAAGGCAAGAAGCCACGTATTGTTCAGGCTCTTATGTAGTTGTCACCATGAATCCATGATGAACATGACTGCATCCATCATGCATTCATGCCTGCTAAGTTCGGAAACACTAATAGACCTGGATGAAATGTCCATGTTGACACACCAGCACATATTTTTGGCCGCATGGCAAGTTACTGCCACAAGAATATGAATGGAAAGAACAAGTTCAGGTATTACACTTAACCATTCTACGAGTGAATATGTTACTAATACGTCTTGGTTGCCAGAAAATATTACTAGTTCCACTAAAACACTAACTATAACTCAATTATACGACAGGCAGGTATGAAGGATACCAGTATGTTGGACGATACAAAGAAATTAGTTCGAAATAGTAGTAGTAATCAGCAAAAGCAAGTAAATAACTATTTTTTCAACTCATAACTACATCAATTCAGTAAGAAGAACGCAACATCCTAAACATGTGAATGGATGCGATAAAACTAACTGTCAATCAAGGTTGTTAAGGCGGTAAGGCGTCATAAGGCAATTGACCCCTGCATTGTCGCCTAAGCGCCTAAGGCGGGGAATATGCTAAGCCGTTGCAGCCTTTGCCTCCTTGCTACCTAAGCATCCATAAGGTGATGCCTTAAAAACCATGCTATCAACTGTGGAGCATCAGCTGAATAAAAACGACGAGAGATTCATTAGCTGGTAAATCGGTACCTTCATCTCTTGTAGTGGCCCGATGAACGAACCAGAACGTCAGCCAAAGTATTGCTTTTCTCAACGTCTTTCTTGCCTGAAAAAGGTAACAAACACACAAGAATTTAAACAGAAGCAACAGCACTAACCAACAGAAAGTATACAAGTATATATGTACATGCACCGCATACAAGAGCTAACAAAAGACTGACAGTTAATTAGAACAGGTTATTAACAATTGATCTGACTGTACCCACAAGCCAAACGAAAATTTTACCCAAGAAAATAACGCTAATTTTACAAATATATTTGTATGAAGATAACACTTGCATAGTGTAGATGCGCCATTAATCCTTCTAAAAAATTACAGAGATGGACGAAAAATGAACAACATACCATGCAAATTACAAATTTATAAACAGCAGATAACTCTAATCAGGTCTTAGAATTGTTCCAGCTCGCAACAACGCACCAAAAGAGGAGCATGCTACTTTGGGGCAGAAGATTGTCACTGATTGAGCTGTTTACATCAAACCATCAAATCAGTTGGCCAAGGTCTATTAGCTTTGTCCTTTGAAACTTCCCACATACTCAAGTCATGACACCATTTTACAGAGCAACTCTCAGAAAATATGTACAACGTCATAACTGAGAATCCACATCAGCACCGAGCAGGATAAGATTATACAAACACTGAAGCTAATATGTACCATGAAAGCAACAAAAAATAACCAAAAAATTATGTTCAAAAGCTAAATCGCTGTCACTAGCATAGATATGTTTTAAGAACTCTTTATGACCGAGATAACATATATAAATGACCAGAGGTTTGAAGTTTCTAATCGAGGATAGGTTTAGGATTGAGATATTGAGGTCCCATCCTCAATTACTGCTTGTACCATTTTAAACCACAGAGAATAAGAACAGAACTGCAATTAGATCAATGCATCACCATTTTTCTCATACACCTTACAGATTAGATCAATGCATCACCTTTTCTCAAAACTTATATTTCTTTTTCTCATACACCTTACAGATTAGATCAATGCATCACCTTACTCGAGCTAATATGTACCATGAAAGCAACAAAAATAACCAAAAAATATATGTTCAAAAGCTAAATCACTGACAGTAGCATAGATATGTTTCAAGAACTCTTTATGACCGAGACAACATATATAAATGACCAGAGGTTGGAAGTTTCCGATCGAGGATAGGTTTAGGATTGAGATATTGAGGTCCCACCCACAATTACTTGCACCTTTTTAAACCAAAGAGAATAAGAATAGAACTGCAGTTAGATCAATGCATCACCATTTCTCATACACCTCACCGATTAGATCAATGCATCACCTTTTCTCAAAACTTATTTCTTTTGGCTTTTTTTAATTAATCTTTTGGCTTTTTATGAACCAACAGACCCAAAGGTCTTTATTTTGTCTGCCATACCAATTGTTACGGGACAGATGGCATAAAATAGTTACCAGTCACGTGTATTAGTCATTTTGAGTGATTTGGTTATGTACAGAAATTTTTTGTCCAAGGTGATCTACAAGGCATCTCCTGCATTGGCAGCATTGCACATCTAAAACTGAAACCAAAACTGAGAAGTATGTAATCCAGGAATTAGAAAGAGGGGGTGACTACCTGAAGAAGGGATCCGGCTCGATCCAAGCCACGATGGAAGAACACATGGTATACAGGGAGCATCGTCACCTTCATACTGACAACTCTCAATCACCTCCTCCTCCTCCATGTCCACGACAACAACTTGCGACATTACCATGAGGTACACGATATTGGCATTAAGCGGATGGATCAGCACAATGCTTGTCGTCCCCTTCATCTGTAAGGGTATCCACATGATAGGCCCCCAGATCTTGTTGAGCACCACCCGGTGCTCCAGCATCCAGTAACCTTCCTCTTCGTCAAGCACGAACGAGCTGAGAAGAAACGGTTCCTCTTGAGAGACCTCCACGTACCGCAGCCGCCCTTCGCTGACGCCCACGCGCCGGTAGCTGACAGGCGCTTCGTCCTCCGCGCCTGCCGGCAGCACGCTGCTTTTCGGCAGCTGGACGAAGGAGAGCTCCGGCCGGTCGCTGAACGGGTCGGCGGAGATCGCGCCCCATGTCACGTCGACCCACCACAGACGACCGCCGAATGCCTGTGCCCCCTGGTATAGCTGCATCCGCCGCGCAAGCGGGAGCCGGCACGGCGAGACCTCCACGATTTCCCACTCCCCCGTTTCCGAGAGAAAGCGGATCATCATGTTCCCCTGCAGCACGGCGACGGCGAATCTGTCCGGCGGCCCGTGCCCGCGGTCGGCTTGGGTGATGATGCTCATGTGGCGGTCGCAGAGGACGTCGCCCGTAGGGGTGCAGATGGAGTCCGGGAGACGGGATAGCTCGCGGGTGACGGGGTTGCAGACGAAGCGCGTGACGCTGGGGACGTGGGCGCGGTCGAGGCGGGTGGGTTCCTGCTCGCTACCGATGGGAGCCGTGAAGCGCAGGTCCACGTAGGAGAGGAGGAGGAGGCCGTCGCCGCTCACGGCGCGGATGCCGCCGCGGATATCTTGCAGGACGCCGCTGGCGGGGTCGGGGATGCCTCTGGTCTTGATGAGGTGCTCCGGGACGCATATTTCGGAGACGTGCGGCGGCTCGGCGAGGCGCACGTCCACGCTCGGCGCTTCGACGGCCTCCCCCAGGACGCTCATCATAGCCCACGGGGGTTGCGAGGTGGCGGTGGCGAGGGAGCGGCGGAAGCTGCCGGCGACGGCGGCGGGGAGACCTAGGAGGAGGCGGCGGAGAGCCATCGCGTGCAGTCTGGTATTGGGGAATTTCTTTGGAGTGGACTCGATGCACACTTGGTGAGCAGAGGATTCCAGTGCCCGGTTCATGTGGACTGGGTGTACGCAGACAGGTACCAGTACCACGGTGTCGCAGGAGAAAAGTAGCGTGTGATTGTTCCACCGGCTGAGAGCTTTCAGGCCCACACGTCAGGGATGACGGTCCATTGTGGTGTAGGTCCATGAACCGATTTCCGTGTTAGGAATCGCTGCACGACCCTGCAGAAGCCGCGGAGTGGCTGAACGTTTGAACGGCTGTTTCCCACTGGTTGTGCCTCTGACGTCATCACTTTCCCGCCAAAGAAATTCGCAGCGTTTGGGGTTGGGCTTCTAAACTTTTTTTCGTGTGAGTGTCTGGTACATAACTTTTTTTCTTTCCAATAGAAGTGTTAAAAATCATCAATACCAAGAGAGCCCAAGAGCGTCTGGCCACTGCCCGATTCTTAATTAAACAGGGAGAGACCGTGGCTTAGATTAATACTGTTCCCGACACAAATTAGTTGACTAAAGTTTATCAAGATTTGATGAATTTAATATTAAATCATGTCTAGATACAATTGAATCTAGACAAATCTAAGTTAACTAGTTTGGGTCTAAGGGAGTATTCCATCCGTTTCAAATATAAGATGTTTTAAATTTGTGAAAAAAGAATATCTAGACTTATTTTAGTGCGTAGATTCACTGCAAACCTAAGTGAACATATATATACTAAAAAAAGTCTATATACATTTGATTTATAAAACTAAAACATCTTATATTTTAAAACGGAGTGAGTATCAAAATCTCCGATTCAAAAAGTATTTGAGCTGTGCGAGAGGTTTTGGCGCTGGACTGTGAGATATTGAGTTTGGCTACAGTACAAGTAGTAGTAGTAATAATTTTTGGGTTCTTTTAGACCGTACTACTTTGTTAAAAAACAGTTCGGGTTTTAAAATTAGGCCATCGATCAATGAATGGAAAATTTGTATAACTTCTGTTTTAAAATTGTTAGAGTATACGTATCTGTTAGGGATAGACTAGGTTACTTGTTTTGTACTCCAAGTAGGTTACTTGTCTTATACTCCAAGTTGCTCCTTGTACGCCTATATATACTCGCCCGAGAGGCTCAATAGTACATCCAACATATTCCGCAATCTCTTTCTCCCTCTACCCTTCAACATGGTATCAGAGCGGCACGGTCCTTGACCTAGCAGTCGCCTCCGTTTCCGCCGCGCCGCCCCCGGGGAGGTCGATCTCCATGATCTCCGCCGGGGGCCGCGCAACCCGTACGCAGGGTTCTGCAAGTCTTTTTTTCCGATCTTTTGATCGGTTTTCTTTTTTGATTTCCCGATCTTAGATCGGATTGCGTCGCCCATCGCCGTCATCATCGTCGCGCCTCTACTCCGACCATCAGCATCGACGATCTACACCGCGCCCGTGCGCCTGACACCTACCGCGCTGTGCCTTCCTCGGTAGGCCATTGTGGCCTCATGACAGGCTGCCGCGCACCGCGGCCGGCTGCTGCGGCTTCCTCGGGAGGCTGTCGCGGCCGACCCCCCTTCGGATTGTCTTCACCGTCATCGCCCGGGATTGCACCGACAACGACGCCACGGATTCCGATCTGCCGTCGTCACGAACTTGGCGCGTACAGCGCCGCCGTCAGTCTGATCAACCGATCTGGCGCTCGTCTCCGCCGAGTACGTCCCCGAGCACGCGCCTACCACCGATCGAGCATCGGGCTGCCGCTGCGTCGCCCCTTCGGGCCGTAGCGTCGCCGCCTTTGGTCCCTGCCGCCGGCTACCAACGCGCCTTCTCAGGCGTGTCCGTCGCTGGTGGTTCTCACGCCGCTGCACCGACTCGCGCCCTGCAACTACGCCGCCCCATCGGGCAGTAGCGTCGCTGCACGCGGTCATCGCCGTCACCCCGCAAGGACGTCGCAGGCTTCCACCGCGCCACCTCCCTCGGCGCGGGTCGCCGCCGTCCGCGCATGGTCTTCGTCACGTCCCCGGGTTCTTCCTCGCCTACTTCGAGCACCGCCGCCGCATCTCCACAGGTAGCCTGCATGGCCACTCCTGGCTGTCGTAGGTCCCGCCGACTGCCCCTCCGTCTAGGCATCCAGTATGACCACTCTTGGTCGTCGCTGGTTCGCCGCATTCTACGTCTTCGTCCAGCACGACTTCGTCGCCATCGTCCTCGCCTCGTCCTCGACCACACCTACTTGTCTACTCCGACAACCGCGGCCTGCATCGGTACTTCGCCGATCTGCGCAACGCAACCGTCGTAGAGTCCTCCTCTGCTAGTCTCCTCTCTGACATGGCGTGAAGTTGTTTCTACTGGTCCCGTTCTTCGCATGCCCGATACTGGCAACACCGGTGCGTGCCTTCGTCCCCGACGCGTTCCTGAGTCTGGCAAGCTCGGTTGTAGCGCCTCGTCTTCATCGGCTTCGACAAGGTCTTCATCGGCATCGACTACCTCCTCTACGTCTGCCTCGACTGCGTCACACCGACTTCGTCTTCGCGTACTTGGTTTTGGCACAACCAGAGTATGCATTCGTTCCCGACGTGCGCCTGGTTCTGGCAAAGCCATGGCCGCACCTCGTCCTTGACGGCTCGGACTGCATCGGCTTCGGCATCGCTCTCTCCGACGACTGCCCTGACGCGTCTCCGTCCTTCTACTGGCTGCACTACGCGCACGCGGCTTAATATGCGGCTACCTCGACACCGGCAACCCCGACCATGACACCGACCATGGCGACCCCTTGCGCGGCTACCTCGACCAAGGTTGCAGCACCCACCGCTCTCGGCTCACTCGACACCGGCACAAGGGCTACCACCTCGCATGAGCTCCTTACCAACATCCTCTACGGTCCAAGCTTCTGCGACGTGACACCGTCCACGACGTTCCCGCTACCACTGCGGGGGGATATCAGCAGACTGGTCTACTTCGGCTCTCCAGTCTGACCGTTCGCGACGTTCCAGTTGTTCACGATGCTACCGCTACGACTGCGGGGCATGTTAGAGTATACGTATCTGTTAGGGATAGACTAGGTTACTTGTCTTGTACTCCAAGTAGGTTACTTGTCTTGTACTCCAAGTTGGTCCATGTACGCCTATATATACTCGCCCGAGAGGCTCAATAATACATCCAACATATTCCTCAATCTCTTTCTCCCTTTACCCTTCAACAAAAATGTACTAAGTATGTTTTGGTTCCTCGGACCACTATATTTACGTGCTAAGCAAACTACAATTGATACTGAAAAAAGTAGAGGTTCCTCTCGATCAACTATAACCTAGCTCAGACATACTGGCCTAACAGAGGAATATCAACAGTTAGAGTAACTCTAGTCGCGTGTCCCAAACGATGTCCTAAAGGCTAATGGGCACATCAGGCAGAAAAACGCATCTAACGGTATGTCCTAAAACCGTTTCCCTTCTGGTGTGGCCCAATTGCGTGTCATGCGCATCGAGGCCATTCCCGCTCAGGGGATATGCTTGGCTCCCCAGACGAAACACACTGGCGACATGACGCTTGCCAGGCTAGTCCCGTCGTTGGCACAACGGCTAGTTAGCATTATTTACTGTGACATCACTGGCCTTCCAGCGATCGCTTAATGGAGGCGTTGGTTCATCAGGTTGGCGCAGAGAGTCATCATGTTGTCGTAGTGGCGTGTGGTTGGCGTAGGGAGTCATCCCGTCGTCACAATCCAGTGTGGCCGGCGCAGTGCAGGGAGTCGTCCCGTTGCACTAGCGCGCAGCCGGTGTAGGGAGTCGTCCCATCATCGTAGTCACCATTGATGTACACGTCGTTTGACTCCTGCACCGCTTAAATGCCGATTGCTCAAGCCCTGCGACGGTATCAATGAGACGGCTGCTCGGCCTTTGTAAGCAAGCTACACAAGCCCCATCTTATCTCCATTGACGGCTCGATTCCCTAGCTCGTCCACACACGCACCATGGGCCCATGGCTAGAGGTTCTAGGGAAAGGGGTCCTGGCCGTGGAAGGAGTCCTGGTCGTGGGCATGGACGTTGTCGGTCGCATACGTCTTCGATGTCATTATGTTCATCATCGATGGAGGAGTACATGGACCTCTATGATTTCGACTTCTTCATCCCCATCTATGAAAACCTTTTGGGCAAGAAGATATTCATGAACAAGTTCGCTCAATTTCTTGATAGGAAAGAGCCAAGGTGTGGGCATCAGGCGACGATCCTTGCCTATGGCCCATGGAGGTGTTGTTTGACGGGCAATGCCACATGTACCTCGATAAGGGCTAGGAGTAGTTCACCCTCGCAAAACATGGAGTTTGTTTGCTTCCTAAGCTTCACATATGATGGCGATGGCATGCTCACCATGAAGGTGTTCGATAGCATGAAGTGTCATAGGCACTACCACATGGGCAACAACGACAATGACGAGGATGATGCACCGTAGCCTTTAGTTTAGATTTCAGTTCGTTGTTATGTTTTTACTTCTATTTTTTCTATGTAAATCATGTATCGTAATGTAATAATTCAAGTTTAAATGAAAAATAATGTGTTTGGGAAGACGTTTGGGGCATGCGGCTGGAAATAGACATGCCCCAAACACGGCTGGGTGAGATGGCGTTCCTCAAGCATCCGATCCGGTGCTTCTATCGGATGTCCTTTTGGGACACGCGAGTGAATATGCTCTTGACATGAATACCCATTTACATCCAGGTTTGCACCCAGAAGAATGCTCAACAATCTCCCAACTTCCATTAGTCAGGATGGATTCCATCTCGCTTTGAACCGCTTCCTTCCAGTATTACGCATTCGAGGATGCAAAAGCTTCGTAAATGGTTTGTGGGAGTGTCATCCACTAGGTACACAATGAATCATCCAACGACGTCTTTGCCACCACTCTCCGCCCCAGACAGATGGAATGCATGACTACGCCACTCCATGCGAGAACCTTGTTGCTTCCCATACCGCCATACAAGGTTTGGTGGTCCTGCTAGATGCACTAGGTTAAGATACTTAGAAGAGCATCTGGGCCTTCCTCGAAGAAGCAACTTCCTAGGAAGATAAACATCCTTTAGCATTCAACACGCGAAGTAAGTTTGCGACCAGCAAGGCGTCTGTTCAGCGGCCCAAATGCATCATAGATATCGTCATATGGACTCGCAGAGTTATTCAGTTCATGCATGTAAAATGCATACATGAACTTTGTAATTTATTATGCTAATTTTCCTTAATAAATAGAAACTTTATTATATTTATTAGGACTAGCCTACTAATAGTTCCAAAAGTGCATAATTTATTGTTTTACACTTTGTTGTGTAGGAATTGCACAAATATAAAAAGGAAGACCCACAATATGGTGAATATTGGAGTTTCTAGAAATATGTCCCTATAGGACTGATTTTAGAGTTTTCCATATGAAGGCTCAAATGTGATGTCAAACAGAAAACTTCAAAAATGGAAGATGTGGGAAATTTCTAGAGGTTTCGTTTGACATAAAGAACATCCAAAACAGAGTTTGGAATGTGACCATTGTGACTGTTTTACTAAAGAGTCCAGAAGCGGTTTCTGGAATCCAAAAGTTTGTAACGGGATTGACTCAAACTCTTTCCATACTTGATGGATTATCCAAACCAGGACTCTGTGGAATAATGAGGGACAGATGGAAGGCCTAGGAATATTCTAGAGGTTTCCAAGATCCCTTGGATCAAAGGGGCATCAACCCCATGACCTATATTGTAACTTCAACTTTATATATTGATGGAAAACCATAGTTTTGGAGGCACCAATCCATTGTGACAAAAATTCCAACCCTTGGTGGCCGCCAAGGAGAGGCAGAAGCTCCTCCATACCATCACCAAGTCTAAGTAAGAAGGAGGTCCAAGAGACCGTCTCCCCCTTTGGATCGCAGTCGCCCTACCGTGGGCGCAAGGAGTCGCCGCCCTAGACCATTGCCGGTGTAGGGAGCCATCACCATGGGGTGATGTATTCGCCATCTTATCCACCTCGGGGCTTCTCATATCCATCAACAACTTCATCAAGCCTCTGATGTCTCGCAGTTTTGAGTAGTTTCCCATGTTCCTAAGGGCATATGATGAATTGGTTATGCTTTCTATATAGTATTATATGAGTATTGTGTGGTCATTTTTTATGTTTTTACGTGGTTCTATGATGGTAATATGAAAACATCGATTGTATGTTACTTCACCTATATGGGCTCAGGGTTGCACATTAATGTAATGAAGAGAGGAGAGAGAGAGAAAGAGAGAGACAAAAACCTTGTCATGGCCCTTTGAGTTGAATTAGGGGGTTTTATATGATCAGGGACCCCAAAACTCTAGGCGATGGTCAGAAATTTATGTCTTAATGAATCCCCTAATTGCGCACGTATGTGTCCTTGGGACATATCATTAGGGGTGTATTTTTGCATGTATGTGATTGCACCTACTTGAGGGCTCGTCCAAAAAGAATAAAATTTAACAAGATGCTTACCACACTATTTAAAAAAAATTGATGTCGTGAAACGTATCTCATGTAAGCACACGCCTTAAGCTTGTCCTCTTTCTCTACACAGGGTTAGACTTCTTAAAAGAGTATTTACTTCGCTTGCACTTTTACTTTTTTGCATTCTTACCTTCTTGCATTTTTCTTGTACTTTTAGTTTTAAACCTCTCTAAAACATTTACCTTTGTGCATTTTTTCTTAGTGCATAGATAGTTGAATAATGACACTCTAATTTGAAAGAATAAAATACTTAAACATTCAACTCTTCATGGGATCAATACTAATACTTACATATCGAATATTTCAGTGATTCCCTATGCTTGTGGGTATCATCAGTCCCGCGGCCGGATCGAACGTCTAGACCAGGAACTACGCGGCAACCATAGTGAGCCTCCCTCGCGATTGGAGAGTTCGCCTCTAGCACCTCCTCGGTGTTATACACGAGAACTAACAATTGCGGTATATTTTTAGTAACTGCTTATACCATAGAGAAATTACTCTGAACTTGTGAGATTCTCTTTTTTCATGTGTGTTTCTTATTTACTAAAAGGTGGAAGTAATACCTCCCTTTTGTACATATGCTTAACCTCAGCAAGTTCATGCTACATGAATTCAACAATTCTCTCATCATCATCTTGGAAACCCTTTCGGATGTATCGAGATGTGTATTATCATCTTTTTGATCAAGCACATCTATAATGTTTAAGAGCCTTTCTTATATATATACACACAATCTAAATTATATAAGTCCACCCACGAAGAAAATGTCTTAAATGGTGAATCCACTCATTAGTGATGACAACAAATTAATACACAATCTTGAAGTTGTGAATCATAATTTTGAACGATGAAGTATTCGCCTAGCAACTTCAGTCATCTCATCCACATCAAACTATCCGCTGATACTCATATTATCTAGCATGCTCAGGTTGTCTCCCTCCCATTGAGCGATCTTCTACATGGTTAAGTTGAGGGCACCTATTCATGACATGTTCCACCGTCATCACTACCAAGAATGGTGCCTAGGATACCGTGCCTGACTATGTCTTTGCGGCATGAATTCAACAAGACCAAACCATATTATCGGCCAGTGGCGGAGGCAGCTCATCGTCATTACCTAGGCAAGGTCTAAGTAAAATCGACTTTCTTAGTGCTTGCCCCGTACAATTTCTATAATAAAGCTTCACTTTTCAGTACTACTTAAAATAAAAACCACAAGCTTAGCCCGGGCAGCTGTCCGGGCAATGCCGGGCCTTGGCTCCGCCACCGTTATGGTCCTTCCTCTCTTCATTAACACTTGAGGTTGGCACCATGATTAGGTTTGCCAAAACTTTGGCCGAAGCTTGGTCCATCATGGAGTGCACCTTTGTTGCACAGTCTTCGGCTTGTTCCTCTTAGGTTCGTGCTAAACTGGATAGCACCAAGAAGCTAGACTCCTCTGTTGCGGTCTTCTTCAAAAAGATCAAGACGTTGTCTGACACGTTGAGGTGTATCACTCAACCTCTTCGCCTGGAAGACTTCACAAACTTCGTCCTTGATGGCCTGTATGAGGAATATTATTCAGTCGTCGAGATGGTTCATGGACACGGCACTCCCATGTTGCCTCATGACCCTTATGCTCGTCTTATCTCCAACGATAATCGTGAAGATGGTCCCATTTTACGGCCATGTATCCTCACTTGTCCAACACTACAAAATTTGGCGTCAAGCCAGGTTTTACTTTGGCACCCGTTGGCTTGACTTTGGCATCTGGGTCTCCTTCATCAACTTCTCGTCCTAGTTCCTCTACGCAGAAGTCGGCATATCCTCCCAAGAATGGAGGTGGTTCTGCATGTCGGTGGTTTTCATGCTTCTACTATTTGACAGCATTGCGATCTGCCTAGACACGCATGTTTTCGTCCGGTGCTTTAAAAGGTTCAACAAGTTCTTTCTCGGTGTGGGCAACATTGGTCGTTTTATCAAATACCAACTAGCGATGGCGAATTATGTGTATGGCCTGCAAGGACATACTGTTGGGGTTTCGATGTAGAAAACAACAAAAATCCTACTTTGGATCGCTCTACTTGTCACATCCCAAAATTTTCCAAATTTTGAAATGTGAAAGATAAACAAACAAAAGAAATAAATGTTGAAATTTAGGGTGAAAAGAAACTTTTTGCTTCTAAATGGAAACATCAAAACCCTACTTAAACAAAAATTGAATGAAAAGGCAACAAACAAATTTTCAAACAAGTCAAATGCATCCCTGCATGGAAAGTATCTTGAATTTAAAGCACTTGCAAAAGTTGAACCAAAACTCCAACCCCTAATGAAAGAAATCATTTCCAAGACTATGGCTTTGTTCCATATAAAAATTTAGCAACAAACATTTCTAAATGACCAAAAATGGTAAACAAAAATATTATAACACCATGGGAATTTATTTCACTCCGTTTGGAGCCATGGATAAAAATTTATGATTTTAATAAGATAAAAGAAAGTATTCCCAAGGCTAATAAAGCTCCTAACTAAAATCAACATCAAATTGTGAGCAAAGTAATCCTAAAATGATTTAAAAATATAAATAATTATTAAATAAAATTATACAAATTGGAATCACTATTTTTGGAGTTATAAATAAAAAGATATGAATTTTATAAGATAAGGAAAGAATTAAATAAATAAGAAATATTTAAAAGACAATTTAAACCATTGTCCAAATCCCTAAGCAAATGGAATAAAAGTAATTCAAATAAAATAAAGGTAAAGATTTATTTAAATAAAGTTATATGGGTTTATGAACCATATTTAATTTCATTTAAATAAAGACAAAATACATAATTTAAATAAATATTAAATCATAAGGAAATATTTGGATTACTCCAAGTTGGACTAAATAACACACTATTAAAAAGGTACAAAATCTACTGAAAAGGTTTGGTAAAAATTTAAAATCAAATTAAGGTTTAAATCATTTGATTTGAATTAAAAACAAAAAATAGAAAAGGAAAAAGGAAAAAGAATAAGAAAAAAAATAAGAAACAGAACCCAACCCAACTAACCTACCCAGCACACGGCCCAACTTGGCCCAACAGAAGCCCCCCGGCTCACCCCTCTCTCCCCGCGGATCCTTTCTCACCGCACACCACACCCGCACTCTCCCTGACGAGCCGACCCCACCCTGCCACGTCGTCGTTCTCCTCAACGTCGCGCTAACCATGCCCTTCTCCCTCTGCTGTTTCTAGCCGTTTCCAATTCGATTGAATTCGAGTAACTGCGTCAGTAATCCGTCCCCTCTACCATGCTTGCTTAAACGCCTCCCCCTCCTCTCCATTTACCCTCAGACGCTGCACCCAGTGAGCCCCTAGGCTGCCCTGAATTTCGCTCGAACCACTGCTGCCTCCGACGAGCTCCTGCACCAATTCCGGCGGACTCCGACCACCCCCTGCCCCTAGCTCACACTAGCTCACTCGCCATCGTCGTGCGCATATTCCATCAACCCCCGTTTGCTCGCGTGTTCCCCTGACGCTCGGCTCCTTCGTCGCCTGCATGCCACCGATGACCCCCGCAACTCCGTCGAGCGATTCTGGTAACCCTAATGCGCCCCTTGCCCTCTAGATCATACTATCACGCTCTCCTTCGTCTTGTGACTCTTCTGGTACTCGCCATTCACTCGCGCGTGATCTGTAGGCTCATCCCCGACGATGTATGAGCGCACCCGATGCTGACGCTAGCTCCGACGAGGAATCCCCATCGACCCCGTGCGCCCCTTCGCTAGCCACGACCACCTCGAGAACCGCCTCGACCTAGCAAACATGGTAATGCCATGTGCCCTCTCTCTTTCCCCCTGGAATCACCAGAATACCATCCACCTGTCGCGCCGCCGCCGGGCACCATCGCCCGCGCCGCCCATCTTAGGTCATTGTGCTTTGAACAGTTGGATGCAGATCCAGTGGTTGAGATAGATCACTTAGGCGAATCGGTATCTGTCGATCTGAGCCGCCCAGGTCTACTTAGATCTAACGGCCCACGAGGCTGATCCTGCCGAAGCGGTACCAGCCAGTAGAAACACGCCACGTGGCCAAGCTGTTGTTTTAAAAACCAGAATTTGATCTATTAGTAGTTTTAATTTATAAAATCCATAACTTTTGATCTGTATGTCCAAAAATAACAAATTTTATATCAATAGATTCAGAAAAATGTGAAATTTGCATCTATGGCCTTACTTTGGTCATTTACTTCTGAAAATTTTAGGTTTTTATGCAGAAACATATGTAGGACTATTTTGGATATAAAATTTGTTCTAAAAATGATTTTTGAGTGAAACCTTTTGCAAATGGATTTGTTTTGAACCCTCTGACCATAAACAGTAACATTTGGATTTAAAAATAAATTTGGTTAACACTAGGAATTATTACTTTGAATAAAACCATTTCTAGTAAAACAAAAATGATTTAAAAGGCCCATTTTCACTAACTTGATTTTAAATGATTTCCCCACTTTTATAAAAGACCAGTAGGTGTTTTGAAATGTTTAGAACCTTGTTATAAACCACTTTTAAATAAAACAACCTTTTTGCATGCTTGCATGCATTTCTTTGTTTTTATTATTTTGTGTTGTGAATTGTTTGAGTGCTAGTTTTGAATATGTTCTTTGCTTGAATGTATTGTAGTGAACTTTGTAGAGTGTGACAATTGCAAGATAAAGGAGAGTACCTAGTTTGTCTACTAAAAATGCAAGTGATACTATGGTCATCAAAATTCCTATCTTTTCAATATTGCATTAGTGATATTTTGTAGTATACATGATAGGACTATTTTATATATTGCTATGTTATAGTAGATCCTATAGAATATATCTTGGTAGGAATCTTCCTAAATGAAGAGACATGTTATGCTAGTATGCTTAGCATAGCTATTAGATTACAAGGGTGGAATATTCATGCTATGATATTATACAAAGACTATGACTAAGTTTTTGATTAATAAAACAACTAAGTGAATGAATCACCTGGGTGGAATGGTGAGAATGGTTTGTGTTGAGTGGTTACACAAGGCCCATGCCTATGGTTTACCTTGTGTATTACACTTGTGGATGTCCACCCAGGAACAAAGAGATTTGAGATGTTTTGTGTTGAGAAGCTTCCAGTGCAGCCACATGGCATATGGGCTCTGCCTTGACCAACTAGGTTGCAAGAGCTCAGACATGAAGACAGTTGGTGGTAGTGATGATAGGATGGAACGCGTCTGTGATGATCTGAGGGATTGTTTCTGAAAAGTCTCATATCGATGCATGTCGAGTCTTGTGGGAGAAGTGTTGGAGATATGCCCAAGAGGCAATAATAAAGTAGTTATTATCATATCTTCACACTTATGATAAATGTTTACATACCATGCTATAATTGTATTAACCGGAAACATTAATACTTGTGTGATTTGTAAACTAAAATAAGAGTCCCTAGTAAAGCCTCCTGTTAAACTAGCTTGTTGGTTAATATATGATCATGGTTTCCTGATCATGAACATAGAGATGTTATTAACAACAGGATCATATCATTAGGAGAATGATGTGATGGACATACTCCTATAGATAAGCGTAGCATAAAGATCAAGTCATTTCAATAGTTCAATTGCTATATGCTTTCTGATACATAGTAACCTAATTCCTTCGACCATGAGATCATGCATATCACCTTTTCCGGATGGATGCTTTGATGTCATCAAACACCACACCGTAACAGGGTGGCTATAAAGGTGGCATTGAGTGTTCAGAAAGTATTGGTTGAAACACATGGATCAAGAGTGGGATTTGTCCATCCATATGACGGATAGATATACTCTGGGCCCTCTCGGTGAAATGTCATCCAATTAGCTTGCAAGCATGTGACTGGCTCACAAGGGATCACATATCACGGGAACGAGAAAAGAGTACTTATCAGTAACGAGGTTGAACTAGGTATGCAGAGATACCGACGATCATAACCTCGGATAAGTAAACTATCGTGAGACAAAGGGAAATTGGTATCGTATGTAAGTGGTTCATTCGATCGCAAAGTAATCGTAGAAATATGTGGGAGCCATATGAATTTCCAGATTCCTCTATTGGTTATTGTTCGGAGAAGTGTCTCGATCATGTCCGCATAATTCACGAACCGTAGGGAGACACACTTAAGGATTCGACGTTGTTTGAGTAGTTATGGTATTATGAGAAAGAGACCGAATGTTGTTCGGAGTCTCGGATGGGATCCGGGATATCACGAGGTGATCCGGAATGGTCCGGAGAATAAGATTCATATAAGGAAAGTCCCGTTTTGGAGTTCGGAAATGATTCCGGTGTTTTCATCGGGAATGTTCTAGAAGGTCCCGGAATGTCCGGCACTCCGGGGGGGAGGGGTACATGAATGTGTCATTACATATTGGAATGATTGCATCATGTACTAAGTGTTCTTGCTGTTCCAAATAAAGGATTAAATTGAATCCTAAAACAGAAAAGTCAAATGGCCAGTTTGAAAGTCAAACGGCTAAAACAGGAAACTGTGGGAAACAAGCAAGAGGAGGTTGAAACCGACTTGGGGGAGGAGTTCCTCCTCTCCAAGCCGGCGCGCCAACCAAGGCCGACTTGGGGAGGGACTCCCCTCCCCTTGGCCGCACCTCCCACCTATAAGAGGAGGGGCAGGGCCTCCTCCTCTAGACACACAAGTTCCTATCCTCTAATCTCCGGTTTAGAGCCGTTTTGGTTTAGAGCTTCTAATTGCCCTAGCCTTCGGTTTAGATCCTTCTAATTGGTGTGTCTAAAACCCTAGACCACTAATAGCTCTCTCATACTCCACCATACTCGCTCCGGCTTAAGGCGAAGCCCTGCGGGATCTCCCCTCTACTTCCGGTACCACGCCGTTGTGCTGCCGGAATCGCGAGGAGAGTGCTACAACCTCCGCTGCCTGCTGGAACAAGGGAGAGGAAGGTCTTTGTCGAGTACCGAACGTGTGACCGACTGCGGGAGTGCTGCCGGAACGCAGCGCCGGAAGGATCGTCTACGCGATCTTGAGATCGGAAAGAGTACGACTACATCACCCACAAGAATCTGCTCTCGTTAACCGCTTTGGAATCTTCGAGGGTAAGTTATTCCATCGACTCGTTGCTACAATCTAGTAGATAGATCTTGGCTTGTTTGTTTGTATGCGATAGAAAATTTTTGTTTTCCATGCTACGAACCCCTACAGTGGTATCAGAGTCGTGTCTATATGTAGATCTGTTGCACGAGTAGAACACAATGGTCATTGTGGGCGTTGATGCTTTTATTGTCGATTGCTTCTTGTGTACTTTGCATCTTGCGGTATGTTGGGATGAAGCGGCCCGGGCTAACCTTACATGACATCGTTCATGAGACTTGCTCCATGCTCGACATGCAAATTGTATTGCATAAGTGGCTTTGCGGGTGCCTGTTTCTCCTAGCATAGTTAAGATCCAATTTACAACGGGTGATTAACAATACTAGTATCAATGTTGTGGTTCATGTTCGTAAGTTAGAACGACACTTATTAAACAGCCCCAAACCACGTAAAACATGCAAAGAAAGTAGAGGCGTCTAACTTTGTTTTGCAGGGGTGTGCAGCGATGTGATATGGCCATGATTGTGATTATATATGATGTATGCAATGTTCCTTATTGTAAGTCGGCAACCGGCAGGAGCCATATGGTTGTCTTTAAATTCTGTTAAGACCCGCGTGTCTATTCAAAGTAGTTGTAATAGTTGAAGCTGGTGGACGACAACCATGGAGCAGCGTCATTGACCTTGATGCAATGCCGGTGATGATGGAGATCATGTTCGTGCTTGAAGATGGAGATCGGAAGCACAAGAAGAAAGGCCATATCATATCACAAATTATGAATTGCATGTGATGTTAATCCTTTATGCATCTTGTATTGCTTAGTAGACGATGGTAGCATTATAAGATGATCCCTCATGCACATGAATTTCAAGTCATAAAGTGTTCACCCTTAGTTAGCACCGTTGCTAAAGCTCGTTGTTTTGAAGCACCACGTGATGATCGGGTGTGTTAGATTCTGCGAGTGTATACAACATGAGCAAGCCAGATTTGCTCATGCGGAAGCTAAGGTTTGATCTTGACGAGCCTAGCATGTACAGACATGGTCTCGGAACACGGATCACCGAAAGGTAAAGCATGAGTCATATAGTAGATATGATGAACATGTTGATTGTTCGCCATTGAAGCTACATCAACTCTCGTGATGATCGGTTTTGATGTGGTGGATTTGGTTCGTGTGATCACTAAAACAATGTGAGGGATATTGTTTTGAGTGGGAGTTCACCTAGATTAATTTAATTATTAATTAGAACTCAATTTATCATAAACTAAATCAAAGTGAATTTGCATAGTTGTTGTAGTCATTGGCATCCGTTTACCACCTTGCGCTTAGTTATAATTGAGATGATAGAACTATAGAATTCTGGTTAGTTACTTTACGAACTGGTATCGTATTGTTTTGAAGTGTTAATCTAAAGTTTAAAAGTCCTATTGCAAACTTTCAGTAAGTTCCGGTTACTCCATGAAGTTTAATAATTAGTATTAAATCAAGAGTAACAATTCCAAGTGTTAGTATATAAGTATCATATTTGTCTCCATGATTCTTGATATTCAAAGGATTCTCTTAATATCAAGGTTATCTAGGATCTGAAAGAGTTGTTTCAGAAACCATGATGTGTGGAAGATATTGTGATATCTGAAACGAAGTTTTGGTTACAACATGATAGAGTATAATATGGAAAAGTTCATGTTCTCATATTTTGATGAGAATTTGCAAAAGGTTGGAGACACTTGTTGTCCTAATCCTCCAAAAGGTTTTTGGATAGCAACATTATACTCATAATTCATCGTTATAAGCTAAAAGTAGCTTGATCATGGAGATTCCATGATAAGGGTGAATATTTGATGTAGGTAAAATGTTTACTACACCAAGAGATTACTAAAGAAAGGAATTTGAAAGAACACCAAACATTTGATGATGGTGATCTACTTCAAAGTGCAAGTCCAAAGACATTGGTATTTAACTATACACGCTTGGACTATATGTCATATGTATGACTCCACTATTGATGTTGATAGATTCTTTCAAACAGAAAAGGAAATACTGAAAGAGAATCTCATAAATATATGGCAGAAAATAAAAGACTAGAATTGTTCAGTTTAAGTATATAGATGATATACATGTTATGGCTATATTCTTTGCTTATTAAACAATGTGGTTCTTAAGTATTTGATACTGAATTTGTTGGTATGAATCGTCATACGAAACAACACAATTCATGAACTACAATGGCCTTAAGTAACTAGCAAAAGAATATGTGATGATGTTCATCGAGAACAAATAAAGGGTTATTGTGTTGCTCGTTAAACATCAAAGCTTGCCTTCAAAGATTTGTATTATCAGGTATTATGAGAACAAAAGGGTTGTTCAAATAATTGCCGTAATCCATAAAAGATGGATTCGCAAATCTCGTTGGAGACATCACATCCATAAAACTAGTGCTAAAGATGTCGAAAGACAAATTGATTGAAAGATCACTTAGGAAGTGACATCGCCGTTTAAATTATATTGGAAAGAAAACATGAAGAAACTCCATATGGATGGAATTTTAGAGTCTTTTGATTTTTGATCAAATGACGCTTGTGAAACTTTCCTAGAGATAATTAAAACTTCGTTCATAGGCCAAAAAGGGAACGAAAGACTAGCTTATTGGAATTTGTACATATTGTTGTACGAAGTCCATTATGTGTAGTCAAGAGCGATGGATTTTAACTTCATTTGCTTTTTCCGAAAATTTGAGTGAATATATGAATATTTACTTAATAAGTATGAAGTATGAAACATTTGAAAAGTTCAAAGAATTTCAAGATGAAGTGCAAAATCATTGTAACAAGAATATAAACAGTTTATGATAAAGTTCATAAAGGAAGATATTTGAGTTACAGAGTTTAGCATAATACCTAAGATTTAAGGAATCGTTCCGTGAATTTGCATTTCCCGAAACACCATAAGAGTATGGAGCGTTCGAGATATGTAATTAAACCTTGTTTGACATGGTAAGATCGAAGGTGTAATTCATAAAACTGCCATTATATTTTAAAGATTAAAAGCTTTAGAGATTTCCGTTTTTCCACTGAAAAGAGCTCCATCATAATCCGCTGAAATGACACCATATAAAGTTATGGTTTGGGATAAAACCCAAGTTGTCCTTTCTTAAACATTGGTATGCTATGCATAAGAAAGATGTTTGCAACCAAAGTCGGATGAACCTGTCTTTGTTAAGTATTCCTCCATAACACCGGAGACAAAAGTGTTTGTCACTTAGAACGTCAAGTTTCTTTGAGAAGGAATTTTTCGTGAAAAGTTAAGTGGGAGGACAATAGAACTTTGATAAGGTCAAAAGAACCTTAGCTATATGTGCAGAGTTGCACAGCGCCGAAAAGTGTTCCGGAGGCAGCAACAATGCTCATGGCTCACGTGCCTCAAAGGTTGTGGTCACGGAGATCTAAGTTCCTATTGAAACAAGTAGGTCGGGTAAACAGTCAAATACCAAGATTTGAGGTTTGAATCATTATTTAAGAATAATGAACCGACTACATGCAAAGAAGCGATGATGGACCCTGACTCCGTAAAATGGCATGAAGCCATAAAATCCATGATAGTTCCATACAAGAGAAATCAAGTTTTGAACTTGAAAGGACCCTCGAGAAAGGTTAAGACCTTACAGTTGTGTCTGGATCTATAAAGAAATAGACATGGATGTTTTACATCTATGAAATAGTCGACATATTGGGAAAGAGTTCACAAAATGTTCAAAGGTTGACTATGACAAGATTTGATCTTTCATAGTGATATTTAGTCTAGACGGATTAATGTAGCCACCACTACATATAATTTTTTATATGGTAGTTGAATAAACAAAACAAGTTCTTCTAATAGAATCGTTACCTAGGACATGTGCTTAACACGGTCCATAGGGTTTTGTTAATTCAAAGGATGCTAAAAGCATATGCAAACTTCAATGGTTAAAGTGAGCATCGCGGAGTTGGAATCTTCACTATGATGAAACTGTTAAAAGAGTTTAATTTCATCAGAGACAATGAAGATGCTTGCATTTGCAAGAAATTAAGTGGGAGTGCTAAGACATGTTTCTAATACATTATGTGGAAGACATATTGTTGATTGGAAATAATGTATGTTTTATTAACACTTATTAAGAATTTCATCTCGATGAAAGACTTAGGCAAAACCCAAATATTTGGCATCAATAGACGCTAATATGGTTGTGCCAGAAGTACATAGACAAGATATTGAATGAGTTCAATATAGAAACTACAAGAGAGGTTCTTGTCGCACAGAAAGGATTGAATGAGTTCAATGTTGATGATATATTCAAGTGTATTGACATTTGGTAAAGTGAAACAAATAATCAAGTATAGATTGATACTTGATGTATGAAATCACAAAGAGTATTTATATCAATCATACTGTGATATGTACAAATCCAGATATGTCCTATGCTCTAAATGTTGTGAGCATATACTAGAATGATTCATTGGACAATAGTAAGGATATTCTTATGATCTTTTGGAAGAACTAAGAGTATAATATTTGTAGAAGTGACAAATAGATGGTTAGTTCATTGTAAAAGTACTACATTGATACTAGCTTTGTCACAAAGTACAAATTAAGTTTATCTCAATCTAAACTAAGGGTGGCACAGAATAATGGAAAGTGAGTTCCATAATGGATTTGGATGAGTTCCAAAGTTAAGACATTGTGACAGATACTACAACAAAAGGCTAAGTATATGACTGCTATAATAGCAGGTAAAGAGGGCATTTGTGTCAAGTAGTTTGTTATCAAACTAGGTGTAGTTCACAGTGGGATAATACTATGAAGATATATTGTGCGACAATATTATCAACATGTACCCCAAAGAGCTAAAGGTCACACCGAAAGACCAAATTTATACAAAGCCATCTCATTAGAGAATGATTGATGCGTAGAGACGCAAAGACATGCAATTACACACGGACCTGGAAGTGTCAGATCCGGAGATCAGTTGACCACTAGCAATCGTGTACATACAACACCGGAAAGCCATAGGTGTTGAATACACAAAGGTTTGAAACTAGATTATTGACTCTAGTGCAAGTGGGAGACTGTTGGAGATATGCCCAAGAGGCAATAATAAAGTGGTTATTATCATATCTTCACACTTATGATAAATGTTTACATACCATGCTATAATTGTATTAACCAGAAACATTAATACTTGTGTGATTTGTAAACTAAAATAAGAGTCCCTAGTAAAGCCTCCTGTTAAACTAGCTTGTTGGTTAATATATGATCATGGTTTCCTGATCATGAACATAGAGATGTTATTAACAACAGGATCATATCATTAGGAGAATGATGTGATGGACATACTCCTATAGATAAGCGTAGCATAAAGATCAAGTCATTTCAATAGTTCAATTGCTATATGCTTTCTGATACATAGTAACCTAATTCCTTCGACCATGAGATCATGGATATCACCTTTTCCGGATGGATGCTTTGATGTCATCAAACACCACACCGTAACAGGGTGGCTATAAAGGTGGCATTGAGTGTTCAGAAAGTATTGGTTGAAACACATGGATCAAGAGTGGGATTTGTCCATCCATATGACGGATAGATATACTCTGGGCCCTCTCGGTGAAATGTCATCCAATTAGCTTGCAAGCATGTGACTGGCTCACAAGGGATCACATATCACGGGAACGAGAAAAGAGTACTTATCAGTAACGAGGTTGAACTAGGTATGCAGAGATACCGACGATCATAACCTCGGATAAGTAAACTATCGTGAGACAAAGGGAAATTGGTATCGTATGTAAGTGGTTCATTCGATCGCAAAGTAATCGTAGAAATATGTGGGAGCCATATGAATTTCCAGATTCCTCTATTGGTTATTGTTCGGAGAAGTGTCTCGATCATGTCCGCATAATTCACGAACCGTAGGGAGACACACTTAAGGATTCGACGTTGTTTGAGTAGTTATGGTATTATGAGAAAGAGACCGAATGTTGTTCGGAGTCTCGGATGGGATCCGGGATATCACGAGGTGATCCGGAATGGTCCGGAGAATAAGATTCATATAAGGAAAGTCCCGTTTCGGAGTTCGGAAATGATTCCGGTGTTTTCATCGGGAATGTTCTAGAAGGTCCCGGAATGTCCGGCACTCCGGGGGGGGAGGGGTACATGAATGTGTCATTACATATTGGAATGATTGCATCATGTACTAAGTGTTCTTGCTGTTCCAAATAAAGGATTAAATTGAATCCTAAAACAGAAAAGTCAAATGGCCAGTTTGAAAGTCAAACGGCTAAAACAGGAAACTGTGGGAAACAAGCAAGAGGAGGTTGAAACCGACTTGGGGGAGGAGTTCCTCCTCTCCAAGCCGGCGCGCCAACCAAGGCCGACTTGGGGAGGGACTCCCCTCCCCTTGGCCGCACCTCCCACCTATAAGAGGAGGGGCAGGGCCTCCTCCTCTAGACACACAAGTTCCTATCCTCTAATCTCCGGTTTAGAGCCGTTTTGGTTTAGAGCTTCTAATTGCCCTAGCCTTCAGTTTAGAGCCTTCTAATTGGTGTGTCTAAAACCCTAGACCACTAATAGCTCTCTCATACTCCACCATACTCGCTCCGGCTTAAGGCGAAGCCCTGCGGGATCTCCCCTCTACTTCCGGTACCACGCCGTTGTGCTGCCGGAATCGCGAGGAGAGTGCTACAACCTCCGCTGCCTGCTGGAACAAGGGAGAGGAAGGTCTTCGTCGAGTACCGAACGTGTGACCGACTGCGGGAGCGCTGCCGGAACGCAGCGCCGGAAGGATCGTCTACGCGATCTTGAGATCGGAAAGAGTACGACTACATCACCCACGAGAATCTGCTCTCGTTAACCGCTTTGGAATCTTCGAGGGTAAGTTATTCCATCGACTCGTTGCTACAATCTAGTAGATAGATCTTGGCTTGTTTGTTTGTATGCGATAGAAAAATTTTGTTTTCCATGCTACGAACCCCTACAAAAAGTGCACCACCTCTCGAGAGGGTAAAACCTAAGTACTTGGCCGTGTCCCCGGTAATGGACATTTTGAGGATCAAAGACATTGAAATTATCAAGGATCTCCTCATCCCAATTTCTCTAAGTTAAAACTTGTTGGGTGAACAAGGGAAGAACCTGGTGTGTATCCAGTGTGCCATGTGTGATGAAATGTTTTGATAAAGAGAAAAACTATGTTCAAAAGATAGGGAAAACTTATTTTATGCAAAGGCCAGCCAAAACTCCACTTAGCCAAATATCCATGTAGATGATAGATTCTCCATATCAATATGTTATCACTTGCCAATACAATTCAAATGTATTGACCCTTGTGGTTGTAACTTATTATGTTGCAGGTTTGTTTGATGTTAGTGAAGTTTGTTGAGTAGGATTACAAGTCTACAACCAACATGATTGCATGTGGCACATGAAGATGAAGGACCCCATGCTTATAGATTTATCTGCTGCTTTGTAATAAGATAGCCTTATGAGCTATGTAAGTTGTGACGAATTATTCTATTCCTAGTTATAAGTTGTAATATGACCTTTGTTTCTTGATATTACATCTTAAACTGTGGGTGTTAGCTATTCGATCCAGGGACTAGCACTACAACACAGGGATCTCTACCTTAACAGGTTGGGACCTCTACACTACTTCCCAAGATCTATCTACTTGTAATGCAGTAACGACCGAGAGGTTTCGGATACATAGCCTTGTAGTCCAAAAATGGTTAACGTTATGAGGGGAACATGGTTGAACTAGTCGCGCTCTTAGCCGACCTCAAGGTCGTGAAACTCCTCGCAGGTCACCCTTGCTCCATCGTGGTGCAACATTCCAGCTCACGACATCCAAAGTGCCCCGAGTGTTTCACCTCATGGCTTCGTACACATATGGTGTACGACGAGAACTCTGTCTCTCCGATCCCTGTCGGGAGTGCAGAATTAGATCTCCGACTTGGAATCCCTGCAACGCAACGGTGTGCTACAGGTGCATCGTCTCTTGCGCGAACAGTCTTGGACCGTGCCAACGCGTGGAGACAACTAGAGAGAGAAAAAGATTGGAGAGGAGGAGGAGAGCTCCCAACTCATGGGATTATGTCGTGTGTTTCTCCTTCTCCAAGGGGGCCCTTTATATAGGGGAAGGGGGGCACCCTTACCCCCCACCAAGGAAACCCTAAGGCGTCCAAGGGGTGCAAAGGGTAGTGGCCAAGGGAGGGAGGCAGATGCCCTAGGGTGCCCCAAACCCTAACCCTAGCTGGCAGCCAAGGGGCAGCCCTAGGCACATGGGCCCTCCCGCCTCTCTTGGTTTTTCCCTCATGGGCCCTTTTTTCCTAGGAAGTTTGGCCCATTAGTGGAATAACCTTTCAAATTAGAGTTTAATATTATATTTAGTATTAATTACATTAATTAATATGTAAACAGATATTGCAACATCCTATTAGACCTGAAACACCTTTCGGTTCCCCTTCGATATCCTCCGAACATCTTCGAACCTCCCGGAACAATTCCGGTCCCCTCACAAAACATTTCCGGTTTCCTTTCTTTCTCCAAACAACTTTGGATCTCTCTTCGCGGAACAATTACGGCTTTCTCTTTCTCTACTATGATTAAAACTTACAGATAATATCTAGCTCATCATACCCTTAAGTGGATCCCCTCACGGCTCGGGAATGGCACAGACATGATCTCTATCAATGATCAACAGCGAGACCGGGATGCCCATGCCCTGTGCATTCCTCGATAACGATGTCGTTTGAACGTAAACGTCGAGTACAATTCCCTTTGTTTCTTCGATACTACTTGTATGAGATCCAATCCTTAGGTATCACCATACCTTGTTCAATCTCGTTACTAAAAAGTACTGTTTTACTTGTTACCGTGATATTACATCCATGTGACCTAGTCACATGTCGCAGTATTATGGATGTAATCTCACCAAGTCGGCCTAACTGTATCTTACCCATCACTAGGTGAACAAATCACGGTCTTGATGTATAGTCCTCAACCTGTTTCTCCGGATACCCAACATACACCTTTATAGCCATTGTTTCATTGAGTGACGTTTGATGTAGTCAAGCAGCCTCAGGAGACAGTGATTAATATGATCTCACGGTCTAAGGAGAAGGAGACTTCGTTTCTGACTATTGCAATGATGAACTTCGTGAATTGATCGTGTCGCAATCTTTGAGGTAATGTCCATCACATCATTCACCAATGATATGACCTTATTGTCAGCTGCACTATCACCCATGATCAAGAAACCTTGATCATCTGCTGCCCAACAAACTAGTATGAATAGAGGCTACTAGGGACTTCTGTTTCATATCACACATGTATCAATGTTTCCACTTGATATAGTTATAGCACAATATGAAACTATTACAAACTTATTGGGATATGACAATAATAAACCCTTTTATTATTTTCCTCTAGGGAATATTTTCATCAGTCTCCCACTTGCACTAGAGTACAAATTATCTAGCTTGCATTTACTAATCATAAACCATATTACATATGAGTTTATTGATCATGCACACTCATGGGAAACGTCATGTCCCTGTCCTATTTTACTAGATCAGTGTGTCTTTTGCAAATCATTAATGTCTTCCTAATTTTGACATTCACTCTATTATCTTATAATGGGTTGAAGTATTCGTTTTGGCGATAAAGCGAGACCGTGTTTCTATTTTTTATAATAATGGTCGATCAGTCAATTTAACTTTCATCATTGTCATGTAAACTCTGGAAACACACATAGCAGAAGTCAAACTTCCTCAGCCAAAATATAATTTTATCTTTATGTAGATCCTATTGCATAACATGAAACTATGTGCCTAACTTTGCTTCTTGCCATTCAAGAACGAACTTTAACTCTGGTTCATCTAACCAGATCCTTGGGTCATATTACATCGAGTATACAATATGGTTGTATGGAAGAACCTGTGACTGAGGCATAGGAGATGCAACACATCTCTTTCTTTCTTTTAAACATGATTGTAATAATGAGACTAACTCAATGCTTCATACAAGTAAGAACTTTTTTCCTATCTTGTTCCATTCTGAACTACTTCAGAATCTTACCTAGGTCATTTTAAACATCTTCAGAATCAAGTCCAGGAAGCATTCAACAATTAATGTTTATTAAAAACTTGCCAATCTATCTCGATAGATTTCATTGTTTAATAACTTGTTCAACTTCATCCATATTTACTAACTTAAATATTATTAATACCAGTCACATAATTCATATATGTCTTCCACACATTCCAAAATGGTGACATGCTCCCACTCAAATATGGCATCCATATATGAGATCCCGGGATTTCACTTGGCTCCCACTCAAAATATCTCTCTTACATATTAAGATTTAGCAAAGCCAATATGCTCCCACTCAAATTTAGGTCCTCTCAATAATCTTGGACATTCCAAAATTCTTTGATCATCGTCACATTGAGAATTCTAAATACGAGTTCCCAATATCCATATATTGCTGGTGTAAATCCAGTGGAATCAAGCATCGCTACATTTGTAGTTAACTCCTTGAATTTGTCCATATATACTTTGTGACAAATCGAGCTTTATGTCTTTTATTAAGTTTCATTTCATTGCTATGACTCTGTAGTCATTTAGAAATATCAAGTAAACATCTTTACTTAATAAGATCAAGTAACATATTACTTTTCAATCTTAAATGTAACTTAATATACGATTTTTATGACTCCTAGTCATTTCTCGCACTTAGGTCCATCATGCTTCGTTATAATTCGTAGGTATGTCTTGTTCAAGAACATGACAAGTGAATCAATAACATAATTCCACAAACATGCAGAATATACATTCTTGAATCCTACTTTCTTTAGTAAAAGTATTTGCTGAAACTTTATGATCACTATCATTAGTTTCTTCTCTAATTGTAGAGTTCGGTTTTACAAAACAAATTTCAATACGCCACTCAACAATGAGGAGGTCAGGTCAAATAACTTGTTTGATCTTTTACTTTCTTCCACATGTATCTTCATAAAGACACATAAACTTAGGACAACATAAGGTTTGCCCTTTGTGGAACTTGTATTCATAGTTTCCTAAGAATACACTACAAAGACTTGTTTATTCGCCATGATTTCGAATCATCGAAATCTCCAGATACCCAAACATGTCATAACTCTTATGGTATTGTTTCCACGAATCTTTAGATGTTCCTTTGTATTTCAAACGAGTGTTTGCTTATTTTGATCTTTAACTCTAAATGATAATTATAACCCTGATAAGAGATAATATTAGACCACATGTATCTAATACAAAATGATTATGATATCTAGACATATCAACACCTTGAATTTGTCCAATCATAATTTGCGAAACATCTTTCACAAGTACTTTTATGCCAAAACTTAACTTAAATACTTTAGTCATATCGAGCAAATCGAAGAGACTCTGTATTCATGTTAATTCCATATCCCAATTTGTTTTGAACTCATTTGAACAATTCAAATCGCTTCAAACTTCTGTTTCATTAAGTAAATACACATATTTACTCAAGTCCACAATGAAATAATGATTTCCACTATTTGTTGAAAATATGATACATCACTATGTGTAAGATTCAACAATTCTTCGCATATCACCGTTTCACCAGAATATGGAGTTTTAGTCATTTTGCCAAACGAGGCATGGTTTTGCAAAGCGTCTATATCGAATATCCAAAACCCAGATCTTCATCTAGGATGAAAAACATGGAATAACCGCCTTGACTTAAACAATAGTGTCATGTCATTATTAAACTTTGGATATCTTTTAGCATTCTAATTCTTTATAAATGCTTAACCTATTATCATTAACATAGTGATGAGAATAACTTATTTATAATCATAATGTGACCATAAAGGTATTACTCATAAGAACAGTATAATTGGATTGCAACTTATTCATATGAATAATCGTCTTGCCAAAAGCAAGGCATACAAACAAGAATTACAAAATTATATTCAAGTCCACTAATCCAAATGATAAACTTTGAGGGAAGGAGTGATGTAGGCCATCAACTAGTTTGCTTGCCGTCATCAAGCCACATTGCCTCAATTCCAGCAATTCTCAAGCAGACCATCCTGTTTTCACAAAATGGGACAAGTATCCAATACTTCATAAACTGCAACGAGTTTTGCAAGAATCACATTTATAACTTTGTACATCTAACATATACCCTTTTCATCCATGAACTCCATTACAATAAAGCCCCTCTAAGAGTCTAAACTCTAATTCAAGATTGCTAAGTGATTCTCCAAATATTCTGTTTTCATCCACCACGAAAGAAAATTCATCCAACGGCTCATACTTTATGTGCCTGATTTCGTAGAATACAAAATTGTAGCCCAACTCTCCATCGAATGGAGAATGGCCCTTTTGTATGATTTATGGAGAAAGCACAAACTTTGTGGAGTCATCGGACTATCTCTTAATGGTTATTATATCAACAAGAGAAGATCAGCTTATTACGGGGATATCCCTCGGCCATGAATATTAATCTATGAAGTTGGACCCTTCTGCTAAGTTCCATATCAAAAAAGAAATTTATCGTGGTCACAAAGGACCTCAATGAGATAGGCCATGATCTACTAAGATATTTGCAGACATACATCTAGACTTAGTTCATAATATGAGTTCAATTCATAATTGAGCTCCCACTAAAACTGTCATCCCCTGGACAATTTCAGCGATCACACAATCCTAATTCACTATGCAACCCCCGATTGTCACAGCCTATAACATAGCTTCAAAGGTAGACATTATCCAATGCCAATCACATCATCCATGTGACTCATGCTCGATCTTTCGATCTCTTGTGTTCCGAGGCCATGTCTGCACATGCTAGGCTCGCCAATTCAAACTTGTGTGTATTGTAGTACAACGCTTGCACCCACTGTATGCGAACATAGGTATGTCTGACACCCGATCTTCACGTCCTGCCTCATATCGAAGAACTTTCTTGGTGGTGCACACACAAGGGGAATAATATCATTGGAATTAATTTAGGGATCATCTTATCTAATATGCTACCGTTGAGTATCTAGTACTAGCACGCAATGAGATGTAAAATAGGTATAAACATCACATGTATATTTGTGAAATGATATGGTCCTTCTTGCGCCTTGATCTCCATCGAGTGCTCCGGCATGATTTCCATCATGCCACCGGTTTGACGCCAAGTCCACGGCTCCACTAGTAGGTTGTTCATCGTAATGATGACTATTACTACTCAACTTAGTAACATAAAAGTAAACTACTTTACCTTCATAGCGACCATGACCATATCAAATCACATGCCCCTCCTGCAAAATAAAGTTAGACGCCTCTACTTTATCTATTGCAAGTTTTATGTGGTTGTTAGGGATTTCGTAATAGAACTGTTTCTAATATACGAACTTTCCAACCACAATATGGATCCATAAATTTGTCTCTACTACACTCCTTTCGGGGCCCTCCATTGTAAATGTTATATCAACTATTGTAAGAGAGACAGACACCCGTTAGCCACTTATACGGAACAAGCCGTATGTCAAGCGTGGAACCAGTCTCACGTAAGAGTACGCATAAGGTCGGTCCGGGCCACTTCATCAAACAATACCGCGATATAAACAAGTAGACATGGGAGGGTAACAACTGTAGCATCAATGCTCACACAACACATGTGTGTACTGGTCGTACAACACTACTATGCATAGATCGGCTCTGATACCACTGTTGGGGTTCCGGTGCAGAAAACAAAAAAATTCCTACACCCCATCGCCCTACTGCCCAAGATCTATCTACTAGTAATGCAGTAACATCAGAGAGGTTTCAGATACATACCCTTGTAGTCCGAAAGCGGTTAACATTCTGAGGGGAACATGGTTGAAGAAGTCACGCTTGTAGCCGATCTCAAGGTCGTGAAGCTCCTCGCAGGTCACCCTTGCTCCATCACCGTGCAACAGTCCGTCTCATGACATCCAAAGTGCCCCAAGTGTTGCACCTCATGGCTTCGTACACATATGGTGTACGACGGGACCTCTGTCTCCCTGATCCCTGTCGGGAGTGCGGAAGTAGATCTCAGGCTTGGAATCCCCGCAGTGCAACGGCGTGCTACAGGTGCATGGTCTCTTGAGCGAACAATCCTTGACTGTGCCAATGCGTGGAGACAACTAGAGAGAGAGACTGGAGAGTAGGAGGAGAGCTCCCAACTCATGTGATTATGTTGTGTATTTCTCCTCCAAGGGGGGCTTTTATATAGGGGAAGGGGGAACCCTTACCCCCCCCCCCCCCCGCCAAGAAAACCCTAAGGCATCCAAGGGGGTAAAGGGGTGGCGGCCAAGGGAGGGGGCTTCCCTAGCGCGCCCCAAACCCTAGTCGGCCGCCAAGGGGGGCATCCCTAGGCGCATGGGCCCTCCCCTTTCTCTTGGTTTTTCCCTCATGGTCCCTTTTCCCTAAGAAGTTTGGCCCATTAGTGAAATGACCTTTCAAAATAGATTATAATATTATATTTAATATTAATTATATTAATTAATATGTAAATACATATTACAAAATCCGATTTTACCCAAAACACCTTTCGGTTCCCCTTCGATATCCACCGAACAGTTTCAGAACCTCCTAGAACAATTCTGGTTCCCCCAGGGAACTTTTCTGATTTCCTTTCTTTCTCCGAACAACTTCAGATCTCTCTCCGCGGAACAATTCTAGTTTTCTCTTTCTCTACTATAATTCCAAATTACGGATAATCTCCAGCTCATCGTACCCTTAAGTGAATCCCCTCACGGCTCGGGAATGGCACAAACATGATCTCTATAAATGATCAACAGCAGGACCGGGATGCTGTAACATCCCAGGATTAGCACCTATAATTATAGAGGACACAGGTGTGTGCATTGCATTCATGCATTAGAAAATCCGGGGAATTTTCGCGCAAAACGAAAGAAGCTATAGAGGGCTCGGGATCTCTCTTGTTCTGATGGAAACACTAGGACAGGTGCGATGGAATTTGACATGACCTCTATTGTACTTTTGAATTGTAGGGGAAGATAATTCAAATCTGAATATTTACTTGATAGATTTGAATATTAAAAGAATTTGAAATAGAATAAGAATTGGAAATTAAATTATAATAAAAGATAAGAGGTGAATTCTTATTTATGAATAAGATTCAATATTCACAATTATTAGAATTAAAATTTAAAACACAAAGAGATAAGTGTTTCTCTTTCCATTAGAGAAATGGGGTTTAGTTCATCTTAGATGGGGGTTAGGAATTTGGACATGACCTTTGTTGAATTTATAATTTTGTGGAAAAGAATTTGCATTCAAGACTTCAAATATGAGATCATACAATTCAAATATAACTTGAATTGAAGTGATTACAAAATAAAATGATATAAAAAGAATTCTTTATTATAAGAAATACAATAAATATTGCATCGATATTTTACAATAAATAAATAAAAGAGCTCTTTATTACAACAAAATATATATGCCATTGTCTTTACAAAAGAATTGTAACAAAAGGAAATAAGTAAACTTTAATAAATAAGATACAAAACCTTACAAGTTTCAACTAACAAAGAGAAAATGAACTTTATTACACTAATAAAAGAATACAATATTGTTTACAATATTTGAGAATCAAATAAAGTTGTAAAAGAATAAAAAAAGAAAACCTAAACTATTTTCCTAATTAGTCCTATGTCTTCTGTTCTTCAACTCTCCTTATTCTTCACCCTGCAAAACAAAACAAAACAAAAAGACAAGGAAGAAATAGAATGGGGACTTGGTTAAATTATTGCTCTCAGTTTGACAGTGTAATGCACTGTTCAGCATATCACTGAGCTAATCTTATAAAAAATGGGCAAGTTTCACCAAATGAGTAGTGTTGGAGATATGCCCAAGAGGCAATAATAAAGTGGTTATTATCATATCTTCACACTTATGATAAATGTTTACATACCATGCTATAATTGTATTAACCGGAAACATTAATACTTGTGTGATTTGTAAACTAAAATAAGAGTCCCTAGTAAAGCCTCTTGTTAAACTAGCTTGTTGGTTGATATATGATCATGGTTTCCTGATCATGAACATAGAGATGTTATTAACAACAGGATCATATCATTAGGAGAATGATGTGATGGACATACTCCTATAGATAAGCGTAGCATAAAGATCAAGTCATTTCAATAGTTCAATTGCTATATGCTTTCTGATACATAGTAACCTAATTCCTTCGACCATGAGATCATGCATATCACCTTTACCGGATGGATGCTTTGATGACATCAAACACCACACCGTAACAGGGTGTCTATAAAGGTGGCATTGAGTGTTTAGAAAGTATTGGTTGAAACACATGGATCAAGAGTGGGATTTGTCCAACCATATGACGGATAGATATACTCTGGGCCCTCTCGGTGGAATGTCATCCAATTGGCTTGCAAGCATGTGACTGGCTCACAAGGGATCACATATCACGGGAACGAGAAAAGAGTACTTATCGGTAACGAGGTTGAACTAGGTATGCAGAGATACCGACGATCATAACCTCGGATAAGTAACATATCGTGAGACAAAGGGAAATTGGTATCGTATGTAAGTGGTTCATTCGATCACAAAGTAATCGTAGAAATATGTGGGAGCCATATGAATTTCCAGATTCCTCTATTGGTTATTGTTCGGAGAAGTGTCTCGATCATGTCCGCATAATTCACGAACCGTAGGGAGACACACTTAAGGATTCGACGTTGTTTGAGTAGTTATGGTATTATGAGAAAGAGACCGAATGTTGTTCGGAGTCTCGGATGGGATCCGGGATATCACGAGGTGATCCAGAATGGTTCGGAGAATAATATTCATATAAGGAAAGTCCCGTTTCGGAGTTCGGGAATGATTCCGGTGTTTTCATCGGGAATGTTCTAGAAGGTTCCAGATTGTCTGGCACTCCGGGGGGGGGGGGAAGGTACATGAATGTGTCATTGAATGATTGCATCATGTACTAAGTGTTCTTGCTGTTCCAAAACTTGAAAGTCAAACTGCTAGTTTGAAAGTCAAACGGCTAAAACAGGAAACTGTGGAAAACAGGAAACTGTGGGAAACAAGCAAGAGGAGGTTGAAACCAACTTGGAGGAGGAGTCCCTCTCCTCCAAGCCGGCGGCCAGCCTAGGCCGAGTTGGGGAGGGACTCCCCTCCCCTGGCGCGCCAGCCCCTCCACCTATAAAAGGAGGGGCAGGGCCTCCTCCTTGAGACACACAAGTTTCTACCTCTAATCTCCGGTTTAGAGCCATTTTGGTTTAGAGCTTCTAATTGCTTTAGCCTGCGGTTTAGAGCCTTCTAATTGGTGTGTCTAATCTCTAGACCACTAATAGCTCTCTCTCATACTCCACCATACTCGCTCCGGCTTAAGGCGAAGCCCTGCGGGATTTCCCCTCTACTTCCGGTACCACGCCGTTGTGCTGCCGGAATCGCGAGGAGAGTGCTACAACCTCCGCTGCCTGCTGGAACAAGGGAGAGGAAGGTCTTCGTCGAGTACCGAACGTGTGATCGACTGCGGAAGCGCTGCCGGAACGCAGCGCCGGAAGGATCGTCTACGCGATCTTGAGATCGGAAAGAGTACGACTACATCACCCACGAGAATCTGCTCTCGTTAACCGCTTTGGAATCTTCGAGGGTGAGTTATTCCATCGACTCGTTGCTACAATCTAGTAGATAGATCTTGGCTTGTTTGTTTGTATGCGATAGAAAATTTTTGTTTTCCATGCTACGAACCCCTACAGTGGTATCAGAGCCGTGTCTATATGTAGATCTGTTGCACGAGTAGAACACAATGGTCATTGTGGGCGTTGATGCTTTTATTGTCGATTGCTTCTTGTGTACTTTGCATCTTGCGGTATGTTGGGATGAAGCGGCCCGGGCTAACCTTACATGACATCGTTCATGAGACCTGCTCCACGCTTGACATGCAACTTGTATTGCATAAGTGGCTTTGCGGGTGCCTGTTTCTCCTAGCATAGTTAAGATCCAATTTACAACGGGTGATTAACAATACTAGTATCAATGTTGTGGTTCTTGTTCGTAAGTTAGAACGACACTTATTGAAAGCCCCAAACCACGTAAAATATGCAAAGAAAGTAGAGGCGTCTAACTTTGTTTTGCAGGGGTGTGCAGTGATGTGATATGGCCATGATTGTGATTATATATGATGTATGCAATGTTCCTTATTGTAAGTTGGCAACCGGCAGGAGCCATATGGTTGTCTTTAAATTCTATTAAGACCCGCGTGTCTATTCAAAGTAGTTGTAATAGTTGAAGCCGGTGGAAGACAACCATGGAGAAGCGTCATTGACCTTGATGCAATGCCGATGATGATGGAGATCATGTTCGTGCTAGAAGATGGAGATCGGAAGCACAAAGAAGAAAAGGCCATATCATATCACATATTATGAATTGCATGTGATGTTAATCCTTTATGCATCTTGTATTGCTTAGTAGACGACGGTAGCATTATAAGATGATCCCTCATGCACATGAATTTCAAGTCATAAAGTGTTCACCCTTAGATAGCACCGTTGCTAAAGCTTGTTGTTTCGAAGCACCACGTGATGATCGGGTGTGTTAGATTCTGCAAGTGTATACAACGTGAGCAAGCCAGATTTGCTCATGCGGAAACTAAGGTTTGATCTTGACGAGCCTAGCATGTACAGACATGGTCTCGGAACACGGAATACCGAAAGGTAGAGCATGAGTCATATAGTAGATATGATGAACATGTTGATTGTTCGCCATTGAAGCTATATCAACTCTCGTGATGATCGGTTTTGATATGGTGGATTTGGTTCGTGTGATCACTAAAACAATGTGAGGGATATTGTTTTGAGTGGGAGTTCACCTAGATTAATTTAATTATTAATTAGAACTCAATTTATCATAAACTAAATCAAAGTGAATTTGCATAGTTGTTGTAGTCATTGGCATCGTTTACCACCTTGCGCTTAGTTATAATTGAGATGATAGAACTATAGAATTCTGGTTAGTTACTTTACGAACTGGTATCGTATTGTTTTTGAAGTGGTAATCTAAAGTTTAAAAGTCCTATTGCAAACTTTCAGTAAGTTCCGGTTACTCCATGAAGTTTAATAATTGGTATTAAAATCAAGAGTAACAATTCCAATGTTAGTATATAAGTATCATGTTTGTCTCCATGATTCTTGATATTCAAAGGATTGTCTTAATATCAAGGTTATCTAGGATCTGAAAGAGTTGTTTCAGAAACCATGATGTGTGGAAGATATTGTGATATCTGAAACGAAGTTTTGGTTGCAACATGATAGAGTATAATATGACAAAAGTCATGTTCTCATATTTGATGAGAATTTGCAAAAGGTTGGAGACACTAGTTGTCCTAATCCTCCAAAAGGTTTTGGAGAGCAACATTATACTCGTGATTCACCGTTACAAGCTAAAAGTAACTTGATCATGGATAAATCCATGATAAGGGTGAATATTTGATGTAGGTAAAATGTTTACTACACCAAGAGATTACTAAAGAAAGGAATTTGAAAGAACACCAAACATTTGATGATGGTGATCTACTTCAAAGTGCAAGTCCAAAGACATTGGTATTTAACTATACACGCTTTGGACTGTGTGTCATATGTATGACTCCACTGTTGATGTTGATAGATTCTTTCAAACTGAAAAAGGAGATACTGAAAGAGAATCTCATAAATATATGGCAGAAAAGAAAAGACTAGAATTGTTCAGTTTAAGTATATAGATGATATACATGTTATGGCTATATTCTTTGCTTATTAAACAATGTGGTTCTTAAGTATTTGATACTGAATTTGTTGGTGTGAATTGTCATACGAAACAACACAATTCATGAACTACAATGGCCTAAGTAACTAGCAAAAGAATATGTGATGATGTTCATCGAGAACAAATAAAGGGTTATTGTGTTGCTCGTTAAACATCAAAGCTTGCCTTTAAAGATTTGTTTTATCAGGTATTATGAGAACAAAAGGGTTGTTCAAATAATTGCCGTAATCCATAAAAGATGGATGATTCACAAATCTCGTTGGAGAAATCACATCCATAAAACTAGTGCTAAAAATGTCGAAAGACAAATTGATTGAAAGATCACTTAGGAAGTGACATCGCCGTTTAAATTATATTGGAAAGAAAACATGAAGAAACTCCATGTGGATGGAATTTTGGAGTCTTTTGATTTTGATCACATGACGCTTGTGAAACTTTCCTAAGAGATAATTAAAACTTTGTTCATAGGCAAAAAGGGAACGAAAGACTAGCTTATTGGAATTTGTACATATTGTTGTACGAAGTCCATCATGTGTAGTCAAAAAGCGATGGATTTCAACTTCATATGCTTTCTCCGAGAATTTGAGTGAATATATGAATATTTACTTAATAAGGATAAAGTAGGAAACATTTGAAAAGTTCAAAGACTTTCAAGATGAAGTGCAAAATCATTGTAACAAGAATATAAATAGTTTATGATAAAGATCATAAAGGAAGATATTTGAGTTACAAAGTTTAGCATAATACCTAAGATTTATGGAATCGTTCCGTGGATTTGCATTTCCCGAAACACCATAAGAGTATGGAGCGTTCGAGATATGTAATTAAACCTTGTTTGACATGGTAAGATCGAAGGTGTAATTCATAAAACTGCCATTGTATTTTAAAGATTAAAAGCTTTAGAGATTACCGTTTTTCCACTGAAAAGAGCTCCATCATAATCCGTTGAAATGACACCATATGTTATGGTTTGGGATAAAACCCAAGTTGTCCTTTCTTAAACATTGGTATGCTATGCATAAGAAAGATGTTTGCAACCAAAGTCGGATGAAACTGTCTTTGTTAAAATATTCCTCCATAACACCGGAGACAAAAGTGTTTGTCACTTAGAACGTCAAGTTTCTTTGAGAAGGAATTTTTCGTGAAAAGTTAAGTGGGAGGACAATAGAACATTGATAAGGTTAAAAGAACCTTAGCTATATGTGCAGAGTTGCGCAGCGCCGAAAAGTGTTCCGGAGGCAGCAATAATGCTCATGGCTCACGTGCCTCAAAGGTTGTGGTCACGGAGATCTAAGTTCCTATTAAACCAAGTAGGTCTAGTAAACAATCAAATACCAAGATTTGAGGGTTGAATCATTATTTGAATAATGAACGGACTACATTCAAAGAAGCGATGATGGGCCCTGACTCCATCAAATGGCTTGAAGCCATAAAATCCGTGATAGTTCCATACACGAGAAATCAAGTTTTGAACTTGAAGGACCCTCGAGAAAGGTGTAAGACCTTACAGTTGTGTTTGGATCTATAAATAAATAGATATGGATGTTGCACATCTATGAAATAGTCGACATGTTGGGAAAGAGTTCACAACAATGTTCAAAGGTTGTATATGACAAGATTTGATCTTTCATAGCGATATTTGGTCTAGACGGATTTATGTAGCAACCACTACATATAATTTGTTATATGGTAGTTGAATAAACAAAACAAGTTCTTCTAATAGAATCGTTACCTAGGACATGTGCATAACACGGTCCATAGGGTTTTGTTAATTCAAAAGGATGCTAAAAGCATATGCAAACTTCAATGGTTAAAGTGAGCATCGCGGAGTTGGAATCTTCATTGTGATGAAACTGTTAAAGGAGTTTAAAAGTTCATCAGAGACAATGAAGATGCTTGCATTTGCAAGAAATTAAGTGGGAGCGCTAAGACATGTTTCTAATACATTATGTGGAAGACATATTGTTGATTGGAAATAATGTATCTTTTATTAACACATATTAATAATTTCATTCCCGATGAAAGACTTAGGCAAAACCCAAATATTTGGCATCAATAGACGCTAATATGGTTATGCCAGAAGTACATAGACAAGATATTGAATGAGTTCAATATAGAAACTACAAGAAAGGTTCTTGTTGCACAGAAAGGATTGAATAAGTTCAATACTGATGATATATTCAAGTGTATTGACATTTGGTAAAGTGAAACAAATAATCAAGTATAGATTGATACTTGATGTATGAAATCACAAAGAGTATTTATATCAATCATACTGTGATATGTACAAATCCAGATATGTCCTATGCTCTAAATGTTGTGAGCATATACCAGAATGATTCGTAAGATGATCATTGGACAATAGTAAGGATATTCTTATGATCTTTTGGAAGAACTAAGAGTATAATATTTGTAGAAGTGACAAATAGATGGTTAGTTCATTGTAAAAGTACTACATTGATACTAGCTTTGTCACAAAGTACAAATTAAGTTTATCTCAATCTAAACTAAAGGGTGGCACAATATAATGGAAAGTGAGTTCCATAATGGATTTGGATGAGTTCCAAAGTTAAGACATTGTGACAGATACTACAACAAAAGGCTAAGTATATGACTGCTATTTTAGCATCAAAAGAGGGCATTTGTGTCAAGTAGTTTGTTATCAAACTAGGTGTAATTCACAGAGGGATAATACTATGAAGATATATTGTGCGACAATATTATCAACATGTTTTAACCCCAAAGAACTAAAGGTCACACCGAAAGACCAAATTTATACAAAGCCATCTCATTAGAGAATGAGTGATGCGTAGAGACGCAAAGACATGCAATTACACACGGACCTGGAAGTGTCAGATCCGGAGATCAGTTGACCACTAGCAATCGTGTACATACAACACCGGAAAGCCATAGGTGTTGAATACACAAAGGTTTGAAACTAGATTATTGACTCTAGTGCAAGTGGGAGACTGTTGGAGATATGCCCAAGAGGCAATAATAAAGTGGTTATTATCATATCTTCACACTTATGATAAATGTTTACATACCATGCTATAATTGTATTAACCGGAAACATTAATACTTGTGTGATTTGTAAACTAAAATAAGAGTCCCTAGTAAAGCCTCTTGTTAAACTAGCTTGTTGGTTGATATATGATCATGGTTTCCTGATCATGAACATAGAGATGTTATTAACAACAGGATCATATCATTAGGATAATGATGTGATGGACATACTCCTATAGATAAGCGTAGCATAAAGATCAAGTCATTTCAATAGTTCAATTGCTATATGCTTTCTGATACATAGTAACCTAATTCCTTCGACCATGAGATCATGCATATCACCTTTACCGGATGGATGCTTTGATGACATCAAACACCACACCGTAACAGGGTGGCTATAAAGGTGGCATTGAGTGTTCAGAAAGTATTGGTTGAAACACATGGATCAAGAGTGGGATTTGTCCATCCATATGACGGATAGATATACTCTGGGCCCTCTCGGTGGAATGTCATCCAATTGGCTTGCAAGCATGTGACTGGCTCACAAGGGATCACATATCACGGGAACGAGAAAAGAGTACTTATCGGTAACGAGGTTGAACTAGGTATGCAGAGATACCGACGATCATAACCTCGGATAAGTAACATATCGTGAGACAAAGGGAAATTGGTATCGTATGTAAGTGGTTCATTCGATCACAAAGTAATCGTAGAAATATGTGGGAGCCATATGAATTTCCAGATTCCTCTATTGGTTATTGTTCGGAGAAGTGTCTCGATCATGTCCGCATAATTCACGAACCGTAGGGAGACACACTTAAGGATTCGACGTTGTTTGAGTAGTTATGGTATTATGAGAAAGAGACCGAATGTTGTTCGGAGTCTCGGATGGGATCCGGGATATCACGAGGTGATCCGGAATGGTCCGGAGAATAAGATTCATATAAGGAAAGTCCCGTTTTGGAGTTCGGGAATGATTCCGGTGTTTTCATCGGGAATGTTCTAGAAGGTTCCGGATTGTCCGGCACTCCGGGGGAGGGGGGGAAGGTACATGAATGTGTCATTGAATGATTGCATCATGTACTAAGTGTTCTTGCTGTTCCAAAACTTGAAAGTCAAACTGCCAGTTTGAAATTCAAACGGCTAAAACAGGAAACTGTGGAAAACAGGAAACTGTGGGAAACAGGAAACTGTGGGAAACAAGCAAGAGGAGGTTGAAACCAACTTGGAGGAGGAGTCCCTCTCCTCCAAGCCGGTGGCCAGCCTAGGCCGAGTTGGGGAGGGACTCCCCTCCCCTCCCCTGGCGCGCCAGCCCCTCCACCTATAAAAGGAGGGGCAGGGCCTCCTCCTTGAGACACACAAGTTTCTACCTCTAATCTCCGGTTTAGAGCCGTTTTGGTTTAGAGCTTCTAATTGCTTTAGCCTGCGGTTTAGAGCCTTCTAATTGGTGTGTCTAATCTCTAGACCACTAATAGCTCTCTCTCATACTCCACCATACTCGCTCCGGCTTAAGGCGAAGCCCTGCGGGATTTCCCCTCTACTTCCGGTACCACGCCGTTGTGCTGCCGGAATCGCGAGGAGAGTGCTACAACCTCCGCTGCCTGCTGGAACAAGGGAGAGGAAGGTCTTCGTCGAGTACCGAACGTGTGACCGACTGCGGAAGCGCTGCCGGAACGCAGCGCCGGAAGGATCGTCTACGCGATCTTGAGATCGGAAAGAGTACGACTACATCACCCACGAGAATCTGCTCTCGTTAACCGCTTTGGAATCTTCGAGGGTGAGTTATTCCATCGACTCGTTGCTACAATCTAGTAGATAGATCTTGGCTTGTTTGTTTGTATGCGATAGAAATTTTTTGTTTTCCATGCTACGAACCCCTACAAGTAGTATCTATTCTTATCTAGTAATTGCCTTAGTCTATGCATCACAGGCATGGGGCAAGTTTAACCAAACTAGTAACAAGTAAAAGGAAAGGAAGTAATTCCAGCAAAAGATCTAGTGTACCTGATCTGATCCTCAACTCACAACAGTCAAGCAGACAGCTTACTCAACAACAGCTTAGTCATTGCATGTTTGTGTGCTGTCAACACAAGACAGCCACAAGGGGAAATAAGATAAGACTGCACATTCGTAGCAACCAGCTACCATTCCATCTCCACACATAAACATATGCAACCAGGCCAGCAAATTCTCATTAGCCCAAGAACACATAAACCACAGGAAACCAACTTTCCACCAAATAAGAACATCCCTGTTCTTATTTGTCTATCAATACACCACCAACCAAACCACTAGCCAGATTCCATCACACCCTTAGCTCTGGTTGCTCTCTGGAGCCATCCAGGAGCCAGTAAAAGGAGGAAATCAAGGCCAAGCCAACAGCTAGGAGGAACAGGACAACACCACAAATAGGAGGAGCAGGCCAGGTGCTTACAAGAGCAACTAGAATCAGAGGAGCAAGCAAGTTCAACACAAGATCAACCACAAACCTACATCACCACACAGGCATACTTGTCTACTCTGCAAACATGTAGACATCAGATCCACATCATACCTGCTCTAGGTAGTAGATGGGCTTGCACAATAGTTTGGTGGAAGGGAAACCCTCAGAACTGTATACAAATGGTATACAAGTTACATCCTAGGGTTATGCACATGCCGGCATAATATCCATTCTTATTCTAGGAGTTTGGCCTCAGCCTTTGCACCATTGGCAGGAGGGGTCTTGGCATCATATTTATTTTTATATTGCAAATAATCCAGATAGATGAATATCACTAGAACAAAATGAGAGAACTACACAGCCAGACATAAAGTGATAATTCACTACTGTGCACACTTCTGTGAGGCACCACAGCAACAAATTACCCATTAGAGGCTATATAGCTAATCAAGTTGTCCAAATCATCTACCACAAGCAATCAAAGCATCCCTAACTGAATTCATCATAAAACATTCCCATCTCATGCTAAGCAATTCATCCAAGCACCAACAAAAGCTTGCATAGGTAAATAACATCCTTGCACTATTCAGCTTCAGACCAGCATCACTAGCTTATTATCTAGTTTTTACTAGATAAAACATACCCCAGCTGCTAGGCTACATGGCACATTCCCAGAGGGTAGCACCTATGCACCTAGCAGATTCAGAATGTCTTGAGCATAAGCTCAAGTCCATTTTCTTAAATCCACAAATCATTTTCCTAAAAAGAACCAGGAATCAGTTGAAATGGTTGTTGTCATATAGGCAGTATACCTATATTAGACACTCAGTTACACTTACTAACCCAACCATCTTATCATCTTCCTTAGTAAATATCTAGGAATCATTGTCCAGATTAGCAAGACATTAAGTAGTCAAAGAAGATCTACTCTGCATATTATAATTCTTGTTTAAAACCAAGATCATGCCTACACATGATCTGATCCACACCAACTTATCCACAACCATCTGCAAGCAACCCAAACAATAATCTAAATCACTTTCCTAGCTATTTTTGCTAGGAATCATTTAAATAAATGATGCAACTACATTCAAGGGGAAACCAAGATCATCAATGAATCAGATTCAGGGCATCAACTATATCTCATATAGGAATTGGTCTAACCATCAATTTAAGGATCATCCAGTAAGATCAATGAACTGTCAAATGGACAGTATCATTTAATGACAATATTACATCATGACAACCTAAGTTACTTTAGCAAATAGCTCCAGTATAAATAACCTTTTTGCAATCTTCCATTACCAATACATGAGTAGCATCACAGGAAGCCATTATCCCAAGAAATTCAGAACAAAACGAAATCTATATCCACCTCACTTACAACATACATAATCAAATAACAGTACCATCAGGCAAAGCCCAGTTAAGCCACAAACCAAGTTTCAGTATAGCCCATTAGAGCAATAAGTATAACCAGTGAATTGAATTTAAATATGATCAATCATGATTGAACAAATCTTAGCAAGTTCTGAGTGACAACAACAAAGGATAACATCTTACTTAGGGTACAGATAATGTGTCACTAGTAAGAATGTTTGGCAAAAGGGGAAAGAAAAAGAGAGGTAGAAGAAGGTGTACCAGGGAGTCGACGGTGACCTCAAAAGGGCGGCGCCGGCGTGGCAGCGGCGGTACTTGCAACCACACATTCCTCACGGACGCGTCACGTCACTCGGGCGGCACAGGGAGCACCCCACAAGGGGAACAACATCCTGCGCCTGCCCTAGGACGACAACCACACTGAAACAACAGGCATCGGAGGGAACCAGTGAGCGGCGGAGGCACATCGCCGGAAACCCTATCACCAAAGAAATGGAAGGGGGCGAGCTGGTTAAGGCACGAGAAACAAATCGAGTTGGAGGGCTAGGTCAGGCTTGAGAAGGCGAAGCCCCGACGACCAACGACAACAACCGTAACAGTCTTCCCCGCCGGAATCGGGCAGGCGACGGCGTCGGCATCGCCAGCAGCCAGAAGGAGAAAGTGAGAGGGTGAGGTGTAAGAGAGAGTGGATGAGGGAGACCAGGTCGGGGTGTGGTTTGACTCGAGCCCAGTTGGGCCAAGTTGGGTCCAGATGGGCTCATTGGTGGGCCTGGCCCAATTCCAAAGGAAAAATAAGAAAATAAAGACATTTACCAAATCACTAAAATGACCAAACTACCCCTGAACATAATTTATACTCTAGAAAAATATAGAAAAAACCCAAAAATACATATGATATAACAAAATGACCACAAAAATAAAATCTACCTAATAAAAATATAATTTTAATTATTTAAAATAAATATAAAGCAAAATAATTATTAACACTATTAAATCCTAAATTAAATTTTATAAAATTAAACAAAAACCTTAAAAATAAATAAAAAATCATTTTTATGTATCACAATAACTCTACTATTTTATAAAAATACTAACTTAGAGTTTTACATATAAAACATAAAGCAAATATTTAAAGACACTTAGTTCTTTGATGAACTTTATAAAAATAAATATAATTCTTAAAAATAAATAAAATTCATTATTAAGGTCTTAAATAAATATATTACACTAGAAAAATATTAAATATATTATTAGAAAAGCCTTTAATATTTTAAATAATAAATCCTTACCTAATACCTATTTTGTAAATTCTTTAAGAATACTTATTAAGTAATAAATAATTATATTTCTTTAGAAATATTAATACCCTAAAAATCAAATTACTAAAATTCCAAATCAGAACTAAGGTTTATAATAAAACTTAAGTGTAAATTATTAACTTTATAATATATTTTGAAAATTTAAATAAAGCTTTAAAACCACAACCTTCAAAATAACTTTATAAGCATTCACTAAAATATAAAGTGAATAATTACACATTTTAGTTATACCTATCATAAATCTAAAACTTAGGAATAATTAAAAAATATTACACCTTAAGTTTACTTACCCTTTTAAAGTTAACTTTAGTCTCAAAGCTTATAAACAACAGGTCGAATACACCACTTATGTTTTTTATAGTTAACTTTAGTTTACCAAACTTTAAATATAATACTAAATACTTTATTATATGTTTTATAATTAAGTTATAAAGTATCTTAATACCAAACCAACCAAGTTAAAAACCAAGATAGATAAGTCTCAAATACTAATGCTGTCATTATTCAAATAAAGTAATTCTTTCTTACTTACAGACTATAACTAGAAAGAACACCTCATAAGGTTAACTTAAAAGCTTAAATGCTTCTGCTTAGTTGAGTAAGATTTTCTTCAAATGTTATTCTTTTTGCCACTTCAAGCAACAACTCTAGAATAGTTCTTTCAAACCTTAATAATCCAATACATAGACTTCCATCCTAATCACCAAATAGCAACTAATCTAAATCTTGAATTACAATTGGACCCTACTTTTATATCTTGTATATCAAAACCTAAAATTCCTATAGATGCACTTCATGTGAAGTAAAAATTTGAAGATAAACCAACTCTTAAAGGAATCACCTAAGTTCATTTCACTTACAATATTGGGAATTCACTTTGGGGGTTTTACAAAATGCATAGCATTACTTATGCACAACAACATATTGCTTCTTTAAACATTTGTCCTTACCGGACCAATGATGCAGATTTCAACTATTGGATCTTATGTCGTCTCGAAGACCATGAGTGCATAATCTTGCAATCACAAAAGGCAAGTGTAGGGGTTCGTAGCATGGAAAACAAAAAATTTCTACCGCATGCACACAAACAAGCCAAGATCTATCTACTAGATTGTAGCAACGAGTCGATAGAGGAACTTACCCTCGAAGATTCCAAAGCGGTTTACGAGAGCAGATTCTCGTGGGTGATGTAGTCGTACACTTGCCGATCTCAAGATTGCGTAGACGATCCTTCCGGCGCTGCGTTCCGGCAGCGCTCCCGCAGTTGGTCACACGTTCGGTACTCGACGAAGACCTTCCTCTCCCTTGTTCCAGCAGGCAGCGGAGGTTGTAGCACTCTTCTCGCGATTCCGGCAGCACAACGGCGTGGTACCGGAAGTAGAGGGGAGATCAGGGCTTCGCCTTAAGCCGGAGCGAGTATGGTGGAGTATGAGAGAGCTCCTCGGCGATCTAGGGTTTAGACACACCAAGGAGGAGAGGCTAGAGCCGGCGGATAGGGTTTGGGGCACCCCAAGTCGGCGGCTAGGGCAAAACCCTAGGGGGCGGCGGCGGCTATGGTGGTAGGCGCCAAGCTAGGGTTTGGAGGAGAGATACTTGTGTGTGCTAGGAGGGAGCCCTGCCCCTCCTTATATAGGTGGAGGGGCCGGCGGCCAAGGGGAGGGAGTGGAGTCCCTCCCCAACTCGGCTTGGGTGGTGCGCCGGCTTGGGGAGGAGGACTCCCTCCCCAACTCGGTTTCACCTCCTCCTCCTCTTTTCCACTTTCCAAATTTAGCCGTTTGACTTTTCAATTTAGCTATTTGACTTTTCAAACTAGGATTCGATTAATCCTTTATTTGGAACAGCGATGACACTTAGTACATGATGCAATCATTCCAACTTGCAATGACACATTCATGTACCCCTTCCCCTCCGGAGTGCCGGACATTCCGGAACCTTCTAGAACATTCCCGATGAAAACACCGGAAACATTTCCCAACTCCGAAACGGGACTTTCCTTATATGAATCTTATTCTCCGGACCATTCCGGATCTCCTCGTGATATCCCGGATCCCATCCGAGACTCCGAACAACATTCGGTCTCTTTCTCATTATACCATAACTACTCAAACAACGTCGAATCCTTAAGTGTGTCTCCCTACGGTTCGTGAATTATGCGGACATGATCGAGACACTTCTCCAAACAATAACCAATAGAGGAATCTGGAAATTCATATGGCTCCCACATATTTCTACGATTACTTTGCAATCGAATGAACCACTTACATACGATACCAATTTCCCTTTGTCTCACGATACTTTACTTATCCGAGGTTATGATCGTCGGTATCTCTGCATACCTAGTTCAACCTCGTTATCGATAAGTACTCTTTTCTCGTTCCCGTGATATTTGTGAGCCAGTCACATGCTTGCAAGCTAATTGGATGACATTTCACCGAGAGGGCCCAGAGTATATCTATCCGTCATATGGATGGATAAATCCCACTCTTGATCCATGTGCCTCAACACATACTTTCCGTACACTCAATGCCACCTTTATGCCACCCAGTTACGGAGTGGTGTTTGATGTCATCAAAGCATCCTTCCGGTGATGGTGATTAGCATGATATCATGGTCGAAGGAATTAGGTTACTATGTATCAGAAAGCTTATAGCAAATGAACTATATTAAATGACTTGATCTTTATGCTACGCTTAACTATAGGAGTATGTCCATCACATCATTCTCCTAATGATATGACCCTATTGTTAATAACATCTCTATGTTCATGATCAGGAAACCATGATCATATATTAACCAACAAGCTAGTTTAACAAGAGGCTTTACTAGGGACTCTTTTATGTTTACAAATCACACAAGTATTAATGTTTCCGGTTAATACAATTATAGCATGGTATGTAAACATTTATCATAAGTATGAAGATATGATAATAACCACTTTATTATTGCCTCTTGGGCATATCTCCAACAGTCTCCCACTTGCACTAGAGTCAATAATCTAGTTTCAAACCTTTTGTGTATTCAACACCTATGGCTTTCCGGTGTTGTATGTACACGATTGCTAGTGGTCAACTGATCTCCGGATCTGACACTTCCAGGTCCGTGTGTAATTGCATGTCTTTGCGTCTCTACGCATCACTCATTCTCTAATGAGATGGCTTCGTACTAATTTGGTCCTTTGGTGTGACCTTTAGTTCTTTGGGGTTAAAAACATGTTGATAATATTGTCGTACAATATATCTTCATAGTATTATCCCGCTGTGAACTACACCTAGTTTGATAACAAACTACTTGACACAAATGCCCTCTTTACCTGCTATTATAGCAGTCATATACTTTAGCCTTTTGTTGTAGTATCTGTCACAATGTCTTAATTTTGGAACTCATCCAAATCCATTATGGAACTTACTTTCCATTATATTGTGCCACCCTTAGTTTAGATTGAGATAAACTTAATTTGTACTTTGTGAAAAAACTAGTATCAATGTAGTACTTTTACAATGAACTAACCATCTATTTGTCACTTCTACAAATAATATACTCTTAGTTCTTCCAAAAGATCATAAGAATATCCTTACTATTGTCCAATGATCATCTTATGAATCATTCTGGTATATGCTCATAACATTTAGAGCATAGGACATATCTGGATTTGTACATATCACAGTATGATTGATAAATATTCTTTGTGATTTCATACATCAAGTATCAATCTATACTTGAATCTATGTTTCACTTACCAAGTGTCAATACACTTGAATATATCATCAATATTGAACTCATTCAATCCTTTCTGTGTGACAAGAACCTTTCTTGTAGTTTCTATATTGAACTCATTCAATACATCATCTATGTACTTTCGGCACAACCATATTAGCGTCTATTGATGCCAAATATTTGGGTTTTGCCTAAGCCTTTCATCGAGATGAAATTCTTATTTTGTGTTAATAAAATATACATCATTTCCAATCAACAATATGTCTTCCACATAATGTATTAGAAACATGTCTTAGCGCTCCCACTTAATTTCTTGCAAATGCAAGCATCTTCATTGTCTCCGACGAATTTAAACTCCTTTAATAGTTTCATCATAGTGAAGATTCCAACTCCGCAATGCTTACTTCAACCATTGAAGTTTGCATATGCATTTAGCATCCTTTGAATTAACAAAACCCTTTGGACCGTGTCACGCACACGTCCTAGGTAACCCTTCTATTAGAAGAATTTGTTTTGTTTATCCAACTACCATATAACAAAATTATATGTAGTGGTTGCTACATTAATCCGTCTAGACTAGATATCGCTATGAAAGATCAAATCTTGTCATATACAACCTTTGAACATTGTTGTGAACTCTTTCCCAACATGTCGACTACTTCATAGATGTGAAACATCCATGTCTATTTCTTTATAGATCCAAACACAACTGTAAGGTCTTACACCTTTCTCGAGGGTCCTTCAAGTTCAAAACTTGATTTTTCGTGTATGGAACTATCACGGATTTTATGGCTTCAAGCCATTGACGGAGTCAGGGCCCATCATCGCTTCTTTGTATGTAGTCCGTTCATTATTCTCAAATAATGATTCAACCCTCAAATCTTGGTATTTGATTGTTTACTCGACCTACTTGGTTCAATAGAAACTTTGACCTTCGTAACCACAACCTTTGAGGCACGTGAGCCATGAGCATTGTTGCTGCCTCCGGAACACTTTTTCGGCGCTGCGCAACTCTGCACATATAGCTAAGGTTCTTTTAACCTTATCAAAGTTCTTTTGTCCTCCCACTTAACTTTTCACGAAAAATTCCTTCTCTAAGAAACTTGACGTTCTAAGCGACAAAATTTTTTGTCTCCGATGTTATGGAGGAACAGTTATTCGAAATAACATACAAAGACAGGTTCATCCGACTTTGGTTGCAAACATCTTTCTTATGCATAGCATACCAATGTTTAAGAAAGGACAACTTGGGTTTTATCCCAAACCATAACTTTATATGGTGTCATTTCAACGGATTATGATGGAGCTCTTTTCAGTGGAAAAACGGTAGTCTCTAAAGCTTTTAATCTTTAAATATAATGGCAGTTTTATGAATTATACCTTTGATCTTACCATGTCAAACAAGGTTTAATTACACATCTCGAACGCTCCATACTCTTATGGTGTTTCGGGATATGCAAATCCACGGAACGATTCCTTAAATCTTAGGTATTATGCTAAACTTGTAACTCAAATATCTTCCTTTATGATCCTATCATAAACTATTTATATTCTTGTTACAATGATTTTTCACTTCATCTTGAAAGTCTTTGAACTTTTCAAATGTTTCATACTTCATCCTTATTAAGTAAATATTCATATATTCACTCAAATTTTCGGAGAAAGCATATGAAGTTGAAATCCATCGCTTTTGACTACACATGATGGACTTTGTACAACAATATGTACAATTTCCAATAAGCTAGTCTTTCGTTCCCTTTTTGGCCTATGAACGAAGTTTTAATTATCTCTAGGAAAGTTTCACAAGCGTCATGTGATCAAAAATCAAAAGACTCCAAAATTCCATCCACATGGAGTTTCTTCATGTTATCTTTCCAATATAATTTAAACGGCGATGTCACTTCCTAAGTGATCATTCAATCAATTTGTCTTTCGACATCTTTAGCACTAGTTTTATGGATGTGATTTCTCCAACGAGATTTGTGAATCATCCATCTTTTAGGGATTACGGCAATTATTTGAACAACCCTTTTGTTCTCATAATACCTGATAAAACAAATCTTGAAGGCAAGCTTTGATGTTTAACGAGCAACACAATAACCCTTTATTTGTTCTCGATGAACATCATCACATATTCTTTTGCTAGTTACTTAGGCCATTGTAGTTCATGAATTGTGTTGTTTCGTATGACGATTCACACCAACAAATTCAGTATCAAATACTTAAGAACCACATTGTTTAATAAGCAAAGAATATAGCCATAACATGTATATCATCTATATACTTAAACTGAACAATTCTAGTCTTTTCTTTTCTGCCATATATTTATGAGATTCTCTTTCAGTATTTCCTTTTCTGTTTGAAAGAATCTATCAACATCAATAGTGGAGTCATACATATGACACATAGTCCAAAGCGTGTATAGTTAAATACCAATGTCTTTGGATTTGCACTTTGAAGTAGATCACCATTATTAAATGTTTGGTGTTCTTTCAAATTCCTTTCTTTAGTAATCTCTTGGTGTAGTAAACATTTTACCTACATCAAATTTTCACCCTCATCATGGATTTATCCATGATCAAGTTACTTTTAGCTTGTAACGGTGAATCGCGAGTATAATGTTGCTCTCCAAAACCTTTTGGAAGATTAGGACAACTAGTGTCTCCAACCTTTTGCAAATTCTCATCAAATATGAGAACATGACTTTTGCCATATTATACTCTATCATGTTGCAACCAAAACTTCGTTTCAGATATCACAATATCTTCCACACATCATGGTTTCTGAAACAACTCTTTCAGATCCTAGATAACCTTGATATTAAGACAATCCTTTGAATATCAAGAATCATGGAAACAAACATGATACTCATACACTAACTCTTGGAATTGTCACTCTTGTTTTAATACCAATTATTAAACTTCATGGAGTAACCGGAACTTACTGAAAGTTTGCAATAGGACTTTTAAACTTTAGATTAACACTTCAAAACAATACGATACCAGTTTGTAAAGTAACTAACCAGAATTATATAGTTCTATCATCTCAATTATAACTAAGCGTAAGGTGGTAAACGGATGCCAATGACTACAACAACTATGCAAATTCACTTTGATTTAATTTATGATAAATAGTGTTCAACTTTTAATCATATTGCCGTTGAACTCCCACTCAAAACAATATCCCTCACATTGTTTTAGTGATCACACGAACCAAATCCACCATATCAAAACCGATCATCACGAGAGTTAATATAGCTTCAATGGCGAACAATCAACATGTTCATCATATCTACTATATGACTCATGCTTTACCTTTCGGTGATCCGTGTTCCTGAGACCATGTCTGTACATGCTAGGCTCGTCAAGATCAAACCTTAGCTTCCGCATGAGCAAATCTGGCTTGCCCATGTTGTATACACTTGCGGAATCTAACACACCCGATCATCATGTGGTGCTTCGAAACAACAAGCTTTAGCAACAGTGCTAACTAAGGGTGAACACTTTATGACTTGAAATTCATGTGCATGAGGGATCATCTTATAATGCTACCGTCGTCTACTAAGCAATACAAGATGCATAAAGGATTAACATCACATGCAATTCATAATCTGTGATATGATATGGCCTTTCTTCTTTGTGCTTCCGATCTCCATCTTCTCGCACGAACATGATCTCCATCATCACCGACATTGCATCAAGGTCAATGATGCTTCTCCATGGTTGTCGTCCACCGGCTTCAACTATTACAACTACTTTGAATAGACACGCGGGTCTTAACAGAAATTAAAGACAACCATATGGCTCCTGCCGGTTGCCGACTTACAATAAGGAACATTGCATACATCATATATAATCACAATCATGGTCATATCACATCACTGCACACCCCTGCAAAACAAAGTTAGACGCCTCTACTTTCTTTGCATATTTTACGTGGTTTGGGGCTTTCAATAAGTGTCGTTCTAACTTACGAACAAGAACCACAACATTGATACTAGTATTGTTAATCACCCGTTGTAAATTGGATCTTAACTATGCTAGGAGAAACAGGCACCCGCAAAGCCACTTATGCAATACAAGTTGCATGTCAAGCGTGGAGCAAGTCTCATGAACGATGTCATGTAAGGTTAGCCCGGGCCGCTTCATCCCAACATACCGCAAGATGCAAAGTACACAAGAAGCAATCGATAATAAAAGCATCAACGCCCACAATGACCATTGTGTTCTACTCGTGCAAACAGATCTACATATAGACACGGCTCTGATACCACTGTAGGGGTTCGTAGCATGGAAAACAAAAAATTTCTACCGCATGCACACAAACAAGCCAAGATCTATCTACTAGATTGTAGCAACGAGTCGATAGAGGAACTTACCCTCGAAGATTCCAAAGCGGTTAACGAGAGCAGATTCTCGTGGGTGATGTAGTCGTACACTTTCCGATCTCAAGATCGCGTAGACGATCCTTCCGGCGCTGCGTTCCGGCAGCGCTCCCGCAGTTGGTCACACGTCGGCGGCTAGGGCAAAACCCTAGGGGGCGGCGGCGGCTATGGTGGTAGGCGCCAAGCTAGGGTTTGGAGGAGAGATACTTGTGTGTGCTAGGAGGGAGCCCTGCCCCTCCTTATATAGGTGGAGGGGCCGACGGCCAAGGGGAGGGAGTGGAGTCCCTCCCCAACTCGGCTTGGGTGGTGCGCCGGCTTGGGGATGAGGACTCCCTCCCCAACTCGGTTTCACCTCCTCCTCCTCTTTTCCACTTTCCAAATTTAGCCGTTTGACTTTTCAATTTAGCTATTTGACTTTTCAAACTAGGATTCGATTAATCCTTTATTTGGAACAGCGATGACACTTAGTACATGATGCAATCATTCCAACTTGCAATGACACATTCATGTACCCCTTCCCCTCCGGAGTGCCGGACATTCCGGAACCTTCTAGAACATTCCCGATGAAAACACCGGAAACATTTCCCAACTCCGAAACGGGACTTTCCTTATATGAATCTTATTCTCCGGACCATTCCGGATCTCCTCGTGATATCCCGGATCCCATCCGAGACTCCGAACAACATTCGGTCTCTTTCTCATTATACCATAACTACTCAAACAACGTCGAATCCTTAAGTGTGTCTCCCTACGGTTCGTGAATTATGCGGACATGATTGAGACACTTCTCCGAACAATAACCAATAGAGGAATCTGGAAATTCATATGGCTCCCACATATTTCTACGATTACTTTGCGATCGAATGAACCACTTACATACGATACCAATTTCCCTTTGTCTCACGATACTTTACTTATCCGAGGTTATGATCGTCGGTATCTCTGCATACCTAGTTCAACCTCGTTATCGATAAGTACTCTTTTCTCGTTCCCGTGATATTTGTGAGCCAGTCACATGCTTGCAAGCTAATTGGATGACATTTCACCGAGAGGGCCCAGAGTATATCTATCCGTCATATGGATGGACAAATCCCACTCTTGATCCATGTGCCTCAACACATACTTTCCGGACACTCAATGCCACCTTTATAGCCACCCAGTTACGGAGTGGTGTTTGATGTCATCAAAGCATCCTTCCGGTGATGGTGATTAGCATGATCTCATGGTCGAAGGAATTAGGTTACTATGTATCAGAAAGCTTATAGCAAATGAACTATATTAAATGACTTGATCTTTATGCTACGCTTAACTATAGGAGTATGTCCATCACATCATTCTCCTAATGATATGACCCTGTTGTTAATAACATCTCTATGTTCATGATCAGGAAACCATGATCATATATTAACCAACAAGCTAGTTTAACAAGAGGCTTTACTAGGGACTCTTTTATGTTTACAAATCACACAAGTATTAATGTTTCCGGTTAATACAATTATAGCATGGTATGTAAACATTTATCATAAGTATGAAGATATGATAATAACCACTTTATTATTGCCTCTTGGGCATATCTCCAACAGCAAGTTCACATTTGCTCATGTCCTTTGATTATTTTCTGTAAAGTATTTTACAAATCCAGTGTTGTCATCACCTGCATTTGAAAAAGGTCAGAAAACACTATTTTCATAATAATGTGATTATAGGTTATTTACCATGAGGTAATAACCTACTATAAGAGTTCCGGTGATAAAGGAACATATTACCTAGGACTTAACAAACAATGTCGCCAATGATTCTTGCGCCGTATATTACGCGTTGACCATGAGATTTGGAATGGGACGAAGAAGTCAGCTTTATCTTTTCCCTCTCGCATGGAGCTGGATGTGCGGGTCGTGGCTGTTATCACTCGTAGCGTGCATATTATATGGTAATTTGTAGATGATATGCAGCATATGGGTGGGAGCCCTTAACGTCCCACGATAGTTCCGGCATCTGAACGGTCTGTACAAACCATTGTCGTAATTCAAAAGGTGGGCATGGTGTACACCAAGGAGACATGCGGGGTCGCGGAGAAGGCAGTGATTGGCTTGGATCTTAGGTTGGGCCTCAAACCAAGGAAGTTTGAATGGGGACATACTCCCGTCCGTGCAACAAAACCTAAGGTCTCTCATGGGGAAAGTGACGCACCTCTGCAGAGTGTATGAACTGTAACTTGTTACTCCCTGTTCCGGGAAGGAGCTGCGAACGCGGCGGGAAGGAACCCCATGAAGGTTCTGGTAAACCCGTGAAGGCTGACGGACATAGCTTTTCAGAATAAAAGCAACCTTTGAAGAAATGTTTATGAAAACTTGCATTGCCTACGACCTATGGTATGTGGCTGTAGTTATAGTGCATCAAACACTCCTTTTCTAGTGGACTTGATGAGTACGCTCGTACTCAAAGTATCTTCTTAACCCTTGCTAGGTTCTAAAGCCAGTACAGACGATGACTACATCAAGCCATGCTCCAGGAATCATCATCAAAAGCTAAAGCTCTTCAATGAAGTCAAGAAAGTCAACATATACATCAACTCAAGTGAAGACGAAGTTGCTGATTAGTTAAGAATAGAATCTCTAGTCATAGAACCTATTTCTGTAGTGTATTGCAATAGCAGCAATGTCAGACCATTAGTTAAGATATTAGTCTTAATAGTATTATAATTTTTGAGTTGTTTATTTCTGATTCTTCTTTGTAAGAAGTTTCTTTCTCTCTCTTTGACCTAGAGTGTTCTCTGGATCTTGTGTAAAGAGTTGAGTTGTAACCTATAGTCATGTCTTGGACCTGCTGTGTTTCTGTTGTACCACTCTGAGGGATGTAATACTAGTGAACGGTGTTTAATTGGTGTTATGTCTATGGCTATAGTGTACTATATCATGCAGTGGTATGCTGGGTCGCCGCAGATGCCCATGTTGTCCCTGTGCATTCCTCGATGATGATGTCGTTTGAACCATAAATGTCGAGTCTAATTCCCTTTGTTTCTTTGATACTACTTGTCCGAGATCCGATCGTTAGGTATCACCATACCTTGTTCAATCTTGTTACCGACAAGTACTGTTTTACTTGTTACCGTGATATTACATCCTCGTGACCTAGTCACATGTTGGAACATTATGGATATAATCTCACCAAGTCGGCCTAACTATATCTTACCCGTCACTGGATGAAAAAATCGTGCTCTTAATGCATAGGCCTCAACCTGTTCCTCCGGATACCCAACATACACCTTTATAACCAGCATTTCACGGAGTGACGTTTGATGCAGTCAAGGCAGTGTTGGGAGACAATGATTAATATGATCTCATGGTCTAAGGAAAAGGAGACTTCGTTTCTGAATGTTGCAATGATGAAATTCATGACTTGATCGTGTCGAAATCTTTGAGGTAATGTCCATCATATCATTCACCAATGATATGACCTCGTTCTCAGCTGCACTATCACCCATGATCAGAAAATCTTGATCATCTGTATCTCAACGAACTAGTATAAATAGAGGCTATTAGTGTTGGAGATATGCCCAAGAGGCAATAATAAAGTGGTTATTATCATATCTTCATACTTATGATAAATGTTTACATACCATGCTATAATTGTATTAACAGGAAACATTAATACTTGTGTGATTTGTAAACATAAAAAGAGTCCCTAGTAAAGCCTCTTGTTAAACTAGCTTGTTGGTTAATATATGATCATGGTTTCCTGATCATGAACATAGAGATGTTATTGACAACAGGGTCATATCATTAGGAGAATGATGTGATGGACATACTCCTATAGATAAGCGTAGCATAAAGATCAAGTCATTTTAATAGTTCAATTGCAATATGCTTTCTGATACATAGTAACCTAATTCCTTCGACCATGAGATCATGCATATCACCTTCACCGGAAGGATGCTTTGATGACATCAAACACCACACCGTCACTGGGTGGCTATAAAGGTGGCATTGAGTGTTCGGAAAGTGTCGGTTGAGACACATGGATCAAGAGTGGGATTTGTCCATCCATATGACGGATAGATATACTCTGGGTCCTCTCGGTGGAATGTCATCCAATTAGCTTGCAAGCATGTGACTGGCTCACAAGGGATCACATATCACGGGAACGAGAAAAGAGTACTTATCAGTAACGAGGTTGAACTAGGTATGCAGAGATACCGACGATCAAAACCTCGGATAAGTAAAATATCGTGAGACAAAGGGAAATTGGTATCGTATGTAAGTGGTTCATTCGATCGCAAAGTAATCATAGAAATATGTGGGAGCCATAAGAATTTCCAGATTCCTTTATTGGTTATTGTTCGGAGAAGTGTATCGATCATGTCCGCATAATTCACGAACCGTAGGGAGACACACTTAAGGATTCTATGTTGTTTGAGTAGTTATGGAATGATGAGAAAGAGACCAAATGTTGTTCAGAGTCTCGGATGGGATCCGGGATATCACGAGGAGATCCGGAATGGTCCGGAGAATAAGATTCATATAAGGAAAGTCCTGTTTCGGGGTTGGAGAATGGTTCCGGTGTTTTCATCAGGAATGTTCTAGAAGGTTCCGGAATGTCCGGCACTCCGAAGGGGAAGGGTGCATGAATGTGTTATATCAAGTTGGTATGATTGCATCATGTACTAGGTGTCATCGCTGAACAAAATAAAGGGTTTAATCAAATCCTAGTTTGAAAAGTCAAACGCCAATTTGAAAAGTCAAACGGCTATTTTGGGAAGTGGAAGGGAAGTGGGAAACCGAGTTGGGGAGGAGTCCCTCCTCCACCGCCGGCCCACTTGGGATCCGAGTTGGGGAGGGATTCCCCTCCCCTTGGCCGGCGCCTCCCTCCTATAAGAGGAGGGGCAGGGCTCCCCTCCTAGTACACAAGGTTGCCCCCTCTAAACCTAACCCTAGCCGCCGCCCACCATAGCCGCCGCCTAGGGTTTCTCCTCTAGCCGCCGACTTGGGCACCTCCAAGCCCTAGCCGCCGGCCCTAGCAGCCCCTCCTTGGTGTGTCTAAACCCTAGAACACCGAGGGCTCTCTCATAGTCCACCATACTCGCTCCGGCTTAAGGCGAAGCCCTGCGAGATCTCCCCTCTACTTCCGGTACCACGCCGTCGTGCTGCCGGAATCGCGAGGAGAGTGCTACAACCTCCGCTGCCTGCTGGAACAAGGGAGAGGAAGGTCATCATCGAGTACCGAACGTGTGACCGACTGCGGAAGCGCTGCCGGAACGCAACGCCGGAAGGATCGTCTATGCGATCTTGAGATCGGAAGTGTACGACTATATCATCCACGAGAATCTGCTCTCGTTAACCGCTTTGGATCTTCGAGGGTTAGTACTCTGTTGAATCGTTGCTACAATCTAGTAGATAGATCTGGGCTTGATCATAGATTAGATCTTGATTGTGTGTTCATGTGGTAGAAATTTTTTGTTTTCCATGCTACGAACTCCTACAGTGGTATTAGAGCCGTGTCTATATGTAGATCTATTGCACGAGTAGAACACAATGGTCATTGTGGGCGTTGATGCTTTTGTTGTCGATTGCTTCTTGTGTACTTTGCATCTTGCGGGATGGTGGGATGAAGCGGCCCGGGCTAACCTTACATGACATCGTTCATGAGACTTGCTCCACGCTTGACATGCAACTTGTATTGCATAAGTGGCTTTGCGGGTGCCTGTTTCTCCCAACATAGTTAAGATTCAATTTACAACGGGTGATTGACAATACTAGTATCAATGTTGTGGTTTTTGTTCGTAAGTTAGAACGACACTTATTGAAAGCCCCAAACCACGTAAAATATGCAAAGAAAATTAGAGGCGTCTAACTTTGTTTTGCAGGGGTGTGCTGTGATGTGATATGGCCATGATTGTGATTATATATGATGTATGCAATGTTCCTTATTGTAAGTTGGCAACCGGCAGGAGCCATATGGTTGTCTTTAAATTCTGTTAAAGACCCGCGTGTCTATTCAAAGTAGTTGTAATAGTTGAAGCTGGTGGACGACAACCATGGAGCGGCGTCATTGACCTTGATGCAATGCCGGTGATGATGGAGATCATGTTCGTGCTTGAAGATGGAGATCGGAAGCATAAAGAAGAAAGGCCATATCATATCACATATTATGAATTGCATGTGATGTTAATCCTTTTATGCATCTTGTATTGCTTGGTTTACGACGGTAGCATTATAAGATGATCCCTCAAGCACACAATTTCAAGTTTTAAAGTGTTCATCCTTAGTAAGCACCGTTGCTAAAGCTCGTTGTTTTGAAGCACCACGTGATGATCGGGTGTGTTAGATTCTGCGAGTGTATGCAACGTGAGCAAGCCAGATTTGCTCATGCGGAAGCTAAGGTTTGATCTTGACGAGCCTAGCATGTACAGACATGGTCTCGGAACACGGATCACCGAAAGGTAAAGCATGAGTCATATAGTAGATATGATGAACATGATGATTGTTCGCCATTGAAGTTACATCAACTCTCGTGATGATCGGTTTTGATGTGGTGGATTTGGTTTGTGTGATCACTAAAACAATGTGAGGGATATTGTTTTGAGTGGGAGTTCAACAGCAATATGATTAAAAGTTGAACACTATTTATCATAAATTAAATCAAAGTGAATTTGCATAGTTGTTGTAGTCATTGGCATCCGTTTACCACCTTGCGCTTAGTTATAATTGAGATGATAGAACTATAGAATTCTGGTTAGTTACTTTACGAACTGGTATCGTATTGTTTTGAAGTGTTAATCTAAAGTTTAAAAGTCCTATTGCAAACTTTCAGTAAGTTCCGGTTACTCCATGAAGTTTAATAATTGGTATTAAAACAAGAGTGACAATTCCAAGAGTTAGTGTATGAGTATCATGTTTGTATCCATGATTCTTGATATTTAAAGGATTGTCTTAATATCAAGGTTATCTAGGATCTGAAAGAGTTGTTTCAGAAACCATGATGTGTGGAAGATATTGTGATATCTGAAACGAAATTTTGGTTGCAACATGATAGAGTATAATATGGTAAAATACATGTTCTCATATTTGATGAGAATTTGCAAAAGGTTGGAGACACTAGTTGTCCTAAACCTCCAAAAGGTTTTGGAGAGCAACATTATACTCGCGATTCACCGTTACAAGATAAAAGTAGCTTGATCATGGATAATTCCATGATAAGGGTGAATATTTGATGTAGGTAAATTTTTTTACTACACCAAGAGATTACTAAAGAATGGAATTTGAAAGCACACCAAACATTTGATGATGGTGATCTACTTCAAAGTGCAAGTCCAAAGACATTGGTATTTAAATATACACGCTTTGGACTATGTGTCATATGTATGACTCCACTATTGATGTTGATAGATTCTTTCAAACAGAAAAGGAAACACTGAAAGAGAATCTCATAAATATATGGTAGAAAAGAAAAGACTAGAATTGTTCAGTTTAAGTATATAGATGATATACATGTTATGGCTATATTCTTTGCTTATTAAACAATGTGGTTCTTAAGTATTTGATACTGAATTTGTTGGTGTGAATCGTCATACGAAACAACACAATTCATGAACTACAATGGCCTAAGTAACTAGCAAAAGAATATGTGATGATGTTCATCGAGAACAAATAAAGGGTTATTGTGTTGCTCGTTAAACATCAAAGCTTGCCTTCAAGATTTGTTTTATCAGGTATTATGAGAACAAAAGGGTTGTTCAAATAATTACCGTAATCCATAAAAGATGGATGATTCACAAATCTCGTTGGAGAAATCACATCCATAAAACTAGTGCTAAAAACGTCGAAAGACAAATTGATTGAAAGATCACTTGGGAAGTGACATCGCCGTTTAAATTATATTGGAAAGAAAAAGAAACTCCATGTGGATGGAATTTTGGAGTCTTTTGATTTTTGATCAAATGACGCTTGTGAAACTTTCATAGAGATAATTAAAACTTCGTTCATAGGCCAAAAGGGAACGAATGACTAGCTTATTGGAACTTGTACATATTGTTGTACGAAGTCCATTATGTGTAGTCAAGAGCGATGGATTTCAACTTCATATGCTTTCTCCGAAAATTTGAGTGAATATATGAATATTTACTTAATAAGGATGAAGTATGAAACATTTGAAAAGTTCAAAGACTTTCAAGATGAAGTGCAAAATCATTGTAATAAGAATATAAATAGTTTATGATAAGATCATAAAAGAAGATATTTGAGTTACAAGTTTAGCATAATACCTAAGATTTAAGGAATCGTTCCGTGGATTTGCATTTTCCCGAAACACCATAAGAGTATGGAGCGTTCGAGATATGTAATTAAACCTTGTTTGACATGGTAAGATCAAAGGTGTAAATCATAAAACTGCCATTATATTTTAAAGATTAAAAGCTTGAGAGACTACCATTTTTCCACTGAAAAGAGCTCCATCATAATCCGTTGAATTGACACCATATAAAGTTATGGTTTGGGATAAAACCCAAGTTGTCCTTTCTTAAACATTGGTATGCTATGCATAAGAAAGATGTTTGCAACCAAAGTCGGATGAACCTGTCTTTGTTAAGTATTCCTCCATAACACCGGAGACAAAAGTGTTTGTCACTTAGAACGTCAAGTTTCTTTGAGAAGGAATTTTTTTGAAAAGATAAGTGGGAGGACAATAGAACTTTGATAAGGTTAAAAGAACCTTAGCTATATGTGCAGAGTTGCGCAGCGCCGAAAAGTGTTCCGGAGGCAGCAACAATGCTCATGACTCACGTGCCTCAAAGGTTGTGGACACAAAGGTCTAAGTTCCTATTGAAACAAGTAGGTCGAGTAAACAATCAAATACCAAGATTTGAGGGTTGAATCATTATTTGAGAATAATGAACGGACTACATGCAAAGAAGCGATGATGGGCCCTGACTCCGTAAAATGGCTTGAAGCCATAAAATCCGTGATAGTTCCATACACGAGAAATCAAGTTTTGAACTTGAAGGACCCTCGAGAAAGGTGTAAGACCTTACAGTTGTGTTTGGATCTATAAAGAAACAGACATGGATGTTTCGCCTCTATGAAATAGTCGACATGTTGGGAAAGAGTTCACAACAATGTTCAAAGGTTGACTATGACAAATATTTGATCTTTCATAGCGATATTTAGTCTAGACGGATTAATATAGCAACCACTACATATAATTTTGTTATGTGGTAGTTGGATAAACAAAACAAGTTCTACTAATAGAAGGGTTACCTAGGACGTGTGCATGACATGGTCCAAAGGGTTTTGTTAATTCAAAGGATGCTAAATGCATATGCAAACTTCAATGGTTGGAGTAAGCATTGCAGAGTTGGAATCTTCACTATGATGAAACTGTTAAAGGAGTTTAAATTCGTCGGAGACGATGAAGATGCTTGCATTTGCAAGAAATTAAGTGGGAGCGCTAAGACATGTTTCTAATACATTATGTGGAAGACATATTGTTGATTGGAAATGATGTATCTTTTATTAACACATATTAAGAATTTCATCCCGATGAAAGACTTAGGCAAAACCCAAATATTTGGCATCAATAGACGCTAATATGGTTGTGCCGAAAGTACATAGATGATGTATTGAATGAGTTCAATATAGAAACTACAAGAAAGGTTCTTGTCACACAGAAAGGATTGAATGAGTTCAATATTGATGATATATTCAAGTGTATTGACACTGGGTAAGTGAAACAAAGATTCAAGTATAGATTGATACTTGATGTATGAAATCACAAAGAGTATTTATATCAATCATACTGTAATATGTACAAATCCAGATATGTCCTATACTCTAAATGTTATGAGCATATACCAGAATGATTCATAAGTTGATCATTGGACAATAGTAAGGATATTCTTATGATCTTTTGGAAGAACTAAGAGTATATTATTTGTAGAAGTGACAAATAGATGGTTAGTTCATTATAAAAGTACTACATTGATACTAGTTTTGTCGCAAAGTACAAATTAAGTTTATCTCAATCTAAACTAAGGGTGGCACAATATAATGGAAAGTAAGTTCCATAATGGATTTGGATGAGTTCCAAAGTTAAGACATTGTGACAGATACTACAACAAAAGGCTAAGTATATGACTGCTATAATAGCAGGTAAAGAGGGCATTTGTGTCAAGTAGTTTGTTATCAAACTAGGTGTAGTTCACAGCGGGATAATACTATGAAGATATATTGTACGACAATATTATCAACATGTTTTAACCCCAAAGAACTAAAGGTCTCACCAAAGGACCAAAATTATACAAAGCGATCTCATGAGAGAATGAGTGATGCGTAGAGACGCAAAGACATGCAATTACACACGGACCTGGAAGTGTCAGATCCGGAGATTAGTTAACCACTAGCAATCGTGTACATACAACACCAGAAAGCCATAGGTGTTGAATACACAAAGGTTTGAAACTAGATTATTGACTCTAGTGCAAGTGGGAGACTGTTGGAGATATGCCCAAGAGGCAATAATAAAGTGGTTATTATCATATCTTCATACTTATGATAAATGTTTACATACCATGCTATAATTGTATTAACAGGAAACATTAATACTTGTGTGATTTGTAAACATAAAAAGAGTCCCTAGTAAAGCCTCTTGTTAAACTAGCTTGTTTGTTAATATATGATCATGGTTTCCTGATCATGAACATAGAGATGTTATTGACAACAGGGTCATATCATTAGGAGAATGATGTGATGGACATACTCCTATAGATAAGCGTAGCATAAAGATCAAGTCATTTTAATAGTTCAATTGCTATATGCTTTCTGATACATAGTAACCTAATTCCTTCGACCATGAGATCATGCATATCACCTTCACCGAAAGGATGCTTTGATGACATCAAACACCACACCGTAACTGGGTGGCTATAAAGGTGGCATTGAGTGTTCGGAAAGTGTCGGTTGAGACACATGGATCAAGAGTGGGATTTGTCCATCCATATGACGGATAGATATACTCTGGGCCCTCTCGGTGGAATGTCATCCAATTAGCTTGCAAGCATGTGACTGGATCACAAGGGATCACATACCAAGGGAACGAGAAAAGAGTACTTATCAGTAACGAGGTTGAACTAGGTATGCAGAGATACCGACGATCAAAACCTCGGATAAGTAAAATATCGTGAGACAAAGGGAAATTGGTATCGTATGTAAGTGGTTCATTCGATCGCAAAGTAATCGTAGAAATATGTGGGAGCCATATGAATTTCCAGATTCCTCTATTGGTTATTGTTCGGAGAAGTGTCTCGATCATGTCCGCATAATTCACGAACCGTAGGGAGACACACTTAAGGATTCGATGTTGTTTGAGTAGTTATGGAATGATGAGAAAGAGACCGAATGTTGTTCGGAGTCTCGGATGGGATCCGGGATATCACGAGGAGATCCAGAATGGTCCGGAGAATAAGATTCATATAAGGAAAGTCCTGTTTCGGGGTTGGAGAATGGTTCCGGTGTTTTCATCAGGAATGTTCTAGAAGGTTCCGGAATGTCCGGCACTCCGAAGGGGAAGGGTGCATGAATGTGTTATATCAAGTTGGTATGATTGCATCATGTACTAGGTGTCATCGCTGAACAAAATAAAGGGTTTAATCAAATCCTAGTTTGAAAAGTCAAACGCCAATTTGAAAAGTCAAACGGCTATTTTGGGAAGTGGAAGGGAAGTGGGAAACCGAGTTGGGGAGGAGTCCCTCCTCCACCGCCGGCCCACTTGGGATCCGAGTTGGGGAGGGATTCCCCTCCTCTTGGTCGGCGCCTCCCTCCTATAAGAGGAGGGGCAGGGCTCCCCTCCTAGTACACAAGGTTGCCCCCTCTAAACCTAACCCTAGCCGCCGCCCACCATAGCCGCCGCCACCTAGGGTTTCTCCTCTAGCCGCCGACTTGGGCACCTCCAAGCCCTAGCCGCCGGCCCTAGCAGCCCCTCCTTGGTGTGTCTAAACCCTAGAACACCGAGGGCTCTCTCATAGTCCACCATACTCGCTCCGGCTTAAGGCGAAGCCCTGCGAGATCTCCCCTCTACTTCCGGTACCACGCCGTCGTGCTGCCGGAATCGCGAGGAGAGTGCTACAACCTCCGCTGCCTGCTGGAACAAGGGAGAGGAAGGTCATCATCGAGTACCGAACGTGTGACCGACTGCGGAAGCGCTGCCGGAACGCAACGCCGGAAGGATCGTCTACGCGATCTTGAGATCGGAAGTGTACGACTACATCATCCACGAGAATCTGCTCTCGTTAACCGCTTTGGATCTTCGAGGGTTAGTACTCTGTTGACTCGTTGCTACAATCTAGTAGATAGATCTTGGCTTGATCATAGATTAGATCTTGATTGTGTGTTCATGCGGTAGAAATTTTTTGTTTTCCATGCTACGAACTCCTACAATTAGGGACTTCTGTTTCATATCACATCTGTATCAATGTTTCCACTTGATATAGTTATAGCACAATATAAAACTATTACGAACTTATTGGGATATGACAATAGTAAACCACTTTATTATTTTCCTCTATGGCATATTCCCTTCACAAACTACTTCGATTCATGTTGATCCTACCTGCTACATTTATATTAGCGCCATGGAGAACTAGAAAATATGCATATGGGGAAGCCCTATCAGGAAAAGGAGCACGTTCATACGGCCAACAGTTCAGGTATGCGTATACTTCATGTTAGTCAAGCACTCCTCCCTACTCCTTCCTTGAAGCCTCTTCATCCCTGTAATATTCTCCATGTTCCCAAAGTCATAAAAAAATCTATTACCCATTCGTATACTTGCTCATGATAATAATGTCATGGTTGAGTTCCATCCTAACAGTATTTTTGTTAAGGACCTAGATACAAAGGCCACACGCTCCTTAGAGGTCGGTGTCATGTTGGTCTTTATTCCCTTGATGCACAAGTCTTGAAAGCTCTTAAAGCCTCATCTGCTCAGTGGCATGCTTGCTAAGTGGAAAATTTGATTTTAATCCTTCTTACTCACATGAACAAGAAAACAACAATTGGCACAAAAGCATATATTATTTAGGGCAGCGAATACTCATACTGCGCGGAAACAGATCGTCAATTCAGAGGATGTGATAAGCAAAGATCACTAAAATAAGATATCCCAGAAGAGTAAACATGTCCAACCATCAACATTTCGCTGATAATGCATTTGTAGCTAGTAAACACAACATACATGATGTTCTCTGAAGGTTGTTGTATGCTGATTTAATTTAGCAATTCTAGTGGAATGTTCTGCTGTGAACCAATAGCCTGAAAAATCTCCCATATTTTCCCTCAAAACAAGATCCAGTAAGATGATCACAAAGCTCCGCCAGACCAAGAGTTCTCCAGATTTTTCCCAAAATAAGAGTTCATAAGCTACCACCATCAGCTTCTTAATTAGTTAACACCAGCATCTATTAGTTTTAAGGTACCTGAAAACAAAAGTACCAAAACGTTAGGGACATTTCAATTAACAGTCAAGAGAATGAGTGATATGGGAATACAGCACAAAGAAATCCAGTAAACAGAAACGGTAATATAGTCTTGATTGCAGCAACAAATTACACCATGACAATTGTTAAAAAAATAAAGCTTCGGTTTCAGGCTGTAATCAGTTGGGCATAACACAGTTTCAGGCTTTAAACAGTGGGTCACAATATTTATGAAAAAAATGAAGACAATCTGACAATGGAATCATGATGACAGGACTGTATATCCTTCGGTTCTAATACAGTGGTCACCAGATGAACCAGGCTAACCATCCTTTGCGCCGGCTAGTTCAGAAACACCTAATGCACATCCATGGAGGGATGGGGAGTCCATGAGCACACACCAACCGATAATATTTTGGCAGCTTGACAAGTTGATGCCAATGCCACAATAATATGAATGGAAGAACAATTTCAGATAGCACATTTTAACACCAATAGCCATTCTATGGGGTGAGTATTAGAATTCTTGAGTCCCAATGAAATGTGAATATCACTAGTTGCATTGAAACACTAACAAGAACACAATGAACAAAATGGTATAAGGATAGCAATGTCATGGACAATACAGAGAAAACAAGCTGAAAATAGTTGTAGTAACAGGCAAAAGATGTACTAAGACTATAAGAGATACTTGTAATAGGAATGCAGCCTCCCAAAAAAAACGTGAATGGATGATATAAAATGAACAATGAAAGAAGCATCATCTAGAAAACAATGTGTAGTAAATTGGTACCTTCATCTCTTTTACAGGATGTCTGAGCGAACCAGAACATTTGCCAAAGTTTTGTTCTTCTCGGAATCCTTCTTGTCTGAATAAGGTTAATTTGATCAATTTATAAGAATATAAATAACAGCAACAACACCAACACACTTGAATTTACATTACTATAGGTTTCTATGCATCACACACAAGAATTAAGGCAGCAAAGAAAGGGAGAGTTAGAGCACAGAGCAGCGTCTGAAGAATTCAGCACAGTGTACCCATATGCGATAGCACAAACAGTAATTAGAGGTAACACGTAAGTAGTCTAGAGGAATTACTCAAATGATACAACACTTTCAAATCCTTAAATTAACTTCTAAAACGAAATTGTAGAGAGATGTTAATGGAAATAAAACGTAGAACCTACAGTGTAAATATGTTGTGCTAAGAGATGTAAATGAATTTTGCCATCGAAGCAACCAAAACCTTGCAATTCTGTTCAAATGCTAAGTCACTCACACTACTGTAAATATGTTTCAAGAAATTTTTCCATGTCCAGGAAAACAGGTAAGGGGTGGAACACTCAAGTTGAGGAAAGGTTTGGGATTGAGAACTTAAGATGCCACTCCCAAGTACTTGCACCATTTTAAACCCATGAAAAGAATAGGGATAGAAATGGGAATATATTTTTTGTTTTGGATATGATTGGTACATTTTAGTCCTTGATTACAAGTTTATAACTTATGTCATGATATGATATCCGAGTGGCCAAGATCAATGCATCTCCAACTGTTATCAAACACAAGATATATAAATAATGTTGTAGAGACAAGCATTATGTCTACTCGACTGTTCCCACATTATGATCAACAAATCCAATCCCCGCATTTACGTCGAAGATGATCCACAGAGCACCTCAGATCATGCATTTACGCCTCTAAAACTGAAATAAGAACTGTGAAATCCGTAATCTAGGAAATGGAGTATGCAATACCTGCAGAAGGAATCCGGCTAGATCCAAGCCACGGTGGAAGAACACATGGTATACAGTTGAAGTCTGTTTTATACAGATAACTCGCAATCACCTCCTTCAAGTTCATGTCCACGACGACAACGTGTTTGTCAACCTTGAGGTACACGACACTGGCATTCAGGGGATGAAGAAGGGCAATTCGTGGCGTCTTTCCCACCTTTACGGGTAGCCATGGATAGCCTCCATCCGCCCAGATCTTGCTGAGCGCCACCCGGTGCTCCAGCGTCCAGCCGCTGCCATCGTCGTCGAGCGCAAAGGAACTGAGCAGAAATGGTTCCTTCAGAGAGACCTCGACGTACCGCATCCGCCCTTCACTGACACCCATGCGCCGGTACAGATACCACGACACCTTGCCAGCATCGTCCTCATCATCAGATTGCTGGCTCCCCGCATCGTGCTGGAAACACATCGTGACAGTGACAGGCTTATGGGTCGGCGCCTCTGCAGGCAGCACACTTCCCCTCGGCAGCTCGACGAAGGAGAGCTCCGGCCGATCGCTGAACGGATCTACGGAGATTGCTCCCCAGGTCTGGTCGACCCACCACAGGCGACCGCGGAACGCCAGCACCCCATGGTGTATGTCCATTCGCCGCGCGGACGGGAGGTGGCACGGCGAGACAGTCACGGTCTCCCACTTGTCCTTCTCCGAGAGAAACCGGAGCATGAGGTCCCCCTCCGGAAGCTCTGCGACGGCGAACCTGTCAGGCGGCCCGTGCCGGCGGTCGGCCTGGGTGACGAGGCCCATGCGGACGTCGAAAAGCGGGCCCGCGTCGGCGTTGAACTTCGTCACACGGGGCGGGAGGCGGGATACCTGGTGCGTGACGGGGTTGAAGACGAAGCGCGTGACGTTGGGGGCGTGGTCGGGGTCGAATCCTTGGGGCGGCACCCGCAGCGGAACGCCGTCCTGCTGGGCGAGGATACGAGCCGTGAGGCGCATCTGCGCGTAGACGAGGAGGAGGAGGCCGTCGCCGCTCGCGGCGCAGACGGTGCCGCCAACCCCTTCCACGACGTCGCTGGCGGGGTCGGGGACGGGGGCGGTCTTGACGAGGTGGCCCGGGACGTGCACCTCGGAGATGCGCGGTGGCTCGACGAGGCGCACCTGCGCGCTCGGCGCCTCGACGGGCCACGCGTTGCGGCGGACCATGGCCCACGGAATTCTCGCGGCCGCCGTGGTGAGGGAGCGGCGGAGGCTGCCGGAGACGGCGGCGGAGAGGCCTGGGAGACGGCGGCGGAGCAGCATCGCGTTGTCCTGACGCTGTGTGTGTACGCCGTGGTGGGGGATTTTGTGGTCTAGTGGAGTGGTGGTGGGGAAAGCAGACCCGGTTCAGGTGGACTACGTGCAGACAGCACAGATATCAGGTGGTGGCAGGACGAGGGCAAATGTGCAGTTGTTCCACAGGATATTCTAATGGGACAAGCTCTCCGGGTCCCATTTGTCAGTGGGCCTGGTCCATTAGGCGTGGTGCATGGACTAGCTTTCCGATTTGGTGGAGACTGGAGACTTCCGAGAAAAGTCATTGCCTGGACCTCTGACGCCACCATTTTCCCGCCAAAAGTTTCAGGCCTCGTTTCACAGGCAGGGTGCTGGGCCTCCTAGTTTGTGATGTGGCTTGTCTTTTGAAATGGCAAAAAAATCGCTCTACCAAAAGTCCAGAACAGTTGTAACGGCTGATAGGACCCGTTTGGTCACGCAGGAAAATAGGTCGTTTGGAAGGTCGCATACGAGTTTAGGCTGCGCCAGACGAAAACTTTAAATCAGTTCGGAGTCACATGTAACGACAATGTTTGATTTGGGCGTTTCGGTGAGCCATCCTCGTCATGCGCTCAACACATGCAAAAGCGACGCGAAATGTTGGGAGCTTTCCGCTGAACGGGGAAGGAGAGATTCGCTCGGCTCCCACCAAACCCTCACTTATTTCTACCCTCTTCGCTCACCGCCAAACCTCAACCCGTCATTTCTCCCGCATCGAGCTCCATTTCTCGGTCGGTCCGCGTCAGGTAAGCATCTCCCTCGTGGTCATCATCGGTGGCAGCTTCGGCGACGGCGGCATGAAGACTATTTCCTCCTCTTCTTGTTGTTGTCAACTGCATCATCCACCTCCAACGATGGCGGTAACTGTTCACACCTTCACCTAGGGTTCTTAGGTATGCAATGTTAATAGGGTTCGTAGATCTCATGTGTAGCTTTTAGGTTGATTCGTAGCTTTGATCTATAGATTGTAGATGGATGTGTATACTTGATGTGTGTATTTCAAAATTGTCATGCAATCTAACACGATCCATCTGGTAGTTCATCTGTGTAGCTCGATTCACAGACCATCTTTGTGCGGCTAGATTTGTTTAAATGCATCTGTCTTGTGTGATGAATGAAGGATTCATTCTAGATGATTTTATCTAGGCTATGATCTGTATTGGGGACTCCTAGATCCCCTCCTATGTGGATGACAGTCAGCCATGGTGCCCTCATGACGGACCTGTGAGTACAATTGTTTCTTTGGACCCCAATGTGCAAAGCTGTGTGTCCTCTTTGCTAGAAAAGTGGCAGCAAAATTTGCAAAAACACGCAAAAGAAGGGGACCATGAAATGGCTTTCCTACATATCCACCTTTGTTCCCAAGATGTTTGATAACTACAAGTACATAGCTAGTTTTGAAATAAGAGTATCCAACCACATAGAACATGGTTGAGGTCTTATGCTCCTATTACTATTCACCAAAGAGTTCTTGGGAAATGTCTTTGATTTCAAGCAAAAGGGTGTTTGAGAAAGGTTGTGTGTGAATAAAGCAATACTAATCTAATGCAAGTAAATAGAGAGTAAGACTCGTGATGTAAATAGTATGAATCTACAATAAGGCTAAAGCATTCTCAGGGAGTGTAGGATCCACCACTAGTAATTGTGTTATTCATGATTAATAAACATCTATGTCTTTCTTTGTTATGTCCATGTATGGGAGAAAATCCAAATTAGGTTATCATAGACCGGGCATATGATATCTCACCTCTCGTAACCACATTCGTGATCATTGGCCAGCCATCCCGATCCCCAACAATTAAGGGTTAACCCCATGGTCATGGACATAGCTTTGTGAGTCCCCTCTTATCCCCATTGGCCACGTGAATGATGATCCAGTGTGACATATCACTTGACACCTTCAACACCACCACATGTCCAATGGTAGTTCCCTCTTTTGTCTCGAATGCGAATGTTATGTGATAGACATTCACATAACATCATGGGAGTGAACTAATACATACCTATAAACAAGGTTATAGATCATATTTATTTTAATTCATAATAATGATAGGGTTTCTCCATCTTCCCAAGAACAACGGAAACTACTCACACATGGATACACTCAACATCATCATAATAGTACGAATGGAATACATATGGATATATGAATACTTGTGCAAATCCATAATAGACTTTAGGAAATACGACAAGATGGATGCAATTGAGATGTAGGGGTGATGATGGTGGTGGATTTGCACCGGTTGATCATGAGGATGATGCCTAGACCTCCAAGGATCTTCTTAGCCTTAGGATAAAAGCCGTTCTGTGAGTTTCCCTCCAGATCCCTTCCTGAGGTGAGGTTTCTGCGAGTTCTGGTGTCTCTGAATGTCGGATCTCAGATATGTATGCATGAGCTAAAAGTGTTTTGCAAATGCATCTTCTACATCACATAGTATAGGCGAGCCATATGGACGGGCTCTGTTCATACTGATGCTTGTTAAAGGATCGGTATGCCTCTTGTGAATTGTATTCTCTTTGGCTTTTCTCCCAGGTGCGTGAATAATTGTAAGGGGGTAGGCTTTCCTTCAATTAGCAGATTTAAACCAAAATTGATAGCTTTAATTATATTTTCCATCAACACCTTTGATTTCAGGATTTTAGTGAAATAAGCATAGAAGGTGCGTGAGAGCGCGGTAAAATACCAAAATCTTATTACTACTTATGCAAAAGCATAAGGTAAATATGATGTAAAAAATGCATTCATCAATGTGTGACCTCATGAAGAGAGGCGTCATGACTAAAAAGGGATTCAAGGAGATCCATCTGAATGCTTGCGCCAAAGATATGTTCGAGCAGTGCGACACTAAGGTTTCAGGAACTCAGGTGTACAACCACTTTACTAAGTGGAGGGTGTGTTGGATATATATTAGCAATATGAGAGATCTTAGCGACACACAATGGTGTGTGGACACCTACACCATTTCTGTCTACTGAGCACTACCAGAGGCATGTTCATCTTAGCACACTTGATCACAACCTTCACCAATTGTAGTTGGGGTTTGCATAGGGAACACAAATTTTTCCATAGTTATTGAACAACCAAGATCAAACTACGCAAGAACACAAGATGGGTTAGATCTAGTACTCACCAACGTTGCAGCATAGGTTCGTTCGACAACCATAATGTTGGTGATGTGCTCGGGGTAGGATCAAAGTGATGATCCTTGTGCGGGTATCCATTCGTCTGGTGATCATGTTCTAGCAGAGCTTCGCCATCTAGGGGCCAAAAACACCGGAGCAATAGAGAAGCCCTGTAGCGTGTATGAGAGTTAGAGATAGTTCTATGGAGGGAGGGAGGAAGCCACATGCCAATGGATTGGTGTTTGGAGGGCTACCCCTTCCCTCCCTTATATAGGCGGAGGGGGGGATAGGTGCCTAGGGTTTCCCCTAGGGCGCTGCCGGCCATGGTGGCCCCTTACCTCCCTACTAGGAAGGTTATGTTATCTACAGTGACCCTGTACACCACTACATGTTATAGTGTAGTGGTCATTGGTATAACATCCTCGAAAGTCCTCTTACGCAAATATTACGCCTCTTAAAGTGGTATAACATAACCACTACGGGCACAACTAATCATTTATTTCTTGATTGCAACACAAGAGAAATACAATCTTCGAGTTCCTCCTCGATCCATTGAGGATTCAAAACTACAAGTAAATCTACGAGCACTAGCTCGAGGATTCAAAACTACAAGCAAGTACCATTGGAAAGTTGCAACAATATTGGGTATAGATATATGTTGGTCAGCCCAACTATTCCAAGCATGTAGAAATAATCTTCTAATTCTACGTCTTCCACCTCACTTCCAAATTCTATTACATAATCTGCACCTTCAATGCCTCCTGAGATATCAGGTTCTTTGTAGTAAACCTCTTCTTTCATTGTATCTTCTGTCGTAGATGAGTATCTAGTCTTTGGTGTATCTAAGCAAGGTCTTTAAGAAGGATAGATTGAGTAAGAGTGTATTTAGCAAGTTCTACGGTGGTTGTCTGGTGCACTATCATCAGTCGTGGAAAAGAATCCTGGGCTTATGAGTTGTTTTCAAAATAAGTTTTTTAGAAAAGGTAAGTTTTAGTTTTAGAAAAACTATGTACATCGTCTTCACTCATTGTACATAATTTTACGAAATCCCTTTCCCGCTGTGTTTGCAATTCTTTTCCAGGATAGGGAATAACATATCATGTTTCATACACTCTTGAGAGAGTCACTACTTTTCTAACAAATGATCTTATACCTGAGTGCACACAATGGTATGCCTTCCCATTCAAACTTCCTTGGATAGGGGCTCGGTTAAAGATCCAAGCCAATCATTATCCTTCGCCACTACCCTGGTACACCCATTGTAACAAGTTTGGGTTAGTAAACCTACGCTTAATTACCATCCCTTTTAATATTTAAGTCGTTATCCTACATCACATGATATGGATATTACGGACTCTCATCCGCTAATCTCCTTTTTGCATCTCAGGAAGACTTAGAATACAAGGACTGATGGCACAGTTGATGTCGAGCCTGTTGGGAACCCCAAGGGTAAGGTGTGAAGCAGCACAGCAGCAAGTCTTCCCTCGGTAAGAAACCGAGGTTATCGAACCCGTAGGAGGAAGGAAACGTCACACAAGTGTTGCAAGCAACGTGGAAACCTATACAACACAAACTCAAGACTTTGTCCCAACTAACAGTGATGTTGTCAATCTCACTGGTTGTTGTAACAAAGGATTAAACGTATGGTGTGGAAGGTAATGGTTTGCAACAAGTAAACAGGTAACAGTGGAAGATATATCAATGGTAAAGATTGGACCGGGGTCCATAGTTCACTAGAGGTGCTTTTCTTAGATAAACAACATGGCATGAAGGGTAAACAAATTACAGCAGGACAATTGACAGGAACTAAGCAAGGCATAATAATGCAATACCAGACAAAAAGATCCTATAAGATTCGATTGGGCAATACAACAATATACATAGACCGCCATCCAACTGCATCTATTGACTAGAAGTCCACCTTCAGGTTATCATCCAAACCCCTCCAGTATTAAGTTGCAAGCAACAGACAACTGCTTTAAAAAAAGTGTGTAAGGTAAACAATCCACTTGTTCCATGAACAAGAGACCGTTGTTTTCTCCCTAGTGGCAACATCACATCTATTACCGAAGAGATTTCTGTCACTTCCCTTGGAAACTAGAGGCATGAACCCACTATCGAGCATAAATACCCCCTCTTGGAGTCACTAGCAACTACTTGGCCAAGATAGCTACTAATAACGGAGAGCATGCAAGATCACAAATAACACAAACATGATAGTATCAAATAGATAAAACCATTAATCAATCTGACATAGTAATCTCAATATCCATCGGATCCCCGCAAACACAACATGCATGATTACAAATAGATTAGATCTTGATCATGAACGGAGATCACAAGATCTATACATGAAATCACAAGGAGGAGATACAACCATCTAGATACTACATGGACCCGTAGTCCAAGGTGGAACTACTCACGCATCATACCGGAGAAGAAGGCCTCCGGGATGATCTCCCCTCCGGCAGGGTGCCGGGAATAACTTCAGATCCTCCCGATCTAGGGACGACGGTGGCGGCGGCTACAGAAGGTTTTGTGGAGTTTTGATCGAGTGCCTAGGGTTTCTGCATCGGGGGCTTCTTATAGGCGAAGAGGCGAGGCTGGGAGGCGGACAGGGGCCCCACACCCTGCCCATGCTTGGGGTGGGTCCACCCGCGCCTAGGGGGTGTGGTGGCCCTGGTTCGCCTCTTCGTCTCTGGACTTCGTGTCGTCCGCGGTAAAATATTGACTTTGGCTTTTGTCCCGTCCAATTCCGATAATATTGATTTTCTGCCTTTCTAGAACCAAAAACAGAAGAAAATAGGCAACTGGCACTGTGGCAACTTGTTAATAGGTTAGTTACAGAAAAGATATAAAAACACCTCAAAATGTAGACAAAGCAAAGCAAAGTAGATACTAAACAAGCATGAATCATCAAAAATTATAGATACGTTTCCGACGTATCAAGGACATACAAAAGGAAAAAAGATACAGTTGACTCCTCCGTCCTATTTCAGAACTTGTGATTAGCGCGTTTAATACGACACAAAATCGCTGACTATATTTATTGTTAATCCTAAGAATACCTTTTCCGGTAAAATGGAATCTCCACTACATGGCTATCCAATCAAGTAATCCAACCATGATTTCATTGCCCACCATTATAGATTATCCGACTATCCTAAGCTGGTAATCTGTAATATATATTCATTATTTAAACAATATGTTTTCTTTTGGTAGTAAATCGTAGGTGATAATTTTTGGAAATTATTTTGGTTAAATAGTAATCAATGGACATGTAAGATTGAGCTTACAAATCATGCAAGTTTGGTCTCACATGATCCAAGTGTGAGGGTTTTGTTGTAGTTCGAATGTTCTACGATACCCTGAACCTCGTGTATTGAAAAGAAGCATCATTGTCTAGTAAGGACAATATTTAAAGATCCAAATACATGCTTTTATGCAAAGATAGAATGCTCTACTTTTTAATGTGTTGTTCCCTTCCCTTTAATTTTAATGGATTTACGTTTATTAAGGGTGTTTTTAGCTTTATTGAATTTTCACTCTAGAATTTTCATATTTATTTCACTTTAGAATTTTCATCTAATTTCACTTTAGAATTTTGATATATCTCAAGAAATTGAGATATAAATTCACTAATATTTAAATGTTGGTATTCTTAATATTAATATTAGAATTTTAAAACCTTTTTGGAATATCACTATTAATATCACAAGGCATTAAGATTCATTACTCTTTTTTATAATTCTAGAGAAATACTACCTTCATCCCCAAGCTTAAGGCTTATATTATTTTCAAAAGTCAAACAACGTAAAGTTTGACCAAGTTTTTAGAGAAAATATTAACATTTATAATACAAAATCCATATTGTTTGATACATCATGAAACATATTTTCACATGATATTTATATAACATCATAGTTATTGATAGTTTTTTCTAAAAGTCTGGTCAAACTTTTTGTAGCTTGACTTTTCCAAAAAAAATATAAAGCTTAATATTTGGGACGGAGGTAGTAGGATTTTAAGTCCTTATATTTTCCCCCATTTAAATTATTTTATTTTTTCTAAAAATATATTTTGTTGTATCTATTTAACTTTATTTAGGAATTTTCTTGATTTGAATTTTCATCACATTATAATTCTTTTTAAAAATCTACCGAAAATACTTTTAGATTCTATTCTTAATTTCCTATCTAGTGGTATTTTTATTTTATTTTTGAAATGTTTTATGTTTTTTGTTAATTGTCCTTTTGTAGTAATTATGAAATTACTAAAATGCCCTTGGGTCCACGAGCCAGTTTAACCCACTAAGGGAATGGACAATTTGGTCCAAGCCAACTAAGCCCACTAACCCTACGCACATTTCCTCTCACCGTTAGGGCGCCCAAGGATTATCTTCGGTCACCCGATGCTTGGAGATAAGTGATTATTTTTTGTAAAAAATACCGTGAGCAAAGTGTTTACGAAGTTCTTTGTATTTCCAAAGTAATTTTTAGTAGAAAATTTAAGAGATATCAAGAAGTTCTTCATACTCATTCACAAAAATCGGGCTACCGATTTGCAAAAAGTTGTTCCAATCCCACATGAACTAGATACTTTCGGTTAATCCATTAACTGGATTCGAACAAAAAATCCCAATAAACCAAGGTAACTATGAACCAGAAATCCTAAAAAATCGAGGGAAAAAAGAAAGGAACAAAGATCGTTTGTCGGTCGCCTAGATCCCAAAAAACCGAACTGGGACGCACAAACGGTCGCCCAAATCGACCTTCACCTGCCGTGCGGTCGTGAGGCCAGGTCGCGGCGACAACGTGCCGGGATGGGGCAGCCTCGTTGTGAGCCAGATCAAGGCGGCAACTGGGGTGGCGGTCCAGTGCAGGGAACGGGAGCGGCGTCGTGGGCTGGGTCAGGGCGGCTGTGCAGTGCGAGAAGGGGGGTGGGGAGGAGGGATGTGGTGGCGTCGAGGGCGAGGGATGGGGTGGGATCTAAGGGGTTAGGGCTCGATTTTGCTTCTTACCCAATCCGCCTTCTAGATTGCCGCCAATTTCTGTTTTTCTGAAGGATTATTTTGCAAAACATGTGAATCTCCACACAGAAACAGATGGCCTGGTAAGCGCTGGGCACCATTACCATTGGAGATGTTCATTTTCGACCTACTACAACCACGATATGGGCGTGCACTGAGCACCTGCCAGGGGTGGAGCCAGGGGGCTAGCAGGGGTCAGACACCCCCCCCCCCCCCCCCACACACACACACACAAACGTCGGCCCCCCCTCAACAGATTAGAGCAGAGACTAGAAGTAACGTAGTAGATTTTGTTAATCGTAATTAGTTTGTGGCCATTAGCACAAGCCCATTAGTATACATAATTAACTAAGAGACCAACATCTGAACGAGCTACTAGCCAAGCCCAGTATAATATAGCCCACGATGGCCAGCTGTGTGTGAAGAATTAGAGCGATCGATGGTGATGATCTCATCGCTAAAGGCATACAGCAAAAACGACTTCGTGATTACTGCTTCGATTTGGATTATCATCGTCCTTTTAGGGCTTAACCAGTAGAAGGAGACTCTTCCTTGAGCGTCGCCGCGACGATTTCCACCGCAGCGCACGGCTGACGTGCACTCGTCACTGGACGGAACACAAACCTGACGGCGGCGCCGAGTCACATCTAGACCTAGGTATGTGATTGATTCAGTATAGGAGTAGATACTACTACGGAGTTCCAGATTTATACAAACTATCGGTTAGTATTTTTGTTAGATTTATTGCTAACTACTTCCTCTGTCTCGAATTAGATATCTCGGATTTGTCTAGATTCATGCGAATCTAGACATGTTTTAGTGTATAGATAAATGCAAGCAAATCTAGATGAATCTTCGGCATCTAATTCGAGACGGAGGAAGTGTATTTTTGTTACATCGCGCCAAACTACTAATTAGAAACTTTCAGATTAGTTTGTATACTAAGTACATAATTACACAAGACAAAAGCTGAGAGATTGATTGGAGGTATAGTGTGTATATTTTGATGTTTATTATACTTAAAGAGTGAAGATAAAATAATTAAGTACCATCTTATTGTTGAAATCATAAATGTAACCACTGACGAGACAGAGCTAGCTGTGATCTCATATTAGATGATAGACTGATTAAATTATTTTGAACTACTAGAAATAACGATAACCTAAAACCTAAAGCATACAATATGATATATTATTTTGTTATCCTAAATTTTATTTTTCATGTGGGCATATTGTCTATGTGTTTTTCGCCCCCCCCCCCCCCTATACTCAAATCCTGGCTCCGCCCCTGGCACCCGCTTGGTCTCGTTTTGAATCATAATTTTGCTTCACAGAGTATACTAGTATGCAACGAGAAAATTACAAAAAACCACCACAGGCTAGGGTTTCAAAAGACCATTGAAAATTTAAATAGTTTCAAATTGCACCGTTTTTGGGCGTGCGGTTGCGGGCAGCACTAATCTGGGTCTGATGCCGCGCTAACGACGAATCTGACCGGTGGGGCCTAGTCGTCAGGCTTACGTGGCGTTTTTGGACGGCTGGGCGTGAACGGCCGTTAACGGCGCTGTCTGAACCATCAAAACGGTCGGGCCCTCCTCTTCTCTCCCCCGCTGCCTCAATCATCTGCTTCCTCTTAGCCTGGTCGCCGTTGTCGCAGGTGACCGCGCCGCCATCGTCGGCGACTGCTTCCGCCGCTCCTCCACATATCATGCCGAGCTAGAACGACAGCAGAAGCTCCTCCGCCGACTCTATCTCGTTTGACCATGTGAGTGCCTTCCTTCTCCTTTAATTCAGGGTTTGGATCCAGATTTGGGAATTTTTGGAAAATCGTCGATTTGAGCCTGATGTTTTCCTGGATTTCTCGGATTTGTAGTTCACTGCGTTCGACTACGCACTAGACATGCTCCATGACGCTGAATTTGCCGGCATCGACCATGAAGCTCCTTTTGTTTGCGCTGCTCACAAATTGAAGCCACGCAGGTGTGTTGCGTTTTAGGGCAGTAATACAGGGAGGAAGTTCTACATGTGTGCTATAGAAAATGTAAGTGCTGAGCTCCCTTTTTTCTTCAATAGGTCCCTGTAAGTGATTTGATTTCCTCACAGTGTGATAATGTGTTCATTTAGTTTCAGTTAACTAACAGGTACAGTGGTATAGAAATGATAGTATGTTTATTTAGAGCAACATTGATAGTGTTCACTTAGCAGATATTTTAGAGCAACATTGATAGTGGTATAGAAATGATAGTATGTTAGTTTCAGTTAACTAACAGGTACATATTTCTAGCAGTTTACTGAATATTTTGATATAGGGTGCTTATTTAGCAGATATGTGATGTAAAAATGATAGTGTGCTCGTTTAGAAATGATAGTGTGCTCATGAACATGTATGTTGTAATCATAGACATGTATTTCAGCTCTGTTTTTACATAATCTGCCATTTTTAGTATGTTGTAATCATAAACCATAGACAATATGTTATAATATAAATATTTAATGTACATGAGATACTGAGTTGTGGCTTTCAAAGCTGGATTGATCTAGAGTGGGATGACAGCTTGAAGCATGCATTGACTAAGTTGTGGGCAATGTACAATGAGAGTAATAACTCAAGAATTCAAGAGAGGTATGAGAGCAGCAAAATGTTGAAGGATCTAACTGAAGAGAAGGACAAATTGGAGAAGAAACATGCAACCCTGCTAGAGGAAGGGATTAGGTGGATAGATGAGACTGGGAGGAAGTGGATAGCTCAGACTGAGAAGAAAGCCATAGCAGAAAACTATGCTAAGATAATGAGTGGGCAACATGATGCTGAGCAGATGGAGAAGCACATAGCTGTATTGAAGAATGAAGTAGAAGTGCTGAAGAATGCTAAGGAGGAACTGAAGTATGTGCTCAAATCACAGGCAGAAGTATTCAAGGTGAAACAACAGAAGTGAGATGAGGAAAGTGCTAATCTGAAGGATGAAAAGAAAAAAGTTAGAGTACTCAATGCATGACCTTTTCAAGGTCAATGGTGTTAACAAGGACAAGGTCAAGAGAATCAAGGCAATTTGTGAGGAGGAGGAGTGATGGTGTGTTTAGGTAGATGTATGAGTCTGTTTAGTTGGCATATTTGTGTAATGCAGTTGTTGAGTTAAACCCTTAATTTGTTGTGTTGAACCCTTAATTTTGTTGTGTTGAACCCTCCATGTGTTGAACCCTTAATTTGTTTAGTTGAACCCTATGTATTGAACCATTCATTTTGTGTGAAGATGTTCTCCTATTTAATATATTAGGGTTGTCGAGGCCCCCCGAGTGGTCTCAACAACATCTATAATGATCAACAATTAAATATACTAGGGTTGTCGAGGCCCCCCGAGTGGTCTTGACAACATCTATAATGATCAACAATTTATTATACTAGGGTTGTCGAGGCCCCCCGAGTGGTCTCGACAACATCTATAATGATCAACAATTTAATATACTAGGGTTGTCGAGGCCCCCCGAGTAGTCTCGACAACATCTATAACGATCAACAATTTAATATACTAGGGTTGTCGAGGCCCCCCGAGTGGTCTCGACAACATCTATAATGATCAACAATTTTATATACTAGGGTTGTCGAGGCCCCCCGAGTGGTCTCGACAACATCTATAATGATATATAATTTAATATACCAGGGTTGTCGAGGCCCCCCGAGTGGTCTCGACAACATCTATAATGATCAACAATTTAATATACTAGGGTTGTCGAGGCCCCTCGAGTGGTCTCGACAACATCTGCTGGTAGCTTTTTCTTTCGCTGACTGCAATGACTTCTCTCAGTTGGCCCCTTCCTAACTGGTTCTTTCTTCTTCCCAGAAGTTGTATCCAGTTCAAAGTCTGTCAGTTCTGTCAGTTCACATGCATTGTCTTCATCTTCACAGTCTGACACATGGAAAATATCATCTGCCTCTTGATGTGCATCAGAAACTGAACCCCACTCCACCTCTTCCTCTTATTGAAATCATCCATGGTCTGGTTCAGATCATCATCATCTGATTCAGTTACATCATGGTTCATCTCATCATCATCTTCATCTTCCTCCATTATAAAATCCCTAACTTGCTTGCCCTTCTCCTTAGCTCTGCATTGCTATGATGTTCTTCATCCATATTGTTGCTCTGCTATGTCAACATGTACATGCACTCTGGATCTTCAGTTAACTGTGTGCACTGTTGGCTTGGCAAACTTACTCCTTCATCATCCACTGTGTACACAACAGGGTTTCCAATCTCTAAAATTGGAATTTGTTCTTCTACTAAGGCACTATTTACATTTGGTGGAAGTGTGGTTCCTCCACTGATTACAGCTAAAGTAACTTGTTTTTCATTCTCATACTGTGTAACCATTTGCTGAACCTTGCTCATTCCATCCAATAACTCCATGCCAGCAATACATCTATCATTCTCTCTAACATAATACATGCAATCATTAATTCCATAGCCCTCTCCCTCAATTAAAGCTAACAGATTCATGTAGGTGATGTCAGATTCACATATGGTATGCTCAATATTGTCATGACCATCTAGATTTATCCTTACATCCCATATGTCATCATCCAAACTATAAAGTTGAAATAACAACAAAATTATTTGCAACAGAAAACCCTTGCCTAAATCACAGAGAGAAATAACAGATAAAAGACCAAGGGAAAGATGGGGATAACTTACTCGACGGCGCCGCCGAATGTACTTGTCCAACGGCTACTCTGCGCCGGGTTCTCCTTCCACACATCTGCCACGGCAATGGCGGCCGCCTTCTCCGGCGAATAGAACGCAGCTGCCACGGGGTTCAAGCTCCCGCATCAATCCTTGACGCTGGATCCCTCCATGCTGCCAGCGTCGTCTCTAGCTCTGGCGCCACCTCTAGGTCCGGCGCCACCGAGGGGATCCGCCGCCATGGCTTCTGTGCGCGCGGGGGAGAGAGCAGCTGAGTAACTGACTTGGTCGAACCGTGTCGGGGCGTGCTGTTAGGGTTCGGACAGCGCCGTTAAAGGTCGTTCACGCCCAGCCGTCCAAAAGCGCCACGTAAGCCTAACGACTGGGCCCCACCGGTCAGTTTCGTCGTTAGCGCGGCATCAGACCCAGATCAGTGCTACCTGCAACCGCACGCCCCAAAAACGGTGTAATCTGAAACTTTTTAAATTTTTGGTGATCTTTTAAAACCCTAGTCCCAAATGTGGTGGTTTTTTCTAATTTTCTCAGTACGCAGTCATCAGGAGATCATGGATTCACACGTACCGTCTAATATGCAACAGATGTACGTGCGGTATCTAGTCAACAATTAGCACCAAAGCATATACTCCATCTATTTCAAAATATAAGATATTTTAGGTTTGTGAAGAAAATATGTCTAAACTTTTTTTAGTGTCTAGATTCACTCCAAAACTGAATGAACCTATATACTAAAAGTAGTCTAGATACATTTGCTTCACAAAGCTAAAACATCTTGTATTTTGAAACGGAGAGATTCACAACTAAGATTCATGGATACGCAGAGATTCACAACTAACCATCTTGTATCACTTATGGATACGCAGAGATTCACAACTAAGATTTCTCATGAGACAAAACATGTCGAAGCCTGTGACTGTCGTTACATGCAGGTTTAATTTAGCAAATCTACAGAAATGTTCTGCTGTGAACCGATGGCCTGAAAGATAACCAAGATTTCCCCTAAAACGAGATAAAGTACATAATTGGCAAAACCCCATCAAACCACCATTTCTCCAGAGTTTCCCAAGAATGAGAGTTTAGTAAGCAACCACCATGAGCTTCCTAATTGATTAGAGAGCAGCATCCGTCAGTTTTTGGGAAACCTAAAAACAAAATAAGAAACGTCAGGCACATATGTTTAAAGCATGTCATGACGATGAGTGACATGGAAAACAGCAAGACACAATTTAGTAAACAGGAGATGCTACTATTGTCCATCACTGTACATTTCTGAAATTTAAATAAAATAGAGAAATATCATCCAGATAACATGTTTATTTTCTGCCCAAGACTTGATTGTAGAAGCAAATTACAGCACAATCAACCTTAAAAAAGATCAACCTTCAGTCGCAGGCTGTAATCAGTTGATCATAACATTTCAGGAAAAGGAAGGAAAGAAAAAGCTCATCATCGTGCCAAAGCTAGATATCGTTCATGTTCTAATGCAGTGTGTCACCAGATGGACAAGGCCAGGCATCCTTTGTGCCTGACTATGTGACGCACCAACCGATGGTCTTTGACAGCCTAGCAACTTGCTTTCAGAAGAATGTGAATGGAAGAACAAGTTCAGGTAGCACGCAATAACCATTTTATGGAGTGGATATGTTACTGGTATTGCATTAAACCACCAACTAGAACAGAACCAACAAGAAGCTTATACTAAAAGATAACAATATGTTGGAAAATACACAGGAAAACCAATTTGAAAATAATTGGCAAAAATATACATATCCTTTGTTTTTCAATCCATAAACTGCATGGATTGAGTGAGAGATACTTGTATCAAGAATGCAGCATTCCAAAAATGTGAATGGATGAAATACACCACTGGGTCAATAAATAAGCATCGGCTTAATTAAAACAGATTGAAGAGAGATACATTAGTTGGTAAATTGGTACCTTGAGCTCTTCCAAAGGATGTCTGAGCCAACCAGATCGTCTGCCAATGTCTTGTTTTTCTCCGGCATCTTGCTTGAAAAGAGTTTCTTTTTTTGCGAAACTGAAAAGAGTTAATTTGATCATTCTACTGTAATTTCAACGGCAGCAACAGCACTTCAACATAATTTTCAACATTATAGATTTCTGTCCATCATACATAAATTAAAGTAGCAAAATAATGATAGTTAGAACAGGTTCTCAAGGATTCAATAGTGTACCCATAGAGGATATCATAATATAGAGGAAGATAACAACTAAGTAGCGTACAGGAATTGTTAATAGGCTCAAACGCATTTAAACCCTTAAGTTACCTTCTAAAGCCAAATTGTAGAGATATGGGAATATAATCTACAACCCTTACACCTTGAATATGTTTGAAGTAAAATTCTTTGTGACCGTGACAACAGGTAGAACTGACAAGGGGTTGGAAGTTTCAAATCAAGGAAAGGTTTGGGATTGAGAACTTAAGGTCTCATTCCTAGGTGCTGCTTGCACCGTTTCTCACCCAAAAAAAGAAAAGGAACAGAAGGGGTTAGAAGTAAACATGAGGTATTACTGCTTTCTTAGTCATGTTCTCATGCAGAAACAGGCATTATGTCTATTGGACTATTTCCACATTATGATCAACAAATCCAACCACCAGGATACACAAAACAAGTAGATCTACAAAGCTACACATGCACTACACATCTAAACTGAAACAAAAGCAGCTGAGAAGTATATGCAATCTAGCAATTGGACGAGCAAGTGAGTACCTGCATAAGGAATCTGGCTTGGCTCGATCCAAGCCACGGTGGAAGAACACATGGTATATAGTCGGAGTTGCCTGTATACAGATAAGGGGCAATCACCTCCTTCCTGTTCATGTCCAGGACGATAACGTGTCGTTCGTCAACCGTGAGGTACACGACACTGGCGTTCAGTGGGTCAAGAAGGACAATCTGTGGCGTCTTCCCCTCCTTCAGGGGTAGCCATGGGCAGCCTGCACCATCCGCCCAGAGCTTGCTGAGCGCCACCCTGTTTTCCAGCGTCCAGCCGCCGCCTTCCTTGTCGAGCACAAAGGAACTGAGCACGAATGGTTCCTTTCGAGAGACCTCGACGTACCGCAGCCGCCCTTCGCTTACACCGACCCGCCGGTAATCGACGGGCACGCCCTTGCCGTGCCGTGCGCCATCAGGCAGCACGCTGCCCCTTGGCAGCTCGGTGAAGGAGAGCTCCGGCGGATTGCTGAACGGGTCGGCGGAGACCACGCCCCAGGTGACGTCGACGAACCAGAGGCGACCGCCGAGTGCCAGCGTCTCCTGGTTTATCACCATTTCCCGGGCAGACGGGAGATGGCACGGCGAGACCGCCACGTTCTCCCACTCGCCTTTCTCCGAGAGAAACCGAAGCATGACGTTCAGGTTCCCTTCCTCTGGCACGGCGACGGCGAACCTGTCAGGCGGCCCGTGCCCGCGGTCGGCCTGGGTGAGCAGCCCCATGCGGCCTCCGTACACCAGCTTCGTCGCGGGGATGCAGGCGATGTCGGGGAGGCGGGCCAGCTGGTGCGTGAGAGGGTTCAGGACGAAGCGCGTGATGTCGGGGAAGCGGGTGAGGTCGTACCGTCCAATACGACGGCCGGTGAGTCCCGCTGCCGCAGCCAAGAGCGGATCGACGTCGGCGCCCCGCTTGACGTAGCGCAGGTCCGAGTAGAGGAGGAAGAGGAGGCCGTCGCCGCTCGAGGCGCAGACCTGGCCGACGACCTTCTGCGCGAGGTCGCTGTCGGGGCCTGGAAGGGGCGCGGTCTTGACGAGGTGCATCGGGACGCACAGATCGGAGGCGCGCGGCGGCTGGGCGAGGTGCACGTTCGCGCTCTGCGCTGCGGGGTCCGCCGCGACGAGGCGGGTCATCATACCCCACGGGGGATGCGACGCGGCGGTGGCGAGGGAGCGGCGGAGGCCGCCGGAGACGGCGGCGGAGAGGCGCAAGAGCCGCATCTCGCAGTCCTGAGTCGTGGCGGGGATTTCCTTGTCTAGTAGTAGTGGTCGTAGACTGGTGGTGGGGAAAGCAGTGTGTTCTGGTCACATGGACTAGGTGCACGCAGCGCAGATACCAGAGGCTGGCTCGACAAAATGTAGCGTGTAGTTGTTCTACAGGGTACACAACCGAGAGAGCTCTCTGGGCCTACAAGTCAGTGAGATAGCCTGCGACGTGGTGCATGGACCGAGTTCTGCATTCTGACTTTCTGAGTGGTAGGATTAGCTGCAAAAGCTGAGAAACCGCCGTGAACATTTGAACAGCTGTTTCCCATTGGCTATGCTTCTGACGTCACCGTTTTCCCGCCAAAATGCTCATGGGCTGATGCTGGGCCGCCGAGAGAGCAGAGCCCTCAAGAACATGAACATCTCAGAGCTGAACGCACCATTGTTCAAAGAAACTCAACAAACTTCCCCAAAACAAAAAGAGCCTACTGACAAAATAGCTTGGGTACATTTTCTAGAGATATTTAGGTACGCAATAGGTATAAGTATGCGCAACTGAACATACATGGCTAAGCACCGCAATTGCATCTCCTCTGTTATACAGTAAAACAATCATTACCATGAACTGAAAGTCAGGCAGCGGTTCCTACAGATTCGCCCCCCTCCCCCCCCCCCCCCCCCCCCCCCAAAAAAAAACACGATAAGTTCATCAGCTCATAACTCCAAACAACCTAAACTCCTCCACATATTAACCAAAAATGAGATTATGGTGAACTACCACAATCAGCTTCCTAGTTGATCAGAAGATTTGAATCTGCAAGTTTTTTAAAGAGAAAAAAGAAATATTAGGGGCTTTTCGATGAACATACAAAGAGAGTGAAACACTAGGGGCTGCTGAACAAACATACGAACATAGTGAATAATATGAAACAATAACAAAAACTATCTGACCAAACAGGACGGCTACTGTAGTCCATCTATGACTGTTTTCAATCCATGTCTTTATAATGCACCATTAGTGCTTCATTTCCATGATACGTCAGTTGCTGATGATAGATACATCAGGAAAAGGAAACACAGTTTACATGCAGCAAAAAATGGCTATAGACACCCTTCAGGCTCTTATGCAGCACTGAGTAATGCAATGGTCAGGATAATGAACAGGGCTAAGCATCAGCCTTAAAAGAAAAAGATACGCCTCGGCTTTCACACTCCTATACCTCTTAATGAGATGGACTGAACTATCTGTTGTCTAGTACTTAATCACCCTGCTAGTTCAGAAAGTACTAATACACATACACCTGGTTGGAACGTCCATGCCAACGTATGAACTGATAATTTCAGCAGTAGGCAAGTTACTTGCAAGACAGTTTCTCATCAACATAGCAGTATGATAAGTTCAAGAGTATGAAACTGTCCAATCTAACTGGTTTTGAGTCCCAAAAAATATTTTTAGTTCCAGGACAACACTGAGTAGAACCTAAGTTACCCAATCAGAGACAATCAGGTAATGAGCTATTAAGGAAGTTGATATATTGGACTACAATGAGAATTAGTTGATAATAGTTACAACTGGCTACATATGCACAACATTGTTCTTCTAGGTTATAAAATTCATGGATTAAGTAACAGATATACTCCTAGGCAAGAAGAATGCAGCATCCTAGACATGTGAATGGATGATATATTACCAAAAAAGCATTAACAAAGAAGTATTAGCTAAGAGAAAGTACCAGAGGATCATTAGCTGGTAAACAGGTCCCTTCAGGTCTTCGGGTGTCTGTCTGAACGAACCAGAACATCTGCCAGAGTCTTGCTTTTCCTGACATTGTCCTTGCCTAAAAAGGGTTCTTTTGATCAGCGTACAAGATTTCATAAAACAGTCACAACACAAGCAAAACGGAATTTATAACAGTATAAATTTCTCTGTGTTGAATACTAAGAAAAAAAGGATGGGTCGAGCAAGGTTATCAAGAATTCAGTACATCGTACACATAAGCCATAGCAAGATGGTAATCAGAGGAATACATTATATTGAAGAGAACACGGTAGTCTGTCAAATAAAACAGTGTATACAAGTGAATAAAATAGATAAAAACACTTAAATCCTTAAATCTTTAAACAAAAAATTAAAGGGAGATGGAAATAACAAATAGAGCATGTAACGTAAATTAGAATTCATCAACAACAGATAACTCTAATCATGCTTTACACCGGAAATCTTAACTTGCAACCAATCACCAAATGAGGCTGCTTGTATTTAGCTGCATTAGCAGTCCACTACTGATAAGGGGCAGTTAGACGCTGATTCAATTGCTAAGACTAAAATTAATGCCAAACATATGTCAGATTCATTCCATAAAAATCCCCACAGTAATGAACTCCATGTCTGAACTAGTTTCAGAAAAAGATGTACAGCTTCAGATTTGAGAATATGCATGACCATTTTAGGATCAACCTAAGGTACATCATAGCATGACAGCAAACATTGCTTACAAAATTGCAGCTTCAAAGCTAAACTACTCATACTACCACATACTTGTTTCAACATAACTTTGTTATGACCAAGGCGATAGCTAACGTGATTAGAAAATCAGTAGGTTGAAATGCCTGAAGAAACATATGGAGAAGCTGCAGGACATGCTCAAGAGCACAACCAATGTGGCACACAAGGGGCCAAACTACACATGAATTAAACTAAACCTATGTGGGAGTCTCATTAATACAGTACTCATAACATATGCCCTTAGACATGATTGCGAATTTGCAACTAAAGAGAAATGTGTCACTGTGATCACCTGGAATCGGGCTTGATCCGAGAAACGACGGGAGCACACATGGCAGAAGGAAACTTGACTCGCACTTGCTTGGATGAATGCCACTACCTAGCGCCGTAGATTCAACCGGCCTCTTCCAGCGAATGTCTGCGCTAACACAGAATCCTTTGCCCACGGGCACATGGAGATGCAGCAAGTCGGCGCTGAGTGGATCAATAGCAGCAATCAGAGGCGTCGCCCTGGCTTCAGAACAGAGAATTCTCCACGACATCTGGTGTTCCAGCATCCAGCGACCAATCTTCTCGTCCAGGATGAAGGATTTAATGCGGAACGGCTCCTCCTGAGAAACCTCCACAAACCGCAGCGCCCCGTCGCTTACCCCCATGCGCCGGTGCTTGGCAAGCTGCCACATCTGTTCCTCGCCCTGTTGGTCGGGAAGCATGACGTCTCCTGGCAGCTCGAAGGGGCAGAGCTCAGGCCGGTCGCTGAACGGGTCGACGCAGACGGCGCCCCAGCTCACGTCCACCCACCAGAGCCGGCCTCCGAAGTCCAGCACCTCGTGATTCATGTGCATCCGGCGCCCAGGCGGCAGCGGGGACGGAAGCACCAGCTCGTCCCACTCCCCTGTCTCCGAGGAGAGCCGGCGCAACAGGAATCGCTGCCCGCCGTCGAGCACGCCGAGCTGCGCGGCGGCGTACCTCTTGGGCGGCCCGCGCCCGGGCCCGGCGTCGGCCTGGGTGAGGAGGCCCGTCGCGGCGGAGAAGGCGTTCTCCGTGCCGTCGAAGTCCGGGAGGCGGACCATCTCGCCGGTGACGGGGTTGCAGACGAAGCGCGACACCCTCATGGGGTCGTAGAAGGAGCGCGCGTACACCTGGTCGAGCACCTCGAAAGGGACGGGGGACGGGACCTGGTGCTGGAACATGGCCCAGGCGTTGGCGCGGTTCCTGTAGGTGCCGAGCAGGAGGAGACCGTCGCAGCTCGCGGCGAGGACGCCGCTGCCGAAGACGTTGATGAAGTTGTGGTCTGTGTCCGGGTTCGGGCCCTCCTTGAGGGCCCGGGGGGCGATGCTGAAGAAGTTGACGGGGTCTCTGTCGGTGTTGTCCGGGAAGGGTTCCAGACCGAAGGCGTGCCTGGGGATGGAGACGCGGGAGGCGAGCGGGGGCGGGGCGAGCGAGAGGGACACGCCGCGCGCGGACTCATCCGCCGTGGAGATCCGGTAGACCATGGCCCAGGCAGGGAGCGAGGTGGCGGTGGAGAGGGAGCGGCGGAGGAGGCCGGGGAGGCGACGGAGCGGGAGCAGCATCTCGGCGGAGGAGGTGGGCGGTGGTCGGATTTGGTGAAGTAGCAAGGCGTGGATGGGGGCAGAGCAGAGGGTTTTGGTGGAAATTGGAGAAGCCGAGGAGGAATGGGCTGGTTCACATGGACTTGGTTCGTGCAGGCGCAGCTCTGACAAAAGGCTACCCCTATTTTCTAGGCGCTGGCCTATCCGAACGTTATGGGGTGGTGTTCTAGCAAGCACACCAAAATACCAAACAACAATCTTTTTTCAACATGTCAAAAACAGTTTTTTTCAAAAGTAGCACATATTTAGTCGAAGAACTCGTTTTCGTGGTAGCTCCATATTTTCCAGTGTTAAGAGCATCTCCAGCCGGTGCCCTGTTTTTGGGCATCATTTTTTGATTTTTGAGCACCAGTTTTGGACTTTTTGAACACAAAAATTATTAATGGCGGTTCATATGCCCAAAAATACGGCTGGCCGGCAGCACTTTTTCAGGTGCCCAAAAAAATTCACCCAGCCGGTAGCACTTCATTGCAACATCTACTACTAGCAAACACAAATATTTAACAATTAAACATGTGAATCTAAATTAAAACAAGTCATCACTAAAACACATGGATAACAAAAAATTAAAATAGCTTCATCATCACACACCAGGGGCGGGCTTACCTCAAGTAAAGGGTATTCAGTTGAATACCCAAGATATTTTAGCAAAATGCTGATAGTGAATTTTCTTTGAAATCTATACTAAATGATATCTATCTCACTATGAAACAAAGGATTTAGTAGCTCAATTGGCTGGGAACATTCGGTCGAACCTTTTGGTTTGACGTTCAAACCCCATGGCTTGATTTGTTTTATTAGTTTTTTATAAATATTTTTTCATACACTAGCTTTTACTATATTTTTTATAGCCGCTTTTAAAATTTTGGGCCCACCACTGCCACACACATATGAAGTTCAATAGCATAGCATAGTTCAAAGGCATAGTAGAGGTCGCCACAAACATAGTTTAACATAGTTCAAACAAACAAATCACATAAACACAAACAATGCAAATAGCACTCATTCCTCGTCTCCATTGTCAACATTAGCATTGTTGATGTTTTCTTCTCCTTCCTTATGAGAAACCTCGTTGTTGCTAGTAGCATTGTATGAGCCATCATCCATGCATGCATGAATGCCACCACCAGTTGGAGCGATTGGAGATACCATAGAAGCTATTAAATTACCCATACTTCCCATGGATGATCCCATGGAACCACCCATAGCTCCCATGTTTCCATTCCTCCCATGCCACCTTCCCATAGCTCACATGAATCCCATCATCCGCTTTTGAGCAATGACTTGTGTCGGAATTATGCCCTAGAGGCAATAATAAAGATGTTATTATTATAATTCTTGTTCATGATAAAATTTATATTCCATGCTAGAATTGTATTAAGCGGAAACTTTGATACTTGTGTGGTTTATGAACAACACCGTGTCCCTAGTACGCCTCTATGGACTAGCTCATTGATTAATGATGGTTAAGGTTTCCTAACCATAGACATGAGTTGTCGATTAATAATGAGATCATGTCATTAGGAGAATGATATGATGGACATACTCAAATTAAGCAGAGCAATTAGATCGTGTCATCGTGGTCATCTTTGCGAAGCTTTTTCCTATGTCAAGTATTGTATTCCTTAGACCATGAGATAATACAACTCCCTGGTATCGGAAGAAAGCTTTGAGGTCATCAAACGTCATCCTATGTGAGGGTGATCATAAAGGTGTCTCTCAGGTGATCGGAAAGTACTTGTTGGGTTGTATGTATCGAGATGAAATTTGTCCCTCCCGAGTCGGAGAGATATACTTCGGGCCCACTCGGTAATCGATATCAACACCGCTTGCAAGCACGGGTTAAGGAGTTAATCACAAAGTGATATCGGATTACGGAACGAGTAAAGTACTTGCTGTGAACGAGATTGAACTAGGTATGCCGATACCAACGATCGAATCTCGGGCAAGTAAAATATCGCGTGACGAAGGGAATACATATATGGGATTAATTGAATCCTGGCATCATGGTTCATCCGATATGATCATCGATGAATGTGTGGGATCCAATATGGGTTTCCAGATCCCGCTGTTGATTATTGATAGAAGATCATGTTTGCATATTCTCGAACCCGTAGGGTCACACACTTAACGTGCATCGACGCTAGGATAGAATGGATGATTGATTTATGGGTTTTTGTTCGGAGTCTCGGATGAGATCCAGGACATCACGAGAGGTTCCGGAATGGTTCGAAGAATAAGATTCATATAAAGGAAAGCAGTTTTTGGATTTCGGAATCGTTTCAGAGTTTATCGGTATTGTACCGGAAGGTTCTAGAAGGTTCCGGAGTGGGACCAACGTGGGCCCACTTGTCGGAGGCCTGCGTGGGCCTAAGGGGAAGTGCCCTGGCCGCTTTGGGCCAGGGACACAAGGCCCCAAAGGCTCAGCCGGCCAGCCCTAGGGGAAACCCTAGGGGAGCCTTCTAGAAGGAAGGGGAAACTTGCCCCCCACTCCACCCTTCGGGGCCGCCGCCCTAGGGCTTGGAGGAGGGGCCACGGGGACCGGCCAGCCCCCTATATAAGGTGGGCAGGGGAGCACCCTCCCCCTCCCACTCCTCCAACCCTAGCCGCCGTCCTGCTGCCCCTCCACCTCTCTCTCCCTCCCGATTGTGCGTAGGCGAAGCCCTGCCACAGAAACTCTCCACCATAAGCACCACGCCGCCGTGCTGCAGATCCAATCTATCTCTCCACCATACTTGCTGGACCAAGGAAGGAGGAGACATCGCGGCACCGTACGTGTGCATATCTCGGAGGCGCCGCCACTTGCGGCGTAGGATCGGATCGGATCGCGAGGAGGAGACAGCGAGTACGACTACATCAACCACGTTCTGTTGAACGTTTCCACTGTGCGATTTCTTCAAGGGTATGAAGATCTCATCTATCTCTTTCGTTGATTGCATCTCCTAGATTAGATCTTGGCTTTCTTGTTCGCATCCGTAGAATTTTTTTGATTTACTATGCTGCGAAACCCTTCAGTGGTATCAGAGCTAGATCTATGCGTAGATGTGTTTCACGAGTAGAACGCAACATGCTTGTTGCGGGCGTTGATGTTTTCTGTTGCAAGCCTCTTGTTGTGTATTTCTTATGGCACGGCATAGTGAGATCGAAGCGGTCCAGGCCAACTTTACGCGACCTCGTTCGCAAGACCGGCTCCGCACTTGACGTGTGGCTTGTTCCACACATGCGGCTGGTGGATGCCAGTTTCTCTCACTATAGTAGTCATGGGCTTTACACCGGATGTTAGCAACCATAATATCACCGTTGTGGCTTTCCGTAGGTAAGAATCGCTCTTAGCTTGTTACTCCCATAAGCCACGTAAAACATGCAACAACAAAGTAGAGGCGTCTAACTTGTTTTTGCAGGGAGTGTTTTGTGATATGGTATGGCCCAAGACATGATGTGTATGATGTATGCAATGATCATGTTTTGTAATATTTCACGACTTGCATGTCGATGAGTTCACAACCGGCAGGAGCCATATGGTTATCTTTATAATTGTGTATGACATGTGTGTCAACTTCTTATACGCCATGTAATAGCTTTACTTTATCACTAAGTAGTTAGCAATAGTTGTAGTTGCTATTCGTGGTGGAGGCAAGCATGGTGGAGTGATGGAGATCATGCTGGCGCGCACAAGATGGAGATCATTGCGCGGAGATTGGCTATACCATGTCATATAAAATTATATGCATGTGATGTTTATCCTTTTATGTATCTTATTATGCTTAGATTGCAACAGTAGCATTATAAGATGATTCCTCACTTAAAGATCAAGATAAAATTGTGTTCTACCCATGTATGCACCGTTGCGAAAGTTCGTCGTGTTCAAGCACCTCGTGATGATCGGGTGTTATAAACTCTACGTTCACATACAACGGGTGCAAGCCAGTTTTGCACACGCGGAAATACTTGGGTTTGACTTGACGAGCCTAGCATGTACAGACATGGCCTCGGAACACACGAACCGAAAGGTTAAACATGAGTCATATGAATGATATGATCGACACTTTGTTGTCCACCATTGAAACCACATCTCTTCTCGTGAAGATCGGATTAGGTGTGGTGAATTTGGATCATGTTCACTAAACAACTTGAGGGATGTTGAATTTAGTGGGAGTTCATCTAGTAATTTGATTAAGGTGAACTAGTTATCATGAACATAGTCTAAATTGTATTTGCAAATTTTGTAGATCAAATGACTAAGTCCAACTTCAACTTCAATGTTTTTGCTGAGAAAGAAAAGCTTAAGATCAATGGGTCTAACTTCACCAACTGGTTCCGCAATCTGAGAATCATTCTCGCTGGCGGACAAAAGGACTATGTACTAGAGAAAGCGCTAGGTGACGCCCCTGCTATTGATGCGTCGGCTGATGAAAAAGATGTTTATCAGTCACGCAAAGATGATTATGGAGTGATTAAGAGTACCATGTTGTTTGCTATGGAACCGGACCTTCAAAATTGTTTTGAGGAGTTCGCCGGGCCCTTTGAGATACTTGAGGAACTGAAAACCATGTTTCAGACTCATGCCCGTTCTGAGAGATATGAGATCTCTGAGAAGTTCTTTAACTGCAAGATGGAGGAAGGGAGTTTCGTTAGTGAGCATGCCATTAAGATGTCGGGCTACACTCAACGTTTTGAGCAACTGGACTGCAAGATTCCAGAAGAGCTCAAGATTGACAGAGTTCTGCAATCACTCCCTGCTAGCTACAAAGGTTTTGTAGTTACTCACAATCAAATTGGTTCCACTGATACGATCACTGAGCTCTTCGCTAAGCTGAAAGCTGCGGAGGTGGATATCAAGAAAGATAATCATGTGTTGATGGTCAACAAGACCCCTAGCTTTAAGAAAGCTAAGGGTGCAAAGAAATCCTTCAAGAAAGGCAGCGGCAAGCGCGTTGCCCCTACTGAGAAGAAGCTCAAGTCTGGACCTAAGCCGGACACTGAGTGCTTCTATTGCAAGGACAAGGGTCACTAGAAGCGCAACTGTCCGAAGTACTTAGCGGACAAGAAGGCTGGCACCATTAAAGGTATATTTGGTATACATGTTATTGATGTTTACCTTACTAGCGCTTGTTGTAGTGCCTGGGTATATGATACTGGTTCAGTTGCTAACATTTGTAACTCGAAACAGGAGCTACGGAATAGACGGCGGCTAGCAAGGGATGAGGTGACGATGCGCGTTGGCAATGGATCAAAAGTTGATGTGATGGCCGTCGGCACGTTCTCCTTAGTTTTACCTTCGGGATTAGTTTTAAACCTTAATAAGTGTTATTATGTGCCTGCGTTGAGCATGAACATCATATCTGGATCGTGTTTATTGGAAGACGGTTATTCATTTAAATCGGAGAATAATGGTTGTTCTATTTATATGAATAACATCTTTTATGGTCATGCACCTGTTGTGAATGGTTTATTTCTTCTGAATCTCGAAAGCAATGAAACGCACATCCATAACATTGAGGCTAAGAGATGCAAAGTAGACAGTGATAATCCAACTTATTTGTGGCACTGCCGTCTAGGTCATATTGGTGTAAAACGCATGAAGAAACTCCATTCTGATGGACTTTTGGAGTCTCTTGATTTTGAATCATTTGACACGTGCGAGCCGTGCCTCATGGGAAAGATGATCAAAACCCCGTTCTCCGGAATAATGGAGCGAGCAACGGACTTATTGGAAATCATACATACCGATGTATGCGGACCGATGAGTGTTTCGACGCACGGTGGATATCGCTATTTTCTCACTTTTACTGATGACTTAAGTAGATATGGGTATATCTATTTAATGAAACATAAATCTGAAACGTGTGAAAAGTTCAAAGAATTTCAGAACGAAGTGGAAAACCATCGTAACAGGAAAATTAAATTTCTACGATTCGATCGTGGAGGTGAATATTTGAGTTATGATTTTCTCACGCATCTTAAAGCAAGCAGAATCGTTTCGCAACTCACGCCACCCGGAACACCACAACGCAATGGTGTGTCTGTACGCCGGAATCGAACTCTATTAGATATGGTGCGATCAATGATGTCTCTTACAGACTTGCCGCTATCATTTTGGGGTTATGCATTAGAAACCGATGCATTCACTTTAAATAGGGCACCATCTAAATCCGTTGAGACGACACCGTATGAACTATGGTTTGGTGCTAAACCTAAGTTGTCGTTTCTTAAAGTTTGGGGATGTGAAGCTTACGTCAAGAAGTTGATGCCGGACAAGCTTGAACCCAAAGAGGAGAAATGCGTCTTCATAGGATACCCTAAGGAAACGATTGGGTATACCTTCTACCACAGATCCGAAGGCAAAGTGTTTGTTGCAAAGAACAGATCCTTTCTTGAGAAGGAGTTTCTCTCGAAAGAAGTGAGTGGGAGGAAGGTAGAGCTAGACGAGGTTATTGAACCTTCTCTTGAGTTGGAGAGTAGCGCAGCACCTGAAATTGTTCCAGTGCCGTCTGCACCAACAAGAGAGGAAGCTAATGACGACGATCATGAAACTTCGAACGATGCTGCTACTAAACTTCGCAGGTTGACAAGGTCACGTGCCACTCCTAAATGGTACGGCAACCCTATCTCAACCGTCTTGTTGTTAGACAACAGTGAACCTGCGAATTATGAGGAAGCAATGATGATCCCAGACTCTGAGAAATGGCTAGAGGCCATGAAATCCGAATTGGGATCCATGAGCGAAAACCAAGTATGGACTTTGGTGGACCATCCTAGCGACCGTAAGGCCGTTGAGTGCAAATGGATTTTCAAGAAGAAAACGGACGCGGATGGTAATGTTACTGTCTATAAAGCTCGGCTTGTCGCAAAAGGGTTTCGGCAAGTTCAAGGTGTTGACTACGATGAGACTTTCTCTCCCGTAGCGATGTTTAAGTCCATTCGGATTTTATTAGCAATTGCTGCATTTCATGATTATGAAATATGGCAGATGGATGTCAAGACTGCGTTCCTCAATGGCAACATTGATGAAGAGTTGTATATGATGTAGCCCGAAGGTTTTGTCGATCCTAAGGATGCTGATAAGGTGTGCAAACTTCAACGTTCCATTTATGGACTGAAGCAAGCATCTCGGAGTTGGAACCTTCGTTTTGATCAAGAGATTTGGATTTGTTCCAAATTGCTACGAAGCTTGTATCTACAAGAAAGTGAGTGGGAACTCAGTGACATTTTTAGTACTACATGTGGATGACATATTGATTATTGGAAATGGCATTGGTATGCTTAACGTTGTGAAGAGTTATTTGAATAAATGTTTTTCAATGAAAGACCTAGGAGAAGCTGCTTATATATTAGGCATCAAAATCTATAGAGATAGACAAAGACGCCTAATAGCTTTAAGCCAAAGTACATACCTAGACAAAGTTTTGAAAAGGTTCAGAATGGATAAAGCAAAGAAAGGTTCATTGCCCATGTTATCAGGTAAGATATTGAGCAAGGCTCAGTGTCTAGCTATGGTAAACGATAGAGATACTATGAGCAAAGTGCCATATGCCTCGGCCATAGGTTCTATCATGTATGCCATGCTATGTACTAGACCGGATGTGTCCAATGCTCTTAGTTTGACGAGCAGATACCAAAGTGATCCAGGAGTGGAACACTGGACAGCTGTAAAGAACATCCTAAAGTATTTAAATAGGACTAAAGAAATGTTCTTGGTCTATGGAGGTGATGAGCAACTCGTCGTAAAAGGTTACGTCGACGCTAGTGTCGACACCGACCCGGATGATTCTAAATCTCAGACAGGATACATTTATATTTTGAATGGAGGAGCTGTGAGCTGGAGAAGCTGCAAGCAAAGCGTGATCGTGGGATCTACAACAGAAGCGGAATACATGGCTGCTTCAGAAGCGTCAAGTGAAGGAGTTTGGATCAGGAACTTCATCACTGAGCTTGGTGTGGTTCCAAGTGCCTTGGACCCACTGGAGATATTGTGCGACAACACTGGCGCCATAGCACTGGCTAAGGAACCAAGATATCATCCAAAGACCAAGAACATCAACCGATGTTTTCATATAATTTGAGATTATATAGCAGATGGAGATCTGAAGATTATCAAAGTACATACGGATCTGAATGTCGCAGATCCGTTGACTAAGCCTCTTCCACGAGCAAAACATGATCAACACCTTAATTCCATGGGTGTTAGATTGTTGCCAGATGTACACTAGATTATTGACTCTAGTGCAAGTGGGAGACTGTTGGAATTATGCCCTAGAGGCAATAATAAAGATGTTATTATTATAATTCGTGTTCATGATAAAGTTTATATTCCATGCTAGAATTGTATTAAGCGGAAACTTTGATACTTGTGTGGTTTATGAACAACACCGTGTCCCTAATACGCCTCTATGGACTAGCTCATTGATTAATGATGGTTAAGGTTTCCTAACCATAGACATGAGTTATCGATTAATAATGAGATCATGTCATTAGGAGAATGATATGATGGACAGACCCAAATTAAGCAGAGCAATTAGATCGTGTCATCGTGTTCATCTTTGCGAAGCTTTTTCCTATGTCAAGTATTGTATTCCTTAGACCATGAGATAATACAACTCCCTGGTATCGGAAGAAAGTTTTGAGGTCATCAAACGTCATCCTATGTGAGGGTGATCATAAAGGTGTCTCTCAGGTGATCGGAAAGTACTTGTTGGGTTGTATGTATCGAGATGGAATTTGTCCTTCCCGAGTCAGAGAGATATACTTCGGGCCCACTCGGTAATCGATATCAACACCGCTTGCAAGCACGTGGTTAAGGAGTTAATAACAGAGTGATATCGGATTACGGAATGAGTGGGATCTCTGGCGGCGCACGTCTTTCGGCGAGGCGAGGAGCTGCTGCTGTTCATGTATCTCGTGCGGCCGGCGCTCGTCCTCCGGCGAGGCGAGGAGCCTCTGCTCTTCATGGATCTCCGGAGGCGCACGTCCTCCGGCGAGACGATGACCCGCGATGAGTTACTCGCCATCCTCTTCGAATCGGAAAGTGCCATGGCGTTCCTAGGAAATCGAGTATTTAGCACGTCTTCTCACCGAGTTAACATGGTTGAGATACTCTTGTTTTCGTGGTTGAACAATAGAATTAGCTGAAGATCGGGGAAGATGGTGGATCAATCATACTCTCCATCGGGAGTCATAGTTTCTCATAGATTAGCTTCAAACTTGTAAGCAGGCAACCTCAGGAACCTGATCTATATTATTTGAGTGTGTATGTGCATCTGTTAGTGTAAAAGTATGTTAAATGAACACGCAGCCAATCTTTTTCCGTCATAATGCCCATGGATGATGAGTTTCACAGAATTTAAGTACTTGCTGTGAACGAGATTGAACTAGGTATGCCGATACCAACGACCGAATCTCGGGCAAGTAAAATATCGCGTGACGAAGGGAATACATATATGGGATTAATTGAATCCTGGCATCGTGGTTCATATGATATGATCATCGATGAATGTGTGGGAGTCAATATGGGTTTCTAGATCCCGCTGTTGATTATTGATAGAAGATCATGTCTGCATATTCTCGAACCCGTAGGGTCACACACTTAACGTGCATCGACGCTAGGATAGAATGGATGATTGGTTTATGAGGTTTTGTTCGGAGTCTCGGATGAGATCCAGGACATAACGAGAGGTTCCGGAATGGTCCGGAGAATAAGATTCATATAAAGGAAAGCAGTTTTTGGATATCGGAATTGTTTCGGAGTTTATCGGTATTGTACCGGAAGGTTCTAGAAGGTTCCGGAGTGGGACCAACGTGGGCCCACTTGTCGGAGGCCTGCGTGGGCCTAAGGGGAAGTGCCCTGGCCGCTTTGGGCCAGGGACACAAGGCCCCAAAGGCCCAGCCGGCCAGCCCTAGGGGAAACCCTAGGGGAGCCTTCTAGAAGGAAGGGGGGAAACTTGCCCTACCACTCCATCCTTCGGGGCCGCCGCCCTAGGGCTTGGAGGAGGGGCCAAGGGGGCCGGCCAGCCCCCTATATAAGGTGGTCAAGGGCGCACCCTCCCCCTCCCACTCCTCCAACCCTACCCGCCGTCCTGCTGCCCCTCCACCTCTCTCTCCCTCCCGATTGCGCGTAGGCGAAGCCCTGCCGCAGAAACTCTCCACCATAAGCACCACGCCGTCGTGTTGTAGATCCAATCTATCTCTCCACCATACTTGCTGGACCAAGGAAGGAGGAGACGTCGCGGCACCGTACGTGTGCATCTCTCGGAGGCGCCGCCACTTGCGGCGTAGGATCGGATCAGATCGCGAGGATGAGACGGCGAGTACGACTACATCAACCACGTTCTGTTGAACGTTTCCGCTCTGCGATTTCTTAAAGGGTATGAAGATCTCATCTATCTCTTTCGTTGATTGCATCTCCTAGATTAGATCTGGGCTTTCTTGTTCGCATCCATAGAATTTTTTTGATTTACTATGCTGCGAAACCCTTCAACTTGTTCACGACATATTTTTATTGCCTTTCATCAAGATTTCTTGCGTCCATGAACATAATGTTCTTCTCTTGCTCCATTAGGCGTTAAGCTTCCTCCATAGCCATCTTCCTCTCCTCAAATGCCAATTTCATCTCCTCTACCATGGCCTTCCTCTCCTTCATCTCCACCCTCCTCTCCTCGGTCGCCTTCCTCTCCTCTATCTCCACCTTCTTCATCATTTTCCTCTCCTCGGCCATCTCTTTTCTCACATTCACCATAGCATCCAATGAGTTCTTGATATCGTCGTTGTTAGTCTAATACGTCAGAAATTTATCTATATTTTTTTATGTTCCTTACTTGTTTAGTATCTACTTTGCTTTGCTTTGTCCACACTTTGAGGTGCTTTTCATATGTTTTCTAGTACTAACCTATTAAAAAGTTGCCACAGTGCTAGTTGCCTGTTTTCTGCTGTTTTTGGTTTCAGAAAAGCTAGTAAGGAAATATTCTCGGAATTGGACGGGACAAAATCCGAAGTCAATATTTCACCAAGGAGAACACGGAGTCTAGAGGAGAGACGGAGGGGAGCCACAGGGCGGTCGCACCCCCCAGGTCGCACCCTGGGCCCGTGCCTGGGCAGGGTGTCGGCCCCATGGCCGCCTCCCAACCTCGCCTCTTTGCCTATAAGAAGCCCCCGATGCTTAAACCCTAAGTACCCGATCAATATTCCACGAGACCGACTGTAGCCGCCACCACCATCGTCCCTAGATCGGGGGATCTGAAGCTCTACCCAGCACCCTGCCGGAGAGGAGATCATCTCGGAGGACTTCTTATTCATCATGCCAGCCTTCGGTATGAAGCGTGAGTAGTTCCACCTTAGACTATGGGTCCATGTAGTAGCTAGATGGTTGTATCTCCTCGTTTGTGCTTTCATGTCTAGATCTTGTGAGATCCGTTCATGATCAAGATCTCATCTATTTGTAATCATGCATGCTGTGTTTGTGGGGATCCGTTGGATATTGAGATTACTATGTCAAATTGATTAATGGTTTTGTCTTATTGATTCTATCATGTCTGTGTTGTTTGTGATCTTGCATGCTCTCTGTTGTTAGTAGCTATCTTGGCCAAGTAGTTGCTAGTGACTCCAAGGGGGGTATTTATGCTTGATAGTGGGTTCATGCCTCTATTTAATCAAGGGAAGTGACAGAAATCTCTAAGGTTGTAGATGTGTTGTTGCCACTAGGGAGAAAACAACGGTCTCTTGTTCATGGAACAAGTGGATTGTTTACCTTACACACTTTGCTTAAAGAAGTTGTCTGTTGCTTGCAACTTAATACTGGAGGGGGTTCGGATGATAACCCAAAGGTGGACTTCTAGTCATAGATGCAGTTGGATGGCGGTCTATGTATCTTGTTGTATTGCCCAATCGAATCTCATAGGATCTTTATGTCTAGTATTGCATTGTTATGCCTTGCTCAGTCCTGTTAATTGCCCTGCTGTAATTTGTTTACCCTGCATGCCATGCTTGTTTATCTAAGGAGAACACCTCTAGTGAACTATGGACCCCAGTACAATCTTTACCATTGATACATCTTCCACTGTTACTGTTTACTCTCTGCAAACCATTATCACCTTACACACCATACAATTAATCCTTTGTTATAGCAGCCGGTGAGATTAACAACCTCACTGTTAGTTGGGGCAAAGTCTTGAGTTTATGTTGTGCAGGTTTCCAAGTTTCTTGCAACACCTTTGAGACGTTTTGTTCCTCCTACTGGTTCGATAACATCGTTTTCTTACTGAGGGAAGACTTGTTGCTGTGCTGCATCACACCTTGCTCTTGGGGTTTTCCGACGAAGCGCTCCCACGTTGACGCAGCGCCATCATGGTCCTCTTTCCTTTTTCTTTTGTGAACCTCCTTCCATCCGGCCTCTTCCTAGCAACCGAGGAAGGAGTGGAACTTCTCTTACCATCTTCACTATCAGCATCATCACTATCATCAATGATAGTGGAATTTCCCATCGAGGACTTGACATTCTTATTTGGCACTTCATGCACATAACAGTTCTTCCACTTCTCATCATTCTCTAGCTCCGTCCAACAATGGTGCAAAGAGAATTCTCTTCCTTCCTTCAATTTTCCCTTCTTGTTCTTCTTTGTGGTTCCTTTGAACAATCTTTGAGATACGTACATAAGAGAGTACAAATTAGTTACCATATGCATGAATGAAGCAAACAAAATAAATAATGCACACAAAACTAGAAACAATTACCCTATCCCGATCATTTGTTCCACTTGGGTTCATGACCACAATACTAGCCAATGCCGCTGACCACTTTTAACAATCCGTTGAGATGGTGGACCATCAATGAAGAGAGGGTGTCGTTATTTCAATGCTCATAGCGCTATGTGCATCGAAATACTCCTTCATCCTTGCCCAGTATGTGTCCTTGGGTTGCGCGATGCCCACGGCCAGGTCCATCCCCACCATATTCCATGTTGTACAAAGCAAGCCGTCCTCCTCATCAGTGTAGTTGACCGCTCTTCCCTTCAGCATCTCCTCTACAAAAACCTTCACCATCCATGTCTAATTCATCCCCACCTTGTACCTCAACCTTCACTATGGATTCTTGTGAACAATAATACTCGTGCAACCCATCACATGAATGTGTCATTGTCGGCACTACAATTCACAAATATTCATTTTCACAATCCAAATGAAAAAAAGGAATTTCTTTACCTTTTAGGAAATTTGTCGAGCATGTTGGGTTGGCAGAGAACGTCGACAGATAATCTGCGTTGGACGGTGATGGGGGAGGCAGCGTAGCGAGGCAGCAGGGCTTGGAGATGGCAGGGGGAGGCGGATGCCGCTGGTGACTGCCCACACGGGACGACGACCTTCTTCTTCCTTACTTCCGATCGTCGCTGCAGTTGCATATGGAAGTCGCTTGACGCCGCTGGCCTTGGTCCTCGCCCTAGTGGTGCGTGTAACACCCCAGTTTTAGCTAATGTCTATTTAGGGTTGTTTGTGCATTCATGAGCATCATCCTTTAATTGCATGCAAAGAAAAAGTAATGGAAACCCAAAACCCTAGTTTCCTTCTTATCCTCTCAAACACATTCAAATGGTTTTGAAAATTTGAAATCACAAAAATGTTTGGAGCCCAGTTGGACTAAAAGGGCCTCTGCAATAATTTTATATATTTCATAAAACCTCTGACCCAAAACAGATTTGAAATTCAGTTACAAAAGAGAGAAATCAAAACAGAAAAAGAAAAAGGCTTACCTGGGTCGAGCCCAGCTTCTCTTCTCCCTTTCACGCTGCACATGCGCGCTTGCAGCTGGCCCAGCACGGCCCAACTGGCCTCTACCGCTTCGTCGGTCGCCTCGTTGTCTTCCTCGATAGCGAGAAGTAGCTCGCTGTAGCGCCTCCGACCGTCGATCCCTGGCGCCTGCTCGACGCCGTCCGCGCGCGCCAAGATCCTTGCCACCGCTCTGGATAGGGATAAGGATGCCGAGACGTGTCCCTCCATCTCTCTGGTTCTTCCTCTTTCCCGCGCTCGTTTCCTATCTCTGCCAAGGTTCCTGAAACCATAGCTCCGGTCGACGCGTCGCCCCGCCGATTCCGACCTCCCCTCACCCAACCGAGGCCGCCACGAGCTCTGCCTCGTCACGCTAGTGCTTCTCCCCAAGGAATCGACCGCGCACGCTTGGAATTGACCACAACATCGTCTTCTTCCTCAAGCCCGACGACCTCCTCCGCTTGATTCACCGTTGCTCCGGCCACCGCTTCGCCTCGCCGTCACCATCAACCGCTCTGGGGTGAGCTTCTGGTGCTCAGGCACCTGTCGGTTGCCTTGCTCGCTTGCTGCATCCCCCGCTCGCCATTGATCTGTAAGCTCCGTCGCTGCACATCGCTGTTTCCCGTGCTCCAGTGACCGATAGCAAGCGGCGCCGCTGCTATTAGGTTCGCCCTGCTGCCCTCTTTCAAACGCGCTAGCCCTCGCAATCTCGCGCGCCCGCAGTCGCCGGCCCCGTCATTGTTGTGTAGGTCACCGTCGGCGTGACGTCGTGCTGACATCATCGTGACGCCAGCTCGCACGATCATCTCCTGGTCAAACCCCCTCGGGTCCCACCTGTCCACGTGGAGGCCGATGTGGCTCTGAGGCCCGCCGGTCAGCCAATGTGGCTAGCCCAGCCCTCTGTGTAAAACGATTTAGGGCGTGTGCTGATGTCAGCATGACACAGTAATCGATTAAAAAGGCTTTAATAATTTCAGAAATCATTATAAACTTGTAAAATCAATAACTTATTATTGATAAGTCAGAAAAATATAAATAATATATCAAAATGTTCAGAAAAATAAGAAGTACCTATCTAAGATATAATCATGCATTGTTCAACAACTTTCATAGCAAGTTCAATTAGAACAACCTAGTAACCCCTCATAGGTGATTCCGGAGTTTCCCCGAGTTAGGGTTTATACCCCTCGGAACCCCGATTAATTTGTCGAGCATGCCTTGGGGTTACTTTTGGATACAACTTAACTTGTCATATCATCATCCTTGCTTGAGCATTGCATCGATGCCATGTGTTGATTGTTTCCCCTTTCTTTCCGGTGTTTGGTTCTTCTCCGGTAGAATACGATGTCGAGATCAAGATCGAACACTGAGGTCAACACCATCGAAGATCGAATATTGGCATACAATACTTGACCAAATGTAATCAAGTCAAGTACCAAATGTCTGAAGATCTGTACCAAATGTCTGAAGATCTGCTTTCTGGTTATCAATGGGCAAAGGCAAGCATAGCCCCACTATGATACAATCCTATGATTTCGAAAGCATTTCAATTCTTGCCATGATGCATACGATTCTACTGTGGTATTTTATCGATAGATAGAGTATCCTATCTGTTGCATTACTCCCTTTGATCTTATATTACCTGATCCACTGCTCCTAGCATAGCTAGGTTTGGCTTATGTGCACTGTTAGAGCTTGTATCTGAGTCCTGCTTAGCCATGCATAGTTGTCAGTGCTGGTTCATCCAGATGATGTATCAGATATAGAGAATCTAGTATGACAGGAGAACATGATGAGATGAGATCATAGGTGATATGAGATTAAAGATGCTAAGGCTTGTACGGAAGGCCATAGTGGGATGTGGTTTTTGTAGTCTCATGCTCGCCACCACTAGGACCCGAGTTCTTGCCTCCTGAACCAAGACGAGCGAACAACCACACGGGTTTTTTGGGGACCCCTCGATTGACTAACTTCCCTAGTAGATTCCATGAGTCACATAGTTCGGGCATTCCGTTTGACATACGCATTAAAAATGATTTCGAAAGAGGAGGTGAAGGAGGTGCATTCATAACAGGTAGGGAAGCATGGACCGGGTTGCTTGGGGTTGATGGCGCCCCTGGTGAACCACCCTTGCCTCACATCTCTAGGGACCGGCTTCGGGATTTGACCCATTACGGCGGAACCATCCTTAGGGCGTGACTCATGGTCTCGGCGAAAGCAAGGTAAAGGTCGTGTCTAACCACCCTCTACCAGCCTTCCAAGGAAGAGGGCTATTACTAGTGGCATTAAGAGAAGGTTAGTACGTGTGGGTAAAGTTTTACACCCCTGCAGGGTAATAATCTTTTTGAAAATCCATGTTCACGGTTTATGAACGACTTGGGAATGGACGTGATGATCATAGAGAACTATAACCTAATCGTAAAACTTGGTAGATCAACGTGTGCTTAAGGATGCTTCCTCAAGGGTACGAGGGGGTGATCCAAGTAGATGTTTGATGATGACTTGGTGGATATCAAAATATGATCATCAATATTTTGGGATGTCGCTATCTTATCCCCTTTTAAAATATTCTGATTAGACGAGCTTATTCTCTCCCTTGTTTTATAAACAAAGATGGCTTTATGCAAAACAACTCCACCACCCATAAGTCTTGCGGAGTACACCATGTACTCACCCTTGCTTTGTTGATACTTTTGGCAGAGTAAGTGTTCCCTGAAGATCAGTTTGGTACTACATCGACACCGACGAGTAGCTTGGGGTTCCTGGCCGGCAGCCTGGAACCTATGAGCTGGCACGTCATCGTTATGCTTCATGCCTCTTAGACCATTTGTTAAGTTTGCTATACTTAATAGCATAATTTGCCTTCCGTTGTTTCATGTTTGTGGTCAGTGACCTCTACGTGTAATAATTTGGTTCTCTGCTCAGTTATGAGCTTGGTGTAATAAATTTTTGTGTCGTAGGGTCACTGTTGTGTTACTGATTCTTCACTGGATATTCTCAAGCTCAAGGTTAAGCTTATGTTAAACGGAGGTCTTGGATTTGTTTAGCCCTGATCCCAGGGGTGTCACAGGTTTTGGTATCAGAGAAGTACCGACCATAGGAAAACCTTGCTATTGGTCGATTTTGAGTCTAGTGTTTGTGAAAACTATTTTAAAGATGAAAAGTATCCGCAAAAACTCTAGTATGCTTCTTTTTCTCCTTATCCAGTTTCGCTCTAACTCTGGGTTATCTTATCTTGTGTTGACTTTGGAAAAGTTTTGATATCTCTTCTAGACTTTCAAAGCTTAGGTGCCTTTTGGGCTTGTCGTTTCTCAACCATTTGACCTAGTGTTGAGTTCTTTAGAGTTGTGTGTGGTGAATTCCTTGTTCCCCTCAGTCCTTTTCACATGAGAGATTCCTTTCCATCATGATCTCTATGTTCTATGGATCCTACAATATAATGATCCACAGTGTTCTGCTCTAGGCTTCAAGGTTTTCTTTTGCCTCTTGTGCCTCCTTTTTATTTGTTTGGGTGCTTCAGAAGTTGTTTATTCTCTTGGAAGATACCTTGTGAATACTATCTTGCAATGTACACTATGTCACCCAAATAGTAGTTACTCCTTTCTTTGGGTTTAAACCCTTGGACTTGAACCTAAGATCCTCGATTGTGCTAGATTCTGGTGTTGTGAATCTTGTACGTGAAGCTGACCTTTAACTCAAGATCCCGTCCTTTGACCCCTGTTGTTGATGTTCATACGATACCTCAGGATGGCTGGTACTACAATTCTAGCCTTCAAGCTTGTGGTCTTTGTCGTGATTGAGTTGTGACAACTAAGGACTTCCCCTACCACTAGCTATGGCAGATGTTCTATAATGGAACAAAATAGATCACAACAAGATTACTCCTCTAGAGTCTCGCATCTATAATCATGAATCTGCCAAACCTTACCCCTTCTATGCATTGGTTTTCGCAAGATTGTTAATCTATGCATCAACATCTCGGGATTCTATCCTGAGATGTTCTTCTCCCCTTGTTGTTTCCCGACCTTTGTCTACCAGTTGGTAGCCAAGTAGTACATGTGCATTGTTGTCTTCTGGTGCAAGATACTCTTGTGGTCTGTCAAGACAAACCATTTTGGGATGTCAGGAGAAAAAAACTCCAATACTTCGTCATATCTAGGGCCAGGTCAAAGTGTTGTAATCCACAGATTAAGAGGCATTGATTAGCTTCTATATGTTCTACCTTAAAGTATCACCCTCTTTTATACTAAGAGGTCGTGCTGATTTCCATGACCCCTTAATGAAGTGATGCTCTTACACATATTTACCCACCCTCCCTCGAGCTTTCGCGCTCGTGAGTGATGTGTGTGTGTAATAATGTGGCCATCTGAGATTCTTAGCAATTATTATTGTTTTGAACTCTAAGGACATTTTTGTCATTCTTAGTGTGATTGGTTAAACCTATCACTAAGCAAAGAATGATGGTGCTACCACGTCCGTTATTCTGGTACACTCTCTTCGGTCAAAGAGTTAGGCTTGTGCCGAATCTCTAAGACTATGTCTTCTTGCCTTACAAAGCAAGTTCCCTCTTGAACTAAGTGACATATCGGTGGTTCGTGATATTCTAGATGTCTTCTAGAAGTATCGCCATATTGCCAAATGACCGTGTTGTCAAGTTCTTGAGCAATTCAGTTCTCTGAACTGCTCCTTTCTCCAAGGATATGTAATGGATACCCGTGAATAAGTTGGTTGAACTTAAACAAAAACTTGGAGAGTTGTAAGACAAAAGTTCTATTCAACTTTGTTCCTTCTTAAAGGGATGTCCTTAGTGGACATGTTATCGTCCCCCACCCTTGATTTGATTTGGGTTATTGTCAAATCAAACTCAGTTCCAAGGACTATCTTGATGGTGTTTCTACTTGTGATGTTTCACTTGAGTACATCTTCGTGTTCTTTGATCTGACCAGTATTGTTGCTTTGTTCAAGCAACATATGAGTCCATCTTTTTGGAGTGTTTTATTAAGTTTGTTTTTGAGCCCATCGATGACATCCTTATTTTCTCCATACTAGCTTGGATTCATATGAGACATTTCACATTAATGTTGGAAACTTCCGAGATCCGTCTTCAAGTCATATCGAAGTATGTGTTCTGGATGTTATAAGTAACCTTCTCTGGTTCATGTGCAATTATTGAAAGATGTCACCGTGAAATTCGAGAAAATTTATCTCCCTTTCTCTAAGGATACATGTGTGTTTTATTGTTAGTACTTTATATGTATGTAGTTGTCTTTCGACAAGTTGCTAAGTACATGGGTCTACTAATCTAGCTCAGTCGTTTGGAGCTTAGCATTGTAGTCCATATCTTGAGAATCTAGTGAATTTATCTTTGCGGTAATTGTTACAAACTTCTGTTCGAACATGCTGAGTCTAAAGTATCATTCCACCTAACCAAAGTTGAATCTCAAGTAGCACGATGGTTGGTGTTCCTCAAGGTTTAGACATAGGTCTCTTTGTAATTCTGGCAAGATTGATGTAATGGTTAACACACTTAGCCGGAAAGACCCTTTGTTATATTCTCTTGATTTCAGCAATAACAACCACTTTTCATGAGGCTTCTTCTATAATTTATTATAGGAGTTGTGCTTATGGTTTCCTTTGTATCTGAAGTCCAACCTTTACTTGATGTTTGATTTCTCGAACACCAAGGAGAACATTTAAAGTAGTGTTTCTAAATGTCTCTCGGTCGATCCTAGACCCTCTTATGTTGGCAAGCACTTTGTTGTGCCAAGTAACTAAAGTCTGAGAATGAAGTTTATTTTTCTCGTGTCATTAGGAATCTTCTTACCTATTCATCTAGTGGTGTAAAGTGATGTTACGATCTTTGGCAAAGATTCTGATAGACCTGGATGAATAAAGAGTTTCCTTTGTGTTCTCAACCATGTTTTAAGAACGACTATGATTTTGGTAATCAAAAGTTTCTCTTGATACATGTTCTTTTTGACTCTTATGAGTCCTCTCCACAAAACACCCTTCTATCTTGGCCTTCTGTTGAATGAAAAAGTGACTCCTCTATTTCAAAAGTAGTTCAACAGCTTGGTTTTGTTGATCCATATATTTGCAACCTAAAATCTCTACTTAAGCTGTTTAGTAGAGGTTCATTTCTAGAAGTCTGTGTTATGTTCTTTTTGTTGGAACCTTCCTCTTATAAACCTCCATGGTCTGAATACTTATGAAGACCAGTTATCTAATAACTTGAAACCTTCTTCTCTTGTTTCCTCTGTTACCTTGACGTGTTTCATGACTGTCATCTCAGAGTTGTTCTTAAACACTATATCATGAGTAGACCATGAGATACTCAGTGTGTTGTTTAGTATGTTTCCCTCTTATCCTTAGAGTGGCCATGTTTCTTTCTCTCTCCGTCTCTCTTCCTACCTTTGGAATCTCAGGTCGAGATTCTTGTAAGGGGATAGAGCTGTAACACCACAGTTCTAGCTAATGTCTATTTAGGGTTGTTTGTGCATTCATGAGCATCATCCTTTAATTGCATGCAAAGAAAAGGTAATGGAAAGCCAAAACCCTAGTTTCCTTCTTATCCTCTCAAACACATTCGAATGGTTTTGAAATTTTGAAATCACAAAAATGTTTAGAGCACAATTGGACTAAAAGCCCCCCTGCAATAATTTTATATATTTCATAAAAACTCTGGTAAATTTTAAATTACCCAAAACATATTTGAATTCAATTACAAAAGAGATAAATCAAAACAGAAAAAGAAAAAGGCTTCGGGAATTAAAAAAACAGAACCCTAGCTACCTGGGCCGAGCCCATCTTCTCTTCTCCCTTTCACGCCGCACACACGCGCTTGCAGTTGGCCCAGCACGGCCCAACTGTCCCGTACCGCTTCGTCGGTCGCCTCGTCGTCTTCCTCGACAGCCAGAAGCAACTCGCTGTAGCGCCGCCGGCTGTCGATCCCCGCCACATGCTCGCCGCCGTCCACGCGCGCCAAGATCCTCGCCGCCGCTCTGGACAGGGATAAGGATGCCGAGACGTGTCCCTTCCTATCTCTGGTTCACCCTCTTCCTTGTGCTCATTTCCTCTCTCTCTGCCAAGGTTCCTGAAACCCTAGCTCTGGTCGACGTGTCGCCCCGCCGATTCCGACGTCCCCTCGCCCAACTGAGACCGCAAAGAGCTACGCCTCGTCGCGCTAGTACTTCTCCCCGAAGGAACCGACCGCGCACGCTTGGAATCGACCGCAATACTGTCTTCTTACTCTAGCCCGACAACCTCTTCCGCTTGATTCACCATCGCTCCGGCCACCGCTTCGCCTCGCCGTCACCATCAACCGCTCCGGGGTGAGCTTCTGGTGCTCAGGCACCCTTCGGTTACCCTGCTCGCTTGTTGCATCCGCCACTCGCCATTGATCTGTAAGCTCTGCCGCCGCACATCGTTGTTTCCCGTGCTCCGGTGACCGTTAGCAAGCAGCGCCGCCGCTATTAGGTTCGCCCGGGTGCCCTTGTTCAAACGTTCTAGTCCTCGCAGACCCACGCGCTCGCAGTCACCGGCCCCGTCGTTGTTCTGTAGGTCATTGTCGACGTGACGTCGTGCTGATGTCATCGTGACGCCAGCTCGCACGGTCAGCTCCTGGTCAAACCCCCTCGGGTCCCACTTGTCCATGTGGAGGCCGATGTGGCTCTGAGGCCCACCGGTCAGCCACTGTGGCTAGCCCAGCCCTCTGTGTAAAACGATTTAGGGCGTGTGTTGATGCCACCATGACGCCCAACACTTGTCGTGGAATGCTTCGTTAGAAACCCCAAGAGAAAGGTATGAAGCAGCACAATGACAAGTTTCCCTCAGTAAGAAACTGAGGTTATCGAACCAGTAGGAGGAAGGAAACATCACATAGGTGTTGCTAGCAACGCAGAGACCTACACAACACAAACTCAAGACTTTGCCCCAACGAAACAGTGAGGTTGTCAAGCTCACCGGTTTCCTGTAACAAAGGATTAAACGTATGGTGTGGAAGGTAATGGTTTGCAGCAAGTAAATAAGTAACAGTGCAAGATGTATCACTGGTAAAGATTGGACCGGGGTCCATAGTTCACTAGAGGTGCTCTCCTTAGATAAACAACATGTCATGAAGGGTAAACAAATTACAGCAGGCAATTGACAGGAACTGAGCAAGGCATAACAATGCAATTACTAGTCAGAAAGATCCTATGAGATTCGATTGAGCAATACAACAAGATACATAGACCGCCATCCAACTACATCTATGACTAGACGTCCACCTTCAGGTTATCATCCGACCCCCCTCTAGTATTAAGTTGCAAGCAACAGACAACTGCTTTAAGCAAAGTGTGTAAGGTAAATAGTCCACATGTTCCATGAACAAGAGACCATTGTTTTCTCCCTAGTATCAACAACACATCTACAACTGAAGAGATTATTGTCACTTCCCTTGGAAACTAGAGGCATGAACCCACTATCGAGCATAAATACCCCCTCTTGGAGTCACTAGCAACTACTTGGCCAAGATAGCTACTAACAATGGAGAGCATGCAAGATCACAAACAACATAGACATGATAGAATCATAAAGACAAAACCATTAATCAACCCAACATAATAATCTCAATATCCATCGGATCCCCGCAAACACAACATGTATGATTACAAATAGATTAGATCTTGATCATGAACAGAGCTCACAAGATCTATACATGAAAGCACAAAGGAGGAGATACAACCATATAGATACTACATGGACCCATAGTCCAAGGTGGAACTACTCACGCATCATACTGGAGAGAAGGACTTCGGGATGATCTCCCCTCCGGCAGGGTGCCGGGAAGAACTTTAGACCCCCCCGGTCTAGGGACGATGGTGGCGGCGGCTACAGACGGTTTCATGGATATTTGATCAGGTGCTTAGGGTTTCTGCATCGGGGGCTTCTTATAGGCGAAGGGGGAGGCGGTGGCCAGGGGCCCCACACACCTCCCAGGCGCGGGGTAGGGCCCACCCGCGCCTAGGGTGGGTCTAGCCACCCTGGCCGGCCCCTCCGGCTCCCCTCTGGACTTCTTGTTCCCCACGGAAGGTAATTGACTTTGACGTTTGTCCCGTCCAATTCCAAGAATATTTCTTTACTAACTTTTCTGAAACCAAAAACAGCAGAAAACAGGCATCTGGTACTGTTGCAACTTGTTAATAGGTTAGTACCAGAAAACATGTAAAAGCACCTCAAAGTGTAGACAAGTAAAGCAAAGTAGATACTAAACAAGCATGGAGCATCAATAATTATAGATACGTTTCCGACGTATCACCATCCCCAAGCTTAACTCCTGCTCGTCCTCGAGTAGGTAAGCGATAAACAGAATAATTTTTGAGGTGACATACACTCACAATAAAGATCCAACTATTTGCAACTATTGAAAGCTGGGATCAAAAAACTCTAAACATGTGCATGAAAGATGGAGTTCTAACAATAGGACATAGTAACTATGCATGCAACATGAAAGGCTACAAACAAAGATCATGAATAACATGCATTCAAAAACGTTTGTTTGTTTCACATACAGAAAACATAGCATAGTGGCAATCAGCTTGTCCCTCATAGGGTAGCAAATAGATGCATAGTACACCTTCAGAGTTCACAAGGGTGACTAGAAACAAATAGCACAAGAACAAGTAATATCACAATATGCATCAATTAATAAGCTTTGGAACACTGCACACAGAATGAAAACTATGCTCTCTTAATGGTGCCTAAAGGTAGAAGGTGGAGACTCAATAATGGTGGAAGAAAGGCCTTTTTTGTAAAGAAGTAGGGATTACAAGTTTCAAAAATAGCTTTCAAAAATTATGGTACTTGTTAGCTTTCAGCCCTCATTGCCCCTATCATAAGCATCTTGAAGTGATTAAGGTTAAAGTGACAAAGATGGAGTATATGCTTGACAAAGTATAAGTTGGCAATCTCAAGTCCCTTGAATACGAGGGCCACACCTCATGCATACTCAACTTCAGTCACATGTAAGTTCTTGTCATTATAAGTATTTGCATATCATTGAGAACCGCCAACGGGGTACCCCTTGCACATGGTACATGAGCTTTTCCATAACCAAAATGACAAGGCAAGCAGACAATAAGCATCTCAGCAATGTTTGTATTTACTATATGCATAGCTTTTTTATTGAGGATGCTTCATAGATAGCTCACTATGGTGATGATGCAAGTTTCCACCATGATTAGGCATGGCTTAGGCTAGCGGCCCAGGCGTTTCTCTAACACAGAATACTTACTCCATGGACTTACAAGTTCCCTCTTTATTTCACACCGGTGACATCCATAGACAAAAGAGCATGATATCAACTGAGTATAAAGTACAAGTACAATGTTGAAAACGTTCCCCGTGACAGCACGGTTCTGCTAATTCCAACGTATAAGTGTAAGCATATACAACAAAGTTGTCACAATGGTTCAAGTTTATTATGGGCAAAGAATATAAAGTGTGCCATCAAGTTCATGAGGGCTTTAATCACTAAGTTTTCACATAACAAAATAGTTTTAATTGGAAGATAGCTGAAAACAAGAATATACTTGGAATGGTGTAACACACCATGCATAGGAGTTTATAGTGTACACTTTGGAAAAACTTGGTTTCTTGGGAGTTGGAAGCATGAGTAGAACTTACTCATACAAGTGGAGGCTAGCAAAAGACTGGGAGCAACCAACTAAGAGAGCATAATGGCCATAATCATGCAAAGCAACAAAACATTGCTAATCAAAGCATAAAGTGGTACTACAAGTCAAGGACTAAATGATCATAGAGGCTAATAGTGACTTGTTATAGTCATAACATGGTGTAAGCATGTGCCAAGTCAACCCAAGCAAAGCATCAAAGGAGAATACCACAATATTATGTTTTTGCATGCTAAAACAACGCATAATTTCTTCAAGGCACACTAAGCAATCCCAATTGTTTGGAAAAATACATGCTACAACAATAATCACTAATCATAATGCCAAAACAACACCTAGCATGTCATGCTAAAGTCTAAGTCACAGTCAATGCAAGCTCCTCTTGCACTTTAAGCAAGAACATACTACTCCTTTCCAACACCAAGCAAACTTATTTACAAAACAACACAACGAGAACGGGGGTTCAAACTACTTTATTCAAGCAAACTATACAACCTAAGCAAAGCAAACAAAAACTAAGACGCTCCAAGAACAACACAACTGTGTGCATGAAACAATAAAAACGAAGTGTCTAGACAGACCTGAGCTTTTTATTGATGAAGAAGGGGATGCATTGGGCATCCCCAAGCTTTGACGCTTGTACCTCTTGGATATTTCTTGGGGTGGCACCATGGTGACATTGCCAAGCTTGAGCTTTTGTCCATTCTTTATCTCATTGCATCATTCTCTCTCTACACCTGAAGTTTTTTCTTCATACAAAACTTCACACAATCTTCATTAGCAACATTAGTGTATTCAAAAGATATTAGACCACTGGGAAAGCTTTTGTAACAGCAAGGCTTTTCACTAAAAACACAAGGTACTGTAGTAACTCCTTTAAAAATCTCAATCTCCCTAAAATAACTCAAAAAGAAATCAATAAGAAGCAAATGCAAATAATGGCAGAAATATGTCAAAACAGACCAGCAGGTAGAAACCGATTTTTTCGAACATCTTCTGTTGCTCAAATCAAAAAGTGTTGAACTAACAAAAGTTATCTAAAGTATTGGGGGATTCATTCGTAAATTTTGAGCTTAATCCGAGTTACAGAGACTCCTCACGAATTTTTATGGTGGAGGACAGAAATCAATAAGAAGCAAATGCAAATAATGGCAGAAATATGTCAAAAAGGATAAGGAGAGATCATTACTGAAGTAATAACTTCCAAGACTCAAGGAAACTCTTGGGTTATCTCCCAACAAGTACTTTTCTTTAACGACTTTAAGTTAGGCACAAGAAGCAAGAAGAATCAAGTATTTTCAAATGAAGAAGCAACCTTCTTGTTCTTTCCTTTCTTACCTTTCTTCTTTTCTTTAGGGAAGATATGATTGCTTACCGGAGGAGCAAAATGCATGATGCCTTTTCCCACATCTATCACTGCCCCAAGGTGTTTCAGTAGAGATCTTCCAAGTGTGATCTGTCCCTTGCCTACACATTCAATAACAAGATAATCAGTAGTCACCATTTTCCCTGAGATTTTTGTAAACACACCTTCAGCTATTCCAATGGGTAATATAGTGGCATTGTTGGTAATAGAGATTTCCTCTCCTCCTTCAATAATCCCCCAAAGACTCAAGGAATCATAAATATCTTTAGGCATGAGACAAAATTCAGACATGATATCACAACGAGCATCAAAAAGTGTAGTGTTTATTGAGACTTTGATTGTGGGAAACCACTTTAAAGGCTCGGAATTTATGGGAACATAATCATGATAAGCCCTAAGTGTGTGATAGCAACTATTCATAGCAGCAATACCGGTCTCAAGAGTGTTCAACCTAGCAAAAATATCTGTGAAAGAAGAATCAGACTTGCCAGGTGTACCATAAATCATGATTAATTTCCTTATGGCATCAAAAGCTTCACCCTCAGTACATATCAAAAAATCTTTCTCAGCCACATCATCCAAAGCATATCTATAACGAAGAGCAATACCGTGGTAAAAACTATCAATAACCAAGCTAAGGCTCACCTTAGGCTCAGTTTCCCTCTGGAAAGCAGAGATTCTAAACCAAGCTTCTTTAAAACTTTCTTCGCTTTTTTTGCTTAAAAGTGGAGATTTCTACCATAGGGGAAATAAAGGTTAGTCCAAAACCAGATATGGTAGCAACTAGAGTAGGAACTAATTTTTTTTGTGTTTTTTGAAAAGAGGCAAACAAAACCGAGCAAAAGAAACAAAGCAAACTAAAAACAAAGTAAAGAGAAAGGAAGTGAAGGACTCCCCTAGTGAAGACGTCCTTAGCCTCCTTGACAATGGTACCGGAAAATAGCTTGATGGTGCCCAACACTTGTCGTGGAACGCTTCGTTGGAAACCCCAAGACAAAGGTATGAAGCAGCACAGCAGCAAGTTTCCCTCAGTAAGAAACCGAGGTTATCGAACCAGTAGGAGGAAGGAAACGTCACACAGGTGTTGCTAGCAAAGCGGAGACCTGCACAACACAAACTCAAGACTTTTCCCCAACGAAACAGTGAGATTGTCAAGCTCGCCGGTTTGCTGTAACAAAGGATTAAACGTATGGTGTGGAAGGTAATGTTTTGAAGCAAGTAAACAAGTAACAGTGGAAGATGTATCAATGGTAAAGATTGGACCGGGGTCCATAGTTCACTAGAGGTGCTCTCCTTAGATAAACAACATGGCATGAAGGGTAAACAAATTACAGCAGGACAATTGACAGGAACTGAGCAAGGCATAACAATGCAATTACTAGTCAGAAAGATCCTATGAGATACGATTAGGCAATACAAGAAACATAGACCGCCATCCAACTACATCTATGACTAGAAGTCTACTTCAGGTTATCATCCAAACCCCCTCTCGTATTAAGTTGCAAGCAACAGACAACTGCTTTAAGCAAAGTGTGTAAGGTAAACAGTCCACATGTTCCATGAACAAGAGACCATTGTTTTCTCCCTAGTAGCAACAACACATCTACAACCGAAGAGATTATTGTCACTTCCCTTGGAAACTAGAGTCATGAACCCACTATCGAGCATAAATACCCCCTCTTGGAGTCACTAGCAACTACTTGGCCAAGATAGCTACTAACAACAAAGAGCATACAAGATCACAAAAAACATAGACATGATAGAATCATAAAGACAAAACCATTAATCAACCCAACATAATAATCTCAATATCCATCGGATCCCCACAAACACAACATGCATGATTACAAATAGATTAGATCTTGATCATGAACGGAGCTCACAAGATCTATACATGAAAGCACAAAGGAGGATATACAACCATTTAGCTACTACATGGACCCATAGTCCAAGGTGGAACTACTCACGCATCATACCGGAGAGAAGGACTTCGGGATGATCTTCCCTCCGGCACGGTGCCGGGAAGAACTTCAGATCCCCCGATCTAGGGACGATGGTGGTGGCGGCGGCTACAGACGGTTTCGTGGATATTTGATCAGGTGCTTAGGGTTTCTGCATTAGGGGATTCTTATAGGCGAAGGGGGAGGCCGAGGCGGTGGCCAGGGGGCCCACACCCCTCCCAGTCGCGGGGCAGGGCCCACCCACGCCTAGGGTGGGTCTGGTCGCTCTGGCCGGCCCCTCCGGCTCCCCTCTGGACTTCTTGTTCCCCACGGAAAGTAATTGACTTTGACGTTTGTCCCGTCCAATTCCGAGAATATTTCTTTACTAACTTTTCTGAAACCAAAAACAGCAGAAAACAGGCATCTGGCACTGTTGCAACTTGTTAATAGGTTAGTACCAGAAAACATGTAAAAAGCACCTCAATGTGTAGACAAGTAAAGCAAAGTAGATACTAAACAAGCATGGAGCATCAAAAATTATAGATACGTTTCCGACGTATCAGTAATCAATTAAAAAGGCTTTAATAATTTCAGAAATTATTATAAACTTGTAAAATCAATAACTTACTATTGATAAGTCAGAAAAATATAAATAATATATCAAAATGTTCAGAAAAATAAGAACTACCTATCTAAGCTATAATCATGCATTGTTCAACAAATTTCATAGCAAGTTTAATTAGAACAACCTAGTAACCCCTCATAGGTGATTCTGGAGTTTCCCTGAGTTAGGGTTTGTACCCCTCGGAACCCCGATTAATTTGTCGAGCATTTCTTGGGGTTACTTTTTGATACAACTTAACTTGTCATATCATCATCCTTGCTTGAGCATTGCATCAATGCGATGTGTTGATTGTTTCCCCTTTCTTTCCGGTGTTTGGTTCTTCTCCGGTAGAATATGATATCGAGATCAAGATCGAACACTGAGGTCAACACCATCGAAGATTGAATATTGGCGTACAATACTTGACCAACTGTAATCAAGTCAAGTACTAGATGTCTGAAGATCTGCTTTCTGGTTATCAACTGGCAAAGGCAAGCATAGCCCCACCATGATATAATCCTATGATTTCGAAAGAATTTCAATTCTTGCCATGATGCATACGATTCTACTGTGGTCTTTTATCGATAGATAGAGTATCCTATCTATTGCATTACTCCCTTTGAGCTTATATTACATGATCCACTACTCCTAGCATAACTAGGTTTGGCTTGTGTGCAGTGTTAGAGCTTATATCTGAGTCATGCTTAGCCATGCATAGCTGTCAGTGTTGGTTCATCCAGATGATGTATCGGATACAGAGAATCTAGTATGACAGGAGAACATGATGAGATGAGATAATAGGTGATATGAGATTAAACATGCTAAGGCTTGTATGGGATGCCATGGTGGGATGTGGTTTTTGTAGTCTCATGCTCGCCACCACTAGGACCCGAGTTCTTGCCTCTTGAACCAAGACGAGCGTACAACCACACGGGGTTTATGGGGACCCCTCAATTGACTAACTTTCCTAGTAGATTCCATGAGTCACATAGTTCGGGCGTTCCATTCGACATACGCATTGAAAACATTTTCGAAAGAGGAGGTGAAGGAGGTGCATTCATAACAGGTAGGGAAGTGTGGACCGGGTTGCTTGGGGTTGATGGTGCCCCTGGTGAACCAACCTCACCTCACATCTCTAGGGACCGGCTTCAGGATTTGACCCATTATGGTGGAACCATCCTTAGGGTGTGACTCATGGTCTCAGCGAAAGCAAGGTAAAGGTCGTGTCTAACCACCCTCTGCTGGCCTTCCAAGGAAGAGGGCTATTACTAGTGGCATTAAGATAAGGTTAGTACGTGTGGGTAAAGTTGTACACCCCTGCAGGGTACTAATCTTTCAAAAAGCCATGTTCACGGTTATGAACGACTTGGGAACGGACGTGATGATCATAGAGAACTATAACCTAATCGTAAAACTTGGTAGATCAACGTGTGCTTAAGGATGCTTCCTCATGGGTACGAGGGGGTGATTAAAGTAGATGTTTGATGATGACTTGGTGGATATCAAAAGATGATGATCAATACTCTGGGATGTCGCTCTCTTATCCCCTTTTAAAATATTCTGATTAGACGAGCTTCTTCTCTCTCTTGTTTTATAAATAAAGATGGCTTTATGCAAAACAACTCCACCACCCATAAGTCTTGCCGAGTACACCCTGTACTCACCCTTGCTTTGTTGATACTTTTGGCAGAGTAAGTGTTCCCTGAAGATCAGTTTTGTACTACATCGACACCGACGAGTAGCTTGGGATTCTCGGCCGGCAGCCTGGAATCTATGGGCTGGGATGTCATCGTTATGCTTCAGGCCTCTTAGGCCATTTGTTAAGTTTGCTATACTTAATAGCATAATTTTCCTTCCATTGTTTGATGTTTATGGTCAGTGACCTCTGCGTGTAATAATTTGGTTCTCTGCTCAGTTATGAGCTTGGTGTAATATTTTTTTGTGTCGTAGGGTCACTGTTGTGTTACTAATTCTTCACTGGATATTCTCGAGCTCATGGTTAAGATTATGTCAGACGGAGGTCTGGGATTTGTTTAGCCCTGATCTCGGGGGCGTCACAGTGCGCTCCACAACCATGGTGTTCCCGGCACAACTAGCGATCGAGGGGCAGAGAACATGTTTCGGCAGATGACAACGCGACTAGGGTGTGCTACGATGGATGCGAAGGGGACGGTGAGCACAAGAATCAACGGTGTCGTGGCAGGGCCTAGGGGAGGGGCGGCGGTGTGGAGTCGGTGTCTTGTCGGAATGGCCATCCATGGCCAGCGGGAGGCGAATCGAAGCGCATAGCCGGGGTGAAAGATCACGGATGCCGCCTAGATTGGGGGGGGGGGGGGTGAATAGGCGGTTAAAAAAACTTTTACGAGATTGTCTTAACAATGGCAGAATAAAACTAGCGTTTTCTTTTGTCAAGCACAAAGCCTATATATACTAAGTTTCACCTATGTGCACCAACAACTTATGCTAAACAAGATAAGAAAAAAAGTGATATCAAGATGGATTAGTTCAAGTACGAAGGCTATCACAATGTAAAGTGCATAAGTAAAGAGCTGGGGTATAGAGATAACCGAGGCATGCGGGGACGACGATATTTTACCGAGTTCCTTCCTACAAGGAATTACGTGTCGTTTGAGGGGTGGGCGGTACTAAGACCACCAAGGCCACAAGAGGCCTCACCCTATTCTCCCGAGCACCCGTCGCACGGCAAGCACCCGAGCCACAATGGGACACTCGAGGGCGGTCACCAAACCCGTACAAGATTGGGGCAATCTCCACAACTTAATTGGAGGCTCCCAATTATCACCACCAAGGCCACAAACTTGGGGAGAGCTCCACAACTTAATTGAAGGCCCCAAGAACACACCACAAGGGCCACACACACCATCTAGGGTTCCAAGAACCTAAAAGGGACAAGCTTCCTGATTTCACCAACCAAATTCTCTAAGGACAACACAAACCGATGCACCTAATGCAAATGGCAAGTCCTTCACTCTCAAATTCTATCAAAGCTACAAAAGCTATTGGGGGAATAAGAGAGGAAGAACACAAGAGGAAATACACAAACGAAACCCCAGATCTAGATCCCAAGATGTCCCCCTCACATAGAGGAGAGATGGATTGGTGGAGTTGTGGATCTCGGTCTCCTCTTTCAGATCCACCAAAAAGATTCAAGAAATATGGGAGGAATTGAGAGTATTTGCAAGCTCTAGAAACAATGGATGAGAGAGAGGATGCAAACCAGCCACTTGGGGAAGAAGGGGTGCCTTTTATAGGTACCCCCACGACAACTAGCTGTTGCAGACCACTTATCCCGGAGTTTCCGGCCTTCAGGACCGGAGTCTCCGGCCCCCAGGACCAGAGTCTCTGGGGTCCAGACTCCGGGCAGCCTCCAGATGCTCTTTGTACACCCTTAGAGTCTGGGCCGGAGTCTCCACCCCCCCTCCCCCCTGAAAATCGACAGAAAAACAAATACGAAAACAACCATAACTTTTGTATTCAGACTCCGATTTTGATGATCTTGGGCTCGTTTTGAAGATAGTAACGAGATCTACAAGATCATATAGATAACCATCATAGTATAGCAAGGTAGTATAGAACCAAATTAAGAAAGGTTTAACCTATCTATAAAATATAAACCGATAAAACTTCCAACATCGAAAACGCAATAGAGAAGCATATGAAATACGTTTTCGATGGACTTGAGCTTGTCATGGAGATTAACACAAGCTCAAAATCCTCTCATGGATAAGAACCAAATAAGAATCAAGAAAGATAATTCCAAGTATGCAAAGGTTTGAGCTCTCTGCGAAAGATATGATCAAGTTACTCACTTGAGATACCCTCTTGATAGTACGGTTATCTATCATAAACCCGCTCTCCAACTACCAACAGGATACCGGCAAAAGGGAAAACCTATCAAGATTATAAATTTGCTCTGAGCAATCCACTTGAGCTTGATGTAGACGATCTTGTCCTCCTCAAGATGGAACACCTTTCTTGATTGCACTTGTCGCGCTTGCTTGATGAAGACTTACATATTGCTCCCCCATACACTATGGGGAAACCTCTTGTTTGAGCTTGTCTTCATCGATCCATGATCACCGAGGATGGCAAGCATCAAACATGAGATCTTCTAGAGATGGCGCATTTTGATCTTGCAAAACACTTATTCTTCTTCATTTCATCTACCTTTAAGCCAACACATGCTGCAAGCGATGCCAATGGACAATTCTCACAAGTGCAACTTAATACAAATATTAGTCCTTAAAGATTGTCATTAATTACCAAAACCATACATGGAGGCCCACATGCTCTTTCACGTGGAAGTTCACAACACAACAATTGGGAGCGCGCGTGGCCAAGAATTTGAAGGCATGCCCGCTCTCCTGCCGAAAATATGCATCACGGGGGGATGTTTTTTCCATACGTTTGGTGGTTGCGGTTAGGGCTGGGTTACAACGGCGGCTTGGGCATCCTCCATCGCAGGCTAGAAGGTTTTGGCACCAGCTGATTCCAATTTTGGTGGGAAGTGGGAGGGAGGGATGTCGATTTGGGGGGGTGGGGGGTGGGGGGGTGGGGGTGAAGGGAATATGCCCGAGAGGCAATAATAAAGTGGTTATTATCGTATTCCTTATTTATGATAAATGTTTATTTTGCATGCTATAATTGTATTAATATGGAAACGTTAATACATGTGTGTTTAATAAACAAAAATTAAGTTCCTAGTCATGCCTCTCTTATAAACTAGCTCGTTGATTAACAAGATGATCAAAGGTTTCTTGATCATGGACATTGGATGTTGTTAATAACGAGGTCACAACATTAGTATAATGGTGTGATGAACATTCATCCGAAGTATAGCATTACGATCAAGGTCATTGTGTTTATATTGCTATAACATCATATGAAGTAATCTTAGTCCTTAGACCATGAGATCATGTCAATCACTACCACCGGAAGAGTATCTTGATAACATCAAACGTCACACCGTAACAGGGTGACTATAAAGATGGGTTCAGTGCTACGAAGGTGTTATGTTGAGGCTCATGTGTCACATCCCAAGATTTTCCAAATCTTGTAATGTGAAAAATAAAAGAATAAAATAAAACTTTGTTGATTTTTAGGGTGAGAAGAAACTTTTTGAATCCATTTGGAAACTTTCAAAACCTATTTGGATCAAATAAAATCCTAAAGGGATTTAAAAAGTTAAATAAACAATAAACTTAAAAAAATATTTAAAATTACTATTTTTGGATCTTTTAATAAAAGATTTGGTTTTCAAAAAAAAAGAGGTAGATTTATAAATAAGGATTATTTATAAAGCCAAATTAAACCTTGGCCAAGATTTTGAAACAAAAGGTTTTGCTTTGATTAAAAGAGTAAAGGTTTATTTAAACAAAATAATGAGGATTTATTAATATCCAATTTTATTAAAGTAAAGGCTTTTCCCATTTTAAATAAACACTAAAACTTATTAAATTATTTTAAATAAGTTTTTTAAGTATTTTATATTCTCAATTAAAACCTACTAAAGTGTTTTTGGTTTTATTTTAGATTTCAAAATAAAGATTTTAATAAAACCAATCCTATTTGATTTAATAACTAAGGTCCATTTTATTTAATTATTAATGGACCCTAAAATAAAAATGTTATTTTATTTTAAACAAGTTTTCCAAGTATCTTATATTTTCAAATAAAACTTACTGATTTGGTTTTGATAAAATTTAGTTTTCAAATGGAGATTTTATTAAATAAATCAAAACCTATTTGAATTAATAATTAAGATCTATTTTATTTAATTATTAAATAGATCCTAAAAATAATAAAATTATATTATTTTATTTTGGGAATTGGTTTATGTTGTTAAACAGAACCAAATTCAATTGCAAAGTGTGGTGGATGTTTGAATTAATTTGAATGCTTGATTGGTTGTTGAATTTCAAAACAGAAATTGAATTTGGAAAAAGAAAAAGATTCAGACAGAAAAAAATATGAGAACGGACTGACCCAACCCAACTAGGCCCAGCAGCCCATTCCAGCCCAACTCCTTTTCCCCACGCGCGAATCGTTTTACACCCATTCTCGCACCCGCGCAGACACCGACCGGTGGACCCAACTCTCCTCTCCTCTCTCACGCTGATAAAGGACCCCACCCCTCCTGTTCGTCGTTTCCACCCGCCGCTGACCACGCCGCGGCCGTTTCTTCCATTGAAAGCTCACGATCAATTCGCCATAATGTCGCGCTTAAACCTCGCCATGACCACACAGTGATAAACGCCAGCGTCTCCTCTCTCGTTCTCCTCTGTCGCCCCACCTCAACACGCCCCCAGGCCGCCCAATTCCTCGCCACACCACCCACTGTCCGACGACGCTCCGACGACGATTCTGGCAGCACCATGTCGCCCCTCGCCTCCTCGAGCACCCAGCCGTGATCCCCATCACCTGGTGCATCTTTCTGCATCCACAGCTCGCTCGCGCGCGCCTCTGAGCCTCGACGACGACGACTCCAAGCACCGCCACCGTCTGTTTGCAACTCCGACGAGTCCTCCAGGTAGTGTCTGGCATCCCCTCTCCTCCTCCTTCACGCTCGCATCACCGCAATGACTTTGCGCGTCTAACGCACCCTCTACTTTGCTTCGGCATGCTCTGCAGCCTCGACCACGACCACGCGCAACCGACGCCAGCAGGAACTCCGGTGAGCAATAGCCGTGAACTCCGTGCGCCCCTTGACTCCTCGAGAACACCTCGAGCTTCCCCAGGTTTTTGCGAACGCGGTGAGCATCTCCCCAGCCACTCTAGCTTCCTGTATCGCCGGCACCGCCACCGTCTGGCCGCTCCGCCGCCAGTAGCCACCGCAGCGTCGCCCATTTCTGGCTGACGTGCTGTGCACCGTAGGATGTAAATCCAAGCGCCACGATAGAACATGATCGAAGGGGTACGAATAGTTCTGTGCCGCACGATCTAATTAGAATCCAACGACCCACAGAGAGCGATCCGCGCGAACCATTTTCAGCCAGTAAGAAGGCGCCACATGGTGAGTGCTTTGTTTTAAAAACGGAAATGTGTCTATTAGATATTCAAACTTGTAAAATCCATAACTTTAGTTCTACACGTCAAAAAATTACAAACTTTATATCAATGGAATCAGTGGAACAAGCCCTAGCCAACCATGCAATTTGTTTAGTAAAAAGCTTCTGGTAGAATGGTTGTTTTTGCAGAAACTTTTGTATGCTTGTTTAGATTGTAAAAATTGTTCAAAAATGATTTTGGGGATAAAATCTTTTGCAAATGGAGTGATTTGAACCTACTGACCATAGGAAACACTTTGTGGTTTCAAAAATGTATTTGGTGAAACAAAAGAATGATTCTTTGATTTAAAACCATTTTTAGTCAAATAAAAATATAGTTTATTTATTAAAAATGGTTTTGGAAGAAAACTTTTGGGAAAGGTTTTGTTTTAAACTCTCTGACCCTAAAAACAAAGTTTTGTGGTTTGAAAACATATTTGGTGAACCCTATAGAATAATGCCTTAGTAAAAATATTTCTACACCACATAAAATGATACCTTGTTTTGAAAATGGTTTATGAAGTGAAGTCTTTTGCAAATGACTTTGCCACTTTCTAAAATGAACATTAGGTGTTTTCAAATGTTTATGAACCAATAGGAACCACTTTTTCAAATAAAACAAAGCTTGGCATGCTTGCATGCATTACTTTGACTTTATCATTTCATGTGATGTTTTGCTTGATTGGTAGATTGAGTTTGTGCCTTGCTTGATTGAATTGTAGTGACTTGAAGAGTGTGATTGTTGCAAGTACAAGGAGTGAACTTATACCCTCTACCAAAAAGGCAAGTGATGCTTCATACTTTGTCCCATTACTTTCACTATGCATTAGTGATTTTTCTAAGTAAAACTTGCATGGATTTTTGCTAAGTATAAACCTTGCTATAGGAAAACCTAGTAGATGAAACCTTAGTAGAAATTTTCCTAAGTTAAGATTCCTAGTACTATCAAGCTTAGCTTAGCCAATATAAAACAAGGGTGGAAAATATATTCACTATGGAAAAATTTCTATGTCTGAGGACTTGTGTTTTTGTTTAATAAAACAACTAAGTTAATGAATCACCTGGGTGGTATGGTAATTGAATGGTGGTTTTGGTTGAGTGGTTCACAAGGCCCATGTTTATGGTTGACCTTGTGTATCTCACTTGTGGATGGCCACCCAGGAACAAAGAGATTTGAGATGTCAAATGTTGAGAAGCTTCAAGTGCAGCCACTTGGCATTATGGGCTCTGCCTGGATCATATAGGTTGCAAGAACTTAGCCATATGGACAGTTGGTGGTAGAGTTTGATAGGTTGGAACGCGTCCATTTTGGTCTAAGGGAAGGCTTCTGAAAGATCTTGTCTTGGGAAACCAAGTCTTGTGGGGAAAGTGCACTGTGGCATCCCGCAAAACCACTACTAGAAAATCGCGTTGTTTTTGTGCATTGCATCATCATGACCGCATGCTCATGTCATCATGCCACATTGCATTTGAGCATCGTCATCATCTTGCATTTGCTTGCATAAAACTATTTGCGGAAAACCTATTTTTATTTTCTAAACGCCCCGTCTTTGTTCAACACGCAAACCCGGGTCTCCGGATTATTTTGTTTTGTTTGCTATCGGTTTGCAAAAAAAAATCTGTTTGAAACAAATAAAATTATTAAATTATTTTGATGGGGGCAGCCAAACCGGGCCGATCTGACCCAGTCGGCCACCCCCAGTTCAGAACGGTCCACCCAAAATCCTAAAACTACCAGTCCTATTCTACCCACCCCTTCTCCACCTCACCCCCTCCAATCCCTGGTCGACACGTCACCCTGCCCCTTTTCCCACCCAACCAAACAATGCCACCTCACCCCCCAACTCTCTCTCCCTCCTCTCTCACCCCTGCCACCCACACAACCTGGTCCCACCCCATCCCACTCGCCCCCACGCGACCCACTCCCCACTCCTCTCCCTGACCGGCCGGACCCACCCGCGCCTGGCCCCATCCCTCAGTCCCCTCCACTCCCCCTCTGGCCCCAACCGCACCGCGGCCCACCCCGCGCGACCCACCTCCCCACCTACCCCGTCCTCCTCCCCGCGTCTCTGCTCTCCTTCCTCCTCTTCTTCCTCCTCTGCCCCTCTCTCTCCCCGACGAGCCCACCCCCCTCGCCGGCCCTCCTCCCCTCTCCTGGCCGCGCCGGCAGCCGCGGCGTCCCGCCTCGCCGCTCTAGCGCGCTCGCCCGGCCCGCCTCTCTCCTCCCTCCTCCCCTCTGCAGAGCCCGCCGACCGCCACCGCCTCCCCTTCCCTCTCCGACGAGTCCCTCACCATCGGCCTCCTCGCCCGCCTCCGTCAACACCGCCGCCGCGCCCAGCTCCCCCCCTCGTCTCCGGCCCGCGTCCGCCGCCTCCGGCCCGCATCCGCCGCCGCCGGCGCACCGTCCCCGCACCCGACCGAGGCCGTCTTCGCTCGAGCCGCCGTCGGCTTCCTCGCCCGCGAGCTCCCCTCCCCGCGGCCTCTCCGGCGCCTCCGACCCCGAGCCCCCGCGTCGCCCCGCGTCGCCTCGATCCCCCACCTACCACCTCGCCGGCCTCGCACCTCCCCGCGGCCTCGCCCGCATGCCACCTCCCTCCTCGCCCTCCGGTGAGCCGCCGAGCCCGCCACCAGCCCTGCCATCGCCGAGCTCGCCCCGCCGGCTGGCCTCCCCGCTGGCGTCGACCTCGGACCCCTCGGCCATGGCAGCGCCTCTACCACCTCCGGCCTCCTGCGCGTCCCCGGCAGCGACCGTCGAGCAGAGCCGCCGGACCCCGCGCGTCCTAGACCCGGCAGCACCCGCGCGTCCTCCCCTGGCCACGTGTGTTTTGTGTGTTTGTGCGATGTTCTCCAAAACGCCCGAGTCCAACGACAAGATCGGCATCGGCAAAACCAAGAGGAACCCCGAGATCTTTGGGAGAAAACTCGACTTAGGCCAAGTGCGCCAACCACACCGAGAAACCACGGTACCCGGAGATCGACACAGGACTGAAGCACCAAGGCCCTTCATGGAATCGCCAAGCTCCACCGGCGCCAAACCCAAGACCGACATCGTCATCCGAGAACTCTGACAAGGACGCCAAGCTCGTCGGAACCCCAGCCGCCAAGTACACCCTCGAGGACGCCGAGTACTTCACCCCGGACACCGAGACCCTGGACGGCAAGTTCTCCTTCCCGGACGCCGAGCTCGCCAAGAACCCGAATGCGACAAGATCTGCCCCGTTGTTCGAGAATGTTCTGCCGAGGCCGCTCCCGTCGAACCCTAAACCCTGAGACCGAACCCCGAACCCCGGAACCCCAAGATCGTCGAGACCCTAATGTGTGAACCCCTTCCCGAAACCCTATTTTATGACATAATACAACTTGTCGCTTATTAATTGTTCATGCATGCATCCTTGTCTGTGGTTTGGGGGCACTATGCCGATTCACTGCATAATTAAATATGGGGCCCATATGCGGGCAAATCTAGTCTCATATTGGCCTCATTTAAATTTGTGTAGCGAACCGGTGCTATCTTTTGCCATGCTAAAACCACATTTAATTTGCGGGGTAGATAAACAACTTGAACCATCTAACTAATTGTCGGTACCCCCGGTTCCGCTTAATATGGCCTAATTGCATCGCACCTTTGCCTTGCCATACATCATACATGCATCATGCCCGATCTTTTGCCGTAGTATTAAATATTGCACCCGGTGTTTATTCTAGTGTTTTGCTTCTTCGCGGATAAGGCCGTTGAGTTGATGCGAGTGTCGACCCGATCTTCGGTTGAACCTTCGGCAATGTTTTCAGGCGAGCATCTCCCCCTTTCTACCTATCTTACTTTATAGTATTTATTCCCTCCTGTTGATCTATTGCTATCTGTGTTGCGTTGCTCTAGTTTCCGTACCCGTGATACCCCTTGCAGCCATATATTGCCTTGGACACCTCCTATTGCCTGTTGTTTGGTAGATAGTTGGACCCGCGCGTCGTAGTCGCTCGCTCAAGTGTTGTTGCGTGTCGTCAAGTACCACAGTTGTTGGAGAAGTGCCGCATGTTAAGGTTGGAGATGGTCATGGCTTTAATTATTGTTCACTTTAATTACTGTTTAACAACTAAAATTGAAGTAGGTAAGCAGAGGCACCGGTGGGTGATAGATAATATCTGGTTTCCGGCCGCCCACTTGTGTCCCGTAGGACCCCGAGTTCTTGACACCTGTTCCGAGATCGAGCGCGCTAACCACAGGTGGGGAGATATGGGCCCCCATCGATTAGTACCTGATTTCAAAGTATTGTACTGGGGGCCACAAGTAGTTTGAGGTTTTATTTACTATCCTGTACCTATGCCATGCTTTACTGCTTTATTTACGATTGTGTGAGGAGCACGCTGTACTGTTTTGGAAGCGGAGTGTTTTCGCGGTATCGACAGTCCCAGTTTTGGGATTTGCTGTCGTTTACAGCCACTGTCGCAAACCCTGAGTCCGTCTCGGAGACCGGCCGACTTTGTTGCGGGTGTACTTAGTGGGGTGGCCCCCCCGTGCTTGCTTTGGGTCTGGGAACGTCGTGACTTAGGCCCCGCCGACATACTGATGGGTGTATGTTAACTGATCTGGCAAAAAGGGTCGAAGTGCTTGTGGATACTTTGGTGCACCCCCGCAGGGTTTAATCTTTTCGAGAAGCCGTGTCCGCGGTTATGGACGACTTGGAGCACATGTCTCGATCATAGACAACTAAAACTAAAGTTTACTGTTATAAATTGACTTGTATCCGATATGACTAGTAATCAGCTTCACTGCAACGGAATGGCTAAATAAAAGTACCAACAACTGCTGGGTTTGGGTTATCTCACGCTAATTGTATCTGACTAGTAAGTGTTGCAACTACAACGGAATGGTTAACTAAAATTGCCCACTGTTTATTTCATCAGGATGATTATCTATACCTGACTAGTAATTACTGCAACGATAACTGAATAAGTAAAACTGTCAACTGTGTGAGTTCCTCGGTTGACTTCCTCGTTTGGTTTCGAGGGGGAATACCAGGATGGGATTGTTTGGTGTTAGTATCAGGTTGGTTCCGAATAGGTCTTCCTTACCCCTCTCTGATAGCCGCCAGTTGTATCGAGTCTCTATAGGTTGTTTAGTGCATGCTTCCGCTGCCGCTCAGCCCACCATACCTATGTAGGCGAGGACCGCCGAATTCTAGCCTCGCCGTGTACTGGCCTCAGTACTGACCGCTCTCTCTTTTTCCTTTGCCCTGTGTCGGCACCCCTTTTGTTTAAGCAGGTTTTGAGATCGGCGTCGTTAGCAGGGTTACCCTTCCGGCTTGGCCTGGGCAGGGTTATTGACGCCATTGGTTATTCTTCAGGGCTCTTAGCCCCATTTGCATCTTGTCCGTAGTCGGATGCTCCATCGTTTTCAAGGCGATTTGGATCTTTGTATATTATATCTGTATTCTTGACTCTTTGAGTCGCTGTTGTATATATCTGTTCTGGGGGTCCCATCGAGGACTGTTGTGTAATGTTATTACTTCGTTTTCCACCCGCACGAAAGTGCCTGGTGGGCACCTTTGAATCGTTTCTATGCGGGTTTGGCGGATTTCGCTAAAACTTGCATAGGGCCGATTCTGAGGGTGTTACAGAGTGGTATCAGAGCTCAGCAGTTGCGATACCCCACAAGTCCAGCCTGTAGGATAACCTAGCTAACGGCCGAAGTAGAGTGTCAAAACTATTTTTGCAAAATCGGTTGGATAGTTCTGATTAGGTCTGATTTTACTCCTTACCCTCTGCTATTCTCCTCTTACCTCTACGCGTTTTGAATCCGCTCTCGTCTTTTTCTTCGAGTCCAGGATTCTCGTGGTTGGGTTCCGTCGTACCTTCAGGGTTTCGCTTCCTCCTTTGGTAACGGTGTTCTACCATCCGGTGTTCAAGCTGCCTGAGGAATCCGTCTTCTGTGGTACCATTCTTTGTTCCTTGTTTGTGCCTTCCAGTGTTTTCCGACGCGACGACATCATCTACGCCAGATCCGATGCAGAGTCTGCATCACTCCTTTGTTTCCGAACCTCGTTTGTCGATACCTTCAGTCTGAATCCTGAGGGTTGGTTGCATAACCTATCTGTTCGTGTACAGAGTAATGCTTTGAGTGCGGGATGGAGTCGCGACCATACCACTACTCTTATCATTTGCTTTGTATATTGAATGGTGGATCGATGCAATTTTACTCCGTCCACGGAAGCTAGAGGTGGCTTTATTTGTGGATACCTCTACCTTCGCCCTTTGTTCCCGGAGTGTTCCCTGACGATCACGGACAACGACCTCTTGTTAGTGGTGTCGCGAGGATCTACACGAAGCGAGAAGACGCAGATCGCCGACCTTCCTTCCCGGTACCATGAGGCGGATCTCGAGGGCAAGATCCATTGTTAGTGGTGTCGAATTGTGGCATCCCGCAAAACCACTACTAGAAAATCGCGTTGTTTTTGTGCATTGCATCATCATGACCGCATGCTCATGTCATCATGCCACATTGCATTTGAGCATCGTCATCATCTTGCATTTGCTTGCATAAAACTATTTGCGGAAAACCTATTTTTATTTTCTAAACGCCCCGTCTTTGTTCAACACGCAAACCCGGGTCTCCGGATTATTTTGTTTTGTTTGCTATCGGTTTGCAAAAAAAATCTGTTTGAAACAAATAAAATTATTAAATTATTTTGATGGGGGCAGCCAAACCGGGCCGATCCGACCCAGTCGGCCACCCCCAGTTCAGAACGGTCCACCCAAAATCCTAAAACTACCAGTCCTATTCTACCCACCCCTTCTCCACCTCACCCCCTCCAATCCCTGGTCGACACGTCACCCTGCCCCTTTTCCCACCCAACCAAACAATGCCACCTCACCCCCCCAACTCTCTCTCCCTCCTCTCTCACCCCTGCCACCCACACAGCCTGGTCCCACCCCATCCCACTCGCCCCCACGCGACCCACTCCCCACTCCTCTCCCTGACCGGCCGGACCCACCCGCGCCTGGCCCCATCCCTCAGTCCCCTCCACTCCCCCTCTGGCCCCAACCGCACCGCGGCCCACCCCGCACGACCCACCTCCCCACCTACCCCGTCCTCCTCCCCGCGTCTCTGCTCTCCTTCCTCCTCTTCTTCCTCCTCTGCCCCTCTCTCTCCCTGACGAGCCCACCCCCCTCGCCGGCCCTCCTCCCCTCTCCTGGCCGCGCCGGCAGCCGCGGCGTCCCGCCTCGCCCCTCTAGCGTGCTCGCCCGGCCTGCCTCTCTCCTCCCTCCTCCCCTCTGCAGAGCCCGCCGACCGCCACCCGCCTCCCCTTCCCTCTCCTACGAGCCCCTCACCATCGGCCTCCTCACCCGCCTCCGTCAACACCGCCGCCGCGCCCAGCTCCCCCCCCGTCTCCGGCCCGCGTCCGCCGCCTCCGGCCCGCATCCGCCGCCGCCGGCGCACCATCCCCGCACCCGACCGAGGCCGTCTTCGCTCGAGCCGCCGTCGGCTTCCTCGCCCGCGAGCTCCCCTCCCCGCGGCCTCTCCGGCGCCTCCGACCCCGAGCCCCCGCGCCGCCCCGCGTCGCCTCGATCCCCCACCTACCACCTCGCCGGCCTTGCCCCTCCCCGCGGCCTCGCCCGCATGCCACCTCCCTCCTTGCCCTCCGGTGAGCCGCCGAGCCCACCACCAGCCCTGCCGTCGCCGTGCTCGCCCCGCCGGCTGGCCTCCCCGCCGGCGTCGACCTTGGACCCCTCGGCCATGGCAGCGCCTCTACCACCTCCGGCCTCCTGCGCGTCCCCGGCAGCGACCGTCGAGCAGAGCCGCCGGACCCCGCGTGTCCCAGACCCGGCAGCACCCGCGCGTCCTCCCCTGGCCACGTGTGTTTTGTGTGTTTGTGCGATGTTCTCCAAAACGCCCGAGTCCAACGACAAGATCGGCATCGGCAAAACCAAGAGGAACCCCGAGATCTTCAGGAGAAAACTCGACTTAGGCCAAGTGCGCCAACCACACCGAGAAACCACGGTACCCGAAGATCGACACAGGACTGAAGCACCAAGGCCCTTCATGGAATCGCCAAGCTCCACCGGCGCCAAACCCAAGACCGACATCGTCATCCGAGAACTCCGACAAGGACGCCAAGCTCGTCGGAACCCCAGCCGCCAAGTACACCCTCGAGGACACCGAGTACTTCACCCCGGACACCGAGACCCTGGACGTCAAGTTCTCCTTCCCGGACGCCGAGCTCGCCAAGAACCTGAATGCGACAAGATCTGCCCCGTTGTTCGAGAATGTTCTGCCGAGGCCGCTCCCGTCGAACCCTAAACCCTGAGACCGAACCCCGAACCCCGGAACCCCAAGATCGTCGAGACCCTAATGTGTGAACCCCTTCCCGAAACCCTATTTTATGAGATAATACAACTTGTCGCTTATTAATTGTTCATGCAAGCATCCTTGTCTGTGGTTTGGGGGCACTATGCCGATTCACTGCATAATTAAATATGGGGCCCATATGCGGGCAAATCTAGTCTCATATTGGCCTCATTTAAATTTGTGTAGCGAACCGGTGCTATCTTTTGCCATGCTAAAACCACATTTAATTTGCGGGGTAGATAAACAACTTGAACCATCTAACTAATTGTCGGGACCCCGGTTCCGCTTAATATGGCCTAATTGCATCGCACCTTTGCCTTGCCATACATCATACATGCATCATGCCCGATCTTTTGCCGTAGTATTAAATATTGCACCCGGTGTTTATTCTAGTATTTTGCTTCTTCGCGGATAAGGCCGTTGAGTTGATGCGAGTGTCTACCCGATCTTCGGTTGAACCTTCGGCAATGTTTTCAGGCGAGCATCTCCCCCTTTCTACCTATCTTACTTTATAGTATTTATTCCCTCCTATTGATCTATTGCTATCTGTGTTGCGTTGCTCTAGTTTCCGTACCCGTGATACCCCTTGCAGCCATATATTGCCTTGGACACCTCCTATTGCCTGTTGTTTGGTAGATAGTTGGACCCGCGCGCCGTAGTCGCTCGCTCAAGTGTTGTTGCGTATCGTCAAGTACCACAGTTGTTGGAGAAGTGCCGCATGTTGAGGTTGGAGATGGTCATGGCTTTAATTATTGTTCACTTTAATTACTGTTTAACAACTAAAATTGAAGTAGGTAAGCAGAGGCACCGGTGGGTGATAGATAATATCTGGTTTCCGGCCGCCCACTTGTGTCCCGTAGGACCCCGAGTTCTTGACACCTGCTCCGAGATCGAGCGCGCTAACCACAGGTGGGGAGATATGGGCCCCCCATCGATTAGTACCTGATTTCAAAGTATTGTACTGGGGGCCACAAGTAGTTTGAGGTTTTATTTACTATCCTGTACCTATGCCATGCTTTACTGCTTTATTTACGATTGTGTGAGGAGCACGCTGTACTGTTTTGGAAGCGGAGTGTTTTCGCGGTATCGACAGTCCCAGTTTTGGGATTTGTTGTCGTTTACAGCCACTGTCGCAAACCCTGAGTCCGTCTCGGAGACCGGCCGACTTTGTTGCGGGTGTACTTAGTGGGGTGGCCCCCCCGTGCTTGCTTTGGGTCTGGGAACGTCGTGACTTAGGCCCCGCCGACATACTGATGGGTGTATGTTAACTGATCTGGCAAAAAGGGTCGAAGTGCTTGTGGATACTTTGGTGCACCCCTGCAGGGTTTAATCTTTTCGAGAAGCCGTGTCCGCGGTTATGGACGACTTGGAGCACAGGTCTCGATCATAGACAACTAAAACTAAAGTTTACTGTTATAAATTGACTTGTATCCGACATGACTAGTAATCAGCTTCACTGCAACGGAATGGCTAAATAAAAGTACCAACAACTGCTGGGTTTGGGTTATCTCACGCTAATTGTATCTGACTAGTAAGTGTTGCAACTACAACGGAATGGTTAACTAAAATTGCCCACTGGTTATTTCATCAGGATGATTATCTATACCTGACTAGTAATTACTGCAACGATAACTGAATAAGTAAAACTGTCAACTGTGTGAGTTCCTCGGTTGACTTCCTCATTTGGTTTCGAGGGGGAATACCAGGATGGGATTGTTTGGTGTTAGTATCAGGTTGGTTCCGAATAGGTCTTCCTTACCCCTCTCTGATAGCCGCCAGTTGTATCGAGTCTCTATAGGTTGTTTAGTGCATGCTGCCGCTGCCGCTCAGCCCACCATACCTATGTAGGCGAGGACCACCGAATTCTAGCCTCGCCATGTACTGGCCTCAGTACTGACCGCTCTCTCTTTTTCCTTTGCCCTGTGTCGGCACCCCTTTTGTTTAAGCAGGTTTTGAGATCGGCGTCGTTAGCAGGGTTACCCTTCCGGCTTGGCCTGGGCAGGGTTATGGACGCCATTGGTTATTCTTCAGGGCTCTTAGCCCCATTTGCATCTTGTCCGTAGTCGGACGCTCCATCGTTTTCAAGGTGATTTGGATCTTTGTATATTATATCTGTATTCTTGACTCTTTGAGTCGCTGTTGTATATATCTGTTCTGGGGGTCCCATCGAGGACTGTTGTGTAATGTTATTACTTCGTTTTCCACCCGCACGAAAGTGCCTGGTGGGCACCTTTGAATCATTTCTATGCGGGTTTGGCGGATTTCGCTAAAACTTGCATAGGGCCGATTCTGAGGGTGTTACATGCACCACCTCTACAGAGTGTAAAATCTAAGTACTTAGCCATGTCCCTGGCAAAGGACAAGTTGAGCATCAAGACATGGAAGCAATCAAGAATCTCATCATTCAAGTTTCTAAGTTAAAAACTTGTGGTTGAACAAGGGTTAAAGGATCTTCAATCTTTGATTGGGAAAAATGATTTTGTCAAAGCAAAAACTTAGGGTTTTCAAAAGATAAGGAAAAATCTATTTTTGAGCAATGCAAGCCTCAACTCCACTTAGCCAAATGCATATAGATGATAGACTCCACTACACTACCATAGTATCACTTGCCAATACAATTCAAATGTATTGACCATTGTGGCTGTAACTTGTTATGTTGCAGGTTTGTTTGATATTAGTGAAGTTGATTGATTAGGATTACAAAGTCTACAACCAACATGTCTGCCTGTGGCACTTCAAAGATGAAGGACCCATGCTTATAGTTATTCTGCTGCAATGTAATGTAATAGCCAAATGAGCTATGTAAGATGTAATAAAATTATGTTATTCCTGGTTATAAAGTTGTATTATGACCTTTGTTTCTTGATATTACATCTTAACTGTGGATGCTAGCTATTGATCCAGGGACTAGCATTGTAAACACAGGGGACTCTACCTTATTAAAGGTTGGGACCCTTACAGATGGTATCAGAGCATTGTGTTGCCTGTAGGATTTGTAAACCTAGGATTGGACAAAAACCCTTAGAAAAAATAGGATTGTGTTTGTTCCAAAACTTATTTACAAACAATCTTGTAAACTCTTTCCTCAATCTTTTGGTTTCAAATCTACATCTATTCTATTTCAACTTGATGGAAAAACCTACCCCATGGCCAAAGACTTCACCATGAGCTAAGGACTCCATCAACTCTAATGACTTCAACATCTTCAGTACATCCACCAAGGACTACAAGTGAGACAAGGAAATCTTTCTCAAGATGTGGAGACTGAGGAAATGCAAAATTAGAAGGAGTTCACTTCACTTGAAGTATTGTAACCAAGAGTTTTCCCCAAGGAAACCATGATCTCATACAAGAAGAACCAAGAAGGATGGAAAGATCACAAGTGAACCATATAGATGGACCACCATATTTTAGTTAAGTCAAACACACCAACTTATGTGGTGTAACAAAAATATTTTGTTGCCTAAAAATATGTTTGAACTTTGTTGTTTGAGTGGAATGTTTGTTTGTGATTGCTTGCACAATGCTTGTGTGAATTGTGATGTGTGTGATTAGAACCCTTACTTAGAAATATTTTGTCTATTTTAATCCCCATTCAACCCAAACAGATGACTACTCCAAGAGACTTCAACTCCAAGGTTGATGACACCAACAACAACCAAGAGGACAACATGAGAGAACTTATAGCAAACCAAAACCAGTTGAGCCAAGAGACAACTCAGCTTTTAGCCAACAACAATGGACTAGACCCAGCCATACAAAGGATTTTGAAACTTCAATCCCAATTGTTGCAAGGATTGGTTACTCAAGTGATCAACATGGGAGAAAACTTTTCCCAAGGAGCTAATGACAATAAGGATGACAAAGATGTTATTTTAGAAAGAACTCAAGCTTGCAATATTTGTGGAGACAAGGATCATACATGCAGAAAGCATGAAGATCAATGCCCTAATTGTGAAAAAGAAAGTCATATCTTTAGTAACTGCCCCAAGAAGAGAGAAAGATTTCCCACCTTTGAGGAGCATGAACTAAAAGAACTCCTAGCTTTGGAGAGACCCAAAAAGAAGAAGAAAGATATTACTCAAGTGCAATGTTACAATTGCAAAGAGAAGGGACACTATGCTAGTGACTGCCCAGAAAAGAGGAAGAACCAAGGAAACAAACAAGAGGAAATGATACCAAAGGAAAAGAAAGATATTAGCCAAGTGTGGTGCCACAACTGCAAAGAGCTAGGACATTATGCAAGCAACTGTCCAGAAAAGATGAAACACAAGATAAACCAGCCTATGAAGGATCTCAGCCTTGTCACATGTTTCAAGTGTGAAAACAAATGACACTATGCAAATGTTTCCTTGGAGAAGTTTTCCCAGGATCCCAAGAAGGCCAACATGTAATTTAGTTGGAAAATTTTTAAGGGTGGTAGTACCCTAGATGCTTTTAAGCCAACTTGTAACCCTAGCCTCCCCAAATCTCGGGACGAGATTTATTTTAAGGGTGGTAGCCTGTCACATCCCAAGATTTTCCAAATCTTGTAATGTGAAAAATAAAAGCATAAAATAAAACTTTGTTGATTTTCAGGGTGAGAAGAAATTTTTTGAATCCATTTGGAAACTTTCAAAACCTATTTGGATCAAATAAAATCCTAAAGGGATTTAAAAAGATAAATAAACAATAAACTTAAAAAATATTTAAAATTACTATTTTTGGATCTTTTAATAAAAGATTTGGTTTTTTAAAAAAAGAGGTAGATTTATAAATAAGGATTATTTATAAAGCCAAATTAAATCTTGGCCAAGATTTTGAAACAAAAGGTTTTGCTTTGATTAAAAGAGTAAAGGTTTATTTAAACAAAATAATGAGGATTTATTAATATCCAATTTTATTAAAGTAAAGGCTTTTCCCATTTTAAATAAACACTAAAACTTATTAAATTGTTTTAAATAAGTTTTTCAAGTATTTTATATTCTCAATTAAAACCTATTGAAGTGTTTTTGGTTTTATTTTAGATTTCAAAATAAAGATTTTAATAAAACCAATCCTATTTGATTTAATAACTAAGGTCCATTTTATTTAATTATTAATGGACCCTAAAATAAAAATGTTATTTTATTTTAAACAAGTTTTCCAAGTATCTTATATTTTCAAATAAAACTTACTGATTTGGTTTTGATAAAATTTAGTTTTCAAATGGAGATTTTATTAAATAAATCAAAACCTATTTGAATTAATAATTAAGATCTATTTTATTTAATTATTAAATAGATCCTAAAAAGAATAAAATTATATTATTTTATTTTGGGAATTGGTTTATGTTGTTAAACAGAACAAATTCAATTGCAAAGTGTGGTGGATGTTTGAATTAATTTGAATGCTTGATTGGTTGTTGAATTTCAAAACAGAAATTGAATTTGGAAAAAGAAAAAGATTCAGACAGAAAAAAATATGAGAACGGACTGACCCAACCCAACTAGGCCCAGCAGCCCATTCCAGCCCAACTCCTTTTCCCCACGCGCGAATCGTTTTACACCCATTCTCGCACCCGCGCAGACACCGACCGGTGGACCCAACTCTCCTCTCCTCTCTCACGCTGATAAAGGACCCCACCCCTCCTGTTCGTCGTTTCCACCCGCCGCTGACCACGCCGCGGCCGTTTCTTCCATTGAAAGCTCACGATCAATTCGCCATAATGTCGCGCTTAAACCTCGCCATGACCACACAGTGATAAACGCCAGCGTCTCCTCTCTCGTTCCCCTCTGTCGCCCCACCTCAACACGCCCCCAGGCCGCCCAATTCCTCGCCACACCACCCACTGTCCGACGACGCTCCGACGATGATTCTGGCAGCACCATGTCGCCCCTCGCCTCCTCGAGCACCCAGCCGTGATCCCCATCACCTGGTGCATCTTTCTGCATCCACAGCTCGCTCGCGCGCGCCTCTGAGCCTCGACGACGACGACTCCAAGCACCGCCACCTTCTGTTTGCAACTCCGGCGAGTCCTCCAGGTAGTGTCTGGCATCCCCTCTCCTCCTCCTTCACGCTCGCATCACCACAATGACTTTGCGCGTCTAACGCACCCTCTACTTTGCTTCGGCATGCTCTGCAGCCTCGACCACGACCACGCGCAACCGACGCCAGCAGGAACTCCGGTGAGCAATAGCCGTGAACTCCGTGCGCCCATTGACTCCTCGAGAACACCTCGAGCTTCCCCAGGTTTCTGCGAACGCGGTGAGCATCTCCCCAACCACTCTAGCTTCCTGTATCGCCGGCACCGCCACCGTCTGGCCGCTCCGCCGCCAGTATCCACCGCAGCGCCGCCCATTTCTGGCTGACGTGCTGTGCACCGTAGGATGTAAATCCAAGCGCCACGATAGAACAGGATCGAAGGGGTACGAATAGTTCTGTGCCGCACGATCTAATTATAATCCAACGACCCATAGAGAGCGATCCGCGCGAACCGTTTTCAGCCAGTAAGAAGGCGCCACGTGGTGAGTGCTTTGTTTTAGAAACAGAAATGTGTCTATTAGATATTCAAACTTGTAAAATCCATAACTTTAGTTCTACACGTCCAAAAATTACAAACTTTATATCAATGGAATCAGTGGAACAAGCCCTAGCCAACCATGCAATTTTTTTAGTAAAAAGCTTCTGGTAGAATGGTTGTTTTTGCAGAAACTTTTGTATGCTTGTTTAGATTGTAAAAATTGTTCAAAAATGATTTTGGGGATAAAATCTTTTGCAAATGGAGTGATTTGAACCTACTGACCATAGGAAACACTTTGTGGTTTCAAAAATGTATTTGGTGAAACAAAAGAATGATTCTTTGATTTAAAACCATTTTTAGTCAAATAAAAATATAGTTTATTTATTAAAAATGGTTTTGGAAGAAAACTTTTGGGAAAGGTTTTGTTTTAAACTCTCTGACCCTAAAAACAAAGTTTTGTGGTTTGAAAACATATTTGGTGAACCCTATAGAATAATGCCTTAGTAAAAATATTTCTACACCACATAAAATGATACCTTGTTTTGAAAATGGTTTATGAAGTGAAGTCTTTTGCAAATGACTTTGCCACTTTCTAAAATGACCATTAGGTGTTTTCAAATGTTTATGACCCAATAGGAACCACTTTTTCAAATAAAACAAAGCTTGGCATGCTTGCATGCATTACTTTGACTTTATCATTTCATGTGATGTTTTGCTTGATTGGTAGATTGAGTTTGTGCCTTGCTTGATTGAATTGTAGTGACTTGAAGAGTGTGATTGTTGCAAGTACAAGGAGTGAACTTATACCCTCTACCAAAAAGGCAAGTGATGCTTCATACTTTGTCCCATTACTTTCACTATGCATTAGTGATTTTTCTAAGTAAAACTTGCATGGATTTTTGCTAAGTATAAACCTTGCTATAGGAAAACCTAGTAGATGAAACCTTAGTAGAAATTTTCCTAAGTTAATATTCCTACTACTATCAAGCTTAGCTTAGCCAATATAAAACAAGGGTGGAAAATATATTCACTATGGAAAAATTTCTAAGTCTGAGGACTTGTGTTTTTGTTTAATAAAACAACTAAGTTAATGAATCACCTGGGTGGAATGGTAATTGAATGGTGGTTTTTGGTTGAGTGGTTCACAAGGCCCATTTTTATGGTTGACCTTGTGTATCTCACTTGTGGATGGCCACCCAGGAACAAAGAGATTTGAGATGTCAAATGTTGAGAAGCTTCAAGTGCAGCCACTTGGCATTATGGGCTCTGCCTGGATCATATAGGTTGCAAGAACTTAGCCATATGGACAGTTGGTGGTAGAGTTTGATAGGTTGGAACGCGTCCATTTTGGTCTAAGGGAAGGCTTCTGAAAGATCTTGTCTTGGAAAACCAAGTCTTGTGGGGAAAGTGCACCACCTCTGCAGAGTGTAAAATCTAAGTACTTAGCCATGTCCCTGGCAAAGGACAAGTTGAGCATCAAGACATGGAAGCAATCAAGAATCTCATCATTCAAGTTTCTAAGTTAAAAACTTGTGGTTGAACAAGGGTTAAAGGATCTTCAATCTTTGATTGGGAGAAATGATTTTGTCAAAGCAAAAACTTAGTGTTTTCAAAAGATAAGGAAAAATCTATTTTTGAGCAATGCAAGCCTCAACTCCACTTAGCCAAATGCATATAGATGATAGACTCCACTACACTACCATAGTATCACTTGCCAATAAAATTCAAATGTATTGACCATTGTGGCTGTAACTTGTTATGTTGCAGGTTTGTTTGATATTAGTGAAGTTGATTGATTAGGATTACAAAGTCTACAACCAACATGTCTGCCTGTGGCACTTCGAAGATGAAGGACCCATGCTTATAGTTATTCTGCTGCAATGTAATGTAATAGCCAAATGAGCTATGTAAGATGTAATAAAATTATGTTATTCCTGGTTATAAAGTTGTATTATGACCTTTGTTTCTTGATATTACATCTTAACTGTGGATGCTAGCTATTGATCCAGGGACTAGCATTGTAAACACAGGGGACTCTACCTTATTAAAGGTTGGGACCCTTACATCATGGATCAAGAGTGGAATTTTTCCATCCCGATGATGGATAGATATACTCTGGGCCCTCTTGGTGATATCACATTGATTAGCTTGCAAGCAAGTGATTTGATCACTAGAATATTATATCACGGGAACAAGAAAAGAGTACATGTTGGTAACGAGATCAAACTAGGTATGGAGATACCGATGATTGAATCTCGGACATGTAATATATCGCGAGACAAAGGGATTGAGTTACATGCGTATAAGGTTCACACGATCACAGAAGTCATTGTTGAATATGTGGGAGTCATTACGGATCTCTAGGTCCCACTGCTGATTATTGATCAGAGAGGGGTCTTGATCATGTCTACATTATTTGCGAACTGTAGGGTCACACACTTAAGGGATACCGACACCATTTGGAGCAAATAATATGCTAGAGAAAGAAAAAGGAAAGCGCGGGAATTTATTTCACTAGACACCGAAATTGTTTCGGTTGAAATTGCTGAAACTGGTTCTGTATGTGAAATTGAATACTAGCAAGTGGTTTTATGTGAATGTTTGTTAATTAAAGTAATTAACAAAATTCTGAATAAATAAATAAAAGAGTTTTATTTAAATGAGAGCTTGCATTAAATTTGGTGGAAATTTAATGCATGTGAGTGGATATTTGAGTGGAGGCTCTTTTATGGGAGTGGAGGCTTTTCATTTTGAGTGGGAGCTCCACCCACATGAATGTGTAATAGGTGGGGGCAGCCACCATGGATGGCGCCATGCCCCTTGGGGTGCCCCTTCTCTCCCTATAAAAGCCCCCCTCTCCTCCTCTCAAAGCACACCTCCTCGCGAAGGATCTCTCTCCCCCCTTTAGAATTTCCCCATGGTCTCGGATCAGTGAGGTACATGTTCCCAATGGCTTTTTCTGGAACGATTTGTTGCTTCCGCTGCTTCGCTGGAGCGAGGGCGTGGAGGTTGTCGGGGCACCCAGACGTGTGTGCGATCAAAGATGCACCACTCCTTTGCGGTGCTGGACGTGATGGTGCTGGACCGGCTGGACCAGACGGACTTCCATCACGATATTGAGATCGGCAAGCGTTCGACTATATCATCCACGAGTACAACCTCGTTAACGCTATACGGTCTTCGAGTGTATGTATTCTATGGATGTATATCCACCCGTTGCTTGTATCTAGTAGATAGATCTTGGTACATAGTTGTTCCCATCATAGGATTTTTTTTGTTTTCTATGCTACGAACCCTATAGTGGTATCAGAGTCGGATCTATGTGTAGATGCTTTGCACGGGTAGTACACATATGAGTATGTGGGCGATGATGATCATTTTATTGCTTCTTAGTTGTACTTTGAATATTGGTGGCATAGTGGGATGAAGCGGCCCGGACAAACTTTACATGTCCTCGCACATGAGACCTGTTCCACGCTTGACATGCAACTAGTTTTGCATAAGTGGCTAGCGGGTGTCTGTCTCCTACTATAGTCAATATCTAATTTGCAACGAGTTGTCAACAATTTGGTTATCCTCATTGTGGTTCATGTTCGTAGGTAAGAACGGTTCTATCTTCGAAAGCCCTAAGCCACGTAAAACTTGCAATGGATAAATTAGAGGCGTCTAGTTTAGATTGTTGCTGGGCTAGTGTCATGATATGGTGATGTTGTAAGTAAAAGTATAAGTCGATACTCTTACAACACACATAACGTGTAAGTTCCATAGACCTTGGCCTTACACATAGAGGTATGATGGCGATCATACCATTATGCACATGATGGAGATCAAGTGCAAGAACCATATCATTTCACTTATTAACATGTGATGTTTGATTGCATCTTATATTGATAGTTTGGCGTTTTATTAGCATAATAAGATGATCCCTCATTTAGATATCAAGATAAAAATATGTTCTTCCTTAAGTATGCACCGACAATGTTTCGTCGCTTCAAGACATCACATGATGATCGAGTGTACTTGAATCCACGAGCATATCTCGGGTGTAAGACAGTTACACACGCGAATACTAAGGTTCTTACTTGGCGAGCCTAGCATGTACAGACATGGCCTCGAAACACAGACCTAAAGGTTAAGCATGAGTCATATGTTTTGATATGATGACCATATGGATGCTCGCCTTTGAAGCTACACCGACTCACGTGATGATCGGACTTGGTGTAGTGGATTTGGTTCATGTAATCACCAAAAAGACACGAGGGATGTCATTTTTTGAGTGGGAGTTCATTTCTAATTTGGATTAGTAGAACTCAATTTATCATAAATTAAATCAAAGTGAATTTGCATAATTTGTTGTAGTCATTGACATTCGTTCACCACCTTATGCTTAGTTGTAATTGAGATAATAGAACTATAGAATTCTGGATATTTACTTTACGAACTGGTATCGTATTGTGTTGAGTGTCAATCTAAAGTTTAAAGTCCTATTGAAAACTTTCAGCAAACTCTGTTTACTCCGTGAAGTTTAATAATTATTATTAAATCAAGAGTAACAATTCCAGTGTTAGTATCTTAAGTATCATGTTTGCCTCCATGATTCTTGATTTAAATATCAAGATTATCTAGGAGCTGAAAGAATTGTTTTAGAAACCATCATGTGTGGCAGATATAACAATATCTGAAACAATTTTTTGGTTGCAATATGATAGAGTATAATGTATGTTCTCATATTGGATGAGAATTTACAAAGGTTGAAGATGCTAGACATCCTAATCATCCAAAAGGGTTTTGGAAAGTAACGTTATACTCACGATTCGTCTTTATAAGCTACATTAGCTTGATCATGAAAGTCATCATGATAAGGATGAATAGAAGATGTATGTAAAGTGTTTACTACACTAAAAGATTACTAAAGAATGGATTTTGAAAGAATGTCGATCATTTTGATGATGGTGATCTACTTCAAAGTGCAAGTCCAAAGGTATTATTATTTGAATATACACGCTTTGGACTATGTGTCATGTATATGGTGCCACTTTTGATGTTGATAGATTCTTTTAAAAGGAAAAGGAAATGCTGAAAGAGAATCTATAAAATATATTTGGCAGAAAAGAAAAGATTGGAAACATTTAATTTAAGTATATAGATGATATACATGTTATAGTTGTATTCTTTGCTTGTTAAACAATGTGGTTCTTAGGTATTGGATATCGAATTGGTTGGTATGAAATTTCATACGGAACGACGCAATTCATAAACCACAATGGCCTAAGTAACTAGCAAGAGAATATGTGATGATGTTCGTTGAAAACAAACAAACCGTTGTTTGTATTTCTCGTTGACATCAAAGCTTGACTTCAAGATTTGTTTTAATAATTGTTATTTAAATCAGGTATTATGATAACAAAGGTTGTTCAAATAATTACCGTATTCCATATAAGATGGATGATTTACAAATCTAGTTGGAGAAATCACATCCATAAAGCTAATGCTAAAATGTCGCAACACAAATGATTGGAAAATCACTTACGAAGTGACATCGCCGTTTAAATTATATTGGAAAGAAAACATGAAGAAACTCCATATTCATGGATTTTTGGAGTCTTTGATTTGATCAAGTGACACTTGTGAGACTTTCCTCGGGATAATTAAAACTTCGTTCAAAGGCCAAAGAAGAACGAACGACTAAAATATTGGAGTTTATACATATCGATGTATGTAGTCCATTATGTATAGTCGTAAGCGATGGACTTCAACTTCATATGATTTCTCCAGAAATTTGAATGAATATTCACTTAATGAGAAAGAAGTATGAAATATTTGAAAACGTTTCAAAGACTTTCAAGATGAAGTGGAAAATCATTGTAATAAGAAAATAAATAATTTATGATTTTATCATAAAGGGATTTATTTGAGTTACAGGTGTAACAAGAAAATAAATTCATTATGATTTTATCATAAAGGGATTTATTTGAGTTGCAAGTTTAGCAAAACACCTAGATTTACATCACCCGAAACACCATAGGAGTATGGAGTGTTTGAGATTTGTAATAAAACCTTGTTTAACATGGTTGGATCAAAGGTGTTATTTATAAAACTGCCATTATGTTTTAAAAGATTAAAGCTTTAGAGACTATCGCTTTTACACTGAGAAGAGCTCCATATTGATCCGTTGAAATGACACCATGGAAGTTATGGTTTGGGGTAAAACCCAAGTTGTCATTTCTTAAATTTTGGTATGCTAAGCATAAGTAAGATGTTTACAACCAAAGTCGGATGAGCATGTCTTTGTAGGTTATTTCGAATAACAATTGGTTATTCCTCCATAACACCAAGGACAAAAGGGTTTGTCGCTTGAAACGTGAAGTTTCTTGAAGAAGGAATTTTTAGCAAAAATTAAGTGGAAGGACAATAGAACTTTGATAAGGTTAACGAACCTTAGCTAAATGTGCTGAGTTGTGCAGCGCCGGAAAATATTCTGGAGGCAGCCAGAATGCTCATAGCTTATGTGCCTCAAAGGTTGTGGTCACGGAGGTCTAAGTTCCTATTAAACCAAGTAGGTCGGATAAACAATCAAATGTTGAGATTTGAGAGTAAATCATTATTGTTTGACAATGATGAACCGACTACATGCAAAGAAGCGATGATGGACCCTGACTATATCAAATGTCTTGAAGCCATAAAATCCGTGATAGTTCCATACACGAGAAATCAAGTTTTGAACTTGGAAGATCCTCTGGAAAGGTGAAAAAACCTATCGGTCATATTTGGGTCTATAAAAAAACAGACATGGATGTTTCACATCTATGAAATAGTCGACATGTCGATAAAGTTTTTACGACAATGTTCAAGGAGTTGATTATGACAAGATTTGATCTTTCATAGCGATATTTAGTCTGGACGGATTAAAGTAGCAACCACTACATATAATTTGGTATATGGTAGATGAATAAACAAAACAAAGTTCTTCTAATAGAATGGTTACCTAGAACGTGTACATGACACGGTCCAAAGGGTTTTGTTAATTTAAAGGATGCTCAAAGGGCATGCAAACTTCAATGGTTGAAGTAAGCATCGCGGAGTTGGAATCTTCACCGTGATGAAAAGGTGTTTTCATCAGAAGGCGATGAAGATGCTTGCATTTGCAAGAAATTAAGTGGGAGCGCTGAGACATATTTCTAATACATTATGTGGAGTACATATTGTTGATTAGAAATAATGTAATTTTTATTGACAAAGGTTAAGAATTTCATTTCGATGAAAGACTTAGGTAAAATCCAAATATTTAGCATGAATGTCTATAGTGGATAGACTGTGACGCTAATATGGTTGTGCCAAACATACATATATGAGATATTAAAGGAGTTCAATATAGAAACGACAAGAAATGGTTCTTGTCGCATAGAATGAAATTGAATCAAGATTCAAGTATATCGACACTTGATAAGTGAAACAAGATTCAAGTGCTTTGACACTTGATGAGTGAAATCACGAGAATGTTTTGATCAATCATACCATGATATGTACACATCCAGATATGTCCTATGCTCTAAGTGTTATGAGCATATACCAGAATGAATCATAAAATGATCATTGGACGATAGTAAGGACATTCTTATGATCTTTTGTAAGAACTAAGAATATATTTGTTTAGAGGTGACAAACAATTACAAATAGTTCATTGTGAAGTGTTACATTGATACTAGTTTTGTCACCAGATACAAATTAAGTTTATCTAAATTTAAACTATGGGTGGCACAATGTAATGGAAAGGAGATTCCATGACGGATTTGGATGAATTCCAAAGTTAAGACATTGTGATGGATACTACAACAAAAGGGCTAAGTATATGACTGCTATAGTAGCAGCAAAAGAGGGCATTTGTGTCAAAGTAGTTTGTTATCAAACTAAGGTGTGGTTCGCAACGGGCTAACACTAAAGATATATTGTACGACAATAGTATCGACATGATTTAACCCCAAGGAACTAAAGTTCTCACCAAAAGACCAAATTTATACAATGCCATCTCACCTGGAGAATGAGTGATGCGTGAAGATGCAAAGACATGCAAATACACATAGACCTGAAAGTGTCAGATCCGTAGATTATGTTAACCACTTGCAGTTGCGTATATGGAACACTAGAAATCCATATGTGTTCAATACGCAAAGTTTTCAAACTATATTATTGTCTCTAGTGCAAGTGGGAGACTGAAGGGAATATGCCCGAGAGGCAATAATAAAGTGGTTATTATCGTATTACTTATTTATGATAAATGTTTATTTTGCATGCTATAATTGTATTAATATGGAAACGTTAATACATGTGTGTTTAATAAACAAAAAGGAAGTTCCTAGTTATGCCTCTCTTATAAACTAGCTCGTTGATTAACAAGATGATCAAAGGTTTCCTGATCATGGACATTGGATGTTGTTAATAACAAGGTCACAACATTAGTATAATGGTGTGATGAACATTCATCCGAAGTATAACATTACGATCAAGGTCATTGTGTTTATATTGCTATAACATCATATGAAGTATTCTTAGTCCTTAGACCATGAGATCATGTCAATCACTACCACCGTAAGAGTATCTTGATAACATCAAACGTCACACCGTAACAGGGTGACTATAAAGATGGGTTCAGTGCTACGAAGGTGTTATGTTGAGGCTCATGGATCAAGAGTGTAATTTTTCCATCCCGATGACGGATAGATATACTCAGGGCCCTCTTGGTGATATCACATTGATTAGCTTGCAAGCAAGTGATTTAATCACTAGAATATTATATCACGGGAACGAGAAAAGAGTACATATCGGTAACGAGATCAAACTAGGTATGGAGATACTGATGATCGAATCTCGGACATGTAATATATCATGAGACAAAGGGATTGAGTTACATGCGTATAAGGTTCACACAATCACAGAATTCATCGTTGAATATGTGGGAGTCAGTACGGATCTTCAGGTCCCGCTGCTGATTATTGATCGGAGAGGGGTCTCCATCATGTCTACATTATTCTAGAAACGGAGGGTGACACACTTAAGGGATACCGACACCATTTGGAGCAAATAATATGCCAGAGAAAGAAAAAGGAAAGCGCGGGAATTTATTTCACTAGACACCGGAACTATTTCAGTTAAAATTGCTGAAACTGGTTCTGTATGTGAAATTGAATACTAGCAAGAGGTTTTATGTGAATGTTTGTTAATTAAAGTAATTAACAAAATTCTGAATAAATAAATAAAAGAGTTTTATTTAAATGAGAGCTTGCATTAAATTTGGTGGAAATTTAATGCATGTGAGTGGATTTTTGAGTGGAGGCTCTTTTATGGGAGTGGAGGCTTTTCATTTTGAGTGGGAGCTCCACCCACATGAATGTGGAAGAGGTGGGGGCAGCCACCATGGCTGGCGCCATGCCCCTTGGGGTGCCCCCCTCTCCCTATAAAAGGCCCCCCTCTCCTCCTCTCAAAGCACACCTCCTCGCGAAGGATCTCTCTCCCCCCTTAGAATTTCCCCATGGTCTCGGATCAGCGAGATACATGTTATCGATGGCTTTTTCTGGAAGGATTTGTTGCTTACGCTGCTTCGCTGGAGCGAGGGCGCGGAGGTTGTCGGAGCACCCGGATGTGTGTGCGATCACGGATGCACCACTGCTTTGCGGTGCTGGACGTGATGGTGCTGGACCGGCTGGACCAGATGGACTTCATCACGATCTTGAGATCGGCAAGCGTTCGAATACATCATCCATGAGTACAACCTCGTTAACGCTATACGGTCTTCGAGGGTATGTATTCTATGGATGTATATCCACCCGTTGCTTGTATCTAGTAGATAGATCTTGGTACATAGTTGTTCCCATCATTGGAATTTTTTTGTTTTCTATGCTGCGAACCCTACAGGGGGGTAGGTTTTTTCACCCACTTGTTGGCGGGCCAGGGGAGGTCAAGGAGACGACGCACGCGAACGAGTGTGTTGTTCGGGCTGACACAAAACTAGCGCAAATTTGGCTTAGGAATGGGTCATCGCGGACCAGTCCAAATCACAGTGGTTGAATAGGTCGCCCCGCTGAGCCGACTCCCTGTCTGTGCGGACACATTCAGATACCGAATGGTCGAATGAGTCGGCCTGGTGGAGATGCCCTTAAACATGTGTTGCATCCAGCTTCTACTACAAAAAGATGAGCGTATTGTCTTGCAACCAAACATATTGATTTAATTGAGAAGTTCTATAAAACTCTTTTATTGTGAACTTGAAGTCTGAACCAATTCCCAGGTTTTCCCCAAAACGAGTAGTTCATGACCGAACTCCAAAAGAAACCCGAACTTTTCCAGCTTTTGTGTAAAATGAGTGTCCAACAAACTGCCACCATCAGCAACTACTTGATTGTTAGTTTTAAGAAACCTGCAAACAAAACATTGGAGACATTTGAATATAAACATCTAAGTGGAACAAGTAGTGTCAGAGAATAAAAGTGGGGAAAATCAAAATAAACAAAAATGCTAATATGGTCCATCTACATGGCCAATAGATCACGTGTATCTAATTTATTTTTAGGTTGAATGATTGGAGAAGCGGATGCTGCAGTAGATAGCACTCAAAGTCATAGGGCTCCCATGTTATCCCCCAGGACGACACCAGGCGATCTCGCACTGCTGCCTCAAAACTGCCTAGGGCTGCCGCCGTCTCCGCCGCTGCCGCGGTGTTGGCCGCGGTAGCGGCAGCCCCTGGTGCCAAAGGTACTAGGGGGAGGATGCGGCAACTTCTTCGGAGGGGAGGCTGGGGAGGCGTCGACAGAGAGGGGCATGGGAGGTGGTCAGGGCGGTGACCTCGGCCAGGTCGTGACAGGTTCTTCCGCTTCTGCTTTGCGGGCAGCGGCGACATGCCGTGGGCCTAGGGTGTCTGCCTAGGCCTGTCGTCTTTCGGGCGGCGCGGATTGAGGGCTTGGGTAGGAGGAGGTGTTGTGGTGGTAGCAATGAAGGCGATTCGGCAAGGACCTCCTCGGCGGCACTGACATGTGGCCTCCATGGAGGGAAGAGGTTGCATCGGGTCTGGCTCGGGTCCGATGTAGGCCTCTAGCTGCGGATGCAGCTACACGCTGGGATCTGACGAGTCGCTTCAGTGGCATGCTGGACTGTCTTCTCCTCTACCTCTGGCTACTGGCATGGGGCTGCTGGCTCGTTTTGAATAAAGGAGGTCGTCCTGGTGTTCATCTCATGCCAAGACGAAGATTTGCTTGATGTCTGTCTTCATTGATCTGGTTGCAGTGTCGTGTTTTGGAAAACTCCGCCGGCGAACTCTACAATGCGTACATGTCGGGAGATTGCTGGATCGGGTGGGATTAGGTCGTGTGCACCCTTCTTTTACTCTAACCATTTAGGCTCAGAAGGAGCGGTTCGCAGCTCTATTGGTTGTTAATATCATGAGGCATGTACTCGTCCCATGGTGCTGGCGGAGAATGTCATGGAGACCGAGATCTAAGGACTGACAATGGTGATTCAAGCCAGGGTGGTGATGAGAAATTGTCTTGGTGACTCGTGACTTGGATCAGTAGCATGTAAGTGGGGGCGACGGTACGTCAGAAGTTCATAGTCCTACCTTTTAGGGTAAAAACTCAGGGTCTAGCCTTAATTTGTTGTGCCTAGCAATAGCCTTGTAGAAGATATTGTTTTGAGAGTAAGAACTTTCTTTAGGGTGAAAACATAAGATCTACGATTGGACAATGATAGTGTTTATGCATTGTTCCCTTTCTTGAAGGTGTCGTTTTTGAAAAAGCTGAACTTTTGGTGTTGTCTTGGTGGTGGTAGTTCTGCTGTTTCAAAAAATGGATCACTATAGCGGGACTTTTATTTTTATAATTCTTCTTTTATTGGTTGTGTGTATCCGTAAAGCCGTTAGGCCAATAAGTTGTTGCAGAGACTGAGTGTAATTGGTATCTTCGCAACGCTCCTTTCCAAAAAAAAAAAATTCCATCTACATGGCCCTTTTAGAAATGGATAGAACATGTTCAGTAAATACTAATACTCTTAGATAAAAGTTCGATGCTAAAAGACATATCGATAGTTTTCAGCAGCAATACATGCCGCTGCCACGTGACTACTGACTGGAAGAACAAGTTCAATTAGCACGCTTAGCATTGCACAGAACGATCTGCGAAGTTGAGATATTTGAGCATGTGTATTACAACGTTTGACATAGACACACCGAATGACTGAAATATAATCCTGTAACTAGTACGCGTGCTAAACATATTACCAGTTCCAATAAAACACGGATTAGCGGAACTTGACCAATGACAGATTGGTAGTAATAATTGGCAAAAGGTGCACAACACTGCTCTTTGAAATCATAAACTGGATGCGTTGAGTTAGAAATATATGCAAGAAGAATACACCATCCTTAACATGTGAATCGATGGCATCCAGCTGAAGATGGATCAATACAGAAGCATGAGTTGAGAGATATGTAGAATATAGTACCCAGAGATACATCAACTGGGAACTTGGCGCACCTCAGTTCGCGTTGCTTCTGTCTGAACGAACCAAAACATCTGCCAAAGTCTTGTTTTCCACGACGTCCTTCTTGCCTGAAAAATTGAAAATGCAAATCCCTGTGATAATGGTACATGAACTTGAACAAAATAGTACTGTAACACACCACAAATTATAGTACTACATGCAGTATATCTCTGTGCAGTGTATAGAATTAATGCCAAGTCATTCATTGTCTTGCTTACAGCGAGAAACCATTTATTCCTAGTAATGCTAATCATTTGACAAATATAAAAAGGGAAGCTTTAGCCTAGTGTGCCCAATCACCTCCTCCCTGCTCAATCACCTCCTCCCAATCTCTCACACTATGATAGACATATCCTACCTTCAGGACACTCTAAAACAGACTCTGTTGTGGATGACCGACAAAATATAATACATGCACACATGAGTACATGGGCCTCTAGGTACATGTAAATGTAGAATTTTTCAATTAATAAAAAAACATTCAGCTAAAATTTGGGAGGGGGGAGGTTTAAGGTAGGTGACATGGCGCTTTGGAATTGAGATCTTGAGTTCCAGGTGCTATCACTATTTTAAGCCCAAGTGATGAGAATTAGTAGCATGATTACAATTTAGATCGAATAGGTAGTGTATTTTACTCCTAGACTGCAACATATGTTAATTAGGCTAATTTTTTTTAAATAATACATTTTTTTATTGAATTGCACAAATAATACACAAAACGGACAAATTGCAAATCTGTTGGTTGATCGGCCGTTCGACAGACGACAGTCTCGTTAAACACTGCCTTCGTCCGTTCAACGGACGACACACAGCCTTCGTCCGTTCAACGGACGACACACCTGCTGTCAGCTGTTTGGTAAAGGAGGGGTGTGTCGTCCGTTGAACGGACGAAGGTTGTGTGTCGTCCGTTGAACGGACGAAGGCAGTGTTTCGTCTGTTGAACGGCCGACCGACCAACAGATTTGCAATTTGCCCGTTTTGTGTATTATTTGTGAAATTCAATAAAAAAATGTATTATTTAATTTTTTTTAGCGTTAATTAGTATCTTGGAGGCGAAGAAGTTAGCAGTCACACCGCCACTATTATAAACCCAAAAATTCCCTGCCCCAGTTGTTATGGGACATGGCTAGAAATAATTCTGAGCATTGCTATTGTCTAGTTATGTAGAGAGAGAAATTATCCAGAAGCATTAATAACTTTTGGCACTATTTTCTGGAAAATAGGAAGAACATCATATTCCTTGACTGCATATTCTAGAATCCAGATGCATCACAGTTTCTCCTGCACCTAAATGATTAACAATCACATCATATTTCAAAGCTCTGCAAAACTTTTGTTCCCCATCCCAATAGTTACCAAACTATGAACTGCAGTTATATAGAATGAATTTTGCCCGTCTAATCTTTTAATCAATATAAATAAGGCGGCTCGATGGCTCCCACATTTTGATCAGCAAATACTACCCTTGGGACAATTGTAAAGAAACTATTTGGGAATACGATCGCACCCTAAAAAAAAAACTCACGGACAATGCAACATTGCAATCATTACATAATACTCCCTTCGTTTAGAAATATAAGATATTTTAGATTTGTAAAGTAAATGGATTCATTTAAACCTACACACTAAAACATATCTAAATATATTAGATTTACTAATCTAAAACATCTTATATTTCCAAATCGGAGAGAGTACATTCCAAGCTTACGTAGCCTACTAGTAATTGAAACGACCTAGTGATTACCTGCAGCAGGGATCCTGCTGGTTTCAAGCCATGGTGGAAGCACGCATGGTAGACAGCACCCAGTGCCTCTGTGCAGAGAACTCCCAATCACCTCCTCCCTGCTCATGTCCACGCCAACGCTGTGCCTGCCGACCATCACGTAGATGACGTTGCCGTTCAGTGGGTCCAGAGCGCCAATTTGCGGCGTCGTATTCTCCGGCAAAGGCAGCCACGGGTGATCTCCACCAGCCCAGAGCCGGCTGAGCTCCACGCGGTGCTCCAGCGTCCAGCCCTCGTCGCCGAGAGCAAAGGAGCTGAGCACGAACGGCTCCCGATCCCACACCTCGACGTACCGCAGCTTTCCCTCGCTGACCCCCATGCGCCGGTACCTGCTCAGAGCGTACTTCCACATCTCCTCTGCGCCCTTGAAGTCAAGCAGCACGTCGTCGGTCGGCAGAGGGCGTGCAGGCATCACGCTGCCCCTCGGCAGCTCGACCAGCTGGACCTCCGGCCTGTCGCTGAACGGGTCCGCCGAGATGGCGCCCCATGTCAGGTCCGCCCACCACAGCCGGCCGCCGAAGGCGAACGACTCCTGGTCGAAACTGCCCTCCTCCGAGTAAAACTGGCGCGCGTGCGGGAGCTGGTACGGCGCGGTGAGCGGCATGTCCCACTCGCCCGTCTCCGAGAGGAAGCGGAGCAGCCTGTTCGACTGCAGCTCGGCGACGGCGAGCCAGTCGGGAGGCCCGTCCCCGCGGTCGGCCTGGGTGAGGATGCCCATATGAGGGCCGCACAGGAGCTTCCTCTGGCCATCGATGACGGGGAGGCGGGTGATCTGGCCGGTGAGAGGGTTGCAGAGGAAGCGCGTGGTGTCCGGGCAGTGGCTGTGGACGTAGCCGGTTATGTTGCGCACGTGATCGGCGCCATGCCTGGCGAGGATGGGGGCCGTGGCGCGCATATCGTGGACCATGATGAGGAGGAGGCCGTCGGCGCTCGCGGAGCACACGCCGCTGCAGAGGACTTGCAGGACGTCGCTGTCGGGGTCGGGCACGTCGCTGGTGCTGACGAGGACCGCAGGGACGGTGAGGTCGGAGAAGCGCGGAGGCTCGACGATGCGCACGCACGCGCCCAGTGCCGACCCGGCGGCCGCTGACGCCTGCTCGAACAAGACCCAGGGAGGACGGGAGGTGGCGCCCGTGGAGAGGGAGCGGCGTAGGCGGCCGGAGACGGCGGCGGAGAAGCCTAGGAGGCGCCGGAGGGACATCGCGGTGTCCTGACGCTGACTGTAGTGGTGGCGGTGCGGTGAGGGGAGCAGAGACCAGAAGGATTCCCGATGGTACAGAGGCCTCGGTTCACGTGGACTGGGTGCACACAGCTGAGAGAGATATCAGGGACGCTAAAAAAGCAGAGAAGGGGGCAGCATGGGGTTGTGGTACCGCGTACTCCGACGTTGTAACTCGTTCAGGCCCGCAGGTCAGTGATATTAGTCTCCTGGGTCTGGTCTATGCGGCGTATTCTTTGTCAGGAAACGCCAGGCCCTGAAAAAGGTGGAGCGGGATGGTTGATTTCGAACGGCGTTGCCCCATTGGCTGTGCAGCCTGCGCTGAGCATACGTCATCATTTTCCCGCCAAATTTTCGTTTCGTTTACTTTTGGCTTCAGGTCTATTCTACTTTGACAGCAGTGTTCTCAAACATCCTCCTTTCCTAGTATAGTATTTTGCGGTGAACACTTCGTGATACGAAGCCAAGCCGTGGTCTCACGAAACATGTACTACCAAAAAACTGAGATAATAAATAGCCCGTCGCTTCTGTTCCACTATTTTTTCCCATTTTCCCCTATACTCTAATTCCACACCGCCTTCCTCCTGAGTGTGGGTCACACCCACCCCATACGTGCCCGTGGCCCTTTGCCTCGTCCTATCTACGACCTCTCGCCACCACGAGGATTGGCATAAGTAGCTTCACCGGAGGATGCAGGTCGTCACCAGCAAGGAATCAGTCTTGTCGTCCGTAATTCACCAGATATTGGCCGAGTGTCACAACCATGGTGTCGTGACACGTATCTTAATCGGTGTCGTGAATTCCATATTAGCTAACTTGCTGCGCAAATGTGTGCTTGTTTTTGTGGATGATATCCTAGTCTATAGCAAGGCACTAGAAGATCACCTTCAACATCTTCATGTTGTGTTCTCAATACTTTAGCAACATCGTTTGTTCATTAAGAAGAGCAGGTGCTCTTTTGCTAGGCAAGAGCTTGAATACCTAGGTCACATTATTGGTGCTACTGGGGTTTCCACTGATTTGAGCAAGATTGTTGATGTCCAGAACTGGTCGGTATACACCTCTCTCAAATCTTTAGGTGGTTTCCTTGGCATGACGGGTTACTACTGCAAATTTGTCCAACACTATGGTATTTTGGCGCAACCACTCACCCAATTCCTCAAAAAGGTGTGATTTTCACATGGGGACCCTAACACCAACAAGCCTTTGACATCCTGAAGCACGCCGTGATTAGCACTCTACTGCTTGCTCTGCCAGATTTCTCTCAACCCTTTGTGCTGGGACCGATGCATGCAACACATGCGTTGGAGTTGTGTTGATGCAGCGCACTCACCCGGTGGCATACATGAGCAAAGCACTCAACCCACGTAATCACACATTTTCATCTTACGAGAAGGAATGTCTAGCAATCCTCATGGCTATGGAAAAGTAGTGCCCCTACCACCAACACCAAAATTTCACCATAAAAACTCATCACAAGAGCTTGTTGCACTTGGGGGGACCAACGCCTCCACACTCCCTTACAACACAAGGTGTTTGTGAAATTGATGGACCTTCGATTCCCCAAGAAAGGTAGCATGGACTTAGGTCCATCTCTAACCGATCCCCAATCGGTTAGAGGAGTAAACGGAGGAGTAAACTTTAGAGGAGTAAATATAATCCTCTAAAGGAGGTCGGCGCCGAAGTGATCCCCTAAATTTAGAGGACTAAACTTTTTTTTGCCTCATTTTTTTCCACCACACCACATATGCATTCAAACATCTTACATATAGTTTAAACAAACAATTCAAACATACGGAAAATTCAAACACAAGCAATACACTGATTAAACAACATACATAGGCATAGTTCATCAAATCGAACACATCAAAATAAAACATGCATAGAGTTCATTCAAAAGTAGACTCTACCACCAACATCGATCAAGGTCACCAAAAAGAAGCTATCGACCTTGTTTGATCCAAAATACCATCAACATATCACCTCATATGTTGTGGACCACCATCGAAGAGATCAAAGACCATCTCCGAAGAACTCATCATCATCACCTCCTCCTCCTCGGCCACCACCATCCTCACCATGACCATCACCACCACCATCTCCTCCTCCTTGGACACCATCACCTCCTTGGCCATGAGCATCTCCACCAAAAGACATTTGAAGGATCTTTGCTCGAGTGAGCTTCCAATACTTCCTAGCCATGGCATCCATATTGCTTGGATCCATGAACATGATAGCACGCTCATTGATCTCCTTCTCTTTTGCTATCCTCTCCTCCTCAAGTGTAACCCTCTTCTCCTCGACAAGGGCCCTCCTATCCTCGGCGGCCATCTTCTTCTTCCACTTGTCCACCTCCATTGCCTTGAGCTCGACCCACCTTGCCGCCTTCTCATACCTCCTCTCGGCCTCCAAAGCTTTCTTGGTCTCAACCATGGCACATAGTTCTTGTTTGTATCCTCCAACTTGGGCACATCTCCTTTTCCTCTCCTTTTCAAGCCTTTTCCCCTCGGGCCTCCAACATGACAGCGGACAACGTCAGTCCCCATTAAAAAGTACCAGAGAGGTCGGTGGCCCATGCAGGCTCCTCTCCCTTGTCATGCGAGAACCATGAAAGGACACATGCGGACGTGTGTTTTGTCCGCATCCCTGCAAAGCCAGCCACCCAAAATTGGGCTAGAATGGGGGTTAGCTAGAAAGACTCACGAGCACGGTCTGTTTGCGTTGCCCCGTTGGGCCTTGGCCTCTATTCGCTATTTGCGTTGCCCTGTTGGGCCTTGGCCTCTATTCGCTCAGGAAGAATCGGACGGGCCTGGACTGTTTATGGGGCACCGTTGGAGTTACTCCAACTCACCCACAAAACTTTCATGTAGGTGTCTCACTAATAATAAAAATGCAAATAAGACTTTTATGTCCAACTTGTGAATTTTCAGGAATTCTATTTGAACATTCAAATATAAATATGTCGAATGAGAACGGCTTTTTGGTTACAACTTTTTCTCATAAAAATAAGTTTGCTATTGTTCCTTTATCAAAACAATGGCTTATAAAGCAAAGCCGTAAAATGGACAATTATGGCATATGTAAGACAGTAAGATCAGGACCCTACCATCTCTACATCTCAAACTCACACTAGCAGAGTAACTCAAATGAAGGGGAAAAACTGTTGCAGAGTATGCCAGGATTCCAAGTCTTGAAGATTAGCCACACCCCAGAGGGTTCTTCTTAGTAGTAAGTACAAGCAGAGTACAGTCAGTGGTACGTTCATCACATCTCTAACTCATACTGTAGGGATGGATAAGCAGGGAAGTCTATAATAAAATTACTCACGATGGAGTTGATCATGCGCTGAATCCACCTTTTACTACAAAACATGAGTGTATTATCTTGGAACCAAACATATTGATTTAATTGAGCAGTTCTACAAAAATGCTCTAGTGTGAACTTGAAGTCTGAACCAACTCTCAGGTTTCCCACAAACGTGTACTAGTATTTCATGTGCAAACTCCAAAAAAACCGAACTTCTCTAGCTTTTTCCGCAAAATGGATGTCCGGCAAACTGGCACCATCAGCAACTACTTGATTGGTAGTTTTCAGAAACCTGGGAACAAAAATAATAAACATTAGAGACGTTTGAATATGAACATATAAAGGGAACGACTGGCAGAGAAAAAAGAGAAGAGGAAAAATCAAAGTGAACAGAAATGCTAATATAGTCCATCTACATATATCCCTTCTAAATTGAAATGAATAGTGAGTTGCCAATTTCATAAAACTACTTATTGATTGCAGAAGAAACACACTTTGTATGATCACCTGCTATGTGATAGCAAGTTTCAGTTTCAACCTTGATCAGTTGGTGATAATATTTCAGGAAAGGGAAAAGATGATGGTTAATTGTATATTATAGTGACAAGGCTAGACATCCTTCAGGTTCTTATCAATGACTTATTGCTCAATTTGTAGACCTGCACTGAATCATGCCTACTAATTCAGAAACACTTTTAGTCAATGGAATCTAGTTCGGCAAACACTAGTACTCCTGGATAAAGGGTCCGTGCTAAAAGACACATCGATAGTTTTCAGCAGCATGTAATGCTGCTGCCACAAGACAGTACGACTGGAACAACAAGTTCAATTAGCACGCTTAGCATTGCACAGAACGATCTGCGAAGATTAAATATATGAGCATCTGTATTACAAATTGTACAGAACGCTTGCATCCTGATTTACTATGCTCGGCGTAGACACAATGAAATACTGAAAGGTCATGCTGTAACTACTAGGCGTACCAAATATATTACTCTACAGATAAAACACGAACAAGAACTTAACCAGCGGCGGGCTGGTATTAGTGATGACAACATATTAGGCAATATATACTACTAGTACTAATTGGAAAAAAGTGCACACCATTGATATTTGAAATTATAAACTGAACGGGCTGAATTAGATATATATGTACAAAGAATACAACATCCTAAACATGTGAATGGATGACATACAGCTAATGATGGATCAATAAAGAAGCATGACTGCAGGAACTGAGAGATTTATAGAATGTAGTACCTAGAGATACATCAACTGGTAATTTGGTGCAACTCATTTCGCGTGGTTTCCATCTGAACGAACCAGAACATCTGCCAAAGTCTTGTTTTCCTCATCGTCGTTCTTTCCTGAAAAGGCAAATTTCTCTGATGTCGTACACAAACTTGAACAAATAGGAACAGACACAAATTATTTATACAGCATATCTATGTGCATTGTATATAGGAATTCATTCAAAGTCATTAATGTCAAATATAAATAGGAGCATGCCCAGTCTCAACTGTATGATAAACATATCCTACCTTTGCAAAAAAAAACATAACACAAGCTCATAGGACTACATGAGCCTCTAGGCACATTTGAATGTAGAATTTTCCAATGTAACCATTTCAGTTACCTATTTGGAGGGGGGCAAGAAGTTTAAGATAGATATCGGAACTGAGAACTCATTTCCTAGTGCTACAAACATTTCAAACCCAAGTGAGTGAGAATTTATTATTATTACAACTTAGATAAAATTGGTAGTGCATCTTACTCCTAGACTGCAACTTATATTAGTAGGATATCTTGGAGGCGAAGATAGTGCATCACCATTTATCATACACCTCTCACTTTTTGCAGTCAGACCGCCGCTCTTCTAAACCTAAAATCTCTGCCCTAATTGCTACAAGACATGGATAGAAATAATTCAGAGCCATTGCTATTGTTACTGATATTTTGCATTATCCAGCAATACTAATAGGTTGTGGCACTATATTTGGAATGGAGGAAGTACATCATATACTCCTTGACTGGGATTTCTAGTAGGATTTTTATGTTATAGTGTGTAATAAGACAGATGCATCACATTTTCTTCTACACTTAACTGATCATCAATGACAGCATATTTCGAAGCTCTACAGAAGTTTTATTCCCAATCCAAATCGTTACCAACTGTATAGTATTTCAGTTATATAGAAAATAGTTCAGCTCGTCTGATCTTTTGATCAATATAAATAGAGGGGCTTTACTCGAAGCACATTATGATCTGAAAATACTACTCTTTTCTAGGACATTGTAAACAGATTCTTTGAAAATAAGATCGCCGAGAAAAAATCCACATGGACGATGCAACATTGCAAACCCATCGACAACATGTTCCAAGCTTATGTAAAACTAAGAAAGCACGTAGCCAAAGAACCAATAAGTGATTACCTGCAGTAGGGATCTGGCTGGATTCAAGCCACGGAGGAAGCACGCATGGTACACAGGAACTGGTGCCGTCCTTGGGATAACTCCCAATCACCTCCTCCCTGTTCATGTCCAGGACGACGACGTGCTCGCCCACCATTAGGAAGATGACATCGCCGTTCAGTGGGTCCAGTGCGCCAATTTGTGGCGTCGTCTTTTCTGGCAAGGGCAGCCACGGGTGGTCTCCATCCGCCCAGATCCGGCTGAGCACCACACGGTGTTCCAGCGTCCAGCCGCTGGCCTCGTCGTCGAGACCAAAGACGGTGAGCACGAACGGCTCCCGATCCCACACCTCCACATACCGCAGCTTCCCCCCGCTGACCCCCATGCGCCGGTACCTTCCCAGCGCACATAGCCGCGCGGCCTCCGCATCGTGTACGGTACGCAGCACGCCCCCGGTCGGCGGTGCGCGTTCAGGCAGCACGCTGCCCCTGGGCAGCTCAACGAACCGGAGCTGTGGCTGGTCGCTGAACGGGTCCGCCGAGATGGCACCCCAGGTCAGGTCCACCCACCACAGACGACCGCCGAACCCAAACGCCTCTTGGTCGTGCTGGCCCCTCTCGAAGTAAACTCGCCGCGCAAGCGGGAGTTTGCACGGCGCGGTGAGCGCGACCTCCCAGTCGCCCGTGTCCGATAGAAACCGGAGCAGCATGTTCCCCTGCAGCTCCGCGACGGCCAGCCTGTCAGGTGGCCCGTGCCCGCGATCGGCGGCCTGGGTGAGGACGCCCATGTGAGGGCCGCACAGGAGCTGCCTCTGCCCCGTCCCGATGTCAGGGAGGCGGGTGAGCTGGCCGGTGAGAGGGTTGCAGAGGAAGCGCGTGGTGTCCGGGTAGTGCTCGGGGACGACTTCGGTGACCATCTGGCGCACGTGATGGGCGCCCTGCTTTGCGAGGATGGGGTTGGGGGCCGGGGCGCGGAGGTCGTAGACGGTGACGAGGAGGAGGCCGTCGCCGCTGGCGGAGCATACTTTGCCGCAGAGGATCTGCGTGACGTCGCTGTCGGGGTCGGGGACGGCGCTGGTCTTGACGTGGAGCGCCGGCACGGTGAGTTGGGAGAAGCGCGGAGGCTCCACGATGCGCGCGCACGAGCGCAGTCCCGACCCGACGAGAGGCGGACCCAAGAATTTGGTGAAGCCTGGGCACGCCACAAGGAAAACTAAAAAAATTCTCAGCCATCTCAAAAAATGGAACAAAATAAGCATCATATAGTTTTGGTGAAGACTTCATTACCAACAGGGTATGCACTTCTAAGTGGCTTAAATAGAAAGCAATAAAAACAATAAGACTTATTGTGAGACTCATTATATTCTATTCAATCATACTTATCATACCATGCTTTTGAAAAACCCCTAGGTCTAGTTCCAATTTTCTTAGGAAAGTTCATAATTGATTGAGTTGGACCTTTTAAAATGTATGTTCTTTTCACTTGGTCTTGTAAATCCGGATGATATTCTCTGATTTGTTTCATAAGAGTGGGATCACATACTATTTCATCCGGATTAAACATTTCCTCCGCTTCACGCTCCTCATTTGCGACATTTGTTTGTGGTGGTGATTGTGGCAAGGTTCTTCTATCAACAAAAAACTCCCAATTCCTGAAATTTGTATGATTTTTTCAGTTTATTTCTTCCTCGAAACAGCCATATGCCCAGCTATATAAATATATCAACCAACTTGAGATCACTACTGGGCAGACAGCACAACGCCCAAAAGAAAACACAAAGAAAAAAGAAGAGAAAAAGAAGAAGAAAAGAAGAGAAAACAAGGTCGATAGCAGTGGCTCGACGAAAAACGAGGGTGACCCACCACCGCTGCGCCCTCTCGAGAATGACCACCACTATCCTAGCACTCCAAAGCGTCGCGTACAAAGCAGCACCTCCAAGAAGGAAAGCGACGACACCGACGCTGCTGCCCGGACTGATCCTAGGGTTTCTCCCGATACGCGGCGGGAGGTGGGGAAGAGGTACCCCCGACGCCCTTCAGGAAGGATGGCAACACCCGCAGGCGTTACCACGTCGGTGTCAAGACGACAAGGATTTCTTCCGACCCCTCATAAAAACCACATTCTCGGACGCTCTGGATTGCTCCACCACGCTCGCCGCCCACCAGCGCCGCAGCAGAGGAAGCCGGCCACGACCAGCGCCGCCCTTGGCCCCCACCGCCCAGGCCAACCACCGCCAGCCCAGGGCACGTCCACCGCCCCACCGCCCGTCACGCCATCGCCGCAGCGCCGCCATGATGCCCAGCGACAACGCCACGATCTGCCCCGAGCTGGCGCCCCCACGACACCTCCCCCCCCCCCGAGGTAGAAGACGATAGCTCCCCGCCGCCGCCGGCGCCGTCCGGGCTTCGCCCAGGCGCGCCCTCGTGGCGGCGGCGAGGGGAGGAGAAGGGGTGTGAGGGACGGCGGCGATGAGCAAGGTTAGGGTTCCCCCTGTCGCCTCGCGGGGGCGGCGAGGGGGCAGCTTAGCTATGTAGGAAGTTATGCACAAATACAATTTAACTCAAGTTGAACAAATTCATGATTGGATGCTCCTAATAAATTGAGTTGAAAAGCAGGGCAGGTCCTCACCTATTTGTATTATAATTGTTGTAGTCGAGCCTGCCGGAGTTCGGGTCGTCGGCACGCCCCGCCGGCGCTTGCGGCCACCAGATGCAGTTGAGCTTAGCCGCTGTTTCTTGCTCATGTTTCTGTACACGTTGTGACTTGTGAGTTCGTAGAACTTTTCTATAAGTTATTTCCGTAGGCGTAGCATTAGTGGACACGCGGAGAATCGATTCATTTGATCCCCGAGTAAGGGGACGTAGAGTGTAGGTGCTTAGGAGAGGCGGTAAGAATCTAATCCGGGCAGTTTCAAGTTCCTGACAGTTTTGGTAGCGTTGATGAAAAAATAAGCGTCGGCGCGTGGGCATATATAGCCAATAAATTTGGCTCGGAAGCGTCCGATCGCTTGCTACACATGGTAACTAGCTTTCTAAACGTCCTAGATAAAAGTCCAACATAGTACATGCTCTAACATACTCCCTCCGGTCCATATTAATTGATTTTGATTTGTTAAAATTTAGATAAACCTATATACTAAATAGTGTCTAAATTTATTTAAATTCAAACAAATTTGAGTCAATTAATATGGATCAAAAGAAATATTATTTTCCAAGGCCGAAGGGGCACTCAAACGAGAACGAGAGGAGTCGTGTGCTGTCTGGTCGGTCATAATGGCTCGATCGGTTCCTGGCTCGGTGTATGCTGCCTCGATTGGTTCATGGCTCAAGGCACGGGTCTGGCTCAAGGCCTAATTCAAGGCCCATCACGACGCTTAAGGCCCACCCGCTGCCTGTCGCTGGAAGCCTGGGACGACGCTCGCTCGGTTCGTTGGCTCAAAGCCACGCGTGCGCCACGCTTGCTCGGTTCGCTGACAAAGTTTTGCCCAGAGCTGATCGTGATTTTGTCGATGCTTTCGATCGATTCCTCGAGGCGAGCGGGAGCGAAGCCCGGGCACGCGCCCGGGCTGCAGGGACCTTGCGTCCGCCCGTGTCCATTGACGCCTGCTCGAACAAGACTCAGCGAGGACAGGAGTAGGCGGCCGTGGAGAGTGGGCGGCGTAGGCGGCCGGGGACGGCGGCGGAGAGAGCCAGGAGGCGCCGGAGCGACATCGTGGTGTCGGGACGTGGGCGGCGCACACTGTAGCGGTGATGCGATGAGGTGGGCAGAAGGATTCCTGATGGTACAGGAGGCCTCGGTTCACGTGGGCTCGGTGCACGCGGCTGAGGTATCAGAATCAGACGGTGGCTCGGTGGGGTTGGTTAAACCGCGGACTGTGACGACGTGCAGCTCTTTCAGGCCCACATGTCAGTGTGGTTGCTACGCTGGAGTAGGTCTATACGCCGTGCAGCTGCATCCTAGCAGGCCCTGCAAAAGGTAGGGTGGGTGGTTTCGAACAGCGTCGCCCCATTGGCTGTGCGGCATGTGCTGAGAATGACGTCATCGTTTTCCCGCCAAAATTTGCTTCCTGATGTGTGGAGGAGGTGGGCGTTTGACCGCTAGGACCGGAAGTGCCCTCGATCCTATCCTCCTCTTTTCCCCAGTTTCACGCACACGATTTTTTTTTAAATAATATACTTAGAATTTTTTTAAAATAATACACTCAGAGTTCCAGTTGGGGTCTCTGAGTAATAAAAAAAAATCTACTGACTTAGGAATATTATATGGTCAAGTTGTCATTTTATTTCAGAAACACAAATTGAGCATTTAAAATAGCTGGACTTGAAAATTCCAAATGATTAGGGTTCCTTAATTAAACTATGGCCGATGCAGCAAATCAGTAGAGTGTACAGTTTTGACATATCAAAGACAGTATGATAAGTATCGCACCATCTCAAGCTCACAAAAGCAGAATAGCCCAAATGTGAAGGGGAAAAGACTGGCATGGACGCATACATCCCTGACTTATCAATTGCAGAGTACGCCAAGATTCCAAGCCTCCAAGATCAGCCGCAGTTCAGAGCAGCCAAAAACTCTCCAAAATAAAAGGTTCTTCTAAACCATGTCAATGCCAAGGATTAAGCTAAGCTCCAGACCAAATAGCAATGCAAGAACACGTGGTTTAAGCTTACATGACCATTCAATTCAACGAGAAGCATAATCAAGTTAAAACAAGATTCCAGAATGGAATATAGTAGTAGATGATAATAACAAGATATCAGAACAGTCTAGGCCATGATATTCATAGTTATAACTTCTAAAAGCTACTGATCCGTTCAAACATAAAAGGACATAAATCTGTTGTTCCCTGTCCATCCATGCTGAATTGCCCACAGAATCAAAGCAGTTCTACTAAAACTCAACAGGCGCACAAGCAGAGCCCAGAATATGTAAACCATTCACCAGGTTTTGCCCAAACTGTGATTTGAGGAAATGGATGAGCAAAGTCTAAGAAACACAAACTTCTCGCTGAATTCTCCTAAACCGAGAGTTCAGAAAACTACCACCATCAGTTTCCCGGTCCTCCAAACAACTAGAAGCCTGCAAACCGAATTGTAAACATAAACATGAGTTCCTGCCAGTCTCTTTTTAATAGTACCGAAAAGCAAATAAACAAGGGATACCAATAATCTCTACAGGCATCTGAATACTCCTATGGAGAGAATGTGCGACATAAACAAAAGATGATTTTCTCCATTTCTTCTTGAGCACAATACATATAGAAGTTTAAACCTCAAAAAAAAACATATAGAAGTAAACAGAAATACAAGTTCAGAAGTAAACAACAGCGCAAGGAATTCACATCAATATTACTTTGGAACAAACAAAGACAAAAAAAAAAGAGATACAGTCTAAAGACTGATCATGCTTTGTTTATTTTCTATTTTCTGTTGCAAAAATTATGACATGCTCATGTCAGCAAGTAGCAAGAGCATGGTTCAGTTTACGCAAGATCAGTATTGATAACATTTTGGAATGATGAAAGGCAATGGTTCATTGTAATGAAAATACTCTATGTACTAAACGCTGTAACGATTATGATTTTTCACTCCCCAATTATAACTTTGTAATACAAGTCATCTTCTGGCGAATCAGAAAATAGAATTACTCAATACTATTTGGCGGCCGGCAGACATAGGCACCAAATAGTACTTATGTTTTTCCATGCAAGAAATTGCAGAAATTTTAAGAGGAATGGAATATGATACAGCAAGAGATAGTAGTTATGAAAAAGTACCAAAATACGAATTAGCTGGTACACTTCATTTCATCAGCTCAATTTCTACACGCAGAGTCTTCGATTTGTCTGTATCTGGCAAAGCCTCTCTTTTAGCAGTAGTCTTCTTGCTGAGACCTTCAACAATGCAAGCAAGAACTTAAACAATCATAACAAGGTAAACATTTGGCTGCATAGTGTACATGACTTGAAGTGGCATACAAAATTGATACACTGAATAAGAGTACTGAGTTGATATACCTTAACAATAGTGATTTTTTAAGCAAGTTAACAATAGTTGGATGAATGAAATGCAATAGAGTGATAGATATACGGATATCCAATAAAACCATTAAAAAACACTGTGTTCCTTAGGCTGTCATAATACACGGTGCATGAGCAGTATGAAAATTATTTAACCAAAATGAAATATATAGAGAGACTACAAGGAAATGAGAATACAAGGTGGCATACAAGCTCCAAGAGTGGCATTGAGAGGGGTCGAAGGAGTGGAGCAGCAAGATGGCATTCCCAGCAGCAATGGTTAAGGAGGCATGTCCACGTTGTGTGTGCATGTGAGAGGAAGGCCGTGCATATTGGAAGAATTTTTCAATTATTTTAGCATGGACATAATTTTGATACTTGGCAGTACATAATTATGTATTGGTATAGGATGCAGCAGGTAGGACAACTCAATGAAGTAACAGGATAAACCTTTATCTACCAATACAAAGTTCATATGCTGATAATTACTCCATTTATATATCTAACTACAATAAAGTAACTTTCCAACAAAACAGGCCATACATTGACCGAGGTGGCAACTAGGACCGAATATAGCCCATTCTGATGTAAAGGCAGTTGAACCAGAAGATGGGGAGGAACAGACTAGAACCATCTTAGTGCTTCACTTGGCTTTAATTCTACAGCCAATTTTTCCTACCTTAGCTGCACTTCTCTTTTTGTATCTAGAAGTGCTAGACCACAATAGAAAGGCTCCAAGCAGGCAAGCACTACTACTCTTCCCCATATTCACCTCAATTTCTCTCAATTCGCACCAAATTCTAGCAGAAATTTGTATGCAGAGGACCCTACAATCTACACAAGCCTCCAAGCTCATCAATTCAGAAGGCAGATAAATGACCTGTGTCCAATCTAACTATTGTATAGTACACATGACTCAAACAAGCAACACAAAGAAATGTGGAAGTTACCTGCATAAGGAATCTGGCTTGTTTCCAGCCAAGTTGGGAGCACACATGGTAGGAGGGGGATATCATGCATAGCTAGACGAGAACTCCCAGTAACTTTCTCCTTAACCATGTCCACGCCGACAAGTTGGTCGCCACAGACAAGGTACACCACATTGGTATTCAGTGGGTCAATGGCCCCAATCTCCGGCATCTCCTTCAAGGGTCCAAACTGGTTGCTTTGGTTCATCCAGATGTGGATAAATGCCACCTCATGGTCCAGCGTCCAGGAGCTGCCCTCCTCGTTGAGCGAGAAGGAACTGATCACATAGGGCTTCTCCTTGGACACCTCGACGTACCGCATCTTCCCCTCGCTGACCCCCATGCGCCGGTAATTGCGGAGTTTCCTCATTAACACCATGCCCTCCAGGTCAGGCAGCACGCTTCCTCTGGGCAGCTCGGTGAAGCAGAGGTCCGGCCGGTCGCTGAGCGGGTCCGCGGAGACGGCACCCCAGCTCTCGTCGATCCACCACAGCCGGTCGCCGAGAGCCACCACGGCGTTGTCGATGGTCATCTGGCGCCCATGTGGCAAAGGGGATGGCAAGCCCACCAACTTGTCCCACTTCCCTGTCTCGGAGAGAAACCGCCGCATGACGAAGCCCCCCTCCTCCTCGCCCTCGCCCCCGAGAGAAAACATCTCAGCTACCGCATACCTAGCAGGCGGTCCTGCTTGTCCGCCTTCAGCTTGGGTGAGGAGGCCGAGGTGGTGGTACATGATTGTCTTCTTGGTGCCGTCGAGGTCAGGAAGGCGGTACAGCTCGCCGCTGAGCGGGTTGCAGACGAAGCGCGTGCCTTCCGGGTTCATTTCCATCTCGGTCCAGGACAGGTCGCGTACCGCGGAAGCCAAGGAGGAGTAGCTGTGGTCCCCGATGACGGGGATGTCGAAGCGGGCTTCCCAGAAGCGCACCAGGAGGAAGCCGTCGCTGCTCGTGGCGGCGACGTCGCCCGAGACGAAGCCGTACTTGCCGGTGGCGGGGTCGGGGAGCGGGCGCGCGTGGAGGAAGTGGGCGGGGACGCTGAGGTTGGTGACGAACGGGGGTTTGTCGAGGTGGAACGAAACGCCTGGCGCCGGCGCCCCTGACTCATCCACCGACGTGAGCTGGAGCAGGGCCCACGGGGGGCGCGAGGGGGCCGTGGAGAGGGAGCGGCGGAGGCCGCCTGCGACGGCGCCGGAGAGGCGGCGGAGCATCTTGGCGAGGATGCGGCGATTTGGTCTAGAATGGAAGAGGGTTTTGGGCTTTTGGCCTTTGGGGTGTGATTTTGGGGAGAGAGCGCCGCCGGGTGCCGCTGCGGTGAAATTGGTTCACGCGAGGCGAGGCTGTGACAGTGGTGGCAGGGCGCAGTGGACTCTACGGTCTCCGCCAGCTGTCTGTTTGAATCCCCTCCCCTCTGTGTGAGACATGGTAATGGTCGGTCCATCATAATATTTTCTAATGAATATTTCTTTTTTACGGGTTTCTTATGAATATTTCAATCGTTCATGTGAAAAATGGTGAATAGATTTTTTTAGGGGAAAAATGGTGAAAAGATTTGTAGATACTTCCACAGAGTTTTATAGATGGGAAACGAATTTTGTATTAATAGAAAATGGTGGCTTAAAGTGGAGAACATTTTAGAGCCAAAACTAAACCAGAATTGTTTTGGACAAGTCGACTGATTATGCTTTGCTCGGGAAAAATAAATAGAAAATGGAGGCCTAAACTGGAATGTTCCACCAGAGCCCAAATTAGCATTGAGGGCCACTGGTCATTTTCCATAAGGGGTCAGGCTTTTTTCTCAAGGTCCACCGGAAAGAGTATTCTTAGACGGAAATCCTAGGTCTACGGAATTATTTTCCACGGACGTGCTTATGTATGGACGTGGAAACAGATGGTTGGCGCGTACCACCAACCTTCCGTGATTCCAGGGATAAAATCGCACCGGCTGCTCTCCACGTGAGTCTGTAACAACAATCTGTAGAAAAAATTTCGTACATATAGTATTACTCTCAGGCGGAAATCTTAGACCTACGGAATTATTTTCTACGAACATGCTTACGGATGGACGTGGAAACAGATGGTTGGCGCATAATTCCAGGGATGAAACCGCACCGGCTGTTCTCCACGTGAGTCTGTAACAACAATCCGTAGAAAAATTTCCGTACATGTAGCATTACTCTCAGGCGGAAATCTTAGACCTACGGAATTATTTTTTACGGACGTGCTTACTGTCATGGGAATGGTCACGGCAGATGCTGCAATCGGCAGCGAGTAGTAGAACGAGGGGCAAGGGCGGCCAGCCATCTGCGGTGCGAGATAAGGGCGGAGACTCAGGGTTTACCCAGGTTCGGCCCCGCGGAGGGTAAAGACCTACTCCTGCTAGATTGTATTATGGAGGTGGTACAATGGGCGAGCTCGGTGGCTAGGCGGCGAGTCGCTTGGGTGTATGATGGAACGTATCTCTACTCGCCCTACAGGGAGGTTTATATAGGCTCACCTCCCCTAGGGTTTACATATCTCAACCGATTCAGTTAAAGCTTCGGTACTCGTTTAACCTAATCCGACTGGGCCTATCTAAACGCCTGGGCCTTCAGCTTCCAGTCGCTTGGTTCCTCGCTAGGCTTTAATCCAGTCGCCGTCTTGCAGGCCCACTCGCCAGTTCTTGGGCCAGTCGGAAACGTCCTGCTGGGTATACCCCGGTAGGCACATCCCCATCAGTAGTCCCCGAGGCCGTCGTCGATTAGGCGTAGGTGGCTGCTGGCAGTCGGAGTATACGGCTTCAGAGTAGACATGCAGTCGAATCGTCGGCGGGCTCCTGTATAAAGGAGAAAACCAGTCATCCAGGTCGCAGCTTTGGCGAGTCGAGTCGGCGAAACACTGTCATAGTGATTGGGTCGGCGAGCCGAGTGGCTGAAGTTGGACCGTCAAACGTGGTCAAACTAGCCGTTGGGGTAATCCAACGGTAACTTTTGGCGTAATCATCGCGCGGTAACGGTTCCCTGATTTGGCGGGTAACATCCGCTATATAAGGGGAATGGCAGGCGATCAAAGGACCACTTCCTTGCCATTTCCTCCGACTGTGCGCACTTTCGTCTCCCTTCGCCTCGCGATCCAGTCGACCAGAAATCCTCCGACCCCCCCCCCCACAAATCTTTCCGCCATGGCCCTCTCCACCGAGCCTTGGGGCAGATCTAAGTGCACGAGAGCGCAACTGGCTTCCTTTGAGGAGGCCGGGATTTTGCGAGCCGGCTGCTGGCGCATCCCCGCGGCCGGAGAGACGACCCCAAACCCGCGAGAGAGAGAATTCATCTGCTTCACCAGCCATCTCGAACGGGGGCTAGGGTTCCCCACGTCCCTGTTCTTCCGACGCTTCTGCGCCTACTATGGGATCCAGCCATCGGATCTGGGTCCCCACAGCATCGAGCAGCTCGCCATCTTCGTGGCGTTCTGCGAGTGCTATTTGGGCTGCCGGCCCTACTTCCCTCTATGGCAAGATCTGTTCCACGGACGGATCAGCCGCGAGGAAGCGGGCGGCCCAATGCTTGCCGCGGGCGGCTTAACCTTCCAACTGAAGTCAAAGGCCTCATTTTTCGATCTGATGTTGCCCGCCAAGGCGGCGAGCGACTGGAAAAGTCGTGGTTCTACGTTGCCGAGGCGACCCCGGAGGGCGAGACGGCGATCCCGCGGTACTCTGCCAATCGGTCCGAGCCGCGCCGACTTCAAGTCGGCAAGCTCCCCAGCGACCAGTGGATGGTCGTCGACGAGATGCTCCAGACCATCCGTGGTCTGAAGAAGAGGGGCCTCCAAACAATAAACTTGTACAACTGCTGGCTCGGGCGACGGCTCGTCCCGCTGGCCCGGCGCGGGCACTACATGTACCAGTACACCGGCCGGGATGACTCGACGAAGGCCTGCCTCGCCGAGTGGAAGCTGGAAGACTACATCCCAGCACTAAAGAAGATCACCCAGGCGGTGTACCTGGACGCCCAAGCTGGGGTCGCCCCTTACACCGCAAAGCGTCCAGCCCCCACGGTAATCGTCTTGCTTCATTCGCAGTCGCAATTTTTGCAGTCGCGGTAATTCTGATTTCATCCTGCATTCTTTGCAGCTGTTCCAAGTGGTGGAAGGATGGCTCCCGCCTTCGGACGACGAGAATTCGAGATCGTCTGTCCAGGACATGGGTGAGTCGCCTCCCGCCAAAGGCGATTCCGGGGGCGACGAGATCAATGACGGTGACGAGTCCGAGGAGGAGGTCACCCCGCTAGTTCGCAAGACCCGCGGGCAGCGACAGCGTGAGCTTGAGGCAAGTAGAAGCCTCGAGCGTCACGATGACGACGACGAACTCCTAGAGACCACCTCGCGCCGCCAGGCCACTCCGTCGAAGAAGAAGAAGAAAGAGAAGGAGGCAAGGGCCCCTCCGAAGAGGAAGACAAAGCCGTCGAGGCCGGCCTCGCCGCCGCACTCGGCGAGCAGTTCTGACGCCCCCAGCCCGGCCAAGGACGAGGCGCCGCCAACGACAGACGTGCTGGACACGACGACCGTGGAGGTGCCGCTGGCTTCAATGCCTCCGCCATTCGCCCCAGTCTCTAGGCTGGGGGATGCTCCGGCTGCAGTGGCTTCACCTCGCAAGGAAACTCCTGCCGAAGATATCCCAGAGGCTCTGGCTGCAGCCTCAACGACGAAGAAGCCGTCCGTGTCTTGGGCACGCGACGTCCTGGAGATGGGGCTCCGTCGCCAACTGGGCCCTGAACTGGAGAAACCGGCCGGCCTTCGTACGGGGCTACGCTTCATTCCAGTCGCCAAGTGAGTACTCTCACCCTCCTTTGTCTTCCATAACTGCTTGAATTATTTTTGCTTATACGATTGATGTACAGGACCGGAGTGAAGAGAATGGGCCACCCGACCGTGGTTAAGGTGCCACCCGTCGCCGGCGAGGAGGATCCTTCCCGTAAGAGGAAGGCGGACGATGTCGTCGTCCCTACAGACGGCAGCAAGAAGGCCAAGGGCGACGACGTCGTCACGATCTCTGACGACACGGCGGTCGCGCCGATTGAGCCCGCAACAGAGGCAGCCGCGTCGACGAAGGAGGGCGCTCCCTCGCCTGGAACGGCCGAGCCGACCTCCCTCGGGGCGGGTGCCTCCATCGCGACATTCCCACGCTTCATGGCGAAAGCGGCCACGGCGAGTGGAACTTCGCCATCGAGCCGTGCACATGGGGTCGCCGATGCGGAAATCGACCAGCGTCGTGGGTACACGCCAGCTCTCCTCGCGTCCGTGGACGCGATACAACTCCATGGCATGCTTGGCGCAGCTATCCAGGTATGTCCAGTCCCCGAGGATCAGGTCGGTGTTTTGCAGCGGTCTGATCCTTTAAGTGCCTTGTTATTGTTTTTCGCGTCCAGTCCCCGAGTGCGCACTCGCTGAATTTCAGCGGGTGGGCACTTAGGATTTTTCGCATCCAGTCCTCGAGTGCGCACTCGCTGAATTTCAGCGGGTGGGCACGTAGGATTTTTCGCATCCAGTCCCCGAGTGCGCACTCGCTGAATTTCAGCGGGTGGGCACTTTGGATTTTCTTGAGTTAATTGGTTGGATGATGTGCAGGGTCTGCAACGTGAATCAGCTGACCGATTGGCAGCGAAGCACCGCGCGGAGAAGGAACTAGCCACCGTCCAGGAAGCAAATAAGGGGCTTCAGGCGGTTGCCGCGAAGGCGGAGGAAGCTCGGCAGGGACTTGTCCCCGCGGGTGAATTGGCAGCGGCGCACTCGGCTCTGAGCACGGCTGAAAAGCGGATCGCCGATCTCGAGCGCGAGCTGCGAGAGGCGAAGGAGGAAGCGAGCTCAGCTGATGAACGAGCCAAGGCCGCCATTACGGCCGCCGAGGAGGACCGTAAAGTGTCAGACGCCCTTGTTGCTGGGCTTCAGGACGACCACACCTCGCTTCAATGCTTCATCACGGATCTCGCCCGCCCGCTGATTGGTAAGTGCAGTTGCCTCTGCCGGTATCTTGTGCTTTCTGTGATGTCCAACGTACTCACTGTTGTCTTCTACCCGCAGGTCGCATTATTGATAGCGCGGAAGAGGCGAGCTCGTTCGACGCGCGGCAGTGTGTGGGCATGCTCGTTGACTCGGCGACGTTGTCGGCAACATGCATCCGGGCGTACCTCCAGGAGATATCACCCACGGAGGTGATTCCCAGCGACCTCGTCGAGGTGTGGAAGTACTTGGAGAAGGCGCCTTCGGTTGTTGAGTTCATGACGCGGTCGGCGTTTCGACGTGGAGCATCAACAGCGCTGAGCCTTGGACTTGCTCACTTCCCAGAGGACTTCGACCTCGACGACGTGACAAGCGGCTACCCTTCGTCGACTAGCGCGGTGGAGCTTTCTGAGGTGCTTAAGCTGACGGACCGCGCCGCGGTGTACTCGGAGCGTGCCTGGGCAATGGGCGACCTCCTTCCCTACTAGGAGACCGTCGTTGCGCCCAACGACCCTGGGCCACCGCGCCGGGATTTCAAGGTTGAGCAGCCTTTCCGAGATGCAATGGCGGGTGAGCTGACGACGTACCCGTCAAACCCATACACGCCGTTCATCCGCAGTCGCCGGGATGCCGGCGAGTCGTCATCGAAGCCTGCAGAATAGGGTAGTTTGCCCTGAGGTGTTAGTAGCAGGTCTGCCGCATGGGCATATTTTGTAATGTGAGATAATGCGACATGCTTTTGAATGAGTCAACGTGTCTGTGTTGGAATTTGTCATGTGTTTTGTGATTGTGGTTTAAACGAGTCCCCGAGCGCGTCCGCCCTTTTGTGGGGTTACCTCGTGTATGATATGTTTATTGTTTTTGAATGTTTTGTTATTGTGGTCTAATCGCCCGGACTCGAGGAGCTAGTCGCAAGGCGACTCCCTTGAACGCTCTATACTTCACCGTTTTCCCTTGCGCGAACGGGGTCGGGTGGCCGAGTCCCCGAGCGTGGTACTTGGTTATTCTAGGTGCGACTCGAGGGTGGTTGAGGACTTGGCGCGTTGATTTGGGCGCATCACTCCTGCCTGGCCCGTTGGGCCAGTCGCGTGGCGAGTCCTGGGCATGCTCTCTTACTTGGCGTTTTCCCGAGCCGCTCGCGATGAACTGGTCGTCAGTCCCCGAGCGTGGTACTTAGCCGTTCGAGTCGCTATGTCAAGGATGCGGAGGACCGTGGTCGCTGTGAGAAGCGAAGGCAGGTGTCTTGGCTCGTAAAGCCAGTCGGGCTAGGCGACTCCAATGGGGCTCCGGGTAGGCGTTTTTCATGGACGATGCAGGACCTGAGGTTACTCAGTGCTCGTGCATCACACTACTTAGCCGTGCCGATCGTTGTACCAAAGGTTGACTTCTGCGGTTAGCTGGATGCTGTTACTACGAGTGCGAGTGGCACAAGACATGGAGAGTAAGCGCAATTTGCGGTAACCGATTCTTTTTATTTCACAGCGACTGGAGAGTACATATGTGGGGTTCTAGGAGTAGAACTTCCGTAGGAGGTTTACATTCCATGGTCGCTTGACGTCGAGTTCGCCGTCCCCGCGGACGTCGATGAGGTAGTAGGCGTCGTTGCCGAGTACTCGCCCGATGGCGAATGGCCATTCCCACGGAGGGGAGAGCTTGTGCATGCCCTTCTTGTCCTGGATGAGGCGTAACACCAGGTCGCCCTCTTGGAAGGTGCGAGTTTTCACCCGCCGGCTATGGTAGCGGCGGAGTCCCTGCTGGTAGATAGCGGTGCGTGACCGAGCGAGGTCACGTGCCTCGTCGAGTTGATCGACCCCGTCTTGGCGGGCGAGCTCGTTTGCGGCCTCCGTGTAGTGGACGACCCGCGGCAAGTCGTGCTCGAGGTCGGTGGGCATGACTGCCTCGGCGCCGTAGACCATGAAGAAGGGGGTGAACCCTGTCGACCTGTTGACCGAGGTGCGGATCCCCCAGATGACAGAGGGCAACTCTTCGACCCAGCACCCGGCGGTGCGCTCGAGTGGTACTTGGAGTCGCGGCTTCAGGCCGTGGAGGATGCTTTGGTTGGCCCGTTCCGCCTGGCCGTTGGATTCCGGGTGGGCGACTGACGCGAGGTCGAGCCAAATGTGGTGCTCTTCGCAGAATTCGGCCATGGCTCCTTTGGCGAAGTTGGTGCCGTTGTCCGTGATGATGCTGTTTGGGAACCCGTAGCGATATATGAGCTCGCGTAGGAATTTGGTGGCGGTCTTCCCGTCGCATTTCCGAACTGGCTTGGCTTCCACCCACTTTGTGAATTTGTCGACTGCAACCAGGAGGTGGGTGTAGCCGGAGGGAGCCTTCTTGAAGGGGCCTACCATGTCCATACCCCACACAGCGAATGGCCAGGTGATGGGGATTGTTTTGAGCGCTGAGCTCGGCACGTGCGTCTGGTTGGCGTACTTCTGGCACCCGGCGCACCGCTGGACAATGTCGACAGCATCGGCGTGTGCGGTGGGCCAGTAGAAGCCATGTCGCATAGCCTTGGCGACAAGAGAGCGGGCGCCGGCGTGGTGGCCGCAGTCACCGGAGTGGATGTCGTGGAGAATCTTGCGTCCTTCGGCGGGTTGGACGCAGCGTTGGAACACGGCGGTGACACTGCGCTTGTGGAGCTCGCCGTCGATGATGGTGTAGGACTTGCATCGATGAGCGATCATCCGAGCTTCCGTCTCGTCTGCCGGCATGGTGCCGGCTTCCAGGTAGGCGATGTAGGGCTTGGTCCAGTCGTCTGGCTCGTTGACGAGTGCGACCAGGGCTGCCTCTGGTTGGAGCGGGACTCCGATGTCGATCTCCCTCGGGGGAGAGACTGATGGCTTGGTGATCGTGTCGAGGAAGACGCCGGCGGGTGGTGCGAGTCGAGCCGAACCGATGCGAGAGAGTGCGTCGGCCTCCTCGTTCTTCCGCCTGTCGATCCACTCGACGGAGTAGCCGGTGAAGTGTCCGCCCAACTTGTCCACTGCTTGGCGGTACGCCGCCATGGTGGGGGAGACGGCGTCGCAGGTGCCAGCGACTTGCCCCGCGACGAGGTCGGAATCTCCGTAGCAGCGTAGGCGGTTGACATTCATCTCCTTGGCAGCTCGCATGCCGTGGAGTAGGGCCTCGTACTCGGCCATGTTGTTGGTGCAGGGTGTGAAGTCGAGGCAGAGGATGTAGCGGAGCTTGTCGCCCTTTGGTGAAGTTAGCACGATCCCTGCGCCTGCGCCGTCCGCGTTCTTGGAGCCGTCGAAGTGCAGGCTCCAGTAATGGAGGTATGGCAGCTTCTCTGGCTGCTGGGCCTCTTCCCAGTCGTCGATGAAGTCCGCTAGGGCCTGCGACTTGATCGCTTTTCGTGGCTCGTATTTGATGTTGTGGACGCCGATCTCGACGACCCACTTGGCGACCCGCCCGGTCGCCTCGCGGTTGCGGATGATGTCTTGCAGTGGTGCTGAGGATACGACCGTGATCGGGTGTTCCTGGAAGTAGTGCGGCAGGCGCCGCTGGGCTCTGAACACCGCGTATACCAGCTTTTGGTACTGGGGGTACCGCTGGCGCGACTCGGTGAGGACCTCGCTGATGTAGTACACCGGTCGCTGTACTGGGCGCTCCTTTCCTTCCTCCGGTCACTCGACGACGATCACGGCGCTGACGACGCGCTCGGAAGCCGCGACGTAAACCAGCATGGGTTCTTTGTCGGCGGGGGCGGCGAGTAGCGGTGCGGCGAGTAGCACCTTTTTGAGATCGCGGAGCGCGTCGTCCGCCTCCTTGTCCCACTGGAAGGTGGGGTTCTTGCGCATCAGGCGGTATAGGGGCATCGCCTTTTTGCCCAGGCGGGGGATGAAGCGACTGAGAGCCGCTACTCGCCCGACCAGTTTCTGGACGTCGCGCAGGCACTCGGGTTTGTCGAGCCGGGCGATCATGTCGATCTTCGTGGGGTTCGCCTCGATCCCTCGTTTGGAGACGACGTACCCCAGTAGTTGTCCTGCTGGTACACCGAAGGTGCATTTGCCTGGGTTGAGCTTTATCTTGTATTTTCGCAAGTTGGCGAATGTTTCCGCCAGGTCGGCGAGTAGGTCGCCCTGGCGAGCGGACTTTACGACCACGTCGTCGATGTAGACGTGGATGTTGCGGCCAATTTGTCTCGCGAGGCATTCTTGCATGCACCGCTGGTAGGTCGCCCCGGCGTTCTTGAGGCCGAAGGTCATGGCGGTGTAGCAGAAGGCTCTGAATGGCGTGATGAACGCCGTCTTCTCCTCGTCCTCGACGGCCATTTTGATCTGGTTGTACCTGTTATCGCCATATTTTGGCCAAAGGAGGAGATGGGCCGTAATCAAGATGGGCTTGGAAGATACATATATGCAACGTGTTGTTGAATCGGCCTTGTGCTTTGATTTGGGCTAAATTGCCTGTGTATCTTATATTGTAGTAGGTTACGTTTCGGTTTAAGTAAAGAGATATGATTGCTAGGTTTTTATTCCAAAGATAGAAAGTCTCCGGACTATAAATATGTACCTAGTTATTGAGAAAAGGAGGACGATCACGTTCACAACAAACACAATCTCGGCGCATCGCCACCCCTTGTTTCTAGGGTTTTTCTCGGGTAAGTGCCATGCTGCCTAGATCGCATCTTGCGATCTAGGCAGTATCTGCTTATGCGTTATTTGGTATTACTCGTACTGAAGCCTTGTTGATGGCGAGTAATACTATTATCATAGATTTTTTTAGGCTAGCATCGGTACTTTTTTGCTATGATTGCTTAGCTATGCTGCCTTTATTTATCTCGCTGCCTTTGCACCTGTTTTGGGTGTAAGGGTAGCATCTTGCTTGATCTTTATTCAGTTGATTCGATCCGTTATAGTTTTGCCTTGTTTTCCAAGGTTTAGTTTGATATCCACATAGTCAGGCCTTGCAAACGGGTTGAACGATCCAGTAGTACGTAAAGATATGGTTTGCTAATTCGAGAGGAGTTGTTCCGGGAATTGACTTTACGTCGGTTGTTAGGCCTTCTCTAGGGTTAGTTTTCCATCATCTTTCGTATTTACCAGGCTCAATTACGTGTAGGATGTTCCAATTACGTGGTGAAAACATTAAACTGTCGTAGATCGATTTAACTTGTATTGATGAAGCGAAACCCTATGTTATCATAGATCTAATGCAGAACCATGGGATAATCGGCTCCAAGAGCCGATTCACAGGGAAACCTGAAAGCCGGTCACGGCTTGAATTTTACGTATGTTTGTTTGCCATGCAGGAAACCAATCGAAGCAATCCATCACCTTCCTGATCAGGTATAGGTCAGGTGGCACGCCCTCGAACCAGCCAGGACGTGTGCCGGAGTTTTGCGGGCCGTTGCCCGAGGGACCAGGGCCCACCAGCAGTTCTGGGAGCCTCCCGGCTCTCCGTGTTGCCCGTCGCTGCTCGCCGGTGGGTTTTGGCAGGCAACACATTCTGGCACGCCCGGTGGGACCTTCAACAGCGTCTACATCAACATCCGACGCTGCGATGGAGAACAGACCAGTCACGTACGACGATCTGCCTGAGGAGCACAAGGCTAAGTATGATGATATCAAAGCTCTCTTCGAGGCCGACCTCATCGGCTCTTTTGAGAGGACCCGTAAGCATGGCATCAGGTGGAAAGGGTTCTCACCCGAAGGCGCTCTTGACGAGGTGGATCTGTCTGTTCCTTCAGAGGAGCGCACCAGAGCTCTGCGACAGGAAGTCAATTACATGGTAGCTCATTCTCTTCACCGCCATTCTAAGAGCCTAGTGAACGCTTTCGAGCGCGTCGCGGTTCGCGTAGTTCAGGAGATCATGAAACATCAGTACTCTCCGTCGGGGCCTACTCTAGGGACTCACCAGGGAGAAAGACCACTCCAGACTAGGCCACAGCTGCCATTCACGCTTGCAGCTCCGGAGCCACCAGGGGCACCGGCTTACGTCGTCTACAAGGTTGGAGGTGACTCTGGCGATTGCCAATTCCTGTTTGAACCACCTAAAGAAATCCCACATGGATATGTGTGCACCTACGTGCCGGACTGCAATAACCTGACGCGCACGAACCAGGTGGCAACTGCAGGGATTTCTGGTTCAGGAGTTTCTGGAGCAGGGGCTTCGGGAGCAGGTATTTCCGGAGCAGGGATGTCTGGGATGGACGCTGATAAACAGGCATGGCTAGCCAAGTACGCCACCGGAGCGAGTTCTGAGAATTTAGCCTTTGCAGCTCAAACGGTGGAGCAAATCCGTACCATCTTGAGAGACCAGTTCGGCTTCGTGCCGAAGAGAAGGACAATCGGCTATTCTAAGCCGTACCCCAACGAGTTTGATCTAATTCCGCTGCCACCCAAGTATCGGCTCCCTGAGTTCTCAAGGTTTAGCGGGTCAGAAGGGTCGAGCTCGATCGAGCACGTGAGCCGATACCTGGCACAGTTAGGCATGATTTCGGCGTCAGATCAGTTGCGCGTAAGGTTCTTTGCGCAATCTCTGACAGGACCAGCTTTTGGATGGTACACCTCGTTGCCACCGGATTCGATCCAGACCTGGAAGCAACTGGAAGAACAGTTCCACATTCAGTATCATTCAGAAGCTACCGAGGCTGGCATTGCAGATCTGGCGCAGGTGCGGCAGAAGCAGGGAGAAACGGTAGCTAAGTACATTCAACGTTTCAGGACTGTCAAGAACCGATGTTATTCGGCTCGTTTAACTGAGAAAGAAGCGGTCGAGCTGGCAGTGTTGGGTCTCTCAGCACCTATCAAGGATCTGGCTTTCCAAGTAGAGTACAATTCATTGGCGCACATGGCCCAGAAACTGACAATGTATGAACAGCGCCACCCTGAGTTGTACCAAGACAAGTTCAAACGTCCGATAGGCCTGGTCGATACAGAAGAAGAGGATCCTACGCAAGACCAGGAGGTGGCCGTGGCTGAATGGGCCCGGGGGGCAGATCCTGTGTCCTGCAAATGGGTAAAACAGCAAGGGCCTGCAAAAGGGTTCGACTTCGACGTGAGCAAAGCTGAGCAGATATTCGATTTACTGCTGAAAGAAAAGCAACTGAAGTTACCTGAAGGCCACAAAATCCCTACGGCTCAAGAGATGAACGGGAGACCATACTGCAAGTGGCATCACTCGTTCACCCACAACACCAATGACTGCAAAGAGCTACGTCGCCAGATCCAAACGGCGATAGAACAGGGCCGTCTGATCCTTGGGCAATTCGCCATGAAAGTAGACACAAACCCATTTCCCGGCGTCAACATGGTAGAACACAGCCACTCCACGAGGCGTCAGTTGGATTTCTCGTTCGATGTTAATATGGTAGGACCTATGTGCCACCATGGCCCATATAAGGAGGAAGACGGTCGCTCTCGGCGCAAAGAAAGAGAGGAGGCCGGTCCACGTGACCGGCCCCGTTATGATGACAGGCGGTATTTGACCGAGGAGCAAGTGAGAAGCGTGCGATATCAGAAGCCACACTACACACATCTCCTTAACAAGTATGAGCGTCAGTATGACCGACGTCGCCGGCACGATAGAGATGATGAAGGATATGAGCACCTCGCTAGGAAAAAGTCAAAGGAAAAAGAAGGCATGGATAAACATTGGGATTGTCCTTTCTTCAAGTATTGCTGGGACGCGGGAATGAGCCGATTGCCTACAATCGACAACTGCCCAGAATGTGGACAGCAGAAGGATGACACAGGTCCAGTCTCAGTGTTCAAACGCCTAGGGCCTCTCCCTCCTCGAGCGAAAGACTTCGAGGAGCCAATGGGTGGAAAAGAAGAAGACAGATATCACCGGCCAAGGTGGTGCCCTGATGGACTCAGGCACACTCAAAAGCGTCGAGTTCAGCGGCTGCGTAACTTGGAGGAAGCCGAAGCGCAGTACCTCCACGCTTTAAGGAAGGCACGGCCCGATCTGGCCGTGAAAGTGCGGCAAACCTTGGAAACGGAGGCTCGTCCGAAAAGGAAAGAGTGGCGCCCCAAACCAGTAAAAGCCGATGCGAAGACATCGGCTGGCACAAACATGGTGTTCACACTTCCGTCAGAGTTTTGCGCTCCAAGAGCCAAAGAACTACCAGTGGCACAGTTTGACTGTGGCCCACGGCCGGTTATCTTTGAAAAACCGCAAGAGAAGGGCTACAAACATCTGAAAGCTCTGTACCTGCGAGGTTATATCAATGGGCAGCCTGTCCGCAAAATGTTGGTCGACACCAGAGCGGCAGTCAATATAATGCCATACTCCATGCTACGGCGTTTGGGACGCTCCACTGCAGATCTGATTAAGACCAACGTAACGTTAAGCGACTTCAACGGCCAAACTTCAGAGACGCAAGGCGTTCTGAATGTGGACCTGACCGTGGGCAGAAAAACCATCCCTACGTCATTCTTCATCGTTGACAGCAAAAGCACCTATGCTGTCTTGCTGGGGAGGGATTGGATTCACGCCAACTGCTGCATTCCATCCACGATGCACCAGTGCCTGATACAGTGGGATGGAGATGAAGTGGAGGTCATTCATGCAGATGATTCGATCGAGATCTCCATAGCTGGCATGAACATCTGGGAGGCAGGAGACCAAGAGCCGATCTCTGGAGTCAGTCTAGATGGCTGTGAGCGCATTGAGGCTACAAAAAACGGGGTGAGGCTGGTCTTATCCACTGGCCTGACAGAGTAGCAAAGTCCACGATCATACGTGGTATGGCCGATCCCTGCGATCGGCCGCAAAAAATAAAAAGCAGCAATCTTACGACAAACAGGTCATGCAGTCGTAGCAGGGAGGTTCCCTGCCATTGTAGAGCACAGATAAGTTGTAAACCTTCCTTGACTAATGCAATCAAAAGGGGGGCCGATTCCGGCAATCGGCCCAAATTATCTTTGTTATCCTCACCAGCTGTTTGCCCCGTGTTTAGCATCGATTTAGCAGGTGACGGAAAGCTAGGGTATGGGTTTACATCCGCTGATGAGCTAGAGGAGATTGACATCGGTCCTGGGGATAAGCCACGACCAACATTTATCAGCAAGAAGTTAGATCCGAATCTGCGGGGTCCGATGATAGCGTTGTTGAAAGAGTATCCAGATTGCTTTGCCTGGGACTATACAGAGATGCCCGGGTTAGACAGGAGCATCATCGAGCATCGACTCCCGCTTAAAAAAGGGTTTCGGCCGTTCCAACAGCGAGCACGACAGATGAAGGCCGAAATTTTGAAAGAAGTCAAGAAGGAGATCGAGAAAATGTTGACAGCCAAGTTAATCAGGCCATGCAGGTATGCTGAGTGGATTTCTAGTATCGTACCTGTAGAGAAGAAGGATGGCCGCTGGCGTGTTGCCATAGATTTTCGGGATCTCAATAGAGCCACTCCGAAGGATGAGTATCCGATGCCGGTAGCAGAGACGTTAATCAACGCAGCTGCTGGTCATAAAATCTTGAGCTTCATGGATGGCAATGCCGGTTACAACCAAATTTTTATGGCTCCGGAAGATATACACAAGACTGCATTCAGAGCCCCAGGTTCGGTGGGGTTGTTTGAATATGTAGTCATGACGTTTGGACTGAAGAACGCCGGCGCCACATACCAAAGAGCCATGAATTACATTTTCCATGATCTGATCGGCAAGCTGGTGGAAATTTATATCGATGACGTGGTGGTCAAGTCTGCTTCAGTACAAGGACACTTGGACGATCTGCGACGCGTCCTGGACCGAACAAGGAAATTCGGGCTACAAATGAATCCAAAGAAGTGTGCCTTCGGTGTAACGGCCGGTCAGTTCTTGGGTTTCTTGGTCCATGAACGTGGAATCGAGATCGGCCTGAAAAGTCAGGAGGCAGTGCGAACAATGAAGCCGCCTACCACGAAGAAAGAACTGCAGTCTCTCATCGGCAAGATCAACTTCGTCAGAAGATTCATCTCCAATCTGTTAGGAAGAATAGAGCCGTTCATGGGACTTGTGAAAATTAAAACTGATGAGGAGTTCCGCTGGGGGACAGAACAACAACGAGCCTTCAACGAAATCAAAGAATATCTGACAAAGCCGCCAGTATTGGTTCCGCCCCAGCCGGATAGGCCGTTCTACATTTACTTATCAGTAGCTGACACGTCCATCGCCTCGGTGGTGGTGCAGGTTTATGATGGTCTGGAGCGAGTGGTGTTTTACATCAGCAGAAGGATGCTCGACGCAGAGACAAGGTACCCTGAGATCGATAAGTTATGCCTCTGCCCCTTTTTCACCTGCACCAAGCTGCGCCATATCTTGCTCTCAGCAGAGATTATCATTATATGCAAATCAGATGTCATAAAGCACATGCTGTCGGCCCCTATGTTAAAAGGCCGACTCGGCAAATGGATGTTTGCATTATCGGAATTTGATATCCGGTATCAACCCGCGAAAGCGGTTAAGGGTCAGGCATTGGCCGACCTTATTGCTGAAAGGATCAACACTGATATAGCAGCGCTGTCTATACGAGCGTGGGCTATGTTTTTCGATGGATCGGTGTGTGATGATGGTTGCGGCATTGGCATTCTACTCGTGTCGCCCCGGGGGGCAACATATTCCTTCTCCATCAGGCTAGCTACCCCTCGCACCAACAACGTCGCCGAGTATGAGGCGATACGCAAGGGAATGGAGTTGCTCATAGAAGCTGGGGCAGAGGCAGTGGAAATTTTTGGAGACTCCAAATTGGTGATTTCCCAACTCACGGAGGAATACAAGTGTGAGAGCGAGTCGCTCTTCCCATTATGGTTGCAATGCCGTGAGCTCATGGCACAATTCCGGTACCTAAACTTTAATTGGATCCCGCGATCGCAGAATACAGAGGCAAATGATCTCGCACAAATGGCTTTAGGCTACAAGGACGTAGCAGAGGGAACTGATGTTCAAGTTCAGTTCCTGGAGGCGGACGACTGGAGAGCCGATATCTTCAATTACTTGAAAGATTCGGCTCGGGGGTCACCTAAACGGATAAGGTACAAGGCCATGAAGTACGTGCTTATCGGGGACGACATGTTCTACATGACTCTGGAAGGGTTGTTGCTCAAATGTCTAGGGCCAACCGAGGCCAATCGGCTCCTGCACGAGGTACACGAAGGCGCCTGTGGAACTCACCAGTCGGCTCACAAGATGAAGTGGTTGATCAGGCGATCAGGGTTTTATTGGCCCACCATGCTTGAGGACTGTTTTAAGTACTACAAAGGGTGTCAAGCATGTCAGAAATTTGGAAAAATTCAGATGGTGCCCGCGTCAGCAATGAACCCCATCATCAAACCTTGGCCATTCCGGGGTTGGGGCATGGATATGATTGGCAAGATCAATCCTCCATCAAGCAAAGGCCACATGTGGATTTTGGCCATTACGGATTATTTCACTAAATGGGTTGAAGCCGTCCCTATGAAGTCAGTGAGCTCAAAGGATGTTATCGATTTTGTGAAAGAACATGTTATTCATAGATTCGGGATCCCCCAAACGATCACGACCGATGGAGGTTCGGTCTTCACTTCTTACGAGTTTAGAGAGTTCTGTGAGGACACGGGAATTAAGCTGATCCGATCATCTCCGTACTATGCTCAAGCAAATGGGCAAGCTGAAGCGTCCAACCGGAGCCTTATCAAGCTGATCAAGAGGAAGATCGATGAGCACCCTAGGCGTTGGCACGAGGTTTTGTCAGAGGCTTTATGGGCTTATCGCATGACATGTCATGGAGCGATAAAAACCTCGCCATACCATCTAGTCTATGGACAAGAAGCCGTATTGCCCTGGGAAATTACGGCTGGATCGAGACGTGTCACCTTTCAGAACGATCTAACGACTGAAGAATATACGGCCCTGATGAGTGACAGTGTTGAGGATTTAACTGAGCTTAGGCTGTGGTCGCTTGAGAAAATCAAAGAGAACAAGGCCAAGGTAGCTCGTGCATATAATAAGAAGGTGAGACCGAAGGAGTTCCACGTTGGCGATCTGGTATGGGAAGCTGTATTGCCATTGGGAACTAAGGATGCAGCATATGGTAAATGGTCTCCAAATTGGCACGGGCCGTACAGGGTCGATCAAGTTTTAAGGGGAAACGCGTACATGCTTGAGGAACTGGATGGCGTAAAATTCCCAGTGGCTGTCAACGGGCAACACCTCAAGAAATATTTCCCAAGCATGTGGGATGATGGACACCGAAATATGGGGGCCGATACATGAAATCGGCCAATAAAAAAAACATGCAGCCGATGCACAACCATCGACTCTAGAGGTTCAAACTGCTACGAACAGGTGCCAGTTTACGTGAAGAAGCTACTGAAGGAATGCCTCGAAGGCGTGGAGGGCGTCAGCACGGACACGATCCACCTCGGCGATCTCGGCGTCGTCGTCTTCGTCCTTGCCCGTCACTAGCTGCTTGTTCAGGGCACGTATTTCCGCCAGATCAGTCTTCAGCTGAGCTTTGAGACCTTCTGCTTCGTCTTGGGAGCGGGCGATGAATGCTTCTTTGTCACGGATGAGCTGTTTAGTCACCCGGACCTTCTCTTCAAGATCTCCCAGTTCCTTTTTCAAGGATGCGAGCTCGGCGGTGCTGACAGAGGTGTCAGTTTTGGCATCTAGAGACGCCTTTTTCTCGTTGAGCTGCTGACATTTGTCTGCAATGTTGGCCTTCAGTGGGAGTTGGGCGCGGCGCAGATTAATCCTCTCGCGAGCCAACTTCACCCTTGACCCGTAGAAAGACAGAGTCACAACTGGCCAAAGCTTCACCTGCAGTGCTACTGGAAGTTGGTCCTTGATTTCAGCAAGAACACTCTGCACCTCTTCGGAGCCCTCGATCAACTTCTCGATCGGGGAGGACAGCAAGGCTTTGAGACGCTGGAATTGAGGTAAAACAGCCCTTGCTCGTGGTTCATCGTCAGCAACAGGGAGAGTTGGTTCGATGGATTCAGGGTCGAACGTCAGCAGACCTGAGATATCACAACCCTGGCAGGCCGAAATGGCGTCAGTATGCGTCCAACACGGAAGGAAGAGCCGAACAAAGCGAACGTACCTCTCCTAAGGTCAGGGGGATAGCAGATGACGGGACCATCAGCTTGTGTGTTGTTGCTGGGGGCTTGGCCAAAGTGGTAGCCGTTTCAGTTACACCTTCAGGGATTACTGGATCCGGCCTTGCGACAGGCATCGGTGCTTCCCCGGCTTTCCCACTAGGAGTGTCAATCGCCTGCATGGAAGGTGCTTGCCGATATGAATAGTGATGAATCGGCAGATATAAAAAATAATAATTGGTAAGAGCATTAAGGGTGATGACTTTCGAAACCTCCTGGCTCGACGAGGAAGTTTGCAGTCCCTTGCGAGCCCTCTTGGGGCTCACAGCTGGCCCCGCCTCGACTGATGCTCAGGGGGCAGCAGGTTCAGAAGCTGGCTTTTTCCTGGGAGCCGATTGTGGCAAATCTGGCTGGCTCGGTGTGATGGTCCTGTCGGAGTCTGTTGGACCCAATTCTCCTCGATTGGATTGTGTGTCCTCGCTGGAGGTGTCTTCGACGGAAGCCTGTAAGAAAGGAGAGCTAGTAAACACAAGCATGTTTGCAAAGAGATCAACCAAGGCATATATCAGCATACATGCGAACTTTCTGGAGAAGGGCTCCGGCGCTTCAAACTCTTCCTGGCAGCTACCTTCCTCACCACTGTTCTTGTTTTGGTGGGAACTCGAGAGGCGGCGGACCCAGAAGTGGCTTGGATCTTGGAAGCCGATTGTGGTGATATCGGCTGGTTCTGCATCACGACCTTTTTGAAAGGTGGCGATTTTTTGCAGAAAAGGAACACAGGAGCTGGTGGGAAGAATTCGAAGGGGGATCCATCATCATGTGTAGGTTCAGGACCATCTTGTTGCTGCAAGGAGACAGAGCGGGTTATTAGAAAGATCATTTGGGAGCTGCATCAAGAAAATTTACAAGTAATAGTACCTGTTCTACGGGGATATCATAGTCAGCATCGAGCTGTTCCAGCAACGGTCCCAGAGCTCTCCTGAAGGCATGAGTCTTCCACATCGCCCACCAGTTCTCAAAACCATCGGTTGATGAAGTAAAGATGAGGTTGTTGGGAATTGGGATGGTTAGAGCATCGAAGAAGGAATAACACCTTTGACTGGTGAGAGGATCGGGCAGGTCAGCTCTGCTCTCTGTAAGATGGTGGAGAAAGAAATGGGGAGGTACTTGTCCAAGGCCAAATTGCCGAGCCACTACGACTGGCTGGTAGAATTCATATCCAGGCTTGATTATTCTATTAGATGTGCTCATGCCAACTGGAAGAAAGCAGGGACGGATCACAGTGGAAAACAGCTGCCGAGTGCTGGTGTCATCGGCAAAGTTGTCTAGCCTGAAGGAGATCGGATTTTCAAAATGTTCCGATTCTTCCGTGTAAGGAAAGAAGATAGGATTATCCAGGCCTTGGAAGAAAATGCTGAACCATTTGGATGCTTCCTGAGGGATCAGTTTGCTACCTGGCAGTCTGTACAGAGCTTGGCCATAGCTGGTGCATCGGATCTGCTTCCCTTTGACATTTGGAAAGGTGCAACTCGCCAAAAGGGGGAAGTTTGGGACATGGTTTTGAAAATACAGCTGGGCCCATAGTTGAATGAACCACCAAGGACCTCCTGTTTTGACTGCTAGGCCAGAGAATAATTTGACAGACATCAACTAGAGATATCGATAGACTTCTCCAAGGAACAGTTTGCCGATGCTAAGTTGAGTGCCTTTGGCAAGTTCGTAGGCCAAGGAGAGGTAATTTTTGGTTGGAGCCAGGGAAGGGCCACAGAATATGAAATGTTCCAGCCAGAAGTTAAGGAAAGCCGTGTGTTCTTTCTCTGTGACAGGGCTTTTAGTTTTCATGTGTTTTTGAAGATAGGCACCCCAGTTCGTGCACTCTGTTTTGGAAGAAAGCTTGTAGGGGACCTTTGCCAGCTTAAAAGCAGAAGGGCTGGGTGATGTAACGTCCAGACCGGTAATCATCACCACGTCTAACAGAGTTGGTGTCATGGGACCATGACCAAACATGAAGCAGTTCAGAGCATCGAACCAGAAATAGCCTATGGTTTTTAGAAGATTTTCGTGTTTCTCCAGGGGAGACAATGACAAATGCAAGGCATCAGCTATTCCTGTGGTTTCCCATTGAGATTGGTAAGTTTTGGCTACCCTGATGAACCAAGAGACCCAATGTTCAGGAGGATTAGGCCAGGCTCGCAAGCAGTCGGCCCAAGAATTCAAATTTAGGTTTTGGCTTGCGAAGGGGATTCTGTTTGCCTCGCAAGAGATCAGATGGGCAGGACTAGATTCTGTCCGGGGGCCAAGACAGAGAGAATTTGGGAGAGAAGGATGCGGCAGCAGGATGTCTGAAACCTAAAAAATTTAATGGTGGAATAAAGTATTAATTCAGGTGTTTGCTATTAATTCTAGCGCCGTGTTCAGACTACGAGGAGCAGGCATACCTTCAGACCAGAGACCGCTGTGTTGATATTGGACGATTCCGCCATCTTGTTTGCCGGCGGAGATGGATCTATGCGATTGGGGATTGAGGGTTCTTGTCGCTGTAAGCTCGAGCTATGCGATGAGGAAATTGGAGATCTGGTTTAGCCTTTTTGAAGGGGGTCGCAGGTTACCGTTTGAGGTTGGAGAGTGGCCGCTCAGATTTATCTCAATATGCGACCAAAGTTGATTTTGTCAACGATTGTGGGGAAAGTCGATGTGTTACCATCGGCTCGTTGGGCTCTGACTTGGTTGACCATATGAGCTAGCATGGTGAAAGCCGATACATTGCTATCGGCTTCTGGAGTGTTGACTTATTTTGACTATCGGCAAAAGGCGAATTAGAAAAGCAATCTTTGTTGATTCAAAAGACGATTGTTTACAATGGAGCCGGTTGCTTACAAAAGGAAATCTACTGCTAAGTACTACTACTACTAGTTCCTAATCTAGAGGCCGGTGTCGTCGCCGCTGTCCTCACCGTCGTCGTCCTCGCTATCATCAGCGCTGCCGCCGGCGTCGTCTTCGTCGCTGCTGCTGAGGATGTCAGCGGGGGCCTCCTCATCCTCGTCGTCGTCTTCGGTGTCCTCGCTGGACCCGGCGCGGAAGCGCTTCACCGGCGGGTATTCATCGGAGGAAGTGTCCTCCTCCGCTTCCTCCTCCTCGTCGGAGGATTCGACGCCGTCCCAGGACCAGGCGTCGTCGGAGCTCTCCACCTCCAGTGCCCCGTCGACAAGGAACTAGAGGCCCTCCTCGCCGTCGGTCAGGGACTCGTCGTCCTCCGACCAGGCGGCGAAGTCCCAGCCCCTCTCGTCCCACCAATGTGGGGCGAAAGCCTCGTACGCCGCCGTTGGCGGGTGCTCCGGCGTCGGCTCTCGGTTGCTTATCGTGTTGGAAGATTGGGAGGAAAGGGCAGATGATTTGGAGGAAGAAGAGGAGGCCATGGCGGAGAAAGAGGGTTTTTTCGGCGGAGGAAGAGGGTTTTTTGGCTAAGGGAGGAAGATGGGGGCTGCAAACTGCTCAGATGAATTTAAATAAGGGGAATAGTGGGAGACGGTTCAATGCCATAGCAGTTTCCATAATGTGGTGCCAAAACGGTCAAATCATGCACTGCGGAGGAGTTGAGAAGACAGGGCATCATGATGAGGGGGTGGCGTGACGATTCTACAACGCATTCTGGCAACGCGTGACCCGATACAAAAAAAAAGAAGAGGAGAAAAAACATCAGCAGAGTGGTTTTGGAATTATTATTGCCAAAACCAGGGGGGCATGTGTTATCGCCATATTTTGGCCAAAGGAGGAGATGGGCCGTAATCAAGATGGGCTTGGAAGATACATATATGCAACGTGTTGTTGAATCGGCCTTGTGCTTTGATTTGGGCTAAATTGCCCGTGTATCTTATATTGTAGTAGGTTACGTTTCGGTTTAAGTAAAGAGATAGGATTGCTAGGTTTTTATTCCAAAGATAGAAAGTCTCCGGACTATAAATATGTACCTAAGGTTATTGAGAAAAGGAGGACGATCACGTTCACAACAAACACAATCTCGGCGCATCGCCACCCCTTGTTTCTAGGGTTTTTCTCGGGTAAGTGCCATGCTGCCTAGATCGCATCTTGCGATCTAGGCAGTATCTGCTTATGCGTTATTTGGTATTACTCGTACTGAAGCCTTGTTGATGGCGAGTAATACTATTATCATAGATTTGTTTAGGCTAGCATCGGTACTTTTTTGCTATGATTGCTTAGCTATGCTGCCTTTATTTATCTCGCTGCCTTTGCACCTGTTTTGGGTGTAAGGGTAGCATCTTGCTTGATCTTTATTCAGTTGATTCGATCCGTTATAGTTTTGCCTTGTTTTCCAAGGTTTAGTTTGATATCCACGTAGTCAGGCCTTGAAAACGGGTTGAACGATCCAGTAGTACGTAAAGATATGGTTTGCTAATTCGAAAGGAGTTGTTCCGGGAATTGACTTTACGTCGGTTGTTAGGCCTTCTCTAGGGTTAGTTTTCCATCATCTTTCGTATTTACCAGGCTCAATTACGTGTAGGATGTTCCAATTACGTGGTGAAAACATTAAACTGTCGTAGATCGATTTAACTTGTATTGATGAAGCGAAACCCCATGTTATCATAGATCTAATGCAGAACCATGGGATAATCGGCTCCAAGAGCCGATTCACAGGGAAACCTGAAAGCCGGTCACGGCTTGAATTTTACGTATGTTTGTTTGCCATGCAGGAAACCAATCGAAGCAATCCATCACCTTCCTGATCAGGTATAGGTCAGGTGGCACGCCCTCGAACCAGCCAGGACGTGTGCCGGAGTTTTGCGGGCCGTTGCCCGAGGGACCAGGGCCCACCAGCAGTTCTGGGAGCCTCCCGGCTCTCCGTGTTGCCCGTCGCTGCTCGCCGGTGGGTTTTGGCAGGCAACAGTACCCGGAGTAGGCGTCGAGGAAACAGAGCGACTCCGAGCCCGCGGTTGAATCGATTATCTGGTCGATCCGCGGGAGGACGAACTGCTCCTTTGGGAAGGCGCTGTTCAAGTTCGTGTAGTCGATACACATCCTCCAGGTCCCGTTCTTTTTCTCGACCAGGACTGGGTTTGCCAACCACTTGGAGTATTTTATTGGCCGGATGAAGCCTGCAGCGAGTAGACGCTGCACCTCCTCGGCGATTGCTCGGCGGCGCTCTTCATTGAAGGGCCGCAGCGACTGTTTTACGGGTCGCACTTTGGGGTCGGCGTTTAGCTTGTGCTCAGCGAGCTCCCTAGGGACACCGGGCATGTCAGAGGGCTTCCATGCGAAGATGTCCCTGTTCTCACGGAGGAACTCGATGAGCGCGCCTTCCTATGCTGGGCTCATGCCCGTCCCGATCGTCACCGTCTGGCTGGAGTCGCCTGGGACCAGCTCGACGGTGCGGGTGTGCGTTGTGGCCTCGAAGGTTGAGGTGTTTGCGCCCTCCGAGTTGGGCTTCTTGAGTATGGTGGGGTCGTCATTGTTGACCCCGCTCGCGTACTTGGCGAGCTCATCGGCGTGGTTGGTCTCCGCCGCGATGATGGCGTCAGCGAGCTCGGCTCCTTTGGCCTCGCACTCGGCGGCCATGTCGGGGTCGCCGTTGATGGTGATGACGCCGCACGGCCCGGGGAGCTTCATCGCGTTGTACGCGTAGTGGGGCGCTGCCATGAATTTGGCGAACGCCTGGCGCCCCAGGACGCAATGGTAGGGGCTGTCGAAGGGCACGAGCTCGAAGACGATCCTCTCGGTGCGGAAGTTTGCTGGTGTGCCGAAGGTGACTGGCAGCGTGACCTTACCGATCGGGTACGCCTTCCAACCGGGGACGATGCCGTGGAACATGGTGTGGGTCGTCTCGATCATCGACTGCGAGAGCCGCAGCCGCCTGAAGGTGTCCAGGTACAGGATGTTGATGGAGCTGCCGCCGTCCATCAATGTCTTGGGGAGCCAGTAGTCGCCGACCTTAGGCTTGACCACCAGGGCGACTCGACCTGGGTACTCGATGCGTGGAGAGTGGTCTTGTCGACTCCAGGTGATGGGCTGCTCCGACCAGTTGAGGAACTGGGGAACGTCCACCTGGGCCACCGCGTTGACGGCGACGGCGCGGGCGATGACCTTCTTCTCGCGCTTCGTGTTGAAGCCCGTGAAGGTATGGAGCGAGCCGGCCACTTTGCCGAATTTTCCGCCGTTTGGCGGGTCCTTGTCGGGGTCCTCCCGTGCTCGCCGTGCCTTCTCGATCTCCCTGAGGGTGTGGCAGTCGGCGGTGGTGTGCGTTGCGGGCTTCCCTTCCCTGCTATGAAACGCACATGGTTGGTTAAGGAGGGCCGCGGGGTCGAACCTTGGTTTGGCCTTGTAGTTGCCGCCGTCGCGGCATTGTCCTCCGTCGCGGCGGAAGCTCTTGGGCTCGCGTTGCGCGTGCCCGGCGTTGGCGACGAAGTCGACTCGCCCGTCACTGCGGCGCTTGCCGGTGAGGCGAGTGTTGCTGTAGCGTAGGTCGGACCGTCGTCCGCTGTCGTTGCCGCTCGTGCGGCGTTGACCTCCCGACTCGTTGTCAGTTTCCTGGTTTGGATCTTCCTCCGCGTACCGTTTGGCGATCTCGAGGAGGTCGGGGATGTTGTCGAGTGTGCGAGAGTGTCGCTTGAGCTTGGCGACCAGGGGCTCGTAGCGGCACGAGGTCTTGAAGCAATGGATCACGGTGTCCGGGTGGATGCCGACCGCGTTGTACCAGAGTTCTTGCCACCGTTGGACCCAGTTGCGGGTCGACTCGCGGGGTCCCTGGACGCATCGCTCCAGGTCCTCTGGTGGTGGCGTGGGTGTAGGAGCACTCGAAGTGCCTGACGAAGGCGTCGCGCATCTCCTCCCAGGAGTCGATACTGTCCTGAGGGAGGGTGTTGATCCACTGCCTGCACGTCCCCTCCATCATCAGGGGGAGGTAACGGGCGGCTAGCAGGTCGGTGTGGCCTGCGATCCCCATTGCCATGAGGTATGTGTCGAGCCAGACGGCGGGGTCGTACGAGGGGTCGTACTTTTCTATCTCCTTCGGCGCCTTGAAGTTTGGCAGGTACTTCTCGCCTCGGATCATTGGTCCGAAGCACTTGGGGCCAAGCTCGGCCCGCCACGAGGTTGTACATCGGGGTGGAGAACAGTGGGAGGCCATTTGCGTCTCTCTCCCGTGAGGATACTACTATCCGCGGCTGGTCCCTGGGAGGTGTGCGGTTGGGTGGAGGTGGGGCGCCCATCGCCGTTGATCCTGGCGGGGGCCGGGCGCTTCCTCCTGGTGGCGCGTTCTCATAGATCGCGCGCTCGGTCACGCGGGCCGGGTCGTTTTCTTCGTCGAAGTTCAGGGCGCGCCCCTGAACGGTGGGGTTCAGGCGCGACCTGATCCGCTATTGGTGGTAGCGCGATAGTTCCTGCGCCGTCACCTGCTCGAGGCGAAATTTTTCGCGCTCGGCTTGTTCCTTGCGCACCGCCTCCGCCAGTTTCAGGCGGAGTTCCTCGACCTCCGTCGCCGTGGCGTTAGGAGGGATTGGGGTGGAGAATGGATCCTCCGGTGGATCGGTGCCGGTCGCCATGTAGGTCGCGGTGTGGCGACCGGTTCCGTCGCGGAGGTCGGCGGAGTTTTCCAACCCGGAGTCAAATTCGAAGATCCCGAGGATGGAGGGGTCCTCGAAGTCTCCCACGTTGGAGACCTGGGTGATGGAGCCCGCGGGTGAAGCCGCGGTGATGGACCCGGCGAGTGACGCCGGGGTCACCGAGTCGGCGTCGTCGTTGAGGGCCGCGTCTTCCGCGGCCGCTGAGTTTTCGGCCACGTCGCTGTGGGCCGAATTGTACTCGGAGGCAAGGCGATGGATCGTGCGGATCTGGCTCTCGGAGATCCGATCGCGTGGCGGCGACTCACGGATGCGAGCCGAATCCTCCGAGACGATGACGTCGGTAAGGCCGACGAAGAGGCTGATCGTGCCGACCGACAGGATCACGTTGTGCGTGACGGATCACGCCGCCGGTACGTGGCTGCTCGGCAAGATTTGGAGCATCTCGCCGATCGCTATCATGCGGCCGGTGGCGACCGTCTCGTTGATGGGCAGATTGGATCTCGCCGCAGAACACCGGCCAGACCGGCCAGGCCCCACGGTGGGCGCCAATGTCGTGGGAATGGTCACGGCAGATGCTGCAATCGGCAGCGAGTAGTAGAACGAGGGGCAAGGGCGGCCAGCCATCTGCGGTGCGAGATAGGGCGGAGACTCAGGGTTTACCCAGGTTCGGCCCCCCGGAGGGTAAAGACCTACTCCTGCTAGATTGTATTATGGAGGTGGTACAATGGGAGAGCTCGGCGGCTAGGCGGCGAGTCGCTTGGGTGTATGATGGAACGTATCTCTACTCGACCTACAGGGAGGTTTATATAGGCTCACCTCCCCTAGGGTTTACATATCTCAACCGATTCAGTTAAAGCTTCGGTACTCGTTTAACCTAATCCGACTGGGCCTATCTACTCGCCTGGGCCTTCAGCTTCCAGTCGCTTGGTTCCTCGCTGGGCTTCAATCCAGTCGCCGTCTTGCAGGCCCACTCGCCAGTTCTTGGGCCAGTCGGAAACGTCCTGCTGGGTATACCCCGGTAGGCACATCCCCATCACTTACGGATGAACGTGGAAACAGATGGTTGGCGCATATCACCTGTTAGATATATATATTTGTATATTATAGTTTCCCCATATGTTAGGGGGCTTCCTGCATATTTGCATATGTACCTATACTATATATTGTGGCATTTGGCCCCCAGAGAAATACAAGTTGCATATTCCTGACATGGTATGAGAGCTAGGTTAGCCTCCTCCTACACGCAACTTCGTCGTTACAGCCGCCACCGTCCCTGTCGCCGCCGGCCTTGCCGTCGTCGCTGCCGCCGATTGCCGCTGTCTCCTCTCCAGATTGGTCGCCGCCCATTCAGTTCCTCTCTAAATCGGTCTCCTCCAGATCCGATCCCGTCTTGGTACTCACACGACTTCTCCAGATCGCACGGGATCGCACGGGACCAGGACTTCTGCTCCGGGACAGATCGATCTGCACCCGTCGACGCTCCAATTGATCGATCTGCACTTGGTTGCCACCCTCCCCAGATCGATCTGGACCTGTTGCACGCTCGCCCCCGACAACTGCCCGCCCGCCCCCGACAATGACGCCCGCCCAGCCCGACGCCACGCGCGGGATCGATCCCGCCTGGCCCTGCTGCCCTCCGCCGGCCTCCAACTGCTGCCCTCGTCCGCCTGTCCGTCTGGCCCTGCTGCCCGACGCCCGCCCGTCATCCTTCCGGACCGATCTCGCCGGCGAGTCCGTCCGTCGCCCGCCCGTTCGGACCTCCGGCTCCCCGGTTCCCCTCTGCCCGCTCGGCTCCCCTCCGCCGGCCTCCAGCTGCTGGCCCTCCCGCCGGCCTTCTCTGCTTAGATCGATCGCCAACTGCTCTGTCTACCTGTTGCTAGATCTGTTCGAGCGTTAAAAAATTGAGAGAGAGAGATGTCTTCTGCATCGGGCTATGTTGCGATTCCTCGCTTCCCGGTGATCTTCGATGGCACGAATTATCCTGATTTCGCTGCCTTTATGCGTGTTCACATGCGCGGTCTCCGTCTTTGGGGTGTGCTCTCCGGCGAGGTCTCCTGTCCGTCGTGCCCCCTGCTCTTGTGGATCCTCTTCCGCCGACGCCGATTGTTCTCGGCACTGATGCTTCTCAGGAGGCCAAGGATGCTGCTCAGAGTGCCGATGATAGTGCTGTTGCTGCTTATGAGCTGAAGTTCAAACAGTGCTCTGCTGATCTCGAGACCTATCGCCATGCTCTGACTGCCTACACTTAGTGGATCGATGAGGATGCCTGTGCTGCTGACAGCACCAGTGTTCTGCCCCAGTATGCTGCTGAGTTCATGAGTCTTCCTACTGTTGTCGCTCAGTGGGCACATCTTCGTCAGCGCTATCAGTCGTCTGGGGATGCTCTTTACCTGTCCGTGGTTCGCCAGGAGCATGCTCTTCAGCAGGGTGATTCCACTATTTATGAGTTCTATACTCAGAGTGCTGCTATCTGGTGTCAGCTTGATTCTCTCTGTACTGCTATTTGTGGCACATGCTCATGCTACCAGATTGTGCGCTCGGATTTGGAGTTTCACCGCATCTATGAGTTTCTGTCTCGGCTCCGCCAGGAGTTTGAGCCCCGGCGTGCTCAGCTGAATGCTCGTGGTCGTGTTCCGCTCTCTGAGGTGTTGTCTGAGCTTCGGGCTGAGGAGACCCATCTCCGTGGTGCTGGTCTTCTTGCGGTTCCATCTGTGCTTACTACTCGTGGTCCTCCTATGTCGTCTGCTCCGTTGACTCAGCCGCGGTCCTCTGTGCCACCGCCGATACTACCCACTCCTCCAGGTCAGGGTCAGAGTCAGCACCAACAGTCTCAGGGTCAGGGTCAGAACCAGCAGGCTCGTGGTCAGGGTCGCCGTGGTTCTCTTCGTCACTGCTCTTACTGTAACAAGGATGGCCACACTTGGGCCACCCGTTATACACGTGATACCAGTTTACGTCAGCAGCACCAGGCTCCTGGGCAGTCAGCTCCTTCCGGATCTTCAGCAGTTGCTCTCTCCGATCAGGACATCATCACGATTCTTCGTGGTCTGCTTGCTGCTACAGGCTCTTCTTTGACAGGCACTGCTGGTTCTGTGACTGATTCTTCAGGCACTACACGACCATCGCCTTCTACACAGTCAGGTACGTCCCTGTGGTATCTGGATTCTGGAGCTTCCTTTCATATGACCTCTGAGTCTTATTTTCTGTCTGCTCTTCGTTCTCTCCCTTCTCCTGTTCATGTTTTCACGGCTGATGGTACCTCTCTTCCAGTTTCTAGTCGGGGCACCCTTTCTACTTCTTCTTTTTCTGTTCCTAATATTTCTCATGTTCGTCTTCTTAAGATGAATCTGTTCTCTGCTAGCCAGCTTACTGACTCTAGTTGCCGCGTCATTCTTGATACTGATTCTTGTGTTGTCCAGGACCGTCGCACACAGGCCCTGGTTGGAGCTGGCCCTCGCAGCCGTGACTCTTCAGGACTTTGGGAGTTAGACTGGCCTCGTGTTCCTTCTGTTGCCACTTCATCTGCCAGTTCTTCTCCGGTCGTCGCCTCTGCTACCAGCTCCTTTCAGCAGTGGCATCATCGTCTTGGTCACCTTTGTGACTCGTCTGTCGTCATTAGTTCATCGTGGTCTTCTGGGGTCTATCTCAGGAGATGGGTCTTTACATTGTCAAGGTTGTAGGTTGGGTAAATAGATTTAGCTTCCCTATCCTACTAGCACGTCTGTATCTCAACGACCTTTTGATTTAGTTCATTCCAATGTTTGGGATCCGGCTCCTTTCGCTTCGAAAGGGGGTCATCGCTACTATATTTTCTTCATCGATGATTTTTCTCGGTACACTTGGTTGTATTTTATGCGCTCTCGCAGTGAAGTGCTCTCCATATATCAGCGTTTTGCGACCATGGTCCATACTCAATATTCTACACCCATTCGTGTGTTTCGTCCCGATTCTGCTGGTGAGTATATCTCCCAGATGTTGCAAGGTGTTCTTGCTGAGCAGGGCACCCTTGCTCAGTTCTCCTGTCCTGGCGCACATGCCCAGAATGGTGTTGCTGAGCGTAAGCATCGCCATCTTCTTGATACCACTCGTGCCATGATGATTGCTTCTTCTCTTCCGCCGCATTTCTGGGTTGAGGTTGTCGCTACGTCGGCTTACCTCATCAATATTCAGCCTTCCGCCGCTCTGCAGGGTGGTATCCCTCTTGAGCGCCTATCTGGACAGTCTCCAGACTACTCCATGCTTCACTTGTTTGGTTGTGTTTTCTATGTTCTCCTTGCTCCTCGCAAACGCACCAAACTGACCGCTCAGTCTGTTGAGTGCGTCTTCCTTGGATACAGTGATGAGCATAAGGGCTATCGCTATTGGGACACCGTTGGTCGTCGGATGCGTATCTCTCGTGATGTTACTTTTGATGAGACGCGTCATTTCTATCCTCGTCCCATCGCTGGTACCTAACCGGTGGAAGATATCTCTTTTCTTCTCTTTCCTGACACACCTCATTCTACTCCTATTGTGTCTTCTTCGGGATATCCTCCCCCTGATGTCTCTTCTTCGACACCCTCCTCCTCTGCTCCGTCTAGTTCTCCTAGTTCTCCTCGTTCTCCAGAGTCTTCCTCTGCTATTCCTTCTTCTTCATCGTCGTCTCCTGAGTCGTCTTCCTCTGATGAGCTTCCCTCTATTCAGCCTGTTCATCAGCGTCGTGCTCCCAACCATTACTCTCCTAGTCAGTATGGTCTTTCTGTTGCCTCCGAGCCGACTTCTTATTTGCTGAGCATCATCCTGAATGGCAGCTGGCCATGGCTGAGGATATTGCTGCGCTTGAGCGCACTGGCACCTGGGATCTTGTCTCTCCCTCTCCTGGTGTTCGTCCTATCACGTGTAAGTGGGTCTATAAGATTAAGACCCGCTCTGATGGATCTCTTGAGTGCTATAAAGCGCGTCTTGTGGCTCGTGGTTTTCAGCAGGAGCATGGTCGTGATTATGATGAGACCTTTGCTCCTGTGGCTCATATGACCACTATGCGTGCTTTTCTTGCTGTTGCTTCTGTTCGTCATTGGTCTGTGTCCCAGCTTGATGTTCAGAACGCCTTCCTCAATGGCAAGTTGAGTGAGGAGGTTTATATGCAGCCTCCTCCTGCTTATTCTATTCCCGCGGGGACGGTTTGTCGTCTTCGACGTTCTCTTTATGGCCTCAAACAGGCCCCTCGTGCCTGTTTTGAGCGCTTTGCCTCTGTAGTGACTCATGCTGGTTTCTCCCCTAGTGCTCATGATCCAGCGTTGTTTGTTCACACTTCTCCTCGTGGACGCACTCTTCTTCTTATCTATGTTGATGATAAGATCATTACTGGTGATGATTCTGAGTATATTGCCTTTGTTAAGGCTCGTCTTCGTGATCAGTTTCTTATGACTAATCTTGGACCAACTGAAAGAACATGTGGGCCCCCATGTGTGGTTTTGGTAATTAATGACAATCTTTATGGACTAATGTGTGTATTAAGTTATACTTGTAGGATTTGTCCATTAGCATCGCTTGGAGCATGTGTTGGCTTCAAGGTCGATGAAATGAGAAGAAGATGTGTTGTGCAAGCTCAAAATGCACCATCTATAGAAGATCTCATGTTTGATGCTTGCCATTCTCGGTGATCATGGATCGACGATGAGGAATTAAGAAAGGCGTTACATCTTGAGAAGGGTAAGATCGTCTACATCAAGCTCAAGTGGAATGCTCAAGGCAAAGGTATAATCTTGATAGGTTTTCCCTTTTGCCGGTCCCATATTGTTAGTAGGAGACCGTGTTTAGGATAGATAGCCGTACTATCAAGAGGGGCTCTCGAATGAGTAACTTGTTCACTTCGCTCGGAGAGAGCTCAAACTTTTGAATATTTGCATCATCATATTTGGTTGTTATTTGGTCTTATCCATGTGAGGATATAGAGCTTGTGGTAATCTCCATAACAAGCTCTTGTTCATCAAAATCGGATCTTCCGTTTGTATCTTGTTGCGATTTTGATCTTGGCGGCTTTTCGGTTTCTCACCAAGTGAGGTATATCACATTATTATACATGATACATTCTCACTTGGTGATAACCAATATTTTCACCTTTCATAGGGTAGCTCATGTCTTCCTTTTTCCAACGCAATTGGAATCGGGTCGATCGGAGTTACCAATCAAAAGTTATAGAGGTTTGAATTTTCCTAGGTACCAAAATGCGGTAGTACCGCATTTTAGTACCTAGCGCGGCAGTAGGTTTTGGCAAGTTGCCAAATGCCACTGCCCTCCTAGGTACCAAAATGCGGTAGTACCGTATTTTAGTACCTAGCACGACAGAAGGTTTTTGACAAGTTTCGAAAAGCCACTGCCGGGCTAGGTACCAAAAAGCGGTAGTACCGCATTTTAGTACCTAGCACGGCAGAAGGTTTTTTACTTCGTCATTTGGATCTATCCTCCCTTGTTGTACTATGATGTTTCTTTGCATGATCTTGTATAGGTTGTTGTCCTCTTCGAAACGAGCCCAAGATCATCGAAATCGGAGTCCGGATGCAAAAGTTATGGTTGTTTCCGTTCTGTGATGACCGGTAGTACCGAACCAGGATCCGGTAGTACCGGGGTCCGGTAGTACCGCATTTTGGTACCGGGGAGCGCAGAGAAAAATGTGTTTGGCGCCCCAGGAACCCCAGGGAATGTCCGGTAGTTCCGGGAAAGTCCGGTAGTACCGGGAAAAAGTCCAGTAGTACCGGGAATCGCGTTTTTAGGCTGCAACGGTTGGATTTTGGACGGACCTATATAAGGGGCCTTCTTCCCCAATGGTTCCTTAACCATTCTTGCAAGTTTTCCCCTCCATTGTTGACCTTCTTGAGCTTGCTTTCTCTCAATCCCTCCGATGATTCTTGCATATTCTTGAGGGATTTGAAAGAGGAGATCTAGATCTACAATCCCACCAATCAATCTCTCCTCTAAGTGAGGGGAACATATTGGAGTCTTTTGTGGATTTCCTCCATTGTTCTTCCTCTCTTATTCCCCCATATGCTTTTGTAGCTTTGGTGGAATTTGGGAGAGAAGGATTTGAACACCTTTGTTGTAGGAGATATGCCCAAGAGGCAATAATAAAGTGGTTACTATATCTTCATGCTTATGATAAATGTTTACATACCATGCTATAATTGTATTAATAGGAAACATTAATACTTGTGTGATTTGTAAACATAAAAGAGTCCCTAGTAAAGCCTCTTGTTAAACTAGCTTGTTGGTTAATATGCGATCATGGTTTCCTGATCATGAACATAGATATGTTATTAACAACAGGGTCATATCATTAGGAGAATGATGTGATGGACATACTCCTATAGATAAGCGTAGCATAAAGATCAAGTCATTTAATATAGTTCATTTGCTATAAGCTTTCTGATACATAGTAACCTAATTCCTTCGACCATGAGATCATGTTAATCACCATCACCGGAAGGATGCTTTGATGACATCAAACACCACAAGGTAACTGGGTGGCTATAAAGGTGGCATTGAGTGTTCGGAAAGTATGGGTTGAGGCACATGGATCAAGAGTGGGATTTTTCCATCCATATGACGGATAGATATACTCTGGGCCCTCTTGGTGGAATGTCATCCAATTAGCTTGCAAGCATGTGACTGGTTCACAAGGGATCACATACCGCGGGAACGAGAAAAGAGTACTTATCAGTAACGAGGTTGAACTAGGTATGCAGAGATACCGACGATCAAAACCTCGGATAAGTAAACTATCATGAGATAAAGGGAAATTGGTATCGTATGTACGTGGTTCATTCAATCTCAAAGTAATCGTAGAAATATGTGGGAGCCATATGAATTTCCAGATTCCTCTATTGGTTATTGTTCGGAGAAGTGTCTCGATCATGTCCGCATAATTCACGAACCGTAGGGAGACACACTTAAGGATTCGATGTTGTTGAGTAGTTATGGAATGATGAGTAAGAGACCGAATGTTGTTCGGAGTCTCGTATGTGATCCGGGATATCACGAGGAGATCCGGAATGGTCCAGAGAATACGATTCATATAAGGAAAGTCCTGTTTCGGAGTTGGGGAATGATTCCGGTGTTTTCATTGGGAATGTTCTAGAAGGTTCCGGAAGGTCCGGCACTCCGGAGGGGAAGGGTACATGAATGTGTCATGACAATGTGGAATGGTTGCATCATGTACTAGGTATTATGGCTGGGCAAAATAAAGGAGAAATCAAATCCTAGTTTGAAAAGTCAAACGACAAGTTTGCTTGGTGGAGGGAGAGTATGAAACCTACTTGGGGAGGAAGTCCTCCTCCCTCCACCCGCCGACCAAGGAGGCCGAGTTGGGGGAGGACTCCCTCCTACCAACCGGTGCACTCCCACCTATAAAAGAAGGGGCATGGGTGCCCCTCTAGCCTACACCTCTCACACCCCGAAACCCTAACCCTAAGTCGCTTGCGCCACCACCCCTGCTGCTGCCGCCGCCACCTAGGGCACCACCAACTCGCCGAGTTGGGGTGATCCCAAACCCTAGCCGCCGGCTACACTCTCCCCTTGGTGCCTTCTAAACCCTAGATCGCCAAGGCCTCTCTCATAGTCCACCATACTCGCTCCGGCTTAAGGCGAAGCCCTGCGAGATCTCCCCTCTAGTTCCGGTACCACGCCGTCGTGCTGCCGGAATCGCGAGGAGAGTGCTACAACCTCCGATGCCTGCCGGAACAAGGGAGAGTAAGGTCTTCATCGAGTACCGAACGTGTGACCGACTGCGGAAGCGCTGCCGGAACGCAGTGCCGGAAGGATCGTCTACGCGATCTTGAGATCGGCAAGAGTACGACTACATCACCCACGAGAATCTGCTCTCGTTAACCGCTTTGGAATCTTTGAGGGTGAGTTCCTCTATCGACTCGTTGCTACAATCTAGTAGATAGATCTTGGCTTGTTTGTTTGCATGCGGTAGAAATTTTTTGTTTTCCATGCTACGAACCCCTACAGTGGTATCAGAGCCGTGTCTATATGTAGATATGTTGCACGAGTAGAACACAATGGTCATTGTGCGCGGTGGTGCTGTTATTATCAATTGCTTTTTGTATACTTTGCATCTTGCGGTATGATGGGATGAAGTGGCCCGGGCTAACCTTACATGACATCGTTGATGAGACTTGCTCCACGCTCAACATGCAACTTGTATTGCATAAGTGGCTTTGGGGGTGTTTGTCTCTCCCATCATAGTATAGATTCAATTTACAACGGGCACTTGATAGTTCAAGCATCAACGTTGTGGTTCTTGTTCATAAGTTAGAACGACACTTACTGAAAGCCCCAAACCACGTAAAACATGCAAAGAAAATTAGAGGCATCTAACTTTGTTTTGCAGTGGTGTGCTGTGATGTGATATGGCCATGATTGTGATTATATTTGATGTATGCAATGTTTCTTATTGTAAGTGGGAAACTGGCAGGAGCCATATGGTTGTCTTTTAAATTCCGTTAAGACCCGCGTGTCTATTATTCAAAGTAGTTGTAATAGTTGATGCTGGTGGATGACAACCATGAAGCGGCGCCATTGACCTTGATGCCATACCGGTGATGATGGAGATCATGTTCGTGCTTGAAGATGGAGATCGGAAGCACAAGAAGAAAGGCCATATCATATCACATATTATGAATTGCATGTGATGTTAATGCTTTTATGCATCTTGTATTGCTTAGTTCACGACAGTAGCATTATAAGATGATCCCTCAAGCACACAATTTCAAGTTTTAAAGTGTTCATCCTTAGTAAGCACCGTTGCTAAAGCTCGTTGTTTCGAAGCATCACGTGATGATCGGGTGTGTTAGATTCTGTGAGTGTATACAACATGAGCAAGCCAGATTTGCTCATGCGGAAGCTAAGGTTTGATCTTGACGAGCCTAGCATGTATAGACATGGTCTCGGAACACGGATCACCGAAAGGTAAAGCATGAGTCATATAGTAGATATGATGAACATGTTGATTGTTCGCCATTGAAGCTACATCAACTCTCGTGATGATCGGTTTTGATGTGGTGGATTTGGTTCGTGTGATCACTAAAACAATGTGAGGGATATTGTTTTGAGTGGGAGTTCAACAGCAATATGATTAAAAGTTGAACACTATTTATCATAAATTAAATCAAAGTGAATTTGCATAGTTGTTATAGTCATTGGCATCCGTTTACCACCTTGCGCTTAGTTTTAATTGAGATGATAGAACTATAGAATTCTGGTTAGTTACTTTACGAACTGGTATCGTATTGTTTTGAAGTGTTAATCTAAAGTTTAAAAGTCCCATTGCAAACTTTCAGTAAGTTTCAATTACTCCGTGAAGTTTAATAGTTGGTATTAAATCAAGAGTAACAATTCCAGTGTTAGTATATAAGTATCATGTTTATCTCCATGATTCTTGATATTCGAAAGATAGTTTCAATATCAAGGTAATCTAGGAGTTGAAAGAGTTGTTTCAGAAACCATCATGTATGGAAGATATTGCGATATCTGAAATGATGTTTTGGTTACAACATGATAGAGTATAATATGACAAAGTTAATGTTCTCATATTTGATGAGAATTTACAAAAGGAGACATTAGTTGTCCTAATCCTCCAAAAGGTTTTGGAGAGCAACATTATACTCGCGATTCACCATTATAAGCTAAAAGTGGCTTGATCATGGATAATTCCATGATAAGGGTGAATATATGATGTAGGTAAAATGTTTACTACACCAAGAGATTACTAAAGAAAGGAATTTGAAAGAACACCAAACATTTGATGATGGTGATCTACTTCAAAGTGCAAGTCCAAAGACATTGGTATTTAACTATACATGCTTTGGACTATGTGTCATGTATATGGCTCCACTATTGATGTTGATAGATTCTTTTAAACAGAAAAAGAAATACTGAAAAAGGTATCTCATAAATATATGGCAGAAAAGAAAAGACTAGAATTGTTCAGCTTGGGTATATAGAGGATATACGCGTTATGGCTGTATTCTTTGCTTGTTAAATAATGTGGTTATTAAGTATTGGATACTGAATTTGTTGGTATGAATCGTCATACGAAACAACAGAATTCATGAACTACAATGGCCTAAGTTACTAGCAAAAGAATATGTGATGATATTCATCGAGAACAAATAAAGGGTTATTGTGTTGCTCGTTAAACATCAAAGCTTGCCTTCAAGATTTGTTTTATTAGGTATAATGAGAACAAAAGGGTTGTTCAAATAATTGTTGTAATCCATAAAAGATGGATGATTCACAAATCTCATTGGAGAAATCACATCCATAAAACTAATGCTAAAAATGTCGAAAGACAAATTGATTGAAATATCACTTAGGAAGTGACATCGCCGTTTAAATTATATTGGAAAGAAAACATGAAGAAACTCCATGTGGATGGAATTTTGGAGTCTTTTTGATTTTGACCAAATGACGCTTGTGAAACTTTCCTAGAGATAATTAAAACTTCGTTCATAGGCCAAAAGGGAACGAATGACTGGCTTATTGGAACTTGTACATATTGTTGTATTAAGTCCATTATGTGTAGTCAAGAGCGATGGATTTCAACTTCATATGCTTTCTCCAAAAAAAATTTGAGTGAATATATGAATATTTACTTAATAAGGATGAAGTATGAAACATTTGAAAAGTTCAAAGACTTTCAAGATGAAGTGCAAAATCATTGTAACAAGAATATCAATAGTTTATGATAAGATCATAAAGGAAGATATTTGAGTTACAAGTTTAGCATAATACCTAAGATTTAAGGAATCGTTCCGTAGATTTGCATTTCCCGAAACACAATAAGAGTATGGAGCGTTCGAGATATGTAATTAAACCTTGTTTGACATGGTAAGATCAAAGGTGTAATTCATAAAACTGCCATTATATTTTAAAGATTAAAAGCTTTAGAGACTACCGTTTTTCCACTGAAAAGAGCTCCATCATAATCCGTTGAAATGACACCATATAAAGTTATGGTTTCGGATAAAACCTAAGTTGTCCTTTCTTAAACATTGGTATGCTATGCATAAGAAAGATGTTTGCAAGCAAAGTCGGATGAACCTGTCTTTGTATGTTATTTCGAATAACTGTTAAGTATTCCTCCATAACATCGGATACAAAAGTGTTTGTCACTTAGAACGTCAAGTTTCTTTGAGAAGGAATTTTTCGTGAAAAGTTAAGTGGGAGTACAATAGAACTTTAATAAGGTTAAAAGAACCTTGGATATATGTGCAAAGTTGCGCATCGCCAAAAAGTGTTCCGGAGGCAGCAACAATGCTCATGGCTCACGTGCCTCAAAGGTTGTGGTGACGAAGGTCAAAGTTTCTATTGAACCAAGTAGGTCGAGTAAACAATCAAATACCAAGATTTGAGGGTTGAATCATTATTTGAGAATAATGAACGGACTACATACAAAGAAGCGATGATGGGCCCTAACTCCATAAAATGGCTTGTAGCCATAAAATCTGTGATAGTTCCATACACGAGAAATCAAGTTTTGAACTTGAAGGACCCTCGAGAAAGGTGTAAGCCTTACAGTTGTGTTTGGATCTATAAAGAAATAGACATGGATGTTTCACATCTATGAAATAGTCGACATGTTGGGAAATAGTTCACAACAATGTTCAAAGGTTGACTATGACAAGATTTGATCTTTCATAGCGATATTTAGTCTAGACGGATTAATGTAGCAACCACTACATATAATTTTGTTATGTGGTAGTTGAATAGGCAAAACAAGTTCTTCTAATAGAATTGTTATCTAGGACATGCGCATAACACAGTCCATAGGGTTTTGTTAATTCAAAGGATGCTAAAAGCATATGCAAACTTCAATTGTTGAAGTAAGCATTGCGGAGTTAGAATCTTCACCATGATGAAACTGTTAAAGGAGTTTAAATTCATTGGAAACGATGAAGATGCTTGCATTTGCAAGAAATTAAGTGGGAGCGCTAAGACATGTTTCTAATACATTATGTGGAAGACATATTGTTGATTGGAAATGATATATCTTTTATTAACACATATTAAGAATTTCATCCCGATGAAATACTTAGGCAAAACCCAAATATTTGGCATCAATAGACACTAATATGGTTGTGCCGAAAGTACAAAGATGATATATTGAATGAGTTCAATATAGAAACTACAAGAAAGGTTCTTGTCACACATAAAGGATTGAATGATTTCAATATTGATTATATATTCAAGTGTATTGACACTTGGTAAGTGAAACAAAGATTCAAGTATAGATTGGTACTTGATGCATGAAATCACAAAGAGTATTTTATCAATCATGCTGTGATATGTACAAATCCAGATATGTCCTATGCTCTAAATTTTATGAGCATATACCAGAATGATTCATAAGATGATTATTGGACGATAGTAAAGATATTCTTATGATCTTGTAAAAGAACTAAGAATATATTATTTTCTAGAAGTGACAAATAGATGGTTACTTCATTGTAAATGAATTACATTGATACTAGTTTTGTCACGAAGTACAAATTAAGTTTATCTCAATATAAACTAAGGGTGGCACAATATAATGGAAAGTAAGTTCCATAATGAATTTGGATGAGTTCCAAAGTTAAGACATTGTGACAGATACTGCAACAAAAGGCTAAGCATATGACTGCTGTTATAGCAGCAAAAGAGGGCATTTGTGCCAAGTAGTTTGTTATCAAACTAGGTGTAGTTCACATAGGGATAATACTATGAATATATATTGTACGACAATATTATCAACATGTTTTAACCCCAAAGAACTAAAGGTCTCACCAAAGTACCAAATTTATACAAAGCCATCTCATTATAGAATGAGTGATGCGTCGAGACGCAAAGACATGCAATTACACACGGACCTGGAAGTGTCAGATCCGGAGATCAGTTGACCACTAGCAATCGTGTACATGCAACACCGGAAAGCCATAGGTGTTGAATACACAAAGGTTTGAAACTAGATTATTGACTAGTGCAAGTGGGAGACTGTTGGAGATATGCCCAAGAGACAATAATAAAGTGGTTATTATCATATCTTCATGCTTATGATAAATGTTTACATACCATGCTATAATTGTATTAACAGGAAACATTAATACTTGTGTGATTTGTAAACATAAAAGAGTCCCTAGTAAAGCCTATTATTAAACTAGCTTGTTGGTTAATATATGATCATGGTTTCCTGATCATGAATATAGAGATGTTATTAACAACCGGGTCATATCATTAGGATAATGATGTGATGGACATTCTCCTATAGATAAGCGTAGCATAAAGATCAAGTTATTTAATATAGTTCATTTGCTATAAGCTTTCTGATACATAGTAACCTAATTCCTTTGACCATGAGATCATGTTAATCACCATCACCGGAAGGATGCTTTGATGACATCAAACACCACACCGTAACTGGGTGGCTATAAAGGTGGCATTGAGTGTTCGGAAAGTATGTGTTGAGGCACATGGATCAAGAGTGGGATTTGTCCATCCATATGACAGATAGATATACTCTAGGCCCTCTCGGTGGAATGTCATCCAATTAGCTTGCAAGCATGTGCCTGGTTCACAAGGGATCACATACCGCGGGAACGAGAAAAGAGTACTTATCAGTAACGAGGTTGAACTAGGTTGCAGAGATACCGACGATCAAAACCTTGGATAAGTAAACTATCGTGAGACAAAGGGAAATTGGTATCGTATGTACGTGGTTCATTTGATCGCAAAGTAATCGTAGAAATATGTGGGAGCCATATGAATTTCCATATTCCTCTATTGGTTATTTTTCGGAGAAGTGTCTCGATCATGTCCGCAAAATTCACGAACCGTAGGGAGACACACTTAAGGATTCGATGTTGTTGAGTAGTTATGGAATGATGAGTAAGAGATCAAATGTTGTTCGGAGTCTCGGATGGGATCCGGGATATCACGAGGATATCCGGAATGGTCCGGAGAATAAGATTCATATAAGGAAAGTCCTGTTTTGGAGTTGGGGAATGATTCCGGTGTTTTCATCGAGAATGTTCTAGAAGGTTCCGGAAGGTCCGGCACTCCGGAGGGGAAGGGTACATGAATGTGTCATGACAATGTGGAATGGTTGCATAATGTACTAGGTATCATGGCTGGGCAAAATAAAGGGAGAGAAATCAAATCCTAGTTTGAAAAGTCAAACGCCAATTTGAAAAGTCAAACGACAAGTTTGCTTGGTGGAGGGAGAGTAGGAAACCTACTTGGGGAGGAAGTCCTCCTCCCTCCACCCGCCGGCCAAGGAGGCCGAGTTGGGGGAGGACTCCCTCCTCCCAACCGGCGCCCTCCCACCTATAAAAGAAGGGGCATGGGTGCCCCTCTAGCCTACACCTCTCACACCCCGAAACCCTAACCCTAAGTCGCCGGCGCCACCACCCCTGCTGCTGCCGCCGCCACCTAGGGCACCACCAACTCGCCGATTTGGGGTGATCCCAAACCCTAGCCGCCGGATACACTCTCCCATTGGTGCCTTCTAAACCCTAGATCTCCAAGGCCTCTCTCATAGTCCACCATACTCGCTTCGTCTTAAGGTGAAGCCCTGCGAGATCTCCCCTCTACTTCCAGTACCACGTCTTCGTGCTGCCGGAATCGCGAGGAGAGTGCTACAACCTCCGCTGCCTGCTGGAACAAGGGAGAGGAAGGTCTTCATCGAGTACTGAACGTGTGACCGATTGTGGAAGCGCTGCCGGAACGCGGCGCCGGAAGGATCGTCTTCGCGATATTGAGATCGGCAAGAGTACGACTACATCACCCACGAGAATCTACTCTCGTTAACCGCTTTGGAATCTTCGAGGGTGAGTTCCTCTATCGACTCGTTGCTACAATCTAGTAGATAGATCTTGGCTTGTTTGTTTGGATGCGGTAGAATTTTTTTGTTTTCCATGCTATGAACCCCTACATTTGTGGTGTTCTGGCCATTTGCATTTGGTGTATCGGTTTGTGTTCTCCTCGGAGGATTTGGTTTGAGTTACTCATTGGAGCTTGTACCTCTTGGGTTCTTGGAACCCTAGACGGTTTTGTGGCCTTGGTGGCGTTTGTTGGGAGCCTCCAATTAAGTTGTGGAGAAGTGCCCCAACCTTGTGAGAGGTTCCGGTTGCCACCGACAAGTGCACCGATAGTGGAAGTGTGGATCGATCCCGTTGGGGTGAGATTCACCGGAGAATAAGGAAGGCCTTTTGTGGCGTTGGTGGTTTGATACCACCCCCTCTCCAAACGAGACGTACTCCATGTTGGGAGGAACTCGGTAAAATATCGTTGTCCCCGCGTGCCTCGGTTATCTCCATACACGAGCTTTTTTACTTATGCACTTTACATTGTGATAGCCTTCGTGCTTGAAGTAATATATATCTTGCTATCACTTTGTTGCTTGTATTGAAGGGTTTCGCGGCATAGTAAATCAAAATTTTCTACGGATGCGAACATAGGGAAAGCCAAGATCTAATCTAGGAGATGCAATCAACGAGAGAGATTGGATTAGATCTTCATACCCTTGAAGATTCGCACAGCGGAACGTTCGTCGGAACGTGGGTGATGTAGTCGTACTCGCTTCTCCTCCTCGCGATCCGATCCGATCTAGCACCACAAGTGGCGGTGCCTCCGTGAGATGCACACGTGCAGCACCTCGACGTCTCCTCCTTCCTCGGACCAGCAAGTATGGTGGAGAGATAGATTGGATCTACAGCACGACGGCGTGGTGTATATGGTGGAGAATTTCTGCAGCAGGGCTTAGCCTACAAACAGTCGGGAGGGAGAGAGGAAAGCTAGAAAGGCGGCTAGGGTTTGGAGGAGAGGTGTGGGGGGTTGGTGCGCCCCCACCCCTCTTTATATAGAGGGGGGGTGCAGCCCTAGCCCCTCCCCCAAGCCCAAAGGATAAGGAGTGGGGGGCATGGACTCTCCCCTCTTCTAGAAACCCTATCTCTAGTTTAAACGATTTAAACTCTCTAGGATCGGCTGGGCCCTATGGGGCCTTGTGCCCCTGTCCCAATGCGGCCAGGACACTCCCTCATAGGCCCATGCCCCCTCTCGGAAGGTGGGGCCACGTTGGTCCCCTTCCGGAAGGTTCTAGAAGCTTCCGGTACAATACCGATTAACCCGGAACAATTCCGAACTTCAAAAACGGCATTGCCTTATATGAATCTTATTCTCCGGACCATTCCGGAACCTCTCGTGATGTCCCGGATCCCATCCGAGACTCCGAACAAAAATTCATAAACCAATTATCCAATCTATCCTAGCGTCAAGACACGTTAAGTGTGTGACCCTGCGGGTTCGAGAATATGCAGACATGATCTTCTATCAATAATCAACAGCGGGGTCTGGGCACCCATATTGACTCCCACACATTCATCGATGATCATATCGGATGAACCACGATGTCAGGATTCAAACAATCCCATATATATATTCCCTTCGTCTCGCGATATTTTACTTGCCCGAGATTCGATCGTCGGTACCGTCATACCTAGTTCAATCTCGTTCACAGCAAGTACTTTACTCGTTCCGTAATCCGATATCACTTTGTGATTAACTCCTTAACCACATGCTTGCAAGCGGTGTTGATATCGACTACCGAGTGGGCCCGAAGTATATCTCTCCGACTTGGGAGGGACAAATTCCATCTCGATACATACAACCCAACAGATACTTTCCGATCACCTGAGAGACACCTTTATGATCACCCTCTCATAGGATGACGTTTGATGACCTCAAAGCTTTCTTCCGATACTAGGGAGTTGTATTATCTCATGGTCGAAGGAATACAATATTTGACATAGGAAAAGCTACGCAAAGATGAACACGATGATACGATCTAATTGCTTCGCTTAGTTTGGGTATGTCCATCATATCATTCTCCCAATGATATGATCTCATTATCAATTGACAACTCATGTCTATGGTTAGGAAACCTTAACCATCATTGATCAATGAGCTAGTCCTTAGAGGCGTACCAGGGACACGGTGTTGTTCACAAACCACACAAGTATTAATGTTTCCGCTTAATACAATTCTTGCATGGAATATAAACTTTATCATGAACAAGAATTATAATAATAACATCTTTATTATTGCCTCTAGGGCATAATTCCAACATGTATTGCTTAGCATAAGTTGTTGGTGCACATAGGTGAACCTTAGTTGTTCTAGGTTGTGCTTAAAAAAGTAAACACTAGTTTTATTCCGCCTTTGTTGAGCCACTCTAGGAAAAGTTTTAATCACCTATTCACCCCCCTCTAGGCGACATTTGTATCCTTTCAATTGGTATCAGATCCCGGTCTCTCATTTTAGGCTTCACCGCCTTGAGAGTAAAGATGCCGGCTAGAGGATTAGTGCACAATGACATATTCACATCCGATGGCACAAATTATGATATATGGAAACATCGCATGCTCATTCATTTTCAGGACATGGACCCAAATTTGGAGCGTATTGTAGATATAGGTTTTTCTCCTCCAATGGATTTCAAAAATCTATCTAGTGAGGATGATAAAAACTTATATCTCGATGCTCAATCTTCTAATGTGCTTGTTAATGCTTTGAGCTATGTAGTTACCTCTTCAATCATTCGTTTTTGGAGCGCTCATGAGTTATGGACAAAACTTCAAGATAAATATGTTGTGTCCAACATTATTGAGGATGATTGTGTTGCTTCCACTTCCGGTCGAGATGAGTTCTCATCCTCTACCACTTCACCAACATGTGACTTTTCACTAGGTAATGATATGGTGAGTGGTGATAGAAATTGCAATTGGGATAGTGTGCTTACTATTTGTAATCCCTCATCTCTATTTAATTGCAATGATCTATCTTTGGACTTCAACACTTCTAGCACTACAAACTTATTACATGCTTGTGTTAATAGTCCTTGCATATCATGTAGAAATTACTTGGATAAATCTCATGACGATATGCTTGTGTTGTCTTGTTGCCATGATAAAAATGCTTCCATTTCCTCTAGTTCTTGTGTTGCTAACCATGTAGAGGAAACCAAAAATTCTATGGGCCAAGACATGGTTTTGAATGAAGCCACAAATGCAATCTCATCTTCACCTTCTTACGGTACCCACCTATGCCTTATGGCTAGGGATTCTAAGGTAACCCCTACTTTGGAACCCATTACCTCTTGCGATGAGGAGGATGTGGATAATGTGGAAGAAGAGCTTGATATTGATGATTTATATGAAAATGGTGAGATTATTTATCATGCCCTTGTCAAAAAGGATATTGCTTGCTCTAAATTTGTTGAAGTCTTGGACTTTTCTATTAAGATCAAAGAACATATTGATAAGTTAGAAACACAAATTGAGGTGCATGATAACAACGTTGATAAAATGTGTAGTCTTGAGCGTGAGTATGCTAATATAATTGCAAACCTAAATAAAGCTCTTGAAGAGGAACAAACCACTAAAGAATCTCTTGAGGAGACCTTTTCTTTAGAGCTATCTAGAGTAAATGAATCTCATGATAGAGATATTGAGGTGGCAAGGGATCTCAAAAGTAAAAATGATGAGACTCAAGTTGCTTATGCTAAACTCCTTGAGGATTTTGAGCACCTCAAAAATGGCTCTAGGGTCATAAAGGGTGAGCTCATCAAACTCACCGAGTCACATGAGCAACTTAAAGCTTCATATTCTAAAGAGCTTGCCAAGTTGCCCTCACCTCTTGCAAATAGTAATGATGCTTGTGCTACTAACTCTATTTCTTGTGAAGCATCTATTTTGAAGGAGAATGTTGTGTAGGGATTCGTAGCATGGAAAACAAAAAATTTCTACCGCGTACAAACAAACAAGCCAAGATCTATCTACTAGATTGTAGCAACGAGTCGATGGAATAACTCACCCACGAAGATTCCAAAGTGTTTAACGAGAGTGGATTCTTGTGGGTGATGTAGTCGTACTCTTTCCGATCTCAAGATCGCGTAGACGATCCTTCCGGTGCTGCGTTCCGGCAGTGCTCCCGCAGTCGGTCACATGTTCGGTACTTGACGAAGACCTTCCTCTCCCTTGTTACAGCAGGCAGCGGAGGTTGTAGCACTCTCCTCGCGATTCCGGCAGCACAACGGCGTGGTACCGGAAGTAGAGAGGAGATCTCGCAGGGCTTCGCCTTAAGCCGGAGCGAGTATGGTGGAGTATGAGAGAGTCCCTCAACGATCTAGGGTTTAGACACGCCGAGGAGGAAGCTTGGCCGGCGGCTAGGGTTGCTAGGCGGCGGCTTGACCTAGGGCGGCGGCGGCAGCAGGTGGCGGCGCAGGCGGCTTAGGGTTTGGAGGCGGGGATTTGTGTGTCTAGGAGGGGAGCCCTGCCCCTCCTTATATAGGTGGAGGGGCCGGCCGGCCAAGGGGAGGGGAGTCCCTCCCCAACTCGGCTTGGAGGTGGGACAGCGGTGGAGGAGGGACTCCTCCCCAACTCGGTTTCCTCCTCTTTCTCCACTTCCCAAAAATAGCCGTTTGACTTTCAAACTTGGCGTTTGACTTTTCAAACTAGGATTTGATTAATACCTCTATTTTGTTCAGAGATGACACCGAGTACATGATGAAATCATACCAACTTGATATAACACATTCATGTACCCTTCCCCTCCGGAGTACCGGACATTCTGGAACCTTCTAGAACATTCCCGATGAAAACACCGGAACCATTCTCCAACTCCGAAACGGGACTTTCCTTATATGAATCTTATTCTTTGGACCATTCCGGATCTCCTCATGATATCCCGAATCCCATTCGAGACTCCGAACAACATTCAGACTCTTTCTCATCATTCCATAACTACTCAAACAACGTCGAATCCTTAAGTGTGTCTCCCTACGGTTTGTGAATTATGCGGACATGATCGAGACACTTCTCCGAACAATAACCAATAGAGGAATCTGGAAATTCATATGGCTCCCAAATATTTCTACGATTACTTTGCGATCGAATGAACCACTTACATACGATATCAATTTCCCTTTGTGTCATGATAGTTTACTTATCCGAGGTTATGATCGTCGGTATCTCTGCATACCTAGTTCAACCTCGTTACCGATAAGTACTCTTTTCTCGTTCCCGTGATATGTGATCCCTTGTGAGCCAGTCACATGATTGCAAGCTAATTGGATGACATTTCACCGAGAGGTCCCAGAGTATATCTATCCGTCATGTGGATGGACAAATCCCACTCTTGATCCATGTGTTTCAACCAATACTTTCCGAACACTCAATGCCACCTTTATAGCCACCCAGTTACGGTGTGGTGTTTGATGTCATCAAAGCATCCATCCGGTAAAGGTGATATGCATGATCTCATGGTCGAAGGAATTAGATTACTATGTATCAGAAAGCATATAGCAATTGAACTATTAAAATGACTTGATCTTTATGCTACGCTTATCTATAGGAGTATGTCCACCATATCATTCTCCTAACGATATGATCTTGTTGTTAATAACATATCAATGTTCATGATAGGGAAACCACAATCATCTATTAACCAACAAGCTAGTATTATAAAGAGGCTTTACTAGGGACTCTTATTTTAGTTTACAAATCACACAAGTATTAATGTTTCCTTGTTAATACTATTATAGCATGAATGTAAACAATTATCATAAACACAAAGATATAATAATAACTACATTTATTATTGCCTCTAGGGCATATCTCCAACAGTCTCCCACTTGCACTAGAGTCATCTAATCTAGATTACATGGTAATATACCGAACACCCATGGCAGTTTGGTGCTAGTCATGTTTTGCCCTCGGGAGAGGTTTAGTCAACGGATCCGCCACATTCAGATCTGTGTGTACTTTGCAAATCTTTATATCCCCATCTTGGATATGTTCTCGAATAGCGTGCAAACGTAGCTTGATGTGCTTCAGCTTCTTGTGTGACCTTGGTTCTTGCGCATTGGTTATGGCGCCCATGTTATCACAGTAGATAGACATTGGGTCGAGCGCACTAGGAACCACACCCAGCTCTGTAATGAACTTTTTCATCCATATCGCTTCTTGTGAAGCCTCCAAAGCAGACATGTATTCCGATTCAGTTGAAGATCTCGCCACAACGCTTTGCTTTGCACTCCTCCAGCTAATTGCTGCACCATTCAAAATAAATACGTATCCAGATTGTGATTTAGAATCATCTGGATCGGTGTTCCAACTAGCATCGGTGTAACCATTAACAACGAGCTGTTCATCACCTCCATAAGAAAGAACCATATCCTTAGTTCTTCTCAAGTACTTAAGGATGTTTTTGACCGCTGTCCAATGATCCACTCCTGGATCACTTTGATATCTGCTAGTTAAACTAACAGCATATGCAATGTCGGGTCTAGTACATAGCATGGAATACATTAGAGATCCTATGGCTGAGGCATATGGAGTCTTACTCATCCTTTCTCTATCTTCTGCCGATGTCGGACTTTGAGTTTTACTCAAGGTCGTATTGGGCAACATGGGCAAGAACCCTTTCTTGCTATCTTCCATTCCAAACCTCTTTAGAACTTTGTCCAAATATGTACTTTGTGACAATGATATTTGGCGTCTTGATCTATCTCTATAAATCTTTATGCCTAATATGTAAGCTGCTTCGCCAAGATCTTTCATTGAAAAACTATTATTCAAATATTCCTTGACACTATTAAGAAGGTCTACATCATTCCCAATCAACAATATGTCATCTACATGTAGTATTAAGAATGCTACAGAGCTCCCACTCACTTTCTTGTAAATACAAGCTTCTCCATAAGTTTGTACAAAACCAAAACTTTTGATTACCTTATCAAAACGTTGATTCCAACTTCGGGATGCTTGCTTCAATCCATAGATGGACCGTTGAAGTTTGCATACCTTGTTAGCATCTTTAGGATCGACAAAACCTTTGGGTTGCATCATATACAACTCTTCATCAATGTCTCCATTGAGGAATGCTATTTTGACATCCATCTGCCATATCTCATAATCATAATATGCAGCGATTGCTAACATAATCCTCACAGACTTTAGCTTCGCTACTGGTGAGAAAGTCTCATCGTAGTCAACTCCTTGAATTTGTCGAAACCCCTTTGCGACAAGTCGAGCTTTATAGACAGTAACATTACCATCAGCATCTGTTTTCTTCTTGAAAATCCATTTGTTCTCGACAGCCTTCCGGCCATCCAGTAAGTCCACCAAAGTCCATACTTGGTTTTCGTACATGGATCCAATCTCGGATTTCATGGCTTCTTGCCATTTATTGGAATCTGGGCTCACCATCGCTTCCTCATATGTCTCAGGGTCATCGGTGTTGTCCACCAACATGACACTCATAACGGGATCATACCAATCTAGAGTGGTACGAGTTCTCTTTGACCTGCGAGGCTCTGTAGCAACTTCATCCGAAGTTTCATGATCATAATCATTAGCTTTCTCTCTAACTGGTGCAGGCATCACAGGAACTTTTTCCGGTGCTGCGCTACTCGCAATTTCGAGAGAAGGTTCGACAACCTCGTCGAGTTCTACTTTCCTTCCAGTCACTTCTTTCGAGAGAAATTCCTTCTCTAGAAAGGATCCATTCTTGGCAACGAAGATTTTGCCTTCGGATCTATGATAGAAGGTATACCCAATAGTTTCCTTCGGGTATCCTATGAAGACGCATTTTTCCGCTTTGGGTTCAAGCTTGTCTAGTTGTAACTTCTTTACATAGGCTTCGCAACCCCAAACTTTAAGGAACGACAATCTAGGTTTCTTCCCAAACCATAATTCATACGGTGTCGTTTCAACGGATTTAGATGGTGCCCTGTTTAAAGTGAATGCGGCTGTTTCTAATGCATAACCCCAAAATGATAGCGGTAAATCTGTAAGTGACATCATAGAACGAACCATATCTAAGAGAATTCGATTACGATGTTCGGACACACCATTACGCTGTGGTGTTCCCGGCGGTGTCAATTGTGAAAGTATTCCGCATTTCTTCAAATGCTCGCCAAACTCGTAACTTAGATATTCACCTCCACGATCAGAACGTAGAAATTTAATCTTCTTGTTACGTTGATTCTCTACCTCACTTTGAAATTCCTTAAACTTCTCGAAAGTTTCGGATTTATGTTTCATGAAATAGATATACCCATATCTACTCAAATCATCCGTGAAGGTAAGAACATAACGATAACCACCGCGCGATGCTACACTCATTGGACCACACACATCGGTATGTATGATTTCCAATAAGTCCGTAGCTTGCTCCATCATACAAGAGAATGGATTCTTAGTCATTTTACCCATCAGACATGCTTCGCATCTTTCAAGTGATTCGAAATCAAGTGATTCAAGAAGTCCATCGGAATGGAGTTTCTTCATACGCTTCACTCCAATGTGACCAAGACGACAGTGCCACATATAGGTCGAGTTATCGCTCGATTTCAAACGTTTAGCCTCAATGTTATTAATATGTGTATTTCCACTATCGAGATTCAACAAGAATAGACCATCTATCAAAGGTGCATGTGCATAAAACATATTACTCATATAAATCGAATAACCATTATTCTCGGATTTAAACAAGTAACCGTCTCGCAATAAACAAGATCCCGATATAATGTTCATGCTTAACGCAGGCACCAAATAACAATTATTTAAGTATAAAACTAATCCCGATGGTAGATGAAGGGGTAGCGTGCCGACCGCGATCACATCAACCTTTGATCCGTTTCCCATGTGCATCGTCACCTCGTTCTTCGCTAGCTTCCGTTTATTCTGCAGCACCTGTTTCGAGTTACAAATATGAGCAACCAAACCAGTATCAAATACCCAGGAACTACTACGAGTACTAGTGAGATACACATCAATAACATGTATATCGGATATACCTTTCTTCTTGATGTTGCCGTTCTTCAAATCCGCCAAGTACTTTGGGAAATTCCGCTTCCAGTGACCTTCTCCCTTGCAGTAAAATCACTCAGTATCAGGCTTAGGTCCAGCCTTGGTCTTCTTCGTTGGCGTGGTAACTTTCTTACCACCCTTCTTGAAGTGTCCCTTCTGCTTAGACTTGCCTTTCTTGAATTTGGTGGTCTTATTGACCAACAACACTTGGTGCTCTTTCTTGATCTCCACTTATGCAGATTTCAACATGGCAAAGAGTTCTGGCAACGTCTTGTTCATGTTTTGCATGTTGTAGTTCATCACAAAGTTCTTGTAACTTGGTGGTAGTGATTGGAGGACGCGGTAAATCCCCAAAGCATTAGGAATCACTATACCCAAGCTTTGAAGTTTGTTTGCGTGCCCAGACATCTTAAGCACATGCTCACTGACGGAGCTGCCCTCTTCCATCTTGCAGTTAAAGAACTTTTCAGAAGCCTCATAGCTTTCAATTGCCGCATGAGTCTCAAAGATCAATTTGAGATCCTCGACAATATCATATGGGTCTGAATTCTCAAACCTTTTCTGAAGCTTCGATTCTAAACCATACAAGATAGCACACTAAACTATGGAGTACTGAGTCTTCCGAGTGAGGTAAACATTCTTTACTTCATCGGCAGCATCAGCTGCAGGTGGGTCACCCAGCGGTGCATCCAGCACATAGGTCAAATTACCAGCTGTGAGGACAATCCTCAAATTGCGGAACCAATCCGCGAAGTTGCTTCCATTGTTTTTCAACTTTTCTTTCTCTAGGAACGCATTAAAATTGTTGGTTGATATATGATCATGGTTTCCTGATCATGAACATAGAGATGTTATTAACAACAGGGTCATATCATTAGGAGAATGATGTGATGGACATACTCCTATAGATAAGCGTAGCATAAAGATCAAGTCATTTAAATAGTTCAATTGCTATATGCTTTCTGATACATAGTAACCTAATTCCTTCGACCATGAGATCATGCATATCACCTTTACCGGATGGATGCTTTGATGACATCAAACACCACACCGTAACTGGGTGGCTATAAAGGTGGCATTGAGTGTTCGGAAAGTATTGGTTGAAACACATGGATCAAGAGTGGGATTTGTCCATCCATATGACGGATAGATATACTCTGGGCCCTCTCGGTGAAATGTCATCCAATTAGCTTGCAAGCATGTGACTGGCTCACAAGGGATCACATATCACGGGAACGAGAAAAGAGTACTTATCGGTAACGAGGTTGAACTAGGTATGCAGAGATACCGACGATCATAACTTCGGATAAGTAAACTATCGTGAGACAAAGGGAAATTGGTATCGTATGTAAGTGGTTCATTCGATCGCAAAGTAATCGTAGAAATATGTGGGAGCCATATGAATTTCCAGATTCCTCTATTGGTTATTGTTCGGAGAAGTGTCTCGATCATGTCCGCATAATTCACGAACCGTAGGGAGACACACTTAAGGGTTCGACGTTGTTTGAGTAGTTATGGTATTATGAGAAAGAGACCGAATGTTGTTCGGAGTCTCGGATGGGATCCGGGATATCACGAGGTGATCCGGAATGGTCCGGAGAATAAGATTCATAAAACAGAAAAGTCAAATGTCCAGTTTGAAAGTCAAACGGCTAAAACAAGAAACTGTGGGAAACAAGCAAGAGGAGTTGGAACCGACTTGGAGGAGGAGTTTCTCTCCTCCAAGCCGGCGGCCAGCCTAGGCCGAGTTGGGGAGGGACTCCCTCCCTCCCCTGGCGCGCCACCCCTCCCACCTATATAAGGAGGGGCAGGGCTCCCCTCCTACACACAAGTTTCCACCTCTAAATTTCAGGTTTAGAGCCGTTTTGGTTTAGAGCTTCTAATTGCTTTAGCCAGCGGTTTAGAGCCTTCTAATTGGTTTAGAGCCTTCTAATTGGTGTGTCTAATTACTAGACCACTAATAGCCTCTCTCATAAGCTCCACCATACTCGCACCGGCTTAAGGCGAAGCCCTGCGGGATTTCCCCTCTACTTCCGGTACCACGCCGTTGTGCTGCCGGAATCGCGAGGAGAGTGCTACAACCTCCGCTGCCTGCTGGAACAAGGGAGAGGAAGGTCTTCGTCGAGTACCGAATGTGTGACCGACTGCGGGAGCGCTGCCGGAACGTGGCGCCGGAAGGATCGTCTACGCGATCTTGAGATCGGAAAGAGTACGACTACATCACCCACGAGAATCCGCTCTCGTTAAACGCTTTGGAATCTTCGAGGGTAAGTTATACCATCGACTCGTTGCTACAATCTAGTAGATAGATCTTGGCTTGTTTGTTTGTATGCGATAGAAAATTTTTGTTTTCCATGCTACGAACCCCTACATCAAGGTCTTCTTCCCGGACCCGAAGACCCCGATGCCCCGATCCGAAGATCGATCCGAAGCGCCAAGGCCTCCGACATGGAATCAACAAGATCATCACGAAACGCCGAGTACTTCTTCCTGAACGCCATGATCGTCGACATGACCCGAAGACCACGGATGCGCCGAGATCTACTCCGCTATCCGAGAACGTTTCCGTCGAACCCCGAACCCCAGATCCGGACCCTGAGACCGACCCCGAACCCCGGAACCAAGATCTGCCGAACCCTAATGTGTGACCCCTTTCCGAGCCCTATTTTATAAATGCTAAATATAAAACCTGTTGCATATTAATCATTCATCTCGCATGCATATTTGTGTGGTTTGGGGGCCTTATGCCGATTCACCTTATAATTAAATATGGAGCCCATATGCAGGCAAATCTAGTCTTATATCGGCCTCATTTAAATTTGTGTAGCGAACCGGTGCTATCTTTTGCCATGCTAAAACAACATTTAATTTGCGGGGTAGATAAACAACTTGAACCATCTCACTAATTGTCGGTACCCCGGTTCCGCTTAATATGACCTAATTGCATCGCACCTTTGCCATGCCATGCATCATACATGCAACATGCCGATCTTTTGCCGTAGTATTAAATATTGCATCCGGTGTTTATTCTAGTGTTTTGCTTCTTCGCGGATAAGGCTGTTGAGTTGAAGTGAGCTTTGCCCCGATCTTCGGTTGAACCTTCGACAATGTTTTCAGGCGAGCATCTCCCCCTTTTTCTACCTATCTTACTTTTATAGTATTTATTCCCTCCTGTTGATCTATTGCTATCTGTGTCGCGTTGCTCTAGTTTTCGTACCCGAGATATCCCGTGCAGCCTTATATTGCCTTGGACACATCCTATTACCTGTTGTTTGGTAGATAGTTGGACTTGCGCGTTGTAGTCGCCTGCTCAATTGCTGTTGCGTGTCGTCAAGTGCCACAGTTGTTGGAGTAATGCCGCATGTGTGTTGTTGGAGATGATCATAGTTTTACTTACCGTCCACTTTAATTCCTGTTTAACAACTAAAATTGAAGTAAGCAGAGGCATCGGTGGGTGATAGAAAATATTTGGTTTCCGAACGCCCACTTGTGTCCCGTAGGACCCCGAGTACTTGATACCTGTTCCTTGATTTATCGCGCTATCCACATACGGGGAGTATGGGCCCCCCTTAGCCAGAGCTTGATTCAGTCTTATTTCTTGGGGCCACAAACTAGTTTGAGGTTTTATTTACGATCCTGTACTTATGCCATGCTTTACTGCTTTATTTACGATTGTGCGAGGAGCACACTGTACTGTTTAGGTAAGCGGAGTGTTTTCGCGGTATCGACAAGCCCAGTCACACTTTCGGGTTCCCAGTCGTTTACAGCCATTGACGCAAACCTTGAGTCCGTCTCGGAGCTAGCTTACTTCGTTGCGGATCTACTCAATGGGGTGGCCCCCTGAAATATTTCTGAATCTTGTGATTGCTCTGTCGTGAAGACCTCGTTGGGTTTTGATTTGGTTTTTCCGAGGTTGATCGTGTGTGTGTTGCTATTTGTGCACCCCGGCCGAGTTAAAACTTTCTGAAAGCCGTGTCCGCGGTTATGGACGACTTGGAGCACAGTATCTCGACCATAGACAAGCATAACTAAAGTTTATTGCTATAAATTTGACTTTATAATGACTAGTAATCAGCTTCACTATAATGGAATGGCTAATTAATACTGCCCACAATTGCTTGTTTGGAGTGTCGCTTGCGACCATTGTACCTGACTAGTAAGTATGACAACTACAACGGAATGGCTAAGTAAAAGTACCAACAACTGCTGGGTTTTGGGGTTATCTCACGCTAATTGTATCTGACTAGTAAGTGTTGCCACTATAACGGAATGGTTAACTAAAACTACCCACTGCTTACTTTACCAGGATGATTATCTAAACCTGACTAGTAAAGTGCCGCAACTATAACTGAATAAGTAAAACTGCCAACTGTGTGAGTTCCTCGGTTGACTTCCTCGTTTGGTCTCGAGGGGGAAACGCCAGGATGGGTTTGTTTGATGATAGTATCAGGTTGGATCTGAATAGGTCTTCCTTACCCCTCTCTGATAGCCGCCAGTAGTATCGAGTCTCTATAGGTTGTTTAGTGCATGCTGCCGCTGCCGCTTCAGTCCACCATACCTATGTAGGCGAGGACCGCCGAATTCTAGCCTCGCCGTGTACTGGCCTCAGTACTGACGCTCCTCTTTTTCCTTTGCCCTTTGTCGGCACCCCTTTTGTGTTAAGCAGGTGTTGAGATCGACGTCGTTAGCAGGGTTACCCTTCCGGCTTGGCCTGGGCAGGGTTATGGACGCCATTGGTTATTCTTCAGGGCTCTTAGCCCCATTTGCATCTTGTCCGTAGCTGGACGCTCTATCGTTTTTCAAGGTGATTTGAATCTTGTATATTATATATGTATTCTTGAATCTTTGAGTCGCTGTTATATATATCTGTTCTGTGGGTCCCATCGAGGACTGTTGTGTAATGTTATTACTTCGTTTTCCACCCCCACGAAAGTGCCTGGTGGGCACCTTTGAATCGTTTCTATGCGGGTTTGGCGGGTTTCGCTAAAACTTGCATAGGGTCGATTCTGAGGGTGTTACACCTCCCCGCCGTCAACCCACTGAGTTGGAGCAGCTCATGGCAGCTCAGGCACAGCTGACCCAAGTTATGACTCAGTTCATGGAAGCTCAGAACAACAACAACAACAATGGAAACAACCAGCCCCAGGGAGATGCTCTCACCAGATTTCTGAGGCTAAGGCCAGCTAAGTTCTCTACTGCAACGGAGCCAATGGTTGCTCTTGACTGGTTGCGTTCAGTCAACAAGGATCTGGTAACCGTCGGATGCACGGATGCTGAGAAGGTGAGGTTTGCCGCTCACCTACTGGAGGGACCAGCCGCTTCTTGGTGGGACACTTTTCAGATCACCCACCCGCTGGACACCGTGACTTGGGCAATGTTTGAGGAAGGTTTCAGGACCAACCACGTGTCTTCAGGAGTTCTGAGCCTAAAGTGGAAGGAGTTCCGCAACTTGCGCCAAACCAACCGCACCGTGGCTGAGTACATTGAGGAGTTCAACAACCTGTCTCGTTATGCACCTAAGGATGTTGACACTGATGCAAAAAGGAGGGAGAGATTCCTGGATGGCCTTAGTGATGAGCTTTCCGTGCAGCTACTGGTGGTTTATTGCCCCACTTTCCAGGAGCTTACGGACAAGGCTAGGATCTTGGAAGGGAAGCACAAACAAGTGGAGAACTGCAAGAGAAAGAGCAATAATCACCACTCTGGTTCACATCACAAGTCTCGCACTTCATATGATGGATACTCCAAGCATGGAGGGAGTGACCATGGGAGCCATGACCGCCACCACAATGGGGCGATGGACATCGCCACGACAAACACAAGAGCACCCACCACAGCCACAAAGGAGGACACTCTCACCACTCTGGAGGACACGGTGGACATGACCGCAACCGCGATCGCAGCTTTGTGAAGAAGGATCTGAGTGAGGTGACATGCTTCAAGTGTAAACAGAAGGGACACTATGCTGACAACTTTCCGGAGAGGAAGGGACTGAAGCCAACCAACAACGAGAAAGCCACAGTGAACCACATGAATGTGGAGGAGATTCCAGATGAGCCTGACCTTGTGATTGGTAAGTTTCCAATCAACACTCACCCTGCACTTATACTTTTCGATACTGGTGCATCGCATTCATTCATATCAAGGGCATTTGTGGATAAGTATAAGCTACCTACTAAGTCTATGAAAGGGTCTATTAGAGTGAGTTCACCTGGAGGAGATATGATAGCTAGCGCGGGATGCCGCGACTTAACTGTGAGGATTGGAACACACAACTTAAGTGCACATATGGTAGTGTTGGAATCACAGGGGTTAGATGTTATTCTGGGCATGGATTGGATGTCTATGCATGGGGGACACATAGATTGTGCACAGCGAGCTGTTTCACTCAAAACCCCGGATGGTAAGAGAATTAGATTCAAGTCGGCAGTGCGACCGGGAAGCTGTAAGCTGAATTCTCTTAAGGGGGTTAGCATGGAAACTGTGCCTGTGATTAGGGATTACCCCGACGTGGTTCCGGAAGAGCTGCCAGGGATGCCACCTGATAGGGAAGTGGAGTTTCTCATCGACCTGATGCCGGGAACAGGACCTATTGCAAAAAGGCCATATAAGATGGATGTGGATGAGCTGAAGGAATTAAAGAAGCAGCTAAAAGAGCAGTTGGACAAGGGATTCATTCAGCCTAGTTCGTCGTCATGGGGTGCACCTGTTCTGTTTGTGGAGAAGAAAGACAGCAGCAAGAGATTAGTGGTGGACTATCGCTCGCTGAATGAGGTGACCATCAAGAACAAATACCCCCTGCCGAACATAAATGATTTGTTTGATCAACTGGAAGGAGCAAAGGTGTTCAGCAAGATTGATCTGCGATCAGGCTACTTCCAATTGAAGATCCGGGAGGAGGACATACCAAAAACCGCCTTCACCACTAGGTATGGTTTATATGAGTATACGGTTATGTCTTTTGGACTAACGAATGCCCCGGCATATTTCATGACCATGATGAACAAGGTATTTATGGAGTACTTGGACAAGTTCGTGGTGGTGTTTATTGACGACATACTGATATATTCCAAGGATGATGCTGAGCATGAGAAACATCTGCGACTGATTATGGAGAAGCTGAGGGAACACAAGCTGTATGCCAAATTCAGCAAGTGTGAATTCTGGCTCAACACTGTTGGATTTCTTGGACACGTGGTGTCAGGAGAAGGAGTCGCTGTTGATCCAAGCAAAGTGACTGCAGTGACAGAATGGGAAGCGCCCAAGAATGCAGGAGAGATACGAAGCTTTTTGGGACTTGCTGGATATTAAAGGAGGTTCATTGAAAACTTTTCCAAGATTGCTAAGCCGATGACTGAACTTCTGAAGAAGGAGAGGAAGTTCGAATGGACAAATGTGTGTGAAGCCAGCTTTCAGGAACTGAAGCGTCGCCTAGTAACCGCACTTGTTCTGTGTTTACCAGATCTTCAGAAGGATTTCCAAGTGTATTGTGATGCTTCTCGGCAGGGACTTGGGAGAGTGCTGATGCAAGATGGGAGAGTGGTGTCATATGCCTCGCGACAACTTAAACACCATGAGCGGAATTACCCCACACACGACTTGGAGTTAGCGTCAGTGGTTCATGCGCTCAAGGTATGGAGGCATTACTTAATGGGAAAACACTGTGATGTATACACCGACCACAAGAGCCTGAAGTACATATTCACGCAGAAGGAACTGAACATGAGGCAAAGGAGATGGTTGGAGCTTATCAAGGACTATGATATGAATCTACAATACCACCCAGGAAAGGCCAATGTAGTAGCAGATGCTCTGAGTCGGAAGGTTTATGCCAATGGACTGACAATTGGGGAATTGCCCGAGGATTTGTGCAAGCAATTCAAGGACCTTAGACTAGAGGTAGTATCTGAAGGGTACTTGGCAACAATGGAAGTCCAACCAACGCTACAGGATAGGATCAGGAAAGCTCAAGTGGGAGATAAAGACATAGATGAAGTAAAGGAAAAGATGAAGGAGGGTCGAGCGAGGGAATTCCGCGAGGATGAGCAAGGAACCTTGTGGTATGGAGATCGTTTGTGCGTTTTCAACGATCCGGAGATAAGGAAGTTGATTCTGAAGGAGGCTCATGACTCGCCGTATTCCATACATCCGGGCAATACAAAGATGTATATGGACCTAAAGGACAGATTCTGGTGGAACAACATGAAGGGAGACATCGCGGAGCATATTGCCCTATGTGATGTATGTAGCCGGGTGAAGGCGGAACACCAGAAGCCAGCAGGATTGCTACAGCCATTGCCCGTGCCGGATTGGAAGTGGGATAGAGTGGGAATGGATTTTATCACAGGATTGCCCAGGACCAGGTCAGGTTATGACTCCATTTGGGTAGTGGTCGACCATTTGACCAAGGTAGCCCACTTTATACCGGTAAAGACGACCTATACGAGTGCAAAGTTGTCCAAGATTTATATGGACAGAATTGTGTGCCTACATGGAGTTCCCAAGAATATCGTATCTGACAGAGGCACCCAATTTACCTCACACTTCTGGCGCCAGCTGCACGAGTCACTTGGTACTAGATTGGAGTTTAGCACAACGTTTCACCCACAGACTGATGGACAGACCGAGAGGGTGAATCAGATTTTGGAGGACATGCTGAGAGCTTGCGCTTTGGCTCATGGTTCTAGTTGGGATGAGAATTTGCCGTATGCTAAGTTTTCCTACAACAACAGCTATCAAACCAGCATCAAGACGTCACCATTCGATGTGCTATATGGGAAACGGTGTCGGACACCATTGCTATGGGATGGAGTAGGAGAACGTCAGTTGTTTGGACCTGATTTGATCAAGGACGCTGAGGAGAAGGTCGCCTTGATTAGGGACAGGCTGAAGGTAGCACAATCAAGGCAGAAGAGCTACGCTGACGCCAAGCGCAAGGAAGTGGTGTATGAGATAGGCGATAGAGCATACCTCAGAGTGTCGCCACTTCGTGGAATCAAGAGATTTGGAATTAAGGGTAAGCTGGCACCTCGATTTATTGGACCGTATCGGGTCTTAGCACGCAAAGGAGAAGTTGCTTATCAATTGGAGTTGCCAGAGGCTCTGACCGCTGTTCATAATGTATTCCACGTATCCCAGCTGAAGAAGTGCCATCCGGAGATGGTGGATACACCATTGAGAGACACCGTACAGCTAGAGGAGGTTCAGCTTGAGAACGACTTGACCTATGAGGAGAAACCGGTCAAGATTCTGGAGACAGCGGAGAGGACTACCCGTACCAAGACGATCAGGTTCTGCAAGGTACAGTGGAGCCACCACACCGAAGAGGAAGCCACTTGAGAGCGTGAGGATGACATCCGAGAGGACTACCCACACCTATTTGCTAGCCGCGCCGAATCTCGGGGACAAGATTCATCTTAAGGGGGTTAGTCTTGTCACATCCCAAATTTTTGATTTGGTTCTGCATATCATTCATGCCATTGCATCATACTCTTCCATGCAAAACCATCAATTGAAAAGATTCGGCAAAACACTATTTTCTAAACCCTACTCTATTTTTACTACGAGGCTCTTGCGGGAGGTTCTACTAGGACTTGTGTTTTCCACCCTTATAGCCTAGTGGTTTCACTCATCCCTTGACCCTAGGTTGTTCCCCTCGATTTTACAAAAATTTAGGAACAAGAATCGCCCGATTCGGAGTTCGTCTGAAGGAGTTACGGAGGTTTTACTAAAATGCAAAAAGGGAAAAAGAAAGGATCAAAAAAAAATCGGCGCCAGCCTACTGGGCCACGCCGGCCCAGCCAGCCAGCATCACACCGCCCGCGCGGCGGATAGAATCCGCCACCGCCCCAGCGACGGCCCACCGACAGGTGGGACCGTGTCCGCCTAGGACCCCGCGAAGGGGGCCCCACATAAGCGGACCCCACCTGCGCGCCGCCTCGATCCACGCGCCCGCACCCCGCCGCCTCCTGCCTCGATCCGCGCGCTGCCTGCCTCGGGAGCCGCACCACCGCCGCCAGGTAAGCTCGCCGCCGCTCGCCGCCGCCCGCACGCGCCATCGCCGCCGCTCGCCCCGCCCGCACGCCACCGCGCCGCCCGCGCGCGCACGCCGCTGCGCCGCCGCCGCTGCCCGCACGCGCCAGCGCCGCCGCTTGCGCCGCCGCCGCGCCTACCGCCGCCGTCCCGCGGTGACCGCTCTCCCTCTCCGCGCAGGACCCCGCCGACCCGCCGCCGTCCCGAGCCGCCGGAGCGCCGTCGCCGGTAAGCCGCCGCCGCCGCCTCTTCTCGGCCGTCGGATCTAAGATTTGCGGCCCAGATTGACCGGAGACCGCGCGGTTGACTGGTCAACGGCCAGTCAACCCGCGCTGAGTCAGCGGGGAATATTCCCTTTTGATTTAAATCGTTTTAGAAATTGCAGAATCTTGTAGAAACTTGTAAATTGCGTAGAAATTAATCTACTAGGCCAAAAATTGCAAATAAAATATGTGTAGGTTCAGTAAGTCGTGTAGAATCTTGCTGTACCATTGTTTCACACTTTTGCAGTAAGATTTAGTACAGTTTAATCAAATGAGTTAATGGCCTTTTTGGAGTAATTAATTCGTAGAAAAAGATCCGTAACTCCAAAAATTACATATAATATGTCCCTGGATTCAGTAGGACAAGGGGAACCTCGTTGTGAATTAAAAGGATAGGCTTACAGTAAAAACTTCTGCAGAAACTGTCTAGTGGCTTTCTGCAGTGTTTTAATTATTCAGGGAGTTTTATAATTCCTTTTTGAGTAATTCCAATTGGTACTGTTCCTAAGTAGAAATGCCTATACAGTAGAATTTTCCCAAGATTTTACAAACAGTATACTACCGGTAGTGAATTATTTGGGTTCTAGCTCTAGTTTTGAGCATTATATTTTGCATAATAGTTTTCCTTGCGCTAAAACTATTTTCCATGCATGCAATCAGTAGCTTTATTGAATAGGATTATGTGGTGAAGCTGTAGCACCGATTCACTTGTCGTGCATGCATTCATGCATCATCTTCGTTGCATATGCTTGTGGATTGTTTGTTTATGATTGCAATTGTATCGTGTAGATTGTGACAAGTGCAACGCTTGCTCGTGTGTGGATTGTTCTTCCGACCGCTACAACCAAGGCAAGTAGATGCTACTTTGTTCATGATATCGTCCTACTATTTTCAATGCATTGTCGTGTATTTTGTAGATGCATGTGTAGGATGATACTATCGCTATGCTATGTCCTATTAAGTGGTAGGGCCTTCCTTGTAGATGAACCACCATTGGTAGATGTGCTTAGCCATGCTATGATGAACGAGGGTTGGGTTACATCACTGAAGCTTGTTCTAAAAGAGTTGGTTTGTGAAAACTAAAACAACTTAATCAATGAATCTCCTGGGTGTGATGGGATTGATAAATTTTGGTGGTTTCATTGCGGAAAGGCACCCAGGTATCGAGAGAAAATGATTGGCTTCTTTATTTGGTAGCTTACGTGTACAACCATGTGCCAATAATGAAATGGGCGGTTGGTTGGACTTAGTAGGTTGTGGTAACTCGAATCCGCGTATCCAGAGATGTAGAATTTTGGTAGGTTGGACCGGTGCGCGTCGGGATTGGGGAGCTACTTCCCGAATAGTCTCTTCTTGGACTTCTCCCTATCATCACCCAAAATGAGAGTGATGGTACGAGCTGGGCTGGCCAAGTCACATGGGTAAAGTGTACTAACCCCTGCAGGGTGTGTAATCTAATCGATTAGCCGTGTCCCCAGTTATGGACAACTGAGTTGCTTGATATTGACTCCATGACATGTTTCTCGCTCATTCCAATTTCATAATTGTTTTAATGTTGTTGGGTTAACTTAATTGGGATCTTTTCAAAGAAAATCAAAAACTGTTTATGAAAGTAGGCCAAAGGTATTTGCAAATGCAAGCCAGACACAGCTCCACTTGCCAAATATGCATGTAGATGTTAGTACTATTGTCTCCTTTACTAGCTCTACTTGCCATACATTCCATGTATTGACCCTTCGGGGCTGCTACGTTTCATGTTGCAGGATATTCCGATTCTGAGTAATCGATATAGGCCACGGTACTCCACTCGGCACTTGTTCACTTGTGGGCAATTTGAAGAATGGAGGATTTGCTTTATTTATGTTGTTACCTGAATAATTTGAGCTAGCCTTGAGCTAAGCTTTTATTGTAATAACGGTACTCTGGATCTTCGTTATTTATGATACACGGATATTTTGCTATGTTATTCATCTCATTCTATTGTGGGCCAATGAACCGATCCAGGGATTGGCATGTCACATAGAAGCCACGGTCTTTTCAGAACCGTGGTGTTACAGAGGTGGGCCGGCGGTGGAGGAGGGACTCCTCCCCAACTCGGTTTCCTCCTCTTTCTCCACTTCCCAAAAATAGCCGTTTGACTTTCAAACTTGGCGTTTGACTTTTCAAACTAGGATTTGATTAATCCCTCTATTTTGTTCAGCGATGACACCGAGTACATGATGCAATCATACCAACTTGATATAACACATTCATGTACCCTTCCCCTCCGGAGTGCCGGACATTCCGGAACCTTCTAGAACATTCCCGATGAAAACACCGGAACCATTCTCCAACTCCGAAACGGGACTTTCCTTATATGAATCTTATTCTCCGGACCATTCCGGATCTCCTCGTGATATCCCGAATCCCATTCGAGACTCCGAACAACATTCGGACTCTTTCTCATCATTCCATAACTACTCAAACAACGTCGAATCCTTAAGTGTGTCTCCCTACGGTTCGTGAATTATGCGGACATGATCGAGACACTTCTCTGAACAATAACCAATAGAGGAATCTGGAAATTCATATGGCTCCCACATATTTCTACGATTACTTTGCGATCGAATGAACCACTTATATACTATATCAATTTCCCTTTGTCTCACGATAGTTTACTTATCCGAGGTTATGATCGTCGGTATCTCTTCATACCTAGTTCAACCTCGTTACCGATAAGTACTCTTTTCTTGTTCCCGTGATATGTGATCCCTTGTGAGCCAGTCACATGCTTGCAAGCTAATTGGATGACATTTCACCGAGAGGGCCCAGAGTATATCTATCCGTCATGTGGATGGACAAATCCCACTCTTGATCCATGTGTTTCAACCAATACTTTTCGAACACTCAATGCCACCTTTATAGCCACCCAGTTACGGTGTGGTGTTTGATGTCATCAAAGCATCCATCCGGTAAAGGTGATATGCATGATCTCATGGTCAAAGGAATTAGATTACTATGTATCAGAAAGCATATAGCTATTGAACTATTAAAATGACTTGATCTTTATGCTACGCTTATCTATAGGAGTATGTCCACCATATCATTCTCCTAACGATATGATCTTGTTGTTAATAACATCTCAATGTTCATGATAGGGAAACCACAATCATCTATTAACCAACAAGCTAGTATTATAAAGAGGCTTTACTAGGGACTCTTATTTTAGTTTACAAATCACACAAGTATTAATGTTTCCTTGTTAATACTATTATAGCATGAATGTAAACAATTATCATAAACACAAAGATATAATAATAACTACATTTATTATTGCCTCTAGGGCATATCTCCAACATGTTGAGCTAAAGTCTCAACTTGCGTTTCTAACTAGCAACTATGGGAAATTAGAAGAAAGTCATGTTAAGCTCTCGAGCTCGCATGAGGATCTTTTAGTCTCTCATGGTAGGCTAAAGTTAGCTCATGAGGCCATCGTGTCAAAGGTAACATCTTGTGGGCCTCATGTGGATATTAGCACTATATCTACTCCAAATGTTATATTGCCATGTGCTAGTCCTTGTAATTCATCCTCTCACAACCATGCTATATCTCATGATGAATTACATTCCGTGCCTTGTTGCTCTAACAATGTAGCATCTACTTCCTCTAGTACTTTTGTTGAAACTAACCATTTAGAGGAAATAAAAGATCTCAAGGCTCAAGTCACTTCTTTGAGAAATGACTTGAAAAAGGGTCATCAAGGGAATGCCGCACTCAACAAAATCTTGAGTGTGAAAAAATCCACCAATGACAAAAGTGGGCTTGGATTTAACTCCATTGTCAAGAACAAGTCCACTATCAAGTTGAAGCACAAGGACAACAAGAAGAATGGCCAAGATCAAGTCAAGAATCCGGCCAACATTGTTTGCTTCAAGTGCAAGGAAGAAGGGCACCATGTTAGATATTGCCCATCGAAGAAAAAGGCTCCTAGTGTGAAGCAACAAGGGAAGCGGCCTCAAGCTACACCTCAAGTCATTAATGGGCCACTTCCTAAGAGGACTACTCGAGCTCTTCCTCGAGTTGTAGCTTTACCTAAGAAGAAAGATGGCAAGAGTAGAACTTGCTACATATGCCGTGAGAAGGGGCATATTTCTTCCTCATGCACTATCGGTATCTCCTCATCCAACCCTATCATTATTGATGATGCTTATTCTCTTTGTAAGGATGAGGTTGGCAATGTGTTTGCCAAATTTGTTGGTGCTCAATGTGGGTTCAAGAAAAGAACCATTTGGGTTGCCAAGCCTATTATGACTAACCTCTTAGGACCCAACTTGGTTGGGGACCAACAAGCCAAAACTTGATCAATAGGTGTTGTTGGAGGGCATTGGAGTTTTGGCTACATTATGAAGAATTGAGGGATCTTCATCAATTATTATTGTCAAGCCAAGCCATTTGGATTATATTGATTATATTATATTTCCAATGTTCCTCCTTGCGGTAACATATGCTAAACTCTTTACATTGAAAGTTACTCGCCCCCTTGTGCATGTGTTGGTTTTGTATCTTCCATGCTTTTGTACATGTTGTGCTATCCACTTAATTATCTTGAGATTTCAAGCATATTTGTGTATGATTAGGTGGCACACCATGTATGTGTGTTTCTTATGTTTGAGCCTTGCTTGGTTATATTTGGTATCTTATTTGGATCTTGTGAGAAATTAATGGATTATCCCATTTTGGGGGAGTGTTATGCTTGGGCATTCCACAATCCTAAAATTGTGTGTACATGAGGAATACCACCTAGTTTTATATTGGATTATTGTCTAGTCTCTATGTGGTATAATTCTCATGAGAAATTTAAGTTTTATAATGTCCATTAATTATCTCTATTTGTATTATTTTGCCTCACGTTGGTTTTATGGTAGTATCACATTATGGGGGAGTCATATGCTTAGTGCTTATTACAATCCTAGAAAATGTGAAAATTCGAGGTTGTGTCACTTAAAATTGATATTGATAATTATCTAGCTCCTAAGTGACACATGTGCTCATACAAGTTCCAATTTGCTTGAATGCCCTTATTTCTCATATTTTGGATCTTGTTTATGAGAGTGGTTCTTGGTATGTGTTTCCTCGTATTTAGATCTCTACATCATCATGGAAACCATTTGCTTCAAGTTACTCTAATCACTAGTGATTGTGCGACTATTGGAAGCTACCAAGAATCTTGTTCAAAGTATCATGCTTAATTCTTATATTTAGTTATATGCTTCTTATTGTGACTATGTTCTTGGATATCCATGCAAGCTACCTATGGGAAAATTATTCCTAATATTTCTTGTCCTTGGACAATGAGTACTAAATTTATGGTAGAATTTATTGATCATATTCACTTTGGCCTTTGCTTAATCTTGTCCTATCTTTGGCCAAGAAAATGTTTTTGTGTGATCCCATGCATTCCTTGCTACTTATGAATCTCCTTATTTTTTTGGTATCCTCTTGTGTTTTAGTTAATATAGGCAGTAGTAATGATCCTATTTGTGTGCATTTTGCATTCAAAAGGAAAATCCTACATAGTGCACTATCCATGGGGGAGCTCTCCTATATTATTTAGAACACTCATATTTATGCTTATTTGTTCGATCCATATCGGGTTTTATGTGCTTGGAACCTCAATCTTTTCGTTTTGGTATTTTGTGCCATCATGAGAAGTTTGGGGAGTTTGGTTTCTTGTTGGAACCTTGCTCTTTTTGGGAGTTGGTTTTATCTCATTCCTTGTTTCTTGATTTGACCATTTTATAATGAGATAAACCCTTGGGCAATTTTATTTCTATCTATCTTTTGCTCCTTTGGTTTTAGCCTAGTTCATTTGTTGAACATGTGATCTTTCATGTGTTGAATTGGTTCTTTGATACAATTTGGACATCATTTGTCATGTCACACTCTTGTGTGTGCAATCTTGATTTACTTGGTGTTTTTGTTCAAATTGTATCTCCTTTTGGTTCTTGAAAGCTTTATGCATGCATATTTACTATATGTTTATATTATGGTATGCTTGCTTTCTTTGATCCAATATATAGGGGAAACTCCACCAAATCCAATCGGCTAAGTTGTGCATGAAATTCAGTTTCATATCAATATGCACATATTTATGTGAAGTCTCTCCTATGTATTGTAGTTGCACTAACTACTTTGGACCCAATAAGTTTGGGGACCATTTTGTACTTAAATGTGTTTTAGGTACATTTGAGATATATTGGATGCTTGTCTCTCAATTTTGAAGAAGTGGTGCGTTAATGAAAATTGGAGGCAAGCTATAGGATGATCAATGAATTCATATCCTCTACATCCTACCAATTATATCTTGGTAACAAGTATCTCCTGCTCATGCATATTTATCTTGCTTCCAACCTTTTGTAGGTTGCATCTTGGCATGAATTATTATTATTATATTTATTGTTATATCTATAGCCATGGTATTAAGAGAACTCTCTATTGTAAATGTGTATAAGTTGAGATGAGTGCATTTATTTGGGACTATACAAAATAATGCATATGATCCACCAATCCCAAATATGTCAATCTATCAATTTTATTGCGCATCCTTTCCTCAACTTCTCTGATGTGCAATAGTGAGAATTTGCTAGTTTTAGTGATACTTGTTGCCTTTCTCCATATATTCCAACTTTCTCCTTTTTCCCTTGGTGATAGTTGTAATATATGTAGTGTGTTGGTGTTTGAAGTTCATTAATATACAATAAGATAGATTTGAGCCTTTGGCCATGCTTTGAAGCAAAAATCTTATTGGTATATATTATGACTTCATGTTTGCTTTTCATATGCCTTATTGTATATCTTCTTTATGTGTGCATATTTATTTGTTGGCATATGTCTCTGTGATGTTTTCCAGTTATATACATATACACATATGAGAAGATAATTTTAGTTGATTTTTAATCCTTGGAGACCACCTTTCTATTCCTTTTGATTCTTTAGTGGCTTCCAAATTTAATTTCCTACGAGTGTTAGTTCCTCTAGTTTGCATATTTGGGAACTCATATTTGTTCTCTCATGCCTTGCATTGTTAAATAAACTTGGATGAGTGAGGATTCCATGATTATGCACCTTGTTCCCAAATACAATTATCATAATTGGTGCATTATCTTTGGGGAGCTCATCTAATTCATTTAATAATGCTCATTTGTCTCATTTCTCATTTATTTTGCCTTAAATGTTTATGGAGAAGTGAGGATTCCATATTTGTGCATTTTTGTATTGAAATACAACGATTCTAAAGTGTGCACAAATCTTGGGGAACTTCTCTATTTTATTTAAGCATTTATTTGATATTTCATTTGATGTGTTTTAAATGCTTATGGGGGAGCGAGGATTCCATATTTTTGCAATTTGTATTGAAATGCAACTATTTTAAAGTTTGCACCAATCTTGGGGAGATTCTCAATTTGTTATTTAAAACACTCATCTACTCGTATCATAATATCTTGTTGTTTCCATTTGGACTCATTTGTTGTTTTCAAATTGGTTTATCGTATCTTGTGATTGCTTGCGTCATTTGTGATGCGTCGTTTTATTTTATTCCTTTGGCAATCTTCGGGTCCTCGATATAGTTCTACTCCCTCCCAAGTATTCATCATTGGATATGTGCGAATGCACATCTTTGGAGGAAATATTACTATATTTGCCTTCTAGAACTTGTCACCCATTTCGGCAATCGATGCCAATGGGGGAGAAGTTTTAGAGGGTTTAAGGGAAATGGTTTATGCTTTGAGTTTGTTTCTAAGCATTTTCCTTTCATGCTCTTGCATCTTTGTTGTTGCTTAGCATGTGGTATATATATAGGAAACTCCACCAATAATAATGATTGGCAATATATGCAATGAAATTCAAGTTCATCACACATGCATAGATTGTGGGGGAGTTTGCTCTATATGGTGCACTACTAGAGAAAAGCCTATCCGAGGCGCACCAAAAAGCCTATCCGAGGCGCATATCACATGTGCCTCTAGCTTCAAGCCTCGGATATTTCTTATGCGAGGCGCATCTGATATGCGCCTCCTATACTTCACATATGCGAGGCGCATATCGATATGCGCCTCGCATATGTGAACGATATGCGCCTCGCATATGTGAAGTATAGGAGGCGCATATCAGATGCGCCTCGCATATGTTTCAGAATGCGCCTCGGGTATTTATAGTATATGCGCCTCGCATATGTTTCATAATGCGCCTCGGGTATTTATAGTATATGCGCCTCCAATAGTATCCTATATGCGCCTCCGGTAATATTTTCGAAATTCAAGTTTTACAGACCACTATAAATAATAATATACAGATATTCAAATATACAATATAGTCCACAGAATTTTTCAGAAACTTGCATTTTGCCAAAGCATAATAGAACCAACATGAATACAATACATTACACATCAATCATGACATACAAGTTCATATATCAAGTCTTTGTGCCACAAGTTCACACCTCCGATCGGTACAAGTTCACAATCACATTACACCTTCGAGTACAAGTTCACAATTCACATTACAACTCCAACGACGTAGCTCTACCTAGATGAAGTAGAACACAACCTACAATGAAGAGCAACAAGGTGGTGATCACGAGGAAGTTCCTCCACTTCTTCCTTTCATGCCTCCTCCACTTCTCTTCCGCCACCTCTCTACTCTCATAGCCTTGGTAGCTGTTGCCCGAGAAGTTGTTCACTTGCCCGAGAAGTTGTTCATTTACTTATTTAGATTATCACAGACAGACATGCACATAGGAGTACACTAACTGGAAAGGCCAACAAATTTCAATTGTGCACCTAACGTTCTGCTCTCATAGATCTCATAACTATTCAGGAACCCTGTCTAGATAAACCCAAAGTAGAAGCAATGATCAACTACACATGGAAAAAAAATCTAATCCTCTAATCCCCCCTTATAACAAGAAACCCTGGAACAGCCAAAAACATGGATTAGTCTGTGCAGATCAACCAACGAAAAAAGGACAACATAGTGAACCAAAGCCCTGAAAACTTGACAAATAAATCTTGGAGCACTCAGAATTGCGAAGTTCACAAGGCTGTACAGACTATCATTAATAGCTTGGGCTACTGACGCCTTGCTCACAGATGGAAAACGACATATATAGTGAGTGCCGCCTTCGTCTCTAACTTGAAATTATATTAAATAATAACAGCCAAAGGACAACTGGAATGAACCCTCTAGCTGTATCCTGTATGTTGTGTTGACATGTTAGTCCTAGTTCGTCGAATGTACTCTTGGTTGGTTCATATCAGACAGATTATGAACACTACCTAAGCTTGACTAATGATCATCTCAACCAGGTTAAAGCTAGTCTCAGGTGCTACAATTGCAGCTCAAACTAAGTGGATTCTTCAGCTATTATGTGAAGTTCGAAACTATAGGAATATTCCTAGGACTTATAATTGGCTCAGCGCAATAGCACGAACCAGCAGGAACCAAAGGTGTAATGCTTTCTCACCAAATTGTACTAGTGCAACGAGAACAGCGGTGTTCTTCATTCAGTAAATTCAGGGAACACCAAAGGACCTGCAGAGCTTCAGAGAGAGAGAGAGAAAATAGACCTCTCATCAGGTTGTCAGAGCTTGGAAGCGAAGTTCCTGGCCTTCTCCTCATCACTCTCCTCGACGATCCCGACGGACCTGCAGGCGTCAGGGAACATGGAGATCCGGATGGACGCGTACACGGCGCCGTCCCACTTCCTGGCCGCGAGCTCCTCCGCGAGCCTGAGGGCCTCGGCGGCGGTCTCGGGCGCGCCGGGGCAGACGACGTCGACGACGCCCATCTCCTTGGCCTGGGGCGCCCTGAGCCGGCTCCCGCGGAGGACGACGTCGCGGAGGAGATCTTGGCGCGGAGCAGGGCCATGAAGTAGGGCGGGAGGGGCAGGCCGATGTCGACCTCGCTCATGTAGAGCACGCCGCGGTCGGCGCGCATGACGCGGTAGTCGTGGCAGAGCGCGAGGAGGAGGCCGCCCGCGCTCAAGCGTGGCCCGTGACGGCGGCGACGGTGGGCATGGGGAGCGCCAGGAGGTCGGCGGCCACGGGGCGCAGCGCGAAGACCAGCTCCCCGAGCTTGGCGCGGGAGGTGCCGGCCCACCCGATGTCCAGGCCGTTGGAGAAGAAGCGGCCCTCCGCGACGGTCACCAGGGCGCACCCCGGGCCGGCCTGGGCGGCGGACGAAGTGACTGAGGCGAGGGCGGAGCGGATCGAGGCGATGAGCGGGTGGCCTAGGCGGTGCTCGCCGTCGCCCGTGAGGGTGAGCACGAAGACGCGGCCGCGCTGCTCCAGCGTGCACATCGCGGGCGGCGACGGCGACCTTCCCTGGCTCGGGGTGTGTGGACTTGGGTGCTGCTGGGTTGGTGTGCGTGCGGAGGAGTCGTTCACGAAGCCGGGAGTTGCGTGTGGCCCACACAGAATATGCGAGGCGCGTTCTGGCCATATGTGCCTCGCATATTATCAAATATAGGAGGCGCATATAGCCATATGCGCCTCGCATATTCGTGCACCTATCAACACGCGGGCCCACACAGAATATGCGAGGCGCATTCTGGCCATATGCGCCTCGCATATTATCAAATATAGGAGGCGCATATAGCCATATGCGCCTCGCATATTCGTGCACCTACCAACATGCGGGCCCACACAGAATATGCGAGGCGCATTCTGTCCATATGCGCCTCGCATATCTGATATATAGGAGGCGCATATGACTAGAATGCGCCTCGCATAATATGGGGCTGCTAGATTCTGTCCGTACAGGGATTATAGGAGGCGCATTCTTATCATATGCGCCTCGCCTATTTTTATACTAGAGGCGCATATCGCAAAGTGCGCCTCGCCTATTTTTATAGGAGGCGCATATTCTAAATGTGCCTCGCATAAGCATGTCTCCTATAGCCTTTTCTCTAGTAGTGGTGGTGGTACCAATATAACATACTTATGTAGTATTTGATATTAGTGTTACCATTTTGTTCATTAAGATTCCTTATATAAACCCTCTTAAAGGGATTGTCATCAATTACCAAAATGGGGGAGATTGAAAGAACATGTGGGCCCCCATGTGTGGTTTTGGTAATTAATGACAATCTTTATGGACTAATGTGTGTATTAAGTTATACTTGTAGGATTTGTCCATTAGCATCGCTTGGAGCATGTGTTGGCTTCAAGGTCGATGAAATGAGAAGAAGATGTGTTGTGCAAGCTCGAAATGCACCATCTATAGAAGATCTCATGTTTGATGCTTGCCATTCTCGGTGATCATGGATCGATGATGAGGAATTAAGAAAGGCGTTACATCTTGAGAAGGGTAAGATCATCTACATCAAGCTCAAGTGGAATGCTCAAGGCAAAGGTATAATCTTGATAGGTTTTCCCTTTTGCCGATCTCATATTGTTAGTAGGAGACCGGGTTTAGGATAGATAGCCGTACTATCAAGAGGGGCTCTCGAATGAGTAACTCGTTCACTTCGTTCGGAGAGAGCTCAAACCTTTGCATATTTGCATCATAATATTTGGTTGTTATTTGGTCTTATCCATGTGAGGATATAGAGCTTGTGGTAATCTCCATAACAAGCTCTTGTTCATCAAAATCAGATCTTCCGTTTGTATCTTGTTGCGATTTTGATCTTGGCGGCTTTTTGGTTTCTCACCAAGTGAGGTATCTCATATTATTATACATGATACATTCTCACTTGGTGATAACCAATATTTTCACCTTTTATAGGGTATCTCATGTCTTCCTTTTTCCAACGCAATTGGAATCGGGTCGATCGGAGTTACCAATCAAAAGTTATAGAGGTTTGAATTTCCTAGGTACCAAAATGCGGTAGTACCGCATTTTAGTACCTAGCGCGGCAGTAGGTTTTGGCAAGTTTCCAAATGCCACTTCCCTCCTAGGTACCAAAATGCGGTAGTACCGCATTTTAGTACCTAGCACAGCAAAAGGTTTTTGACAAGTTTCCAAAAGCCACTGCCGGGCTAGGTACCAAAAAGCGGTAGTACCGCATTTTAGTACCTAGCACGGCAGAAGGTTTTTTACTTCGTCATTTGGATCTATCATCCCTTACTGGACTATGATGTTTCTTTGCATGATCTTGTATAGGTTGTTGTCCTCTTCGAAACGAGCCCAAGATCATCGAAATCGGAGTCCGGATGCAAAAGTTATGGCTGTTTTCGTTCTGTGATGACCGGTAGTACCGGACCAGGATCCGGTAGTACCGCATTTTGGTACCGGGGAGCGCAGAGAAAAATGCGTTTGGCGCCCCAAGAACCCCAGGGAATGTCCGGTAGTGACAGAAAAGTCCGGTAGTACCGGGAAAAAGTCCGGTAGTACCGGGAATCGCGTTTTTAGGCTACAACGGTTGGATTTTTGAGGGACCTATATAAGGGGCCTTCTTCCCCAATGGTTCCTTAACCATTCTTGCAAGTTTTCCCCTCCATTGTTGACCTTCTTGATCTTGCTTTCTCTCAATCCCTCCGATGATTCTTGCATATTCTTGAGGGATTTGAAAGAGGAGATCTAGATCTACAATCCCACCAATCAATCTCTCCTCTAAGTGAGGGGAACATATTGGGATCTAGATCTTGGAGTCTTTTGTGGATTTCCTCCATTGTTCTTCCTCTCTTATTCCCCCATAAGCTTTTGTAGCTTTGGTGGAATTTGGGAGAGAAGGATTTGAACACCTTTGTGGTGTTCTTGCCATTTGCATTTGGTGCATCGGTTTGTGTTCTCCTCGGAGGATTTGGTTTGAGTTACTCATTGGAGCTTGTCCCTCTTGGGTTCTTGGAACCCTAGACGGTTTTGTGGCCTTGGTGGCGTTTGTTGGGAGCCTCCAATTAAGTTGTGGAGAAGTGCCCCAACCTTGTGAGAGGTTCCGGTTGCCACCGTCAAGTGCACCGATAGTGGAAGCGTGGATCGATCCCGTTGGGGTGAGATTCATCGGAGAATAAGGGAGGCCTTTTGTGGCGTTGGTGGTTTGATACCACCCCCTCTCCAAACGAGACATACTCCATGTTGGGAGGAACTCGGTAAAATATCGTTGTCCCCGCGTGCCTCGGTTATCTCTATACCCGAGCTCTTTACTTATGCACTTTACATTGTGATAGCCTTCGTGCTTGAAGTAATATATATCTTGCTATCACTTTGTTGCTTGTATTGCTTACATAAGTTGTTGGTGCACATAGGTGAACCTTAGTTGTTCTAGGTTGTGCTTAACTAAACACTAGTTTTATTCCGCCTTTGTTGAGCCACTCTAGGAAAAGTTTTAATCGCCTATTCACCCCCCCTCTAGGCGACATCTGTATCCTTTCATCAACCTTCTGTGATTCCAGGGATGAAACCGCACCGGTTGCTCTCCACGTGAGTCTGTAACAACAATCCGTAGAAAATTTCTGTACATGTAGTATTACTCTTAGGCGGAAATCCTAGACCTACGGAATTATTTCTACGGACGTGCTTACGGATGGACGTGGAAATAGATGGTTGGCGCATATCACCAACCTTCCGTGATTCCAGGGATGAAACCACACCGGCTGCTCTCCACGTGAGTCTGTAACAACAATCCGTAGAAAAATATCCGTACATGTAGTATTACTCTCAGGCGGAAATCCTAGACCTACAGAATTATTTTCTACGGACGTGCTTACGGATGGATGTGGAAACAGATGGTTGGCGCATATCACCAACCTTCCATGATTCCATGGATGAAACCGCACCGGCTGCTCTCCACGTGAGTCCGTAACAACAATCCGTAGAAAAAATTCCGTACATGTAGTATTACTCTCAGACAAAAATCCTAGACCTACGAAATTATTTTCTATGGACGTGCTTACGGATGGACGTGAAACAGATGGTTGGCGCATATCACCAACCTTCCGTGATTCCAGGAATGAAACCGCACCGGCTGCTCTCCACGTGAGTTCGTAACAACAATCCGTAGAAAATGAAACCGCACCGGCTGCTCTCCACGTGAGTTTGTAACAACAATCTGTAGAAAAATTTCCGTACATGTAGCATTACTTTCAGGCAGAAATCCTAGACCTCCGGAATTATTTTCTATGGACGTGCTTACGAATGGACGTGAAAACAGATGGTCGGCGGATATCACCAACCTTCCATGATTCCAGGGATGAAAACGCACCGGCTGCTCTCCACGTGAGTCTGTAACAATAATCCGTAGAATTTTTTTTGTACATGTAGCATTACTCATTCTCAGGTGTCATTGTAATCAACATGCAGATGAGCTATGCAAAAACAATCCAATCAATCATAACCTGAAAACCTTGCTTCGAAAAAAACGTATCCTGATTTTCGTGATGTTTTCGTGATGAGCAGCGAAAGCTATGAGAACTAATCACAAGAAGGTGCTATTTTTTTTGAAGTAAAAAAAAGGTGCTATTACATTATAATAGGAGATAATTATGTCTTGAAACAGTGCATTGTTCAAACTGTTCCATCCAAATTGCGGTGGAATGCAGCCAATATTCGGCAGGTGTGCATTTAAATCAAATCCCTTCCGTTCGTTTTTCCAAGAAAAAGGTTCAGGGAACTGCATCAGCAAATGGAAACAACCCAGAATTGTCCCAGAATTTCACCAAAATGAGCGTTCATGTCTTTCAGTGCCACCACCAACTTAGTTGTCAGTCAATTTAAAGGCACCTGCAATGCAAGAGTAGAGACAGTTTAGCAGAAATACCAGAACACACTCTCTGATACTTATCTAAATTGCTAGCCGAGCAAGTCAGCAGTCTGTTACATAAATCTCAAATGCAGCAGAAATTTACAGCAAGGGTTACTGCTCATTTTAGAGAAAATAAACAGCAAAGTTACTGGGTAAGATATACTACTAACAAAAATACACTTTACTTCAGTCTTTATTTGGTGATAACACTTCAGGATAGTGTCTAGTGACAGGATAAAGCTTATCAATGTCAACCTCCAAAGGAAAAAATCTTATCAATGGTGTACCAAGCCATGAAGACTGATGAGTAAAAGAGCATATGCAAGCAGCATGCATTATACTATTCCCCTAACAAATGTAGCAATCTTGAACAAAATTACTATTCCATGATGTAATGTGCCACAGTTTGAGTATACCATCCAGAAATAAGACACCGTCATATTCTCGCAGCTAATTCAATTACTCAACACGATTCAACTAAATGGCTTGGAATAAAGGTAACAACAATATTGCAGTATAAATATTGGACAATTTAGATAACCAGTTCAATAATGACTTATAAAAATGATAAATAGTCCAAAACTACATATTCAAACACACATTGCACGGGCAATATAAGAGGAATGAAGAATCGTGAAATGGAAAAAAAAAGAGATATAACCAACATCGAATGACACGAGAAGGTTATCCAAAAGAAAGAGTTACTCAAGCAAAATAACACAGAGAAGTTAGCGTGATCACAATTTTCTAGTCTTTGTCTACACAGACCAGCATATCAATAAAGTCCTCATTTTAGAATTGGTGTGCTTGCTTGAAAGGGTTCCTTCAATTTTGATACACATACAAGAACTTTTAAAATAGTGATACGGAACAACAAGAGTAGTCTATGCTTGTTAATTGTGTCAACAATTGAATTAGAAAACACAGTTTAGATATTTAAAAAGGTAATTGCATTGATACACGTTAATAATAATTAAATAAGCAAAAGCATTTTTTTTTCATGATAGACAATCTCATACTCCTACATACCACTGCAATCAACAAAATACACCAGATTGTCTAGTAACACCAAATCCACCTCTGATATTTGAAATAAAAACAGCTAATAATGGTCAATTTACTTCATAAAATGCTTGAGTATATGTGAAATAATTTACCACAGTTGGTCTATCAGCAAGATAATCCATGCTAGACAATCTGCGAAAATCTCCCAACATCTACTTCATAATAATTCAAATTTGATGATAACAGTCAATTTACAGTATGCTCACTCGGTAAGAAAATAGCAACATTACATCACTTCAGTCTTCATTAGGTGATAACATTTCAGGACAGTAATTAGTGAAAGACAAAATCCTATCATGGTGAAAAGGCAAACCTAGCATTTCAGTAGAACAGAGTCAACAGACTATGTAACAGATCTCAAAAAAGAATGTAACAACCCTATACCGAGCACCGAAGAAAGTACGAGAAAATAACATATTCAAGCAGCATTCTCTATTCCGCTGAAAAAATGCAGCATGCTTAACATGCATCAGTTTTGGCATACACCCATAAATGAAAACCCCATTACATTTTCTCACAGACATGGCACATATGCAAATAAAAATGATATAACTAAAAGAGTTCAAATTAAGGATAACAATAGTAACGCAGTCCAATATAAGTTGGAGATTAAGATAACTAGCTCAACATAGTGACTTGGAAGTTGGAAACATGACCATAGCTACCTGTCTCTTCAAGTAACACAAGTCATACAATAGAAATGCATAATCGTAAACACAAGAAAAAATGAGACATGTCCAATATCGGACAAGCAAGAAGAGTGCCTAAAAAAGAAGAGTTTAAGAGAAAGTACCAGAGATAAGTTAGCTAGCACGCTTCAAACTTTCTGATCTCTGTCTACACGAACCAGCATGCCTGCCAAAGTGTTCCTTTTGGAACTCGCCTTCTTGCTCGCAAGGGTTCCTTCAATTATGTTTATATGTACAACTTAGTTACAGCCAATATTGAATTTAAAAACAGTTTTGATATTTAACAAGACAACTGCATAGGTATACGTTGGAAATAAATGAGCACAACACTTTTTGCATCATAACAAATGTCAGAATCTCATAGAAATGCAACAAAAGAAAATTCAGATTTTTTAGCAATGCCAAGTTCCACCTTCAGGACTGCAATATTATAAAATAAAATTTCTGTTAACAGTCAATTTACTTCAGAAGACTATGAGCCTATGGGCAACGAAAGTCTCCACAATATTTGAGATACCACAGATGACATATGAATCATTCGTTTCAGAATCTTCAATACAAACACAATCGGTTTCTATCAACAAAACAATCCATCCTATGCACAAGGTTCCAAACATGATTTCAAAAGAAATATACTCAAATACATCTGCAATCTAACAATTATATCAGAGCAGACATGAGGGCTTTAATATCCAACGTGTCAAACTTACTGCCAATAATGGCCAATTTATTTTGGAACTTTGAGACTACTGGCAATGATAGTCTTCACAATATTTACCGAACCAGCTCATTGGCAATAAGGATGTTATCAGTGATTCTTCCACCCTTAAAGAAGGCTTGATTGGCTTCCAGAGATAATATCAGCCAGCAAGCCCAGAGTGATGGTTTTTTAAGATACCATTGATGATACATGAATCACTAGTTTTAGATACTTCAATGCAAATAGCAAATGCAATTGATTTCTATAAGCAAGGCAATCCATGCTATGCTAAAGGTTCTGAACACATGATTTCAAAAGCAATGTAAACAAATACATCTACAAGATAATAATTATACCAGACCAAACATGAGCGCTTCAATACCTAAGTATCTCAAACCTAATACTCCCTCCGATCCATAATAAATGTCGCTCATTTTGTACTAAGCTAGTACAAACTTTCTACTAGATGGGTGGCACTTATTATGGATCGGAGGGAGTACCAAAAATGGTCAATTTATTTCAGAAGTCTATGGGCCTATGGGCAACGAAAGTCTTAACAACATGTGAGATACCACTGATGATAGATGAATCATCTGTTTCAGAAATTTCAATATAAATACACTTGATTTCTATCATCAATCATCATGTGCACAATGTTCCAAGCACATGATTTCAAAAAAAAAATACATCTGCAATCTAACAATTATACCAGAGCAAACATGATACATATGCACAATGTTCCAATTACATGATTTCAAAAGAAAAATAAAAAATATATCAGCAATCTGACAATTATACCAGAGCAAACATGAGGGTTTTAATATCAAACGTACCAAACTTACTGGTAATAACTGTCAATTATATTAGAAGTCTATGAGCAATAGAAGTTTCCAACATTTAAGATATCACTGATAAAAGATGTATCACTCGTTTGAGAAACTTCAACACACATACAATTGGTTTCTACCAATCAGCAAAATAATTCATCTACACACAAGGTTCGAAGCACATGATTTCAAAAGCAATGTAAACAAATACATGTGCAGTCTAATACAATTATAATGCAGCAAACATGAGTGCTTCAGCTTAGATATATAGTACCTGCACAAGGGATATGGCTTGATTCGAGCCACGTCGGGAGCATGCACGGCACAAGGAAACCAGAGTGGCACAAGGTTTGGCAGCCGATGCTTTCCGGAAGATAAAACCCTCCCAAGTTTTCCCCCTTAGCCATGTCCATAACATAAACCATGCGAGGACCATAGTTGAGGAACACATAGTTGGCCCTGAATGGATCGATGAAAGCAATCCGCGGTATTTGGTGTTCCAACTGTTCGAAACCTTGGGGCAAGATCGTGGTAGCTTTTATCTTGTAGTCCAGCGTCCAGGAACTTCCCTTGTCGTCGAGCGAAAAAGAGCTGACCACGAACGGGTTCATGGTGTTGAACACCTCGACGTAGCGCAGCTTCCCCTCGCTGACCCCGACACGCCTGTACCTGCCCAGCGTCGGAGTCCCGACCATGCCAACCAGGTCAGGCAGCACGCTGCCTTGGGGCAGCTCGACGAAGCGATAGTCTGGCTGGTCGCTGAACGGGTCGACGGAGCAGACGCCCCAGCTCACGTCGACCCACCAGAGGCGGCCGCCGAAGGCCACGACCTCGTGGTTGAGGTCTGTGTGCATCACCCGCCGCCCGGCCGGTGTCGTGGACGGCCCGACCAGCTCCTGCTCGTCCCACTCCCCTGTTTCGGACAGGAACCGGCGCACGACTCTGCTGCGGCTCCCGAATTCCCCGCACCCGCCGCGGCCGAGCTGAGCGACCGCGTACATGTCAGGCGGGCCGTCGGAGCCATCGGAGGACTGGGTGAGAAGGCCGAAGGGCGTGCCCATCTTCGCGACGCCCGTGACAGTGTCCGGGGCAGGGAGGCGGAACAGCTGGCCGCTGAGAGGGTTGCAGACGAAGCGCGACACGTCCGGTTCGGCGAGGCCGTCCGGCGCTTCGAGCTCGTGTAGCCAGCTGTGGCGGATGCTGCCGATGACAGGAGCGCGGTGGCGGCTGTCGGTGAAGTCGAGGAGGAGGAGGCCGTCGGAGCTCGCGGCGCGGACGGTGCCGTCGAGGAAGTCCGTGGCGTCGCCGTCGGAGTCGACGAGGTGGGCAGGGACGGAGAGCTGCGAGACCAGAGGGTCCTCGAGGTCAAGGGACGCGCGCGCGCCCGGCGACGGCGGCCCTGACGCGTCCACCGCCAGCTTGTTGTAGAGGATGGCGCAAGGAGGGCGAGAGGGCGAGGGCGAGGGCGAGGCCGCCGCGGCCGTGCAGAGGGAGCGTCGGAGAGGGGCGCAGGCGGCGCCGGCGAGGCGTCGGAGAAGGAGGGACATTTTGCTTTGGAGGAGCGGGAGCCGACGATGCTACGGGTACGGTGGGATGGATCGTGGGCGTTGTAATTCGTGAGCGACCTGGGAAGGGGATGGCCGTGGTGGCGAGAAGGGTCTCGAGGGAAAAAAAAAGGAGGCTTTGGGTTTGGGTGCACATGGACTCGGTCCATTCTTCCCTGACAGCTTCTGGCAACATGAGGGGCCCCACCGAGTGTTCTTCCTTTGACCTCGGGTCATCCGGAGAAGACGACAGGAGAAGATGAGTTCAAACACGCGATGTTTCGAGACCGCTGTTTCTGTTTGGACGTCCCTGGATTTGATAAATTTACCGGTGTTAATTACTCTGGTTTCTTCAATGAAATTGGGGGCTGTGTGGCCAAATTAAAAAATGCAGAAAAAGTTGTTTCAAAAGAAAAACACACATCGATCTACATGATTGAGTTTAAAAGAATTTATAAATTAAGGAGAGAATCCAATTTGTAAACTTTCGAGTAGCACCATTCATGTGATCCAAAAACAATCCAATAAAAAAATCCTAAGATTACCATCCTATAAAATAACTATAATCCAAAAAAAATGTGACTTGGGGGTAGCAAGGATGCCCTCCAAACATTTCAATAAAAGCACTAGCCAACCATTGGGTTCACAAAATATTTATAATCCAAAGAGGCAATATGCCTCGGGATGGTAGTTCCCAATTATCCCCAAGCAATGAGGAGGTCAATACGCCGTGGAATGAGATCTCGCCACTTAAATTCCCAAAGAACAGTTCTTTAGTGTTTTTTCTAGAAAACGTATAAGTGCAAGTAATTTTTCAAGGTGAAAAAACTACAAGTATTTTTCTGCATACTCTCTCCTTTTATGAATGAGCTATACACCCCCCTCTTCGGTATTGTGATGTGATCACCCAACAAGGCAAAAATGTGATTTTCTTCAAAAAAGAATATAAGTAGTCCTTGAACATGACTACATAAGATAATGACACTAGATAAGGACGAATTAATTTCCTATGACGCATGTATGAAGGAAAGCAGTTGTTGTTCCAAGAGAAGAATTGTTTTTTCGAAATGGAGAACAACTTGGCCTCCGCATCAATACATGCAAACAACCCTTCATTGCTTAGTTTTAAAGTTTAATAGTTTACAACTTCAAGTTCAGAGAGGGTTGATACAAAAATCAACTATCGAAAGATAAGCAACATGCTCAGCAATCTCAACATCTTGTATTCTATTAACATGACGTCAAATAGCCTAGTAGAAGATATCTTGTCCAACCATCAACAGACGGTTGCGTTAAAAAACCATGCATTTTCGTTAATCCTCCGGGGATAAGAAATGCCATAGCTGAATCAGTGAACAACCATATGAATAACCTGCAAAAAATTGGTAGAATATTTCCTACTAAACACAATGTTATTTCTACGATTCCATATCGAACAAACCAAAGAGGAAACCCCTATACGAATCCTAGCTTTAGTATTTCTTCCGATGTCATTCAACCAATTCCTAAACATATTTGTTATATTTAGTTGGTGGTTGTATGGTATATGTAGAATACACAATTCTACGGACTAACCTAGCAAAAGGACACGAGAGAAATAAATGTTTGATTGTTTTCTCAGCATCACAGAATCAACACTTCTTACTCCCATTTCAATTCCATTTTGCTAGATTATCTTCTTTTACTTAGGAACCACATAATGTTTTGATTTTAGTGGGTTTTCTCAAATTCCATAGATATTTGCGAAGGAACCTTGTATGTTCATGAATGAGATCGGCATACATATTTTAACCAAAAATTTTCCAATAGGAGTTAATTTACAAAAAAAAATCATCATATTCGTTATTCATCGATACCCCCATAAATCTTTGACATAAGTGTAACCATGAGTTCCACTTATTTACGGCCAGTTGTCTCTTGAAACTAGTGTTTAAGGGAACTAACAATAAAACATTTGCAATTGTATCATTTTTTGTTGCACAATGTTATATAATGAAAGGTATTGATAAGCTAGCGGAGATAAGCCTAACCAAGTGTATTCTCAACACCTAACCATAGTACAGTCACCAATCTTAAAATTCCCCGTGCTAAAGAACTCCTCTTTAACTCTCATGAGACCCTTAAAAATGGTGAATCCATCGGTTTACTCGTAACTTGGTCTAACGTGTTTCTGGGATAGATACTTGTTATTAAGCAATTCCCTCCACACACCTTCTTCATTAAGTAAATTAAACAACCATTTACTTAGAAGACATTTGTTTTAAATATCTAGGACTTCAATTCCCAACCTTCCTTGATAATTTGGTCTACAAATCATATCCCGTTTAATTAACTTACCACCCTCGCTCCGATAGAAAAACAGGGATCTGTAAAAGTCTAGACTCTTTTGTACCCCTTTAGGTATTTTCTGGGAAAGATAACATAATCATCGGTAAACTAGTTAAACCGAATTAATCAGTACAATACAATCTCCATATGATAATATCTTGCCCAGCCAACAACTTTCCTTCAACCGGGTACCATTCAAAGTTCGTGAGTTTTCTATGATGGAGAGTTCTACCTATAGGTATCTAAAGGGTAAAGACCCATACTCACAACCAAATAGTTGTTTATATTCCTCCTCCTCCTTAGCCCTTCCAAAATAAAAAAAATATTGTTTTTGTGAAAATTAATCTTGAGACCGGATAGTAGTTCTAAAATGCATAAAATTAGCTTCATGTTGACAACCTCGTTAAGATCATATGTTCCATAGATAAAATCGTATCATCGGCATATTGAAGAATTGAGAGCCCCCGCAAAAGGATGAGGTATAAGACCTCCTATTTGACCATCTTGTTTTGCTCTAGCAATTAAAATGGCCAACATGTCTGCAGTAATATTGCAAAGAATAAATGAAAAAGGATCACCTTGTCTAAGGCATTTTTATATTTTGTAAATAATGTCCAATACCATCATTAACCTTTATTCTCATACTCCCTGTAAGATTCAGGCACATGGCTTAATATGATTGAAAGGATATCATATCAACAAGTTGCAACCAATTTTCTTGAAGATCATCCAAAAATAACTCTGAGGGTAAGCGTTTTTGGCGTAGAGAAATTTAAGGATGGGTGACCAACCGGGAAGTGGGTACCGGGTGCGCACGGGTGAAGAAAAAGTGCGCAAAAAAGACTAGTGTTGGTCTGCGAGGCCAGTCTAGAGATCCTAGTAAGCTGTTAGAAGTGACATCCCCGGGGCATATTATTGGACAGGGTGTTACAAGTGGTATCAGAGCCGATACTCGCAGTTAAACGTGTGTGTGCGCAGTGCCGGGACATATGGAGCATAGTGTGTGTGGCGCGGAATGGACACGACAAGACATATGTGCCGGCACTAGACGCACAGACGCGTGCCAAGAGGGGATGTTCCTGGCTTGTGCTTGATCAATGAGGGCATCGATCTTCTAAGAGTGTGTGTACGGAGATCCAGGCATATGGTTTAATAGCATTGATATGATACTCATATCAACAAGTTGCAACTTTTTTTTGGAAGCTCTTCCAAAAAGAAACTTTGAGGTTAAGTGTGCTTGGCCTAGAGAAATTTGAGGATAGGTGACCGACCAGAAAGTGGGTAACTGCGGTGACCCAGCATACCACTGCATGATGTAGTATACTATAGTCGTTGACATAACACCAATGAAACACCGTTCACGAGTATTACATCCCTCAGAATGGCACAACATAAACACAGCGGGTCCAATACATGGCTAAAGGTTACAACTCACTCTTTACATAAGATCCAGAGAACACTCTAGGTTCAAGAGAGAGAAAGACTTCTTACGGAGAAGAATCAAAAATAAACAACGCAAGAACGATTATACTATCAAGTCTAATATTCAGACTAAGAGGTTGGCATTTCTGGTATTGCAACGCACTACAGAAATAGGTTCTTTGGCTAGAGATAATATTCCTATCTAGTCAGTAACTTTCGTCTTCACTTGAGTTGAGGTATATGTTGTCTTCCTTGTCTTTATTGAAGAGCTTTAGCTGGTCTTGATAAGTCCTGGAGAATATCTTGATGCAGACATCGTTTGGCTTCAGAATCTAGTAAGGGTTAAGAAGATACTTTGAGTATGAGCGTACTCAGCAAATTCACTAGAAAAGGAGTGTTTGATGCACTATATCTACAGCCACAGACCATAGGTCGTAGGCAATGCAAGTTTTCATAAACATTTCTTCAAAGGTTGCTTTTATTCTGAAAATATATGTCCATCAGCCTTCACGGGTTTACCAGAACTTTCATGGAGTTCCTTTTCCGCTGCGTTCGCAGCTACTTCCCGGAACAGGGAGTAACAAGTTACAGTTTTTACACTCTACAGAGGTGCGTTACTTTACCCATGAGAGATAAACTCTTTGTTGCACAACCGGGCAGCTTATTCCCATCCAAAATTCCATGATGTGGGGCCCAGAAGATGATCCAAGCCAATCACTGCCCCCTTCGCGACCTCGCATGCCTCCTTGGTGTACACCATGCCCACATAAAGAATTACGGCAATGGTTTGTACAAACCGTTAGATGCCAGAACTATCGTGGGACGTTGAGGGTTCCCACCCATATGCTGCATATCCTCTACGAATTACCAATTAATATGCACGCTACGAGGATAACAGCCATGACCTGCACATCCGGCTTCATGCGAGAGGAAGAAGATACAGCTGACTTATCCGCCCCATTCCAAATCTCATGGTCAACGCGTAATATACGGCGCAAGAATCACTGGTGACATTGGTTGTTAAGTCCTAGGTGATATAGTTCTGAACAGTGGTATCCCAACTGTCGGATTTAATAGATCAGCTGATCACCCTGGATCAGTAATCAATAGTTCTCATTATTATTGAAAATAGTATTTTCTGACCTTTTTCAAATGCAGGTGAAGACAACACTGGATTTGTAAAATACTTTATATAAAATAAACAAAGGACATGAGCAAGTGTGAACTTGCCCTTTGTGATTGCAAGATTATGCACTCACGGTCTTCGAGTCAGTATAAGATACAAAATCTGAAATCAGCATCATTGGTCCGGTAAGGACTAATGTTGAAAGAAGCAATATGCTTTTATGCATAAATAATGTGATGCACGTTATAGGCGCAAATCCTGGGAATAACGTTGTCCTAGGGTTTGGATTCCGAAAATGGTTACTTTGGAATGTGTGGTCCTTTTAGATATGTTTCATAGTTGTACTTTTATTAGAGTTTATGAGTGGTTGTAAACAACACATATGTAGGAGGAAAGTATAAATACTTATGACATACTAATTAGGATGACCTATACAAGAGTTCTTATTTAAAGTGGCAAAAAGGATAACCTTCGAAGAAAAGGTTTCTCTTCTAGGGTCTAGACAAACTGTGTGGTTAGTTAGTGGTGGTTGATGTTATTTGTTTTCTCAAATGGTTTGGTTTGAGTTGCTTTATAGTTTAACTAATTCAGACCAAAGTTAACTATAAAACATATAATAATGCTTATAGTGTTATATTAAGATTCTGTAGACTAAAGTTAACTTTAAAGTATAGATAGTTTTAAAAGTATCGTACTTATACATTGGTATCTTGTATATCTAAAATGTGTTCTTTAAGTTACTTAAGAATGTTTATTCTGTTACTTGGGTAATGGTTTCTTGATGTGAGTATGCAGTAATATCATTTATCTTTTATAGATAAGTGAGTATAGTTTATGAACCCAACATAATGTTACTTAACTACTTATGGATTTATATAGTGTTGTAGTAGTTTTTCTAATTTGGTGATTAGTATGGTTTAGAAAAGATTTGATTGTTCACAAGTTGTTCTTTAAGGATTTTATTATTAGTGGAATTCTTTTTAGAGATAATCCTCATTTAAGGTTATGGATTCTTCTAAAATAAGAACATTTATAATGTTTTAAACCATTATGGCATTATATTATTGATATTTAAGACTAATACTATTTATTAGACTTATTTAACTCATTTTAGGAATATTAGTAAATTTTATTTATTTTTATATGAATTACTAATGAAGTAAATAAGTTTAAATTTGAGTTATTAAAATATTTAATTTTCTTATTTACCTCAAAAGGAGATTATTAGATTTTTAACATGTAAATAATATTTTTGTGATCATTTTGGTATATCATATTTATCTTTGTGATTTATAAACAATAAGATATGTTATAATTCTTATTACTTTTATAATTACTTAATAAATAATAAATATTTAATTAAGTGAAATAATAATACATGATTATAGCTTTAAATTAGAATTCTTATTTTTCTAAGATTTTTGGTATTTTATTTCTATTATTAATATTTATTATTATAAAAATATGAATTATCAAAGTTTTATTACTTATAAACTTTTATTAAATAATATTTATATAAATAATCATCATAATAATATTTGGTAATAGTTTTAAGTTGTATATTTATTTTTCTAAAAAAATTCATATATTATATATATATTTCTGAATTATAAATCAAAAGTTATTAATTAAACAAGATTTAATCATTTATTAAATTTCTGAAATAATATTAATTAGATTATAATATTTTATTTATTTTAAACAGAAAAATACTTTTTATACCACGTCCAGAGCTAGCCCCAGTCACTGACTAGTGGGCCATTGTCCACCTCAGCTCTCAGATAAAATAAATGCACTAGTTACAGACATCCTTTCTACTCACTGTCGATGACATGTGGGCCCTGGGCCATGTCATCCACCACGCGAGGCAAATACTAGTCAAACGAGCTGACATGGCTCGATCATGAGGTAAGCATGGCATCAACATCACCACCGTCGTCGGTGAGTGGTCACCAGTGACGATCTACGACGCCCTAGCAAGCGAGATATGACTAGTTCGAACAAGCGCAACCTATTAAACCTAATAGTGATAGCGCCGCTTGGAAATGGTCATCGGAGGGTCATCAACGACGAGCTACTGCGGCGGCCAGCGGCGGTGCTCAACAAAACTAGACCTACAGTGCGAATCAACAAACAAAACTAGGGTCCGGAGATGCGCAATCTTACCCTGTTGACGATAGAGCGGTCGACGAGGACAGGCGCGGTCGGAAATGAGCTCCCCTACGAGGATTCCGACGAACTGCTGCGAAGGGGAACGACCAAATTCACCCACTCCAGTGCTCCCCTTGATGCAAGCTCCTACCCAGAGGATCTACGGAGGAAGGCGCTTCTCCATGACGGCTCAGAATGGTGTGGGGAGACATGGTTCGACGGCGAGAGGTGGCTACGGTGAGCTAGGGTTTCGGTCTCGTTCATATCTGAGAGGATAAGGAGGGATTGGAGATAGGGATGGAGGCAATGCGTTGCGGTGTCCTTCTTATCCCCTCTTGGCAACGACGGCGAGTATCTTGGCGCAATGACGGCGATGACGGCATCGGGCGGCGGCGAGCTCCGCCAGCGAGCTGCTTGTGTGCGTGACGATGACGACGATGGTCGTTTTGCGGATAACCCCCTAACAATTTATTTAGCTCAACCCGTAGTCCTCTCCTGACCCCACTTGTCAGTCACAGATGAGAAAGGACTGGGCTGGTTACTGGGTTGTTGTGGGCTGCACATAGGCATCGGATAGGTGTAAGTGTGTTGGGCTGCGGCGAGGTTTGGTTTTTCTTTGTTTTATCCTTTTTCTATTTTCTTATTCAGATTTGAATTTGATTATATATTTGAAACTTTTCTTTGCAGGATTTCTTTGCTGGACTATTTCAATAAAACTAAAACATAGTTTGTATTATTTGTGAATTTCTTTATTATATATATCTTATTATATTCCTTGTATTTTCTTAATATATGAACCCCTTTTAGTATTTGTAAAAGCTCTCCCTATTATTTTATTTTCCTCCTTTAGTCATGGATTTCTTGAATAATATATTTTGATTTGCTTATCAACTTAATTTTAGTTGGCTCATATTTTGAATGTAACTTTTATATGTGTAATGGTCCTATTCCATTATTTGATACATGAAATATATAAGTCATTGATATATTCATTACTATCTCCATTGAGTTGGAACATTGCAAAGTATATATTCTATCGTAATAAACAAATAAGTTTGGGGTTTTGAATTATGAGTACTACCCTTGACTTTAGGGTTTTGTATAAGCTTAGATTCTTTTTAAGAGTTAAGATCTAATAACTAAGCATATTGCCTTATGTATATAGTATTGGATAAAATCTCCCTTTTTAGTAGAAGTTATAATTAGAGTGTTTTATAGAAGTGAACTTATAAAAATATACTTAGGCACATATAGTGATGGTGGTTGAAATGAATAGAGATATGCTTATGTAATTTGTTATAGGGAAATATTTCTATAAAGTGTTATAAGCATCAGATGATGGATCAACAGTATGAGATGGATATTATGTTTGATTTAAGATTTAGAGTTGATTGCTTACCAAGATTAAATAGGAAAATGATCTATAACATATAATTATATTTCACAATCTGGAATCTCTAATTAAGGAATTCCTTTCCTAGATATAATACCTCTTTCTATCCATCAACATGGTTAGTGTGATGGACTTACTTATTAAAATCTTCTTATTCAATATATCATTATTCTAAACTTATGGATGAATCCAATGAGTTTGATATAAATCCACTTCATAGCTTTCTCATATCCTTGCTTGGTTGTATTTAATATTCTACTGTTGATAATCTTCCATCCAACCAGTAGTTCCTTCAAACTCTACTCCCAATCTTCCTTAATCCTCCATCACTAATCTTTCTCTAAAGTAAACTATCCTTAAATATGAATAACACTGCTTCTAAACTCTATGCTATACTAGCATTTAGTTGAATAACGCCATCTTATATTTACTTAACTCTCATGACTTACACTTCAACCCTAAATTAAATTTATGTAGTTTGTAAAGACTTCTCTAGGATCACTTATCTCTACTAGGGTTCCAATCATGTTCTACCCACCAGTATTACTTGTACTAAATATAAGCATTCAATATTGGTGGTCAAAGCATTACCATTATAATACTTTAATCATTTATTACTGAAGTTCTTAGTTGGCTAAGCAGGGCTTTATCAATCCTACCTTTTATTGTCTGGAAATTATCTTCTTAGTATCTTATATTGGATTAAGGTTATTAATGGACTATGCCCTCATTAGAAGATTTGAGTAGATGTTCTGATAAGATCAAATAATAGATCAAAGACTAATAGTTAAAGAAGTTGTGAATCAATGGGGAATTATCCAACATTGATGAACAACATATATTGAGATAAGTTCCATAAAGATTGTATAGAAAGAAATATATATATATATAGTGGATGATCTTGAATTAATCTATTTCCAACTCCAACTCATCAAAAGAGTTTTTAAGGTTAGTTGTTATTATGAAATTCAAAATGTATGCAGATGGGATTTAAGATATAGTGGTTACATTCTTATTATTTGTTTTATATCTTTAACTTGATACTTATGAGTGATTATAATAAATACTATAATATGATCACCTAATGATCAAATATAATTCACATTATATTAAGGTTTAACTTATGGTACATTTTGATATACCCTTAGATCAAATCTCTCTTACCCAAAAATGAGATTTTAACAAAGGTCTTATTGAAACTTATCGCAGTCAACTTGATGATCTACTTCAATTCCATAAAGTTAAGAGAAGATTCAATCACTTTGACAAGTTTTGTTTAAAAGCGCGAAAATTATTTAGATTTTCTATGCATGAATGCAATGCACACATCTGGGATCAGCTTATTTCTAGGCTCTAATGATGGGATGTTACAGTAACGGGTGCGCATTAGTGAGGACAAAGTGCGTAGAAAATACTAGTGTTGGTCCGTGGAGCCAGTCTAGAGATACTAGTAAGCTGTCAGTAGTAACATCTCTAGGCCTGTTATTGGACGGGGTGTTACACTCCCTCTCTAAACAATCTTCTCAATTAACTTACACTACTCTGGTGCAAATCCTTTCATGCTTAGAGTATTTTGTAAGATGGGCCATTTAACTTTATCACAGGACTTCTCAAAAATCGATTTTAAAAAGTACCCCATTCATTTTTTCGCTATGAAGTTGATAGATAGTTTCATGCAACACAACAACCCCCTCTAACATGTGTCTTCCAGGTATGAACACCAATTGAATAGGCCATATTACTTTTTTTAGCAATTGTCACTATACGATTGTTGCCTGTCTTAGTAAATATCTTGAAGCTAACATTTAATAGGAAAATGGGCATGTATTGTTGTATTTATACTACATTTTTGTTTTTTTTGGGCAGTATGGTAATAACATCAATATTTAGTTTGAGAAACTGCAAACCATTTCACAATTGTTAAAATGTTACCATCAAATCACCCTTAACGACATCCTGAAAGTCTGATAGAACTTAGCTAAAAACTCATCTGTTCTGGTAGCTTTATTCAACTCCATGTGAAAGATTGCATCATGAACCTCCTCCTCCATGAACTGAGCAACGATGGTGTTATTTTCTTCAGGAGACAATTTTGGAATATCATGAGTTACGTCCTCTCTAACCACGAAGTTAGATGGCACCGGTTCCCCAAATAACTTCTTGTAATACTCAGTTATATATGTCTTTCAATTATCCTTTCCCACTATGATTCCTTCGTCTTGTTCTAGTTAAAATATTTTTAATTCTATGTTTCCCATTTGCTTTCAAATGGAAATATTTCGTATTGTTTCCTCCTTCTTGAATATGCTTAACTTTTCTCTTTGAATCCATTTTGTTTCTCCATCTCGTCTTAGTTTTGTAATACTTTCATTAGCCTCCTATAGGGCATCCCTTTTGGGTGGGCCAAGCGGCATTGTTTCTACCTCTAGATCCAACATTTCAATGATATTTAACAAATGTTCATTTTTTTTTGTTTGCCACTCAAATTTTGGCCCAACCCATTAAAAATGACGGACATGTCTTATTTTATTTTTTCCATCTCTCAATTAGTTACCCATCATGAGTCACTTCCTCCCATTCATCTTTCACCATCCCACAAAAATTATGTTGGCACAACCAAGATAATGCAAATGGGAAGTAGGACTTATTGCTAAGATGAGCATGTTGTTCTGAATCTATTAGGTGTATGATCAGACGCTGACCTTGTCATAGCCCTCATTATTTCTAAGGAAAATTTATGTTCTCACTCTACACTCGCTAAAAATTCAACCTAACTTCTCGAAAGCTGGATTCTCTCTTGGATTAGCCTAGTAAATTTTCTACCCGAGAGAACAATTTCTCTCAAGTCCTGACTTTCAATAATTGCATTAAAAACAAATGGCCATTGAGCATTAAACTTGCCATTGTTCTTATCTTCTTTCTATTTGAGAATATTAAAGTCTCCTCCTACCAACATAGCAAGTGACTTTGATTAACACATTTAGACTAGTTCTACAAGGAAATTATGCTATATGATCATCTTGGACATCCCCATATACTGGAACCAGGATCCATTCAAAACCGTCATATTTACTTCTAACTTGAAGTTTCATGCAGAAATCTCCAGATTCTACCTTTTAAATTTGTAAAGTGTTATTATTGATGCCTACCAAAATGCCTCCATACCTTCCATGAGGTGGAAAAATCCATATGACTAGACGAAAGGCGCGCTTCGCTGCGCCGGCTGCACTGAGTCTTGGCAAAACGGTACCAGCATCATAGACTTAGAGTGGTGCTGCTATTAGGGTGTGAGTGGACCAACGGTGTGAAAATAACTACAGGAGTAGCTGGAAGATCATCTGCGTTGACCTTTGCTAGATTACCAATGCCTGGCATGATTTATCCTATGAAGGAACATCGAGAAATATTTTAAAATACCACCAGTATGTAACAACAACATATTTCATGTTTGTTAATCTCTATGATACCAGAAAATTGATTAACTTTTGTCAGATCATAGATACAATGGTTTAATATTAGGTCATACAGCAACATGTCAGGCAGCCGGAAACTACTGGAGTTTATACAATATAGAATGGTCTTGTTAGGATCATTGTTGCAGGGTGAATATAAACAATGTTATCAAACAATAGTTGCTCAACTTCATTCTCAGCTCAAGAAATTAAGTATTCCTTAACTTTCAAATGCAATCCCAACATTGCATACAGCTTGTCCACAGATCCTGCGTAGGAGCCTACATGAAAATATGCTCATCCCTCAGTTCAAGGCATTTCTGCAAAATTGGCAAAATCATTATTATCACAACACGAAAGGAAGTAAATGCTCATATGTGAAATCTTCAAATCTCTCATCCGACTGCTAAAGTCCACATCCTGTTGCATGTTTCTTTTACTAAAGAAGTAGTAAATCTGCAGTGGATACTACCTCATTGGCAAGATAAATTCCCGCAAAGCTTGCTCTATATTACTTAAATTCACAATGCCAAATTGAAATTAGGTCAAAACTTGATCCACTAGTGTTTATGTTGCCCATAACCAAAACAGGAAAAATGGGTAATGTGAAGGGAGTACCCACCAGTCAGAATTGTTCTTGTCCTCACATAGTTCTGAATTGAGAAAGTCATCCGCGATTTTAAAAACACCAGTAATAACATTAATATCACACATGAAACACCAGTAGATTGCTAGAAGCAGGGGAGATTGGACGATGCAGCTGGTTAACATAACAGTTCATAGTGATGAGAGCGAGGGATGTTTATCGCCGGCAATGGTACATGGGTGGCAAAAAACTGAATAATTAGCTGGAGCTTTCTCATTTGAGTTGGACCGAAAGAACACGACTTGCTCCCTGGATATTTTTTCCAGAATCACATGAATTCATGATCCTAGTTTTGTTGCCTAGAATCTTTCCCTCTCTGATCTTGATATTTAGCTGCAAAATAATTCCATAGCATATCATTTGATTAGTCAGCTGAAAAGGTGTGCATGATGCTCTACGGCAAAATAAAAACATTTACGCACAAGAAAAAACAATAAATAAAACCTGAAAACTGTAATGTGAAATTTAGAAAAAGACCGGTATTAATTAAGTGAAAGGAAGAGAACAAAAAAACAACACATATAAAATGATGTTTCAAGTGCATAACAAACTCATGAAGACCAATTTTAACCTATACCTCAAGTTGGCATATTTACATTCGTTCGTTCATGTACCAAAAAAAAGCAAATGCACTGACTTTGGCTAGATATAAAAACTGTGTATGTATTACATCATTAGCTTTATGCTTAGACCAGGCAAAAAATATTACATAGAGCACATTTCCTCTATGGCAAGTCCCAATATTTCTCAAACACTCACTATGTGTGACCACAAGTATGTGATGAGTAAAAACGAACTTCATTTTTATCAATGTACATAAGCTAACTCGGTTTGTTTTTGTGTATGAACTCAGGACCATTGCAAGTATAAAATTCTTATCATGGTCAGGTCTTTACTTGTATTATCAATATCAAGAGATTAAACACTATTTGGTTCATATGGCATTTTTTCAAGCCATTTGGACAATGTGTAAATTTGCCTCACAAAGACTTTCCCTAAGGTTATCGGACATCAAACTTGTGGCTTCACACCCAACGAAATCGACTATAAACCACACAACAACTGTCATCGACACGCTAGCCGCTAGCAATGATAACTCATCGGACATTTAGTAGAGAGAGTATTAACATGAGCATGCAGGTCAGTTTAATGTCAGAAAATAAGAACATGCCCAACAGTTCAAAAAGTAGGAATTATTGCAAGATTCTTTAGAAAAGCCATCGAGTAATATCATAGATATATATCCCTAGAACAGAATGATTTTACATGGCACAAGCGTTTAATTCAACGGGTGTATGTCATCATAAGTACCAGGGACCACCACCCTAGAATCTCGCCTACGGCTTCATCCAGACACATAAAAAACATGGCGGCCATCATGCATTAATGTTCTCAACGTCAACAAAAACCTCCTCACTTTTACCAGTTGGAAATTGTAAAAATGCAAAGAAAATAGGAAGTAAAATGGGTTTCAAAAAATCAACATAGGCCAAGAACAAAATATAGGTCTGACATCAATCCAGTGCAAACAAATCATAGATTGGGAAGAATTGCACACACATAAGAAGGTAGGAGAGATGTTGCCGTGGTGGTGGTGTTATGGCTCATGTTAAGAACTTCTATGGGAGGCTTCAGATAATGGTCCTCGGCTGTCAAGAAGTCAACCTCAAGTACCTAGTTTATCGGTACCATGTTCACCACACCTCCTAATCAGGACTGCAGCCATGGCGCCGTGGGATGATCAGAGAACGTTGAGATTAGTGTAGAGGTGGAGGACCAAAACTGCAGGACATTATCAATAGTAAAGCACACATAACAAAGTATGCGCTTAACAACAGACAACTAATTATTTTTGTGCACAAGAACTAAAAGAATTATAAGAACAACAAAGTACCCATGACAGAAGTGGATATGGATATGAGCAAGAAAAGAGAGAATAAAACTGTAAACAAACTGACCTTGGACCACCCTGTAGTAAAAATAAACCGACGCAATCAAAACTTACGAAAATGCCTAAAGTTATCACAGTCAAAGCCTCTAAAGTTTTGAAGAGAAGAAAGCACAACCGAAACTACTCTATCTAATGTACTCCATGATTTCATCTTTGCGGAAAACTCGTTCACAGATTTCCCAGATATTGTAAGTAGTTCAGGGAACAAAGAAGCACATATACCATTTCTTTACCACGGTAAATCTCCCCACAGAAATAGAGTAGTAAGGATTTGATAAACATGATTAATAAAGTGTCATAACTATATCTCGTAAATGGCCAGGAACCACAAATTCATGCTGAATCACATTCAGCATCAAGAGGAATGCATCGAATAAAAACGTGAACTTACGAACCAAGCTAAGCAAGTTGTGGGCATTCATCCTAATAAGCCCTTAAAAACATTATCATCTAGGGAGGAAAACTCGCCTAAAAAGCACTTGAAGAATAAATGATTCGATTTCAAATATATGTTACAAATAAACGCCAGAAAAAAATAGGTTGAGAACAATCTCTAAAAGAGTCAAAAAGTATGTCCCCACAATTCATCTGCTTAGATTGACAATGCTTGACATGAGACTCAGATCGACTAAATATTTTGCCCTTTCGTTACACATTTATCACATCCATAATCGAAAAGGCCATCAATTGATAAAAATCAGTACTATCTAACCCGAAGATTATGTAAAAATACATAAATCTAACTTGCAGATCGAAAGCTTAGTAGCCTAACACCACGACACATGCTACGTGATTGTAATTTCCTTGTGATTTTTTAACCAAAACATAGAGTGACGCAGGTAAATAAGTTGCAAATTAAGTCAAATGCCTTGTGAACACAACTATGCTAATTGGATATACCCTATAAGCTCCATATCTGAAGTATCTCTCAATTACAAATCGTCAAAATTTACAAAAATAAGCTCTAAGCATATGGTTAATACAACAGAGTATTAAAAAAATCAGTTTCTATGGCTGAAGTTTGGAAGCTATACTCTCATAAGTGATAACCCATCAAAGCAAAACTAATTCGAGATTTTTATTCTTACAAATGTACATGAAATACCATGCTTGTTTCTATCTGCGCATACTAATTGGAGAAGTCAGAGATGTGAAATAATAATTGGAGAATTCAGAGATGTGAAATAACGTCAAACCACATTATCTTCATTGCGAGCTTATCAGAAACTTCTCTCTGGAGCGACATAGCAATTAAGTGAGCTGAACCGCATCACATACTATGAAGATTGTCTAACAGAGAACACTAAGTCGCAGATCATCACAGATAAAAGTATACCAGACCTATATTTGCACATCGTCTCTTCAAAACGGCATATCCTTACAACTAATCTACAACAATCATGTAGAGTTGTGTTGTTAGTACAATCAAATCCCCAAATTTCTACCTCTCCTTTTGCATTTTTATCGACCACCTATCCTTCTGCATCTATATAAAAGGGTAACATCAAGCACATTCTGCACACCCACCGAGCATAAACCAAAGAGTGGATTGCCAGGAAAGAAAAGAACAGACGGGGATGTGCTGTTATACCAGCGGACGGGATGGATATGGCGATGTCGCCGGCAAGTATGCGCAACCCTGAACAGGGGCATCCGCCCCCACGCATTGTTGTGATCTCGGCGACCACCACAATCTGAAGGCGAGGAGGAGCGACTGTTATCCATGTAGTCTGTCTCTGAGCACATGGAAATGATTTCTGGCTAGAGGGATGGCCGGAGAGGCCAGCTAGTGCACGTGCCCTTCAAGCAGCCTTCCCCTAAACCTCTATATATCAGCTCTTGATATAGAGCCTTGCCTAGCACAACCCTACATACCAGAGAAACAAACCAACCATTAGCCTGCAGGCAGAACACACAAAAAGCAAAAACAACTACATATCTTTTTCATGTCAGTTCAAAGCCCATTTTAAACATATCTTTGCAGATTTCGTTTCCACTATAGCCGTCCTGATATATTTGATCATCTTTTCCACCTTACAATGGGTGGTATAAGTAAAGATCTAAGATTATCAATCTTAGTGAGGACATATTTGCAGTTGCTAAGCTTTTACAATTGGTGCTGGACTAAAGGAAATCTGGTACCATTTTGGCAGTAACCTGATATGTTTTGTTCCAGAATTCAATCGAGGCGGTGCGGCGGCAGCTGACAGAGATGCAGACGGACTGTCAATCTCTGCACGTAAATAGCCGAGACCAGCAAGTTTTAGCCGTCAAACAATTTTCCAAATTAAATTATCAGCACAACAACAGCTGAAATCTCCAAAGAACTCTTTGTCAGTCCATGAAATTGCAAATAGTTCAAGCTAATTTACGATGAACCTAGTCAAGGATTCCATGATGCAAACAGATATTGAAATAATGGAAGGGGTTCAATTCTTACTGTTGGAAACAGGGAGGACGTTGAGCAGTCGAGGAGGACGTCGAACGGTAGAATCTGCCGGTCGCTGCTGGTGGTGGAGAGGCGGGCTCGGTGGTCGGCGTTGGTCGCTGCTGCGCGTGGAGAGGCGGGTTTGGTCCTTGGCGCCGATCGTTGATGCCTGTGGAGAGGAGGGCCACAATTTGAGCCGAGGTAAGCGGCGGCGGCGGTCTGAGCGACGGCAAAGGCGGTCTGAGCGAAGACGGGCGGCGGGCTGAGCGGCGACAGCGGCGGCGGCTGGGCGAGCGGCCGGAGGAGCAGCGGGGGCTGGGGCAACAGGGGCGGCGGAACCCTAGCTGCTGTCCATGGAATTCTATTTTTTTTCAATTCCAAGTCGGAGACACGGCGAACTGTTCTATGATGTTGCTTTCCCACGCCAGCGGCTCGAGCGCAAAGAACGCCGCCCAGTCCCACACGACAGCGTCCTGTACTACGGCAAGTAGCCTCAGAACGCTTGCATGCGTTCACGCTTAAGCTTTTAGTTAATTTTCCAAGTGCTTAGGAAAGAGTATAGTAAAATTTGATCTCGCCGTCTCCAATAAGGCGATAAAATATATTTGTTCCCTTATAGTTTCTCTTACATACATATGTCTTGCGGTGTCTCGAAAACCTTCGCTATTCCAACTCAAACCTTTCGGAATATTCATTATGAGTGTCTCTTTTTTATTTTAAATCTCTTAGGGTGTATTTGATATAAGCATATTGCATCATAGACTAAGCCAACGATTAAAATTGTTGTGGTGGCTTGGACCTCGAAATCTATTAGCACGCAAATACATGTAGGTGGAGCAATGTCACGACCCCTTTGGATTGCAGGAATTGAAAACTTAAGAATGGGGATGTTAAGTATGGACTCCTACATGGTTTCAAAACACATGAACATGGTAAGTTGTGTGTCTGGATGGTGCATAGGAAGAAAACAAAGAAATTTCACAGGATACAGGAGAGAGAGAGAGAGAGAGAGAGAGAGAGAGAGAGAGAGAGAGAGAGAGAGAGAGAGAGAGAGAGAGAGAGAGAGAGAGAGAGAGAGAGAGAGAGAGAGAGAGAGAGTAGAAAATGCATTGGACTTCTTAATGTTGTGTTTCAATGTTGAAAAATAAGCTTGGAAGTGAGTTGGACTAAAAATTTCAAATCTAAGATAGAAATAAAATAGGCTCAATTTCCAATTCTAGTGTTTGGATGTGCATGAAATTTTTCCTTGGAATTAAAGTGCGGCACCTAATTCTAAATTATGTTTGGATGAATAAAACAATCGATAGCTGCAACAACAAACTGGGGAAGACCAGAGAAAGATGAGGGACATGAAGATGTCTTCTTGAGGATGACCAGGGAGTCGCTGCCACTCACCTGTCGCTGATGGTTGAGCTCTCGCCGCTAACTAGGGTTAGGATGGGCTCATGGCAGCAGTCGCCGGTCATTAGGGTTAGGGGGCTTCCCTAGCCGCTCAGAGAAGGAGAGGGGAAGGGGAAGAGGAGGCGGGAAAGGGGAAGAGGCGAGAAGGGGCGGCTCACCGGCGGTGACGTTGGGGACAACAGGGCGTGATCGCGTCGAGGAAGCCTTGGTCACTCCTTTCTATCGTAGATGGAAACAAACATGTACGCGCGAGAGAAAATTCTACGCGTTTTTGAGCCTCCCGAGGTCGGGCGGGTGCTAGCGGGGTCAGGCTCAGAATTGCTTTCTCGTTCCACACTTTAATTCCAAGACCCTCCCAAACGCTAGAATTTGGTTCAAGAATTATAGAATTCCAATTCCGAGCCTATTTCTAACATCCAAGCACAACATAAAATAAAAATAAAATGAGGTTTGATTTCATAATTAGATTCCTATGGAATGGAGGGCATAGGAATAGATTTATTAGGGATTTGATGACCTCAATCCAATGATCTAAAGGGATTCCATTGAAAAGTTTCCTACTGATTGAAATCCTCCAAAATTCTTATGAAATTCCTCGAATCCAAAGAGGACCTTCAAATCTAGGAAAAAGTGACACAATGTTTGCTCTGTACTACGTTTTGGGGAAGGGTGGAGGATAATCCATGCAGTAAAAAACAAGACCAACAAGGACTAGACCTTGGTGGCACATTCTTATAGAAGAATACTCTTTAGTGAGAATTCCAGAAATTCGCTCATGCCGAGAATTGAACTCTGATTGTTGGGTAAACCACTAGTATCTCAGCCACTATAATGGAGAATGCCAATGGATAATCATGCAAGGTCACTCCGTTTTCCCTACAAATCAGAACTCGTAGTTCTTTCATTTAATCTTTATTTTTGTAAATACCGAATTTTTACTCTAACCTGTACCCACAAAACAAAGCATAAAAAGAGGTATTCAGATGGTGATTGGGGCCCATAGGTCAGTCACATTGGTCGACCCGTGAAAGGTCTACGCAGCGAATTTCGTCTCAGGAAATGCCGTGCAGCAGCAGGTCTCCCTTCAAAAGCTGAGTCGGCTCTAGTTTAGAACGGCGTCTTTCTATTGGCTGTTCGGCCTGTGCTGAGCATACATCATCATTTTCCCGCCAAAATTTTCAGGCTGACAGGATGTGGCCATGGTTTTATTCTACGGTTGTCCGCTAGGCTCGGATCCTCAATCCAATCATCCTCTTCTCCTCTTCCTAGTTTACAACACTCTGCAAAACTCTCAACAGGGTTTTATTGGAAAAATAATTCAAAAAAACTTCAAGTTACCATGTGAATTTTCAGAAACTCCAACCATGCATTTAAAATAATGGATTAATAAAATGCCAAACTGAAACAGTAAGTTTACATAAATATAGCATACACAGTAAGACAGAAATATTTGACATTGGTAACAGAGTAAGATCAGTAGGCTACCATCTTTACAGATTAATTTCACTGTAGCTTACGTGAAGGAGAAAAAAATGGCAGAGTTATCCATTGCATAGTACAATTGGATTCAAAGTCTCCAAGATCAGCAACACACTTCACAGCAGCTTGTCCAAAATACATGTTCCTCTCAACATGTCAATGCCAAGGATTAAACAGAACTCCAGATTCCATAACAATGCACAAACATGATGGTTTAAGCTTACACACCAGTTCAATTCAGTGCAAGCATTCTCAAGTTAAAGTAGCATTCCGGATTCCACGATGGCATATAGTTGATTATAAAGATCCCATAATAGACTAGGCCATAACATGCATGCTCCGAACTTCTAAAACATACTGGTCTATCCAAAGTTAAAAGTGCCTGACATTGTAGAATCCAAAACAAAGCTACAAAATATGTAAAGCCATTTTTGTTTTGCTGAACCTGTGATTGAGGAAGAGCATCGGCAAAGCCTCACGAGCTCAAACTTCTCACAGCATTCCCACAAAATGAGATTTCAGGAAACTGCCATCCTAGTCCTCCAAAACATATCTTGTCTAATAATCTTGAGAAACCTGCAAAGGGAATTGTAAAATATGAGCCTGACCAATCTCTTTGTAATAATTCTGAAGTAAACACTAGAGACATCTAGATATTCATAGGGAGAGAATGAGTGACATGAATCTTTTATCCTTTCCTTATTAAGCTCAATATAAGTACTACTCCCTCCGTTTAGAAATATAAGATGTTTTAGATTTGTGAAGCGAATGTATCTAGACATCTTTTAGTGTGTAGATTCACTTGAACCTACATACTAATAGGTGTCTAGATACATTAGCTTCACAAACCTAAAACATCTTACGTTTTCGAGTGAATTCCACTTTTTACCCCTTAGTTCTACATTTGTGACACATATTACCCCTTAGAGTGCAAATTCGTCTAGATTGCACCTTTTAGAGGCTTCAAACCCTCTTTTTCTAAAGCATAACCGTTGGGTAAGGTGTGAGGTGATGACCGGGGATCAAAAATATCAAGACCACAAAGAGGAATGGGACATGTGGATGAGAAAAGTCTAGACATGATTGTCGATGGCGTCCTTCAACCTTTAAAAATAAAGGTCACACCACATCGACGTAGCATGCCGGTCCTATCTGACAAAAACAAACAAAATGCCAAAATGTGGCAAAACCATGTTTAAAGCCTTCTAGATTGGATATGTTCGTAAAACCTTAACGAAATGGGGTAATATGTGTCACAAATTTAGAAGTAGGGGATAAAAAGTGAAATTTACTCATTTTAAAACGGAGGGAGTAGTACAAGTAAACAGAAACATGAGTTTTGAAGTAAAGAACAGCACAAGCAGATTCCATTCACATTGTTTTGGAACAATTGCAGAAATGAGATGCCATATGAACATTGCAACATGCTTTGTTTATTTTCTGTTGAGACAATAAAAATACATGGTCATGTGACGAAGTAGCAACAGGGTTCAGTTTTGGAAAGATATGTTGCTAATACTAGCATAATAAATGACGATGGCTCATCATAACGAAAAATCTGGCATGCGTGAAACCAAATTTTAACTTTGTCATGATAAGGCACACACGCTGAATCAGAAAACAGTGTTACACAATAGAATTTGGCAGCTGGCAGAAATTATGAACCAAATTGTATCCATTTCTTTCAAGTAAAACAGTGCAGAAAATATTAAGAAAAATGGGCTGTGATGAATAGTATATGAAATAAGGAGATAGTTATGAGAAAGTACCATGATTTAGGGCACTTCATTTCATCAGTTCAATTTCTACACGCAAAGTGTCATTTTTGACAGTGTCTGGCGATGTCTCCCTTTTGACCATGGTCTTCTTGCTTGAACCTTCAACCAGGCAAGCAAGAACTTAAATAATCATGACATGGTATACATTTGTCTGCATAGTACACATGACTTGAAATGGCAAACGAGAATGAGGCACTGAACAGGTTAAAAAAATGAATCAAATGCATATATAGACATTAAAGTATCAAATAAAAGCAATAACAGAAAATACACTGGTACATAATTATAGAAACTACAATGAAATGAGAATACAAGGCGGCACATGATCTGTTAGATTTAGTCCCGACTGGTATGCCGCGATCAGCCGAGTACATTCCGCCCCCCGCGCCTAGCTCCCAGAAACAGTGGTCAGGAAGTACGTCCACATTGTGCGTGATAGTAAGGCATGACGATAAGTATGTTTCAATTTTTCTAGAAAAGGGGAATGTTACAAATATTTTAGCATGGACATGATTTCGATACTCGGCAATACACAATGGTGGCAATGATACAGGATGCAGCAGGTACCACAACTCACTGAATTATCAGGGTAACCTTTACCTACCAACACAAAGTTCATAGCTAGGGTGATATTTTCTCCATACCTATAAATCTAATTAAAGTAACAAAAATAGGTACTCACAAGTACCATGCGCCGTGGCTGCCGCTAGAATCACACCTGGCTCATTTTGATGGATTGAACAAGAAGATACAAATGAGCAGACTAGAACAGACTCAGCCTTTCGCTCAGCTTTATCTCTCTATTCCTGCAAGAGCCTATTCTTCCTACCTTGGCCGCACTTCTCCTTTTGTATGCACTAGTGGTGGAGCACAATTTACCCCCAAATACCCCTCAATTTTGGCCCAATTTACCCCCAAATTCTAGCACAAATTTCTATACAGAGAACCTTACACAAGCCACCAAGCACATAAGTTCAGAAGATATGTTGAAAGAAAATGTGCCCAATATAACAGTTGTATCATATACTTGTCTTCACCAGTTCCATAGCTGAAAACAAACAACTCAAGGAAATGGGAATGTTACCTGCATATGGAATCTTGCTTGATTCCAGCCAGGTCGGGAGCACACATGGTAGGATGGGGACAGTGGGTATGGATAGACGAGAACTCCCAGTAAGTTTCTCCTTAACGATGTCCACGCCAACAAGTTGGTCGCCGCAGATGAAGTACACCACATCGGCGTTCAGTGGGTCGATGGCCCCAATGGCCGGCATCTCCTTCAAGGGTGGAAACTGGCTGCATTCGTCCATCCAAATGCGGGTAAATGACACCTCGTGGTCCAGCGTCCAGGAGCCGCCCCCGTCGTCGAGGGAGAATGAGCTGATCACATAGGGCTTCTCCTTGGACACCTCGACGTACCTCATCTTCCCCTCGCTGACCCCGACGCGCCGGTAGCGGCGAAGTTTCCTGAAAAAGACCATGCCGTCCAGGTCCGGCAGCACGCTCCCTCTGGGCAGCCCGACGAAGCGGGGCTCCGGCCGCTCGCTGAACGGATCCACAGAGACGGCGCCCCAGCTCTCGTCGATCCACCACAGCCGGTCGCCGAAGGCCACGACGGCGCTGTCGATGTGCATCCGCCGCCCGGCCGGCAAAGGGGACGGCAAGCCCGCCAGCCTTTCCCACTCCCCGGTCTCCGAGAGGAACCGCCGCATGACCGATCCCTCCTCCTCCTCCTCGCTGCCTCTGCCAGGGAACATCTCGGCCACCGCGTACCTATCCGGGGGCGCGTCGCCCCCGCCTTCGGACTGGGTGAGGAGGCCGACGTGGCGGCGGTTGGAGGTCCTCTTGGTGCCGTCGAGATCCGGGAGGCGGTACAGCTCGCCGCTGAGCGGGTTGCAGACGAAGCGCGTGGTCTCCGGATTGGTGTCCATGCCGGTCATGGACATGTTGAGTATCGCGGATACCAGGGACTCGTGGTGGTCGCCGCCGGTGATGGGGAACTCGAAGCGGGACTCCCAGAAGCGCACGAGGAGGAAGCCGTGGGCGCTGGTGGCGCAGACCTGGCCCGGGGCCGTGCCGTGCTGGCCGGTGGCGTGGTCGGGGGCGGGGCGCGGGTGGACGAAGTGGGCGGGAACGGTGAGGTTGGTCAGGAACGGGGGCTTGTCGAGGTGGAAGGACGCGCCCGGCGCCGGCGCCCCCGACTTGTCCATCGAGGTGAGCTGGATCAGAGCCCACGGCGGGCGCGAGGCGGCCGTGGAGGAGAGGGAGCGGCGGAGGCCGCCGGAGAGGAGGCGGAGCATTCTGTCTGTGGCGGATGGGGGTGGTTTGGAACTGGAACGGAGGAGGTTTTGGTGCGCTTTCGGAGAGCGAGTGCCGAGCCGCCGACTGCGTTGCGCGGCAGCGGTGTGGGGTGGTTTGGTTCACGAGACGGCTGCCGTGGACTTGTTCCAGCGAGTGCCCTGTGCAGCTGCGCAGAGGCAGTGAAAAGCATCCTTCTTGCTTTCGAGCTTTGACCCGGCTGTCTGCTCGAATTCGCTCCGTGGGATGGGAAGCGAGCAAATTATCGGCTCCATCAGACGCCACCTCCTTTGGTCCTGCACAACAGGCAACGCTTCAAGCTGACACAGGCACAGCTGCTGCATATTCTATGGCCTTCGGAGTGATTCCTGGAACACCAACAATGATGTGCACAGCAATCCTCTTCGAAGCGGGAGTTCAATGTCCCTGTATTCATGCGATACAGATGATCACACTAGCATCCTAGAGTATCGAAGCACGAGGCAGTACGTAATAATGCGGCCTAAGTTCATTTCCTCCTTAGGGCTCCTTCGTTTAATCCCATAAAGACAAGGTTTAGGCTGGATTGCGGCCCGATCATGGTTTTCCAACCATGCGAGATTTTTTTTCCAGCCCGACGTATTTCCTGTCTTCGTTTACACTCCGACTGGATTATTTACCCAGGCCCATCCCATCATCTTCCACTGAAGATTCAAAGGATTCAGTCCATGCGTGGAATTATAAAGTTTGGATTAGGTGGAGCAGGTCGATCCACCAAATCCATACTTGGATCAGTTACAGGCATGGATTTAATCCCCAATAACCGAACAGGGCCTTACAAACTCTTTGGCATCCATAAAGGTTTGGCTGCATTGATTAGTGTTTCATAGAGCAAGGAGAAAGTCTCGTTCTAAGCTCAGTAGCCGGTCGGCAAGCTTCCTGGAACACCACTCCTCTACGCAACCAGATCCCACACACCCTTCTCTTCCTCCAAAGATTTTCGATCTTTCGGTTCTTGCAGCCCGGCCCTCCAGACTGAAGATTTCAGTGGCTTATAAATTCCCTCTACTTGTCGATGACAAGGATTGGATTCTCCTCTTACCTTATCAGTAGGCAACCGGAGCGTCTTATTAATTACTATGTACAACGCGTTCTCGTTTTTCGTATTTTTCTTTGACCAAGAATTATTGTTCGGTTTGAATCTAACGATATTAATTATGTATAATATAATTAAAATATTATTGCTCAATTTTTTTGGTCATATTTATCTTGAAATGCAATGCACCTTATTCATAGGAATGAATTCTTATTTTGAATGCAAATACCTAACCTTTTTTTTTAGGTAGCAAATACCTAACTAAATACTAAGAAAATTTTCCCTTGACAGCAATCTATGCTTAAAATATGTTCTTCTATAAATCATGTCACGTTGTAAGAAATGAAATATCTTTAACATACTCCCTCCGACCCATATTAGTTGACTTGAATTTTTCAAAATTTGGATGAACCTATATACTAAATAGTGTCTAGATTCATTCAAATCTAGACGAATCCAAGTCAACTCAGGGCGTTTGGAAAAATCGTTTGGTTCCGATTCCGACTGCCACGACGTGAATCTGCTGGTAAAATCGTAACCAAACACAGCTTAATATGGGTCCGAGGGAGTACTTTAATATATAAAGTAAGGTATGTTTGGTACATTTTAGTAAGAGAAGTCATGCATAGAATATATGGAAGTCATTATATTTGAAAGAGGGAACATTGAATCTTCCAAGAATATCTCCAGCCAATCTCTTGCACTTGCTACTTCAAAAAAATGAATTTCCCTCTACTCGTCGATGACAAGGATTGGATTCTCCTCTTACCTATCACTAGGCAACCGGAGCGTCTTATAAATTCTCATTATTTAGGCCATCGTAGGGATGAGTTTTCTAAGATGTACTAAAACAAGCTAGCTAGGCGGATCAATCAAAAAGGATACTGTCTACGATTGTCCTTAGTCAAACAACTTCAAAATGTTTTCGCAAAAAAAAACTTTAAATTTGACCAATTAATTGAGAAATATATCAATATCTAAAACACCAATTTAATTACATTATTAGATTCATCTAAAGAACATTTTCATACTTTATAGTTTTGATTTTGTAGATGCTCGTATCAACACATTTTTGTATAAACACGGTCAAATCTATAGATTGACTTATGACAAACCCAGAACATAGGGATTAGGGAGTACAGTCTACAAAATAGCTCTTTCATCCTAAAATGCATGCTACGTTCGGTTACAAAAGTTCCTCATGAATTGTGCTTTATCAGAGTCGGAGAGTTCTCCATGAAGAGGCCAGGGGCATTCCATCTTTTTGAAGAAGAAACAAAAATCAGATTCTAGGGTTAATTACTCTTGTTTTATACAACCCATGTCGATATCAAACTAACATTGGCCAAAGATTAGTTCGTTGCCTAGTCATGCAGAGTTCTAATCAGATAAAGAGAGTGCATCCACTTATCATAAGCATAGAAATATGACATGTGTCAGTTTAATCCAATCAAATAAATCCTATTTTTCATGATGAGAAGACTGGACATAAGACTAAAACACAAGTGTGCATCAAATTTTTACACATAGGATAAGCATGATTTCTTGCACATTGCATTTCAAAGAGATTGTGCTATCCAAGTTGCTAACGAAATGTGACCCCGAGATATATAATAAGAGCATAATATGTTTCAAATATAAATGCATCAGCCAATAAGAAAGTCCAAAACTGTCCCGGAATTCTTCCAAACTTTGCTCCATTTGAAAAAAAAAGCATCAGCTTTGCTGCCAGTCAAATTTAAGAATCTGCGAGGCAAAACAGTAAAGAAACATCATCAAGATACTCAGATAACATTTCAAATTTGGTATAAGTCAATGTACAACATGGTCACTCGGTAAGAAATAGCATGCATCATCCTTCAGTTTAGTCTTTGGTGATAATCGTTTCAGGATGCTGAGTTGCTGACCAGGGAAAGGAAACAACTTATCATAGCGAAAAGGCAGGTCATCTTTTATCCTTTTGCCCCAATTTCAGTTCTAACAAGGTAAATGCTCTTGTGCCAATTAAGCAGTGAAGCACCGGAGACAGTGTGTAAGAAACATGTTCAAGCAGCATCCTTTATTAGTTTATTCCCCTAAAAATGCAGGATGCTTGAAGAAAAAGAATTGTTCTATGGTGTAACTGCCACAGTTCAAGTATACAACACAGGGCCTAAAACACCATCTTATTGTCAAAGCCATATGAAACTGAACACCATTCAATAAAACGAGTTGGAATTATGGATAATAATAGTTTTGTAGTGTAATAACCAGTTCATCACAGTGAATTGGAGTTTTTGGAAAATTACCAAACTACTTCTACATGCAGTGTAGGACAAATACAGAATCATGATCAGGATAAAGAAACAATGACTAAATATCCAACAAAAATAAAAAAAGGGTACCCAAACAAGAAAGAAAATTTCAGAGGAAGTACCTAAGGTAAGTTAGCTGGCTTTCTTCAATTTTTCCGGTCTTTGTCTACACGAACCAACATGTCTGCCAAAGTCTTCCTTGTGCAATTGTTCGTCTTGCTTGAAAGTGCTCCTTCGGTTATATCCATAGATACAAGAACTTAAACACAAATGACATACAACAAGCATTGAATTGGAAAACATTGTTTATGCATTTAACATGACAAATGCAAGATACTATAAGTTAAAATGAAATGTAGAAGAAAACATTTTTGCTGCACATGATATACAATCCCATGTCCCACTTAATCAACAAAACAGAGTAGAATCTCTAGCACTACCAAATTCAGACTCTGGTATTACCAAAAACAAACAGTGCTAAGAATGGCCAATTCAGTTCAGACATGTATGAGCCTTTGTGCAATGGTTAACTCTACACAGAAATTTAAGATATCAGAGACAAAATCACTCCCTTCAGAAACTTCAATGCAGCTACAATTTGTGTGTATTAACAAACCAATCAATGCCGTGACAAGGTTTCAAGCACTGAAGCACATGATTTGAAAGATAAGCTAATAAACTAAAATCCATGCAATCTAACAATATCCAATGTATCGAACAAGCATCTTAGAGAAACATATATATACCTGCACCAGGGATAGTGTTTGATTGAAGCCATGTTGGGAGCACGCATGGCACAAGGAAACTAGAATTGTGCATGCTTAGATGCGTGATGCTGTCTGGAAAAGAGCAGCTCCCAATCACTTTCCCCTTAGCCATGTCCACAGCAAGTATAATGCGACCATATTTGATGTACAGAACGTTGGCGCTGAACGGATCTATGGCAGCAATCCACGGCATGAGGTCTTCCACTGGTTCAGAATTTTCAGGGAAGCTTATGTTGATCGTCATCTCGTGCTGCAGAGTCCAGGAGCAGGCCTCGTCGTCGAGCGAAAACGAGCTGATCAGGAACGACTCCTTTTTAGTGGAAACTTGGACGAAACGCAGCTTCCCCTGGCTGAAGCCCATTCGGCGGTGCCTGCCCAGAACCGGAGGCCCTGCGACATCGACCATTTCAGGCAGCACGCTGCCCCGCGGCAGCTCGACGAAGCGATGCTCCGGCGTGTCGCTGAACGGGTCGACGGAGCAGGCGCCCCAGCTGACGTCGACCCACCACAGCCGGTCGCCGAAGGCCAGCACCTCGTGGTTTGTGTCTATCTGCATCGCTCGCCACGCCGGCCTCGTGGACGGGACGAACAGCTGCGGCTCGTCCCACTCTCCTGCATCGGACAGGAACCGACGCACGACCCTGCGGTTGTCCCCCTCCCGGCAGCTGAGCTGAGCGACCACGAATCGATCGGGCGGGCCGTGGGGGCCTTCGGAGGAGGACTGGGTGAGCAGGCCGAAGGGCGTGCTCCCCTTAGCGGCGTCCATGTCCGGGACAGGGAGGCGGAACATCTGGCCGCTGAGAGGGTTGCAGACGAAGCGCGCGACGCCCGGTTCTGCGGCAGCGCCAGCCGCGGCCATCATGTGTAGCAGGCTGCTGTGGCAGAGCTCGCGTACGGCGGGAGGGAACTGGTGGGTGTCGGCGAAGTCGAGGAGGAGGAGGCCGTCGCAGCTCGCGGCGCGTACGCTGCCGGCGGCGTCGGGGCCGGCGAGGTGGGCAGGGACGGAGAGCTGGGAGACGCACGGGGCCTCGTTGAGGTTGATGAGGGACGCGCGCGCGATTGACGCGTCCGGCGCCGGCTTTTTGTAGACCATGGCCCAGGGAGGGCGCGAGGGCGCCGTGGCGAGCGAGCGTCGGAGGGGCACCGAGACGTCGCCGGCGAGGCGTCGGAGCAGGAGGGACATTCTGCTTCCGGGGGGAGCAGGTGTGGTACGGTGGAAGCAATGGGGAGGGTCTGCTTTTGCTTTGCCATGGGTCAGGGATTCAGGGGAAAAGGAGGGTCTGGGTGTACATGGACTCGCTCCATGCGGCTCTGACACCTTCTGGCAAAACGAAGGGTACTGTCGAGCGAGCGTTCCTCGGGTCAGTTTGAATGGTCTCTCGGAGAAGACGACAAGTGGAGATGAGTTCGAACTCCAAGTCTTTGAAATGCCGAACCGTATTCCAGTACACCAAGGTTAAGAAATACTAGTAATATCAAGCACCATATACTTCAGTTCAGTCATGATTTGGTGATATACATTTCAAGATAGTGACTACTGAAACAGTAAAGTTTATCAAGGTGAAAAGGTTGGGCATCTTTTAACCTTTAATTGAATTTATCAAGGTGGTTGAGTCGTTCAGACAAACCGCATGTACCAAGCACTAAAAAGACCGTACCAGTAACGAACGTATTCCGCTAAAAAAAAAGAGTAAAGAACGTATTCAAGCAGCATGTTATATTCCCAAAATAAATACAGCATGCTTGAAGAAAGGTCCCCGCAAAAAAAAAGGTATACATTCTATAATGTAACGTGCCACAGTTTGAATATACAATCACAACAAAATAAGACACCACCATATCCTCACCGACATTTTTAACTCACACGATTCAACCACAATTTGAGGATTGGATTTTTTTTGCTTCTCTCTGCCAAATGGAATGACAGAATGCGTTCGGTTATGTAGCTTATATTGCTTAGGCAAGCCAGATTAAACTAGATCATCTGGGCATTGCCAACGGAAGCAAGACATGCTACTGGGTTAACACCAGCTGTGAGGTTCTCCATGAAGAGGCCATGGGAATTCCATCTAACATATCCTAATTTTCCTGATGAGCATAGTGAAATTAAGATTAATATACACTAGCGCATTAACAGTTTACACATACTAAAGCATAATTTCTTCGAAGTAACATTGCATTTTTAAAGACTGTCATCCAAGTTGGTGTTGAAATGTAGCCCCAAATATATAAGAACATCCATCTGTTTCAAAGAGAACCGCATCCACAAATAAGCAAGCCCAAAATTGTCCCAGAATTCTCCAAAATGAGGGCCATGTCCTTCAGGTGCCACCTCAACGTTGCTCCATTCCAGCAAAAAAAAGAACCATCGCCTTTGCTGCCAGTCAAATTTAAGAAATCTGCAAGGAAAAGGGGTAAGCGGAAACATCAACAGCCTTCCAGCTTTGGTACTGACATACCTGGATAACATTTCTATTTGGTGGAAAGTAAATTTACAGCATGGTCACTTGGCAAGAAAGAGCATACTTGAGTTCAGTCTTGATTTGGGATGACAATTTCAGGATACTGACTAGTGAAAGGCAAGAAACTTATCATGGTGAAAAGGCGGGGCATCTTTTAACCTTTTGTGCATGTTTTAATTCACACACGGTAACTGCTGCCAAGCAGTTAAGCAGCAGAGGTAACGTGTAAGGAACATATTCAAGCAGCATCCTTTATTCCCCTACACATACACATGCTTAAAGAAAAGGAACCATTCTATGATATAATCTGCTACAAACTCCCAATTTCAGTATACAATCAGGACCTAAAACACCATCCTATTGTCATAGACATATGAAACTGAATATGATTCTACAAAACGAGTTGGAATTAAGGATAACAACAGTAGTGTAGTATATCAGCCACTTCAAGATACTTGGAAACATGGCCAAAATATTTGTTTCTGCAAGTAGACATTCCACGGGCAGTGTAGGAGAAATGCAGAATCATGATGACGAAAAGTAACAAATATGAATAAATATCGGACATCCAAACAAGAAAAAATGATTTAAGAGAGAGTACCAAGGATAAGTTAGCTGGCGTGCTTCAGTTCTTCTGGCCTTTGTCTACCCGAACTAACATATCTGCCAAAGTCTTACTTGTGCAATTGGTTGTCTTTCTCGAAAGTGTACCTTCAGTTATATCCATAGATACAAGAACTTAAAACATAAATAACACAGAACGGCAAGCTAACATGTTTTTTTTATTCATAGCTGTAGTACATGTTTTTGGTTACAGCAACCATTGAATTCGAAATCACCATTTAGGCATTTAACATAACAACTGCAAGATACATGGTGACATTACATAGAGAACAAAAACATTTTGTACTCTACATGATATACAATCCAATTTCCAATGCAATCAACAAAATACACCAGTTATCAATACTACCAAATTCAGCCTCCGGTATTCCGAAGACAATCACCGCTAATAATGGCCTACTTAGTTCTGAAATGTATGAGAGAATGTGCAATGATTAACTCTACACAATACTTGAGATAAGATAACAGCGACCAAATCACTCCCTTCAGAAACTTCGGACAGATAAATATGTGTGTATTAACAAAACCATCCAATGCTGCGACAAGGTTTCAAGCAATGAAGCGCATGATTTGAAAGATAAGCTAAACTAGAACCTACGCAATCTATCAATTACAGAACGACGAATTTCAGAGCTGCAATATCTAGTGTATGGAACAAGTAACTTTTATTAGAGAAGCATATGTATATACCTGCACCAGGGATACAGCTTGATTCAAGCCATGTGGGGAGCAAGCACGGGAGAAAGAAAGCACTGCTGCAAGGACTCAGACATCTGATGCTCTCTGGAAAATGTCTCTTCCCGATCACCTCCCCCTTATCCATGTCCATGGCAATGATAGCACGGCCAGACTGGAAATAGAAAATGTCTGCGTTGAACGGATCTATGGCGACAATCCACGGCATGTCCTTCTCCAGTGGTTTTGATCTGTCAGGCAAGTTTAGGATAACCTCTGTCTGACGTATAGGCATCCAGCAGCACCCCTCGTCGTCGAGCAAGAACGAGCTGACCAGGAACTCCTTCTCAGTGGACACCTCGATGTAGCGCAGCCTCCCCTCGCTGATGCCCATGAGGCGGCGCTTGCCCAGCCAGAGATTCCCCCTTGTGGCGAAACTCGACCGCACGCAGCCCCGCGGCAGCTCGACGAATCTCTGCTCTGGTTGGTCGCTGAAGGGGTCGACGGACATGGCGCCCCAGGCGACGTCGACCCACCACAGCCGGTCGCCGAACGCCAGCACGCTGAAGTTCGTGTCCGTCTGCGTTCGCTCCCAGCCGGGCCACCTGGACGGGACGAAGTCGGCAAACAGCGTGCGCTCGTCCCACTCCCCTGTTTCGGACAGGAACCGGCGCACGACTGTGCGGTTGTCGGATGCGCGGCAGCTGACTTGGGCGACCACGTATCGGTCAGGCGGGCCGTGGGAGCCGTGGGGGGACTGGGTGAGCAGGCCGAAAGCCGTGCTGGTCGTGGCGGCGCCCATGTCCGGGACCGGGAGGCGGAAGAGCTGGCCGTTGAGAGGGTTGCAGACGAAGCGGGCGGCGTCCAACTGGGAGGTGGCGCCGTTCGCGGACAGCTCGAGTAGAATTTCTCTGTCCAGGGACTCGCGGGCGCCGGGAGGTCCGGGAGGATACAGGTGGCGGGTTTCGGCCAGGTCCAGGAGGAGGAGCCCGTCGGAGCTCGTGGCGCGGACGGTCGCGGCGGCGAAGTCCATGCCGCGGGCGAGGTGCGCAGGGACGGAGATGTGGGAGACGTACGGGGCCGCGTCGAGGTCCAGGGACGCGCGCGGGGCCGGCGACGGCGCCCCTGACGCGTGGTCCAGCGCCGCCCTGCTGTAGACCATGGCCCAGGGAGGGCGCGAGGCCGCCGTGCAGAGGGAGCGGCGGAGGGGCGCAGAGACGGCGCCGGCGAGGCGTCGGAGCATTTTGCTTCCAGGGGTAGGACTGAATGGGGAAGGGTTTTGGGCAGCCTGTGTTGTGGTTCCAGAGGTGAGCGATCTGTGGTGCCGTGGTGGGGAAAGGGAAAGTAGGGGTTTGGTGCACATGGACGCGGTCCATGCGTCGGCTCTGACCAAAAGGAAGGGTCCCGTGTGGTCTCGCAGAGAAGACCCCTGCTTCATTAACTCCTGTTTCATCAATTGTCAAAAAAAAACTCCTGTTATATATCAATCTCGTAAAAGACCTGTTTCAGGTTACTGTAAAAAATACGCCTATTTCAGGTTTCTTAGGAAGAATGCTGCGACAAAGAAATCGCCGATTCCGAAAAGAAAAAAAATGGTGCGACAAAGCACCGAGTTAACCATTTAGTTTCCCGCCAAAATGTTCTACGCCTGGGCCGTCTACGAGCTCAAAGTAGCCCATGGGCTATTTTCTAACATTCACCTAAAGGTCAATTCTGACAAGGACGAATTGGATACATTCCACTCCAAAAACAATGAATCGGATAAAACGACATAATGCATTCAAGACGCAACATAAGCAGGACTCAAACTTTGGTGTGAAGGTTTTCAAACTTCCGCCAGTAGCATGTCAGTATCAGGCAATCACGATTATGGGAGGCGTTCATACAATATAGTATCACTGTCACTGTCGCATGGCGTGTTACTTTTTAGGACCTTTACAAACCAGACACACACAAGTAGTGTTTACAGGCAAGCAAATGGCGTTTCAGAAAGATCAACACCCGATAGCTAATCATAAAATACCTTAGTTACATCACCACGGAGCATGGTATTCTGAAATCATGGTTTAAGACAACATGTTTCCCATACTTTTCCCAAAGGGGGAACGTGGCAGCCTGCTGCCGACGAGATCACGCAGCTCAAATTCGCTAGGGAACCTCTGTTCAGCTAATTTAGAGAAAACCTGGAAAGGTGGAAGCAATTTCAGTAGGGAACAAAAACGTTTAAATGTATTACGGCTCAAACTATGTAGGTATATATCAAGCCTTGTTCATGTAGCGGATTTTTTCTAGTAAGAGAGATAAAATGTCATTAAAGAAACATCTTTGTGATAACCCAACAAGGCAAAAGGGTACATTCTGTTTGTGGAAATAATAGAATGAACTTGTAGTGAAAAAAAGTGGGTACTCCTGAATATAATTTTATGATGCAAGCATGCAGGAAAGCAATTTATGTGTTAACAGGAGAGATACACAAAACGTACCAAATCTCCGTTGCAGTAAACTTCAAAGGCACCAGAACTTTGCAGGAAAGACTGAGCAAAATTGCCAAATAGCCAAATTGTCGCCATGGTTCCAAACCTATTGGCACGCAATTGGTAAAACCATGGAGGTGGAGCAATGCCAAGTCTGGGGAAAATCTGGTCACCAGCCATTATTGTTGCAATGACTCCAACTTGAACAACTGGCATAACTTTGCTTAGTACCCGTTTGGGGAAGGCTGGAGGATAATTATGCAAGAAAACATTAATGCCAGGAAATGATGTTTCCAGCATGCGCTTCATGGTCATCGCATTTCCCCTGCAAAATGGAGCTCACAGTTTTCAATTTGACCTGTATGTGCAAAGCAAAGCATATACCTCACACGATATTATTTTGGATGGAATATTCTGGTAAGGCATTCTACTTAGCACGATCTCATTCAGTGTCCTCTTCGAGTAAGATCGGAAAACTCAAGATAAGAAAACTAGTCCAAGCAAAGTCCACAGAGTGATACAAGTAATTGACAAATACAGTAATTAACTACTTCTTTCTGTTAGAAGCAATAACTAATTAAATAGTTAACTGATTTTAGGAATTACTCATGATTTATGTTTAGGAGTCCTAGAGTACTAGATCCATACCACGATTTAGTAATTACTAATTACTCGTAGCAATTTCATAATTCACTTTACTTCCAGCTGGAAAATAACTATTAACCAAGCATCAGTCCAGATATTCCATATTCAATGATAGAAAATAGGCGCCTTCTCTGATGTGAAGGTGGCATGTCATGCTTGCAGTTGCTGGTGCAAGAGAGTGGTCACTTACACTGCAGCAGGCTACAACATGAGTCTCCTTGTTCCTACAACCGCATAGTGTCAATGACCAAGGAGTCAAGGAAAACCAGCGTAACTTAGATGAAAGAAAGGTGGTGATAGGCTGATAGCTAGAACTTGGGAAGGGTGGGTCGCTGTGCACTCGTGATTGCAAGAGGAAGCAAAAAAAAAAGATATATAAGTGGATAAAATGAAGGGAAACAAAAGGGTAAATGGCAGCGCAGTCATCAGGGCTTTGTTCTCTTAGAATCGGTAAACCATGTCTTTTTAAAGCTCAAATTTAATGCGTTGTTAAACGTTGGCATACGTGCAGAAAACAGACCAAAGTGATATTTCCAATTTACAACGCCTAAAGTACTTTGTCAAAGAATGACCATAAAATAGATTTTTGGGCTGGTATTTATATACTTCTCAAACTCTGTAGCAACACCGACTCAATCTTCCTATCAGCTTAATGTGATCTGTGTACCTGTCTTCCAAAATATAAGATGTTTTAGCTTTTTTCTAAAACACATGTAGGTTCACTCATTTTGCCCCGAATCTACACACTAAAAGGAGTCTAGATACATGCGTCTCAGAATAAGGCTAAAACATCTTATATTTTGGAACGGAGGGAGTAAGACCTATACATTATACTATCCAAACATCTTGTATTGTGGAGCAGAGAGAGTAATTTATAAGAGTCTGCATATAAAATCAGTAAGGGCGTTGGAACTTTGAAACGTCCTTAAGTGTATAACACATGCTATTGAGGACTCCCATAAAACATGTTAACACCATGATGAACGGGTGAAAACAATACAGTGAGTTAAATATCAGACAATCACCAAGTCTAATTGGAGAACTGATTATTTACTGTTACCAAATTAATTCAAGTTATCTAAGCTGACTTGAAGCTAGAAGTCTTTAAGCCCATGAATGTGCATAATGTCAGCTCATATATTAATGAACAGTATGTGTTTTTCCTCACTCCCATCTGTAGGTAAACTCAAACTAAGTATTGTGCAAACCAGCTGCGGTATCATCATTAATAGTTTAAACTAAAAAAAGACTAACGTAGAAGCCCAACAAATGTGTAAATCAATTTTTCTTTGACTGCTTAAGAAGTGGAAAGGTCCAGAGGAATGCAGCTTATGTAGTTTGGAAGAGAATGCGAACCACATCTTGTTTAACCGTGCTTGCCAATTTAGCCTGGATCAGCATCGAAGTGGCTCTGTCCAGGAACAAGGTAACCAAACAATAGTAGACTGGGTAATTTAGAATGTGAGCAAAAAGATGGCGATGGACTTGAAGATGGCAAAGCAACCAGAAGATGTGTGTTGCAAGTATTCTATGTTTTGTGCAGCATGGAGACCATTGCTCAAGGAGAAGGAGAAGAAGAAGCTGTTGAAACCGATGAATAAGATTTATCAACAGATGGCCATGCACAGTGGCCATACATAGGTGCATGAGGGATATTGTTTGTTTTTTGTGGTTTTCTTTGACATCAAAATTGATTGTGTCCTTTCTTCTTTCCAAAACTCTGGCCGTGAGAGTTCTTTTGTTGATCAGTTCTAGGAAATTTTCATGTTTGTATGAAGCTGGTAAACCCCAGCACATCTTCCCTATCTCTGTACACTGGTGGCTTTATAACCAAACCGGTGAAAGGCCTTTTGTCCAAATTAAACAGATGTTATAGTGTGGAATAAACTATGTAAAACACACACAGGAGATTAGAGGCTAGAACATATGTTAGGACTTGGGAGGACGGACAAGGGAGATAACAGATCGATAAAATATCAACTCTCAACAAACAAGTTGTTTGTTAGGAGTTCTCCCTCTTCTTGATATCTGAAAGTCAGACTCTTGCCTCCTCCCCAGAAACCCACATATCTGTCTGCTCAAACCACATCACTAGAAGCAAGATTGTGAGGCTTCCCTATAACACATCGCTGACATCCTCAAGGTTTTCATTATTGATGAGTGAAAGATATCACAAGTCCTCCATACGTCAGTTTCTATTCCTATGTCAGCCCTTATATGGGAGGACTTACTTGGCCCTGAGTAATAATAATCCAAAGGATACTAATTCGATCCCTAATTCTAAGCTCATCTCTTTTCTATTTAAATAACCCTCTTTCCTAATAATATTCCATACTTATTTTGTCATTTTCCCAATGTCATACCGATGCACATAACAGTGTGTGACTTTTAATGTTTCACACTGTAAGCAAAGCATTCACGTTTTCATGAATAATAGCTGCTCCAGTTCCCCACTACTAGTTTAACATGATCGTACAAGTTTAAGAATAACCTTGGAGAAAGTTACCAGCCAGCATTCTGGTATTAGAAAATACACACTAGTGACCCTAGTGAACTAGAGTACCAAATAATCCACCTCCTAAATCATTTTGCATCATAAATTGGTCCGTCTATGCCAACTGCGGCAAGCACATAACTATTCCAAACACTCCGTATCCGCTACACTACGCATAGTTTTAACTCGATCCGCACAACCAAACTAACACACCGATTGAGCAAGCAAGGAACCACCATCCGTAGACACACAGGACACACTGGTCCAATTGACCAATTGAGCATTCACGTTTTCGTGAACAATAGCTGCTCAAGTTCCCCATTACTAGTTTACCACGATCTATAAGTTCAAGAATCGACTTGGAGAAAGATGCCAGCCATTAGCATTGGGTATTAGGAAACTAGCATTGGGTATTAGGAGTATTTAACAATCATCAGTGACACTTTTTTTTGTGAAAAAATCACCAGTGACACTGGTGAACTGGAGTACCAAACAATCCACTGCCTAAATCGTTTTGCACCATCATTAATTAGCCTGTCTATGTCAACACTCTGTATCTGCTAGACTACGCGTATTTTCACTTGATCAGTCAGCACAAGCAAAGTAAGCCACACCAATTGAGCACGCAAGCAACCACTGGTCCAGAGAAACAGAGTACACACTGGGCTCGCGGACTCACTTGTAGGAGCAGGATGCACAGAATTGCAGCTCCACGGTGGTGCCGAATCCAGCTCCGTCCAGATCGGGCTGCAGCAATTGCACCAAAATAACGCGTCAGTTTGCCGCTCAGATCGGAGCAAGCAGAATTCCGTGCTAGGGTCCAAGGAAAAGGAATTTCGGGCTAGGGTTTACGACTCACCTGTATGGCAGCGGCCGCGGGGTCCGGGTGATGGTGGTGCGGCGGATGGGGGTGATGGGGTGGGTGGGGGTGGTGCGGCGGGTGGGGGTGATGGGGCGGATGGCCATGGTGGTGGTGCGGGGGGTGGTGAGGGGGGTGGCGGAGGTGGGGAGGCGGTGGCGCGAAGATGTGGGAGAGGTCGGAGAGGAAGAGCAGCGCGGGGAGGCCGACGAGGAGGAGCTGCACGCGGTCCATGGCTCCTGTACCACCGCCTTCGCGTCCTCGGATTCCACGACCCGCTGTTCTTTTCTGGAGACGAGGAAAGGAGAGCGAAGCAGGTGCAGGTGGAAGGCGACCGTCAAACCGCCAGGCGGGCTCCGGTGATGTGGGTCCCCATTGTTGTGGGCTCTAGCCTCGTTGCGGGGAATCTTCGGGGGCTCGGGCTCTAAACACTTTGCCTACGTGTGATTGGGTTGTGTCTTCGGCCTTTCCGGGATTCAACAAGCCATAACGGCCCAACTACGGAAATTTTGTTCAGAAAACGTACTCCTACTTTTTTTTTCGAATGAAAAACATACTCCCGTTTGACCTAAAAAAAAACATACTCCCATTTGAGTACTGAAAATCTGAAATGGGACCATCGACCCATCCAACTCTGGACACTCGATAGCTACTCGAGTTGCAGTTCTCTCTCACCTACAAAAAAGTGTGTAGGTGTCTGTCTCTAGACAAAGAGAGATCGGCAACTTGCATGGCAAGGGAAATGTTCTATGATGACCAGGTAGACAAAACCGACGAGTCAATAAAGTTTGGTCCAAATCAGTTTGGCAAGCCAACTTTGGAAACTTTGGTCAGAAGAGTGTCGAACGGAATACCAGGTCCTACCGGCAAGATCGCATTCTCTACTTCAAGACTCCAAGTTGTGTGTCCTAACAAACCACACAATCAAAACGCCCTTAATTAGGAACCCAGCTTTCTCCTTGATTTCTTTTTCTCCTTTAAGGCGGTTTGCAAGGCTACACGGGACGAAAGAAACCTTCATTTCACACTCGTTTTGCGGTGCATTAATTGACCCCGGCCGGCCGTAGCCCACAGGTCTTGAATGGATCGGCAGTCTTTTCACGATCGGAAGAAGTCTATTGTAGTACATTCAAGAGATGCAAGTGAGTCACCTTGATGTATGAACCTTAATCGGAAGAAGTCTAAAGCGTGATGTATGAACCTTGGCGGGTCCTGCTGTGGTTTCGTTGATCTATTCATGGAACCGGAGATGGGTGATCCCTGTGAATCTAAAAAAAAGTGAGATGCAAGTGAGCCACCGCGAAGGTAGCTTTTACCTTCTTTACTTTAAAAAATGAACCAAAAATAATAATGTCAGGAATAGTTAGTTTGTTTTATTTAAGCAAATGTTTCCTCCGTTTCAAATTGTAAGATGTTTTATATTTTTTTTATAAAACACATGTGTACGTTCAGAGCAGAGTAAACTTACACACTAAAAATAGTTATATAAAAAATATAAAATATCTTATATTTAGAATGGAGTAATGTTTATCCACTTGCAATCTCTTGTCCCTCCCTTTTCATGCAGTAAAATGAATCTCGTGCGGGTGAAGTGAAACATGCGCCGCAAGTCGGCAATGATGTGCATGCGGCTGTGGCATACGGGATGCCATGCCCGGCCTGCGCCGCACAGACGACCGCCGCACTAGGCGCTCCTGCTCGGTCTCGTCTCGACTTTTATCTGGCCGACGCGACAGGTCAGCGTCACTCCAGCAGCACAAGATAGTACTACAGGGATACAAGCACAGCGAGCCTCACCTCAGCATAGAACTTTGGAAAAGCATAAAAATGTCTGCGCGATCAGCGGTCTTCTGATTCAAAAACCGAGCATCAAATTTGCAGATGGTTTTGGACCGTGCTGAGCAGACGACAGTTTAGGTGCTGTGTTTGTGTGTCCATGAGCACGTCGTCTCGTAGCTTACGTGCAGTGAGCGCGTACGTGTCACCCGCGAACAGAACTCACCCACCAGCATAGAGCATCTCTGCTCATTGGGCGAACCCAGGTCGAAATTCGAAATTTTTTGGTCAGACGGAGCTTAATTTCGGCCTAGGTACGCCAGTTTTTCACTCGTGTAAGGCGACATGTTTGGCTAAAATTTAACAAATTTCGGCAAACTTTGGACGAACTTTGAGTGAATATAAGCGGTTTTAGGCGAATATGGGCGAATTTTGGGCGAATATGGGCGATATGGACGAACTATGAGCGAATATGGGCGATACCGACGAACTTTGAGCAAATACGTCCGAATTTTGGGCGAATTTTGGCGAATCTGGTCGGCGAAATTTGGGCGAATATGGTCGATACGGACCAACTTTGGGCGAATATGCCCGAATATTGGGCGAATTTTGGGCGAATCTGGTACATATGGGCGAAATTTGGGTGAATATGGTCGATACGGACCAACTTTGGGCGAATATGCCCGCATTTTGGGTGAATTTTGTATATATGGACAACTTTGGACGAAATTTGGACGAATATGGGCGATACGGACGAACTTTGGGCGAATATGCCCGAATTTTGGGCGAACTTTGGGCGAATATGGTCTACATGGACGAACTTTGGATGAATATGGTCTATATGGGCGAACTTTAAGCGAATATGGGCGAATATGGACGAAATTTGGGCGAATATGGGCGAACTTTGGATAAATAAGGGAGAATATATGCTGACTAGGCGGGTCCACTCGTCGAATTTGCTTCGCCCGGCGTTTCCAGGGCGTACCCAGGATCCTGGGTTCGGCCTGGATAGGCCGGACCAAAACACGGCGAAATCCGGACGAAAACAGGTCCTTGGGTACGCGACTAGGCCGGACCAAAATTCGGCGTCCGAATCGGCCTCTTGGGTAGCCTAGTGGAGATGCTTTTGTTGGCTGTCCCGCGCCCGTGAATAATCGTGTTCGTTGGATCGAGTTGGCGGCACTGATCGAGAGCCTTTTTGCTCGCTTGTGGTGAAAGGGGGCCGGGATCTGACAGGAACCACGATGGCGTACAACATCGAAGAGGAGGCGCATTGGCCGTATCGAGTTGTTAGCATAAAACTAGTAGAACTAATTTTATAGGCAATTTTGACAAATTTATTGGATGACACCAGTTGATGTTTCAAAAAAACTGCCACACATGAACCAAGTTTTCACGTGCATGATCGTGAATTGACTATGATGCAAGAAGGTCAATGTTAGGTAATAGTTCAACAAAATGAACTAAGGGGGACTTCTTTTGGGCTTCTACCACAGCTTCGAGGCTGGGTACCGCTCAAGCCCAAAAGAAGTGTCCAACTTCACCGGGGCTTATTTTCACCGAGAAGCTTGATCTCGGTGCAAAACGAGAAACTGGGTCGGGGTGGTTTCCCGAGCTTCTGGCTCCAGCAACGAAACGGCATGTGGATAGACCCCTCAATGGAATCTCAATTTACAGAAAATGCTCCGGCATACCGCATTGACCCACTCCATTGTGGCCGCTCCCCCGCAATAGCCGCCAGATCCCGCCGACCTTGCATGTACACTTGAACCAGAGGTTGTTGCGGATGACGATAGGAAGCTCCAGTTCCTTCCAATTTCTACCTCTATTTGCTCGAATTCCTTCCAATTTGGTGGAAGTTGTATTTTTCAGTTTCTCATGTGATTGTTGATTCAGTTGATGAACCGGTTGTATACCATCGTTGCAGTAAATGGTTCAATTGATCCTATTATGTCAAAAATTCGGTCATTTTTCAAATTAGAACACGTATATAATTTAGTATGGACATTGCACAACTCAACAAATCAAACAAGCCAAATCCTTATAAGCCTAAAAGAAGTCTCGAACCAGTTTCTAGGAGCTTCTTCGCATCTTTTTCCATAAGCCAGCTTATGTGCATAAGCTCAAAAGAAGTCCCCCTAAATTATGTGACAACACCATTTTTTTAAAATGTTACTTTATTTTTTAAAAACAAAACTAAAAGATCTGAAGCCTAGCCTCCCCTCCTCCGATGTGCTGGCCCCGTTGCTGCGTCAGGCCAAGTGCATGTCCACCTGGCCCTTCTCCCTATCCCCTTCCCCTCCATCATGACATGGCCGAGCGTTGTGGCCCATGTTAGGATTAATCGTGACTTGGAGTTTTATTTTCCTACTAGTCATGTGCGTACGTGTGGTAGTTGGCGAGATTAGGGGTGATCTTGTGTAGTCCCTTGGACGCTGGCCGGGTCGTCCGTGCAGCCCGGGCTGAGCGGATCAACAGGCGCGTACATACGCGTCGTGGGTGTAGCGGGAGCGAGGTGGACAGCGTGCGTACGTATGTGTGTAGCCCAGGTATAAAATCCCTATTACTCGTTGATGTAAAACAACTGGTTCTGAGCCAGCTGGAAGAGAAAAGACTAGGGCGTCTGTGCGCCCGTGGCGGCGCTCCGTGCGCCGGCCGGCAAATCTTCTGTGTGTGTCTTCTTTTTTCGTCTGCCTCCATCCGTGAGCTGCGAGAGCGAGAGAGAAAGAGCGGGTGCAGCCTTGAGCTTCACCAACAGCCCATGAGGCCGCGGTAGTCAGCATTGCTGACTTGGCAGATCAGTGACGAGGCACGTTGGCCTTAGCAAAGCAAGGCCGGTTTTAACTTCCCCTGGTTGCCATCTACCTCTCTGTTGAAGAACGATTGCTGGAACCCTCGGCATCATCGGAAGTGAGCTCGTCTTCCCTCATGGTCGGCAGAATTCCACCGCGTCGAAGTGCCGCATCATGTCCTCCTCTACCCGTATAGAGTTGTCAATCAATGGCGTTTGGTTTCACTTGCATCGTGCGTGCTCCTCCATCATCTCGTATGCTCGCCGCAGTGCCACCGACGCTCGCGGCCATGGTGACATGCGTGCTCGAGGGCAGGGCGCAACTGCTTGGCGGTGCTCGTCGACAAGCAGGATGGAGAGAGGAGGATGCGCTGGGAGCGAAGAAGGATGGGGGCTGACAAGTGTGGCCACATCCACCTCAACAGAGGAGTCAACTGGATGGAAGAGAGATTGTAAAAAAATTGGGCTAACCAGTGGATCCCACGCCATGTCATCAATTTGACCGTGACAAATAGGCCTCATCTATCTGAAAGATGTCAATAAGTGATCGAACATGCAATCAATGTTTTTTGTGAAAACTTGATTCAGATGTCGTATGTTAGTTTTTTAGATTGAAACATCAACTGATACTACTCAATAAATTTAGATAAAAAATGGTACTAGTAACTTTATGCTAACAACTCGCTAGCATTCCATAGCCGTGTCCGGTACACGCACTGGCTCATCGCCCATTCTCTATTTCTTGCTTCCTTCACCGAGAGGGGGAGGCGGAGAATCCCACCGCGGCATCGATCCATCCTTGACCAAAGAGGGTCGTGGGATTTCTAGGCCAACCTTGCCGCGGTTTCATCTTTCATCACAACTCACAAGGACGACCTGTGCTTGACTCGAATGTGCGTACACGCTGTATCGAAGAGTCGTCTGAACATATTCGGATCACCCGGCATAGAACCGTCCGTTTTCTACGGGAATATTGCAGGTGCAGGGGCGTGCAGCCAAAACGGGCCGCGCGCGCGCGACCACGGTACACTGCTGGCTGGGTTTGGCGTTGGTCTTGTCGCACAGCCCGACATACAGCTTAAGAGAATGTTCGTAAAATTCTCGAGTCTCGCCAACTCCGTTCAAACAACGAACAATAAGCACGATAAACAGGGAGGCGCAGCCCCAGCCGGTACTATGTCAGAAGGGAGAAAAATGTGACCCTGTAGTTAGGCGAGATCAAGAAAGCAAAGTCTGGTTTAAGCTCTGACAAATCCTGCAGGTACCACTAGCAAAGATGGCCATTGGATGTCAAGTCAAAATCGAAAGAAGCGTGCAGTTTTGAATACCATGCATGCGAAGGACGACAAAGCGTGCGTGTTTGCCGAAATAAGAATATCCTCCTAGTACTGGTGTAGTAGGAGTACAAATTTGTTGTACAGCAACCTAGCTTAGGAACTGTGTTATACAACAAAGACCAAATTAGGTTTGTTTTCTAAGGCAGCCATAGGTGTTGCGAATAACAGCGACACTAATTCATAACTTAGAAGCTATACAGCGAAAAAATAAATGATTTTGGTGCACATAATGACGCATGCAAGTAAAATCAACTACCACAAGGTCTGTCTATAGCTCAAGGGGCAGTTTTTGTAAATCACGGTCGAGGTTTATTTATTTTCTTTCTTGGTCTTCTTTTTCCCCACTACAACTGCCCTAGGAAATCACGGGCTGTTTATTAGGCAAATGCGTTTTTTAAGAAAATAGCTTGACCGTAAATTTAATCAATAAAATATAAATTATTATTTAACAAAAAATATATCATTAGGTTTATATTCAATAGACATTTCCAATGATACAATTTTTACTACATACTACATCCGTCCTAAGGCTTAAGGCATAGTATAACTTTTTTCAAAAGTCAAACCAACTAAAATTTGACCAAATTTTTAGAGAAAAATATTAATATTTACAATACGTAATCCATACCCTTTCATGCATCATTAAACATATTTTCACATAATATCTATATAATAAAATAGTTTTTTCTAAAAATTTGGTCAAACTTTATATGGTTTGACTTTTTAAAAAAGTTATACGCCTTAAGCCTTCGGATGGAGGGAGTATAATTCATATATTGTTCACCAAATTTATACTCAAACTATTTTTTTGAAATACGTATTTTCCTAATAAACCGACGGGTAATATCATGTAGTGGTATCATAGTACTCCATCGTATTTAATTTTTTTTACAATCTCAATGCAATTGTGTGTGTGAGATGTATTTGGCATTAAATTTCCTAGTTCCATGTGCTATGATATGGTACTCCGTCCAGGTTTATTACTCCCTCCGTTTCGGTTTATAAGTTCTACACGTAGTTTTATGTCGTCAAATTGAGCTCTTAGTATGATGTATATATTATAAAATATATATCAACGGAAACTTTAGACTTTGTATTTTCCAATGATATAATTTTTATATTATATAATTCAAATTATATAAGTCAAATTGATAATCTAGATATACGCGTAGGACTTGTAAACCGAAACGGAGGGAGTAGGCTATTAGCTCTGTGCAGCGCGACCAAGGCAGTTAGTTATTGGGCTAGAAATTTGCCATTTAGCAAGTTGCTAGCGCACATTTTTGCTGTTATAATGGCAAGGAGGTGAACAATTAATATGGATTTGGTTTGAGGTAATCGCATGCAGCCATAGATGGGATCGCTCGGCATTGATCTGGGCATGCACCGGCTGATCCAGTGAGCAGTCCAACGGGAGCATGAGAGGCATGTAGTACTCCCGCATCATGCAAACAGATCCGGTGATCATTTATTGGGGGAGAGGAGTAATTGACGACAATTAAAACTGCTATTAGCCCAATTTTTTGGTCCAACTTTAAACGGCTAATAGCCTAATAAATCTGGACGGAGGGAGTACTATTAACACATTATTCTTCATTAATTACGATGTCAACATTAGATTTTTGCCAATGTGACATACATGATACTCTGGCACTAGGGCTAGCCTTAGGGGATGTTTTACGGTATGAGGTGAAGCACCCGGGCTGGCCCAAATTTGTTTCATCCCGTGATCAAGGAACTGAAAATCACCCCTCTCTACATCTGCCGTAAACCAGATCCCCTAAGAAATAGCCCATAAGTGTAGCATTGTTGAGTACTCCCTCCTTCCCCTGTTGACACAGCAAACTTGTTTTTTGTGACATAGTGTTGACTATTGGTTGGACCAATAACACATAAGCCATGTGTCATAATTATTTTGCACAGAAACTATTTAATATGAATTCGATGGTAGGTATAGTACTCCCTCCGTTACAGGGCATACGGCATAAAAAATTTAGGCAGGAGATCGGTGGAGAGAAAATAAGACATACTTCACATCTTGCCCATGCATGCATGCGTAGTAATTTGTCCCTATATGGCTCGCTCGTCTCCTCGTTTCTCGTTTCTCGCAGGTCGCGATTACTGGCTTTCTCGTCCCCCTATTTCTTCTCTCCCAACGACCACACGCCTTCAGTGTAGATTGGGATCCTTGGCAGGATTTTGTGCCTAATCGGAGAGACACCAGATGATCATTCATTGGGGAAGTACGTTGTGCCACGGATCGCTCCAAAATCCATCGGTGGAGATCAAGATGAGAGGTTTAGATGGGGCATAGATTTTTTGAAATCACAAAAATTAATCTCCTGTAAGATCTTCGCGCCATGGATGCCCAATTCTTCAACTTCTCGCTCTGGTTCTTCCTCTTCTTCTCCTTGTGTTCTTTGGCATGGCAGGTGTGGATTTGAACTAGCCAATTAATTGGGATGAACTTGATGACTTCGATGGGAAAGCCCGGGAACTTACTGGCGATTTCTTCTTTGAGGTGGACATCGACGAAGGTTATTATGGGTTTGGTTTTGCAGATGAGGGGATAAATGATGAACACCAACGGAAGATGATGGACATGGATTCGCCTGTGGAGGGCAGCGACCGAGGACGAGGAACTCTCGGCCTCACCGGTCTCCGATCAGCCCGTAGATGGAACGTGGGCGACTCGCGCAGCGGCGGGTGTGGCTGCCACCCGTAGTTTGTGTGCGATTCGAGCACAACCGGAGCCGACTGTAGCCCTCAATACGGAGAAAACCCGAGCGGCGATGGAGCTGGTCGCGACCTGCAGTTCACGGGAAACGCCAATGGCGACAGAGCTAGTCGTGGCTGAGTCGATGACGAGTATAAACTTGTTCGTCACCCTCTCTTTGACGACGTCTTCATGTTCATGATCCAGTACATCAGCGAACGAGGCCGTCTTGGTCTATCCGGCCATGGTTGTGGTAGCTGCCCACCATTTAGAGGAGCCGCGACTACTGGACGTGGAGCTGCAGGGCGTGGTGCTCGTGCAAGAGGGCAGTTGTAGGACGCGGTGGTCGCGAACGAGGGATAACTATAGGCCGCGGTGCTCGTGGAAGAGGTACTGGCGCATGGCGTGGTGTTCGCGGAAGAAGGGCTGGCCATGGTGGAGCTGGTGCTCGAAATGGAGCTAGAGGCGGTGCAGATCACAATTAGGATTAGGAGGTCGATTGGCAGATGGTAAACCCGGTATCAAGAATATTTGTAACAGGAAGCCTTTGAATTGTTAGAGTAAAAGAGTAGAGGTTGATCCTCAAGACATCATGCAAGTGCCACCATCGAGGAGAACAACTTTTAAGTGTTAGATGTATATATATGTATATTGTATTTCCCACATATGTTAGGGGGCTTCCTGCATATTTGCCATGTACCTGTACTATATATTGTGGCCTTTGGCCCCCAGAGGAATACAACTTGTCTATTCCTAACATGGTATGAGAGCCGGTTTTAGGGTTTCTGTGCCGACCGGTCCTCTTCTTGTGATCGCCGCCGCCGTCAGCTCGCCCCGGCCACCGCCGGTTCCCGTTCTGGCCGCTTGCGTGAAGACGTGGTCATCTGCTTCGCAGATCGGATCTGCCAAGTCCTCCTGTACCTGTCCCGATCGGTCATGTCGCCGCCCCAGGACCCTCCTGCCCCGCCACAGTGCACCTGCTACTCGACGGGATCCCTGATCCCTGCCTCTGCCACAGGAGGGCCCCGCCACCTGCCGCACGTGCTCTCCCAGGAGCGTCCACCGCCTGCGTGAGGGCCACCTGCTGGGGCGCCCCGCCACCTGCCGCACGCCTCTCCCAGAAAACTCCACCTCCTGCGCGACGAGGCCCCCACCTGCCCACCTGCCCACCTGCGTGAGGGCCACCTATGTGAGGGCCACCTGCGTATAGTGCCCGCCAACTTCCACAGGACGGCCCCGCCATCTCTTGCTCCACTGTTGCCACGCGGGGCCACGCGTGCTCCCCTCGACGCCCTGCAGGAAGCTAGCTCCCCGACGACCGGTTTTCGTCTGTTTTGATCGGATCTAGATCTGATCTGTGTCAAAAAAAAGATATGTCTTCTTCGTCTGGTTATGTTGCGATTCCTCGCTGCCCGGTGGTCTTTGATGGCACGAATTATCCTGATTTCGCTGCCTTTATGCGTGTTCACATGCGCGGTCTCCGTCTTTGGGGTGTGCTCTCCGGCGAGGTCTCTTGTCCGCCGTGCCCTCCTGCTCCTGTGGCTCCTCTTCCATCGACGCCGATTGTTCTCGGTGCTGATGCTTCTCAGGAGGCCAAGGATGCTGCTCAGATTGCTGATGATAGTGTTGTTGCTGCTTATGACCTGAAGTTCAAGCAGTACTCTTCTGATCTCGAGGTCTATCGACACGCTCTGACTGCTTACACTCAGTGGGTTTATGAGGATGATCGTGCTGCTGTTGTTCTCACCTCCAGTGTTCTGCCCCAGTATGCTGCTGAGTTCATGAGTCTCCCTACTGTTGTCGCTCAGTGGGCTCATCTTCGTCAGCGCTATCAGCCGTCTGGGGATGCTCTTTACCTATCTGTGGTTCGCCAGGAGCATGCTCTCCAGCAGGGTGATTCTACTATTGATGAGTTCTATACTCAGAGTGCTGCTATCTGGCGTCAGCTTGATTCTCTTCGTACTGCTGTTTGTGGCACATGCTCGTGTTGCCAGATTGTGCGTTTGGATTTGGAGTTTCACCGCATCTATGAGTTTCTGTCTCGGCTCCGCCAGGAGTTTGAGCCCCGGCGTGCTCAGCTGAATGCGCGTGGTCGTGTTCCGCTCTCTGAGGTGTTGTCTGAGCTTTGGGATGAGGAGACCCGTCTCCGTGGTGCTGGTCTTATTGCGGTTCCGTTTGTGCTTGCTACTCGTGGTGCTCCTTTGTCGTCTGCTCCCTCGACTCAGTCGCGGTCCCCTGTGCCGCCGCCGCCGATACTACCCACTCCTCCAGGTCAGGGTCAGGGTCAGCTTCAGCACCAGATTCAGGGTCAGCTTCAGCACCAGCAGCCTTAGGGTCAGAGTCAGCACCAGCAGGCTCGTGGTCAGGGTCGTCGTGGTTCTTACTGCTCTTACTGCAACAGAGATGGCCACACTTGGGCCACCTGTTATACACGGGACCCCAGTTTACGTCAGCAGCACCAGGCTCGTGGGCAGTCGGCTCCTTCCGGATCTTCAGCAGTTGCTCTCTCTGATCAGGACATTATCAGAAGTCTTCGCGGTCTGCTTGCTACTACAGGCTCTTCTTCGACGGGCACTGCTGGTTCTGTGACTGACTCTTCAGGCACTGTGCGACCACCACCTTCTACACAGTCAGGTATGTCTCCGTGGTATCTGGATTCTGGAGCTTCTTTTCATATGACCTCTGAGTCTTCTTTTCTGTCCGCTCTTCATTCTCTTCCTTCTCCTGTCCGTGTTTTTACGGCTGATGGTACCTCTCTTCCTGTTTCTAGTCGGGGCACCCTTTCTACTTCTTTTTTTGTTCCTGATATTTCTCATGTCCCTCTTCTTAAGATGAATTTGTTCTCTGCTAGTCAGCTTACTGACTCTGGTTGTCACGTCATTCTTGATGCTGATTCTTGTGTTGTCCAGGACAGTCGCACCCAGGCCCTGGTTGGAGCTGGCCCTCGCAGTCGTGACTCTTCCGGACTTTGGGAGTTAGACTGGCTTCGTGTTCCTTTCGCTGCCACTTCATCTGCCAGTACTTCTCCGGTTGTCGCCTCTACTACCAGCTCCTTTCAGCAGTGGCATCATCGTCTTGGTCACCTCTATGATTCTCGCCTGTCGTCATTAGTTCATCGTGGTCTTCTAGGGTCTGTCTCAGGAGATGGGTCTTTGCATTGTCAGGGCTGTAGGTTGGGTAAACAGATTCAGCTTCCCTATCCTACTAGCGCGTCTGTATCTCAGCGACCTTTTGATTTAGTTAATTCCGATGTTTGGGGTCTGGCTCCTTTCGCTTCGAAAGGGGGCCATCGCTACTATATTTTATTTATCGATGATTTTTCTTGGTACACTTGGTTGTATTTTATGCGCTCTCGCAGTGAAGTGCTTTCCATATATCAGCGTTTTGCGGCCATGGTCCGTACTCAGTATTCTACCCCCATCCGTGTTTTTCGTGTTGATTCTGCTGGTGAGTATATCTCCCAAATGTTGCGGTGTTCTTGCTGAGCAGGGTACCCTTGCTCAGTTCTCCTGTCCTGGCACGCATGCCCATAATGGCGTTGCTGAGCGTAAGCATCGCCATCTTCTTGAGACCACTCGTGCTATGATGATTGCTTCTTCTCTCCCGCCGCATTTCTGGGCTGAGGCTATCGCTACGTCGGCTTACCTCATCAATATTCAACCTTCTGCAGCCTTGCAGGGTGGTATCCCTCTTGAGCGCCTATCTGGACAGTCTCCAGACTACTCCATGCTTCGCTTGTTTGGTTGTGTTTGCTATGTTCTCCTTGCTCCTCGCGAACGCACCAAACTGACCGCTTAGTCTGTTGAGTGTGTCTTCCTCGGATACAGTGATGAGCATAAGGGCTATCGTTGTTGGGACCTATGTATATTGTATTTCCCCCATATGTTAGGGGGCTTCCTGTATATTTGCCCTGTACCTGTACTATATATTGTGGCCTTTGGCCCCCAGAGGAATACAACTTGTCTATTCCTAACATTAAGGACCTAGATTTGAGTTGAACATGTCAAAGTCCACTTTGTACAGGAGGTTTAGGGAAAAGGAATTTAAGAGGCACTCAAATGCCATCAAGTCTCATATCACGGATGACAACAAGAAAGCAAGGGTCAATTATGCACTTGGTACACTCGACCCGGGTAGCATAGTTTCAATGCATGTACAAAACCGTACACATAAATGTGAAATGGTTTTACAAAACCAAGGGTTCTCAAAATTATTATTTGGCCAATAATGAGGAAGAACCTTAGTGATCATGTCAAAGCAACATTACATTGACAAGATCATGTTTCTGTGTGATGTGGCAATACCTAGATATGATGCGGATGACAATTGTACTTTTGATGAAAAAATAGTTATGTTCCCTTTTGTGACTGAGAGATCGGCGGAACGTGGTAGTCACAACCGTCTTAGGAGAACCTTGGAAACAAAACCGCGGAATGTTACACGAGTTGTTAGCCGGGAGTATCTTATTGAAAAAGTATTGCCCGCTATCAAAGAGAAGTGGCCGTGGGAGGATCGTTGGAGCCCTATGTTCATTCAACAAGACAATGCGAAGACTCATGTTTTGCCTAATGATCCCGAATTTTTAGAGGCTGCTGCTGCAAGAAATTGGAACATTCGACTAGGTTTGTTCGCCGCTCTCCAATCGTTATTTCAAAAGAAGTCTCCAACTTCTATTCTATACATTATCATAAGGTACATAAATCTTTTTGGTTTTACTTACAACATTTCAATTCTTGTTTGAAAATGTTAATCTTGACATTCTTATGAAGGTTCAACAAGCATGGACCGAGTACCCGGCAGAGAGGAGCAACCGTGTCTTCTTGACACATCAAACGTGCATGGTGGAGGTCATGAAGATTTTGGGAGAGCACTGGTACAAGATCCCACACATGAGAAAGGGGGTTCTAGAGAGATTGGGGATACTGTCCGAAGTGATTCATGTTGATCCCGCAATTGTAAACGTGGCTAAAGAGTTTATTGTATAGAGAATTCATTTAGGACTAATGATCAAGAACATGCTAAGTTTTTTGTAATGAAGTTAATGGTTCCAATGCTACGTTAGTGACCAATCATTGTTGCAAAATATCTCACTGAAAAAACAAAGCTTTGGTGTATTTTTAGGCAAAAAGGCTGACAAAAGTTAGAAATTGTCCTCTTTTCTAGAGTGTACGAAAATTACATATATAATTCACTATAGGAACATGAACACAAGAATTACCATGAAATAATAATGATAAGTTTTTGCATTACTCATAAAGCACTGTCCATATTTTGCATTACACGGATAGTCTTGGCGATGCCCACAATTTGCATTACACGGATAGTCTGGGCAATGCCATTACATACATAGTTTATCTAATCCTCATATCGGTACAAGCCATTGTCGTCAACATAAATGTTTAGATGATAGATGTCAAACATAACATCAAATATAACCTGCTCACTAGATGTGAGAGCATCAAACGGATGCACTTCTCCGTTCATCTCCACAGCAGCATCTTCCACTCCATCCATCTCCATCACTACGTCTTCTACTTCATCCATCTCCATAGCAACCTTTTTTACTACTTCCATTACCCCCAGGAAAATCTTAGTGCTTCATCTTGAAGATCAACTTGGTTATCCAAGGAATAGAGCCACGCATTGAAAGTGTTCTGCAAATCCCACACCCACTACACAGAAATTTATGTGGAAAAAATGCAATTTGCGACTAGAAATAGAGTACAATTTATTCATGGTAGAGTAACAAATGAACCTGCATGTTCAATATGTGTTCGTCCATGAACGCGATATCGATGTCGACTACGAGGGTTCCGTTCTACCCATCATGGGAAGGCTGCTCGTCGTGAACCCTAGCATGCTCGCCATAAACCCTAACCCTCGCATGCTCGCCATGGCCCATCATGCCGAGTCCACTATCCAGTCCAGCCATCCCACCGCCACCACACGAACCTGGGATAGGATCAGCGGCGTCCTTCGAGCACGCGGCTTGGGCCAGGAGCAACACCACAACCAGCGCCATCAACGAAGCTGTGGGATGGATGTGAACGGCCATGGGCATGAAGGGGAAGAATGGCAGAAGAGAGGAGATGAGGTGCGGGAGTGAAGGGGAGGATCTTCTCCCACCACGGGTGGCATCATCTATAGGAGGATCGGGAGGCGGCGGTGCTGAATTGGAGTACAAGAGTCAACGTGGCTGGCATGTGCACAGGAGTCAAGGAGGAGGAGGAAGGCGATAGCGGACGTGGGCAAACTTGGGAAGTTAGCGCTCAGTATGACCCCCCTCCTTAAGCGTTGAGGAAAAACATGATTTTTTTACGCCGTATGTCCTGGGACGGAGGGAGTATAATTTTAGCAATAACTCATGTTTGTTGATAAAAATGACCTTGAAACGCGTGTTTGCTATATAAATTGAGGCCAACAGAGTATTTCATGTACACTTCCCAAATGATGTTTGCGTGAAAAAATATTTTTTTTCTTAAGTGGAAAGGATATTGATCCAATCGAAACGAATGATTTCATGGATTGATCAGTTACTTCTATGATGAGCATATCAAATAAGTAACTTATATTTATACAGACTAGTAGAATACACATAATTTATGTTCATTGGTGTAACTATATCAATGTTATTTAATACAAAGTATAAATCATGTATATATTGTCAGGTGGACTTGGTTATGACTTGTCACACAGATTTCACTCCAAAAACGTATAGAATCATGTTATTTTAATTTTTACTATGAGAGTTTCAATAAACATGCTTGACTAATAATATATGAATACATTTTATTAAGATATTATTAAGGTTAGTTCTTTACCCTAGAAATTTACACTAAGTTATGAAATTGTCAAAAACAAGATGCCTCGCCACAGACTTGGTAATGCACATGCTTTGTTGCATCCGACCGAGAGGTTGGATAAATGGAGGATTCATTTTCATGCGAGAAGTAGAAGTATGTGGAGGAGCACTAAAGGTAAGGGGTGACCCATGCATTGGCCTTGGGAAGAGTAAAAACAAATAAAACATTTATATTAAACATTTATAATTGTTTATAACATATTTTTATTAATTTACAATCATAACTAATATGTTGTGATACCTTTAATCCATATTATATAGTGGATATTGCATTATTTTTTTTATAATACATTAATCCCAAGAAAGATACTTAAAGAAAATCCTCTCAATTTCGAGAAGGCAATAAAAGACAAAATCACATTTCTTCTCGGATTAATTTGTGGATACGATATTATATATTTTGTGTGTAACCTTACCTATCTTGATCTTTGAGTTGTACGATACCGAATTTCTTCACGAAAGTTGTTCTATTTGACCTAGCGGTGTCGGTGGAAACTATACGTCCAGAACTATATTCCCGTCGTATAGTTGGTCGTTAAAGGTACTGGATCCTCTCCACGACCCCTAGTTTCTTTGAGTTGTTGGAAATCTTGTATCTTTGACTTTATTGTTGTGATTCCCAGCATCAAACGCCATTTCCTGCGCAGGGAAAAATAGAAAGACATGATTGCATGCCCCCTTTGATAGTTAGGTATTAGTGGCGGGATTTAGAGAGATATTTCATAAAAAATATGAATAATATCTAGTTTAAATGTGGACATGGATGGCTATATTTTACAGCCACCACTAGACAGTGACAACAATGGATCATATCAAACATGAACCTAGTAAAAGGTTCAGAAATTAAAGATCAAGTCCAAAACCATCAATCCTATATCCGTTTATCCACAAACCACTAACAGGATTACACATCAGAGAACCCTAGAACCCAATTTGGGGCCATCTGAAGCAATCAACACCATAGTGCGGAATCACACAGAGAGTAAGAGGGATAAGAGGTAAACTCACCCAAGCTCCTCGCTAAGAAATAGAAGAGGAAGGAGTGGCCGGCATCAGGGTAGAACAAGGCGGCACGGGGAGCATGATGACTCCTTGGTGGCGCCAGAGAACTTGGTGCTTGATGTGGAGTCTTGTCGGGAACCCCAAGAGCAAGGTGTGAAGCAGCACATCAGCAAATTTTCCCTTAGTAGAGACCGAGGTTATCGAACCAGTAGGAGGAAGGAAACGTCACACAGGTGTTGCAAGCAACGCGGAGACCTGCACATCACAAACTCAAGACTTTGCCCCAACGAATCAGTGAGGTTGTCAAGCTCACCAGTTTGCTGTAACAAAGGATTAAACGTATTGTGTGGAAGGTAAAGGTTTGCAGCAAGTAAACAAGTAACAGTGGAAGATGTATCAATGGTAAAGATTGGACCGAGGTCCATAGTTCACCAGAGGTGCTCTCCTTAGATAAACAACATGGCATGAAGGGTAAACAAATTACAGCATGGCAATTGACAGGAACTCAGCAAGGATAATAATGCAATTACTAGTCAGAAAGATCCTATGAGATTCGACTGGACAATACAACAAGATACATAGACCGCCATCAAACTGCATCTATGACTAGAAGTCCACCTTCAGGTTATCATCCGAACCCCCTTCAGTATTAAATTGCAAGCAAACAGACAACTTCTTTAAGCAAAGTGTGTAAGGTAAACAGTCAACATGTTCCATGAACAAGAGACTATTGTTTTATCCCTAGTAGCACCAGCACATCTACAACCGAAAAGATTATTGTCACTTCCCTTGGAAACTAGAGGCATGAACCCACTATCGAGCGTAAATACCCCCTCTTGGAGTCACTAGCGACTACTTGGCCAATATAGCTACTAACAACAGAGAGCATGCAAGATCACAAACAACACAGACTTGATAGAATCATAAAGACAAAACCATTAATCAAACCAATATAATGATCTCAATATCCATCGGATCCCCGCAAACACAACATGCATGATTACAAATAGATTAGATCTTGATCATGAACGGAGCTCACGAGATCTATACATGAAAGCACAAAGGAGGAGATACAACCATCTAGCTACTACATGGACCCATAGTCCAAGGTGAAACTGCTCACGCATCATACCGGAGAGGAGGCCTCCGCGATGATCTCCCCTACGACATGGTGCCGGGAAGAACTTCAGATCCCCCAGATCTAGGGACGACGGTGGCGGCGGCTACAGAAGGTTTCGTGGAATATTGATCAGGTACTTAGGGTTTCTGCATCGGAGGCTTCTTATAGGCGAAGGGGGAGGCCGAGGCGGGGGCCAGGGGCCTCTCACCCTGCCTAGGCGCGGGGCAGGGCCCACCCGCGCCTAGGGGGTCTGGGCGCCCTGGCCCGCCTCTCCGGCTTCCCTCTGGACTTCTTGTTCCCCACGAAAAGTTGAATTTGGATTTTGTCCCGTCCAATTCCGAGAATATTGCCTTACTAGCTTTTCTGGAACCAAAAACAGCAGAAAACAGGCAACTGGCACTCTGGCAACTTGTTAATAGGTTAGTACCAGAAAACATGTAAAAAGCACCTCAAAGTGTAGACAAAGCAAAGCAAAGTAGATACTAAACAAGCATGGCATCAAAAATTATAGATACGTTTCCGACGTATCAAGCATCCCCAAGCTTAACTCCTGCTCGTCCTCGAGTAGGTAAGTGATAAAAAGAATAATTTTTGAGGTGACATGCACCCTCACAATAAATATCCAACCATTTGCAAGCATTGAAAGCTGGGATCAAAGAACTCTAAACATGTGCATGAAAGATGGAGTTCTAACAATAGGACATAGTAACTATGCATGCAACATGAAAGGCTACAAACAAAGATCATGAATAACATGCTTTGAAAAATGTTTGTTTGTTTCACATACAGAAAACATAACATAGTGACATTTAGCTTGTCCCTCATAGAGTAGCAAGTAGATGCATAGGACACCTTCAAAGTTCACATGCGTGACTAGAAACAAATAGCACAAGAACAAGTAATATCACAATATGCATCAATCAATAAGCTTTGGAACACTGCACACAGAATGACAACTATGCTCTCTTAATGGTGCCTAAAAGTAGAAGGTGGAGACTCCAATAGTGGTGGAAGAAAGGCCTTTATAAAGGAAGCAGGGATTTCAAGTTTCAAAAAGAGCTTACAAAAATTATGTTACTTGTTAGCTTTCAGCCCTCATTTCCCCCTATCATAAGCATCTTGAAGTGATTAAGGTTAAAGTGAACAAAGATGGAGTATATGCTTGACGAAGTATAAGTTGTCAATCTTAAGTCCCTTGAATACTAGGGCCACACCTCATGCTACTCAACTTCAGTCACCTGTAAGTTCTTGTCATTGTAAGTATTTGCATATCATAGAGAACCGCCAACGGGGTACCCCTTGCACATGGTACATGAGCTTTCCCATAACCAAAATGACAAGGAAAGTAAACAATAAGCATCTCAGCGATCTTTTTATTTACTATATACATAGCTTTTTATTGAGGATGCTTCATAGATAGCTCACTATGGTGATGCTGCAAGTTTCCACCATGATTAGGCATGGCTTAGCCTAGCGGTCCAGACGTTTCTCTAACACAGGATACAAACTCCATGGACTTACAAGCTCCCTTTTTTATTTCACACCGGTGACATCCATAGACAAAAGAGTATGATATCAACTGAGTACAAAGTACAAGTGCAATGTTGAAAACGTTCCCCGTGACAGCACGGTTCTACTAATTCCAACATATAAGTGCAAGTATATACAACATAAATGACACAATGGTTCAAGTTTATTAGGGGCAAATAATATAAAGTGTTCCATCAAGTTCGTGAGGGCTTTAATCACTAAGTTTTCACATAACAAAATAGTTTTTAATTGGAAGATAGTTGAAAACAAGAATATACTTGGAATGGTGTAACACACCATGCATAGGAGTTTATAGTGGACACTTTGGAATAACTTGGTTTCTTGGGACTTGGAAGCATGAGTAGAACTTACTCACACAAGTAGATGATAGCAAAAGATTGGGAGCAACCAACTAACAATAATGGCCATAATCATGCAGTGCAACAAAACATTACTAATCAAAGCATAGAGTGGTACTACAAGTCAAGGACTAAATGATCATAGAGGCTATGGTGACTTGTCATAGTCATAACATGGTGTGAGCATGTGACAAGTCAACCCAAGCAAAGCATCAAAGGAGAATACCACAATACTATGCTTTTGCATGCTAAAACAACGCATAATTTCTTCAAGGCATACTAAGCAATCCCAATTGTTTGGAACAAGACATGCTACAACAATAATCACTAAGCATAAGGTCAAAACAACACCTAGCATGTCATGCTAAAGTCTAAGTCACAGTCAATGCAAGCTCCTCTTGCACTTACAAGCAAGAACTTACTACTCCATTCCAATCACCAAGCAACTTATTTGCAAAACAACACAGCGAGAACGGGGGTCCAAACTACTTTATTCAAGCAAACTAAACAACCTAATCAAAGCAAATGTAAACTAAGACGCTCCAAGAACAACACAACTGTGTATGAAACAATAAAAACAAAGTGTCTAGACAGACCTGGGCTTTTTATTGATAAAGAAGGGGATGCCTGAAAAACATACATTTTCACCCGTACGTACCCTCCTCCCGCGTCGCTCCCGCGAGCGACCGGGGGGAACCCTACCGCCGCCGCCGGGCTGCCTCCCCTTCCTCTCTACCCGCCTTGCCGCCGCCGGGACACGCCGGCGGCAAAGCCGCTCGGCGTCGATGGCGGCGGGGTTCCTCTTCTCCCCCTGGTTCGACAGATCTAGGCGCGGGCCAAGATCGACGACCAGCGGTGGTGCGCGTGAGCGGGGCGCGGCGGCGTCCGGCTTGGTGGCGCGGCTCGGCGTGGTGGCGCCACCCTGCTGTGGCGAGGAGGGCTACATGGAGCGGAGGTTTCGTGCTCGGAGCCGGCGGCTGCTGGACCGGGGCGGCGAGGGCCGTGGGCGGCGTTGGCCGAGATCTGGAGGAAGCGGCGGACGTGGTGCTGCAGGATGGAGGTGATGGCGCGCCCTTAGTGGCGGTGCTAAGCCTACGTGCTCATCGGCACCGATGGTCGGCCTGCTCGATCCGTTCTCCGGAAACCGTCCGACGGTGTGGGGATCGCTGTGTTCGATCCAATAAAGGAGGTGGTACTTTGGTTTCTTTCGCACGAAGGCGAAGATCTGCTTGATGTCTGCACTCGTTTCTTTGGTCTGGAGAGACGGGTTCCGGAAGGCTCCGCCGGCGAACTCCCATGGGCGTATCATGCCTGGAGATTGCTGGATCGAAAGGTATTCGGTCGTGCGCACCTTGTTCTTATGGCCACTTGGTTTCAGCGGGAGCGTTGCGAAGCTCTATTGTTTGTTCCCACCAAGTGCCATTCTTAGAGCCATGGTGAAGTCAGAGGCGGAGAATGTCAGGAAAGCGGGAATATGAGGGTAGCGATGGTGATTTTTGTTCTTGTGGCGATGGAGAACTGGTTGCGTGATCTAGGACACATTGCAGCGACTGTTGGTGCGGGAAGACAACACAGGGAGAGTTTCCAGATTTACCTTACAGGGTGAAAATCCAAGGTCTGACCTTAACTGGTTGTGCCTGGCAATGACCTTGTTGAAGGCATTGTTTTGTGAGCGAGGACGTTCTCCAGGGTGAAAACCTATGATCTTTGATCGAGCAACGACGACGCTTGGGCACTGTTTCCTTCTTGAAGGCGTTGTTATTGGAGCGGAGGACTACTGGTGTTGTTCTGATGGTGTCACTGTCGTTGCTTTGAGGATTAGTTCTCTATAGCGGGACTTTTCTTTTTTGTAATTCTTCTTTCTTTTTTTGGGTTGTGTGCATCCGTAGGGCCGCTAGGGCATGCGTTGTTGCAGAGGCTGGGTGTAATTTGTATCCCTGTGATATTAATATATACTCTTTTTCCAAAAAAAGGGGATGCCTTGGGCATCCCCAAGATTTGACGCTTGTACCTCTTGGATATTTCTTGGGGTGACACTGGTGTGGCATCCCCAAGCTTGAGCTTTTGTCCATTCTTCATCTCATTACATCATTCTCTCTCTACACCTGAAATTTTTTCCTTCATACAAAACTTCACACAATCTTCATTAGCAACATTAGTGTATTCAAAAGATATTAGACCTCTGGCAAAGCTTTGGAACAGCAAGGATTTTCACTAAAAACACAAGTTACTGTAGAAACTCCTTCAAAAATCTCAATTTCCCAAAAGAGAACTCAAAAAGGAATCAATAAGAAGCAAATGCAAATAATGGCAGAAATTTGTCAAAACAGACTAGCAGGTAGAAACCGATTTTTTAGAAAATATTCTGTTGATCAAATCAAAAAGTGTTGAACTAACAAAAGTTAGCTAACATACTGGGGATTTATTCATAAATTTTGAGATCAATACGAGTTACAGAGACTTCTCACGAAGTTTTACGGTGGAGGACAGAAATCTGTTTCGGGCCAGCAACTCCCCAAATCTTACTTCCCTCTCATTAGAGGTCATTCTTGGCACAAAAAGCAAAAAAAGGATAAGGAGAGGTCATTACAGAATTAATAACTTCCAAGACTCAATGAAACTATTGGGTTATCTCCCAACAAGTACTTTTCTTTAACACCTTTAAGTTAGGCACAAGAAGCAAGAAGAATCAAGTATTTTCAAATGAGGCATTAACATCAAACCTTGCTTTCAAAGCAGGAGCAAAAAGCAACTTCTCTCTCCTCATAGGTAAGTGTTCAATACCTTTCTTGAATGGAAAATGATATTTAATGGTGCCTTCTTTCATATCAATGATGGCACCAACTGTTCTAAGAAAAAGCCTTCCCAAAGTAATAGGACAGGAAGCATTGTATTCAACATCCAAAACATAGAAATCAGCAGGGACATAAGCATTGTTAACCATAATGAGAACATCATTAATACTCCCCATGAGTTTCTTCTTAGCATTATCATTGAGTGGGACATCTAAATAACAATCTTCCAATGGTGGCAAATCAAGCATTTCATAAATCTTCCTAGGCATAATAGAGACACTAGAACCAAGATCACATGAAGCTTTGAGATCAAAGTCATTCACTTGTATATTAATAATGGGTTCCCAACTATCTTCTACTTTCTTAGGAATAGAAGCTTTGTGTTTTAGATTCTCTTCCTTAATCTTAACAAGTAATATGTTTGGTGAAAGCAACATGCATATCACTTGCATCAGGACTTCTAGCAAGCTTTTGTAGGAACATAATCACTTCAAAAATATTGCAACCGTCAATATCAAAGTCAAACTTAGCATCACTAGTATTAGGCTCAATAGTCTTAGGCATAGTAGGAGGAACAGGGACTACTTGTGGTTTAGTGGTGATAGTGCACACACTATTGTTTCTATCAATTTCAGCTTCCCTTTCCCATCTAGCATGAAGTTGAGATAACAACCTAACATTTTCATCAATAGTAACTTGTATGGCATGAGTGGCAGCAAAGGTACTTTTCATAGTTTCAGGTTTAGCAACCATTTTATTAACCAAGGAAGTTTGAGCTTCAGAGAAAGACGATATATTTTTCTCAACATTTAAAAGTTTTTCCTCTATAGCCTTATCGAAAGTGGTTTGTTTACTAATAAAGTCCTTGAGCATGACCTTAAGTTCAGAGGGGGCACTTCTAGCATTATTGTAAGAGTTTCCATAGGAATTGCCATTATTAGGAGGATAAGGTCTATAATTGTTACCACCAAAATTACTCCTATAAGCATTGTTGTTGAAATTGTTGTTTCTAATGAAGTTCACATCAACTTGCTCTTCTTGAGCAACCAAAGAGGCTAAGGGAACACTATTAGGATCTATAGGAGCTTTCCCATTAATAAGCATAGCCATAATAACATCAATCTTATCACTCAAAGAGGAGGTTTCTTCAACAGAATTTACCTTCTTACCATGTGGAGCTCTCTTAGTGTGCCATTCAGAGTAGTTAACCATCATATTGTCAATGAGCTTTGTTCCAGCTCCCAAAGTGAGGCCCATGAAGGTACCTCCAACAGCTGAATCCAACAGATTTCTTGAGGAGAAGTTCAAACCTGCATAAATAGTCTGGATAATCATCCAAGCAGTGAGTCCACGAGTGGGGCAATTCTTAACCAAAGATTTCATTCTTTCCCAAGCTGGGGCAACATGTTCACTATCAAGTTGTTTAAATTTCATAATATCACTTCTCATAGATATAATCTTAGCAGGAGGATAGTACTTTCCAATAAAATCATCTTTGCACTTAGTCCAAGAATCAATACTATTTTTAGGCAAGGATAGCAACCATTCTTTAGCTTCTCCTCTCAAGGAGAAAGTAAAAAATCTTAAGCTTAATAATATCTCCATATACATCCTTATACTTCTGCATCTCACAGAGTTCAACAAAGCTATTGACATGGGCAGCGGGATCATCAGAACTAGCACCAGAAAATTGCTCTCTCATCACAAGATTCAACAAAGCAGGCTTAATTTCATAAAAGGTGGCATCAGGAGCAGGTGGAGCAATAGGTGTGCTAAGGAAATCACTGTTGTTCGTGCTAGTGAAGTCACACAACTTGGTGTTCTCAGCAGAGTTCATTTTGGCAAAGGTGGGCAAGCAAAAACAGCAGCAGCAGCTAGAGCAGGAACTAATTTTTTTGTGTTTTTTGAAAAGAGGCAAACAAAACCAAGCAAAAGAAACAAAGCAAACTAAAAACAAAGTAAATAGAAAGGAAGTGGAGGACTCCCCTAGTGAAGACGTCCTTAGCCTCCCCGGCAACGGCGCCAGAAAACTTGTTGATGACTGATACGTCGGAAATGTATCTATAATTTTTTATGCTCCATGCTTGTTTAGTATCTACTTTGCTTTGCTTGTCTACACTTTGAGGTGCTTTTTACATGTTTTCTGGTACTGCTAGTGAAGTCACAGAACTTGGTGTTCTCAGCAGAGTTTATTTTGGCAAAGGTGGGCAAGCCAAAAACAGCAGCACCAGCTAGAGCAGGAACTATTTTTTTGTGTTTTTTGAAAAGAGGCAAACAAAACCAAGCAAAAGAAACAAAGCAAACTAAAAACAAAGTAAATAGAAAGGAAGTGGAGGACTCCCCTAGTGAAGACGTCCTTAGCCTCCCTGACAACGGCGCCAGAAAACTTGTTGATGACTGATACGTCGGAAACGTATCTATAATTTTTGATGCTCCATGCTTGTTTAGTATCTACTTTGCTTTGCATGTCTACACTTTGAGGTGCTTTTTACATGTTTTCTGGTACTAACCTATTAACAGGTTGCCACAGTGCCAGATGCCTTTTTTCTGCTGTTTTTGGTTTTAGAAAAGTTAGTAAAGAAATATTCTCGGAATTGGACGCGACAAAAGCCAAAGTCAATTACTTTCCGTGGGGAACAAGAAGTCCAGGGGGGAGCCGGAGAGGCGGGCTAGGGCGCCCAGACCCCCCTAGGCGCGGGTGGCCCCTGCCCCGTGCCTGGGAGGGGTGTAGGGCCCCTGCCGCTGCCTCAGCCTCCCCCTTCGCCTATAAGAAGCCCCCGATGCAGAAACCCTAAGTACCTGATCAAATCTCCACGAAACCGTCTGTAGCCGTCGCCACCATCGTCCCTAGATTGGGGGATCTAAAGTTCTTCCCGGCACCCTGCCGGAGGGGAGATCATCTCGGAGGCCTTCTCTCCGATATGATACGTGACTAGTTCCACCTTGGACTATGAGTCCATGTAGTAGCTAGATGGTTGTATCTCCTCCTTTGTGCTTTCATGTATAGATCTTGTGAGCTCCGTTCATGATCAAGATCTAATCTATTTGTAATCATGCATGTTGTGTTTGCAGGGATCCGATGGATATTGAGATTATTATGTTGGTTTGATTAATGGTTTTGTCTTTATGATTCTATCATGTCTGTGTTTTTTGTGATCTTGCATGCTCTCCGTTGTTAGTAGCTATCTTGGCCAAGTAGTTGCTAGTGAATACAAGAGGGAGTATTTATGCTCGATAGTGGGTTCATGCCTCTAGTTTCCAAGGGAAGTGACATAAATCTCTTCGGTTGTAGATGTGTTGTTGGTACTAGGGAGAAAACAACGGTCTCTTGTTCATGGAACATGTGGAATGTTTACCTTACACACTTTGTTTAAAGCAGTTGTTTGTTGGTTCGGATGATAACCTGAAGGTGGACTTCTAGTATAGATGCAGTTGGATGGCGGTCTATGTATCTTGTTGTATTGACCAATCGAATCTTATGGGATCTTTCTGACTAGTAATTGCATTGTTATGCCTTGCTCAGTTCCTGTCAATTGCCATGCTGTAATTTATTTACCCTTCATGCCATGTTGTTTATCTAAGGAGAGCACCTCTAGTGAACTATGGACTCCGGTCCAATCTTTACCATTGATACATCCTCCATTGTTACTTTTTACTTGCTGCAAACCATTACCTTCCACACCATATGTTTAATCCTTTGTTACAGCAAATTGGTGAGCTTGACAACCTCACTGATTCGTTGGGACAAAGTCTTGAGTTTGTGTTGTGCAGGTTTCCACGTTGCTTGCAAAACCTTTGGGACGTTTCCTTCCTCCTTCAGGTTTGATAAGCTCGGTCTCTACTGAGGGAAACTTGCTGCTGTGCTCATCACACCTTGCTCTTGGGGTTCCAACGAAGTGTCCCACGTCAACACTGGGTGCACGCAACAAGATTTTTGGCGCCGTTGTCGGGGAGGCTAAGGACGTCTTCACAAGGGGAGTCCTTCACTTCCTTTATCTTTACTTTTTTTTAGTTTGCTTTATTTATTTTGCTTGGTTTTGTTTGCCTCTTTCCAAAAAAAACCCAAAAAATAGTCTAGTTTGGTTTACTTTCTTTATTCAAAAACACAAAAAATTTAGTTCCTGCTCTAGTTTCCACCTTGCTCTAGCTCACCATGTTGCTCCCCAAGTTCGCCCTGAAAGATCTTGCGATAGGTAGTGGCTCCATATTTGGGAAAGATAATATTGAAGAATTTTTTAATCATGTTAGCAAGCATGAGGATATTGAGGATAAATCTATAGCAGAGCTTGCTCCTAATTATGAGATTGATGCAGCTTATTTAGTTCATATGTTAGAGGCTAGGTTTGTTAGCCTTAACCCCTTCATACAATTCTTGTTCCTAAAACTAAAAGAAAAAAAGAATGCTGAAAAGAGAGAATTCATCCTTGAAACTTTATTAAAATAATTCCATGATGTTTCTAGGGAAGCCAAAAAGGTCTTTGAGCGTTTCAATATGCTAGGCTCAAGTGTATATGTTGTGGATACTTCTGATAAAACTAAGCCCAAAGAGGAATTTAAAATACCTATACCCTTTAAGCTTGTTGGAATTCATGAAGCCTTTGAAAAGAATTTTGATTGGATTGCTCCTAAAAATCTTTTTGATGAAAATAGTAGACCAAAGAGAGATGAGAAGGGATACTCCAAAACCCATTTGGATGAGATACCTTTCATAGTTTAAGACTTTGCAAGTATTGATGTTAATGCTTCTTCATTTGAAAATACTTGATTCTTCTTGCTTCTTGTGCCTAACTTAAAGGCGTTAAAGAGAAGTACTTGTTGGGAGATAACCCAAGAGTTTCCTTGAGTCTTGGAATTTATTACTTCAGTAATGAACTCTTCTTATCCTTTTTGTTTGGTTTTTGTGCCAAGAATGACCTCTAATGAGAGGAAAGTAAGATTTGGGGAGTTGCTGTCCCGAAACAGATTTCTGTCCTCCACCAAAAATATTCGTGAGGAGTCTCTGTAACTCGGATTGAGCTCAAAATTGACGAATAAATCCCCAAGTATGTTATCTAACTTTAATTAGTTTAACACTTTTTTATTTGAGCAACATAAGATGTTCGAAAAAATCAGTTTCTACCTGCTGGTCTATTTTGACAGATTTCTGCCATTATTTGCATTTGCTTCTTATCGATTCCTTTTTGAGTTCTCTTTAGGTGAATTGAGATTTTTGAAGAAGTTGCTACAGTAGCTTGTGTTTTTAGTGAAAATCCTTGTTGTTCCAAATCTTTGCCAGAGGTCTAATATCTTTTGAATACACTAATGTTGCTAATGAAGATTGTGTGAAGTTCTGCATGAAGGAAAAAATTTCAAGTTTAAAGAGAGAATGATGCAATGAGATGAAGAATGGACAAAAGCTCAAGCTTGGGGATGCCACCATGGTGTCACTCCAATAAATATCCAAGAGGTACAAACGTCAAAGCTTGGGGATGCCCAAGGCATCCCCTTGTTCATCAATAAAAAGCTCAGGTATGTCTAGACACTTCGTTTTTATTATTCATGCACAGTTGTGTTGTTCTTGGAGCGTCTTAGTTTTCGTTTGCTTTGCTTAGTTTGTTTAGTTTGCTTGAATAAAGTAGTTTGGACCCTCGTTCTCGTTGTGTTGTTTTGCAAATAAGTTGCTTGGTGTTGGAAAGGAGTAGTAAGTTCTTTCTTGTATGTGCAAGAGGAGTGTGCATTGACTGTGACTTAGACTTTAACATGACATGCTAGGTGTTGTTTTGACCATATGCTTAGTAATTATTGCTGTAGCATGTCTTGTTCCAAACAATTGGGATTGCTTAGCGTGTCTTGAAAAAATTATGCGTTGTTTTAGCATGCAAAAGCATAGCATTATGGTATTCTCCTTTGATGCTTTGCTTGGGTTGACTTGGCACATGCTCACACCATGTTATAATTATGACAAGTCACCATTAGTCTCTATGATCATTTAGCCCTTGACTTGTAGTACCACTCTTTGCTTTGATTAGTATGCTTTGTTGCACTGTGATGGCGCCCAATACTTGTCGTGGAATGCTTCGTTAGAAACCCCAAGAGCAAGGTATGAAGCATCACAGCAACAAGTTTCCCTCAGTAAGAAACCGAGGTTATCGAACCAATAGGAGGAAAGAAATGTCACACAGGTGTTGCTGGCAACGTGGAGACCTGCACAACACAAACTTAAGACTTTGCCCAAACGAATCTGTGAGGTTGTCAAGCTCATCGGTTTGCTGTAACAAAGGATTAAACATATGGTGTGGAAGATAATGGTTTGCAGCAAGTAAACAAGTAAAAGTGGAAGATGTATCAATGCTAAAGATTGTACCGGGGTCCATAGTTCACTAGAGGTGCTCTCCTTAGATAAACAACATGGCATGAAGGGTAAAAAAATTACAGCGGGGCAATTGACAGGAACCGAGCAAGGCATAACAATGCAATTACTAGCCAGAAAGATCCTATAAAGTTGATTGGGCAATACAACAAGATACATAGACCGCCATCCAACTGCATCTATGACTAGAAGTCCACCTTCAGGTTATCATCCGACCCCCCTCCAGTATTAAGTTGCAGGCAACAGACAACTGTTTTAAGCAAAGTGTGTAAGGTAAACAGTCCACATGTTCCATGAACAAGAGACCGTTGTTTTCTCCCTAGTAGCAACAGCACATCTACAACCGAAGAGATTTCTGTCACTTCCCTTGGAAACTAGAGGCATGAACCCACTATCGAGCATAAATACTCCCTCTTGGAGTCACTAGCAACTACTTGGCCAAGATAACAAATAGCAACGAAGAGCATGCAAGATCACAAATAACACATACATGATAGAATCATAAATATAGAACCATTAATCAAACCAACATAATAATATCAATATCCATCGGATCCCCGCAAACACAACATGCATGATTAGAAATAGATTAGATCTTGATCATGAACGGGGCTCACAAGATCTATACATGAAAGCACAAAGGAGGAGATACAACCATCTAGCTACTACATGGACCCATAGTCCAAGGTGGAACTACTCATGCATCATACCGGAGAGAAGGCCTCCAGGATGATCTCCCCTCCGGCAGGGTGTCGAGAAGAGCTTCAGATCCCCCCGATCTAGGGATGATGGGGCTTATTATAGGCGAAGAGAGATACCGAGGCGGCCGCCAGGGCGGCCAAACTCTAGCCAGGTGCCTCTGGCCGGCCCCTCGGGCTCTCCTCTGGACTTCTTGTTCCCCACGGAAAGTTATTGACTTTGTCTTTCGTCCCGTACAATTCCGAGAATATTTCTTTACTAACTTTTCTGAAACCAAAAACAGCAGAAAACAGGCATATGGCGCTGTTGCAACTTGTTAATAGGTTAGTACCATAAAACATGTAAAAAGCACCTCAAAGTGTAGACAAGTAAAGCAAAGTAGATACTAAACAAGCATGGAGCATCAAAAATTATAGATACGTTTCCAACGTATCACACTGCATGATTATGGCCATTATTGCTCTTTTAGTTGGTTGCTCCTAGTCTCTGCTAGCCTCCACTTGTATGAGTAAGTTCTACTCATGCTTCCAACTCCCAAGAAACCAAGTTATTCCAAAGTTTCCACTATAAACTCCTATGCATGGTGTGTTACACCATTCCAAGTATATTCTTGTTTTCATCTATCTTCCAATTAAAAACTATTTTGTTATGTGAAAACTTAGTGATTAAAGCCCTCACGAACTTGATGGCACACTTTATATTATTTGCCCCTAATAAACTTGAACCATTGTGTCATTTATGTTGTATATACTTGCACTTATACGTTGGAATTAGTAGAACCGTGCTGTCACGGGGAACGTTTTCAACATTGCATCAGTTGATATCATGCTCTTTTGTCTATGGATGTCACCGGTGTGAAATAAAAAGGGAGCTTGTAAGTCCATGGAGTTTGTATCCTGTGTTAGAGAAACGCCTGGACCGCTAGGCTAAGCCATGCCTAATCATGGTGGAAACTTGCAGCATCACCATAGTGAGCTATCTATGAAGCATCCTTAATAAAAAGCTATGCATATAGTAAATAAAAAGATCGTTGAGATGCTCATTGTCTGCTTGCCTTGTCATTTTGGTTATGGGAAAGCTCCTGTACCATGTGCAAGGGGTACCCCTTTGGCGGTTCTCTATGATATGCAAATACTTACAATGACAAGAACTTACCTGTGACTAAAGTTGAGTATGCATGAGGTGTGGCCCTCGTATTCAAGGGACTTGAGATTGCCAACTTATACTTCGTCAAGCATATACTCCATCTTTGTAACTTTAACCTTAATCACGTCAAGATTCTTATGATAGGGGCAATGAGGGCTGAAAGCTAACAAATACCATAATTTTTGGAAGCTCCTTTTGAAACTTGAAATCCCTGCTTCCTTTATAAAAAGGCCTTTCTTCCACCACTATTGAGTCTCCACCTTCTACTTTTAGGCACCATTAAGAGAGCATAGTTGTCATTCTGTGTGTAGTGTTCCAAAGCTTGTTAATTAATGCATATTGTGATATTACTTGTTCTTGTGCTGTTTGTTTCTAGTCACCCTTGTGAACTTTGAAGGTGTCATATGCATTTATATTGCTACTCTATGAGGGACAAGCTGATTGCCACTATGCCATGTTTTCTGTATGTGAAACAAACAAATGTTTTTCAATGCATGTTATTCATGATCTTTGTTTGTAGCCTTTCATGTTGCATGCATAGTTATTATGTCCTATTGCTAGAACTCCATCTTTCATGCACATGTTTAGAGTTCTTTGATCCTAGCTTTCAATGCTTGCAAATGGTTGGATCTTTATTGTGAGGGTGCATGTCACCTCAAAAATTATTCTTTTATCACTTACCTACTCGAGGACGAGCGGGAATTAAGCTTGGGGATGTTGATACGTCGGAAACGTATCTATAATTTATGATGCTCCATGCTTGTTTAGTATCTATTTTGCTTTGCTTGTCTACACTTTGAGGTGCTTTTTACATGTTTTCTGGTTCTAACCTATTAATAAGTTGCCACAGTGCCAGATGTCTGATTTCTGCTATTTTTGGTTTCAGAAAAGTTAGTAAAGAAATATTCTCGGAATTGGACGGGACAAAAGCCAAAGTCAATTACTTTCCGTGGGGAACAATAAGTCTAGAGGGGAGCCGGAGAGGCGGGCTAGGGAGCCTAGACCCCCCTAGGCGTGGGTGGGACCTGCCCCGCGCCTGGGAGGGGTGTGGGGCCCCTGGCCGCCCCCTAGGCCTCCCCCCCTTCGTCTATAAGAAGCCCCTGATGAAAAAACCCTATGCACCCGATCAAATCTCCATGAAACCGTTTGTAGCCGCCGCCACCATCGTCCCTAGACCGGGGGGATCTGGAGTTCTTCACAGCACCCTGCCGGAGGGGAGATCACCCCGGAGGCCTTCTCTTTGGTATGATGTGTGAGTAGTTCCACCTTGTACTATGGGTCCATCTAGTAGCTAGATGGTTGTATCTCCTCCTTGTGCTTTCATGTATAGATCTTGTGAGCACCGTTCATGATCAAGATCTAATCTATTTGTAATCATGCATGTTGTGTTTGCAGGATCCGATGGATATTGAGATTATTATGTTGGTTTGAATAATGGTTTTGTATTTATGATTCTATCATGTCTGTGTTGTTTGTGATCTTGCATGCTCTCCGTTGTTAGTAGCTATCTTGGCCATATAGTTGCTAGTGACTCCCAGAGGGAGTATTTATGCTCGATAGTGGGTTCATGCCTCTAGTTTCCAAGGGAAGTGACATAAATCTCTTCAGTTGTAGATGTGCTGTTGCTACTAGGGAGAAAACAACAGTCTCTTGTTCATGGACCATGTGGACTGTTTACTTTACACACTTTTCTTAAAACGGTTGTCTGTTGCCTGCAACTTAATACTGGAGGGGATTTGGATGATAACCTGAAGGTGAACTTCTAGTCATAGATGCAGTTGGATGGCGGTCTATGTATCTTGTTGTATTGCCCAATCGAATCTCAGGGGATCTTTCTGACTAGTAATTGCATTGTTATGCCTTGCTCAGTTCCTGCCAATTGCCCTGCTGTAATTTGTTTACCCTTCATGCAATGTTGTTTATCTAAGGAGAGCACCTCTAGTGAACTATGGACCCCGGTCCAATCTTTACCATTGATACATCTTCCACTGTTACTTGTTTACTTGTTGCAAACCATTACCTTCCACACCATACGTTTAATCCTTTGTTACAGCAAGCTGGTGAGCTTGACAACCTCACTGATTCATTGGTACAAATTCTTGAGTTTGTGTTGTGCAAGTTTCCACGTTGCTTGCAACACCTTTGGGATGTTCCCTTCCTCCTTCAGGTTCGATAACCTCGGTCTCTACTGAGGGAAACTTGTTGCTGTGCTCATCACACCTTTCTCTTGGGGTTCCAACGAAGTGTCCCACGTCAACACTGGGTGTACGCATCAATGACTCCATGGTGGCGCCAGAGAACTTGGTGCTTGATGTGGAGTCTTGTTGGGAACCCCAAGAGCCAGGTGTGAAGCAGCACAACAACAAGTTTTCCCGCAGTAGAGAACGAGGTTATCGAATCAGTAGGAGGAAGGAAACGTCACAAGTGTTGCAAGCAGCATAGAGACCTGCACAACAAAAACTCAATACTTTGTCCCAACGAATCAGTGAGGTTGTCAAGCTCACCGGTTTGCTGTAACAAAGGATAAAACGTATTGTGTGGAAGGTAAAGGTTTGCAACAAGTAAACAAGTAACAATGGAAGATGTATCAATGGTAAAGATTGGACCAGGGTCCATAGTTCACTAGAGGTGCTCTCCTTAGATAAACAACATGGCATGAAGGGTAAACAAATTACAGCAGGGCAATTGACAGGAACTGAGCAAGGCATAACAATGCAATTACTAGCCAGAAAGATCCTATGAGATTGATTGGGCAATATAACAATATACATAGACCATAATCCAACTACATCTATGACTAGAAGTCCACCTTCAGGTTATCATCCGAACCCCCTCCAGTATTAAGTTGCAAGCAATAGACAACTGCTTTAAGCAAAGTGCATAAGGTAAAAAGTCCACCTCTTCCATGAACAAGAGACCATTGTTTTCTCCCTAGTAGCAACAGCACATCTACAGCCGAAGAGATTATTGTCACTTCCCTTGGAAACTAGAGGCATGAACCCACTATCGAGCATAAATACTCCCTCTTGGAGTCACTAGCAACTACTTGGCCAAGATAACCACTAGCAACAGAGAGCATGCAAGATCACAAACAACACAAACATGATAGAATCATAAAGATAGAACCATTAATCAAACCAACATAATAATCTCAATATCCATCGGATCCCCGCAAACACAACATGCATGATTACAAATAGATTAGATCTTGATCATGAACCGAGCTCACAAGATCTATACATGAAAGCACAAAGGAGGATATACAACCATCTAGCTATTACATGGACCTGTAGCCCAAGGTGGAACTACTCACGCATCATACGAGAGAGAAGGCCTCCGGGATGATCTCCCCTCCGACAGGGTGCCGGGAAGAACTTCAGATCCACCTGATCTAGGGACAACGGTGGCGATGGCTACAGAAGATTTCGTGGAATATTGATCGGGTACTTAGGGTTTCTGCATCGGGGGCTTCTTATAGGCGAAGGGGGAGGACGAGGCGGTGGCCAGGGGCCCTACACCCTGCCTAGGCGCGGGGCAAGGCCCACCCACGCCTAGGAGGGTCTGGGCGCCCTGGCCCGCCTCTCCAGGTCCCCTCTGGACTTCTTGTTCCCACGGAAAGTTATTGACTTTGGCTTTTGTCCCGTCCAATTCCGAGAATATTTCCTTACTAGCTTTTCTGGAACCAAAAACAACAGAAAATAGGCAACTGGCATTGTGGCAACTTGTTAATAGGTTAGTACCAGAAAACATGTAAAAAGCACCTCAAAGTGTAGACAAAGCAAAGCAAAGCAAATACTAAACAAGCATGGAGCATCAAAAATTATAGATACGTTTCCGACGTATCAGAGCACCCAGAGGGCGCTGCAACCCGCACCAGGCCGAGTCCATGGATACTATGGAGTAAGGGGCGACACCATAATATCGCCATCAGAACACCAGAGCGGCACCAAAGGAGTGGCAAAGCCCAGATCAATGGCGGCACCCGAACCCTAGGTATCGGGATGGAGGCGGCTAGCACCAAATCATGCTAGCTCTGTCGAATGACTCATCTCACGTCACGACGGTGGCCTGGGAGAACGGAGGCAACTAGAATCACACGACAACAGCGGCACCACCACAACACCATAGAGGGGAACGACCAAGAGGAGAGCACGAGTGCGCGAGCGAGAGAGAGATGGGTACTGGGACGGTTTGTGCTAGTACCAAGAGAGACATGGGTTTTACCTAACCCAGATGGGTGGGTCAGGGCTGGGCCAGCCTAGTGTTGGAGATATGCCCTAGAGGCAATAATAAATATAGTTATTATTATATCTTTGTGTTTATGATAAATGTTTATATTCATGCTATAATAGTATTAACAAGGAAACATTAATACTTGTGTGAATTGTAAACTTAATTTGAAGTCCCTAGTATAGCCTCTATACTTCACTAGCTTGTTGGTTGATTGATGATGTGGTTTCTTTGTCATGAACATTGAGATGTTATCAACAACAAGATCATATCGTTAGGAGAATGATATGGTGGACATACTCCTATAGATAAGCGTAGCATAAAGATCAAGTCATTTCAATAGTTCAATTGCTATATGCTTTCTGATACATAGTAACCTAATTCCTTCGACCATGAGATCATGCATATCACCTTTACTGGATGGATGCTTTGATGTCATCAAACACCACACCGTAACAGGGTGGCTATAAAGGTGGTATTGAGTGTTCGGAAAGTATTGGTTGAAACACATGGATCAAGAGCGGGATTTGTCCATCCATATGACGGATAGATATTCTCTGGGCCCTCTCGGTGAAATGTCATCCAATTAGCTTGCAAGCATGTGACTGGGTCACAAGGGATCACATATCACGGGAACGAGAAAAGAGTACTTATCAGTAACGAGGTTGAACTAGGTATGCAGAGATACCGACGATCATAACCTCGGATAAGTAACATATCGTGAGACAAAGGGAAATTGGTATCGTATGTAAGTGGTTCATTCGATTGCAAAGTAATCGTAGAAATATGTGGGAGCCATATGAATTTCCAGATTCCTCTATTGGTTATTGTTCGGAGAAGTGTCTCGATCATGTCCGCATAATTCACGAACCGTAGGGAGACACACTTAAGGATTCGATGTTGTTTGAGTAGTTATGGTATTATGAGAAAGAGACCGAATGTTGTTCGGAGTCTCGGATGGGATCCGGGATATCACGAGGTGATCCGGAATGGTCCGGAGAATAAGATTCATATAAGGAAAGTCCCGTTTCGGAGTTGGGGAATGGTTCCGGTGTTTTCATCGGGAACATTCTAGAAGGTCCCGGAATGTCCGGCACTCCGGAGGGGAAGGGGGTACATGAATGTGTCATTGCATGTTGGAATGATTGCATCATGTACTAAGTGTTCTCGCTGTCCGAAATAAAGGGTTAATTCAAATCCTAAATTGAAAAAGTCAAACTGCCAGTTTTCGGTCAAACTGCCAGTTTTCGGAAAGAGGAGAAAGAGGAGGAGAGGTGGAGGCCGAATTGGAGGAGGGTTCCTCCCCTTGGCCGGCGCACCTCCCAAGGCCGAGTTGGGGAGGAACTCCTCCCCTTGGCCGCCGGCCCTCCCACCTATAAAGGGAGGGGCAGGGCTCCCCTCTCTAACACACTACTAGTTCCTACCCTCTAAACTAAACCCTAGATCTAAACCCCGGTTTAGAGCTATTTTGGTTTAGAGCCTTCTAATTGGTTTAGAGCCCTCTAATTGGTGTGTCTAATTACTAGACCACTAATAGCCTCTCTCATAAGCTCCACCATACTCGCACCGGCTTAAGGCGAAGCCCTGCGGGATCTCCCCTCTACCTCCGGTACCACGCCGTTGTGCTGCCGGAATCGCGAGGAGAGTGCTACAACCTCCGCTGCCTGCTGGAACAAGGGAGAGGAAGGTCTTCGTCGAGTACCGAACGTGTGACCGACTGCGGGGGCGCTGCTGGAACGTGGCGCCGGAAGGATCGTCTGCGCGATCTTGAGATCGGAAAGAGTACGACTACATCACCCACGAGAATCTGCTCTCGTTAAACACTTTGGAATCTTCGAGGGTGAGTTATTCCATCGACTCGTTGCTACAATCTAGTAGATAGATCTTGGCTTGTTTGTTTCTATGCGATAGAAAATTTTTGTTTTCCATGCTACGAACCCCTACAGTGGTATCAGAGCCGTGTCTATATGTAGATCTGTTGCACGAGTAGAACACAATGGTCATTGTGGGCGTTGATGCTTTTATTGTAGATTGCCTTTTGTGTACTTTGCATCTTGCGGTATGTTGGGATGAAGCGGCCCGGGCTAACCTTACATGACATCGTTCATGAGACTTGCTCCACGCTTGACATGCAACTCGTTTTGCATAAGTGGCTTTGCGGGTGCCTGTTTCTCCTAGCATAGTAAAGATCCAATTTACAACGGGTGATCAACAATGCTAGTATCAATGTTGTGGTTCTTGTTCGTAAGTTAGAACGACACCTATGGAAAGCCCCAAACCACGTAAAATATGCAAAGAAAGTAGAAGCGTCTAACTTTGTTTTGCAGGGGTGTGCAGTGATGTGATATGGCCATGATTGTGATTATATTTGATGTATGCAATGTTCCTTATTGTAAGTTGGCAACCGGCAGGAGCCATATGGTTGTCTTTAATTTCTGTTAAGACCTGCGTGTCTATTCAAAATAGTTGTAATAGTTGAAGCTGGTGGACGACAACCATGAAGAAGCGTCATTGACCTTGATGCTATGCCGGTGATGATGGGGATCATGTTCGTGCTTGAAGATGGAGATCGGAAGCACAAAGAAGAAAGGCCATATCATATCACATATTATGAATTGCATGTGATGTTAATCCTTTATGCATCTTGTATTGCTTAATAGACGACGGTAGCATTATAAGATGATCCCTCATGCACATAAATTTCAAGTTCTAAAGTGTTCGCCCTTAGTTAGCACCGTTGCTAAAGCTTGTTGCTTCGAAGCACCACGTGATGATCGGGTGTCTTTGATTCCACGGGTGAATACAACGTAAGCAAGCCAGATTTGCTTATGCGGTAGCTAAGGTTTGATCTTGACGAGCCTAGCATGTACAGACATGGCCTCAGGAACACGGATCGCCGAAAGGCAAAGCATGAATCATATAGTAGATATGATGAACATGATGATTGTTCGCCATTAAAACTATATCAGCTCTCGTGATGATCGGTGTTGATGTAGTGGATTTGGTTCGTGTGATCACTAAAACAATGTGAGGGATGTTGTTTTGAGTGGGAGTTCACCTAGTTTAATTTCATTAATTAATTTGAACTCAATTTGTCATAAACTTAGTCTAAACTATTGCAAATATGTTGTAGATCAATGGCAGCCCCTACCATCAATTTTAATGCGTTCCTAGAGAAAGAAAAGTTGAAAAACAATGGAAGCAACTTCGCGGATTGGTTCCGCAATTTGAGGATTGTCCTCACAGCTGGTAATTTGACCTATGTGCTGGATGCACCGCTAGGTGACCCACCTGCAGCTGATGCTACCGATGAAGTAAAGAATGTTTACCTTGCTCGGAAGAATCAGTACTCCATAGTTCAGTGTGCTATCTTGTATGGTTTAGAATCGGAGCTTCAGAAAAGGTTTGAAGAGTCAGATCCATATGATATTGTCGAGGATCTCAAATTAATCTTTGAGACTCATGCGGCAATTGAAAGTTATGAAGCTTCTGAAAAGTTCTTTAACTGCAAGATGGAAGAGGGTAGCTCCGTGAGTGAGCATGTGCTTAAAATGTCTGGGCACGCAAACAAACTTCAAAGCTTGGGTATAGTGATTCCTAATACTTTGGGAGTTTACCGCATCCTCCAATCACTACCACCAAGTTACAAGAACTTTGTGATGAACTACAACATGCAGAACATGAACAAAGAGTTGCCAGAACTATTTGCTATGTTAAAGTCTGCAGAAGTGGAGATAAAGAAAGAGCACCAAGTGTTGATGGTCAATAAGACCACCAAATTCAAGAAAGGCAAGTCTAAGCAAAAGGGACACTTCAAGAAGGGTGGTAAGAAAGATACCATGCCGACGAAGAGGACCAAGGCTGGACCTAAGCCTGATACTGAGTGCTTTTACTGCAAAGGGGAAGGTCACTGGAAACGGAATTGCCCAAAGTACTTGGCGGATTTGAAGAACGGCAACATCAAGAAGAAAGGTATATTTGATATACATGTTATTGATGTGTATTTCACTAGTATTCGTAGTAGTGCCTGGGTATTTGATACTGGTTCGGTTGCTCATATTTGTAACTCGAAACAGGAGCTGCAGAATAAACGAAAGCTAGCGAAGAACGAGGTGACGATGCGCGTGGGAAACGGATCAAAGGTTGATGTAATCGCGGTCGGCACGCTACCTCTTCATCTACCATCGGGATTAGTTTTATACTTAAATAATTGTTATTTGGTGCCTGCGTTGAGCATGAACATTATATCAGGATCTTGTTTATTGCGAGACAGTTACTTGTTTAAATCTGAGAATAATGGTTGTTCGATTTATATGAGTAATATGTTTTATGCACATGCACCTTTGATAGATGGTCTATTCTTGTTGAATCTCGATAGTGGAAATACACATATTAATAACATTGAAGCTAAACGTTTGAAATCGAGCGATAACTTGACCTATATGTGGCACTGTCGTCTTGGTCACATTGGAGTGAAGCGTATGAAGAAACTCCATTCCGATGGACTTCTTGAATCACTTGATTTTGAATCACTTGAAAGATGCGAAGCATGTCTGATGGGTAAAATGACTAAGACTCCATTTTCTGGTATGATGGAGCGAGCTACAGACTTATTGGAAATCATACATACCGATGTGTGTGGTCCAATGAGTGTAGCATCGCGCAGTGGTTATCGTTATGTTCTTACCTTCACGGATGACTTGAGTAGATATGGGTATATCTATTTCATGAAACATAAGTCCGAAACTTTCGAGAAGTTTAAGGAGTTTCAAAGTGAGGTAGAGAATCAACGTAACAAGAAGATTAAATTTCTACGTTCTGATCGTGGAGGTGAATATCTAAGTTACGAGTTTGGTGAGCATTTGAAGAAATGTGGAATACTTTCGCAGTTGACACCGCCGGGAACACCACAGCGTAATGGTGTGTCTGAACGTCGTAATCGAACTCTCTTAGATATGGTTCGTTCTATGATGTCACTTACAGATTTACCGCTATCATTTTGGGGTTATGCATTAGAAACAGCCGCATTCACTTTAAATAGGGCACCATCTAAATCCGTTGAAACGACACCGTATGAATTATGGTTTGGGAAGAAACCTAAATTGTCGTTCCTTAAAGTTTGGGGATGCGAAGCCTATGTAAAGAAGTTACAGCCGGACAAGCTTGAACCCAAAGCGGAAAAATGCGTCTTCATAGGATACCCGAAGGAAACTATTGGGTATACCTTCTATCATAGATCCGAAGGCAAAATCTTCGTTGCTAAGAATGGATCCTTTCTAGAGAAGGAATTTCTCTCGAAAGAAGTGACTGGAAGGAAAGTAGAACTCGACGAGGTTGTCGAACCTTCTCTCGAAATTGCGAGTAGCGCAGCACCGGAAGAAGTTCCTGTGGTGCCTGCACCAATAAGAGAGGAAGCTAATGATGGTGATCATGAAACTTCGGTTGAAGTTACTACAGAGCCTCGGAGGTCAACGAGAACTCGTACCACTCCAGATTGGTATGATTCCGTTATGAATGTCATGGTGGTGGACAACACCAATGACCCCGAGACATATGAGGAAGCGATGATGAGCCCAGATTCCAATAAATGGCAAGAAGCCATGAAATCCGAGATTGGATCCATGTACGAAAACCAAGTATGGACTTTGGTGGACTTACCGGATGGCCGGAAGGCTGTCGAGAACAAATGGATTTTCAAGAAGAAAACAGATGCTGATGGTAATGTTACTGTCTATAAAGCTCGACTTGTCGCAAAAGGGTTTCGACAAATTCAAGGAGTTGACTACGATGAGACCTTCTCACCAGTAGCGAAGCTAAAGTCTGTGAGGATTATGTTAGCAATCGCTGCATATTATGATTATGAGATATGGCAGATGGATGTCAAAACAGCATTCCTCAATGGAGACATTGATGAAGAGTTGTATATGATGCAACCCAAAGGTTTTGTCGATCCTAAAGATGCTAACAAGGTATGCAAACTTCAACGGTCCATCTATGGATTGAAGCAAGCATCCCGAAGTTGGAATCAACGTTTTGATAAGGTAATCAAAAGTTTTGGTTTTATACAAACTTATGGAGAAGCTTGTATTTACAAGAAAGTGAGTGGGAGCTCTGTAGCATTCTTAAATACTATATGTGGATGACATATTGTTGATTGGGAATGATGTAGACCTTCTTAATAGTGTCAAAGAGTATTTGAATAATAGTTTTTCAATGAAGGATCTTGGCGAAGCAGCTTATATATTAGGCATAAAGATTTATAGAGATAGATCGAAACGCCAAATATCATTGTCACAAAGTACATATTTGGACAAAGTTCTAAAGAGGTTTGGAATGGAAGATAGCAAGAAAGGGTTCTTGCCCATGTTGCCCAATACGACGTTGAGTAAAACTCAAAGTCCGACATCGGCAGAAGATAGAGAAAGGATGAGTAAGACTCCCTATGCCTCAGCCATAGGATCTCTAATGTATGCCATGCTATGTACTAGACCCGACATCGCATATGCTGTTAGTTTAACTAGCAGATATCAAAGTGATCCAGGAGTGGATCATTGGACAGCGGTCAAAAACATCCTTAAGTACTTGAGAAGAACTAAGGATATGGTTCTTTCTTATGGAGGTGATGAACAGCTCGTTGTTAATGGTTACACCGATGCTAGTTGGAACACCGATCCAGATGATTCTAAATCACAATCTGGATACGTATTTATTTTGAATGGTGCAGCAGTTAGCTGGAGGAGTGCAAAGCAAAGCGTTGTGGCGAGATCTTCAACTGAATCGGAATACATGGCTGCTTCGGAGGCTTCACAAGAAGCGATATGGATGAAAGAGTTCATTACAGAGCTGGGTGTGGTTCCTAGTGCGCTGGACCCAATGTCTATCTACTGTGATAACATGGGCGCCATAGCCAATGCGCAAGAACCAAGGTCACACAAGAAGCTGAAGCATATCAAACTACGTTTTCACGCTATTCGAGAACATATCCAGGATGGGGATATAAAGATTTGCAAAGTACACACAGATCTGAATGTGGCGGATCCGTTGACTAAACCTCTCCCGAGGGCAAAACATGACCAACACCAAACTGCCATGGGTGTTCGGTATATTACCATGTAATCTAGATTAGATGACTCTAGTGCAAGTGGGAGACTGTTGGAGATATGCCCTAGAGGCAATAATAAATATAGTTATTATTATATCTTTGTGTTTATGATAAATGTTTATATTCATGCTATAATAGTATTAACAAGGAAACATTAATACTTGTGTGAATTGTAAACTTAATTTGAAGTCCCTAGTATAGCCTCTATACTTCACTAGCTTGTTGGTTGATTGATGATGTGGTTTCTTTGTCATGAACATTGAGATGTTATCAACAACAAGATCATATCGTTAGGAGAATGATATGGTGGACATACTCCTATAGATAAGCGTAGCATAAAGATCAAGTCATTTCAATAGTTCAATTGCTATATGCTTTCTGATACATAGTAACCTAATTCCTTCGACCATGAGATCATGCATATCACCTTTACTGGATGGATGCTTTGATGTCATCAAACACCACACCGTAACAGGGTGGCTATAAAGGTGGTATTGAGTGTTCGGAAAGTATTGGTTGAAACACATGGATCAAGAGCGGGATTTGTCCATCCATATGACGGATAGATATTCTCTGGGCCCTCTCGGTGAAATGTCATCCAATTAGCTTGCAAGCATGTGACTGGGTCACAAGGGATCACATATCACGGGAACGAGAAAAGAGTACTTATCAGTAACGAGGTTGAACTAGGTATGCAGAGATACCGACGATCATAACCTCGGATAAGTAACATATCGTGAGACAAAGGGAAATTGGTATCGTATGTAAGTGGTTCATTCGATTGCAAAGTAATCGTAGAAATATGTGGGAGCCATATGAATTTCCAGATTCCTCTATTGGTTATTGTTCGGAGAAGTGTCTCGATCATGTCCGCATAATTCACGAACCGTAGGGAGACACACTTAAGGATTCGATGTTGTTTGAGTAGTTATGGTATTATGAGAAAGAGACCGAATGTTGTTCGGAGTCTCGGATGGGATCCGGGATATCACGAGGTGATCCGGAATGGTCCGGAGAATAAGATTCATATAAGGAAAGTCCCGTTTCGGAGTTGGGGAATGGTTCCGGTGTTTTCATCGGGAACATTCTAGAAGGTCCCGGAATGTCCGGCACTCCGGAGGGGAAGGGGGTACATGAATGTGTCATTGCATGTTGGAATGATTGCATCATGTACTAAGTGTTCTCGCTGTCCGAAATAAAGGGTTAATTCAAATCCTAAATTGAAAAAGTCAAACTGCCAGTTTTCGGTCAAACTGCCAGTTTTCGGAAAGAGGAGAAAGAGGAGGAGAGGTGGAGGCCGAATTGGAGGAGGGTTCCTCCCCTTGGCCGGCGCACCTCCCAAGGCCGAGTTGGGGAGGAACTCCTCCCCTTGGCCGCCGGCCCTCCCACCTATAAAGGGAGGGGCAGGGCTCCCCTCTCTAACACACTACTAGTTCCTACCCTCTAAACTAAACCCTAGATCTAAACCCCGGTTTAGAGCTATTTTGGTTTAGAGCCTTCTAATTGGTTTAGAGCCCTCTAATTGGTGTGTCTAATTACTAGACCACTAATAGCCTCTCTCATAAGCTCCACCATACTCGCACCGGCTTAAGGCGAAGCCCTGCGGGATCTCCCCTCTACCTCCGGTACCACGCCGTTGTGCTGCCGGAATCGCGAGGAGAGTGCTACAACCTCCGCTGCCTGCTGGAACAAGGGAGAGGAAGGTCTTCGTCGAGTACCGAACGTGTGACCGACTGCGGGGGCGCTGCTGGAACGTGGCGCCGGAAGGATCGTCTGCGCGATCTTGAGATCGGAAAGAGTACGACTACATCACCCACGAGAATCTGCTCTCGTTAAACACTTTGGAATCTTCGAGGGTGAGTTATTCCATCGACTCGTTGCTACAATCTAGTAGATAGATCTTGGCTTGTTTGTTTGTATGCGATAGAAAATTTTTGTTTTCCATGCTACGAACCCCTACACCTAGTGGGCTAGGTCCAGGTTTTAAAAAGAAAAAGAAATGAATTACTAAAAGACCGAAATAACCCTAAAACCTAATAAGCTTTAAGAGATTGAATAAAAATAACAAAAATACAAATAAAATATCCATGAGTTCATACAAATATAAGCTACCTAATAAATTAATGATTTCTATTTTAATAGAATAAAATTTAGGTTAATTATTTTTATAATATATATTCCTATGGAATTTTATAAAAATAAATAAAATATCTAAAAATAAATAAATTCACTTTTACAATTTTAAATAAATATAATATTTAAAAAATACTAAATTGTTAAAAAAGGTAGTAAAATGTAATCTTCTAAATTAGAATACTTATTATTAAATAGAATTTTAAGAAAATAATAATAATAGTTAAAATTAAATAAAAAATTGTTTTAAGCTCTTATATTAATGTATTAGACCTCAAAAATATTAATTATAATATTTTCAAGATTTCCAAGAATTATCAACTACTGACTTTCTTTTATCAATAAAGAAACTTTAAGAACTTGAGAATGTGGGTAAAACACGCAAAGAAAATAAATAATAAAATGATATATTGGATTACTATGCATATTAATTATTGCTTCTTTAAATACTATCCTTACCGGGAAATAATGGTGTTTTGTAGAAATAGAAGCTCAAGGTTGAGTTCAAGCATCCGACTTCACTATCTTGCAGTCACAAGGCAAGTTCATCATTTGCTCATGTCCTTTGATGAGTTTTATCAAAGTATTTGCAAATTATGTGTTATCATCTATATTATAAAGAGAAGAAATAAAATACTATTTTCTCAAATAAATGAAATGCTATTATCATCCTAAGTGATGGTAAATATAAGATTGACAATGGAACTTAGGTTTCCATTTGCAGTGAGATTCATCACATAGGAATTAATAACCCATAACATCAGTGATTCTAGCGTCGTATAATATGCGTTAACCATGAGATTTGAAATGTGACAAAGAAGTCAGCTGGATCTTCTTCCTTTCACATGAACGGATGACCTTATCGCGAAGCTATAGATTCCCTGTGAGGACTCAACATGGGTGGAAACCCTTATGTCCCCACGGTATTGGTGTCTAGATTATCCGTGAGGGGTTGTCAGAGGTAGATCTGCCACTTCGGTGGGGGTTGCTAGGGACATGATATGCTTACTAGAGTCTCCAAGGGGTTGCCAGGGTTATATCTGCCTATATGTGGGTTGATATCCCACAAGATCGTGTGTAGCCTTTTCGATAAGTAAGAGTGTCGAACCCAACGAGGAGCTAAAGGTAGGATAAATATTCTCTCATGTTCTATCAATCACTGATACAACTCTACACATACTAAATATTTGCATCATCTAGGAAATAAAACTAGAGCAACAACACAAGTACTAGAGAAATCTTTGCAAGAAAATAAACAATAAGAAAGTAAAGCTAGTTGCTGCATCAATAAAATACACTAAACTAACAGAACCATGAGTGTGGAATAGTGGTGGTAATTGTGGTGGATTTGTCCAAGTTTAATTTGCGAATAAATCGGATTCATTGTCTTCGATATAGTTTTCTATGTGGGAGAGGCTAAATATACATGCGCTTCACTACTTGGAATTACATGTACTATATGATTGGATTGTTAGCAAACATCCGTAACTACTAACAAATCATTAAGGTTTCCCCAAACCATAGCCTTAAGTTAATGGTCCTCTTACTCCCATATGTGCAACGTTCCGGTTCGCGTCCTTAGGTTTCCATCACTTCGGCAAAACTTCCCTCTTCCTCTTACACATACTACAAACCCTATGATGTTTAATCCATGCGCGCACAAATATAATGGACATCAAAGGACTATACCATATCAACATACAACTCTAGTGAACCAAAGATGTTCAACCATTCAATCTAAGAACAAAGAAACTACACAAACATGACATAGATCATAGGATTATAACTTATAGCATCAAACACCATGTTTACATAGGACGATACATAGGTGTGTGGGAGGATGAAACATTGCATACTAGGAGGATTAGGTGATGAAGATGGCGGTGAAGATGGCGAAGAGGGCGGCGACAGCGCGGGGGACTCCTTCCCCGCCGCCGGTACCGTGGGGGAGCACCGCCCCTTAGCCCCTTCCTTCATGGCTTCTTGGGAGCCCTCCACCATGGAGATGGGATCCATGGGGGAGGGAAAAACGTGGCTTTGGTGGCTGCAAATTCGTGGGTGGAGGTGTCTCCCATGAATTAGGTTTTCTCCCTTTATATAGCTTCTCAGATTTCCATCACCCTATCTTAGGCTATAGTAAATCAGGCCTAGTGGGCCCGTCCGGACTCGGAATCAGCTAAACTTTGTAGTTGAAGAGTTTTCTGTTTGACGCCATCTTCGACCCGAAACGTGACCATCTTAAAAAAAGAGTTCTAAGACAGATTTCTGGAAAATCCCAATTTGACTCCAACAAGGATTCCACTTGTATTCTTGACAATTCCTACACATCAAAGTGTAAAACAAGTACATTGTGCACTTTTTTAATATTAGTAGGTTAGTCCAAATAACTCATGAGCTTTATATAAAAAGAAGTGTCAAAAGCATAATAATAGCATAAAACCATCAAAAATTATAGATACGTTATGGACGTATCATGGGTTAACAGAGGTATTCCTGCTTGGGGAATCGTCGTCCATGTGGGGTCGCGAAGAAGGACGACGATTGTCTTGGGTCATCTACTGGGCCTCACATCACGGAATTGTGGGCGGGAAAGTACGCCCGGTTGTGCAACAAGGATTTGACCTCTCATGGATAAAGCAACACACCTCTACAGAGTGTAAGAACTATAACTTGTTACTCCCTATTTCGGGAAGGAATCGCGAACACGGCAGGAAAGGAAATCCATGAAGTTCTGGTCAACCTGTGAAGGCTGATGGGCATAGTTTTTCACATTAAAATCAACCTTTGAAGAAGTGTTTATGAAAACTGCATAGTGCCAAGGACTGATAGTATAAGGTGGTAGATAGAGCATCAAACTTCCCACCTTTCATATAATGAAATTGCTAGGTAACGTTGTTACTCACTCTTTCCTTTGATCCCCTGCTTAGACTTTAAGGAGCTAGAAGACACTCCAATGTACACTACTGAAGGACAAGATAATGTCTACTACGAGGAACCAGACTTGTCCGGAGGAGTGGAAGGGATGGACTACGAGGTACACTATTGAGTGGAAGGCAATGAGTTCGAGTAGTTGCCTTAATTAGATAGTAATCTAGATGAGCCAAGCAGCCCAAACTTTATATACTAAGTTGTTGAGCTTAATTCTGGTTATGAGTTTGAAACTTGAATCTTCCGCTGAATCTACTTAAGTTTGGTTTGTAAGTTCGAATAACTTGAAGTACTGGCCTTTTGGTCTTGTAATAATAATGATGTGTGAAAGTTTGTAATATGGACCCGCAATATTTCTGTTGTACCACTCTAAGGGATGTGATATTTGCAGAACGGTGTTCTGTGAGTGTCATATCAACGACTATAGTGTACTGCACATGTAGTGGTATGCCGGTTCACCGCAGAAAGGATTGCAAAAAATTGGCTACTAACATGAAAAGGAGAGGAGAAACTCGGTTGACTCACTCCTCTTTCACATTTATAGGTATTTCGTGGCAGTCCGTCAAGCATAGCAGATGATATGTTAGAATCAAACATTTTCAAGATTTAGTCACACCATCTCTGGCCAAATCCCTTATCCATCGGAATGTCAATTATGACAGAACGCTCCACTCTATCAAATGCTTTCTCGAAGTCAATCTTTAGAAGCAATATCCCCCCTTTTGATTTTTAGAATTTATGGAAATGTTAATAATTACAAATAGCTAAGTAGTCTTGAATGTTCCTAGTCTTGATAACGCAATACTTTCTTTGATGAATGGCCTGCATAATAACCTTCTAAAGTCTATTTTAAGAACACAATATAAAAGAAAAATATGTCTAAGGTCATTAACTATAGAACGATATGAGCTCTTATGGATGAGTGTGATGTACGAACCATTGATACTTTGAACATTTAAGGTCCCCTCATAAAATTGATTGTACAACTCATGAATTATTTCTTAATAATGTGCTAACATTTCTTGAAAATGTCACCATTGAATTCAACGGGCTGCTCAGGAGACTTAGAACAACAACATAGTGCCAAAAGTGGTTCCAAATTGAGGTTGTGGCTTTTGGAACTAGTTTCTCATGTAGTGAAGGTATTGCCAAAGCTAAATTTTAGGGAACCGAGGCAAGGGCTTGCGCCAATGCCAAATCTCTACATGTGAATAAAAAATCAACCGGTTGCATGCAGCGGGAGAAAACCTAGTCAGATGTGTGTGCGTTGGCTGCAATAAATATGGTTGTTTATTCTTATGTGGGTCTTGCTATTACAAAATTTGGCATTGGCAATGTTGTGGGGAACTTGAATAAGTATATGACATCGTTATTGTTTGGCAGTTCCTTTAGAACAACATTGAAAACGGTTCCTGTAGGAACCGCAAATTGTTATGATGGTGCACATGAGAATTAAGATTGAAAATGCGTTGCATATATTGGACCTCATGGTGCATACACTGCGACAGAGTTTTCTCAATATATTGTTGCGTCCTATGAAAAATGTTATACACATTACTTTTTACATGTTCGTGTTCAAAGTGTCACAACGTTATTACATTTGTTGCGAACCAAGAGAAACATGCTTCAAAATATATCACACACATATATAAAACACACAATAATTTAAGTAAGATTGGCTACAAAGTCGGTTGATTATTTACCGAATGGACAAGTAACAGCGTGCGAGTATAATTAACCATAAGTTTATGCCGTCGCATGAAATCCCATTTTACCATAGAATTTCGCACTTCGGAGAAAATCTCCCCGATTTTATTTTTAAACAGAGAATCTTTCCGATTTTGAACACTAAACATCACACCGGATTCTCCGATTCCTCTGTGGCTTTGTCCACTCCATGCCTCTACGGCCGTCGAGACTCCGGGGCCTGAATCCGGTCAAACTTGCCGACGACCATGGGTCCCAACACCCGGAACTCCCCGCAAGAACCCACATCCATTATCGAGGCCCACCTACCAGCGACCCACCGGGCTCCCAAAACAACGCCACGTGGGAATGTTCCCCACCCTTGTCCTCGTCGATGCCTCACTGCTACGCGTCCCCGACGACTCTCTATACCGTTATACCCGACAGAGGTCTCGTCTCTACTCTGTCTAGCTCCAGTTCTAGCCCACCTTCTCCCTCACAGTCCCCTGTCCTCTCTTCCTCCTCTCTCCCCCACCCCCACCCCCACCCCACCCGCGCGGTGCCCAATGCCGTACAAACCCTAGTGGCCCCACCCCCGATCTCGCGCGGCCATGGGCAACTGCTGCCGCTCGCCGGCGGCCGCGGCGCGGGAGGACGTCGCGTCCTCGCACTTCCCCGCCTCCGCCGGGAAGAAGAAGCCCCACCAGGCGCGGAACGGCGGCGGCGCGGGGGGAGGGGGAGCCGGCGGCGGCGCCGGCGCGGGAGAGAAGAAGCGGCTGTCGGTGCTCGGCGAGGAAGGGCGCGACGTGAGCGGCGGGATCGACGAGAAGTACGCGCTGGACCGGGAGCTGGGCCGCGGCGAGTTCGGGGTGACGTACCTGTGCATGGATCGGGGCTCCAAGGAGCTGCTCGCGTGCAAGTCCATCTCCAAGCGGAAGCTGCGCACGCCCGTGGACGTGGAGGACGTGCGCCGGGAGGTGGCCATCATGCGGCATCTGCCCAAGAGCTCCAGCATCGTGACGCTGCGGGAGGCCTGCGAGGACGACGGCGCCGTGCACCTCGTCATGGAGCTCTGCGAGGGAGGGGAGCTCTTCGACCGCATCGTCGCCAGGGGCCACTACACGGAGCGCGCCGCCGCCGCAGTCACGCGCACCATCGTCGAGGTCGTCCAGCTCTGCCACCACCACGGCGTGATCCACCGGGACCTCAAGCCAGAGAACTTCCTCTTCGCCAACAAGAAGGAGAACTCCCCGCTCAAGGCCATCGACTTCGGCCTCTCCATCTTCTTCAAGCCCGGTAAGCCGCCGAGATCCACCTGTGATTTGGACGAACTGCCTGCCGCACTTTTGGACTTTTTCGGTTCCAGCGTGATCCGTGGGTTGGTGGCCAGTTCTGGGTGGAATTTTCGGTGGCGGTCGTTGTTGGAGCTGAGTGCTATTTTCGTGCTTGCGTAATCTGATAGAATTTTGTGGTTCTCTCTTTTTGGTAGTAGGACTTTCTAGATATATATTCCTTTTTGTTTCACACAAATTAGTGGTAGTATAACTGGACATGTCAGTACTCGGTAGCTAAATGTAGCTTCCTGCTTTTGCTTCTGCAGGGCTCGAATCTCTCGTTAGTTGGCTCTTGCAGACGGTGCTGCTAGTACTTCCGATATTGGAATCTTAGGTACTAGGTTGACTGGCTGCGTCATGGGGTCACTGCTATTTTGAGGATTTAGGAATCATTAGTAGGAGCACACGTCACATAGCTGTTGCCAAATATAGTGTAATGTTGTTTCCCTTATAATCCATACCAAGTATTCTTGTATGCTGATCCCATGTTCAACCTGAGCTCAGTTATTTTGGGAAATAAGGTTCAGTGCAACAGTTATTGGGGATCAGGTGTTTGGATATATGTTTCAACATTCAAGCAACTTTATTAGACTTAGCACTATGTAAGCAGCTCATTTGGCAACAGTAGTATTGGTTATTTATAAGAACTCATACCGATCATGAAGAATATGCTGCAGGAGACTTGAAGCAAACAAAGCTGTGCTCCTTTATGTAGCTTAACTCAATAGGCACAATTCGTCTACTTCAATTCCCCTTGTCCTCTGGTTGAAAATTTATAAGTTTGAACCACATGAATTATTAACATCCAGTAAATCCATGTTTGGTTCCGATGTTCTATGCAAAATTTCACACTACGCACTATGAAACTTACTGAGTTTATCATGGGATTCTCCCCTTGTCGGTCACATGGCTTTCATGCTACCAGTACAAGCACCTAGTTTCCTTTGCCGTACTGACCTTCTTACTTGGTTGGCTAGTTTCTTTTCATCACTAAGAATTGCTTACAATCAATTTTTAATTTATGTGTGGAGCAACCAAACGGTTGTAAATTGTGGACTTATATCTTGTAGTAGCTTGATACATTTAACTTGCTTAACAAAAAGAAAGTGAGTTGTCTATTTTCTGTTGATATGTTCTCTGTCAACTATAGGCATCCCGATTTTTTAAGTAGCTACCTCTATAGCCAATCCTGGCTCTCAGCAGTGTACTTATGAAAGCGGGAATAGATAAGCCATCTCAAATATGTAACATCCTTTTCCTTATATGGTGCTGTTGGATTAGTACGTTTTTCCCTCATTTTGCTCCGAACATACACACTAAAAGGCGCCTAGATACATGTGTTTCAGAAAAGGCTAAAACACCTTATATTTTGGAACGGAGGGAGTATATGACAGGAACGCCCTCAAATATCACTTTATTATTTTGGTTCAATGCATTATTCGAATCATTTGAATTTTTTTGGTTTGATGATTTGCTTTCTGTCACACACCCTCAATTATTCCATGTGATATGTATATATGATATACATCATGTATCGTACATAATATGATGCCACTATCTCTGATGTTTAGGCGAGAAGTTTTCTGAAATTGTGGGGAGTCCATACTACATGGCTCCTGAAGTCCTCAAGAGAAACTATGGACCTGAAATAGACATATGGAGTGCTGGTGTTATCTTATATATATTGTTATGCGGCGTTCCTCCATTTTGGGCTGGTACGTCTCCTTTCCTTCATGAGAACCTTTTATCTTTTAGCTGTACTCTGTGCAAATGATCTTACCGGCTATATTGCAGAGACTGAACAAGGAGTTGCACAAGCTATACTTCGTGGAAATATAGATTTCAAGAGAGAACCTTGGCCCCATGTTTCTGATAATGCTAAAGATCTGGTTCGGCAAATGCTTCAGCCTGATCCAAAAATTAGGCTAACTGCAAAGCAAGTTCTTGGTAAGATGTACCTTCAATATCCTCAAGTTATGAAAGCGGCACAGTATTTTGCTACTTTCAATATCATCAAGTTCATGAAACATCATCATCTGCATCAGTTCCTACCTCGTAGTGCTGCTTTAAATCTCGGCCCGACCCTCTCCCGTTTTTGTTATCCAATTGCCATTGTGTAATCTGATAACACTGGAGGATCACTGGGTCTGACTGCCTTGTTTTGAATGCTTTTCCTTTTACGCAAGTGCGTAACAATTTTGTCCTGAAGTCACATATTTAGTTTGTTTCAGTATGTGATAAGTCTGTTATTGCATACTTGCATTGTCTCTAGTACTGATATCCATTAAGGACCTACCAGTGGTAGAAAAGTTACATGTGATCTAGCTTGAATCCTTGTTCTAGTAGTTGACTAGCTATATTCTGGTAGTATATTGTTGTTAGACAGCATGATATTGGTTTTCCACTCTATTGAGTTAGAATGTGCCTAACAATTTAGCAAATTAGATAAAAGCCATGTTTCTTTGTTTTACGGCTTCATGTTTCTAATAGTTAAGCTACATGCATTCTTTCTTACAATCTTTGGATGTGCGAACTGAATATCGAACTTTCTCATACTATCCACCTGATAATGCACACATTTAATCGCCATATTTTAATGTACATTTCATCTTTTCTTAATTCTTTTTGAGATAGTTTCATACTCATTGGGACTCTTCTTGATTTCTGTTACTGCAGAGCATACCTGGCTTCAAAATGCCAAGAAAGCTCCAAATGTTCCTCTTGGAGACATTGTAAAGTCAAGGCTGAAACAGTTTTCAAGGATGAACAGATTCAAAAGAAGAGCACTAAGGGTTTGATTTTTCTCATGAATCAGATTTATTTTCCTTTTGTATTAATGTTTTTGTTTTCAATTCTGCATGGCAAATATGTTGTACTGACGAAAATTGTTTGACTAGGTTATTGCTGACCACTTGTCAGCTGAAGAAGTTGAGGACATAAAGGAGATGTTCAAGGTGATGGATACTGATAATGATGGCATAGTCTCATATGAAGAGTTGAAGAGCGGGATCGCAAAATTCGGTTCTCACCTTGCAGAATCTGAAGTACAAATGTTAATAGAAGCTGTAAGTGTTTTCCTTGCTTGTTAAAATGTTCAGTCAGATTAAGTGAGTCCACATCTTTGATCACTGTCCATACTGAATCACTTTATTTAATTTAAAATTTATTTGTGATACAGAATTCTTATCTTGTTCCATCAACCACTAATGCAGTACTCCCTCTGATCCATAATAAATGTCGCTCATTTAGTACAAAGTTTGTACTAGCTTAGTACAAAATGAGCAACACTTATTACGGATCGGAGGGAGTAATATATATTGATATATTTTGTGTAGCAGATGGTGGAAGTGACTTTGGTCCCTCATGTTGCATTTTTGGGGGTTTTGGGACCTTGATAAATAGCAATAAGGGATAAAGGATATAATCTAAATTCTCTTCCATTTATACTAAGGACTTGTCAATTATACATTTCTACTTCATACGTTGTTAATGATTTATAAGGTCTAGAGCCTCAAGGCTAACATTTGTCTAAAGTTTTTATTTATATAGATTGAACATATAAAGAGCAATTAACTTGCAACTTGCTAATTATTTGTCATTAGCCTTCATTTTTGTGGTTAGCTTCGGTCCATGAGACGAGTCAATTAATTATGTTGAAAATTAGTAGTCCAAATTGCTTGACTTTTGTAATTTCCTCTAGTATTAGTAGAAATGTTGAAGATATTAATATGTGGTCTTTGTGGTGGAAATTAGGTGGATACAAATGGTAGAGGAGCACTAGATTATGGTGAATTTTTGGCTGTCTCACTTCATTTACAAAGGATGGCGAATGATGAGCACCTTCGGCGGGCCTTCCTGTTTTTCGATAAGGATGGCGATGGTTTTATTGAGCCTGGGGAGCTTCAGGAGGCCCTGGCGGAGGATGGGGCAGGTGATATCACGGAAGTGGTGAAGGACATATTGCAAGAAGTTGACACCGACAAGGTGGGGAGGTTTATTTGTATTTGTACTGTAAGGAAGGTACAACCTTTCCGATAGTATCCCTCTCCTCACTAAACCATCCACTTTGATTGTTTCTGCAGGATGGCAAAATTAGCTTTGAAGAGTTTGTAGCAATGATGAAAACCGGCACAGACTGGAGAAAGGCATCGCGGCATTATTCGAGAGGACGTTTCAATAGCCTTAGCATAAGGCTTATCAAGGATGGATCTGTAAAGCTGGGAAATGAATGAGTGAAATTGCACGCTTGCAGCTGGTGCTATTACTCCGGTCATGCAAGTCCGGCCCGCGGGCAGCGACCCTCCTTCCCTTCTCTAATGATTATTTTGGCGGAAAATTTAGATAGTGTCTCCCCCCTGATTGGCTTACTCGTGTAAGTAGCTTTCCCGGTGTCGCCGAGGATCACGCACTGAATGATGCACCAACCAATGTGCGCCTGCTTGCTCGCCCTCTGCCTGATATCTCCTTTTGCTGTATCTGATGCTAAGTGTTGTACAATATTTTGTTGTTTCCTTCAGATGCACTTTGTTGGCCGGACGGATTCGTCTGTAATTTGGTTAAGAACTAGGTATGCCTAGTAGCTCAGTGACAGTTAGTGCAGCTTCGCTTTCAACTATACCAGAAACAGCATATTGCCAGGGGAAAAGAACACGAGGCGCCATGTAGCTACAACTTTTGTACAGTGGTACCCGATGTGTGCCGTTACATTTGCACTTCTGCCGTTTTGCTCTGCTTCGTCTGAAGATACGCTGGTTTGTTCCAGTAGTCTGAAACTTCAAGTTTTATCTAGTTTCCCCCGTCGGTGTAATCTGCAGATGGTCATACGGAGTAGTAGAATTCAGACTAGTTTCCCCTGTCTGGTGTGCTTGTATCGATGCAGTGTCCGTGTGTCTAAACCTCACTGCTCTTCGTGCCATTGTATCAAAAAAATCATTGGAGAAAATCATGTGCCGCTCTACCCAATTAGCTGATTAATCATGCAGTCTTTACACTCAAGCTTCAGCTACCACTGTTTTGAAGCGGAAAAAGAAATCAAAATGGAAAGCGCTTTACTTTTGGCTTTAACACTCCAAAACTAGTAAAGATAAAAAGAGTGTCATGTATATTAACAGGTGTTCTGGCTTGATCTAACTCCGTCCTCTTCCTCAAGGTAACCACAATTTAGGCTAGCTGAAAATATATAGTGCCGAAAAACTGTAACGATTACGTCACATGATTCCTGCCACGCTTTATCAGGTGGAGCTGAGTTTTCAGTTCAGATACTAGTATATCCTGAAATGTGAGTTCAAGTCACGAAAAGATGGTCAAATAAACGTAGTGTACAAAACTTTCTCCCCTTTTTATTATCATTATAAGAAAAAAACATAAAGCAGTGCTAGTCTCATCACCAAACCCTGTACTGTACATAAGATGAAAATGCTTACTGGAACTGTCTTCTTCTCTAACTCGCTTTCCCAGCACAGCTACCTTTGGAACCATAGACTTTCAACCGTCAGTTAAGATTACACCTGCTCGCTCGCTGTAACTACCCATCAAACGTACTAGAAACAAAAACACAACCTTCTCCTTGTACTACCAACCTAGTAGATCTCAATTTTTTACCCACATAGTCACCCTCAGGCCCCAGCTACCGTGACAGGACAGAAATATTCAGTACGACGTCGTTTTTACAGGACGGTACGCCTAACCAGCCGAGATAAAAAAAACACTGACATGTTTTCTCAAATGGTAAACAAGTGAGAGCCATTATGCAGTCACCTCACCAGCAGTCCTTTTCCTCCCACGCTCGAAAAAGGCCATGCCCCACGTACGAGCTAGCCCGTAACGCTCGTCCAACAAACCAAGCATATATCGCGCAATTAATTTAGCCCATCTCCACCCGACCGACTCAAATGTTATGCACGTGTCCGTAGCTATCCCTACTGACGAGCGGGGCGTACGTGGCACCCTAGCGGGGCAATCCATCCGACAAAACGCGTTCGGTCCGACTCATCCGTGCATCTAATTTGTCTCGGTTGGTGTCGGTCCGGACAGCGCGGACGTCGTGCCCGCGTGCCACTGGTCCACCTGCCAGCCACACACGGCATTGATTTCAAACGCGGTCAGCAGCATCGATTTAGACGCAACCGTGACATCGATTCAGAGGCGCTGCGCGGAAGGCTGACAGGCGACAGCCTGCACCATCAATAGCGACGCGACGACACACTAACCCACTGGGCGTCGCCTGCATTCTCGTGCCGACATTGATGGTGAATGAGCGGTGACGAGGTTTAATCTCGTCAATGCCCATTGTTATGGACTTGGGTTTTGGAGAAGATGGGGATGCTGAAGATCGTGGCACGGTTAACAGACAAGCAACCAGGGGACACGAGATTTACCCAGGTTCAGGCCCCCGGAGGGAAAACCCTACTCCTGCTTATCTGCTCTTTGATTACGGCGGAACCGAAGGTTACAGGGTGCGCAGATTCGATCTGGCGTGGATGCGTGTGCGAAAGTATGAGTCGAGGTGAGTTGCGTTGCCCTAGGACGTGCCCTCCTGGCCTTTATATAGACTTAGGCAAGTCCCGGGCGTAGTCCTAGTCGGTTACAAGTTCTAGGGCGTTGCCCTTTTGAATTTCCTATCTAAACTATTCTTGCTCTCCAAGGATCCGAAGACGTCATGAGCCTTGGTCACCCGAAAATCTTTATGGGCCAGCGTATGTCTGCCGTGGGCCTTCCTTGGTTTGTACTAGGTATGCTGAAGTTACGTACCCGTAGGGTATAACCATGTCAGTAGCCCCCGAGTGATCAGTCGAATCGTAGATTCGGCTGAGGACTCTTCAAGCCTTCGGGTGCAATTCTGTCTTTCAAGAGAATGTGTAGGGATTGTTGATACGTGTGCCTGACTCACCCGACGGATCAGGGTCAGTTAACTGTCTTAGGACGAAACAACACGATCTTCTTCAGGTTCGGGTCCCTTAACCCGGGCCTGAAACATATGCTGACGTAATTCAACTCAGGCCGCGGAGGACTTATAGGAGTGGAATTCCAGTGATTTTAATTGGTGTACCCAACGCGTCCGTCGGGATTTTTCATCGTACCTGCTGGTACGGATTCATACTAGCAGAGCACAGTCAGGTGCGTTGCCAGACCATCAGATGATATCTGTAAGTCTTATCTTTGCGTCGCAAACGCAGCATCCGAACATTTATCACCTCGGAGGTGCTTCGGGTGGCCAAGGAGATTGTCGCTCACTCAGCATTTTGTTGGGGCAGAGTTGCCAAAGAGTTTTTGCGTGCTGATCCGAAAGATCGCAGTCGAAGATTTCATAGGGTGCGCGACCAGCGCTCCCTATGGGAGTAGCCCCTAAGTGTCTGTTCGAGTCGTAGACTCGAACGGAGACTTTTAGTTCAAGCATTGTTTCAATCATTTGGTCCGCAGGACTCGAAAATTTTCGGATGCTTAAATCCATCCTCCCTATGGGAGTAGCCCCCGAGTCCGTAGTGGAGTCGCAGACTCGACGTAGGACTCGAAGAAATACTTTTGTCGTTATTCATCTTCCGGGTGCGCGGCCAGCGCTCCTGATAGGAGTAGCCCCCAAGTATTTAGTCGAATCGTAGATTCGAGTGAGTACTTTTAGCTGTGGAGCCGAAGTGGTGCTAGTATAGCTTTTGATGACGTCAGTGCTTACGATCGATGACCTCAAGCGTCTGCTACGCTAGAGATGACTTGACTGGACGAAGCGTGGGTCCCACTTGCTGACTTTGAATTGACCGGTCACGCGCGGCGTGGAGATGATTACGGCGTCTCCTCGATTTCCGCGCGTAGTGGACGGCGTGGTAACGACGGTTCGTTGTGGTGTTGACACGTGTACGGCCAGATCTACCGTTGGCGTTAGGTCTTCTCGATGGACGGCCAGCGTGCGTCGTCTTCGCTGTTATAATCCTGGGTGAAATCGTGGTTTGTTTTTCACCGCAGCAGTTCATCTGTTCACTGCCTCCTTGTTCTTGAGCGATTCTTGCTGCGCGCTGAGCTTTCCTTCCACATTTCCTTCGTTCTTTCTGCGTTGTCATCGCCACCACCGCTGCAGCGCCATGGAGAAAACAAAGAAGTCCTCATCTGCGGTTGGGACCAGCGCCGCCGGAGGCAAGAAGAGCACCGCCACTTGTTCGCGTCACCGATGGTGGCTGGCGGCGATCAGAGACGCGGGAGAGCGATCTCCGCAAACCGCGCGAGCGAAGCCTGATCCCGCAGGATACAACGGCCGTCAAACTCCCCGGCAATGAGGTAATCCCCCGTCCCCCATCTGGGTACCGGGTTATGTTTCTTGCCTTCGTCTTGCGTGGGTTTTCTTATCCAGTCCATGACTTCCTTCGTGGACTGCTCTTCTTCTATGGGGTTCAGTTGCATCATCTGTCTCCCAATTCTCTTCTCCACATTGCTTGTTTTATCACCCTTTGCGAGTGCTGGCTGGGCATTGAGCCGCACTTTGGCCTCTTCCGGAAGCTTTATTCCGTGAAGAGGCAGTCTGGTTCGGATGGTGTGTATCCTATTGGGGGTTTCATCATCTCTCTCAGTCCCAATGTGCAATTCTTTTCCTTTTACATGTCCGAATCTGTCCAGTATTGGCGGAGGAAATGGTTTTACATCCGTGACTCCGTACTGCCTGGGCAAGATTTTGGTCTCGTTCCTTTTGACCCCTCCCAGTTGATTGAGAAGAAAAGATCCTGGAAAAACCAAATCTTAGACGGTGAGGTGGCGGAGATAGAGGCCCTGTACCGTCGGGTGGAGGATCTCCAATTGATTCCCGAGAAGGAGGTGAACGGTGTCGACATCATCCGGACGTTTCTTGAGCGTCGGGTGCAGCCTCTCCAAGCGAGGGCGCACCCGATGTTTCTTTACTCTGGGCGCCGTGATCCGACGAGGGTTTCGAGTGAGAAAATCTCCGAGGCGGAACTTGGTAAGGCTCTTCGTGCGCTGTTGAAGTTCAAGGCTGACGAAGAAATCCCGGGGAAGTCGCTGACTCCTCCCTTTTCTTCGACGTTGGCCGTACCGAAGGTGTAGATTTGCGCACGTAGTGCTCCCTTTTTGTTTTTGTCGGCTGTGTATTTGTTTCCTTTGTTTGCTGACAAAGTTTCTTCTCATCTTGCAGAGCTTCAAAGTGCCGGGTATGGTAGCACCGTTGCCCGAAAGGTATCCGACTGCCCCGGATAATGAAGTGGTGGACTCCGTGTCCGAGCTACCGTCAGCGCGATCTCCAGCGGAGGATGCCGACGAGTCGAGTGAGGACCATTCGCGCAAGCGATCACGGAGCTCCAGCGAGTCTTCGGATGCCTCGACTCCTCCGACTCCCAGAAATCCTCTGGGCCTTGAGTGTCATGATGATGTTCATGGGGGTTCTTCCTCTCCCCTTCCTGCCATTCCTGTGCGGGCTGTTGCCCCGCACCCGCCAGCAAAGCGGAAGAAGGAAGAAAAGAAAGAGGAGAAGAAGGAAGAAAAGAAGGAAGAGAAGAGGGCCCGAAGGGCTTCTCCTATCTTCGACCTGAGCGCGTTGGGATCGTAAGTTTTCTTGTTGCCATTGTTGTCCTTTTTCCTTGATGGTGTTTGCACTTGTGTTGATTGATTCGTATGCAGGCAATCCTCCGACGGCTCTAGTGATGGTGGGCAGGAGATGATGGGGGAGTCGAACATTGCGTCGCCTCCTCCTCAGACGGTGGCGACTTCGGGTGACGCTGCGCCAGTTCCTCCTGTGCAGGAGAGGTTGGTGGTTGCACCCCAGAATTTCGCAGGCGGGCCTGCGGGTTCGCCTTCGGAGCACGTAAGTTTTTCTGCTTGATGTTACGGGGGGAGCCCCCGAGTGTCTTCGTGTGCTGATGTTGTTTTTGCTTCTTTGTGTTGGGCATAGCCCCCAAGTCCTGTTCTTACTGCTATTGCCTTTTTCTGCAGCCTTTTGTCCAAGAGGCCAAGCGGCTGGTGGAGGAGCGCCTGACGCTAGAGGCGAAACTGCGGCAGCTCCAAGGTATTCATCTGCCTTGTAGTACTTCTCTTGCTTATCTTGGTCATGTGCTTTGACACTTGCTTGTTGTAAATGCAGAGGAACATAACGACTCTCTCCGTGAGGTCGATGCTCTGAAGAAGAGCCTTGGCCAATCGGAGCAGAAGGCCGAAGCTGCCGCTGGTGCGAGAGAGCGCCTTGAGCTGGAGCTGACGAAGGCAGCCGAAGCGAAAGAGCGTCTGCAGCAGGAGGCCGCAGATCGTGAGGAGCAGCTGGCCACCGTTGCGGCTGCTCATGAAAAAGGGGTGGCAGATAAGCTCATGGCTGCTGCCAAGGCTATTTCGGGTGAGTGCTAGCTTTTGGGCTTGTTTCTTTTTCTACGGATTTTCTTCTTTGTTGCCTTTCTTCATGTTTTATTTTGTTTTGTCTCAGATGCCGCAGGCATCGAGTTCGACCGCGGTGCTCTGGAGCACGGGAGTGCTCTAGATGATGCCACTGTAGCGGTCGAAGACCGCTGCAGCACCGTCGTCAACTCCCTTGCCAAGGCGAAAGAGGTCCTTGGTCGCTTCTACCAGGAGCTCTTCCCGAAGGGCACATCCCTTGAAGATGTGGATGCCCTGGCAGAGGCTCTGTCAGGCGAAGCACCTGCAGCGTATAAGCGCAAGTAGAAGGGCATCGGCGCGTCCGTCGGGCTGGCGATGGCCATGGCGGCTGGGGCAGAGCTGGACCTGCCCCAGATCACTTCTCGGATGCCGACGGCTGCGGATGGATCCGAGGTAGCCTTCGCCGCCTACTCCGCTCGCTGCAGACGATATGGGCCCAAGCTTATTGACTTGCTGTCTGAGTACGCACTGCGGCAGCAGGGCGAGGCCAAAGCTAGGCAGTCTGGTTCTGAGGCGACTCAGTGTCCTGCACCTTAGGCATAGTAGACGTAGGGTAGTTTGTAGTCTTCTTTTGTTGTAAATATCTTTTATAGTACCATCCTTATGCCACGTAGTGGCCTTATATATTTTAATGAATTCCTCCGAGTTGTGCTCTATTCTTGTCTGAATGTCTGTGTGCCTTCTTTATTCTGCTGCTATAGGTTCCTTCGGGTGCTGACCCAGTTGACACTTCATCCGAAAGGCCTTTGCGAGCATCATTGGATGATTCTTCGCAGCTCGCTTTTCTTCGAGATCGCGTGCGCAGCTTGGAGAGAGATTTGCTTGGGTTACGCGGTCGCGCTGACGTTTGGAAATCCAAAGCAGACCGTGGTGCGGCCAGAGAGGAGTACTTGATGGCGGAGCTGGGTCGGCTGTCCGAGCAGATGCAATGTAAGTTGATCCTTCCTTCGGGCTGTAGCCCAGTTCTTCGGGTGAGCCTGCTGGCCTTACTCTTGTTTTGTGCGGTTGTCGCAGGTGCCAATATTGCTCCGAGGGAAGAAAAGGAGCGTATTGCTGTTCGAGTCAATTGCTTGACTCAACAGGACATGGAGGCCGGCGGCTTCTTCTGGATGGATCGTGATCGTGCCGTAGTTCTGGCGACGGTGCAGGATCGTGTCTACCAGGTGTCGCGGGTGCTCCGCCAGGTGCAGACATCACTTTCCTCGGTGTTGCACGTCATGTTCCCGTTGGATGCCGTGCCAACGACCCTTGCAGGTCTTCTGACGAAGTTTCGGAGTGCCAACAATGTCAAGGAGCTGGTGCGGCAGCAGCTCGTCGCAGGGGTGAAGGCTGCCTTGTCTCTTGTGAGGGTGCACCACCCTGACGTAGATTTGGCTGCTGTGGCGACTGGGCCACCTCCTCGGCCAGATGGTGGCGAGTGGGATATGCGTCCGTATTACGCGGCTGTAAGGCAGTATGCCAAACAGATTGTAGATTTGTTTGAGCAGCGTGCTCAGGTTATTCTTCAGAATAGGTAGAACCTGAAAATAAACAGATAGATGTAAAATTTGTATATGGCGGCTGGGCGTTTCTGTGCCCTTTGTTGTAAAGGTTTGTGAGCACGCAGTGCTTTGATTGAGTACGTGCCCTTTTCGTTTGCCTGACGTGGTCAGCTACTCAGGTGTACACGTTTGGTCCTCAGTCGATGAAATCGTGAGGTGGGGGGAGCCCCCGAGTGCGTTTGTAGCATGTAGTAAAGTTGCAGAAAGAAAGTCAACCGAAGGTTGGGGGCGAGACACTTAGCTGTATTTATATCGTAATGGAGGAGGTACATGGTTCGGCTGAGTAGCCTTGGCTGAAAGCCTTATTGAAAGTAAAAGGGGGGGTAGGTTGCTATGGGTAGAATCTTCGCAGGTGCGAGACGTTCCACGGGTTGGAGTATGCGACTCCAGACTCCACGTGCTTGAGGCGATAGGCGCCACCTGGGATGACTTCGGTGATGACATAGGGTCCTTCCCATGGTGAATCGAGTTTGTTCGGTCGCTTTTGCTTGAGTCGCAAAACGAGGTCTCCTTCGACGAAGGACCTTGGGCGCAACCGGCGGCTGTGATAGTTGCGGAGGCTCTGCTGGTACACCGCTGATCGAGCGGCTGCTATATCCCGCTCTTCATCGAGTGTGTCTACGGCTTCTTCGAGTGCAGCCGTGGATTCGGCTTCGCTGTACGCGACGACTCGTGGATCCTGGTGGCGTACTTCGGCTGGTAGCACTGCCTCGGCCCCGTGCACCATGAAGAACGGTGTGTAGCCGGTGGAGCTGTTTGGCGTAGTCCGTAAGCTCCACAGGACAGACGGTAGCTCTTTCGTCCAGTTTCCAGCTTTGTGCTCGAGTGAGCTCATGAGGCGCTTCTTGATGCCAGCGCCGATTAGGCCGTTGGCCTTTTCCACTTGCCCGTTTGTTTGCGGGTGTGCCACTGAGGCATATGTGATATTGATCCCGAGGCCTTCGCAGAAGTCCTGGAATTCTTCGGAGATGAAGTTTGATCCGTTGTCGGTGATGATGCTGTGCGGTACGCCAAACCTGTAGACAATGGATTCGAAGAACTTGACGGCGGTTTTGCCCTTCTGGTTGGTGACTGGCATGGCCTCGATCCACTTGGTGAATTTGTCGACTGCGACCAGGAGGAAGACGTGTCCTCCTTTCGAAGATTTTGGCAGTTTGCCGATCATGTCGAGGCCCCATTGGGCAAAAGGCCAGGCTATGGGTATGGGTCAAAGTTCGGACCCAGGTGCGTGCGGTTTGTCCGCGAACCGTTGGCACCCGTTGCATCTTCGGACGATGTCCTTCGCGTCGCTCATGGCCGTTGGCCAGTAGAATCCTGCTCGCAGAGCTTTGGCGACGAGGGAGCGACTGCCTGCATGGTGGACGCAGATGCCCTCATGGATATCGTGGAGTATGGCTTTGCCGTCGTCGATGGTGACGCACCGTTGTAGTACACCCGTAATGCTGCGTTTGTACAGCTCGCCGTTGATGATGGTGAAGGCTTTTGACCGACGAGATATGCGCCGGGCATCTATCGGGCTGTCAGGCAATTCTCCGTTTATCAGGAACTGGAGGTATGGACGTGTCCAAGTTTCTTCGACTGCCATGACCTGCATCAGGTTGACCATGGCAACTTCGGTATCCAACTTTTCGGGTCCTTCATGACCTTCGGGTAGCGTAGCCCCCGAGTGTTCTGCTTCTTCGGGTGATCCTTTGGGGAATTTTCGCTTGATGGATGGCACGCAGATCTGTTCGAGGAACACACCTGGTGGCACCTTTGCACAAGTGGAGCCGATGTTGGCGAGTCTATCGGCCTCCTCGTTGCTCTCTCTTCCAACGTGCCGAAGTTCGCAGCCGTCGAATTCTCCTTCTAGTGCGTTGTATAGCGCGCGGTACGCGATCATGTTTTCGGCGTGTGCGTCGCACTCATTCATCGTCTGATGTACGACAAGGTTGGAGTCACCGTAGATGACCAGGCGCGTTGCGCCACATATTTTTTCCATCTTCATGCCATGGATGAGGGCTTCGTATTCGGCCTCGTTGTTGGAGGCTCTGAATTTCATCCGAAGGACGTACTTCATCTTGTCACCTTGCGGGGAGGTTAGTATGACTCCTGCCCCTGCTCCGGCTTCACGTTTGGAGCCGTCAAAATGCATTGTCCAGGACTGCGACATGTCTGGGGTGTCAGGCAGCTGCATCTCCATCCAGTGCACCAGGAAGTCCGGGAGGACTTGAGATTTGATTGCATGTCGCTTCTCGTAGACGATGTCCAGGGGTGATAGTTCAATGCCCCACAGGGCCACGCGTCCTGTGGCCTCTGGGTTATTCAGGATGCTGTTCAGGGGTGCCTCGTTGACGACCATCACCTGATGCTCCTGAAAGTAGTGGCTCAGTCGTCGAGCCATCATGAACACGCCGTAAGCCAGCTTCTGGTAGTGCGGGTACTGCTGTTTTGTTGGAGTGAGAACCTCGCTGAGGTAGTAAATTGGGCGTTGTACCCCGTGGGTCTTGCCTTCTTCGGGTCGTTCGACCACGAGTACTGTGCTGACCACCTGGTGTGTGGCTGCTATGTACAGCAACAGGGGCTCGCGCTCTTTTGGCGTGACCAAAACTGGCGAGGTGGAGAGGAGCCGCTTGAGGCTTTCGAATGCGTCGTTGGCTTCTGGTGTCCACTCGAACTTGTCTGCCTTGTGCAGCAGCTGGTAAAATGGTAGGGCCTTCTCGCCCATGCGGCTGATGAACCTGCTTAGCGCCGCTACTCGTCCTGCGAGCTGCTGAACGCCCTTGAGGTTTTTCGGCTTCTCCATTGTCATGATAGCTTTGATTTTCTTCGGGTTCGCTTCGATCCCTCGTTGAGAGATGAAGTACCCGAGCAACTGGCCCGAGGGGACGCCGAAGGCGCACTTTTCTGGATTGAGCTTGATCCTGTAGCGATCGAGGTTGTCGAACGTCTCGCGGAGATCGTCGATAAGTGTTCTTGCCTCCTTGGTTTTTATGACTATGTCGTCGACATAGACTTGGACGTTGCGACCGATTTGGTCCTTGAGGCAGGCCTGCATGCATCGCTGGTATGTGGCACCCGCGTTCTTTAGCCCGAAGGGCATTGTGTTGTAGCAGAATACTCCGAACGGTGTGATGAACGCCGTTTTCTCTTGATCTTCGACCTTGAGTCGAATCTGGTTATAGCCTGAGTAGGCGTCGAGGAAGGAGAGCTTCTCACAACCTGCAGTCGAATCGATGATCTGGTCGATCCGAGGTAGAGGGAAATGGTCCTTTGGGCAGTGTTTATTTAGTGACGTGAAGTCCACGCACATCCGCAGGATGTCCGTGTCCTTCTTCGGGACCATCACCGTATTTGCCAGCCACTCGCTTTCCTTTCCCGGATGAAATCTGCTGCGAGTAATATGTTGATCTCCTTGCCGATGGCTTCGGCTCGTGGCTCCGACAGTCTTCGGATAGACTGCTTGACTGGCTTGGTGTCTGGGAAGACATTGAGTGCGTGCTCTGCGAGTTCCCTGGGAACTCCTGGCATGTCCGCAGGACACCAGGCGAATATTTCCCAACGCTCACGGAGGAATTCGACGAGCGCGCCTTCCTATGCGGTGCTGAGGTCGTTGGCGATCAGCGCCGTCTTGGAGGCGTCTGTCGGATGGACCTGCACTTTCTTGGTGTTGATGGTGGAGTCGAAGGACATGTCGGGTGCGTTTTGCCTTGTGACTGGGGGTAGCTCATTGTCCGTCGCCTCGCGGAGCCTTACGAGCTCGTCTTGCATGCCGAAGGACTGGGAGATTTTGTTGAAATCCCTGTCGCATTGATCCGATCGGGTGAAGCTCCCGTGGACTGTGATGACGCCCCTTGGTCCTGGCATCTTGAGTAGTAGGTATGCGTAGTGTGGGACGGCCAGGAACCTTGCGAATGCTACACGTCCCAGGATGGCATGGTATTGCGACGGCCAGTCCACCACTTCGAATTCTAGGCGCTCCTGCCGAAAGTTGTCCGGCTTCCCGAAGATGATGTCGAGCCCTATTTTTCCCAGGGGGAAGATGCCCTTCCCTGAGACAATGTCGTGGAACGTTGTGTCTGATTGTTCCAGGCTGCATTGCGGGATCCTCATAGCTGCTAGAGTGCTTGCGAACATTAGGTTGATGCCGCTGCCGTCGTCCATGAAGACGCGACTCATCTCGAAGCCTCCGATCTGCGCCTCCAGCACCAGGGCAACATGACCTGGGCGAGGGATCTGGCAAGGGTGATCCGCGCGAGTGAATGTAATGCAGGACTCCGATCCGCTGAGGTACTCGGGGATTGCAGGCGGAGTTGCCACGGCCAAGTTGATTTGTCGGGTGATTTTCTTCTGCACCCTATTTGTGGGGCGTCCCTTCTGTATCATATTGAGTGCTCCTTTTGGTGGGAGGTATGGGACCCCGACGTTGTTTTGCGCTGGTGCGACTGGTTGATTTGGGCCTCCAATAGGTGGCGGTGGAGGAGCTCCGTGTGCTATTTCACCTGGCGCAGGTGTGTTTCCGAACGCAGGTATTGGAGCTTGTTGCCTCATCCGCATCATGCCTTCGCCGAGTTTCTAGAACTCGCGGCAGTCCTTGAGCATGTGGCTAGCTTTCTTTTTGCCATCTTGTTTGTCGATGTAGAAGTGGATGGTGCATGGACCCGAAAGTTTGTCGAATGCTGAGGGTCCGTTGTCGCGGTCGCGGCGTTGCCACGACTGCGTTGGTCGTCCGTTGTCGCGGAAGTTTCCGCTGCGGTATCCTCCGCTGTTGCGGCTGTTGTCGTTACGGCGGTCGGCGTAGCCGGCCGCGACCATGTCGGGTCCGTCGCGGTCCTCGTAGACGCGCGATCTCCTCTTGCTGCGGCTTTCGCGTCTTCGGCCGTAGTCGTCCTCTTCATCTGATTGCGCTCGTTGGATGCAATCTTCGCCGTCTGCCCAACTGTTGGCGATTTCCATGAGGTGGTCGAGTGTCTTGGGCTTTACACGCCCAAGTTCCTCCTTGAAGTCTGGGCGCTTGACGCCGTCCCTGAAGGCGTCGATGGCCCTCTCTTCGGAGATGTGTGCTGCGGAGTTCTTGGTCGTAGACCAGCGTAGTATGTATGAGCGAATAGATTCACCCGTTCTCTGAGTGCAGGCTCGCAATTCTTCGATTGAGGCGGGCCTCTTGCTGGTGCCTTTGAAATTTCGGATGAAGCTGTAAGACAGCTCCTCCCAGCTTCGGATGGATCCTGATGATAGGCTGCTGAGCCAGACTCGCGCCGCGCCAGTCAGCTGCAGCTGAAGGCATTGCATGGCGGTTTCTTTGTTGCCTCCGTGAAGCTTGACGGATGACAGATGATCACTGAGCCAGGATTTTGGATCTTGAGTGCCGTTGAACTTCGGAGTATCCGAAGGAAGCTTGAAGTTGCGTGGCATCTGTGTTCGCCGGACGGATCTACTGAAGCATCGAGCTCCGCAGAGTTCTCCTTCGTCTTCATCCATCTCAGATTCAGACGAGCATGCGCGTTTAGCGCGTGCTTTGTCGATCTTGCGCTGTGTAAGCTTGTCTCTGGCGTCGTAGTCGTGTTTATGATGGTGCGAGCTCTTCTTCCTTCGAGGAAGATCGTGCTCCTCTTCTTCTTCTTCAGATGAGGGCGTGGTGCTCCGGTCGCGCCTGGCCGGAGCTTTCTTCTTCGGCTCCGCAGGAGCGTCTTCGTGGAGCGCAGCTCTGATTAGTCCTAGTCCGGTGAGTGCGGACCTATGCATGGCCCTTTTCGGGTCCCCCTCCGGAGGTGGGTGAGCCGCGAGATACGCAGTGGCTGCCATGATCGCAGCTTGTGGCGTCTTCGGGGTGATGTTGCCGTCAGTGTCCATATCCATGAACGATGTATGGAGAGTTCGGGTCACGTCACGCCGCTCCTTGGGGTCCATGTTTTCCACCCGAGAGTGGTGCTTGTTTCCTTGATTTCCGTTTGTGCTAGAGCCGGGTCCCATGGCGGAGAGCGCAGCTCGTCGCGCACTGGACTCAGAGGCTGCTTGCTTGCGTTTGTCGAGCGTCTCCTGCATCTTGACTTACTTCTTGTGCTCCTCGATGAGGAGGTAGTGGTATGCCCTCAGCAGATCACGTGGGGAGTCCAGAGGTAGGACTATTTCGCCTGCGACGGCGCGGCGTGCTTCGACCCATCCTTCTTTGCTAAGTTGGATGAGGTGGCCACGGTTTTCCCCGTTTTCGCCGTTTCCACCGTTTTCGCCGTTTCTGTCCTGCGGGTTGGGGTTGGGCGGCGGGTTAGGCGTTTCCTCGTCGGTTTGGATGACTGCGGCGCACAGATAGCGCCTGCAGATCGGTTGGTTGCTGCCGCAGCTTTCAAATCCGGAACCGTAGGTCCCTTCATCCGAAGGTGGATCGCACAGATCGGAGTTGCAGCAGCTGCTGCTGTAGTACTCATCTGTTGATGGTGACGTGCGTAGCACGGGGTGAGGAGCCCACGAAGCGGGCCTGATGGACGGCACGGGCACCCGCTCAGGGAGGCGGAGGGTGCCGGTTTGTCCCACCTGGAAGCAGAAGCTCCCGAACAAGATTTCGAGTCCGTCGCCTACGGGCTCGAAATCCTTCATGGTAGCCGGCGAGTGGGCGGTGAAGTCGAAAGCGCCGAAGAGGAGGTGATTCTACGTCGTCGCGGAGTTGTAGATTGATCGGGTCGGAACCGTCACGACCGCACAATCAGCAGCCCCTCTTCCCACAGACGGCGCCAATTGACGAGGTTTAATCTCGTCAATGCCCATTGTTATGGACTTGGGTTTTGGAGAAGATGGGGATGCTGGAGATCGTGGCACGGTTAACAGACAAGCAACCAGGGGACACGAGATTTACCCAGGTTCAGGCCCCCGGAGGGAAAACCCTACTCCTGCTTGTCTGCTCTTTGATTACGGCGGAACCGAAGGTTACAGGGTGCGCAGATTCGATCTGGCGTGGATGCGTGTGCGAAAGTATGAGTCGAGGTGAGTTGCGTTGCCCTAGGACGTGCCCTCCTGGCCTTTATATAGACTTAGGCAGGTCCCGGGCGTAGTCCTAGTCGGTTACAAATTCTAGGGCGTTGCCCTTTTGAATTTCCTATCTAAACTATTCTTGCTCTCCAAGGATCCGAAGACGTCATGGGCCTTGGTCACCCGAAAATCTTCATGGGCCAGCGTATGTCTGCCGTGGGCCTTCCTTGGTTTGTACTAGGTATGCTGAAGTTACGTACCCGTAGGGTATAACCATGTCAAGCGGGAAGCTGTGCCTGTTCGCGGGAGAAGAGGCTATTTAACCCTGCGCCCGCCGTCGGTACCACACTCCTCACCTCTCGCCATCGCAAACCCTAGCCGTCGCCACCACCACCGCGAACGATGAAGACACTGTCGTGGCTGAAGAAGGGGAGAGGCAAGAACGACCACGAGGTGTCTGGCTCTAGTAGCCAGCGCTCTGGCCGGATGCCGGCCTTCCTCCGCGGCACGTCTCTGCCGCCTCTGCCGTGGCCGGAGGATTTCCGGGGCCGCCGTGACCGGAGGGAGAGCGCTGCGATCGCCAGTACTTCCGCCTCGCGAAGTGCGAGGGCCGCTGGAGGGAGGGACAGTGCATCCAACACAACGACGTGTCCCTCCCTACCGGCTGGCACCTCAACTGGGACCATGTCTCGGTGCCTCCCGTGCCCAAGGAGGGCAAAGGGCTGGAGAAGGAGATCCGCCGCCGGATCAGGGGACTCCCGCCGGTCCTACGGTGGGACCCTGCCTACCAGAGCGAGGCCTACTGGAAGGAGTGGCTCGACTGGGAGCACAAGGTGCGCCGTACCACCACCATTCGCCATAACCTGCAGCCAGGGGAGGTCTACCCCATCCCTGACATCGACTTGGACGAGGAGGGCGTCGTCAACCACTCTGACGCCGAGCTCGGAAGCGAGGACGACAACGATGAGGGCGGCGACGACGACATCGTCGTCAAGTAGGAGGCGGTGGGCAATGTCGCCGCCAACCTGCCCCCGGAGTACCACGAGGTACTGGCGTGGGGCTACGACGAGGACGCCTTCACCGAGCAGGCCATTGCGCCCAGCACGCAGGAAGAGGAGGCTCTGTGGTGCGGCTACGAGGAGGCCCTTGCGCCCGCATGGTGGCTGAGATGAACGCCCAACTGCCTTCACCGTCGCCGCTGCCGGTTTGGGCGCCTCCAATCGCGTCGGAGGTGGGCATGGAGCTGGCGCACCTCTAGCAGTGAGAGTCGTGGCCTGTGCGGGCGATCAGCCCGCCTGCTCCCGCTCCCGCTCCAGCCCTGCCGCGCGCCCAACCTCTGGACGCCGCCGGAGTACATGACGTCGACCCGTAGATGGACGAGGCGGCGCCGGCAAGCGAAGATCGGTAGCTAGGACTAGGATTAGTTTAACTTATGTTTTTTATATTTTGAATGTAAATTAAGTACAAACTTTGCCAATTTTTCGCGCGAGTTGTTTGTTCTAGTCTGGAAAAAAAGTTATCTCGCCTAGCACGGACAAATGGGTCGCGCCGCCGCGTGGACATACCGGACCCCCTACTCAAGTCTACCGGGGCCCGACCTAAACGGACAAAAACATATCGTTTGGAGTGACCGAATAAGTCGGTCCGGTGGAGATGCCCTTATGCGGTGTCGTCCGCTCACTCACGAAGAGCATCTCCACTCGTTGGGCGAACCCATGCCGAAAACCGGACCTTTTTTCGGCCGGACGAAACAAGTTTTCGGCCTGGGTACGCCCAGTTTTCCACTCACGTATCCAGGCCGAGTTCTCAAGTTCGGCTAAATTTCATTAAAGGTGGGCGAATTTTATTAAGATGGGCGAATATAGGCGGCTTACATCAAATTTAAACTAAACTAGTACATAATAAACTAAAGAAAGCCGCCGGTGTGGCCTTCGCCGGCGTCTTCGCCGTTCTACATGCCGGAGTTGTTGTAGAACGCTGTGTAGCCGGGATCGACGTGACCATCATCCTCGCCGCCGCCGTCGTCGTCCCTCGGCGGCTGGTGTTGGCGGGAGCTCCCCTGGCCTGGGTCGCCGCACCTCCACGGCTGGTAGGATGGGCCTTCATCCTCGTCGTCGTCGAGGATGTAGAGCGGGGCGCCCTGGTAGGCGAGCTCGCGCCCGGACAACGCCCGTCTTGGGGCCGCCTGATCCTCGGCCTGCTGCTGCAGCGGCAGACGCGCTGCCGCTCCGCCTACTCCCAGTCTGCCCTGGACCATTCCAGGATGTCCGGCGAGGAGGACTCCACCAACGGCGGCTGCGGCGCCGAGTCGCGGTGCGACAGCTCCAGCGCCATCCTCAAGACGTTGTCGTCGGGCGGCGCCGAGCCTTCAACCTTCGGGCGGCAAAGGCGCAGGTGGCCGGTTGGTGACGCTGTCAAGCGTGGCTCGCCGATGACGATGCCGCGCAAGCATGTCCGCAACGGCGAGCGCACAGGCGAGCCCGCCTCACGCTTGACTGGGCGCAGCCCCGGCGAAGCCCCAGTCGGCGTAGGGAGCGGCGTCATGCCGGAGGAGTGCGATGCCGAGGCGGAGGAGGAGGAGGAGCTCATGCTGGCCATCCTCCTCGGCATCCAGTTCGCCGGAGGACGCCGCTGTGACCTCGACGCCGGCGTGTGAGTTCGCGGGAAGCCCAGACACGGCGTGTTCCCGGCGTTGATGTGCTCCAGGACCGCCTTCAGCGTGCAGCCTGGCGCACTCCACCAACGCCGGCGACCCGCCGAGTTGTTGCGCTTCGGCGGTGAATCGTTGGGCGGCCCTTCGTGGCGGGCGAGCTCCTGGACGCGGCGGTCCGCGAAGAACTCCTCCCAGGAGGTTGTCCGGCGACTCGGCGGCGAAGGGGTCGTCCATGGCGGTGATGTCTTCTTAAATCTTGTACGGCAGCTCCTCCGGCGTCGGCGCCGGCGGGATAGGGATGCCGCCGGCGCTGAGCTTCCACCCCGGAGGGTTCCGCGTGTCCGGCGGCGCCATGTAGCCAGCCTCGTAGAGCAGGCGCGCCTCCCAGGCCTGGAGGGTGCACCGGCCGAAGCCGTTCGCTGCCGCACCGTCGCCGGGGTATCTCTCTGCCATGGCTAAAGTGGGGAGGGGAGAGTGAGTGAGAGGGGAAAGTTCGCCGGAGTTTCGGGCTGATGGGCTGAGGGAGCTGTGAGAGAGTGTGAGGTTCTCCGGCGAGGGGTACGACTTATATAGGCCGAGGTAGGCGGCGAGGGCGGAAAAAGAGGAAAAGGCGGGAAGTTAGTGTCCGCCGGTCTGTCGCGGAAGCCGAGGCGACGGCGGTGACGCCGCAATTTGCCGATGCGTGGCCGACGCGACAAGCAGTTAATGTCCGGCGGTCGCCGCATGGTTCCGAGGATGACGACGACTTGGCTTTCGGCGCTGAATCGGCGGGTCCACGCGCCGTTTTTTTTTGCCAAGTTTGCTGCTTCCAAAGACGTACCCGGAAACCTGGGTTTGACCTAGGTAGTCCGGAGCGAAATTGGCCCAAAACCAACTAAAAACAGACCCTGGCAAATTTCGGCGTTCAGACCAAATTTCTGTCTCCTGGATCGGCGATAGCGGAGTGGAGATGCTCTAACCAGCTGCACGATCGCACGGCCGCTCGACTGGAATGTGTACTACCATCGATCAGCCGGCCGGGGCTTGTACGCGAACGCAATTATGCTTCGGCTGCTCGCTAAAGCCGGAGCAGGTGTGGGTCGAACGGGTAGGGTAGACGGTTCGGGAAAGGTGCGAGTGCGAGGCCGACCTGCCACGGCAAGATCTGGCGTCGCTGCCTTTGGCTGCCGATGGTAGATCCGTCCGCCGTGTCCGTCACGACCGACCGAGCGCGGAGAATCCCAGCGGGGCAGGGGGCCGAGGGGAGGGGCGTCCAGCGCAACAGCGACTGACAATAATGACGGCTCCCCTCCCTCCACATCGGATCGCGGCCACCCCGACCAGACCAGATCCAGAACCACCCACCGAGTCGCCCCAGCGACAGCGGCCTCCGGGCCGACGCCGACATCGACACGCTGGCCTGCGGGCGGGCCCCGCCTGTCAGCCGAGGGGGAAAGCTGCTGTGTACGGGCGCGGGCGCGTGTTGTTGGCTCGGATCCCGTGCGGCCGCTGCCTCCGCTAGTGCTCCACGCTTTGCTCCGCTCTCGCTCTCGTCGCGTACGGCGCCCACTCGCTTCAAATGGTGACGGCGCAGGGCGAGCGGCGGAGGCGCACCGGGCGCGCGTGAGCGAGTGAGTTCCCTGGCCATGTCGTCCGGGGCGGAGGAGGTCTTCGGCGGCGGCGGCGGCAGCGTCATGGGTTTCCACGCGGACGACGGGCATGGCTTCGCGCTCCGGGACGGCGTCCTCGCGACGCGCTCCGCCGCTGCCGGCGGCGAATCAACCGACTCCGACGACCCCCGGCTCCCGCCGCTGCGGCTGGGCGTCTCCCACGCGGACTTCGGGCGCGCGCTCGCCAGCCCGGGCTCCAGCTCCTCCTCCTCCGACGCCTTCCTCAGCATGAGCTCCACGCCTTCAGGTACACCGCGACACAGAAACTTCCTTCCCCCCCAAACTCGTCGAATCCTCCTCCTCCTCGGCGCGCGCGGCCTCCCGGGACCACAGCCGTAAATCTCGATCTCCGCGCGTGACCGAGACACCCATCCCCTCGTCAACTCTGTACGTCTGCTTCTGCTCGAATTCTGATCCGAATTTTGTCGGTTCTGTTCTGTTTTTTTTGGTTGTTTCGCCTGGAGATCAGGGCTGCTGAATCCGTACGGGGCATGGTCGCCGCGACGCGCGCCGTCGGAGGCGTCGTCCTCGGACATGGAGTTCGGCACGGCGCGGGAATACGACACCTCCGACCTCTTCTTCGGCGAGAACTGGCTCTACGACGACCACCTGTTCCGCCGCGAGCCGGAGAGCGACAAGAGCGGCGACGGCGATGAGGAGGACAAGTTCATCGTTGGCCCCGACGGCGCCGGCTCGCGGCAGAGAGAAACACGCGACACTGGCGATGATGGCAGCAGCAGCCGGCGGCATGTGCGTAGCAAGTACAGTGCGGACTCTGGAGGAGGGTGCGCAGAGGTGTACACGTCGCCTCCCTGCAGGTGCTGCTGCCATGGGGAAAGGGGGAAGAATGATCAGGAGGCTGTGAGGGATTCCTGGTCTGCTGTGTACGGGAGGTACCAGATCATGGATGACCTGACGGAGGTGCTGGATGAGTGCGGTGCAGACGCGCTTAAGTCCAGGCGTAATGTGGACGGCGGTGCCACGCTCGAGGGCGGTCCATTAGCAGATTCCAGGAGGGGTGGGGATGGCCAGGAGTTTGATCTGAGTGCGCTGGAGAAGGAACTTCAGATGCTTAGTCCGTACTTGGCTGAAGACGCAGATGCTCTTAACAGTAAGTACTTCTGTGGCCTCCTTCATATTCCTCAGGATCAGTTGTTGTGTTTCGCAGAACTCTTTAACAAGCTCAACATACGATTCAGTTTGCGGTGTTGTAATTGGATTGTTTTCTGAAGAGTTTTGTACCAGCGCCTGAATGTTGCAGTTCTAGAATATTGATATATGCTTGAATTACAAACCGATAACAGACTTGAATTATGATGTATTTTTGCTGTTTAATGTGATAATAGTTTTTCTGGCTGATCCAGATTTGCATGCCTTTTTAATTCCAAAATTCATTAGTGTGGACTAGATGGTTCCATTCTGACTTTACTAGTCTCTTTCAGACTGTAGGTTTGACCCGGACTTCAGAGTAAATGACGAAGTAGATATTGACATTGTAACAGATGAGAAAACTGTTGATGACAAAGAATTTCTAAAGAATAGTTACAGCGTGCATCCTTTTCCTGAGATTGGTACTCCTGAAGATGTTTATGAGATGCCGGACTTTGGGTCAGCAGATACAAATGTTCAAAATACCACTACTCATAAAATTAGTGAAGGTCCAAAAACCGATATTGATCTTGCAAGCTCTATTTTTTATCAAGAATATGACGAATTTGAGCTGAAAATTTTCCACCGGAAGAACAGGTTCACTATTCAGTACCTTTTCTCTTTATTTCTTCTCCCTAATAGTAGTTATTTGAATATACTCATATGCTCATATGATAGGCTTCTCCTGCAGGACGGGCTTTGAAGAAACCAAAGAATTTCCTATTGTGGTAGATTCAGTTGTTGCCGGAAGATATCGCATCACTGAATATCTTGGTTCAGCTGCATTCAGCAGGGTCGTACAGGCACGCGATCTTTGCACGGGAATGGATGTCTGCCTTAAAATAATTAAAAACGACAAGGATTTCTTTGATCAGAGCTTGGATGAGATAAAGCTCCTTAAGTTTGTAAATAAACATGATCCGGCAGATGAACATCATATATTACGCCTATATGATTTTTTCTACTATCAGGTATTGACATGGAGATAAAATCAATTAAACTGCAGATTTGCTTTTATACCATACCTTACAATTTGAGGAGACAAATTTCATAAAAAAAGGGAAAATAATTATATTCACTCCAGGTCTTAAGGTTCATTTATTACATCAGCTATTCTTTTGATACATGATTTATTATTTCAGTTATTGGCCTGTTAAGTACTATTCCAGCAATTTTTTTCATTTTTGATGTCAGATAATGCTGACAGCTGAAACAATTGACAGGAACATCTTTTCATCGTCACCGAATTACTACGGGCAAATCTATATGAATTTCAAAAGTATAACCAGGAATCCGGTGATGAGGTCTATTTTTCATTGCCCAGAATACAGGTACTGACCGTCATTGTCTTCTTCCTGAGAGTATCTCCGTCTATTCTGCTACGGAAGCACCCTCTTTAACCTTCTTGTATACATTCTGATTTTAGAAATTATCTCATCACTGAAAAATTAAAATTAAAGGCACCATATCAAATCATTCACGGCTGACCTTGTATGCTGTAGCTTTAAGGAAGATACATTCGTGTTTTGGCCCCTCTGTTCCATTTTCGTCTCTAAGCGACTTTGGGTAGTCTGGAATATAATTTGAGCATAATAGTTTATTTAAAATGTAGAAATACTGAAACGTGAGACCTTCCATTTGTTTTCAGGCTATAGCTCGACAGTGCTTAGAAGCTTTGGTGTATTTGCATCATTTAAATATAGTTCATTGTGACCTGAAACCAGAGAATATCCTTATGAAGAGCTACAGCAGATGTGAAATCAAGGTTATTGATCTTGGAAGCAGTTGCTTCTTAACAGACAACTTAATCCTATATGTTCAATCGCGCTCTTACCGTGCTCCTGAGATCATTCTGGGTCTCCCATATGACCAGAAGATTGACATTTGGTCTCTTGGCTGCATCTTCGCTGAGCTGTACACTGGTGAAGTAAGTATACATGTTGACTTAATAACCATCTTTATTTGGTTTACATGGCATTTTCAAGGCATATCGACATTTTATCTACTCCCTCCGGCCCATATTAACTGACTCAAATTTGTCAAGATTTAAATGAACCTAGACACTATTTAGTATATAGGTTCATCCAAATTTTGACAAATCAAAGTCAATTAATACGGATCGGAGGGAGTACAATAACATAGTTTAATCCAATCACAATAAAAGATACACCAGAGTTTATCTATGAGTAAATGAATATATGTCTCATTTTTGAACCTATCCCCGTAATCTCTGGCCGTTTGTGCTTGTTCAATCACTCACTTCATCCCAAGAAGACTGTAACATACTTGAATGCTATAGGTTCTTCTTCTGCCCTTCACATGTTGAGTAGGACCTCCTTTGTGGTCTTAAAGATGTTAATATGAAACTGCGCAGAAACTAGAGACTTAATTCAAAAGCCTGTGACTACATTCTGCAAAATACTAGTACATCCTCTGTTCCATAATGTAGTATGTTTTGGCAAACTAAATTATGGGACGGAGGAAGTACAATCTAAGAAAAGAAGGACCTTATAGTAACATTGGTATACAACATAACCATCTGTTTATATAGTATGAATTGAAGATTATATGTCTAGAATCTTTGTTCAAACCATGTGAAAAATATTTTCAGAGGATCAGTGCACCTCCAGAGAAATACTCCCTCCGTTCCAAATTAATTGACGCAGATTTGTCTAGATACATGTATCTAGACGCATTTTAGTGTGTAGATACATGCAAATCTTGAAAATCTGCATCAATTAATTTGCAGTGGAGGGAGTAGACAAGCTAATGTGATGCCTGGTACAGTTAGGATTACATCTGCCTGTATCAAATAGTCATGTTCTTCTGTTTCTCAAAGAAGTAGAACTCCTTGTGACCGAGGATGCTGGCTACATGTCACAGGTGCTCTTTCCTAATGAATCAGTGTCAACGATTCTTGCTCGCATAATTGGAATAGTTGGCCCAATTGACACCAAGATGCTTGCATTGGGACAGGAGACTCAGAAGTACTTCACAGAAGAGTATGACCTTTTCCACAAGAACGAGGTACAGAATCTTGTTCACTTCTTTCAGCTTGTGCCGATCTCGTCAAACATCATATAAGTTCCACCAGGAGCACTTTTAAGTGTATTTAAGAAAGCCAATATTATTTTGGTACTTTCTGATCCAATCTTTGTTTGACTTCGATGTGCTTGACGTGATATGAACCTAATTTACTTTGCATGCACACTTTAGTTGAAGCAAAATTATGGTGTTTTTCATTTTAATCATTGGATTTCTGCATTTCATCTGGAAAAACTAGTCTTAGTTCTGTCTTCAGGACCTCTTTGCGTCCCACATGCTTGGCATGTTGAATGCCACTGACTTTGTTATGCCACATACCTAAAAGAAATTATTATGCTGTATAGAACATTTTGAGTTGTGAAGAAACCAAAGTAAAAGAAAAATTAAATTATATGCATTAGCAGCTTCACAATAATAAGATACTAGTTGGAAGAACTGTTGCCTTCTGTTGGTGGAGGACTTGTGTCCTGGTGTTTTAGTAGTTGCCGGCGGTGTTCTTCGCAGTTGGTCTCACGGGATAACCATGTTGGTCTTTACTTCTTTGGGATCTGGTTCCCTCCTCATGTACATTGAGTATGCTTGTTAGGTGAACACCATCCTTGCACATAATCTTGAGAAACAAACTTGTTTGTCATCACTATAAACATCTCTGCCATAAGGATTTCATTTGTTCTATGGCACTTCCACTATTATCGTCACCACACCAGAGTTATTTAGAATGCCTCAAATATTTTTTCCAACTCCATTGATCTTTCTATTCTAGGAGACAGATCAGCTGGAGTATTTGGTACCAGAGAAATCCTCCTTGCGGCGCCACTTGCGATGCTCCGACTCCAAGTTTGTTGATTTTCTGTCTTGCCTTCTGCAAATTAACCCCAGAAAGAGACCAACAGCCAGTGAAGCACTGCGGCATCGATGGTTTTCACACACATATCGTTGAGCTGCCTATCAGGACAATTCTTCACTTGGAGGGATATTTTTGTAGTTCCTCAGCTCATGACACGACACCTTTTTCTTTTCTTTTGCAGCTGGATTTTGTCCTTGTGTTTTCTTTTCCAGGCAATCCATGGCCTGTTTTGCGAGGTGAATACATACCTTCTCATGAATGTATATATGAGAAAAGGTTCCTATCTGTACAGCTAGCGTTTACTCTGACGGACCTTTTCTAAATACCACTCCAGTGTACTTCTAATTCATGATATAGCAAATCAAATTTGGTTTAAGCTGTCATGTGTTTATCTTTAGCACTTGGAGCTTGTTTGCGTGAGGTTATGTCTTTATAGGGCTTTGATATTCAGTTTGAACTAGTCTTTATAGGGCTTTGATATTCAGTTTGAACTAAATACTGAAGCTCCAATACTTCTTTTGGGTTCCGCTTACTGTGTCAATAGATTTCTTCAAATATGCCTGTTGGATTAGGGTGACTCAGTGCAATTTCCTTAAGCGGGTGAGTTTCCTTATGCTTTGAGGGCTAGCTAGGCCTGGATTATTTCACCTAATTCACAAAAAATACTGGATGCGTTTTTTTTTTGGGGGAAACGATTCCTGCTCGTACACAATTATTGTATGCATTATTTTTTTTCACTTAGTTGCTAATGACTTGTATTGTAAAAAAATCCTTCTAAACTTGACCAAGATGAAGACATCATTAAGGGGGTGAATAGTTTAAAACATATAATATAAACAAATTATTACGAAGACCTTTTTAGTCCTCAACATTGATGTGATGATATCCCGCAAGGCCCATGCCACCCATGACATTTTGACTGCGGATTTTATTGAAAAAAAGTGTAATGGGCAGTTGTCCAAATAGAGATGAACAAAGCCCTAGGCTCTGATGGCTTCCCAACTCAATTTGGTCAAACTTTTTAGGAGGTCATTATTGAATTTTGGAGTCATAACTCTGCTACAAAGGGACCTGAGGCGACAAAGATTTAACAATATAGGTTCATTTGTCTTTTAAATATAGTTCCAAATTTTGTACAGATGCAGTGATAAATAGGTTAGCTTCGGTTGCTCTCGAGGTGATCCGATCTTCTCATAATGTTTGTAGACCAAAACATGTTAGATGGAGTCATTTTAAAAATTAACTTCAAAAAATCTTATGACAAAGCCGGTTGGTCTTTTTTCAACACGCTCGTCGCATGAACGGTTTTTCTCCTATATGGAGATCTTGGATAAAGAAGTTTATGTAAAAATGAAGTGTTACTGTTAAGGTTAATGTGTTAGAGGCTCTTTTAAGATCAACTAGTCTAGAATCATCACAGTAGATCTTTTCCTGTAAGGATCTAGTGGAAATCTGAGAGGGAGAGGGAGATCAGGAGAGAGAGAGGGGCAAACCTTTGGTGAGGCTCGAGGAGCCCGAGCCGGTGGCCATCGGGAGGGCGACGGCGTGAGCGTGGGTGAGCGAGACGGTGGCGTCGGTGGTGCTTCCCGTCACTCTGCGCGAGCCCTCGATCGGAAGGACGTGGGGACTGGCGCACGGTCAACCTCGTTAGTTGTGTCACCGGACCCCACCTATATATATATATATATATATATATGACAGGGGCCCACCAACCAGAGGGGTTGGACGTCCCCGATCAGGACGTGGTCAAAGGTTCGGTCGAGCCGTTGGGCTCGATCGTGTGGAGATCAACCTTACATTCTCCCCCTTGATCTCAACTTTACTCTTAACTTTATACTTTACTCGTTTCATCACGGATTAGTACATAGAGCATGTTTCATCGTCACAACTCAATTGCCGATAGAATCAGACGACCACTATATACTTTTCTGTTTTGAAACAAATCCTGTTACTTTTGGTCCTCAGTAGTCCAGGAATCATAGGCTTTCCATTAAAACCATGCCGGCTATGTGCTCCTTGAACACATTGGGTGGTAAGCCTTTCGTTAGCGGATCCGCAAGCATATCCTTTGTCCTTATATGCTCGAGTCTTATAGTTTGATCCTGGACTTTGTCCTTCACAACATAATACTTTATATCTATAGACTTTGTAGCATTACTCGACTTGTTGTTGTGAGCATAGAATACTGTGGGCTCGTTGCCACAGTACATCTTTAGTGGCCTGCTGATGCAGTCAACCACTTTCAAGTCGGGTAAAAATTTCTTTAACCATAACGCATGTCCCATGGCCTCATAACATGCTATAAATTCTGCATACATCGTAGATGATGCAACTATCGACTGTTTGACGCTTCTCCACGAAATAGCACCTCCTGCGAGAGTAAAGACATACCCTGTCGTGGACTTTCTGTCGTCTTTATCTCCCGCAAAATCCGTATCTGAATACCCTTTTATCTCTAGGAAATCAGATATTTTATATGTTAGCATGAGGCCTTTTATGCCTTGAACATAACGCAAAGCTTTTTTTACCATCTTCCAGTGCTCTATGCCTGGATTCTCTTGATATCTACCGAGTACCCCGGTGATAAAAGCTAAGTCAGGGCGAGTGCACACTTGTGCATACTGTAAGCTTCCAACAGCCGAAGCATATGGTACTGACTTCATTTGATCGATCTCATATTGATTCTTTGGACATTGGAATTTCCCAAAACTATCGCCCTTGACTATGGGAGCATGTGTTGCATTACTCGCATGCATATTGTATTTCTTTAGAATCTTTTCACAATATGCTTTCTGCGATAGTCCTAACACTCCATTCTTTCTATCTCGGTGAATTTCTATGCCCAAAACATAAGAAGCTTCACCAAGGTATTTCATGTCAAAATTTGATGACAAGAACTTCTTTGTCTCTAGTAGTAGACTAACATCACTGCTGGCAAGCAGGATGTCATCCACATACAGAATTAGGAAAATATATTTCCCACTTTTGAACTTTGCATAAATGCAGTTGTTCTCAACATTTTCCTTGAATCCAAATCTTTTAATTATATCATTAAACTTTAAATACCATTGCCTAGAGGCTTGCTTTAACCCATAAATGGATTTCTTTAGGCGGCATCCCATATGTTCCTTCCCCTCCATGAAAAAACCCTTGGGTTGTTTCATGTAAACATTTTTTTCTAAATATCCATTTAGAAATGCCGTCTTGACATCCATTTGATGCAACTCTAAATCAAAATGTGCAACTAGTGCCATGATGATTCTGAAGGAGTCCTTACACGATACCGAAGAAAAAGTCTCATTGTAATCTACGCCTTCTCTTTGCGTAAAACCTTTTGCCACAAGTCTTGCTTTGTACTTTTCTACATTCCCATTGGAGTCATACTTTGTTTTGTAGACCCATTTGCATCCTACTGTTTTGGCTCCTTTAGGAATTTCCTCTAAGTCCCAAATATTGTTGGAACTCATTGATTTCATTTCATCTTCCATTGCCTCCACCCACTTGGCTGAGTGAGGGCTACTCATGGCTTCTTCATATGAGGTAGGATCGCCCTCCATATGAACTACGTTGTAGACTTTGTAAATTTCTTTGAAAACGGCTGGTCTTTGTTCTCTTTTAGACCTTCTGAGTTCATCAGACTCTTGCTCATTTATTGCCTCGGGTTCAGGCACATTTACAGTATGTGGCTGTTCTGGCTCCCTTTCGTGCTCAACAGTGGGTTCAGGTGGCTCCTGATGGACAGGTTCCGAACTTTCGCCCATTGTTGTCACGTGTGGAGTTACAACAGGTGCCGGCACCACAACCTCAGGGGTTGTAGATGGTGGCACAACAGGTAGCGAGAAAAATGGCTCCTGAGTCATCGGATTAGGTGCATGCACCCTCTTCTCCTTAAGATCAATTTCCCGAGCTACCGTGCTCTCCCTCATCAATTCGTCCTCCAAGAAGACTACATGTCTCGTTTCTACAAACTTTGTGTATCTGTCGGAACAGTAGAAACGATAGCCTTTTGACTTATCTGGATAGCCAATGAAGTGGCAAGATACTGTTTTTGGGTCTAACTTTGCAATGTTTGGATTGAAAACTTTTGCCTCAGCTGGGCTCCCCCAGACCCTCAAGTGGTGCAGAGAGGGGACTCTGCCTGTCCACAATTCATACGGTGTTTTCGGCACCGACTCACTTGGTACTCTGTTGAGAATGTGAATGACGGTTTTAAGCGCCTCCATCCACAATCCCAATGGGAGGGTGGAATAGCTCATCATGCTGCGCACCATATCCATAAGGATACGGTTACGCCTTTCAGCTACTCCGTTACGCTGAGGTTCGTCCGGCATAGAATACTGGGCGACTATTCCATTTTCATGCAGGAACCTTGCAAAGGGTCCTGGTACTTGACCATATGGAGTATGCCGACCGTAGTACTCCCCCCACGATCGGACCGAACTATCTTAATTCTTTTATCATGCTGATTTTCTACTTCAGCTTTGAAAATTTTAAATTTATCCAATGCTTCAGATCTTTCTTTAATTGGATAAATATAACCATACCGGGAGTGATCATCCGTGAATGTTATGAATGAATCATAGCCATCCACACTTTTCACCTGAAACGGTCCACAAATATCAGTGTGGATTATTTCTAGTGTAGCTATACTTCGGTTTGCACCCTTTTTAATATGTTTGACATACTTTCTATTAACGCAATCTATGCATTGCTCTATGTCTGAGAACTCTAACGGAGGAAGAATGTCATTTTTAACGAGGCTTTCTATTCTTCCCCTCGAAATATGGCCTAATCTGCAGTGCCATAACTTCGATGAGTCAAGAGTTCGCTTTATTTTCTTTTGTTCTTTGTTTGACAAGGGAACTTGTTCATTCACATCACACACAGAAAACACTTTCTCATGCAAGGATAATAAATAAAGCTTGTCATGTAGTGAAGCAAAACAACACCCACATAAGCATTATTAAAACCATATGGCACACTTGCCATATCACACTCATAGTTATCTTTGTCCACACGGGATACTTATCAAGTTTCTATGTAATGAAGGCTTTTAGTCTTTTCTATGTCCCATTTTTTCTGGGGACATGCTATAATCGACAACGAAGGTGTCAAAATGTTGAGGCAATGAAGCCATCACCAAGTGAACAAGGAGTGCAGCCTTTAGCTCCAAATCAACATCCATGGGCTTAAGCTTAGCTGCCATGTTGTTCATCGACAGTATCTTATGCCATGTGCACCTCCATTGTACCTTTCTGTCACCAGCTGTTTCAGCAGGTGGGGCATGAACCAGTGAACTGGCTCTTTATCTTTTCTAGAAACTCCCATGCGGAAGCACACTTTGCAATTGAGCCCGCATTAGCGTTCTCAGTTGTGTTCTTTATAAGAATAATGCAACTTTTGTCGGCATTAAACATCTTTTGGTTCTCTAAGGTATATGCCATCTCCGATAGAGCATGGTCCTTTTTCTTTTCCCGCCATGCAACATTATCATCTTTTCTTCTTTAAACCACAATGATGTGCAACCATAACAACAATTGCATGCATTAATCCAACGTTGGTATAAATTAAAACATACAATTATTTATGCAATTAAATCTATATCACCGTTGGGCAGATAATAGAGATAAATACATATATTATCGCAAAAAAGCATGATCATGTTATTAATAACGTTGGTTATATAATAACAGAATCATAATCACCTTTCAATGTCACTTTATCACACACCTTTTAAAATTTTAATTATCACTTTATTGCATTTAAGAAATCACCTTTAACTATTTGCAGCGGAATATGAATGAAAATTCATGAACTTTTATACTTTACAGAAATAAATTTCTGTCACTTTTGTGTTCTCTAAACAAATTTTCATTGGATAAATTTGAATAGACAAAACTGTACAAATTTTGCTCAACAAACTAAGCAAAAAACAATAAAACTGTGTTCTGTAAAAAAACAGAAAAAAACTGTTCTTTTCCTGTGCTGTCACGCGGCCCGGCCCACGACCTGCTGCACGCACGTCGCTCTGCGCTGCATACAACGGCCCACGGCCTACAGCAGCGCGCCGCTCCGTAGCGGCAAACAACGGCCCATCTCGGCGAGCCCGGCGGCCCACAACCCACCAACTCCTGTCGCCGCTTTCTCCTGGCCGCACGATGAAGATCTGACGGCCGAGCGCCGTTTTCGCGGGATCAAAACCGAGTCCACCCGACTCTGGGGTCAAACCCTAGCTCATTATGTTCTCCCCCCGCATTTATCTCACCCGCACAATGGCGGCGGCCTCTGGGAGGAGAAGCACCGGTGGCCGGCGTCTCGCCGACGACGGTAGCACCTCACGGCGGTGCTCCTTCCCCTCCACCTCTCCCTGTGCTTTCCCCATCCACCAACACCACCTGCTGGCTCGAGAGGGAGCAGGACCCGACGGTCCATGCTTCGCCACTGCGCCGACGACGACGCTGAATCTCGCTGGCAGATGCCATGGCGGTGGCGGTGCTGTCTTTGCCCTCGAAGGGAGCTCTTTCTTTTCGGCCGTGGCGGAGACGGTGCCCGCTTCCACTGCCCATGTTCTTCCTCCGACGGCTCGGCTTGCCGATGCCCGTCGGTTGGAGAGGAACGGCGCGGCCGGGATGGCGGCGCACTTTGCCGTCGAGCCCGAGGCTGCTAGGTAAGTCTTTGCCCTTTTCCCCTTTCTCTCTGTTAGGGTTAGGGTTCCGAATTTGGGGATTTTCTTTTGGGATTTTTCTTTTTCGATTTTATTTTCGGGGTTCGCAGGGGATGAACTAGGGTTTCTTTTGATTCTTTTCTACCGAAAATGATCTAGAACTAGCTGGCTCTAATATCAATGTTAGAGGCTCTTTTAAGATCAACTAGTCTAGAATCATCAAAGTAGATCTTTTCCTGTAAGGATCTAGTGGAAATCTGAGAGGGAGAGGGAGATCAGGAGAGAGAGAGGGGCAAACCTTTGGTGAGGCTCGAGGAGCCCGAGCCGGTGGCCATCGGGAGGGCGACGACGTGAGCGTGGGTGAGCGAGGCGGTGGCGTCGGTGGTGCTTCCCGTCACTCTGCGCGAGCCCTCGATCGGAAGGGCGTGGGGAGTGGCGCACGGTCAACCTCGTTAGTTGTGCCATCGGACCCACCTATATATATGCGCAGGTGACAGGGGCCCACCAACCAGAGGGGTTGGACGTCCCCGATCAGGACGTGGTCAAAGGTTCGGTCGAGCCGTTGGGCTCGATCGTGTGGAGATCAACCTTACATAATGATGATATGGGTTCCTACTTTCAATTAAACAAGGGTGTTAGACAAGGTGATCCTCTATGCATTTTAACATCCTGGTTGATATGTAGTTATGTACCCATTCTATTTAATAGAACAAAAGAAGAGAATATGATTAGTGGCGTCATCCCACATTTTCTTGATGATGATTTAGCCATCTTGCAATATCCGGATGATATAATCTAACGCTGCAACTCTAAAACTCATTTTGAGTGTGTTCAAACAACTCTCCGAATAAAAGATTAACTTTCGTAAGAGCCAATTATACTGTTTTGGGACTGCTAAGGAGGGGAGGGCGCCTATGTCCAACTTCTTGGTTATGTTGCAGGCTCTTGTTTAAATAGATTGACATCCCCATACATTTTAAAACACGTAGAAACAAGGATTGGAATGGCATCAAGGATATATTTGAGAAAAAGAGTTGCTCTAGAGCCCAAAATACTATGAAAGATATACTAGATTTAATAAAATTGTTCGGAACAAACATGCTAGAAACGATGTTTTACAATGTTGAGTTCTGACTCTCATTGTTCAACACTTACATGACTAACATTGTTAACAAAGTGGAAACTCTTTTAACATCAATCGTAAAATGACATGTTTAGATCGTATATAATACTAAATTATGTTTTACATTTATTAATATGTATTTTGCTTTGTTTGGCTTTCCTGTACTTTTCTTAGCTATCACCTAAGTATATAGCTATCAGCATTAGGTGATAGTACTTTTGCTCATGAAGTTGCAAAAAATTTCGATACAAGAATTTAACAAAAGAAGTTGCAAATTTGACTGTCACCCCCGGCCCACGACTCTAGGCGTGTGTTATCAGGTTTGCGGGTCCACACGACCTGGACCCAGCAACAGTCAAATTGCGCGCATTGCAACCTCTTTGCCCCCATTAATGGCCAATTAAGCTGGGTTACAAGCCCACGCTGCTGGGCTCGGCGAAGACAGAACTAAGGGCTAGCATTTTAAACCAGTCACGATCGTCTTCAATTAGCGATGTGGGACTAATCCCGCTCCTCCTCGCCGCTGCTCTCTCCGCCCTGCCCCTGCGCAGCTCTCGTCCCGTCCGCAACCCCGTGAGCCGTCCTGTCGCCCTTAACCTTGTCCTCTTCCAGCTAATCCCCGACGCCTCCTCTTCCCCCTCTCCTCCGCCGCCTGCCTCTCTCCCGGTTTATCGCCTCTGTAGTACTCCGTCGGCGTGGAGGAGCCGTCGAACCTGCTTCCGATCCTTGCTGCCGTCTTCGTCGTCTGTCACGGTGAGCCAGGATCTGAAGCTCCGCCCTTTAATAACCGGCCGTCATTGTCCTTTTCTTACAAATCCCTGCAGTTTCTTTTCGTGCTCGCCGGATCCAATTCCGGCGTTCTGGTCCTTCCGATTTGGGGGAGAAGCATGCGTCCTGTTTCTTCGATTTGGCTTCCCCCAGTTCTTTCTCTGCTGATGTGCTGATTCTTGTGTGCACCGGAGAAGAACCACCTTCACCCAGGTTAGTTCCAAGTCCAAGGGGTTCTGGCCTAGTTCTGGGGCTGCTCGTTCGAGTTGCTGTTGGCCGTGGCTGGCTGCTCTCCACTTCGTTCCTCGTCTCCAGCAGACATGGGGATTCCGGAAGCGGAAAGCCCGTCATGAAGGACTCTCTTCTCTTCTCAAAATTGTTTTGGGCGATGAGGCATGTCATTTAAACCTTCGTGAGAAAACTAATATTCCAGACATGATGATAGTCTAGTTGTCTCAGGTTTCACTTCCGCATTTAATCAATACAACCATTTATTTCTCACAGATATGGCTTTACACTTGCCAGGGATTTCCCTTTGCTGGTCTAATAATAAGAGGAAATCCAGCTTATGATTTCATCATTGTTCTAGTAATTTTGGCAAACCTTTTTGCGTCTTGGAAGAAATGTTAGTGACCAGTAGGTTGTAAGATAATGGCTAGAACATGGTCATTACAGCCAACTCCAGTTCTTGGGGATATTAGTATCTTCCGACAGTAAATAGAGGCTGGTGATTGATCACACTATGCTAATTATGATTATGTCGTAGAATTATTTTTAAACTTGTCAGACGTGCACATATAGCTTTTTCACAAACTGTGAATTATAGAGATCCTATTGTGATGTGGATTATAGTACGAAGTTTTGCTGCACAAAATTTAGAACTAAAACACTTTCTGCAGAACAATTCTTGTTTCTTGACCTTTGTATGGTTTATTAACACGCAATACTATCTGCCTCATCAGTATTGTTGGAGGGGCAGTCAGACAATAGATACTTTGCAATTTTTTATGCTCTGTCTCTTTGTTCTAAAACACGGTTTCTGTTTTGTGGATGTACTGGTCATTTACAACAGGGAAACAAACCAGATCCGTGGATTTAGGTTTGGCACCATGAGTACTGTTGAGGAGGCTGAGAAGGCTATTGAGATGTTCGGTCGCTACACTAGTGTACTGGGCTATTTTATTTACATATTCTGAATCTTAGAAAAATGAAAACTACCACTGTTCGTGTTTTACTTATGTTTGGAAATTGAAACTACACTTTAACCATTACCTTTTGTACATTCATCATTCGTGTTAGCAAGAGTTATTCAGAGTGAAGTGAAATTAAAATATCTTTACTGAAATCCAGGCACCCAGGTCCGCAACTGCCTTCTGATCTTCCTCTGATTCTACCACAAACGGATTACAGGTCCTCTGATATGTATGTACATGACCCTGGAGATGAGGTTACGGCTGTAGATATTGAGGCAAAACATCTTCCGTTGAGGAGCTTGACCACGGATGGCTTTGGTGCCTAGAGGTGTTGCCACTGTTCATGATCATGGTGTATGCATCTGCCCTTTTTTCCTTTGATATACTCTAGATTCTTCTCAGTAAATTGTTCTTTTCTTTCTTCAGATGGACCAGCAAGGTTTTGATGCAACATGAGATTGAGATGGAAGTGGAGAGGTCAAGACTATGAGGAATAAACATATCATTCCCTGGATTAGATTGAACAAGTTTGTTCTTTTAGACTACAGATCACAAGTTGTGCATTGCCTATATAGAGACAATGTTTCGGAATGAAGAATGTAAAAAGTAGAAAGCCAATAGTGTAGCGATCAAACTGTAGACGTAGATAGATTGTTACCGAGAGGAATCAGAGAGAGGGAGAGGAATCCTCTGAACATGTTTAATATGATTAAGAAAACTATGGGATGAGGCAGTGAGGACAATGTCATCAACATAAATAAGCAAATAGGATATGTGAGAGTTTTTTGATAGACAAACAGAGAGGAATCAGAGAGAGGGAGTGAATCCGATGGTTTGAATGAGGGTGGAGAAGCGTTGAAACCATGCACATGGTGCCTGTTTTAAAACCATGGAGGGATTTTTGAAGCAGACAAACGTGATTTGGATAAAAAGAATCCTCGAAACCAAGAGGTTGCTGACAGTAGACAGTTTCTTACAAGGAGTCATGCAGAAAAGCATTTTTGACATCTAGCTAGTGAATGGGCCAAGAAGAGGAGATATCGATACCGAGAACGGTACGACTAGTGCTAGGTTTGACGACAGGGGAGAATGTTTCATGATGCCACGCTACTGAGAGTAGCCACGATAGACCCAACGTGCTTTGTAACGAGCGAGAGAACCATCGGGCTGATTTTTTGTTGAAAGACCCACTTCCCGGAGACAACATTGGCACCAGTAGGACGAGGAACGAGCTTCCAAGTGTTGTTTTCGAGCAGGGCATGAAATTCATCCTACATCGTAGCAACCCAGCTGGGGTCAAGAAGGGAAGCCTTATAGGAGTTGGGAATAGGAGAAAGACAGAGAGTGGCATGGAGGTTGAGCCGTTTGGTGGGTAGTAGAAATCTAGACTTAGCATGGGTTCGCATGACGTGATCATTAGAGGGTACGAGTATAGGAACGAATCAGGTGGTAGAGTAGGAGAAGTAGTGCCCGATGCAATAGATGAGGCAGACACATGAGAGGAAGTTTCGGTAGAGGTTTGGGAAGTTTTTGTTGCCGCGGTAGGAGTTTGGGGAGGTTTGGCTGGCGTGGCAGAGCCGGCTGCCGCGATAGAGCTTTGGGTGTTCCGGCTTTCGCAGAGTTAGGCAGCGAAAAGTCTACCGCGGCAGGGAGTAGTGCCGAGCTAGAGGGTGGTGCGCCAGGTGTATGGAAGAGTGGGTTAAGGGGACGACGATGAGGAGACGGTGGTGTAGAGGATGGGAAACCAATATGAGGCGGTCGGTCAGCAAAAGGAAAGATGTGTTCTACGAATCGTGACAAGACACATAGATGCAACCAAAGAGAAGGTTGAGACAACGATAGCCTTTGTGCTCGTTAGAATAGACAATAAAGACACATGATATGGATCGTGGTGCTAGTGTAACATCCCAGCATTTAGGAACCAACGAAGGATAGATTTAGGAATTTGTGCATACGCATGCATTCATCTGTAAATGTGTGTAAATTTTTTCGCCAAATAAAACCCTAAAGTGATCAGAGTTTCTTTCACTCTCTAGGTGTAGGAATAGCTCTGGAGAGTGATCGTTATAAATTTTGACAAGATCTTTATGAATTGGTGTGTTTTGGGGGAAAGAATTTGAATTTAAATTTGAAATTTGAACTTATATTTTAAAGTTAGGATTTGGCATTTTAGAATGAATTCCAAACATGATTTAGTAATATTATTTGTTTTAATAAAGAGATAATAAATATTAATAGGAATTCAAAATAAAATAAGAAATGAATCTTTACTCATTATCTTTATTCCATAAATAAAATATAAAGATTGACTCATTGAGTCAATAAAGGTTCATTACAGTAAAGATATTATAAAAAGAGAAATTCATATATGAATAAACTATTACAATTTTTTACAAAAGAATGAAATAAAGATTACAAAGGAATCTTTCTATCTAAGTAATCCTAAAACTAAATCTTGAATCTCCAGATCTTGTACCTGCAAAAATACAAAGCAAACAAAGATGAAAATAAAAGTTGAATTGTTAGTTTTACTCTAAGTAGAGAGCAGTGAAGCGCACTGCTCAAAATTGCATCATTGAGTAATTGTATTGGGGCAAGTTTCACCAATATGAAAGAATTTGATCTTTCATAATAAATAAGCCACAAGTCAAATATTCACAGCAAGTAAGAGGGGCAAGTTTCACCAGGAAAGTTAAAAGTTAAAAGATCAAAAGGTGAGACACCTCACTGATCTGATCCAAAACCATGTACCCAGCACACAAGCAGCATAATCACCAATCAGCACAATCACCATGTAGCCGTTAATGGAGAAAAAATGGGCCTCTAAAGCCTTTTTTTGTAGGGTTCGCAGCATAGAAAACAAAAAATTTCCTACGATGGGAACAACTATGTACCAAGATCTATCTACTAGATACAAACAACGGGCGGATATATATCCGTAGAGAACATACCCTTGAAGACTGACAAAGCTTAACGAGTTAAACTCGTGGTTGATGTAAACGATCTCTTGTCGATCTCAAGATCGAGAGGAAGTCCTAGCGCCGGAAATCAGCAGCGCATCCGTTCTCGCACACACGTCCGAGGCACAGAGCAACCTCCGCCTCCTCGCTCCAGCGATGCAGCGGAAGCACAACTCTTTCTTGCCTAATAGCCACTAGGAACATGTATCTCGCTAGTCTGAGACCATGGGGGATAAATTCTAGAGGGGGAGAGAGATCCTTCACGAGGAGGTGTGAGTGAGAGAGAGGGAGAGGGGTGCCTTTTATAGGAGGAGGGGGCACCCAAGGGGGTGGCCGCCGGCCATGGGGGATGCCCCCTCCCCTCCTTCATTCATGTGGGTGGACACTCCACTCACAAAAACCTCTTCATTTCCCTCCACTCAAAATCCCACTCAAACTTGCAATTAAATTTCCACCAAATTTAATGCAAACTCTCATTAAATAAAACTCTTTTTGTTTATTCAGAATTTTGTCAATTACTTTAATGACAAACATTCACATATAACCCCTTGCTAGAATTCTATTTCACATGCAAAAACACTTTCTGCAATTTCACCCGAAAACCTGTATCGGTATCTAGTGAAATAAATTCATGCGCTTGTTATTCTTTTCGGCATGAAACTTTTGCTCCAATTGGATGTCGGTGTCTCTTAAGTGTGTCACCTTATGGTTCATGAATAATGCGGACATGATCGAGACCCTTCTCGGATCAATAATCAGAAGCGGGATCTGGAGACCCATACTGACTCCCACATATTCAACGATGACTTTCTTGTGATCGTTGGAACCTTTTACGCTAGTATCTTAATCCCTTTGTTTCACGATATATTACATGTCCGAGATTCGATCATCGGTATCTCCATACCTAGTTTGATCTCGTTACTGACATGCACTCTTTTCTCGTTCCTGTGATATAACATTCTAGTGATCAAATCACTTGCTTGCAAGCTAATCAATGTGATATCATCGAGAAGGCCTAGAGTATATTTATCTGTCATCAGGATGAACAAATTCCACTCTCGATCCATGGGCCTCAACATAACACTTTATTAGTTCTGAACCCATCTTTATAATCACCCTGTTACGGTGTGACATTTGATGTTATCAAGAAACTCTTCCGGTGTTAGTGATTGACATGATCTCATGGTCTTAGGATTAGGATTACTTCGTAAGTTGTTATAGCAATATAAACTCAATGACTTTGATCGTAATGCTATACTACAGATGAATGTTCATCACACCATTACACTAATGTTGTGATCCCGTTATTAACAACATCCAATGTCCATGATCAGGAAACCTTGATCATCTTGTTAATCAACGAGCTAGTTTATGAGAGAGGCATAACTAGGAACTTTCTTTTTGTTTATTAAACACACATGTATTAATGTTTCTGTATTAATACAATTATAGCATACAAAATAAACATCTATCATATACTTGGAATACACATAATAAACACTTTATTATTGCCTCTCAGGACATATTCCCTTCAGTCTCCCACTTGCACTAGAGACAATAATCTTGTTACGTAATGATGAATCTAACACCCATGGAGTTCTGGTGTTGATCATGTTTTGCTCTAGGGAGAGTTTTAGTCAACGGATCTGCTACATTGAGATCTGTGTGTACTTTACAAATCTTTATATCTCCATCCTTGACATGCTCGCGGATGGAGTAAAACCGACGCTTAATATGATTGGAATTCTTGTGAGACCTTGGTTCTTTGGCATTGGCAATGGCACCATTGTTGTCACAATAGATAACCATTGGGTCCAACGCGCTTGCAACCACACCTAGTTCGGATATGAACTCCTTCATCCAAACCGCTTCCTGAGCCGCTTCCGAAGCAGCAACATATTCGGCCTCTGTTGTTGATCCCGCCACCACAGGTTGTTTGGAACTCCTCCAACTAACCGCTCCGCCATTCATGAGAAATATGTATCCGGATTGAGACTTAGAGTCATCCGGGTCGGTGTCAAAGCTTGCGTCGACATAACACTTAGCGACGAGCTCTTCTTCACCTCCGTATACAAGAAACATATCCTTAGTTCTTCGTAAGTACTTAAGGATATTCTTGACCGCTATCCAGTGTTCCGAACCTGGATCCGATTGGTACCTACTAGTCAAACTAATAGCATGTGCCACATCCGGTCTTGTACATAGCATGGCGTACATTATAGAGCCTATGGCTGAAGCATAGGGGACTTTGTCCATTATCTCTCTTTCTTCCGCCGTAGCCGGACTTTGAGTCTTACTCAATGTCTTGCCTTGCAACATAGGTAAGAACCCCTTCTTACTTCCGTCCATTTTAAACTTCTTTAAAATCTTATCAAGGTATGTACTTTGCGATAGCCCTATTAGGCGCCTAGATCTGTCTCTATAGATCTTTATGCGAAATATGTATGACGCTTCACCTAGGTCCTTCATTGAAAATTTGTTGTTTAGATAACTTTTAACACTGTTTAAAAGATCTATATCGTTTCCGATCAATAATATGTCATCCACATATTATATCAGAAATGCCACATTGCTCCCACTCACTTTCTTGTAAATACAAGCTTCTCCATAAGTTTGGACAAATCCAAACTCTTTGATCACCTCATTAAAGCGGAGATTCCAACTTCGTGATGCTTGCTTCAATCCATATATGGATCGCTGAAGCTTGCACACCTTGTTAGTATCCTTAGGATCGACAAAACCCTTTGGTTGTATCATATACAACTCTTCTTCAATATTACCATTGAGAAACGCAGTTTTGACATCCATCTGCCATATCTCATAATCAAAAGATGCAGCAATTGCTAACATAATCCTAACTGATTTTAGCATCGCTATGGGAGAGAATGTCTCATCGTACTCAACTCCTTGAATTTGTCGAAACCCCTTTGCGACAAGTCAAGCTTTATAGACGGTCACATTACCATCAGCATCAGTTTTCCTTTTGAAAATCCATTTGTTCTCCACGGCCTTTCGGTCGTGAGGTAATTCCACCAAGTTCCAAACTTGATTTTCATACATGGATTCCATCTCGGATTTCATGGCTTCTAACCATTTTTTGGAATCCGGGCTCATCATCGCTTCTTCATACGTCACAGGGTCACCAATTTCATCAACCATGAAATTCATAACAGGGTTTCCGTACAGCTCGGGAGCTGCACGCGCCCTGCTAGACCCGCGAGGTTTGGTAGTACTCTCTTTCGGAGTTTCATGATCATTATCATTAGTTCCCTCTTCAACAGGTTAAGCCAACTCTGGAACAACTTCTGGCGATGTGCTACTCGCCATACTTTGAAGAGAAGGTTCAATAACCTCTTCGAGTTCTACCTTCTGACTACTCACACCTTTCGCGAGAAACTCTTTCTCTAGAAAGGATCCATTCTTGGCAACAAAAACCTTGCCCTCGGATCTGTGATAGAAGGAATACCCAATAGTTTCCTTAGGGTATCCTATGAAGACGCATTTTTTCGCTTTGGGTTCGAGTTTATCCGGTTGAAGTTTCTTCACATAAACATTGCATCCCCAAACTTTAAGAAATGACAGCTTAGGTTTGTTTCCAAACCACAATTCATATGATGTCTTTTCAACGGATTTAGATGGTGCCCGATTTAAAGTGAATGCAGCAGTTTCTAGTGCATAAACCCAAAATGACACACCATTTCGCTGTGGTGTTTCGGCAGGTGTGAGTTGTGAAACAATTCCACACTCTTTCATGTGAGTGCTAAATTCGTAACTTAGATACTCACCTCCACGGTTGGACCGTAGAAATTTGATCTTTTTATTACGACGATTTTCCACTTCATTCTGAAATTCCTTGAACTTTTCAAAGGTTTCAGACTTGTGTTTCATCAAGTAGATATAACCGTATCTACTCAAATCATCCGTGAAAGTAACAAAATAACGATATCCACCTCGCGCCGACACACTCATTGGACCACATACATCAGAATGTATAATTTCCAATAAATCTGTCGCCCGTTCCATTGAACCGAAAAACGGCGTTCTAGTCATCTTGCCCATAAGGCATGGCTCACATGTATCAAATGATTCAAAATCAAGTGATTCCAAAAGTCCATCCGAATGGAGCTTCTTCATGCGTTTAACGCCAATGTGACCTAGACGGCAGTGCCACATATATGCAGATATATCATCATTAAGTTTAATCCTTTTAGTATCAACATTATGAATATGTGCAACATTATTATCGAGATCCAATAGAAATAAACCATTCATCATCGGTGCATGACAATAAAAGATTTCATTCATATAAATAGAATAACCATTGTTCTTGGATTTAAATGAATAACCACTTCGCATCAAACACGATGTAGATACAATGTTCATGCTTAGTGCTGGCACCAGATAACAATTATTCAAGTTTATTACTAATCCCGACGGCAAGTGGAGAGGTAGCGTTCCGACGGCGATCACATCAACGCTTGATCCATTGCCGACACGCATCTTGACCTCACCCCTTTCTTGCGGCCGCTTGTTCCGCAGCCCCTGATTCGAGTTACAAATATTAGCAACTTAACCGGTATCAAATACCCAAGTGCTACTGTGATCACTAGTCAAGTACACATCAATAACATGTATATCGTATATACCTTTGTTTGCCTTGCCGGCCTTCTTGTCTGCCAAATACTTGGGGCAGTTGCGCTTCCAGTGGCCAGTCCCCTTACAATTCGGTATCAGACTTAGGACCAACTCGGGGTTTCTTTTCAGGCACGGCAACCGGCTTCCGCCCTTACTTCCCTTCCATTTTCCCTTCTTGTCTTTCTTGAAACCAGTGTTCTTATTGATCATCAACACTTGATGTTCCTTTTTATCTCCACTTCTGCAGTTTTAAGCATTGACAAAAGCTCGGGGAGAGACTTCTTCATGCCTTGCATATTATAGTTCATCACAAAGCTCTTATAGCTAGGTGGCAGAGACCGCAGAACACGATGGATTCCAAAGTCAATGGGAATCGATATTCCCAAGGACACAAGATTATCGGCGTAACCCAACATCTTGAGTACATGCTCACTTACGGAGTTGTGCTCTTCCATCATGCATCTAAAGAACTTTTCTGAAGCATTGTAGCTCTCTGCAGCAACATGTGTGTCGAAAATCATTTTCAACTCACCCATTGTATCAAATGCATTGCCGTTTTCGAAACGCTTTCGAAGTTCTGGCTCTAGCCCATACAATATGCCGCAATGAACTAAGTTGTGGTCCTCCTGACGAGTCTGATAGAAATTCTTCTCCTCGTCAGGGGCATCCTCAAAAGGTGGAGGGCCTAGCGGCGCTGAAAGAGCATTTCCTATCCCTAGTGATTTTGATGTTTTATAACAACACACATATCGGACTAATTATTTGCCAAGTGTATCGCAGGTGCATTGAAAAAGGTTTGGCAATGGTTAAACAATAGTCCAAAACTGTCTGCCTACCGCCTTTTTCTACCGGACGCGACGGTAGGTTTTGACTAGTTTTCAAAAAGCCACTGCCGGGCTAGGTACTAAAAAGCGGTAGTACCGCATTTTAGTACCTAGCGCGACAAAAGCTTTTTGACCACTTGTCAAAAGCTACTGCCCGCTCCGGTACTAAAATGCGGTAGTACCACATTTTAGTACCTAGCGCGGCAGAGGCTTTTTCCAACCTATAAAAGGCCACTACTCGCCCCGGTACTAAAATACGGTAGTACCGCATTTTAGTACCGAGCGTGGCAGTAGCCTTTTGTTTGTTGGCAAAACCCACTGGCTGCCTAGGTACCAAAATGCGGTACCGCATTTTGGTACCTGGCGTGACCGAGAGTTTTTCGACCATGTTGCAGATACCATTGGCCGTCCGGTAGTACCGGTTCCCATAAGCGGTACTACCACTTTACGGTAGCACCACATTGTGGTACCGCTGTGGCCAGGGCATATGAATTTCGAAAGGTGCTCTTCCGGTAGCAGGCCCGGTAGTACCGGAGTTTTCCGGTAGTACCGCTTAAGCTTCCGGTACTACCGCTGCATTAAAGGCTCCAACGGCCAAATTTCATGGAGGGGTATAAATACCCCTCCACCTACCTTGGGACAAAGTGCTCATCCACATTAAAGTCAAGACCACCATTGGAGCCACCAAATCTTCAAGATCTCCTCAATCCACCACCCAAAGTCTTTGATCTTTGGGGAATCGAAGGAGGAGGCCCCGATCTACTACACCAAAAGAGATCTTCATTTCCCCCTCATTTCATTGAGGGCCCCTTTGCTCTAGTGTTTTCTTGAAAACTCTAGTTATAGATTTGGTTCTTACAAGCTTGTCTTTGATTGTCTTGACAACTTGCTTGTATTTGGGAGCCTCTAATTCAGTTGTGGATGTGTGCCCCAAACTTGTAAAGGTGCCAGCTTCCACCTTGAAGGTTGCCGATATAGTGGAAGGTGGATCGAGCCCGCTGGGGTGAGATTCATCGGAGAACAAGGGAGGCCTCTCATGGCGTTGGTGATGAGGTTTAATCTCGTCAATGCCCATTGTTATGGACTTGGGTTTTCGAGAAGATGGGGATGCTGGAGATCGTGGAACGGTTATCAAACAAGCAACACGGGGACACGAGGTTTACCTGGGTTCAGGCCCCCGGAGGGAAAACCCTACTCCTGCTTGTCTGCTCTGATTATGGTGGAACCGAAGGTTACAGGGGTGCACAGATGCAATCTGGCATGGAGGTGTGTATGCGGTGGTATGCGAGCGATTGTAAGAGAGCCTCCTCGTCGTGCCCTCCTGGCCTTTATATAGAGGCAGGTAGGTCCCAGGCACAGATCGAGTCGGTTACAGATTTTAGGGTTTGACCCTTTGAATTTTCTATCTACTCTAGTCTTGCTCTCCAAGGATCCGAAGGCGTCATGGGCCCTGGCCACCCGAAAATCTTCATGGGCCGGCCTATATTTGTCGTGGGACTTCCTTGGGCTAGACTAGGTATGCTGAAGTCGTGTACCCGCAGGGTATAACCATGTCAGTAGCCCCCGAGTGTTCAGTCGAATCACAGATTCGACTGAGGACTCTTCAATCCTCCGGGTGCAACTATCTATGTCTTTCAAGATAAATGGGTAGGGATTGCTGATGCGTGTGCCTGACTCTCCCGACGGATCAGGGTCAGTTAACTGTCTTAGGACAAAACAACACGATCTTCTTCAGATTCGAGTCCCTCGACTCGAACCCGGAACATATGCTGGCGTAATTCGACTCAGGCCGCAGAGGACTTACAGGAGTGGAATTCCAGTGAATTTCAATGACGTACCCAACGCGTCCGTCGGGATTTTTCATCGTGCCTGCTGGCACGGATTCTTACTAGCAGAGCGCAGTCGTGTGCGTTGCCAGGCCATCAGATGATATCTGTAGGTCTTATCTTTGCGTCGTAGACACAACATCTGAATGTTTATCACCGCGGAGGTGTTTCGGGTAGCCAAGGAGGACGTTGCTCACTCAGCGTTGAATAGGGCAGAGTTGCCGAAAAAGTTTTGCATGCTGATCCGAAGGATCGCAGTCAAAGAATTCATAGGGTGCGCGACTAGCGCTCCCTATGGGAGTAGCCCCCGAGTGTCTGTTCGAGTCGTAGACTCGAGCAGAGACTTTAATTCAGCCGTTGTTCAGCTTCAGGTCCATAGGACACAAATTTTTCGGATGCTTGAATCCGTTATCCCTATGGGAGTAGCCCCCGAGTCCGTAGTGGAGTCGTAGACTCGACGTAGGACTCGAAGAAATAATTCAGTGATGTAGTGTTTTGTTCACTTTTCGGGTGCGCGTCCAGCACTCCTGATAGGAGTAGCCCCCGAGTAGTTAGTCGAATCGTAGATTTGAGTGAGTACTCTTAATTGTATATCCGAAGAATTTTAACCGTTGCTAGCATAGCTTTTGATGACGTCAGTGCTGACGATCGGTGACCTCAAACGTCTGCGGCGCTAGAGATGACGTGACTGGACAAACATGGGTCCCACCTTCTAACCTTGAGTTGACCGGTCACGCGCGACGTGGAGATAATTACGGCGTCGCCTCGATTTCCGCACGTAGTGGACGGCGTGTGAGCGACGGTTCGCTGCTGTGATGACACGTGGACGGCCATATCTTGCCGTTGGCTCTAGGTCTTCCCGATGGACGGTCATCATGCGTCGTCTTCGTCCTTATAATCATTGGGGAAAAGTTATTTTGCTTTCACCGCAGCTATTCTTGTTTCACTGCTCCAATCTGCTCTGAGTTTTATTGCTGCGCTAGAATATCCTCGAGCATTTCCTTCTTTGATCCTACATTCTCTCTGCCAACGCCGCCGCACCGCGATGGGGAAGCCGAAGAAGTCCTCTTCTGCAGTTGGCACCAGCGCTGCTGGTGGCAAGAAAGGTTCTACCGCTGCCAGTGTCACCAACGGTGGCTGGCTGCGATCGGAGACGCGGGAGAGTGATCTCCGCAAGCTCCGTGAGCGGGGCTTGATCCCGCAGGATAGGGAGGCCGTCAAACTCCCTGGTAACGAGGTAATTCCCCTTCCCCCTGTTGGGTTTCGGGTTATGTTCCTCGCTTTTGTTCTTCGGGGCTTTTCCTTCCCAGTCCACAATTTCCTTCATGGACTGCTTTTTCTTTACGGCATCCAGCTGCATCATCTTTCCCCCAAGTCTCTTCTTCATATTGCTTGTTTTGACACTTTCTGCGAGTGCTGGCTCGGTATCGAGCTGCACTTTGGCCTCTTCCGGAAACTCTATTCCGTGAAGAGGCAATCTGGTTCTGATGGTGTTTATCCCATTGGGGGTTGCATCATTTCCCTTCGATACAATCTTCTTTTCTTCTCCTTTTCTATGTCCAAATTTGTCCAGTACTGGCAGAGGCGATGGTTTTACATCCGCGACTCCACGGTGGCTGGGCAGGATTTTGGTCTTGCTCCTCTCGACCCCTCCCAAAAGATCGAGCCGAAGAGGTCCTGGAAGAACCAGATCTTTGATGGCGAGGTGGCGGAGATAGAGGGGATCTATCATCGGGTGGAGGATCTCCAGCTGATTCCGAATAAGGAGGTGAACGGTGTGGATATCATCCGCACTTTTCTCAAACGTCGGGTGCAGCCGCTCCAGGCTAGGGCGCACCCGATATTTCTTTATTCGGGTCGCCGTGATCCGACTAGGGTTTCGGCTGAGGAATTATCCAAGGGGGATCTTTTACGGGATCCTTCGTCCGCTGCTGAAGTTCAAGGCTGGAGAGGATCTTCCAGGGAAGTCGTTGACTTCTCCGTTCTCTGCTTCCCGTCCGGTTCCGCAGGTGTAGAACTGGGGTGTGCGTGTAGCGCTATTTTTCGACTGCGTTTGTCTTTCCACCTTCTATACTGAAATTTTTGCTATCTTTTTTGCAGGAATTCAAGGTGCCAGGCATGTCGCCTCCATTGCCCGAACTATTCCCGAATGCTCCGGACAATGAGGTGGTGGATTCCATGTCCGAGCTGCCATCGGCGCGATCTCCGGCTGAAGAGGCCAACGAGTCGAGTGAGGATCACACTCGCAAGCGGACGAGGAGCTCCAGCGAATCGTCGGATGCCTCGACTCCGCCGACGCCTAGGAACCCGTTGTGCCTTGAGCGTCATAGTGATGGGCATGGGGGCTCTTCTTCTCCAATTCCTGCACCGCACCGCACCCGCCGGTGAAGCGGAAGAAGGAAGAAGGAAGAAGGAAGAGAAGAAGGGCAATAAAACCCCTCCTGTTTTCGACCTTAGCGACCTTGACTCATAAGCTTCCTCAGTTCCTTTTTGCTGAAATTTTTGCTTGATTGTTCTTGGCTGACGTTTTTCTTTTGCAGCCACTCCTCTGACGGCTCTTCCAGCGATGGCGCTCGAGAGATGGTGGGGGAGTCGAAGATTCCTTCTCCTCCTCCTCAGACGGTGGCCACCTCTGGGGGCGCTGCTCCGAGGTCCTCTCCGCAGGAGGCTTTGGTGGTGTTCCCTCAGAAGACTGCAGGCGAACCTTTGGAGTCGCCGTCTATCCATGTAAGTAATTCTGTTTTCTGCCACAGGGGGAGCCCCTGAGCCTTTTCGGATGATCTGTTGATCATTGTTTTCTTCCTGCCTCGGGGGGAGCCCCCGAGCATCTGTAGGGTAATTTGTTGTTCGTTTTTCCTTCGAGTCTCGGGGGGAGCCCCCGAGCGTTTTTCGCATGTGTACCTTGTTTTTGCGCGTTCTCTTGGGTGTAGCCCCCAAGCTGTTCTTTTGACCGGTAGTTCTTTTTTCAGCCTTTTGTGCAAGGCGCCAACCAACTGGTGCAGCAACACCTAGCATTGGAGGCCAGCTTCAAACAACTTCAAGGTATGTTTACGACTTTGTCTTTTTGCTTCTTTTTGTATTTTTGTCCTTCGATCTGATAGGTGTGTTGCTGACTGCAGAGGATCACAATACCTCTCTCCGTGAGCTTGATGCTCTAAAAAAGAGCCTCGGGCAAGCGGAGAAGAAAACCGAGGTCGCCGTTAGTGCGAAGGAGCGCCTCGAGTTGGAGCTGGCCAACGCGGCCGAGGCCAAGGAGCACCTGCAGCAGGAAGCTACGGACCGCGAGGAGCAGCTCGCCACCGCCACGGCTTCGCGCGAGAGAGAGGTAGCCGGCAGGCTGATGGCGGCTGCCAAGGCTATTTCGGGTGGGTTTCTCTGTCTTCTCTTTTCGGCTTCCTTGCCTTTCCTTGTAGTGATTTTATTTATGCTGCTTCCTTTGTTTTTTTATATGCCGCGGGCATCGAGTTTGATCGCGGTGCTCTGGAGCAGGGGAGTGCTCTGGATGATGCTGCTGTGGCGGTCGAAGACCGTTGCGGTACCGTGGTCGGCTCGCTTGCCAATGCCAAGGAGGTTCTCGGTCGCTTCTATAAGGAGCTCGTCCCCAAGGGCGTCGCCCTTGAAGGTGTCGATGCCTTGGCGGAGGCATTGTCAGCCGAAGCACATGCGGTGTACAAGCGCAAGAAGAAATGCATTGGTGCGTCCGTCGGGCTGGCGATGGCCCTGGCTTCTGGAGCGGAGCTGGATCTTCCTCAGGTCACCTCTCGGATGCCAATTGCTGCTGACGGATCCGAGGTAGCCTTTGCCATCTATGCTGCTCGCTGTAAACGTTATGGGCCGAAGTTGATTGACTTGCTGGCTGAGTACGCGTTGAAGCAGCAGGGAGAGGCCAAGGGAAGACAGTCCGGATCCGAGGCTACTCAGGATGCAGCCTCTTAGATCTTATAGTCGTAGGATAGCTTTTGTTTCCAGCTTTTGTAACTATGTTTATGAACAATCCATGCGCCACGTAGTGGCTTTTTGCTGTACATAATGAATTTCCGAGTTTTGAGTTCATTCGTCTGTTTGTTCATATCCTTGTCTACCTTTACTCTAGGGTCCTTCAGGTGATGACCCCGCTGACACTTCATCTGTACCACAGCTGCGGCCATCCTTGGATGGTGCATCGCAGCTTGTGTTTCTTCAAGACCGCATCCGTAGTCTTGAGAGGGAATTGCTTGGAGTGCGTGGCGATGCTGATGTTTGGAAGTCGAAGGCGGAGCGAGGCGCTGCCCGAGAGGAATTTTTGATGGGAGAGTTGCGTCGTCTGGCCAAACAGCTTGAGTGTGAGTTTTTCGAACGGTTTCCCATTACTTCGGATGCGCCTGTTGGCCTTTCGCCTTACTCTTTGCAAGTTTTGCAGGTGCTAACCTTGCTCCGAGGGAGGAAAAGGAGCGTGTTGCTATTCGGATCAATTGCTTGACTCAGCAGGACATGGAGGCCGGTGGGTTTTTCTGGATGGACCGTGATCGTGCCTGGTCCTTGCGACAGTGCAGGATCATGTCCAACATGTATCGCGGGTGCTGCATCAAGTGAAGTCTTCGCTGGAGTCGGTTCTGCATGTGATGTTCCCGCTAGATGATGCACCGTCAACTCTCTCTGGCCTGCTGTCGAAGTTTCGTAGTGTGCATCGTGTCAGGGAACTGGTGCGGCATCAGCTCGTTGCGGGGGTGAAGGCTGCGATATCCCTTGTGCGGTTACATCGTCCTGATGTAGATCTGTCTGTTGTAGCGGTTGGGCCGCCTCTTCGGCCAGATGGTGGCGAGTGGGATATGCGTCCACATTATGCGGCTGTAAGGCAGTATGCCGAACAGATCGTAGATCTGTTTGAGCAGCGTGCTCAGGTTATTCTTCAGAATAGGTAGTACCTGTGAAAAAGATAGATGTAAAATTTGTATATATTTGACTGGGCGTGTTTTGCCCCTTTATTGTAAGGGTTTGGTTGTTGTTTTAGCACGTAGTGCTTTGTTTGTATACGTGTACCTTTTCGTTAGCCTGACGTGGTCAGATACTCAGGTGTACACGTGGTATCTTCAGTCGACGAAGTCGTGAGGTGGGGGGAGCCCCCGAGTGCGTTTGTGGCATGGAGTAAAATGCGAAATAGTAAACAAAAAATTTAGGGCAAGACACTTAGCTTTATTCATATCGTAATGGAGGAGGTACATTGTTCGGGTGAGTAGCCTTGGCTGAATAGACTTATTGAAAGTAAAAGAGGGGTGTAGCTAGGGGTAGAAGTGTCGCAGTTGTGCGACGTTCCATGGGTTGGACTATGCGACTCCAGACTCCACGTGCTTGAGGCGATAGGCGCCACCTGGGATGACTTCAGTGACGATGTAGGGTCCTTCCCATGGTGACTCGAATTTCTTCGGTCGCTCTTGCTTGAGTCGTAGGACCAGGTCTCCTTCGACGAAGGACCTTGGGCGCAGCCGTCGGCTGTGGTAGTTGCGGAGACTCTGTTGGTACACCGCTGATCGAGCCGCTGCTATGTCGCACGCTTCGTCGAATGTATCGACGGCATCTTCGAGTGCAGCCATCGATTTGGCTTCGCTGTAAGCGACGACCCGTGGGGCCTTGTGGCGTACTTCTGTTGGTAGCACGGCTTCGGCTCCGTGTACCATGAAGAAATGTGTGTAGCCGGTTGAGATGTTTGGTGTTGTGCGCAGGCTCCACAGGACCGAAGGTAGCTATTGTGTCTAGGCACCCGCAAGTCGCTCGAGTGGGCTCATTAGGCGCTTCTTGATGCCAGCACCGACGAGGCCGTTGGCCTTCTCGACCTGCCCGTTTGTTTGCGGGTGCGCCACAGAGGCGTATGTGATGTTGATTCCGAGGTCTTCGCATGAATTCTTTGGAGATGAAGTTCGACCCATTGTCGGTGATGATGTTGTGTGGCACGCCGAACCTATAGACAATGGATTCAAAGAACTTGACGGCAGTTTTGCCCTTTTGGTTAGTGACTAGCATGGCCTTAATCCACTTGGTGAATTTGTCGACTGCGACCAGGAGGTAGACGTGACCTCCTTTCGAGGACCTTGGTAGCTTGTCGATCATGTCGAGGCCCCACTGGGCCAAGGGCCAGACCAAAGGTATGGGCCTGAGTTCTGATCCGGGTGTGTGTGGTTTGTCGGCGAACCTTTAGCACCCGTTGCATCTTCGGACAATGTCCTTGGCGTCGTTCATGGCCTTTGGCCAGTAGAATCCAGCTCGTAGAGCTTTGGCGACAAGGGAGCGGTTACCTGCATGATGGCCGCAGATGCCGTCATGGATGTCTTGGAGGATGGTTTTGGCGTCACCGATGGTGACGCACCTTTGGAGTACACCCGAAATGATGCGCTTGTACAGCTCGCCATTGATGATGGTGAAGGCCTTTGACCGGCGAGAGATGCGCCGGGCATCTGTCGGGCTATCGGGCAGCTCGCCGTCTATCAGGTACTTGAGGTATGGTTGCGTCCAAGTTTCTTCGACTGCCATGACCTGCATCAGGTTGACCACAACAACCTCTGTGTCGAGCTTTTCGGGTCCTTCCTGCCCTTCGAGTAGCGCAGCCCCCGAGTGCTCTGCTTCTTCGGGTGATCCCTTTGGGAATTTCCGCTTGATGGATGGCACGCAGATCTGTTCAAGGAACACGCCTGGTGGCACCCGTGCACAGATGGAGCCGATGTTGGCAAGTCTGTCGGCCTCCTCGTTGCTTTTTCTCCCAACGTGCCGAAGTTCGCAGCCGTCAAATTCTCCCTCGAGTGAGTTGTAGAGTGCGCGGTACGCGATCATGTTTTCGGCGTGTGCGTCGCACTCATTCATCATCTGCTGGACGACGAGGTTCGAGTCTCCGTAGATGACCAGGCGCGCTGCGCCGCAGATCTTTGCCATCCTCATGCCGTGGATGAGGGCTTCGTATTCGGCCTCGTTGTTGGAAGCTCAAAATTTCATCCGAAGGACATACTTCATCTTGTCGCCCTGCGGGAAGGTCAGTATGACCCTGGCTCCTGCTCTAGCCTCGCGTTTGGAGCCGTCGAAGTGCATCGTCCATGACTGTGTCATGTCCGGTGTGTCTGGCAGCTGCAGCTCCATCCTTTGGCGTAACCAAGACGGGCGAGGTAGAGAGTAGCCGCTTTAGATCTTCGAATGCATCATCCGCCTCAGGCGTCCACTCGAATTTGTCTGCCTTGCACAACAGCTGATAGAATGGCAGGGCTTTCTCGCCCATGCGGCTGATGAACCTGCTCAATGCCGCGATTCGTCCTGCAAGCTGCTGGACACCCTTGAGGTTCTTCGGCTTCTCCATGGCCATTATGGCCCGGATTTTCTTCGGGTTCGCCTCGATCCCTCGCTGGGAGATGAAGTAACCAAGAAGCTAGCCAGATGAGACGCTGAAGGCGCACTTTTCAGTGTTAAGCTTGATCCTGTAGCGGTCGAGATTATCGAATGTCTCGCGGAGATCGTCGATGAGTGTTCTCGCCTCCCTGGTTTTGATGACTATGTCGTCAACATAGACTTGGATATTGCGACCGATCTGGTCCTTCAGGCATGCCTGCATGCACCGTTGGTACGTGGCACCTGCGTTCTTTAGCCCGAAGGGCATTGTGTTGTAGCAGAACACTCCGAACGGTGTGATGAACGCCGTTTTTCCTGATCTTCGACCTTTAGTCAAATCTGGTTGTAGCCTGAGTAGGCGTCGAGGAAGGAGAGCTTCTCGCATCCTGCCGTCGAATCGATGATCTGGTCGATCCGAGGGAGAGGGAAATGATCCTTCGGGCAGTGCTTGTTTAGCGATGTGAAGTCCACGCACATCCGCAGGATGTCCGTGTCCTTTTTGGGGACCATTACGGTGTTGGCGAGCCACTCGCTCTCCTTGATCTCCCTGATGAAGTTTGTGTCGAGTAGTCTGTTGACTTCGACTCCGATTGCTTCGGCCCGTGGTTCGGACAGTCGTCGGATGGACTTCTTGATGGGCTTGGCGTCTGGAAAGACGTTGAGTGCATGCTCAGCGAATTCCCTGAGAACTCCTGGCATGTCCGCAGGACACCAGGCGAAGATTTCCCAGCGCTCACAGAGGAATTCGACGAGCACGCTTTCCTATGTGGAGCCGAGATCGTTGGCGATCAGCGCTGTCTTGGAGGCCTCCATCGGGTGGACCTCCACCTTCTTTGTGTTGACAGTGGAGTCAAAGGACATATCTGGTGCGTTCTGCCGTGCGACTAGGGGTGCCCCATTGTCCGTCACCTCGCGGAGCCTTACGAGCTCCTCTTGCATGCCGGATGACTGGGAGATTATGTTGAAGTCCCTGTCGCAGTGGTCTGATCGGGTGAAGCTCCCGTGGACCGTGATGACGCCCCTGGGTCCTGGCATCTTGAGTAGCAGGTACGCGTAGTGTGGTACTGCCAGGAACCTTGCGAATGCCACACGCCCGAGGATGGGGTGGTATTGTGATGACCAGTCCACAACTTCGAACTCGAGTCGCTCGCATCGGAAGTTATCCGGCTTGCCGAAGATGACGTCGAGCCATATCTTTCCCAGGGGGAATATTCCCTTTCCTGGGACGATGCCATGGAACGTTGTGTCTGACTGTTCTAGGTTGCATAGCGGGATACGCATTGCTGCTAGGGTGCTGGCGAACATCAGGTTGATGCCGCTGCCGCCGTCCATGAAGACGCGGATCATCTCGAACCCTCCGATCTGCGCCTCAAGCACCAGGGCAGCATGACCTAGGCGAGGGACCTGGCAAGGGTGATCCGAACGACTGAACGTGATGCAGGACTCCGATCCGTTGAGGTACTCAAGGATGGCGGGTGGAGCTATCACAGCCAGGTTGATCTGACGGGTGATTTTCTTATGCACCCTATTCGTTGTGCGCCCTTTTGGGATCATCAATGCTCCTTTCGGCGGGGGATACCCGTGCCCACCGTTATTCTGTGCGGGTGTGATTGGGTGGTTCGGGCCTCCTGCAGGTGGCGGTGGAGGAGCTCCATGCACGATCTCGCCTGATGCGGGTGCGTTCTCGAATCCAGGGTTCGGGGCTTGCTGCCTCATCTGAGCCATCCTTTCGCTGAGTTTCTGGAACTCGCGGCAGTCCTTGAGCATGTGGCTTGCCTTCTTATTACCATCCTGCTTGTCGATGTAGAAGTGGATGGTGCATGGACCCGAAATTTTTTCGTATGCTGAGGGTCTGTCGTCGCGACCGCGGCGCTACCACGACTGTGCTGGGCGTCCTCCATCGCGAAAATTGCTTCCGCGGTATCCGCCGCTGTTGCGGTTGCTGTCGCTGCGGCGGTCGGCGTAGACAGCCGCGACCATGTCGGGTCCATCGCGGTCGTCGTAGACGCGCGATCTCCTCTTGCTACGGCGTTCGCGTCGTCGGCCGTAGTCGTCTTCTTCCTCCGAGTGCGCTCGGTGGACGGAGTCCTCACCGTCGGCCCACCTGTTGGCGATGTCCATGAGGTGGTCGAGTGTCTTGGGCTTGACGCGCCCAAGTTCTTCTTTGAAGTCCTGGCGCTTGACGCCGTCCTTGAAGGCGCCGATAGCCCTCTCTTCGGAGATGTGCCGCGGAGTTCTTGGTGTTGGACCAGCGTAGTATGTACGAGCGAATGAATTCGCCCGTTCGTTGGGTGCAGGCCCGCAGCTCCTCGATCAAGGCAGGCCTCTTGCTGGTTCCTTTGATGTTTCGGACGAAACTGTACGCCAGCTCCTCCTAGCTTCAGATGGATCCTGAGGATAGGTTGCTGAGCCAGATTCGGGCTGTGCCCGTCAGCTGTAGCTGAAGGCATTGCATGGCGGTTTCCCATGTAGCTTGACGGACGACAGGTGGTCGATGAGCCATGCCTTGGGGTCATGTGTGCCATCGAACTTCGGAGTGTCCGAAGGAAGCTTGAAGTTTCACGGCATGCGCGTATGCCGGACGGATCTGCTGAAGCATCGGGCTCCGCAGAGTTCTCCTTCATCATCGTCCTCCTCGGATTCGGACGAGCATACGCGCTTGGCGCGCGCCTTGTTGATTTTGCGCTGGGTGAGCTCGCTTCGGGCGTCGTAATTGCGGCTGCGATGGCACGAGCTCTTGTGCCTTCGAGGAAGGTCGTACTCTTCGTCTTCGGATGAAGGCGTGGGACTGCGGTTGAATCTGACCGCAGCCTTCTTCTTTGGCTCCGCAGGAGCTTCTCCGTGGAGCGTAGCTCCAACAAGTCCGAGTCCGGTAAGCGCGGACTTGTGCATGGCCCTCTTCGGGTCCCCCTCCAGAGGTGGGTGGGACGCGAGGTATGCGGTGGCTGCCATGATCACAACTTGCGGCGTCTTCGGGATGACGTTGCCGTCGGCGTCCATCTCCATGAAGGACGCGTTGAGGGCTCGGGTCACCTCACGACGCTCTTTAGGGTCCATGTTCTCCATCCGAGAACGGTGCTTGTTGCCGTTGTTGCCATGCAAGCTGGAGCCAATGCCCATGGCGGAGAGCGCATCTCGTCACGCACTAGACTCCGAAGCTGCTTGCTTGCGCTTGTCAAGCACTTCCTGCATCTTGATCTGCTTCTTGTGCTCCTCGACGAGGAGCATGTGGTATGCCATCAGCAGATATCGTGAGGCATCAGCGGGCAGGATCTTGTTGCCTGCTACGGCCTCGCGTGCTTGAGCCCATCCCTCCTTGTTGAGGTGTATGACCCGATTATTGTTCCCCCCGTTGGGTGGGGGGGATTGGCTTCTTCTGTTCCCACTGTTTCTACCCTGCGGGTTGGGTGGTGGATTGTGTTCCTGATCCTGGATGACTGCGGCGCACTGGTAGCGCTCGTAGATCGGCTTGTTGCTGCCGCAGCTTTCGGATCCGGAACCGTAGGTCCCTTCGTCCGATGGTGGATCGCACAGATCGGAGTTGCAGCTGCTGTTGTCATAGGACTTGTCTGTCGATGGTGATGTGCATAGCATAGGGTGTGGAGCCCATGAAGCGGGCCTGATCGATGGCAGGGGCACCCGCTCTGGAAGGCGGAGAGTGTCGTTCTGTCCCACCTGGAAGCAGAAGCTCCCGAACAGGATCTCGAGTCCGTCACCAACGGGCTCGAAGTCCTTCATGGGGCCGGTGAGTGGGAGGTGAAGTCGAAGGCGCCGAAGAGGAGATGACTCTCCGTCGCCGCAGAATTGTAGATCGCTTTGGTTGGGACCGTCACGATCGCAGAATCAGCGCCCCCAATTCCCACAGACGGCGCCAATTGACGAGGTTTAATCTCGTCAATGCCCATTGTTATGGACTTGGGTTTTGGAGAAGATGGGGATGCTGGATATCGCGGAACGGTTAGCAAACAAGCAACACGGGGACACGAGGTTTACCCAGGTTCAGGCCCCCGGAGGGAAAACCCTACTCCTGTTTATCTGCTCTGATTATGGTGGAACCGAAGGTTACAGGGGTGCGCAGATGCAATCTGGCATGGAGGTGTGTATGCGGTGGTATGCAAGCGATTGTAAGAGAGCCTCCTCGTCGTGCCCTCCTGGCCTTTATATAGAGGCAGGCAGGTCCCAGACACAGATCGAGTCGGTTACAGATTTTACAGTTTGACCCTTTGAATTTTCTATCTACTCTAGTCTTGTTCTCCAAGGATCCGAAGGCGTCATGGGCCCTGTCCACCCGAAAATCTTCATGGGCCGGCGTATATTTGTCGTGGGCCTTTCTTGGGCTAGACTAGGTATGCTGAAGTCGTGTACCCGCAGGGTATAACCATGTCAGTTGGTGGTTTGAAACCACCCCCTCTCCAAATGTATACGTACTTCCCTTCAAAAGGAAGGAACTACGGGAAACAAATCCTTGTGTCTCCGCGTCCACTCCTTTGGTTACTTCTATCCTTTATCGCACTTTAATTACTTGTTCTTGCTTAGTGTTGTGTTAGCTTGTGCATGGTTGACATATAGGTAAATTCACTTAGTTGCATAATCTAGAGAATTTACCTTTCTTATCAAACCCTAATTTGAAAAAGAAGAAAATTTGAAGTAGCACCTATTCACCCCCCCTCTAGGTGCCCATATGATCCTTTCAATTGGTATCAGATCCTAGGCTCTTTATTTGGGCTTTACCGCCTATGAGAATATGTGTAGCCAAGAAGGGGAAGGTGATGGTGAGCATACTACGGTGAACATGGAAGATCTCGAAAAATTGGAAACAAGATTGAGCTCTTCCTTGGTCAACAAAGTCAAGAAGATGCTTGAGTAACTTCTTAAAGACAAAGATGGCTCATCATCCCTTTCTCCTCAAGGGGATCCTCCATTCGTTTTACCTAAAGGGGATACTCCCATATCTCCCGAGGATAGAATGGTTAGGGGTAAACAAGACAACACTAATTCCTCCACACAAAATGATGGTGAGAAGGGTGAGCACCGTGATTCATGGTACTCTCCCGACCCTCCAATCCCTCACCCTCATGTATACAATAGAGGTGACCCACCTAAGATTGAAGAATCCGCTACCTTTGCTCAATGGCAATCACTAATGAGAACTCATATGTGCAGCTCTTGCATTGAACTATGGAACATCATCGAGCATGGACTCTTTATTGGGGATCCAAACAACCTGACAAGAAGAGAGGTTGTGAATAGTCAACTCAATGCCACTGCTTTGCATATGATTCAACAAGGATTGGGGACAAAGGATTATTCACACACTGAGAACTTTAGCATTGCCAAGGAAGCTTGGGATGGCCTCACTATATTGTTTGTTGGAAATGAGAGTATGAGGAGGAACCGATATGATGCTCTAAGCAATGAATCCGAAGGCTTCTACATGAAAGAAGGTGAAGATCACGAAGAAATGTACCGAAGGCTCAAGACCACCGCCACCGCTTTTAGAAATGTGGGTGCCTCACATGTGGATGATGCATGGATAAAAAGGAAATATGTGAGTGCACTCATGCCTTTTGAGCCCACCGACTTGAAGAGCTTACAAGGAAGACACAACTACCATCTCATGACCTCAAATGAAGTTATGCAAGAGATGGCCGCCTTCAAAGTTGCCGCCAAGAATGCCAAAGATGCTCGTGCCCGTGCCCTTTGTATGAGCAACGTTGTCAATGTTGCTTTGAAGGCCAAAGTTGTGGACCATGGGGATGAAGATGATAGTGATGAAGGGATCTCCATGGACCGCCCCGATGAAGTCAAGATTGCTCACAATCAATATATGGCCTTCTATGCAAAGAACTTTTGGAAGAACCCCGCCAAGGCCAAGATGGAAATGCAAAGAAAAAGCAACCCAAATGGGAAAAGAGAAAATACAACTAGATTGAGAACTTGCTTCAATTGTGGTGACCGCTGTCACTTTGTGGCAAGTTGTCCCTATGAGAATAGAGAAGATCATGGGGGTAAGCTTGTGTTGAAGAAGACTCTCAAAGCACCTTACAAGAAACCCTTCATCAAGAAGAATCCCATCAACAAGAAGTCGGGATAAATTGTCTTGATCACTCATGAAGAATACTCCTCCGACAATGAAGAGGATGAAGAAGAGGAAGAGGAAATGTCTAATGGTGTGGCGGCTCTAGCTACTACCTCTACTCCGACATTCTCTCTCTTCGATTCTCCAAATGAGAATTCTCCCATCAAGAACGTCACTTGCCTTATGGCAAGGGGAACGGAGGTATCATCATCTCACTCCACTCCCCTAGCTAATGATGAAACCGATGATGAGATGTCTCTTGATGTTAAAAAGGAATTAATTGCTTTTGATGAGTTCATGACTAACCTACAAGGGGATGCTAAGATACATTTTGGTAACATCCAGATCAACTTTCTCACACACAAGAGCTCCTAGATGTAAGATGTAAACTTGGGCATGAACACATGATTGAATTAGAGGCTCTAAACAATGCTCTAGAAGAAGAACAAGAGACTAGGTTGTCTATTGAATTAAAACTTCAAGGGCTTGATGAGGGAAAAAATATTATTGTTAACAAACTCATCAAAGAGCGTGATCTTGCTATTGCTAAATACAAAAGGGCTAAAAAGGACAAGGTTGAGTTTGGTGTGGTTCATAAAAAACTTGTCGAGGACTTTAGTTTGCTTAACAAGGCTCACAAGGCTTTGAAAAGTGAACTCTTGTCACTCACAAAGTCCCATGAAACGCTTCAAACTCAATTGTCCAATATTCCTACACCTAGTAACTTCATTCCATCTAGTATTACAACTATTCTTGAAGAGAATGCTAGGTTGAAGGGGGAGCTTGCTAAGGCCACATTTCCACAAGTCAACAAGTCCATTGATGATCTTTTGAGTAAGCAAAGGGCTAGTGGTGAAAAGGGGGGCATTGGTTTTGTCTCCAATGCTAAGAAGAAGAAGAAGAACAACAACAAGAAGAAGGCCAAGCCCTCACAAGAAACTAACAAGGCCATTGTGGATAGTAAGACCACAAGTGGTAAAACTATGTCTCATGATGACTTCGCGGGAAGTGCTAACCCTCACTATGTTCTAATGCGTGATTATTATGGTGATGTGTATGCACAATATGTTGGCCCATATGATGGTTATATTGCTTGGTCCATTTGGGTTCCCAAGACCCTTGTTGCTAACAAAAGAGGACCCATTGAAAAATGGGTACCTAAAAATTAGCTTGATCTTTTGTAGACATATGCTTCTGGAGGGTCAAAGTGGGTACTTGATAGTGGCTGCACAAGTCATATGACCGGAAGCTCGTCTATTGTCAAGGACTTAAAGCCAAATGATGATCAAATCACCGTGACATATGCCGACAAGTCAAAGTCTAAGGTAATGGGTTTCGGCAAGGTTGTGGTTGCTCACGACATTACACTCGTGAACGTCATGCTTGTTGAGACCCTTGGATACAATTTACTTTCAGTCCGTGCTCTTGGAAAGATGGGTTTTGCCGTCTTTGTTGATGATAATATTGTGGTCCTCATGTGGAGCAAGTCTCTCAAGGTCGCTTTCGTTGGGTACATCGAACATGACTTGTATGTGGTGGACTTTTCGAGGCAAGCCACTACAAGTGCGATGTGCTTATTCAGAAAGGACAATGTGGGTTGGTTATGGCATCGCCGACTAGCCCATGTCAATATGAGAACTTTGCAAAGTCTCCACAAGGAGGGCCATATTGTTGGACTAAAAGAAAATGTTTCCTTTGCCAAAGATCGTGTTTGCAGGGCATGTGTTCTAGGGAAGATGCATGATGCTCCTCACAAGCCTAAGAACCGCATCATGTCCACCAAGATCTTGGAGCTCCTCCATGTGGACCTCTTTGGTCCTCCATCTCATGCAAGTCTTGGTGGGAAGAAATATTGCTTGGTGATCGTTGATGCCTTTTCAAGATACTCATGGGTATATTTCTTCAAGTTGAAGAGTGAGACCCAAAATACATTCATCGACTTAATCAACATGGTCCAACGTCAATACAATCTTCCCGTATTGATCATAAGAAGTGACAACGGCACCGAGTTCAAGAACTACACCTTAAATGATTTTCTTAGTGATGAGGGGATTAAACATCAACATTCCACTGCATACACCCCTCAACAAAATGGTGTGGCCGAAAGGAAGAACCGGACTCTTATTGAGATGGCTAGGACCATGTTGGCGGAGTTTAAATCTCCATACAACTTTTGGGCCGAAGCCATCTCCACTGCTTGTCATGCTTCAAACCGGCTCTACCTCCGCAAAGAAATCAACAAGACCCCATATGAAATACTTACCGGGAACAAGCCTAACATATCATACTTTCAGGTGTTCGGTTGTAAGTGTTTCTATCTCATAAAAGGTGTTCGGTTGTCCAAATTCGAGTCTAAAGCATTAGAGGGTATTTTTGTTGGCTATGGTCTCGAATCTCACACTTATAGAATCTATGATAAGCTCTCCGGAGTCGTCATAGAATCTTGTAGTGTGACCTTCGAAGAATATGATGGTCCCCAAGGGGGGCGTGTTGATGCTTGTGATGCAGATGATGAAATGCCTCAGGATGCCATAGGAAGAATGGGTGTGGGATATATCCGCCCCGTTGAGGAACCCCTTATGGTGGATCGAGAAGAACTATGCTCCACTCAAGTGGATCCCTCACCTTCACAACATCAACATGCTCCATCCACCGAGGAGGGTAATGACACAAGCCAAAGACAAGATATGGACCCTCAACATGATGATCATAGTGACGACTCTAGTCAAGGGGAGCTTGATTCTTTCGCCCGGGTGTCAAGTGGTGCCAAGGCAATTGCTCAAGGAAGATCCGTACAAACTGCTTTGAAACAAGCTCAAATTGATGCTAGAAGAGCACTTGATCATGACCAAGGTCAATCTTTGCCTCTAGATGAAGAGAATGATTCCAATGATGATCAAGGTCAAGTTAATGGTCAAGACGAGGATCAAAATGATGAAGAGGGGCCCCCAAGAAACAACACGGAGATCCACGCTTGTCGCGAAGCTAGAAAGGAAAGAATGTTGGAATTAAGAGACCACACTCTACAAAATGTAGTTGGTGATCTAAGGAAAGGTATTTCCACAAGAGCACAATTGAAGAGGTTTAGTGAACATTAAGCACACATCTCCATGATTGAACCAAAGAAAGTGTGGGAAGCTCTTGAAGATTCGGATTGGTTAGAAGCTATGCACAAAGAACTCAACAACTTTGAGAGAAACAAAGTATGGAAGTTAGTAGAAAAGCCAAAGGATTGCCGCAATGTTATTGGAACAAAGTGGATATTCAAGAACAAGCAAGATGAGCATGGAATCATAGTGAGAAACAAGGCTAGATTGGTTGCACAAGGTTTCTCTCAAATTGAAGGCATTGACTATGGAGAGACATATGCACCTGTGGCTCGCCTTGATTCCATCCATATCCTTCTTGCTTATGCGGCACATCATAACTTTAAGTTGCAACAAATGGATGTAGAAAGTGCATTTCTTTATGGCCCATTAAATGAATTGGTATATGTTAAGCAACCCCCGTGATTTGAGGACCCCAACTTCCCAAACCATGTCTACAAACTTGATAAGGCGCTCTATGGGCTCAAGCAAGCCCCACGCACGTGGTATGAGCACCTTAGAGAGTTATTGTTTGACCGTGGATTTGAGGTTGGGAAAATCGATCCCACTCTTTTTACTAAGAAAGTCAATGGGGAGCTTTTTGTATGGCAAATATATGTTGATGATATCATCTTTGGCTCTTCTAACAAAGCTTTTAATGATGAATTCTCAAAGCTTATGACTAGTAGGTTCTGGATGTCTTTGATGGGGGAGTTGAGAGTATTTCTTGGTTTTGAGATCAAGCAAGTTAGAGGAGGGACATTCTTCAATCAAGCCAAGTATACTCAAGATATGCTCAAGAGATTCAATATGCAAGATTTAAATGGAGCTCCTACTCCCATGGCTACAAAGACTCATCTGGAACAAAATCCAAATGGTAAAGATGTGGATCAAAAGGTATACCGGTCTATGATTGGTTCTTTGCTTTACCTTTGTGCATCTAGACACGATATTGTGTTGAGTGTAGGTGTGTGTGCAAGATATCAAGCGGCTCCTAAGGAAAGTCATTTAATGGCGGTCAAGAGAATCTTTCGATATTTAGTTCATACCCCATTTTATGGTCTTTGGTATCCTCGAGGCTCAACATTTGCTCTTTGTGGATACACGGATTCGGATTGGGCGGGGGATAAGGATGATAGAAAATCAACATCCAGGGCTTGCCAATTCCTTGGTAGGTCCTTGGTATGTTGGTCTTCCAAGAAGCAAAATTGTATATCTCTCTCCACCGCTGAAGCCGAGTATGTGGCAGCTGCTAGTGCTTGCACCCAATTGCTATGGATGAGGCAAACTTTAAAGGAATACAGTGTCCATTGTGACAAAGTGCCTCTTCTATGTGACAATGAAAGTGCCATCAAGATTGCCTACAACCCGGTGGATCACACAAGGACAAAGCATATTGATATTCGCCATCACTTCATTAGAGATCATGTTGCTCGAGGTGATATTGATCTATCATATGTATCAACCAAAGATCAACTTGCCGATATATTCACGAAGCCACTTGAGAAGCAAGGTTTTGCTACTTGAGGAATGAACTAAATGTCGTAGATTCAAGGAGCTTGACTTGATTTTCTTGCATTCTTACCTATGTTTCAACTCATATTTGGTTTATGTGCAGGCATGGATATAGGGGGAGTGCGGTCCTAATTGATTGGACCATCCCTCCCCCCATTATGCCCAAAGTAATAAAAATCATTCCTCTTAATATCATTTAGTGATATGTGAGCTTAATGATGAGTTTCGGTAACGGACCCAAGATATATCTTCGTGGTGCCAAGCCGAGTATACTCATATATGGTGGCTTAGGCCACCGCCCCCTTCTCATTTGAGAGGTTTGTTCTTACTCGTGTTTGTCATCCTCTAGTTGGTTTTGTTCTTCTGGTCGTGCACTCACATTTGGCTCTTCATATATTTTTAGTAATTTTTGAGTGCATTGGCCCATATCAGTGTGACTCTCTAAACCCAAGCCATTCTTATCCCTCGACAAAACTCATCTACTCTGCACAAGAACCTTCCACTTTATGTATCTTGGCTCTCTGTTCTGGTGGTTACGGTACTACCGGTGCTAACTAGCGGTACTACCGTAAAAGGCTAGCGGTACTACCACTTCTGGATCAGTTTCTAGGGTCTTTTCTGGAAACTTCCCAGGTGCGGTACTACCGGTAGCTTTCTATGGTACTACCGCCTAGCGGTACTACCGCTCGTGGCTCTGGTACTACCGCTCTGCATTCCGGTTAAGATTGGAGACGTGGGAGAGGCACCTCTCAGTGCCTCATTAGTCCCTCGTCTCCACTCCTCACCACCGCTGCTGCCGGAGCAGGAGAACGCCGTCGGAGCCCCGCCCCCCTTCTCCTTTTCCCGGATCCACACCGGATCCGGCCTTCTCGCGGGCTCCTCCTCATTCTCCACCGCCATGGACACCGGTACTACCGCCCTCCTCTTCTTCTCACTTGTTTTCTCCATTGAATCTAGGGTGACTTTGATTCTTGGCTAAAACACGTATTCTTGAGGTTGTACCGTGTGCTATCTACCAGATCTACCTCTTAGACCGATGGAATTCCTGTTTTACTTGAATTTTACTGCCCGTACATGGATCTATGTCTCAGATCTGCACTGTGGTCGCTGGCCGGTAGTACCGGGAATCTTTTTCCGGTACTACCGCTGTGCGGTACTACCGCCTGCGCAGATCCGGTACTACCGCCTTGTACTGAGAGCAAATTTTTTTAAACCAAGAGTTCCATCATATTTTTGTCTCAGGTTCTTGTGCCCTTACCCCTATGTTATCTCCCTCGTTCTTTCACAGGTGCAGGGGTTCCCGGGGATCTCGCAAACGCTCCAAAGCTCACCATGAGATTGAGGACTATGAGTCAGAGTCAGAGACTGAGTCAGAAGAGGAGATCATGCCTCAACCTAGCGCCCGTCTGAAACTGCAAACAACTCGTGGTCGTCGGGGTGGGGGTCAGGCAAAGTGCTGGTCGTGGTAAGGCTCCTCCACCTCCTCCTCCCTCTGGTCCTCGCAAGAGCCACAATTCAGGGCCATCTGGGCCAAAGCTGCTATCTGAGTTGTCTGAGACAGAATTTCATGAACTACGGACTGTCAATCCATATGTGGCTGATTTCTCTCAAGCTCGGCAAGGTAGCCTCTTCTATACGGATTTCCAGGAGCGGGTGTTCCATGAGATACTCATGAAAGATGACAAACTTGTGGTCCCTCAAAAGTGGATCAAGATGAATCATGTGAGGAAGAACCTGCAATACTTTGGTGAAGCTCTTGAGATTTGCACCAACATTGGCTTGCTTCCCATTATGGAGTTCCGGTGCAACTATGACCCAATGCTCATTACTCAGTTCTATGCAACCGTTCACTTTGCCAAGAATCAGACTCGGACACTCACCTGGATGACCGAGGGTGTTGTCAAGCAAGCAACTTTGGCTGAGTTCGCGGCTATTCTCGGGTACGAAGACCATGGCAAGGACACTCCTGTTGGCTTTCGGTGCCACAACAATGATCGACCCATGAATAAGGATGCTCTTGCACCATTGTACATCCGGGGGCGCGGTATCCCTATAAAGATCAAAGGGCTTCTACCTACATATGACATCTTGCATCGCATCTTACGTGAGACTGTCGCCCCCCGAGCTGGGAATGTTGATGAGATACATGCCTGTAGGGATTCGTAGCATGGAAAACAAAAAATTTCTATCGCATACAAACGAACAAGCCAAGATCTATCTACTAGATTGTGGCAACGAGTCGATGGAATAACTCACCCTCGAAGATTCCAAAGTGTTTAACGAGAGCGGATTCTCGTGGGTGATGTAGTCGTACTCTTCCCGATCTCAAGATCGCGTAGACGATCCTTCCGGCGTTGCGTTCCGGCAGCGCTCCCGCAGTCGGTCACATGTTCGGTACTCGACGAAGACCTTCCTCTCCCTTGTTCCAGCAGGCAGCGGAGGTTGTAGCACTCTCCTCGCGATTCCGGCAGCACAACGGCGTGGTACCGAAAGTAGAGGGGAGATCTCGCAGGGCTTTGCCTTAAGCCAGAGCGAGTATGGCGGAGTATGAGAGAGTCCCTCGACGATCTAGGGTTTAGACACGCCGAGGAGGGGGGCAAGTGTGGCATCCCGCAAAAACCACTACTAGAAAATCGGATGTTATTTTGTTGTGCATCATCAAAACATCATCATGCATATTATTTTTGCCTAAAACTATTTGCGAAAGACTATGTTGTTTTCTAAACTAGCCCTCCTTAAATTTCAAATCAAAAAAAATCATGGTCTATTCGGATCTTGTATTTGTCTTAGACTACTTATAAAATATATTTTTAAAAATAAATTAAATAAACCAACTATTTTAAAACCCGGGGAGGCCACCTACCACCCCGGCAGTTTTGGCCTGGCCCAATCTGACCAAACCCCCTCCCTCAAACCCTAACCCTAGACCAAACCCATCCCCACCTGCTCCCAACTCCCTCCAGCCACCACTCGGCCACCTCCCTGCCGCACACCACACACGCACGCCACGCACACCTGCCCCAATCCCCGCGCGGCCCCACCACCTGACCCCGCTCCCCACCACCCGTCTCGCCCTCGACCCGCTCCCCCGCCTCCACCTTCCTCTCTGGCGCCGCCGCCCGTCCTTCGACCACCACGCGCCCCGCCGCCCGAGCCCGCCGCGTCGCCCAGCTCCTCTGCGCCCTCCTCCCTATGATCTCGCCCCCTCGCCCCCGCCCTGGCCGTCTTCCGGCTCGTCGCCGGCCCGCGCCTCCTCGTCGTCGGTCGCCCCCACCGCTTGCTCGGCTCCCGCACCGACCGCGGCCGTCCTCCTCCTCCTCTCGCCGCCCCATCGGCCTCACCCCCCACAGCGCCCCTGTCTGCGAGCCCGACCTCGCCGTCCCGTTGCCCCATGTCCGCCGTCGATGCTGCGACCTTGCCTCAATCGCCGTGCTGCATCCTCCCGCTCTCCTCGCGCCTGGCCCGCGTCGCCGTCGAGGCTGCCCGGCCTGCATCCTCTGCCACCGTCCTCCCCGGCGAGCTCCACTCCTGCCGCCGCCTACTTGGGCCCGTCGAGCGCCTCCCACGTCCTCCTCCTGTCCTGCATCCCGAGCCTCCACCGGCCTCCGCGTCGGTCGGTCTCCACCTGCCTCTGCAAGACGCCGTCGTGGCCATCGTCTCTGCACCGCCACGGTAGTCCTCCTCCCTTCTCCGGCCGCCAGCATCCATGCGTGTGTTGCCAGGAACCAAAGCACAATCGTGTTTTCCCTCTGCCTCGACCCAACAAGGCTGTTGCGCCCTTGTTTTTACACCGTGTCCATGAACCTGCAAGTGGCACATGATCCAACCCCTCTGGCTCCTCTCGAGTAGGCGTGGTGTTGAGTTGATGATCCGGTGTAGATTGTGTGGTGCCACTGAAGTATTCTCGAGCCCTGATTCGAAGAGATCAACTCCGACCATGTGATGATTGTGTGGCGAAGTTGACATGAGGCCTCGACGACAAGTCTTCATCATGGACAGCAAGAACTCCGTCCTGGAAACCGAAGGCCCGGATCCTGGAGTCCTAAGACCGAACCCCTCCTCTGAACCAAGATCGCCAAACGCCAATGTGTGACCCCGATCCGAGCCCCTATTTTATAAATGCCATCTATATAAATTGTTGCATATTAAATTGTCATACTCGCATGCATATTTGTGTGGGTTGGGGGCATTATGCCGATTCACCGCATAATTAAATAGGGAGTCGATATGCGGAATAACTTTGTCTTATTCCGGACTCCATTTAAATTGGTGTAGCGAACCGATGCCATGCTTCGCCCTGTTATTACAACATTTAAATTGCGGGGTATCTAAATAACTTGAACCACTTAATAATTGTCGGGACCCCGGTTCCGCTTAATATGACCTAATTGCATCCCATCTTTGCCATGTCATACATCATACATGCATCATGCCCGATCTTTTGCCGTAGTATTAAATAGTGCACCCGGTGTTTATTCTAGTGTTTTGCTTCTTCGCGGATAAGGCCGTTGAGTTGATGTGAGCTTCGCCCCGACCTTTGGATGAACCTTCGGCAATGTTTTCAGGCGAGCATCTCCCCCTTTCTACCTATCTTACTTTTATAGTATTTATTCCCTCCTGTTGATCTATTGCTATCTGTGTTGCGATGCTCTAGTTTTCGTACCCGAGATATCCCTTGCAGCCTTATATCGCCTTGGACACATCCTATTACCTGTTGTTTGGTAGATAGTTGGACTTGCGCGCCGTAGTCGCTTGCTCAAGTGCTGTTGCGTGTCGTCAAGTACCACAGTTGTTGGAGTATGGCCGCATGTTTTATGTTGGAGATGATCATGGCTTTAATTATTGTTTAATAACTAAAATTGAAGTAGGTAAATGCAGAGGCACAGGTGGGCAATAGATGTTATTTGGTTGTTAACCGTCCACTTGTGTCCCGTAGGACCCCGAGTTCTTGACACCTGTTCCGAGATCGAGCGCGCTAACCACATGTGGGGTGTATGGGCCCCCCATCGATTAGTACCTGATTTCAAAGTATTGTACCGGGGGCCACAAGTAGTTTGGGGCTTTATTACTATCCTGTACTTATGCCATGCTTTACTGCTTTATTTAAATTGTGCGAGGTACTGCACATGTACTGTTTAGGATCGTGACACGTTTTCGCTGTATCGACAAGCCCAGTCATCTTTTCGGGTTCCCAGTCGTTTACAGCCGTCTACACAAACCCTGAGTCCGTCTCGGAGCCCGGCCGACTTCGTTGCGGGTAGCTTAGTGGGGTGGCCCCCATGTACTTGCTTTGGGTGTGGGAAACGTCATGACTTAGGCCCCGCCGACATACCGATGGGTGTATGTTAACTGATCTGGCAAAAAGGGTTGAAGCGTGTGTGGATACTTTGGTGCACCCCTGCAGGGTTAAATCTTTTCGAAAAGCCGTGTCCGCGGTTATGGACGACTTGGAGCACAGTTCTCGATCATAGACAACTATAACTAAAGTTTACTGTTATAAGTTGACTTGTATCCGATGTGACTAGTAATCAGCTTCACTACAACGGAATGGCTAAATAAAAGTACCGAGAACTGCTGGGTTTGGGGATGTCTCATGCTAATCGTATCTGACTAGTAAGTGTTGCAACTACAACGGAATGTTTAACTAAAACTGCCCACTGCTTATTATATCAGAACGACTCATGCTATCTATACCTGACTATTAATTGCTGCAACGATAACTGAATAAATAAAACTGCCAACTGTGTGAGTTCCTCGGTTGACTTCCTCGTTTGGTCTCGAGGGGGAAATACCAGGATGGGTATGTTTGGTGGTAGTATCAGGTTGGTTCCGAATAGGTCTTTCTTATCCCTTTCTGATAGCCGACAGTTATATCGAGTCTCTATAGGGTGTTTAGTGCATGCTGCGCTGCCGCTTCAGTCCACCATACCAATGTAGGCGAGGACCGCCGAATTCTAGCCTCGCCGTGTACTGGCCTCAGTACTGACCGCTCTCTCTTTTCCCTTTGCCCTTTGTCGGCACCCCTTTTGTTTAAGCAGGTTTTGAGATCGACGTCGTTAGCAGGGTTACCCTTCCGGCTTGGCCTAGGCAGGGTTATGGACGCCAGTGGTTATTCTTCAGGGCTCTTAGCTCAATTTGCATCTTGTCCGTACTCGGACGCTATATCGTTTTAAAGGTGATTTGGATCTTTGTATTGTACCTCTGTATTCTTGAATCTTTGAGTCGCTGTTGTATATATATGTTTTGTGGCTTCCATCGAGGACTATTGTGTAATGGTATTACTTCGTTTTCCACTCGCACGCAAGTGCCTGGTGGGCACCTTTGAATTGTTTCTATGCGGGTTTTGGCGGGAAGCGCTGAAACTTGCATAGGGCCGATTCTGAGGGTGTTACAGCAAGCCGGCGGCTAGGGTTAGCTAGGCGGCGGCGGTTTGCCCTAGGGCGGCGGCGGCAGTGGAGGTGGCGGCGCCGGCGGCTAGGGTTTAGAGGCGGAGGAGTTGTGTGTTTAGGAGGGGAGACCTGCCCCTCCTTATATAGGTGGAGGGGCCGGCCAAGGGGAGGGGAGTCCCTCCCCAACTCGGCTTGGAGGTGGGCCGGCAGTGGAGGGGAGGAACTCCTCCCCAACTCGGTTTCCACCTCCCTCTCCACTTCCCAAAAATAGCCGTTTGACTTTCAAATTGCCGTTTGACTTTTTCAAACTAGGATTTGAATAAACCCTCTATTTTGTTCAGCGATGACACCTAGTACATAATGCAATCATACCAACTTGATATAACACATTCATGTACCCTTCCCCTCCGGAGTGCCGGACATTCTGGAACCTTCTAGAACATTCCCGATGAAAACACCGGAACCATTCTCCAACTCCGAAACAGGACTTTCCTTATATGAATCTTATTCTCCGGACCATTCCGGATCTCCTCGTGATATCCCGAATCCCATTCGAGACTCTGAACAACATTCGGTCTCTTTCTCCTCATTCCATAACTACTCAAACAACGTCGAATCCTTAAGTGTGTCTCCCTACGGTTCATGAATTATGCGGACATGATCGAGACACTTCTCCGAACAATAACCAATAGAGGAATCTGGAAATTCATATGGCTCCCACATATTTCTACGATTACTTTGCGATCGAATGAACCACTTACATACGATACCAATTTCCCTTTGTCTCACGATAGTTTACTTATCCGAGGTTATGATCGTCGGTATCTCTGCATACCTAGTTCAACCTCGTTACTGATCAGTACTCTTTTCTCGTTCCCGTGATATGTGATCCCTTGTGAGCCAGTCACATGATTGCAAGCTAATTGGATGACATTTCACCGAGAGGGCCCAGAGTATATCTATCCGTCATATGGATGGACAAATCCCACTCTTGATCCATGTGTCTCAACCAATACTTTCCGAACACTCAATGCCACCTTTATAGCCACCCAGTTACGGTGTGGTGTTTGATGTCATCAAAGCATCCATACGGTAAAGGTGTTATGTTTGATCTCATGGTCGAAGGAATTAGGTTAGTATGTATCAGAAAGCATATAGCAATTGAACTATTAAAATGACTTGATCTTTATGCTAACCGCTTATCTATAGGAGTATGTCCACCATATCATTCTCCTAATGATATGATCTTGTTGTTAATAACATCTCAATGTTCATGATAGGAAACCACAATCATTTATTAACCAACAAGCTAGTGATGTATAGAGGCTTTACTAGGGACTTCAATTTAAGTTTACAAATCACACAAGTATTAATGTTTCCTTGTTAATACTATTATAGCATGAATATAAACATTTATCATAAACACAAAGATATAATAATAACTACATTTATTATTGCCTCTAGGGCATATCTCCAACAGTCTCCCACTTGCACTAGAGTCATCTAATCTAGATTACATGGTAATATACCGAACACCCATGGCAGTTTGGTGTTGGTCATGTTTTGCCCTCGGGAGAGGTTTAGTCAACGGATCCGCCACATTCAGATCTGTGTGTACTTTGCAAATCTTTATGTCCCCATCTTGGACATGTTCTCGAATAGCGTGAAAACGTAGCTTGATGTGCTTCAGCTTCTTGTGTGACCTTGGTTCTTGCGCATTGGCTATGGCGCCCATGTTATCACAGTAGATAGACATTGGGTCCAGCGCACTAGGAACCACACCCAGCTCTGTAATGAACTCTTTCATCCATATCGCTTCTTGTGAAGCCTCCGAAGCAGCCATGTATTCCGATTCAGTTGAAGATCTCGCCACAACGCTTTGCTTTGCACTCCTCCAGCTAACTGCTGCACCATTCAAAATAAATACGTATCCAGATTGTGATTTAGAATCATCCGGATCGGTGTCCCAACTAGCATCGGTGTAACCATTAACAACGAGATGTTCATCACCTCCATAAGAAAGAACCATATCCTTAGTTCTTCTCAAGTACTTAAGGATGTTTTTGACCGCTGTCCAATGATCCACTCCTGGATCACTTTGATATCTACTAGTTAAACTAACAGCATATGCAATATCGGGTCTAGTACATAGCATGGCATACATTAGAGATCCTATGGCTGAGGCATAGGGAGTCTTACTCATCCTTTCTCTATCTTCTGCCGATGTCGGACTTCGAGTTTTACTCAAGGTCGTATTGGGCAACATGGGCAAGAACCCTTTCTTGCTATCTTCCATTCCAAACCTCTTTAGAACTTTGTCCAAATATGTACTTTGTGACAATGATATTTGGCGTCTTGATCTATCTCTATAAATCTTTATGCCTAATATGTAAGCTGCTTCGCCAAGATCCTTCATTGAAAAACTATTATTCAAATATTCCTTGACACTATTAAGGAGGTCTACATCATTCCCAATCAACAATATGTCATCTACATATAGTATTAAGAATGCTACAGAGCTCCCACTCACTTTCTTGTAAATACAAGCTTCTCCATAAGTTTGTATAAAACCAAAACTTTTGATTATCTTATCAAAATGTTGATTCCAACTTCGGGATGCTTGCTTCAGTCCATAGATGGACCACTGAAGTTTTCATACCTTGTTAGCATCTTTAGGATCGACAAAACCTTTGGGTTGCATCATATACAACTCTTCATCAATGTCTCCATTGATGAATGCTGTTTTGACATCCATCTGCCATATCTCATAATCATAATATGCAGCGATTATTAACATAATCCTCACAGACTTTAGCTTCGCTACTGGTGAGAAAGTCTCATCGTAGTCAACTCTTTGAATTTGTCGAAACCCTTTTGCGACAAGTCGAGCTTTATAGACAGTAACATTACCATCAACATCTGTTTTCTTCTTGAAAATCCATTTGTTCTCGACAGCCTTCCGGCCATCCGGTAAGTCCACCAAAGTCCATACTTGGTTTTCGTACATGGATCCAATCTCGGATTTCATGGCTTCTTGCCATTTATTGGAATCTGGGCTCATCATCGCTTCCTCATATGTCGCAGGGTCATCGGTGTTGTCCACCAACATGACACTCATAACGGGATCATACCAATCTGGAGTGGTACGAGTTCTCGTTGACCTGCGAGGCTCTGTAGAAACTTCAACCGAAGTTTCATGATCATCATCATTAGCTTCCTCTCTTATTGGTGCAGGCACCACAGGAACTTCTTCCGGTGCTGCGCTACTCGCAATTTCGAGAGAAGGTTCGACAACCTCGTCGAGTTCTACTTTCCTTCCAGTCACTTCTTTCGAGAGAAATTCCTTCTCTAGAAAGGATCCATTCTTTGCAACGAAGATTTTGCCTTCGGATCTATGATAGAAGGTATACCCAATAGTTTCCTTCGGGTATCCTATGAAGACACATTTTTCCGCTTTGGGTTCAAGCTTGTCCGGCTGTAACTTCTTTACATAGGCTTCGCACCCCCAAACTTTAAGGAACGACAATCTAGGTTTCTTCCCAAACCATAATTCATACAGTGTCGTTTCAACGGATTTAGATGGTGCCCTATTTAAAGTGAATGCGGCTGTTTCTAATGCATAACCCCAAAATGATAGCGGTAAATCTGTAAGTGACATCATAGAACGAACCATATCTAAGAGAGTTCGATTACGACGTTCGGACACACCATTTCGCTGTGGTATTCCCGGCGGTGTCAATTGTGAAAGTATTCCGCATTTCTTCAAATGCTCGCCAAACTCGTAACTTAGATATTCACCTCCACGATCAGAACGTAGAAATTTAATCTTTTTGTTACGTTGATTCTCTACCTCACTTTGAAATTCCTTAAACTTCTCGAAAGTTTCGGACTTATGTTTCATGAAATAGATATACCCATATCTACTCAAGTCATCCGTGAAGGTAAGAACATAACGATAACCACCGCGCGATGCTACACTCATTGGACCACACACATCGGTATGTATGATTTCCAATAAGTCCGTAGCTCGCTCCATCATACCAGAAAATGGAGTCTTAGTCATTTTACCCATCAGACATGCTTCGCATCTTTCAAGTGATTCGAAATCAAGTGATTCAAGAAGTCCATCGGAATGGAGTTTCTTCATACGCTTCACTCCAATGTGACCAAGACGACAGTGCCACATATAGGTCGAGTTATCGCTCGATTTCAAACGTTTAGCCTCAATGTTATTAATATGTGTATTTCCACTATCGAGATTCAATAAGAATAGACCATCTATCAAAGGTGCATGTGCATAAAACATATTACTCATATAAATCGAACAACCATTATTCTCGGACTTAAACAAGTAACTGTCTCGCAATAAACAAGATCCCGATATAATGTTCATGCTTAACGCAGGCACCAAATAACAAATATTTAAGTATAAAACTAATCCCGATGGTAGATGAAGGGGTAGCGTGCCGACCGCGATCACATCAACTTTTGATCCGTTTCCCATGCGCATCGTCACCTCGTTCTTCGCTAGCTTCCGTTTATTCTGCAGCACCTGTTTCGAGTTACAAATATGAGCAACCGAACCAGTATCAAATACCCAGGCACTACTACGAGTACTAGTGAGATACACATCAATAACATGTATATCGGATATACCTTTCTTATTGATGTTGCCGTTCTTCAAATCCGCCAAGTACTTTGGGCAATTCCGCTTCCAGTGACCTTCTCCCTTGCAGTAAAAGCACTCAGTATCAGGCTTAGGTCCAGCCTTGGTCTTCTTCGTTGGCGTGGTAACTTTCTTACCACCCTTCTTGAAGTGTCCCTTTTGCTTAGACTTGCCTTTCTTGAATTTGGTGGTCTTATTGACCAACAACACTTGGTGCTCTTTCTTGATCTCCACTTCTGCAGATTTCAACATGGCAAAGAGTTCTGGCAACGTCTTGTTCATGTTTTGCATGTTGTAGTTCATCACAAAGTTCTTGTAACTTGGTGGTAGTGATTGGAGGACGCGGTAAATCCCCAAAGCATTAGTAATCACTATACCCAAGCTTTGAAGTTTGTTTGCATGCCCAGACATCTTAAGCACATGCTCACTGACGGAGCTGCCCTCTTCCATCTTGCAGTTAAAGAACTTTTCAGAAGCCTCATAGCTTTCAATTGCTGCATGAGTCTCAAAGATCAATTTGAGATCCTCGACAATATCATATGGGTGTGAATTCTCAAACCTTTTCTGAAGCTCCAATTCTAAACCATACAAGATAGCACACTGAACTGTGGAGTACTGAGTCTTCCGAGTGAGGTAAACATTCTTTACATCATCGGCAGCATCAGCTGCAGGTGGGTCACCCAGCGGTGCATCCAGCACATAGGTCAAATTACCAGCTGTGAGGACAATCCTCAAATTGCGGAACCAATCTGCGAAGTTGCTTCCATTGTTTTTCAACTTTTCTTTCTCTAGGAACGCATTAAAATTGATGGTAGGGGCTGCCATTGATCTACAACATATTTGCAATAGTTTAGACTAAGTTTATGACAAATTGAGTTCAAATTAATAATAAAATTAATCTAGGTGAACTCCCACTCAAAACAATATCACTCACATTGTTTTAGTGATCACACGAACCAAATCCACCACATCAACACCGATCATCACGAGAGTTGATATAGTTTCAATGGCGAACAATCGACATGTTCATCATATCTACTATATGATTCATGCTTTACCTTTCGGTGATCCGTGTTCCGAGACCATGTCTGTACATGCTAGGCTCGTCAAGATCAAACCTTAGTTTCCGCATGAGCAAATCTGGCTTGCTCACGTTGTATACACTTGCGGAATCTAACACACCCGATCATCACGTGGTGCTTCGAAACAACAAGCTTTAGCAACGGTGCTAACTAAGGGTGAACACTTTATGACTTGAAATTCATGTGTATGAGGGATCATCTTATAATGCTACCGTCGTCTACTAAGCAATACAAGATGCATAAAGGATTAACATCACATGCAATTCATAATATGTGATATGATATGGCCTTTTCTTCTTTGTGCTTCCGATCTCCATCTTCAAGCACGAACATGATCTCCATCATCACCGGCATTGCATCAAGGTCAATGACGCTTCTTCATGGTTGTCGTCCACCGGCTTCAACTATTACAACTACTTTGAATAGACACGCGGGTCTTAACATAAATTAAAGACAACCATATGGCTCCTGCCGGTTGCCAACTTACAATAAGGAACATACATCGAATATAATCACAATCATGGCCATATCACATCACTTCACACCCCTGCAAAACAAAGTTAGACGCCTCTACTTTCTTTGCATGTTTTACGTGGTTTGGGGCTTTCAATAAGTGTCGTTCTAACTTACGAACAAGAACCACAACATTGATACTAGCATTGTTAATCACCCGTTGTAAATTGAATCTTAACTATGCTAGGAGAAACAGGCACCCGCAAAGCCACTTATGCAATACAAGTTGCATGTCAAGCATGGAGCAAGTCTCATGAACGGTGTCATGTAAGGTTAGCCCGGGCCGCTTCATCCCAACATCCTGCAAGATGCAAAGTACACAAGAAGCAATCGACAATAAAAGCATCAACTCCCACAATGACCATTGTGTTCTACTCGTGCAACAGATCTACATATAGACACGGCTCTGATACCACTGTAGGGATTCGTAGCATGGAAAACAAAAAATTTCTATCGCATACAAACGAACAATCCAAGATCTATCTACTAGATTGTGGCACCGAGTCGATGGAATAACTCACCCTCGAAGATTCCAAAGTGTTTAACGAGAGCGGATTCTCGTGGGTGATGTAGTCGTACTCTTCCTGATCTCAAGATCGCGTAGACGATCCTTCCGGCGCTGCGTTCCGGCAGCGCTCCCGCAGTCGGTCACACGTTCGGTACTCGACGAAGACCTTCCTCTCCCTTGTTCCAGTAGGCAGCGGAGGTTGTAGCACTCTCCTCGCGATTCCGGCAGCACAACGGCGTGGTACCGGAAGTAGAGGGGAGATCTTGCAGGGCTTCGCCTTAAGCTGGAGCTAGTATGGCGGAGTATGAGAGAGTCCCTCGACGATCTAGGGTTTAGACACGCCGAGGAGGGGGGGGGCAAGCCGGCGGCTAGGGTTAGCTAGGCGGCGGCGGTGGTTTGCCCTAGGGCGGCGGCGGCGGCAGTGGAGGTGGCGGCGCCGGCGGCTAGGGTTTAGAGGCGGAGGAGTTGTGTGTTTAGGAGGGGAGCCCTGCCCCTCCTTATATAGGTGGAGGGGCCGGCCAAGGGGAGGGGAGTCCCTCCCCAACTCGGCTTGGAGGTGGGACGGCGGTGGAGGGGAGGAACTCCTCCCCAACTCGGTTTCCACCTCCCTCTCCACTTCCCAAAAATAGCCGTTTGACTTTCAAATTGCCGTTTGACTTTTTCAAACTAGGATTTGAATAAACCCTCTATTTTGTTCAGCGATGACACCTAGTACATAATGCAATCATACCAACTTGATATAACACATTCATGTACCCTTCCCCTCCGGAGTGCCGGACATTCTGGAACCTTCTAGAACATTCTCGATGAAAACACCGGAACCATTCTCCAACTCCGAAACAGGACTTTCCTTATATGAATCTTATTCTCCGGACCATTCCGGATCTCCTCGTGATATCCCGAATCCCATTCGAGACTCTGAACAACATTCGGTCTCTTTCTCATCATTCCATAACTACTCAAACAACGTCGAATCCTTAAGTGTGTCTCCCTACGGTTCATGAATTATGCGGACATGATCGAGACACTTCTCCGAACAATAACCAATAGAGGAATCTGGAAATTCATATGGCTCCCACATATTTCTACGATTACTTTGCGATCGAATGAACCACTTACATATGATACCAATTTCCCTTTGTCTCACGATAGTTTACTTATCCGAGGTTATGATCGTCGGCATCTCTGCATACCTAGTTCAACCTCGTTACTGATCAGTACTCTTTTCTCGTTCCCGTGATATGTGATCCCTTGTGAGCCAGTCACATGCTTGCAAGCTAATTGGATGACATTTCACCGAGAGGGCCCAGAGTATATATATCCGTCATATGGATGGACAAATCCCACTCTTGATCCATGTGTCTCAACCAATACTTTCCGAACACTCAATGCCACCTTTATAGCCACCCAGTTACGGTGTGGTGTTTGATGTCATCAAAGCATCCATACGGTAAAGGTGATATGCATGATCTCATGGTCGAAGGAATTAGGTTACTATGTATCAGAAAGCATATAGCAATTGAACTATTAAAATGACTTGATCTTTATGCTACGCTTATCTATAGGAGTATGTCCACCATATCATTCTCCTAATGATATGATCTTGTTGTTAATAACATCTCAATGTTCATGATAGGGAAACCATAATCATTTATTAACCAACAAGCTAGTGATGTATAGAGGCTTTACTAGGGACTTCAATTTAAGTTTACAAATCACACAAGTATTAATGTTTCCTTGTTAATACTATTATAGCATGAATATAAACATTTATCATAAACACAAAGATATAATAATAACTACATTTATTATTGCCTCTAGGGCATATCTCCAACAATGCCTTCATGGTGGATATCATGCTCGCCACCTTTCACCACCGTGACTCCGGCCAACCTATGGATGTGATGGATGTTATTTGGAATGAAATGGTCTGTGCCACTTTTCAAAGGAGGGTGCCTCCTTTTGATCCGTATATCATGGCTCTCATTATTAGAAAGTGCCCTATGATTGCCCGTGACATACCTTCTCTTCGCCTTGTCACTCACCGCCATAAGAATCTGTTGATCAAGACCCATCTCAAACCACGCAATGCCGATGGTCAGATTGTTAATGACGATGGGAACCCTGTTGTGGAGGGATCCGGTGATGCTGATGATGCCCAGAAGGATGTTGGCTTTGTGGTCTCACGTTGCAAGCCTGCTCAGCCATCTTGGGCCAAGAGGATTGAGGCCAAACTCAAGAAGGTATTCTGCTTCCAAGTGGACAATCAGAAACGCATGTACGAGTCCCATGTCTATGCCAAGAAGTCATGTGCTCATCAGAAGGAAATGATGGAGGCTCAAGGTTTGACCGTCTCCAAGGGCTCCGAGAACAACATTACCCCATAAGACCAATGGATCTCCAAGCACAGCCACTAGGATGATGATGCCACCTCCTCCTTCCGTGCCCCGCCAACTCATGATGATGCATGGGATGCATATGATGATGATGATGATGATGATGATGATGATGATGGGTGATCTCCGGGATGTTTGTATTGCTCTTGTCCCTTTTGGCGTCTTGATGCCAAAGGGGGAGAAGTTGCACATTAGGTATGCGGGATTTGCGAGGGAAAAGTCACAAGCTCGTTCTTGCCATTGAGTTTTATTCGCTTGTGAACTTTATTTGCTTGCCTCTTATTATGTGTGAACTAACTATGTGTGCTATGTATGGTGAGACTATGTGGTTATCGTATGGATCCATCTTGTGTGTAATATGGCTACTCTCATTTGGATCCATCTTATGTGGTGTATGTGACGACCTTCCCTACCCCTAATCAATATTGGTCATCACATGTGATTTAGCAAAGGTATGTGCTCTATGTGTGACTTGTACTCCCAGGTAGCTTATTAGATAGATTGGGGCTTGATTCTACATATCTAGGGGGAGCCCCATCTCTATCTTGTCATCATTGGATTACCCTGCAAAATGTGTGTTGTCATCAAACACCAAAGACGGAGAGATTGAAAGAGCATTTCCTATCCCTAGTGATTTTGGTGTTTTATAACTACACACATATCGGACTAATTATTTGCCAAGTGTATCGCAGGTGTTGAAAAAGGTTTGGCAATAGTTAAACAACAGTCCAAAACTGTCTGCCTACCACTTTTTGCTACCGGACACGGCGGTAGGTTTTGACTAGTTGTCAAAAAGCCACTGTCGGGCTAGGTACTAAAAAGCGGTAGTACCGCATTTTAGTACCTAGCGCGATAGAAGCTTTTTGACCACTTGTCAAAAGCTACTGCCCGCTCCGGTACTAAAAGGCGGTAGTACCGCATTTTAGTACCTAGCACGGCAGAGGCTTTTTCCAACCTATAAAAGGCCACTGCTCGCCCCGGTACTAAAATGCGGTAGTACCGCATTTTAGTACCTAGCGTGGCAGTAGCCTTTTGTTTGTTGGCAAAACCCACTAGCTGCCTAGGTACCAAAATGCGGTGGTACCACATTTTGGTACCTGGCGTGACAGAGAGTTTTTCGACCATGTTGCAGATACCATTGGCCGTCCCGTAGTACCGGTTACCATAAGCGGTACTACCGCTTTACGGTAGCACCACATTGTGGTACCGCTGTGGCCAGGGCATATGAATTTCGAAAGGTGCTCTTCCGGTACCAGGTCCGATAGTACCGGAGTTTTCCGGTAGTACCGCTTAAGCTTCCGGTACTACCGCTGCATTAAAGGCTCCAACGGCCAGATTTCTTGGAGGGGTATAAATACCCCTCCACCTACCTTGGGACAAAGTGCTCATCCACATTAAAGTCAAGACCACCATTGGAGTCACCAAATCTTCAGGATCTCCTCAATCCACCACCCAAAGTCTTTGATCTTTGGGGAATCGAAGGAGGAGGCCCCGATCTACTACTTCACCAAAAGAGATCTCCATTTCCCCCTCATTTCATTGAGGCCCCCTTTGCTCTAGTGTTTTCTTGAAAACTCTAGTTCTAGATTTGGTTCTTACAAGCTTGTCTTTGATTGTCTTGACAACTTGCTTGTATTTGGGAGCCTCCAATTCAGTTGTGAATGTGTTCCCCAAACTTGTAAAGGTGTCGGCTTGCACCTTGAAGGTTGCCGATATAGTGGAAGGTGGATCGAGCCCGTTGGGGTGAGATTCATCGGAGAACAAGGGAGGCCTCTCGTTGCATTGGTGGTTTGAAACCACCTTCTCTCCAAACATAGACGTACTTCCCTTCAAAAGGAAGGAACTACGGGAAACAAATCCTTGTGTCTCCGCGTCCACTCCTTTGGTTACTTCTATCCTTTACCGCACTTTACTTACTTGTTCTTGCTTAGTGTTGTGTTAGCTTGTGCATGGTTGACATATAGGTAAATTCACCTTAGTTGCATAATCTAGAGAATTTACCTTTCTTGTCAAACCCTAATTTGAAAAAGAAGAAAATTTGAAGTAGCACCTATTCACCCCCCCTCTAGGTGCCCATACGATCCTTTCAGGCGCTTCTAGCACATATTGCTTTTGTGCGGCAGAGAGGAGAATCCTCAAATTCATGGCCCATTCGGTAAAGTTGCTACCATTCTTTGCAAGTTTCTCTTTCTCCATGAACACATTGAAATTAAAAGCAGGTGGTGCCATCTACAACAGAATTTGTAAAGTTTAGACTAAGTTTATGATAGATTGAGTTCAACTAATCCACATTACGAATGAACTCCCACTCAAAAGCGACATCCCCCGTGTCTTTTTGGTGATTACATGAACCAAATCCACTACACCAAGTCCGATCATCACGTGAGTCGGTGTAGCTTCAATGGCGAGCATCAAATGGGCATCATATCTACTATATGACTCATGCTTAACCTTTTGGTCCGTGTTCCGAGACCATGTCTGTACATGCTAGGCTCGCCAAGTAAGAACCTTAGTATTTGCGTGTGTAACTGTCTTACACCTGAAATATGGTCATGGATCCAAGAACACCCGATCATCACGTGATGTCTTGGAGCGACGAAAACATAATCGATGCATACTAAAGGAAGAACACATTCTTATCTTGATATTTAAATGAGGGATCATCTTATTATGCTAATAAAACGCCAAACAAGCAATATAAGATGCTATCAAACATTACATGTTTATTAGTGGAATGATATGGTTCCCGCATATGATCTCTATCATGTGCATCGTGGTATGATCACTATCATACCTTTATGTGTAAGGCCAAGGTCTATGGAACTTACACGTTATGTGTGTTGTAAGAGTATCATATCATACTTCTACTTACAACATCACCATATCATAACACTAGACCAACAACAATCTAAACTAGACGCCTCTAATTTATCCATTGCAAATTTTACGTGGCTTAGGGCTTTCGAAGATAGAACCGTTCATACCTATGAACATGAACCACAACGAGGATAACCAAATTGTTTACAACTCGTTGCAAAATAGATATTGACTATAGTAGGAGAAACAGACACCCGCTAGCCACTTATGCAAACTAGTTGCATGTCAAGTGTGGAACAGGTCTCATGTGCGAGGACATGTAAAGTTTGTCCTGGCCGCTTCATCCCACTATGCCATCATATCCAAAATTACAACTAAGGAGCAACAACATGATCATCATCACCCACATACTCATATGTGTACTACCCGTGTAAAGCATCTACGCATAGATCCGGCTATGATACCATTGTAGGGTTCACAGCATAGAAAACAAAAAATTTCCTACGATGGGAACAACTATGTACCAAGATCTATCTACTAGATACAAACAACGGGCGGATGTATATCCGTAGAGAATATACCCTTGAAGACCGACAAAGCTTAATGAGTTAAACTCGTGGTTGATATAGATGATCTCTTGCCGATCTCAAGATCGAGAGGAAGTCCTAGCGCCGCAAATCAGCAGCGCATCCGTGCTCGCACACACGTCCGAGGCACCGAGCAACTTCCGCCTCCTCGCTCCAGTGATGCAGCGGAAGCACAACTCTTTCTTGTCGAATAGCCACCGAGAACATGTATCTCGCTAGTCCGAGACCGTGGGGGATAAATTCTAAAGGGGGAGAGAGATCCTTCACGAGGAGGTGTGAGTGAGAGAGAGGGAGAGGGGTGCCTTTTATAGGAGGAGGAGGGCACCCAAGGGGGTGGCCGCCGGCCATGGGGGATGCCCCCTCCCCTCCTTCATTCATGTGGGTGGACACTCCACTCACAAAAACCTCTTCATTTCCCTCCACTCAAACTTGCAATTAAATTTCCACCAAATTTAATGCAAACTCTCATTAAATAAAACTCTTTTTGTTTATTCAGAATTTTGTCAATTACTTTAATGACAAACATTCACATATAACCCCTTGCTAGAATTCTATTTCACATGCAAAAACACTTTCTGCAATTTCACCCGAAAACCTGTATCGGTATCTAGTGAAATAAATTCATGCTCTTGTTATTCTTTTCGGCATGAAACTTTTGCTCCAATTGGATGTCGGTGTCTCTTAAGTGTGTCACCTTACGGTTCATGAATAATGCGGACATGATCGAGACCCTTCTCGGATCAATAATCAGAAGCGGGATCTGGACACCCATTCTGACTCCCACATATTCAACGATGACTTTCTTGTGATCGTTGGAACCTTTTACGCTAGTATCTTAATCCCTTTCTTTCACGATATATTACATGTCCGAGATTCGATCATCGGTATCTCCATACCTAGTTTGATCTCGTTACTGACATGCACTCTTTTCTCGTTCCTGTGATATAACATTCTAGTGATCAAATCACTTGCTTGCAAGCTAATTAATGTGATATCACCGAGAGGGCCCAGAGTATATCTATCCGTCATCGGGATGAACAAATTACACTCTCAATCCATGGTGAAAGGATACGGATGTCGCCTAGAGGGCGGGTGAATAGGCGATTAAAACTTTTCCTAGAGTGGCTCAACAAAGGCGGAATAAAACTAGTGTTTACTTTGTTAAGCACAACCTAGAACAACTAAGGTTCACCTATGTGCACCAACAACATATGCTAAGCAATACAAGCAACAAAGTGATAGCAAGATATATATTACTTCAAGCACGAAGGCTATCACATTGTAAATTGCATAAGTATAGAGCTTGGGTATAGAGATAACCGAGGCGCGCGGGGACACCGATATTTTACCGAGTTCCTCCCAACATGGAGTACGTCTCGAAGGAGAGGGGGTGGTATCAAATCACCAACGCCACAAAAGTCCTCCCTTATTCTCCGGTGAATCTCACCCCAATGGGATCGATCCACGCTTCCACTATTGGTGCACTTGTCGGTGGCAACCGGAACCTCTCACAAGGTTGGGGCACTTCTCCACAACTTAATTGGAGGCTCCCAACAAATGCCACAAAAGGCCACAATGCCACCAAGGCCACAAAACCGTCTAGGGTTCCAAGAACCCAAGAGGGACAAGCTCCAATGAGTCACTCAAACCAAATCCTCCGAGGAGAACACAAACTGATGCACCAAATGCAAATGGCAAGAACACCACATAGGTGTTCAAATCCTTCTCTCCCAAAATCCACAAAAGCTAAAAAAGCTTATGGGGGAATAAGAGAGGAAGAACAATGTAGGAAATCCACAAAAGACTCCAAGATCTAGATCCCAATATGTTCTCCTCACTTAGAAGAGAGATTGATTGGTGGGATTGTAGATCTAGATCTCCTCTTTCAAATCCCTCAAGAATATGCAAGAATCATCGGAGGGATTGAGAGAAAGCAAGCTCAAGTAGGTCAACAATGGAGGGGAAAACTTGCAAGAATGGTTGAGGAACCATTGGGGAAGAAGGCCCCTTATATAGGTCCCTCCAAAATCCAACTGTTGCAGCCCAAAAACGCGATTCCCGGTACTACCGGACTTTTTCCCGGTACTACCGGACTTTACCGGCACTACCGGACATTTCCTGGGGTTCCTGGGGCTCCAAACGCATTTTTTCTCTGCGCTCCCCAGTACCAAAATGCGGTACTACCGGACCCCGGTACTACCGGATCCTGGTCCGGTACTACCGGCCATCACAGAACGAAAGCAGCCATAACTTTTGCATCCGGACTCCGATTTCGATGATCTTGGGCTCGTTTCGAAGAGGACAACAACCTATACAATATCATGCAAAGAAACATCATAGTCCAGCAAGGGAGTATAGATCCAAATGACTAAGTAAAAAACCTTCTTCCGTGCTAGGTACTAAAATGCGGTACTACCGCTTTTTGGTACCTAGCCCGGCAGTGGCTTTTGGAAACTTGTCAAAAACCTTCTCCCGTGCTAGGTACTAAAATGCGGTACTATCGCATTTTGGTACCTAGGAGGTCAGTGGCATTTTGCAACTTTCCAAAACCTACTGCCGCGCTAGGTACTAAAATGCGGTACTACCGCATATTGGTACCTAGGAAAATTCAAACCTCTATAACTTTTGATTGGTAACTCCGATCGACCCAATTCCAATTGCGTTGGAAAAAGGACGACATGATCTACCCTATGAAAGGTGAAAATATTGGTTATCACCAAGTGAGAATGTATAATGTATAATAATGTGAGATACCTCACTTGGTGAGAAACCGAAAAGCCGCCAAGATCAAAATCGCAACAAGATACAAACGGAAGATACGATTTTGATGAACAAGAGCTTGTTATGGAGATTACCACAAGCTCTATATCCTCACATGGATAAGACCAAATAACAACCAAATATGATGATGCAAATATGCAAAGGTTTGAGCTCTCTCCGAACGAAGTGAACGAGTTACTCATTCGAGATCCCCTCTTGATAGTACGGCTATCTATCCTAAACCCGGTCTCCTACTAACAATATGAGACCGGCAAAAGGGAAAACCTATCAAGATTATACCTTTGCCTTGAGCATTCCACTTGAGCTTGATGTATACGATCTTGCCCTTCTCAAGATGTAACGCCTTTCTTAATTCCTCATCATCGATCCATGTTCACCGGGAATGGCAAGCATCAAACATGAGATCTTCTATAGATGGTGCATTTTGAGCTTGCACAACACATCTTCTTCTCATTGCATCGACCTTGAAGCCGACACAAGCTCCAAGCGATGCCAATGGACAAATCCTACAAGTGCAACTTAATACACACATTAGTCCATAAAGTTGTCATTAATTACCAAAACCACACATGGGGGCCTCACATGTTCTTTCAATCTCCCCCATTTTGGTAATTGATGACAATCCCTTTAAGAGGGTTTATATAAGGAATATTAATGAATAAAATGGTAATTCCAATATCAAATACTACAAAAGTATGTGATATTGCTACCATCACCATATATAGAGCAAACTCCCCCACAATCTATGCATGTGTGATGAACTCGAATTTCATTGCATATATTGCCAATCATTATCATTGGTGGAGTTTCCTCTATATATACCACATGCTAAGAAACAACAAAGATGCAAGAGCATGAGAGGCAAATGCACAATAACAAACTCAACGCATAAACCATTTCCCTAAAACCCTCTAAAACTTCTCCCCCATTGGCATCGATTGCCGAAATGGGAGACAAGTCCAAGAAGGCAAATATAGTAATATTTCCTCCAAAGATGTGCCTTCGCACATATCCAATGATGAATACTTAGGAGGGAGTACAACTATATCGAGGACCCAAAGATTGCTAAAGAGATAAAATAAAGGAGGCATCAACAAATGAAGCAAGCAATTACAAGGTCCGGCAAACCAATTTGAAAACAACAAATGAGTCCAAGATATTATGATACGAGTAGATGAGTGTTTTAAATAAAAAATAGAGAAGCTCCCCAAGATTTGTGCACAATTTAAAATAAATACATGAGAATACATAATGCACAAATATGGAATCCTTGCTCCCCCATAGGCATTTAAAACACAACAAAATAAAAGATCAAATAAATGCTTAAATAAAATAGAGAAGCTCCCCAAGATCTGTGCACACTTTAGAATCGTTGTATTTCAATACAAAATTGCACAAATATGGAATCCTCACTCCTCCATAAACATTTAAGGCACAAAAATGAGAAAGAAGACAAATGAGCATTATTAAGTGAATTAGATGAGCTCCCCAAAGATAATGCACCAATTATGATAATTGTATGTAGGAACACGGTGCATAATCATGGAATACTCACTCCTCCATAAACATTTAATAATACAAGGCATGAGAGAACAAAATATGAGTGCCCAAAGATGCAAACAATAGGAACATGCACTCATAGGCAATTAAATTTGGAAGCCACCGAAGAATCAAAAGGATTAGAAAGGTGGTCTCCAAGGATTAAAACTCAACTAAAATTATATTCTCATATGTGTATATGTTTCTAAGTGTAAAACATCACAAAGACATATTACCATAAAGAAACAACCACACACAAAGAAGATATACAATAAATCACATAAAAGGCTAAAATGAAGTCATAACATATATCAATAAGATTTTTGCTTCAAAGCATGGCCAAAGGCTCAAATATATCTTATTGTATATTAATGAAATTCAAACACCAACACACTACATATATTACAACTATCACCAAGGTAAAAGGAGAAAGTTGGAACATATGGATAAAGGCAACAAGTATCAAAAGGAATAAACAACTAGCAAAATCTCACTATTGCACATGAGAGAAGTTGAGGACAAGATAGTCAATAAATTGCTAGATTGACATATTTGGGATTGGTGGATCATATGCATGATTTTGTATAGTCCCAATTATACGTACTCATCTCAACTTATACACATTTACAATAGAGAGTTCTCTTAAAACCATGGCTAGAACTACAACAATTACAAATACATGAATTCATGCTAGAAGGCAACCGACAAACGGTTGGAATCAAGATATATGAGCATGAGAAAGATATACTTGTTACCGAGATATAATTGGTAGGATGTAGAGGATATGAATTCGTTGATCATCCTATAGCTTGCCTCAAATTTTCATTTATGCACCACTTCTTCAAAATTCAGAGACAAGCATCCAATCTATCTCAAATGTACCTAAAACATATTTAAGTACAAAATGGTCCCCAAACTTATTGGGTCCAAAGTAGTTAGTGCAACTACAATACATAGGAGAGACTTCACATAAATATGTGCATATTGATATGAAATTGAATTTCATGCACAACTTAGTCGATGGGATTTTGTGGAGTTTCCCTTATATATTGGATCAAAGAAAGAAAGAATGCCATAATATAGATATGTAGTAAATATGCATACACAAGGCTTTCAAGAACCAAACATGAGATACAATTTGAACAAAAACACCAAGTAAACCGAGATGGCACACACAAGAGTGTGACAAGACAAGCGGTGTCCAAATTGTATCAAAGAACCAATTCAACACATGAAATATCACAAGTTCAACAAATGAACTAGGCTAAGGCCAAAAGAGAAAAAATAGATAGAAATAAAAGTGCTCAAGGATTTATCTCATTCTAAAATGGTCAAATCAAGAAACAAGGAATGAGACAAAACCAACTCCCAAAAAGAGCAAGGTTCCAACAAGAAACCAAACTCCCCAAACTTCTCATGATGGCACAAATACCAAAACGAAAAGATTGAGGTTCCAAGCACATAAAACCCGATATGGATCAAACAAAGAAGTATAAATATGAGTGTTCTAAATAATATAGGAGAGCTCCCCCATGGATAGTGCATTATATAGGATTTTCCTTTTGAATGCAAAATGCACACAAATGGGATTATCACTAGTACCTATAATAAATAAAACACAAAAGGATACCAAGAAAAGTAAAAGGATCCAAATGTAGCAAGGAATACATGGGAGCACACAAAATATTTACTTGGCCAAAGATAGGACAAGATTGAGCGAAGGCCAAAGTGAATATGATCAATAAATTCTACCATAAATATAGTACTCATTGTCCAAGGACAAGAAATATTGGGAATCATTTTCCCAAGGTAGCTTGCATGGATATCCAAGATCATAGTCACAACAAGAAGCATATAATAAAATATAAGAATTAAGCATGATACTTCAAACAGGATTCTTGGTAGCTTACAATTGTCACACAACCACTAGTGATTAGAGTAACTTGAAGCAAATGGTTTCCATGCGGATATATATATAAATATGAGGAAACACATACCAAGAAGCACTCTCACAAACAAGATCCAAAATATGAGCAATAAGGGCATTCAAGCAAATTGGAACTTGTATGAGCACATGTGTCACATAGGAGCTAGATGATTATCAATATCAATTTTAAGTGACACAACCTCAAATTTTCACATTTTCTAGGATTGTAATAAGCACTAAGCATATGACTCCCCCATAATGTGATACTACCATAAAACCAACACAAGGCAAAAGGATACAAATAGAGATAATTAATGGACATTATAAAACTTAAATTTCTCATGAGAATTATACCACATAGGGACTACACAATAATCCAATATAAATACTAGGTGGTATTCCTCATGTACACACAATTTTAGGATTGTGGAATGCCCAAGCATAACACTCCCCCAAAATGGGATAACCATTAATCTCTCACAAGAGCCAAATAAGATATCAAATATAATCAATTAAGGCTCCAATACAAGAAACACACATACATGGTGTGCCACCTAATCATATACAGATATACTTGATACCTCAAGATAATTAAGTGGAAAGCACAACATGTGAAAATGCATGGAAGATACAAACCAACACATGCACAAGGGGAGATTAACTTTCAATGTAAAGAGTTTAGCATATGTTACCACAAGGAGGAACATTGGAAATATAATATAATCATGATAACCCAAATGGCTTGGCTTGACAATAATAATTGATGAAGATCCCTCAATTCTTCATAATGTAACCAAGTCTCCAATGCCCTCCAAATATTACCTATTGATCAAGTTTTAGCTTGTTGGTCCCCAACAAGTTGGGTCCTAAGAAGTTAGTCACAATAGGCTTGGCAACCCAAATGGTTCTTTTCTTGACACCACATTAGGCACCAAAAAATTTGGCAAACACATTGCCAACCTCATCCTTACAAAGATAATAAGCATCATCAATAATGATAGGGTTGGATGAGGATATACCGATAGTGCATGAGGAAGAAATATGCCCCTTCTCACGACATATGTAGCAAGTTCTACTCTTGCCATCTTTCTTCTTAGGTGAAGCCACAACTCGAGGAAGAGCTCGAGTAGTCCTCTTAGGAAGAGGCCCATTAATGACTTGAGGTGGAGCTTGAGGCCGCTTCCCTTGTTGCTTCACCCTAAGAGGATTTTTCTTCAATGGGAAAGATATAACATGGTGCCCTTCTTCCTTGCACTTGAAGCAAACAATGTTGGCCGGATTCTTGACTTGATCTTGGCCATTATTCTTGTTGTCCTTGTGCTTCAACTTGATAGTGGACTGGTTCTTGACATTGGAGTTGAATCCAAGCCCACTCTTGTCATTGGGGTATTTTTGCACACTTAAGATTTTGTTGAGTGTGACCTTCCCTTGATGACCCTTTTTCAAGTCATTCTTCAAAGAAGTGACTTGAGCCTTGAGCCTTTTGATTTCCTCTACATGGTTAGTTTCAACAAAAATACTAGAGGAAGTAGATGCTACATTGTTAGAGCAACAAGGCACGGAATGTAATTCATCATGAGATATATCATGGTTGTGAGAGGATGAACTACAAGGACTAGCACATGGCAATATAACATTTGGAGTATATGTAGTGCTAATGTCCACATGAGGCCCACTAGATGTTACCTTTGACACGATGGCCTCATGAGATAACTTTAGCCTACCATGGGAGAATAGAAGATCCTCATGCGAGCTTGAGAGCTTAACATGACTTTCTTCTAATTTCCCGTAGTTGCTAGTTAGCAACGCAAGTTGAGCCTTTAGCTCAACATTCTCCTCCAAAATATATGCTTCACAAGAAATAGAGTTAGTAGCACAAGCATCATCATTATTAGCGAGAGGTGAGGGCAACTTGGCAAGCTCTTTTGAATATGAAGCTTTAAGTTGCTCATGCGACTCGATGAGTTTGATGAGTTCCCTCTTAACAACCCGAGAGCCATTATCAAGATGCTTAAAATCCTCAACAAGTTTAGCATAAGAAACTTCAAGTTCATCATTTTTAAACTTGAAGGAGTTTGCCACCACAAGTTCTCTATCATGGTATTCTTTTACTCTAGATAATTCTAGAGTGAAAGTCTCCTCAAGAGATTATTTGGTGGTTTGTTCTTCTTCAAGGGAGTCATTTAGTTGAGCAATTTCATTAGCATACTTACGCTCACGCGCAAATTGTTCATCAATTAAGTTTTCTTGCTCCTCAATAAGATTATTGCCTTCTATAGAATAATTCAAGATTTCAAGAAAGTTGGAGGAAGCAATTTTATTTTTGAAGAGAGCACCATAGACAACCTCTCCCATTTTCTTAATAGAGGTAATATAGTACTTACCTCTATAATCATCATTATCATTTTTAACCTCATCATCATCATCATCATCATCATGAGATACAATGGGATCCAAAGAGGTTACCTTTGTTCCCTTAGCCATAAGGCATATGTGAGAACTAGAGGAAGGTGATGATGAGATTTCACTTGTAGCTCTATTCAAGACCTTGTCTTGGTCCATAGAATCTTCGGTTTCCTCTACATGGTTAGCAACACAAGCACTAGAGGAAATAGAAGCATTTTTATCATGGCAGCAAGACAACACAAGCATATCATCATGAGATTTATTCAAGTCATTTCTACATGATATGCAAGGACTATTAACACAAGCATGTAAGAAGTTTGTAGTGCTAGAAGTGTTAGGGTCCAAATATAGATTATTGCAACTATATAGAGATGAAGGATTAAAAATAGTAAGCACACTATCCAAATTACAATTTCTATCACCACTCACCATATCATTACCTTGTGAAAAGTCACATGTTGGTGAAGTGGTAGAGGATGAGAACTCATCTCGACCGGAAGTGGAAGCAACACAATCATCCTTAAAAATGTTGGACTTGCTATATTTATCTTGAAGCTTGGTCCATATCTCACGAGCACTTGAATAAGGCATGATAGAAGAAAGAACTACATTGCTCACAACGTGCAAAAGAATTTTAGTAGCTAGAGCATCTATATGAGAGTTCAAATTCTCCTCTAAAGATTCGCTTTGGGTATCCATAGGAGAAGAGAAACCCACATATAGATATCCCTCGATAATTGGGTGAATTTCCCAAAATAAATTAAGCATGTGAATTTTCCAAACATCATAATTTGTGCCATCGAATGTGAGCGTGTCCTTGTGCACTAATCCCCTAGCCGACATCTTTACTCTCAAGGCGGTGAAGCCTAAAATGAGAGACCGGGCTCTGATACCAATTGAAAGGATACGGATGTCGCCTAGAGGGGGGGGTGAATAGGCGATTAAAACTTTTCCTAGAGTGGCTCAACAAAGGCGGAATAAAACTAGTGTTTACTTTGTTAAGAACAACCTAGAACAACTAAGGTTCACCTATGTGCACCAACAATATATGCTAAGCAATACAAGCAACAAAGTGATAGCAAGATATATATTACTTCAAGCACGAAGGCTATCACAATGTAAATTGTATAAGTAAAGAGCTCGGGTATAGAGATAACCGAGGCACGCGGGGACACCGATATTTTACCGAGTTCCTCCCAACATGGAGTACGTCTCGTTTGGATAGGGGGTAGTATCAAACCACCAACGCCACAAAAGGCCTCCCTTATTCTCCGGTGAATCTCACCCCAATGAGATCGATCCACGCTTCCACTATCGGTGCACTTGTCGGTGGAAACCGGAACATCTCACAAGGTTGGGGAACTTCTCCACAACTTAATTGGAGGCTCCCAACAAATTCCACAAAAGGACACAATTCCACCAAGGCCACAAAACCGTCTAGGGTTCCAAGAACCCAAGAGGGACAAGCTCCAATGAGTCACTCAAACCAAATCCTCCGAGGAGAACACAAACCGATGCACCAAATGCAAATGGCAAGAACACCACAAAGGTGTTCAAATCCTTCTCTCCCAAATTCCACCAAAGCTACAAAAGCTTATGGGGGAATAAGAGAGGAAGAACAATGGAGGAAATACACAAAAGACTCCAAGATCTAGATCCCAATATGTTCCCCTCACTTAGAGGAGAGATTGATTGGTGGGATTATAGATCTAGATCTCCTCTTTCAAATCCCTCAAGAATATGCAAGAATCATCGGAGGGATTGAGAGAAAGCAAGCTCAAGAAGGTCAACAATGGAGGGGAAAACTTGCAAGAATGGTTGAGGAACCATTGGGGAAGAAGGCCCCTTATATAGGTCCCTCCAAAATCCAACCGTTGCAGCCCAAAAACGCGATTCCCGGTACTACCGGACTTTTTCCCGGTACTACCGGACTTTCCCGGCACTACCGGACATTTTCTGGGGTTCCTGGGGCTCCAAACGCATTTTTCTCTGTGCTCCCCGGTACCAAAATGCTGTAATACCGGACCCCGGTACTACCGGATCCTGGTCCGGTACTACCGGTCATCACAGAACGAAAACAACTATAACTTTTGCATCTGGACTCCGATTTCGATGATCTTGGGCTCGTTTCGAAGAGAACAACAACCTCTACAAGATCATGCAAAGAAACATCATATTACAGCAAGGGAGTATAGATCCAAATGACTAAGTAAAAAACCTTCTGCCGCGCTAGGTACTAAAATGCGGTACTACCGCTTTTTGGTACCTAGCCCGGCAGTGGCTTTTGGAAACTTGTCAAAAACCTTCTGTCGTGCTAGGTACTAAAATGCGGTACTACCGCATTTTGGTACCTAGGAGGGCAGTGGCATTTGGCAACTTGCCAAAACCTACTGCCGCGCTAGGTACTAAAATGCGGTACTACCGCATTTTGGTACCTAGGAAAATTCAAACCTCTATAACTTTTGATTGGTAACTCCGATCGACCCGATTCCAATTGCGTTGGAAAAAGGACGACATGAGCTACCCTATGAAAGGTGAAAATAATGGTTATCACCAAGTGAGAATGTATCATGTATAATAATGTGAGATACCTCACTTGGTGAGAAACCGAAAAGCCGCCAAGATCAAAATCGCAACAAGATACAAACGAAAGATCCGATTTTGATGAACAAGAGCTTGTTATGGATATTACCACAAGCTATATATTCTCACATGGATAAGACCAAATAACAACCAAATATGATGATGCAAATATGCAAAGGTTTGAGCTCTCTCCGAACGAAGTGAACGAGTTACTCATTCGAGAGCCCCTCTTGTTAGTACGGCTATCTATCCTAAACCCAGTCTCCTACTAACAATATGAGACCGGCAAAAGGGAAAACCTATCAAGATTATACCTTTGCCTTGAGCATTCCACTTGAGCTTGATGTATACGATCTTGCCCTTCTCAAGATGTAACGCCTTTCTTAATTCCTCATCATCGATCCATGATCACCGGGAATGGCAAGCATCAAACATGAGATCTTCTATAGACGGTGCATTTTGAGATTTCACAACACATCTTCTTCTCATTTCATCGACCTTGAAGCCGACAGAATCTCTAAGCGATGCCAATGGACAAATCCTACAAGTGCAACTTAATACACACATTAGTCCATAAAGATTGTCATTAATTACCAAAAGCACACATGGGGGCCTCACATGTTCTTTCACATGTGCCTCAACATAACACTTTATTAGTTCTGAACCCATCTTTATAATCACCCTGTTACGGTGTGACGTTTGATGTTATCAAGAATCTCTTCCGGTGTTAGTGATTGACATGATCTCATGGTCTAAGGATTAGGATTACTTCGTAAGTTGTTATAGCAATATAAACTCAATGACTTTGATCGTAATGCTATACTTCGGATGAATGTTCATCACACCATTACACTAATGTTGTGATCCCGTTATTAACAACATTCAATGTCCATGATCAAGAAACCTTGATCATCTTGTTAATCAACGAGCTAGTTTATGAAAGAGGCATAACTAGGAACTTTCTGTTTGTTTATTAAACACACATATATTAATGTTTCCGTATTAATACAATTATAGCATGCAAAATAAACATCTATCATATACTTGAAATACACATAATAAACACTTTATTGCCTCTCAGGGCATATTCCCTTCACTTTTCGGCTTCGGTTCTTTTTCGGCTTGGGTTAGAGATGCTTTGAGCATCCTTTATTAGTTTTGGCGACAAAAATGCTTCGAGTCGTGTCACCAGGAGCACTTTTTAGCCGACAAATAACAAATTTACCATCAGGCGCTCCCACTACACACCCAAGACAAAGGGGCGACAGTGGAAACCACCAGGCCGACCTAGCACCACATATCAGTGACACAAGATGTGACAAATAATCAAATTGCAAAGTGAAGCGGGACAAATCTTCAAATCCCTCCTTTTCTCTCCCCATGGCGCCTACCTTTCTGCATAGCACCACCGACTACCGCCCTCGCCGTCGACCGACGTTCTCAGCTCGCCTCCCTACCCTCGCTGCCGAACGCCGCCTCGACCTCGCATCTCCAGCCTTGGCCATGCCACGGTTGATTCGCCTCCAACTCCTGCCTCACCTCCGGCGAGTAGGGATGTAAGCGGCACACCACTTAATTTCGCGTAATACTGTTTATTAGTACTTTAGTTTAATGACGTCTTTTAACAAAGAACTAACAAGTTAAATAAACAGGACTTGCAGACGTATTTACATTCCTACCGACGAGCGTGGAGCAGCAGCTACTTGCAGACGTATTTACATCCCTACCGACGAGCGTGGAGCAGCAGCTTGAGGTTGGACGGAGGCTTTAGGGTACGTTTGGATTTTGCCCAAATTCGTCCAGCCAACGCGCAGGCGAGCCAAAATTTTGGCGTGGCTTTTCGCCGCCCGTAGCTAGCCAAATCGTTGGCGCGAATCTGTTCTGAAAAGGTGAAGATCGCGTGAGCACGCCAAATAGTGGGCTCTGATCCAAATGGTGTCCAAGCATTTGGTGAACGCCAATTATTTGACTTGGTAGCCTCGGTCTCCCAACCAAGCATACCCTTAGAAACTGAAAAAGCAAAAAGAAGTTGTAATTTCTTTGACACGTTGCCCCCGGCACATCACTGAGGATGAGTAATCAGGTTAGCGGGCGACACGACCTGAGCCCAGCAACGATCAAGTCATCAATTGCACACAACTCCTTTGCCCCCATTAATGGCCAATTAAGCTGGGTTACAAGCCCACGCTACTGGGCTCGGCGAAGACAGAACTGAGGGCTAGCATTTTAAACCAGTCACGATCCTCTTCAATTAGCGATGTGGGACTAATCACGCTCCTCCTCGCCGCTGTCCTCTCCGCCCTGCCCCTGCGCAGCTCTCGTCCTCAACCCCGTGAGCCGTCCTGTCGCCCTTAACCTTGTCATCTTCCAGCTAATCCCCGACGCCTCTTCTTCCCCCTCTCCTCCGCCGCCTGCCTCTCTCCCGGTTTATCGCCTCTGTCCTCGTTGCGGAGTACTCCGTCGGCGTGGAGGAGCCGTCGAACCTGCTTCCGATCCTTGCTGCCGTCTTCGTCGTCTGTCACGGTGAGCCAGGATCTGAAGCTCCGCCCTTTAATAACCGGCCGTCATTGTCCTTTTCTTACAAATCCCTGCAGTTTCTTTTCGTGCTCGCCGAATCCAATTCCGGCGTTCTGGTCCTTCCGATTTGTGGGAGGAGCATGCGTCCTGTTTCTTCGATTTGGCTTCCCCCAGTTCTTTCTCTGCTGATGTGCTGCCTCATTCTTGTGTGCACCGGAGAAGAACCACCTTCACCCAGGTTAGTTCCAAGTCCAAGGGGTTCTGGCCTAGTTCTGGGGCTGCTCGTTCGAGTGGCTGTTGGCGGTGGCTGGCTGCTCTCCACTTCGTTCCTCGTCTCCAGCAGACATGGGAATTCCGGAAGCGGAAAGCCCGTCATGAAGGACTCTCTTCTCTTCTCAAACTGTTTTGGGCGATGAGGCATGGCATTTAAACCTTCGTGAGAAAACTAATATTCCAGACATGATGATAGTCTAGTTGTCTCAGGTTTCACTTCCACATTTAATCAATACAACCATTTATTTCTCACAGATATGGCTTTACACTTGCCAGGGATTTCCCTTTTGCTGGTCTAATAATAAGAGGAAATCCAGCTTATGATTTCATCATTGTTCTAGTAATTTTAGCAAACCTTTCTGCGTCTTGGAAGAAATGTTACGGTATGTTTGGTAGGTCGGGCGCACTCAGAAATTCCCACCTCGTCCTACCGTTTCTTGTTTGTTAGATCGGGTCGGTTGTATTCAGCTATGCCCACCTCGTGCAAAAAGAGGCTCTCAGCCCTGCCCAGTTGTGAAGCTGAAATCGAGCTTCGCAACTCAGCAGGGCTGAGTCCATCCGCGTTCGTGACTCCGCGCGACAAGGGTCGCGACCCCGCTTGCCTCACGCGTGGCATTCTTCCCGTCCCAGCTCTCCTCTACCTCGCCTCACCCTGCCTCTCCTCTACCTCGCCTGATCCCGCAGTCGCGCTCTCTCCTATACCTTGCTTCCGCCGCAGATCTCCACCGGCCTTCGAGCAGGCGTAGACCACGCCGCCTCTCTCGGCCTCGTCCAGCGCACGTGGAGCAGCGGAGGCGGCCTCCTGGCGGCGGCGGACGAGAAGCTCGCCCGTGACCTCCTGGCAGGGGCCGTTGAGGAGGGGCTCGAGCTCGACCGCAACCTCCTGACGTCGGGTTGGGGAGAGGCTCGGCCTCCTGGCGCAGCGGCGGCGGCTCTTCTCGCCGACAGCGACGCGCGGAGGCAGCCGAGCAGGCCACCGGGAACCAAGCAGGCGGCTGCGCTGGGTAGGAGAAAGTCGCGCTTCCTCGATTCGGTACTCACGCGGAGGTGAAGCGGTTGTCACGCTGAGGTGACACGGTGCTTGAGCCGCAGATGCGTCCAGGACGGGGAGCTCGCCCTTGACGCGGGGCTCGCCTGGCCGACACGGCGCTCGCAAGGACGCGGCCGACGACATTGGAACTGTGCCGCGCGGAGGAAGGGAGCGTGGCGGCGGCTCCTCTCGCCGACGACGACGCCGGAGCCCGAGCCAGACCTCGCAGGGACCCGATTGATTTTTTGTTTTATATTTAGAGATCTGATTGCTTTTTTATTTTTGTGTGGCACATCTCAGCTTGTACAACCTACCAAACATGATCTCATCTGAACACATCTCAGTTCATACAACCTACCAAACACAATGAATAAAATACAATTGTATGTAGTTGGCATAGTTGGACTCGGCTTGTATAATGTAACACCCTCAGAATCGACCCTATGCAAGTTTAAGCGATTCCCGCCAAACCCGCATAGAAACGATTAAAAGGTGCCCACCAGGCACTTTCGTGCGGGTGGAAAACGAAGTAATAACATTACACAACAATCCTCGATGGGACCCACAGAACAGATATATATAACAGCGACTCAAAGAGTCAAGAATACAGATATAATATACAAAGATCCAAATCACCTTGAAATGATAGAGCGTCCGACTACGGACAAGATGCAAATGGGGCTAAGAGCCCTGAAGAATAACCAATGGCGTCCATAACCCTGCCCAGGCCAAGCCGGAAGGTAACCCTGCTAACGACGTCGATCTCAAAACCTGCTTAAACAAAGGGGTGCCGACAAAGGGCAAAGGAAAAAGAGGAGCGTCAGTACTGAGGCCAGTACACGGCGAGACTAGAATTCGGCGGTCCTCGTCTACATAGGTATGGTGGACTGAGCGGCAGCGGCAGCATGCACTAAACACCCTATAGAGACTTGATATAACTGTCGGCTACCAGAGGGGGGATAAGAAAGATCTATTCGGAACCAACCTGATGCTACCATCAAACAAACCCATCCTGGTGTTTCCCCCTCGAGACCAAACGAGGAAGTCAACCGAGGAACTCACACAGTTGGCAGTTTTATTTATTTCGTTATTGTTGCAGCAATTACTAGTCAGGTGTAGATAATCATCCTGATAAAATAAGCAGTGGGCACTTTTAGTGAACCATTCCGTTGTAGTGGCGACACTTACTAGTCAAATTCAATTAGCATGAGATAACCCAAAAACCCAGCAGTTGTTGGTACTTTTATTTGGCCATTCCGTTGTAGTTGAAATACTTACTAGTCAGATACAATGGTCGCAAGCGACAAACCCAAACAAGCAATTGTTGGCAGTTTTATTGAGCCATTCCATTATAGTGAAGCTGATTACTAGTCATTATAAAGTCCAATTTATAGCACTACTTTAGTTATAGTTGTCTATGATCGAGATACTGTGCTCCAAGTCGTCCATAACCGCGGACACGGCTTTCAGAAAGTTTTACCCGGCCGGGATGCACAAATAGCAACACACACACGATCAACCTCGGAAAAACCAAATCAAAACCCAACGAGGCTTTCACGACAAAGCAATCACAGGATTCAGAAATATTTCAGGGGGCCACCCCTTGGAGTACACCCGCAACGAAGCTAGCTGACTCCGAGACGGACCCGAGGTTTGGGTGGACGGCTGTGAACGACTGGGAACCCAAAACTGGGCTTGTCGACACCGCGAAAACGTGTCCCGATCCTAAACAGTACAGTGTGCTCCTCGCACAATCGTAAATAAAGCAGTAGCATGGCATAAGTACAGGATAGTAAATAAAACCTCAAACTAGTTTGTGGCCCCAAGAAATAAGAATGAATCAAGCTCTGGCTCAGGGGGGCCCATAATTCCCCGTATGTGGATAGCGCGAATATTCAAGGAACAGGTATCAAGTACTCGGGGTCCTACGGGACACAAGTGGGCGGTCGGAAACCAAATATTATCTATCACCCACCGATGCCTCTACTTACTTACTTCAATTTTAGTTGTTAAACAGGAATTAAAGTGAACGATAGGTAAAGCCATGATCATCTCCAACATTAGACATGTGGCAAAACTCCAACAACTGAGGTACTTGGCGACACGCAACAGCACTTGAGCAAACGACTACGACGCGCAGGTCCAACTATCTACCAAACAACAGGTAATAGGGTGTGTCCAAGGCAATATAAGGCTGCAAGGGATATCACGGGTACGAAAACTAGAGCAGCGCATCACAGATAGCAATAGATCAACAGGAGGGAAGTAAATACTATAAAAGTAAGATAGGTAGAAAGGGGGAGATGCTCGCCTGAAAACATTGCCGAAGGTTCATCCGAGGATCGGGGCGAAGCTCACATCAACTCAACGGCCTTATCCGCGAAGAAGCAAAACACTAGAATAAACACCGGATGCAATATTTAATACTACGGCAAAAGATCGGGTCATGATGCATGTATGATGTATGACATGGCGAAGATGCGATGCAATTAGGTCATATTAAGTGGAAACCGGGTCCCGACAATTAATTAAACGGTTCAAGTTATTTATCTACCCCGCAAAATAAATGTTGTAATAACAGGGCAAGATAAGTTACCGGTTCGCTACACCAATTTAAATGAGGCCAATATAAGACTAGATTTGCCCGCATATGAGCCCCATATTTAATTATGAGGTGAATCGGCATAAGACCCCCAAACCACATGGTATGCATGCGAGATGAACAATTAAATATGCAACAATTTGTTATTACATTTATAAAATAGGGCTCGAGAAAAGGGGTCACACATTAGGGTTCGACGATCTTGGTCCGGGGGTTCGGGGTCGGTCTCAGGGTTCGGGGTTCGATGGGCTCGGTCTCGGATAACGGAGGTAGGTCTTGTCGCATCCGGGAAGCAGGACTTGGTTCGGCGTCGGGGGCGCATCGGACTCGCCCTGGTCGGTGCCGATCTTGTCGTGGCGAAGGTCTTGTCGGTCTTGGCATTCTTCAGGTTCGGGTTTTGGCGTCCGAGGGAAGTACTTGGCGTCCGGCGGTAGATCTTGTCGATTCCACTCCAACGGCCTTGTTGTTCCGCAGCGTAGATCTTGGGGAGGTTTCGGGGTTCCACGGGTTCGGCTCGACAATCGGAATTCCGGAACGGGTCTTGGCGAACTTGGCGGTTCCGAGGGGAAGGACTTGGTGTGTCGGGTTCGGTCTTCGAATCCATGTAGTAGACCTCGTCAGTACCATGTCGACGACCTTGGGGTCTCGGTGTTCGGGTTCTGGGTAGGAGGCCTTGACGTCCGTGAAGGAGTTCATGGCGTCCCAAGATCGGTCTTCGGGTACTGCGAAGGAGAGCTTGGGGTTTCGAGGCTTCAATTGTCGATGGCGAACTTGGACTTAGCAGCGCATGTTCGGGTGGCTTATCGGGGTGCTAGTCCGACTTGCAGCTCTTGTTCACCGGAAGGTTTGTATGCCGAGTTACCAACTTGCAGTACCATGTATGCAGCACATGACACCAACTCGAACAGCGGAGCAGCAGCTACATAGGGGCGGCCTCACGCGCGACGCGGCCGGCTCGGGACGACGGCGCAGCGGGGCCACCGGCGAGGGGACGCGGGGTTCGGCTCGGGGACGGTCCGGCGCTGGGCAAGGACTTCGCCGGCGGCGTGGAGCGGAGCTCGGGGCCGAGGCAGGAGGATGCGGGGTTCGGCTCGGGGACTCGCCGGGAGGAGCTCGACGGCAGACGCCGGGGCCGGGCTTGGCGACGGAAGGTGAGGGGCGCACCGCTGCGGCGGCGGCTCAGGACGACCAGAGGGTGGCGGCGCGCGCTCGCGGGAGGCGGCTCGGGACGGGGCCGGCCGGCCGGACGCGGGCCCTGCTGCAGACGGAGGGCGGCGCTGGAGGCGAGGCGATTGTCGGCGGCGGACCGGGGGGTTGCTGTCGAAGCGAGGGGGACAAGCGGGGGGGGGCGCCGGCGGCGGGGCGAGCCGGAGGAGGCGGCGAGGTCGAGAAGGAGGTGAGGCGGCCGCGGCTGGGGCCGGCGCCGGAGAGGGAGCAGGGCGGGGCGAGCGCGGAGACACGGGGGAAGAAGAGGAGCGTCGGGGGAGGGCGAGCGGGAAGGGGAGAGGCGGTGGCGAAGGGGGCCTGACGGCGACGCCATGGGAGGGAGAGGGAGCCAGCAGAGAGGAGGGAGGGTGCTGCGGGGCGAGGGCGAGGTTGGGGACGGCCGGGGTCACGCGGGGGAGGGGGTGGACCAGGTCCAGGTGGGGTCACGCGGGCAGGTGGACAGGGGGTGGGGCCAGGGTGGCAGGTCGGCTGTGGGGAGGAGAGAGGGAGGCGTGTGTGGGCTAGGTGGAGGGAGTGGGGTGAGAGAGAGGTGGCAACAGGGGAATGGCCAACGGGAGGGGCTGGGTGAGGTGGCGAGTTGCTATAGGGCGGGGTGATGTGGAGGGTTTGGGGGTAGACTAGGACTAGGTAAGCAAAGATTTGGGGTGGGGTCTAAGGTGGACCGATTTTGTTTCTGGGGGTGGTCGACTGGGTCGGGTCGGCCCGTTCGACTGCCCCCACTAAAATAATTAAATATTTTATTTATTTCAAACAGGGCTTTTGCAAACCGATAGCAGACAAAACAAAATAATCCGGAGACCCGGGTTTTGCGTTTGAATAAAAACGGGGCGTTTAGAAAACAAATTAGGTTTTCCCGAAAATAGTTTTATGCAAGCAAATGCAAGATGATGACGATGCTCAAATGCAATGTGGCATGATGACATGAGCATGCGGTCATGATGATGCAATGCACAAAAACAACGCGATTTTCTAGTAGTGGTTTTGCGGGATGCCACAATTCGACACCACTAACAATGGATCTCGCCCTCGAGATGCGCCTCATGGTACCGGAAGGAAGGTCGGCGAACTGCGTCTTCTCGCTTCGTGTAGATCTTCGCGACACCACTAACAAGAGGTCGTTGTCCGTGATCGTCAAGGGAACACTCCGGAAACAAAGGGCGAAGGTAGGGGTATCCACAAATAAAGCCACCTCTAACTTTGATAGAAGGAGAGAAAAGATGCGGCCTATCCCACTGCAATGTACAAGAGCGAATAGAAAGGGTAGTCGGCATGGGGGCCAATCCATCACGCACCCAAACTATTACTCCGCACAATCAGTGGAAAAGCATGCAACCATTCTCGGAATTAGACTGAAGATCTCGACAATCGAGGTTCGGAAACAAAGGAGTGATGCAGACTCTGCATCGGATGTGGCGTAGATGATGTCGTCGCGTCGGGAAACACCGGATAGCACAACAAGGAACAAAGAATGGTACCACAGTAGACGGATTCCTCAGACAGCATGAAGACCAGATGTAGCAACACCGTTACCAACGGAGGAAGCGAAACCCTGAAGGTACGACGGAGACCCAACCACGAGAAATCCTGGACTCGAAGACAAGAGAAGAGGTGGATTCAAAACGCGTAGAGGTAAGGGGAGAATAGCAGAGGGTAAGGAGTAAAATCAGACCTAATCAGAACTATCCAACCGTTTTTGCAAAATAGTTTTGACACTCTACTTCGGCCGTTAGCTAGGTTATCCTACAGGCTGGACTTGTGGGGTATCGCAACTGCTGGGCTCTGATACCACTCTGTAACACCCTCAGAATCGACCCTATGCAAGTTTAAGCAATTCCCGCCAAACCCGCATAGAAACGATTCAAAGGTGCCCACCAGGCACTTTCGTGCAGGTGGAAAACGAAGTAATAACATTACACAACAGTCCTCGATGGGACCCACAGAACAGATATATATAACAGCGACTCAAAGAGTCAAGAATACAGATATAATATACAAAGATCCAAATCACCTTGAAATGATAGAGCGTCCGACTACGGACAAGATGCAAATGGGGCTAAGAGCCCTGAAGAATAACCAATGGCGTCCATAACCCTGCCCAGGCCAAGCCGGAAGGTAACCCTGCTAACGACGTCGATCTCAAAACCTGCTTAAACAAAGGGGTGCCGACAAAGGGCAAAGGAAAAAGAGGAGCGTCAGTACTGAGGCCAGTACACGGCGAGACTAGAATTCGGCGGTCCTCGCCTACATAGGTATGGTGGACTGAGCGGCAGCGGCAGCATGCACTAAACACCCTATAGAGACTTGATATAACTGTCGGCTACCAGAGGGGGGATAAGAAAGATCTATTCGGAACCAACCTGATGCTACCATCAAACAAACCCATCCTGGTGTTTCCCCCTCGAGACCAAACGAGGAAGTCAACCGAGGAACTCACACAGTTGGCAGTTTTATTTATTCCGTTATTGTTGCAGCAATTACTAGTCAGGTGTAGATAATCATCCTGATAAAATAAGCAGTGGGCACTTTTAGTGAACCATTCCGTTGTAGTGGCGACACTTACTAGTCAAATTCAATTAGCATGAGATAACCCAAAAACCCAGCAGTTGTTGGTACTTTTATTTGGCCATTCCGTTGTAGTTGAAATACTTACTAGTCAGATACAATGGTCGCAAGCGACAAACCCAAACAAGCAATTGTTGGCAGTTTTATTGAGCCATTCCATTATAGTGAAGCTGATTACTAGTCATTATAAAGTCCAATTTATAGCACTACTTTAGTTATAGTTGTCTATGATCGAGATACTGTGCTCCAAGTCGTCCATAACCGCGGACACGGCTTTCAGAAAGTTTTACCTGGCCGGGGTGCACAAATAGCAACACACACACGATCAACCTCGGAAAAACCAAATCAAAACCCAACGAGGCTTTCACGACAAAGCAATCACAGGATTCAGAAATATTTCAGGGGGCCACCCCTTGGAGTACACCCGCAACGAAGCTAGCTGACTCCGAGACGGACCCGAGGTTTGGGTGGACGGCTGTGAACGACTGGGAACCCAAAACTGGGCTTGTCGACACCGCGAAAACGTGTCCCGATCCTAAACAGTACAGTGTGCTCCTCGCACAATCGTAAATAAAGCAGTAGCATGGCATAAGTACAGGATAGTAAATAAAACCTCAAACTAGTTTGTGGCCCCAAGAAATAAGAATGAATCAAGCTCTGGCTCAGGGGGGCCCATAATTCCCCGTATGTGGATAGCGCGAATATTCAAGGAACAGGTATCAAGTACTCGGGGTCCTACGGGACACAAGTGGGCGGTCGGAAACCAAATATTATCTATCACCCACCGATGCCTCTACTTACTTACTTCAATTTTAGTTGTTAAACAGGAATTAAAGTGAACGATAGGTAAAGCCATGATCATCTCCAACATTAGACATGCGGCAAAACTCCAACAACTGAGGTACTTGGCGACACGCAACAGCACTTGAGCAAACGACTACGACGCGCAGGTCCAACTATCTACCAAACAACAGGTAATAGGGTGTGTCCAAGGCAATATAAGGCTGCAAGGGATATCACGGGTACGAAAACTAGAGCAGCGCATCACAGATAGCAATAGATCAACAGGAGGGAAGTAAATACTATAAAAGTAATATAGGTAGAAAGGGGGAGATGCTCGCCTGAAAACATTGCCGAAGGTTCATCCGAGGATCGGGGCGAAGCTCACATCAACTCAACGGCCTTATCCGCGAAGAAGCAAAACACTAGAATAAACACCGGATGCAATATTTAATACTACGGCAAAAGATCGGGTCATGATGCATGTATGATGTATGACATGGCGAAGATGCGATGCAATTAGGTCATATTAAGTGGAACCGGGGTCCCGACAATTAATTAAACGGTTCAAGTTATTTATCTACCCCGCAAAATAAATGTTGTAATAACAGGGCAAGATAAGTTACCGGTTCTCTACACCAATTTAAATGAGGCCAATATAAGACTAGATTTGCCCGCATATGGGCCCCATATTTAATTATGAGGTGAATCGGCATAAGACCCCCAAACCACATGGTATGCATGCGAGATGAACAATTAAATATGCAACAATTTGTTATTACATTTATAAAATAGGGCTCGAGAAAAGGGGTCACACATTAGGGTTCGACGATCTTGGTCCGGGGGTTCGGGGTCGGTCTCAGGGTTCGGGGTTCGATGGGCTCGGTCTCGGATAACGGAGGTAGGTCTTGTCGCATCCGGGAAGCAGGACTTGGTTCGGCGTCGGGGGCGCATCGGACTCGCCCTGGTCGGTGCCGATCTTGTCGTGGCGAAGGTCTTGTCGGTCTTGGCATTCTTCAGGTTCGGGTTTTGGCGTCCGAGGGAAGTACTTAGCGTCCGGCGGTAGATCTTGTCGATTCCACTCCAACGGCCTTGTTGTTCCGCAGCGTAGATCTTGGGGAGGTTTCGGGGTTCCACGGGTTCGGCTCGACAATCGGAATCCGGGAACGGGTCTTGGCGAACTTGGCGGTTCCGAGGGGAAGGACTTGGTGTGTCGGGTTCGGTCTTCGAATCCATGTAGTAGACCTCGTCAGTACCATGTCGACGACCTTGGGGTCTCGGTGTTCGGGTTCTGGGTAGGAGGCCTTGACGTCCGTGAAGGAGTTCATGGCGTCCCAAGATCGGTCTTCGGGTACCGCGAAGGAGAGCTTGGGGTTTCGAGGCTTCAATTGTCGATGGCGAACTTGGACTTAGCAGCGCATGTTCGGGTGGCTTATCGGGGTGCTAGTCCGACTTGCAGCTCTTGTTCACCGGAAGGTTTGTATGCCGAGTTACCAACTTGTAGTACCATGTATGCAGCACATGACACCAACTCGAACAGCGGAGCAGCAGCTACACAGGGGCGGCCTCACGCGCGACGCGGCCGGCTCGGGACGACGGCGCAGCGGGGCCACCGGCGAGGGGACGCGGGGTTTGGCTCGGGGACGGTCCGGCGCTGGGCAAGGACGTCGCCGGCGGCGTGGAGCGGAGCTCGGGGCCGAGGCAGGAGGACGCGGGGTTCGGCTCGGGGACTCGCCGGGAGGAGCTCGACGGCAGACGCCGGGGCCGGGCTTGGCGACGGAAGGTGAGGGGCGCACCGCTGCGGCGGCGGCTCGGGACGACCAGAGGGCGGCGGCGCGTGCTCGCGGGAGGAGACGCGCCGGCGCCGGGAGGCGGCTCGGGACGGGGCCGGCCGGCCGGACGCGGGCCCTGCTGCAGACGGAGGGCGGCGCTGGAGGCGAGGCGACTGTCGGCGGCGGACCGGGGGGTTGCTGTCGAGGCGAGGGGGACGAGCGGGGGGGGCGCGCCGGCGGCGGGGCGAGCCGGAGGAGGCGGCGAGGTCGAGAAGGAGGTGACGCGGCCGCGGCTGGGGCCGGCGCCGGAGAGGGAGCAGGGCGGGGCGAGCGCGGAGACACGGGGGAAGAAGAGGAGCGTCGGGGGAGGGCGAGCGGGAAGGGGAGAGGCGGTGGCGAAGGGGGCCTGGCGGCGACGCCATGGGAGGGAGAGGGAGCCAGCAGAGAGGAGGGAGGGTGCTGCGGGGCGAGGGCGAGGTTGGGGACGGCGGGGGTCACGCGGGGGAGGGGGTGGACCAGGTCCAGGTGGGGTCACGCGGGCAGGTGGCCAGGGGGTGGGGCCAGGGTGGCAGGTCGGCTGTGGGGAGGAGAGAGGGAGGCGTGTGTGGGCTGGGTGGAGGGAGTGGGGTGAGAGAGAGGTGGCAACAGGGGAATGGCCAACGGGAGGGGCTGGGTGAGGTGGCGAGTTGCTATAGGGCGGGGTGATGTGGAGGGTTTGGGGGTAGACTAGGACTAGGTAAGAAAAGATTTGTGGTGGGGTCTAAGGTGGACCGATTTTGTTTCTGGGGGTGGTCGACTGGGTCGGGTCGGCCCGTTCGACTGCCCTCACTAAAATAATTAAATATTTTATTTATTTCAAACAGGGCTTTTGCAAACCGATAGCAGACAAAACAAAATAATCCGGAGACCCGGGTTTTGCGTTTGAATAAAAACGGGGCGTTTAGAAAACAAATTAGGTTTTTCCGAAAATAGTTTTATGCAAGCAAATGCAAGATGATGACGATGCTCAAATGCAATGTGGCATGATGACATGAGCATGCGGTCATGATGATGCAATGCACAAAAACAACGCGATTTTCTAGTAGTGGTTTTGCGGGATGCCACATATAAGCTGAGATAAGCTACCCGGGCTACCAAACACACCCTTAGCGATCAGTAGGTTGTAAGATAATGGCTAGATCATGGTTATTACAGCCAACTCCAGTTCTTGGGGATATTAGTATCTTCCGACAGTAAATAGAGGCTGGTGATTGATCACACTATGCTAATTATGATTATGTCGTAGAATTATTTTTAAACTTGTCAGACGTGCATATATAGCTTTTTCACAAACTGTGAATTATAGAGATCCTACTGTGATGTGGATTCTAGTACGAAGTTTTGCTGCACAAAATTTAGAACTAAAACACTTTCTGCAGAACAATTCTTGTTTCTTGACCTTTGTATGGTTTATTAACACGCAATACTATCTGCCTCATCAGTATTGTTGGAAGGGCAGTCAGACAATAGATACTTTGCAATTTTTTATGCTCTGTCTCTTTGTTCTAAAACACAGTTTCTGTTTTGTGGATGTACTGTTCATTTACAACAGGGAAACAAACCAGATCCGTGGATTTAGGTTTAGCACCATGTGATGGAGGGGTTAACCTCTTGGGTGGCCCGATCTTCACGAATCTCGTGGTCAAATCGATGGGAAAGCGAGGGAAAAGGGAGAAGGTAGCGGAAGCGAACACACACCTCGCGAAGAACACGATGAACACACGCAAAACTCACACGATACAAGGCCGATTGCTCCCGAACGGCGGCCACCGGTCCGATAGAATCCTCGCAAGGAAAGATCGGTCAACGTGCTCCCTCAAATCCACATCGGAGAGGGAAGAACACCTTGGGGAGGGTCTTGATAACTTGGAGACGAGACATCGAACTCCAAGGCCTTGTTCAACGATGGATGTGTGATGCAAAGTCCAATCGAGGTTGGTGACGATAGTCGGTCCCCTTGGTAAAGGGGGTGAGGCAAAACTAGAGATTCCACAATGGGGGTTGTCTTTAGTCTATCATCTATGCCTCCGGGGTACATGAGGGGGCGGGGCTCTATATATAGGCCAGCCACATAAACAGGGGTAGTTTAGGAATAAAACTAGGGTTTGGACGAGCTAGAGGGGTACATGGGCCGAAGGCCCAACAGGTGCGCGCAGGCACACAGGACCGGTAGTACCGGGTCCAGATCCGGTAGTACCGCTTGCAGTCCTGGGACTTCTGTTGGCGTCGTCTGTATGGGGCGGTAGTAGTGGGCGGTAGTACCGCTGGCCGGTAGTACCGGTCGCCAGATCCGGTAGTACCGCTGGAGACAGAGAGCATTTGGCGATCTGTCTTCTTCCGCCTCCTCTTCCAAGCCTCCGTCTTGTCGGGCTTGATGCTCCGGGCTTCCTCCCTTGCCTCCGTACTTGTCAATGTGAACCTATCATGCATATGTGATGGAGTATGAAGTAGCATACCATTCAATAGGGTAGGAAGGGGGCTCGCATAGAGGAACGGATTCACCTTTGGAGTCCATGACGACTTGGCGTAAATTGGAGACCAAGATGTGGTAACGACCGTAGGTCGGGCTACATCAGCTCTCCCCCCTTCAAAAAGAGTCGTCCTCGACTCTACATGCTCATCACAAAGTAGAAGCGGTCGAGAGACCTTCTTGATCCTGAGGTTCACCATATAGTCGTCCTCGTGAAGATTGACTTGACAACACTTCAATGTTCCTTCACCTTCCTTGAAGCCTACAAAGCTCACAACAAAAGCAAAGCAACACTCAAAGCGTAGCCAATTCATGAAGATTATAGCATGAGTCCTCAAGTAGAAGGAAGTCACCTTAGCTTGTAGAGATAGCTCGATGAAGGGTAGCCATAGGTAACTCTCTTCAGTTCTTCTTGTCAACATATAGTCCATAGAGGTTGACGTGTATGCATTTGTACCTTCATACAACAAATACCAAGCAACATATGTTTGTGTGTGATAGAGGAGCATGTCATTTGTGGCATGTCCATTCTTGTTCACAACACGATTAGCACAACTCAAGTATAGCAAACGGGATGCATATGCATGGTCAATGTGCATGGAAATCGTTTGAACATCATCTAAATGTGGAAACTCAAAAACTCCATATAACATAGTAGGGTGGCACGCAAAGCAATTGACTAAGATATATATCAACATCTTTGATGCAAAGTTAGGAGCATTTGGCAAAAACACAAAAGGAAGAATATCCAAAACAACATCATTATGTGTGCAAACCAACCATTGGAAAGAGAAATTGTTCGACATGTTGGATGTCACACACAAATCATCGATAGCAAATATCATGGGAATATGAGTATCCCAAGCGGAAGCCAAAGTAACGTGTTTGCAAACAAACCAAATGAAAGAGAAAGTGGTCCTTATGTTTGTTGCAACAACAAGACGAGATTCTTGGAAGCTCTCATGACAATACATGCTTTTAATGGAATTGTGGTTGCACACAAAACATCGGAAAGAGAAAATGTTCAACATTTTTGTTGCAACACACAAAGAATCATTATCTAAAAGCGAAGAAACATGAATGTCACAAGGGAAGATAATACCATTAACATGCTTGTAAGCAAACCATAGGAAAGAACCATTTGTCAACATGAAAGATGCAAAGCATGCCAAAGGTATCAGAGCTGGGTTCGATCTTGAACTCACTTGTGGGATGCTCTCAAGAGCTCTTTTTGTCAACTCGTGCTCAACCGAGGTTGACATTCTCGTGCGGGTACCTACACACATCATATGTAAAAGGAAGAACGTGTGTGCATGGTAGAGATACACATCATCCATCATGACGTATCTCTTCTTGTGCACATCACCATTAATGGCATTCAAGTATGAAATAGATGCATGGTGAGTATGCAAGTGGGGAACATGCTTATCATGGCAATCATCAAAATATCCAAAAATTGAGAAAGCTATGGGGGCCATCTCATTATAACGCATATGATCAATATTGTTGCAAGCAAAACAAGTGAAATAGCAAGCATTCATCGTATCGCAAGCAACGGGAGAAATTGAATGACTAGCATGACAAGGCAAGTCCAAAGCAATTGGAGGATACACACAGGATGCATAGCATGGCATGTTTATGGCAATGATATCGCAATCAAACAATTCCACATGATCAATATTATGCAAAGGCAAAACATCACATGGGAATATGGATGAAGCATAAGTAATGTCACAAGTATCATCCATAACATGCATATCCTCACAATTCATCATGTCCACTAGTGGGATCATGGCATCATCAACACCCTTATTGTTACCTTGGTCATACCTCTCATATGAAGTGGGTGTTGTGGAAGTAGTGGTATCCTTGTGGACGACTTCGTCTTCTTGATGTAGCCATGGAATAGCATCTACCATGTATATCTTCTCCAATTGAGGCATCATTGCTTCATGGCTTGGCGCTTCTTCATCCATGGAACCTAGCGTAACACAAGAGAACACACTAGAGGTAGAGGTTAAGTTGTTAGAAATCGAAATGGTCTCACTTGACCTATCAACTACCACTCTCAACTCACAAGGAGTATCGCTCATGCCCTCCAAGTGGAAGCACTCAATCTCACATCAGGTGCAGTCACTCATCTCACTCTTGTTCTCACTCAAGTGGGCTAAGTGTCTCTAATACTCACATGGGATTGGTACCACATCATCACTCAAGCATATGGGGATAGGCTCGGTTTCCTCAACTCCATGCGCCTCCTTTGGTGAAGGGAAAATCCCATGCTCACCATTATTGACCTTGTCTCCTTCAAGGTTGGATGCCATAAGGTGGGCATCCTCGCTCTCCTCCATGGTCGAAGGGAAAATCCCATGCTCGACCGTCTTGTGGCCATCTCGTAGTAGTGGTGGAGGTAGGCTCATGCTATCCAACTTGGCGAAGTAGAGGTTTACATTTTCCTTGTTCACGAGGTCGTGGAAGTCAAGCGTAGGCGTTGAAGCTTGATGGCGTGGAGGAAGGCTTGCTCTTGGTGCCATTGTGGTGGTGGCCCGAGTAGTTGAAGGTGCCCTATGATGGTGTCGACGGAGGTCACTGGCGTGCCTTGCCGATGGTTGATGTTGGTGAAGCACTTGGTCATCCACATGACGCTCGCGACGGTGATCATTTTCCTTGGCACTCTTCTTGTGCTTGTGGTGCCTTCTTGAGCTTGATTGAGCATTATGGTTGGTGCTCATCTTGAATTCTTCGTCTTGGTGGCGGAGATGCCTTAGACGATTTCTTGTATCCTCTTTATGGCGGTGATACTCATGAGAGGATGTTTGTCGATGAAGATTCTTGTTTCTTGGCGCCTCTTGATGTATATGATGTTTGGACGCCACTCTTGTTTGGATAGGAGTTGGAGCTTGGCGCCTTGGAGATGGTGGCACTTGACGCCATCTAGGTGGTGGCACTTGTCGCCTTGGAGGTGGATCATCGAAGTAGGTGGTGCCCTTTGGTGTGGCACGCTTGGCCTTGAAGGTCATGGAATCTTGATGATGCGCCTCCTCTTGCTTTGCGTAGTAGGCTTCCATCTCCACGCGGTGGAGGAATTCTTCATGGCTCGTGGAGGAGCCATCAAACTCGATGAAGTTCTCCGTGTCCTCCATGCTTGGCGAGGCGTCGTCGATGTCGCACTCGAAGTCATCCATGCTTGGTGAGTAATTGTTGGTGTAGTACTCCATATCACCCAAGCATGTGGAGCCATTGTCGGTGTAGTGCTCCATAGTCTCAAAGCATGCGGAGCCATTGGCGGTGTTGTGCTCCGTCATGTCCTCTATACTTGTGGAGTCGTAGTCATGGTGGCTCATCATGGATTCTTCATAGATATCATCCTCGGTTCCGGAGTCCCTAGACATGATGCACAAGACCAAGCGGTGTATATGGAAGTGGTAGTGGGAGTTAGGGATACAACGTCAGACCTTACTTTACCTTGGAAGATCGTATCGTGCAAGTGGCCACACTTGAGAGCAATAAACCAAGCAAAGTGAAGTTCACGCGGAACACCAAAACCAACTACTAACCAAAAAACACACACACACACAAGGCCTATGGTGGATAGGTATGGAAAGTGGCATGTCAAGAAACAATCCGAAATCAAGATATTGTAATGGCAAGTAAAGAACCACAATGATCACAAAGCAAACAAGTCAATCCACAAGATAGGAAATATGTACAAGGAAACACACACGGTGGGATAAATAGGACTTGTGCGACGGATAAAGTGAGCTAAGAACCAAATGATTACCTAGCGAAGACTATAAGCTCGTGTCACACAAGTATAAGGAGAGACGCTAGTTCGATTGCACAAAATTGGTGGGCTACAAGATATGCACAAAAGTACCACCTATATGATATTCATCGAACTTGCGCTTCCTATTCTATGAGGCACATGTATAATTCTTTATTTTTCTCTTTTCCTTTTTTCTATTTTTTTTCTTTTTGTATCACTCTTTTTCTTGTTATTTCTTTTTCACTTGCCTCTTCCTTGTGCCAACAACTATACAAGATAACTATATGAGATAGCGCTCACAATGTTTGCTCGGAATCTACAAGGTATCAAATGTGCATAGCCCAAGCAATCATAAGAGAAAATAGTCTCAATAGGTATTTGTTGCTCGCAAAGATAGTGGGGTTCACAAAGGAATGCAAGTGGGGAAAAGTCGCGGAATGTTTATACCTTTCGTCGACGATCTTCACCCTTTATTGTTGGATTCCGCCTTGCTCACGGCATTTGGATAGAGTAGATAGCATGAACAACATGGATTATGATGTAGAGCTCCTTCTCCTCTTCGAAACGAGCTAAAGAACACCAAAATCCGAGTTCGAATGCAAAAGTTATGCTCAAAACGGTGAGAGGCTGAAATCTAGAAACCTGCTGTTTTCTTTCTGTCCTGGGCGGTAGTACCGGATTTTTGGAGCGGTAGTACCGGTGAGCGGTAGTACCGGATATTTTGAGCGGTAGTACCGCTGGAGACAGAGACGCCCAGATCTGACGCGTTTTCGCGATTTTGGGGCGATTTGGGCGGAAAATCTTCAAGAAAAACACCAAATCGACGGGGGAAATCAAGGAATTAGGCTATGGGAACGCAAAGGAAGGTAGATCAACAAGTTTAGCAAGTAATCCACGGATCAAAACCTACCAAAACGCACTCAAATCACAGATCGATCCAAAACACGAATTGGGGCTATTTTTGGTGGAATTTTCGAATTTATGGGGAAAAGACCAAATCAATGAGAAATCCGTGGCAACCAAAAGCTGCTGATACCAGATGATGGAGGGGTTAACCTCTTGGGTGGCCCGATCTTCACGGATCTCGTGGTCAAATCGATGGGAAAGCGAGGGGAAAGGGAGAAGGTAGCGGAAGCGAACACACACCTCGCGAAGAACACGATGAACACACGCAAAACTCACACGATACAAGGCCGATTGCTCCCGAACGGCGGCCACCGGTCCGATAGAATCCTCGCAAGGAAAGATCGGTCAACGTGCTCCCTCAAATCCACATCGGAGAGGGAAGAACACCTTGGGGAGGGTCTTGACAACTTGGAGACGAGACATCGAACTCCAAGGCCTTGTTCAACGATGGATGCGTGATGCAAAGTCCAATCGAGATTGGTGACGATAGTCGGTCCCCTTGGTAAAGGGGGTGAGGCAAAACTAGAGATTCCACAATGGGGGTTGTCTTTAGTCTATCATCTATGCCTCCGGGGTACATGAGGGGTGGGGGCTCTATATATAGGCCAGCCACATAAACAGGGGTAGTTTAGGAATAAAACTAGGGTTTGGACGAGATAGAGGGGTACATGGGCCGAAGGCCCAACAGGTGCACGCAGGCACACAGGACCGGTAGTACCGGGTCCAGATCCGGTAGTACCGCTTGCAGTCCTGGGACTTCTGTTGGCGTCGTCTGTATGGGGCGGCAGTAGTGGGCGGTAGTACCGCTGGCCGGTAGTACCGGTCGCCAGATCCGGTAGTACCGCTGGAGATAGAGAGCATTTGGCGATATGTATTCTTCCGCCTCCTCTTCCAAGCCTCCGTCTTGTCGGGCTTGATGCTCCGGGCTTCCTTCCTTGCCTCCGTACTTGTCAATGTGAACCTATCATGCATATGTGACGGAGTATGAAGTAGCATACCATTCAATAGGGTAGGAAGGGGGCTCGCATAGAGGAACAGATTCACCTTTGGAGTCCATGACGACTTGGCGTAAGTTGGAGACCAAGATGTGGTAACGACCATAGGTCGGGCTACATCACCATGAGTACTGTTGAGGAGGCTAAAAAGGCTATTGAGATGTTCGGTCGCTACACTAGTGTACTGGGCTATTTTATTTACATATTCTGAATCTTAGAAAAATGAAAACTACCACTGTTCGTGTTTTACTTATGTTTGGAAATTGAAACTACACTTTAACCATTACCTTTTGTACATTCATCATTCATGTTAGCAAGAGTTATTCAGAGTGAAGTGAAATTAAAATATCTTTACTGAAATCCAGGCACCCAGGTCCGCAACTGCCTTCCGATCTTCCTCTGATTCTACCACAAACGGATTACATGTCCTCTGATATGTATGTACATGACCCTAGAGATGAGGTTGTAGATATTTAGGCAAAGCATCTTCCGTTGAGGAGCTTGACCACGGATGGCTTTGGTGCCTAGAGGTGTTGCCACTGTTCATGATCATGGTGTATGCATCTGCCCTTTTTTCCTTTGATATACTCTAGATTCTTCTCAGTAAATTGTTCTTTTCTTTCTTCAGATGGACCAACAAGGTTTTAATGCAACATGAGATTGAGATGGAAGTGGAGAGGTCAAGACTATGAGGAATAAACATATCATTCCCTGGATTAGATTGAACCAGTTTGTTCTTGCAGACTACAGATCACAAGTTATGCATTGCCTATATAGAGACAATTTTCGGAATGAAGAATGTAAAAAGTAGAAAGCCAATAGTGTAGCGATCAAACTGTAGACATAGATAGATTGTTACAGAGAGGAATCGGAGAGAGGGAGAGGAATCCTCTGAACATGTTTAATATGATTAAGAAAACTATGGGATGAGGTAGTGAGGACAATGTCATCAACATAAATAAGCAAATAGGATATGTGAGAGTTTTTTGATAGACAAACAGAGAGGAATCACAGAGAGGGAGTGAATCCGATGGTTTGAATGAGGGTGGAGAAGCGTTGAAACCATGCACATGGTGCCTGTTTTAAAACCATGGAGGGATTGTTGAAGGAGACAAACGTGATTTGGATAAGAAGAATCCTCGAAACCAAGAGGTTGCTGACAGTAGAGAGTTTCTTACAAGGAGTCATGCAGAAAAGCATTTTTGACCGAAGGGGTTCGTAGCATGGAAAACAAAAATTTTCTATCGCATACAAACAAACAAGCCAAGATCTATCTACTAGATTGTAGCAACGAGTCGATGGAATAACTTACCCTCGAAGATTCCAAAGCGGTTAACGAGAGCAGATTCTCGTGGGTGATGTAGTCGTACTCTTTCCGATCTCAAGATCGCGTAGACGATCCTTCCGGCGCCACGTTCTGGCAGCGCTCCCGCAGTCGGTCACACGTTCGGTACTCGACGAATACCTTCCTCTCCCTTGTTCCAGCAGGCAGCGGAGGTTGTAGCACTCTCCTCGCGATTCCGGCAGCACAACGGCGTGGTACCGGAAGTAGAGGGGAGATCCCGCAGGGCTTCGCCTTAAGCCGGAGCGAGTATGGTGGATTATGAGAGAGGGCTATTAGTGGTCTAGAGATTAGACACACCAATTAGAAGGCTCTAAACCGCAGGGTAAAGCAATTAGAAGCTCTAAACCAAACGGCTCTAAACCGGAGATTAGAGGTAGAAACTTGTGTGTCTCAAGGAGGAGGCCCTGCCCCTCCTTTTATAGGTGGAGGGGCTAGGCACGCCAGGGAGGGAGGGGAGTCCCTCCCCAACTCGGCCTAGGGCTTGGCGCCGGCTTGGAGGAGAGGAACTCCTCCTCCAAGTTGGTTTCAAACTCCTCTTGCTTGTTTCCCACAGTTTCCTGTTTCCCACAGTTTCCTGTTTTCCACAGTTTCCTGTTTTAGCCGTTTGACTTTCAAACTGGCAGTTTGACTTTCAAGTTTTGGAACAGCAAGAACACTTAGTACATGATGCAATCATTCAATGACACATTCATGTACCCTCCCCTCCCGGAGTGCCGGACAATCCGGAACCTTCTAGAACATTCCCGATGAAAACACCGGAATCATTCCTGAACTCCGAAACGGGACTTTCCTTATATGAATCTTATTCTCCGGACCATTCCGGATCACCTCGTGATATCCCGGATCCCATCCGAGACTCCGAACAACATTCGGTCTCTTTCTCATAATACCATAACTACTCAAACAACGTCGAATCCTTAAGTGTGTCTCCCTACGGTTCGTGAATTATGCGGACATGATCGAGACACTTCTCCGAACAATAACCAATAGAGGAATCTGGAAATTCATATGGCTCCCACATATTTCTACGATTACTTTGCGATCGAATGAACCACTTACATACGATACTAATTTCCCTTTGTCTCACGATAGTTTACTTATCCGAGGTTATGATCGTCGGTATCTCTGCATACCTAGTTCAACCTCGTTACTGATAAGTACTCTTTTCTCGTTCCCGTGATATGTGATCCCTTGTGAGCCAGTCACATGCTTGCAAGCTAATTGGATGACATTTCACCGAGAGGGCCCAGAGTATATCTATCCGTCATATGGATGGACAAATCCCACTCTTGATCCATGTGTTTCAACCAATACTTTCTGAACACTCAATGCCACCTTTATAGCCACCCTGTTACGGTGTGGTGTTTGATGACATCAAAGCATCCATCCGGTAAAGGTGATATGCATGATCTCATGGTCGAAGGAATTAGGTTACTATGTATCAGAAAGCATATAGCAATTGAACTAATGAAATGACTTGATCTTTATGCTACGCTTATCTATAGGAGTATGTCCATCACATCATTCTCCTAATGATATGACCTTGTTGTTAATAACATCTCTATGTTCATGATCAGGAAACCATGATCATATATTAACCAACAAGCTAGTTTAACAAGAGGCTTTACTAGGGACTCTTATTTTAGTTTACAAATCACACAAGTATTAATGTTTCCGGTTAATACAATTATAGCATGGTATGTAAACATTTATCATAAGTGTGAAGATATGATAATAACCACTTTATTATTGCCTCTTGGGCATATCTCCAACAGTCTCCCACTTGCACTAGAGTCAATAATCTAGTTTCAAACCTTTGTGTATTCAACACCTATGGCTTTCCGGTGTTGTATGTACACGATTGCTAGTGGTCAACTGATCTCCGGATCTGACACTTCCAGGTCCGTGTGTAATTGCATGTCTTTGCGTCTCTACGCATCACTCATTCTCTAATGAGATGGCTTTGTATAAATTTGGTCTTTCGGTGTGACCTTTAGCTCTTTGGGGTTAAAACATGTTGATAATATTGTCGTACAATATATCTTCATAGTATTATCCCGCTGTGAACTACACCTAGTTTGATAACAAACTACTTGACACAAACGCCCTCTTTAGCTGCTATTATAGCAGTCATATACTTAGCCTTTTGTTGTAGTATCTGTCACAATGTCTTAACTTTGGAACTCATCCAAATCCATTATGGAACTCACTTTCCATTATATTGTGCCACCCTTAGTTTAGATTGAGATAAACTTAATTTGTACTTTGTGACAAAACTAGTATCAATGTAGTACTTTTACAATGAACTAACCTTCTATTTGTCACTTCTACAAATATTATACTCTTAGTTCTTCCAAAAGATCATAAGAATATCCTTACTATTGTCCAATGATCATCTTACGAATCATTCTGGTATATGCTCACAACATTTAGAGCATAGGACATATCTGGATTTGTACATATCACAGTATGATTGATATAAATACTCTTTGTGATTTCATACATCAAGTATCAATCTATACTTGATTATTTGTTTCACTTTACCAAATGTCAATACACTTGAATATATCATCAACATTGAACTCATTCAATCCTTTCTGTGCGACAAGAACCTCTCTTGTAGTTTCTATATTGAACTCATTCAATATCTTGTCTATGTACTTCTAGCACAACCATATTAGCGTCTATTGATGCCAAATATTTGGGTTTTGCCTAAGTCTTTCATCGGGATGAAATTCTTAATATGTGTTAATAAAAGATACATTATTTCCAATCAACAATATGTCTTCCACATAATGTATTAGAAACATGTCTTAGCGCTCCCACTTAATTTCTTGCAAATGCAAGCATCTTCATTGTATCTAATGAACTTTTAAACTCCTTTAACAGTTTCATCATAGTGAAGATTCCAACTCCGCGATGCTCACTTTAACCATTGAAGTTTGCATATGCTTTTAGCATCCTTTGAATTAACAAAACCCTATGGACCGTGTTATGCACATGTCCTAGGTAACGATTCTATTAGAAGAACTTGTTTTGTTTATTCAACTACCATATAACAAATTATATGTAGTGGTTGCTACATTAATCCGTCTAGACTAAATATCACTATGAAAGATCAAATCTTGTCATAGTCAACCTTTGAACATTTTGTGAACTCTTTCCCAACATGTCGACTATTTCATAGATGTAAAACATCCATGTCTATTTCTTTTATAGATCCAAATACGACTGTAAGGTCTTGTACCTTTTCAGAGGGTCTTTCAAGTTCAAAGCTTGATCTCTCGCATATGAAACTATCACGGATTTTATGGCTTCAAGCCATTTGACGGAGTCAGGGCCCATCATCGCTTCTTTGTATGTAGTCAGATCATTATTGCCAAATAATGATTTAACTCTCAAATCTTGGTATTTGATTGTTCATCCGACCTACTTGTTTCAATAGGAACTTAGATCTCCGTGACCACAACTTTTGAAGTACGCGAGCCATGAGCATTGTTTGCTAACTCCGGAACACTTTTCGGCGCTGCGCAACTTCGCACATATAGCTAAGGTTCTTTTAACCTTATCAAAGTTCTATTGTCCTCCCACTTAACTTTTCACGAAAAATTCCTTCTCAAAGAAACTTGACGTTCTAAGCAACAAACACTTTTGTCTCCGGTGTATATGGAGGAATAATTAATAGTTATACAAAGACAGGTTCATCCGACTTTGGTTGCACACATCTTTCTTATGCATAGCATACCAATGTTTTAAGAAAGGACTACTTGGGTTTTGTCCCAAACCATAACTTGATATGGTGTCATTTCAACGGATTATGATGGAGCTCTTTTCAGTGGAAAAACGGTAATCTCTAAAGCTTTTAATCTTTAAAATATAATGGCAGTTTTATGAATTATACCTTTGATCTAACCATGTCAAACAAGGTTTAATTACATATCTCGAACGCTCCATACTCTTATGGTGTTTTCGGAAAATGCAAATCCACGGAACGATTCCTTAAATCTTAGGTATTTATGCTAAACTTGTAACTCAAATATCTTCCTTTATGATCTTATCATAAACTATTTATATTCTTGTTACAATGATTTTGCACTTCATCTTGAAAGTATTTGAACTTTTCAAATGTTTCATACTTCATCCTTATTAAGTAAATATTCATATATTCACTCAAATTTTCGGAGAAAGCACATGAAGTTGAAATCCATCGCTCTTGACTATAATGGACTTCATACAACAATATGTACAAGTTCCAATAAGCTAGTCCATCGTTCTCTTTTGGCCTATGAACGAAGTTTTAATTATCTCTAGGAAAGTTTCACAAGCGTCATTTGATCAAAAATCAGAAGACTCCAAACTTCCATCCACATGGAGTTTCTTCATGTTTTCTTTCCAATATAATTTAAATGGCGATGTCACTTCCTAAGTGATCTTTCAATCAATTTGTCTTTCGACATCTTTAGCACTAGTTTTATGGATGTGATGTTTCCAACGAGATTTGCGTATCATCCATCTTTTATGGATTACGGCAATTATTTGAACAACCCTTTTGTCCTCATAATACCTGATAAAACAAATCTTGAAGGTAAGCTTTGATGTTTAACGAGCAACACAATAACCCTTTATTTGTTCTCAATGAACATCATCACATATTCTTTTGCTAGTTACTTAGGCCATTGTAGTTCATGAATTGTGCTGTTTCGTATGACGATTCACACCAACAAATTCAGTATCAAATACTTGAGAACCACATTGTTTAATAAGCAAAGAATATAGCCATAACATGTATATCATCTATATACTTAAACTGAACAATTCTAGTCTTTTCTTTTCTGCCATATATTTATGAGATTCTCTTTCAGTATTTCCTTTTCTGTTTGAAAGAATCTATCAACATCAATAGTGGAGTCATACATATGATATTTAGTCCAAAGCGTGTATAGTTAAATACCAATGTCTTTGGACTTGCACTTTGAAGTAGATCACCATCATCAAATGTTTGGTGTTCTTTCAAATTCCTTTCTTTAGTAATCTCTTGGTGTAGTAAACATTTTACCTACATCAAATATTCACCCTTATCATGGAATTATCCATGATCAAGCTACTTTTAGCTTATAAAGATGAATCGTAAGTATAATGTTGCTATCCAAAACCTTTTGGTGGATTAGGACAACAAGTGTCTCCCTGTTATAGCCACCTTTATAGCCACCCTGTTACGGTGTGGTGTTTGATGACATCAAAGCATCCATCCGGTAAAGGTGATATGCATGATCTCATGGTCGAAGGAATTAGGTTACTATGTATCAGAAATCATATAGCAATTGAACTAATGAAATGACTTGATCTTTATGCTACGCTTATCTATAGGAGTATGTCCATCACATCATTCTCCTAATGATATGACCTTGTTGTTAATAACATCTCTATGTTCATGATCAGGAAACCATGATCATATATTAACCAACAAGCTAGTTTAACAAGAGGCTTTACTAGGGACTCTTATTTTAGTTTACAAATCACACAAGTATTAATGTTTCCGGTTAATACAATTATAGCATGGTATGTAAACATTTATCATAAGTGTGAAGATATGATAATAACCACTTTATTATTGCCTCTTGGGCATATCTCCAACATTGACATCTAGCTAGTGAATGGGCCAAGAAGAGGAGATATCGATACCGAGAACGGTACGACTACTGCTAGGTTTGACGACAGGGGAGAATGTTTCATGATGCCATGCTACTGAGAGTAGCCACGATAGACCCAACGTGCTTTGTAACGGGCGAGAGAACCATCAGAATGATTATTTGTTGAAAGACCCACTTCCCGGAGACAACATTGGCACCAGTAGGACGAGGAACGAGCTTCCAAGTGTTGTTTTCGAGCAGGGCATGAAATTCATCCTACATTGTAGCAGCCCAGCTGGGGTCAAGAAGGGAAGCCTTATAGGAGTTGGGAATAGGAGAAAGACAGGGAGTGGCATGGAGGTTGAGCCATTTGGTGGGTAGTAGAAATCTAGACTTAGCATGGGTTCGCATGACGTGATCATTAGAGGGTACTAGTATAGGAACGACTCAGGTGGTAGAGTAGGAGAAGTAATGCCCAATGCAATAGATGAGGAAGACACATGAGAGGAAGTTTCGGCAGAGGTTTGGGAAGTTTTTGTTGTCGTAGTAGGAGTTTGGGGAGGTTCGGCTGGTGTGGCAGAGCCGGCTGCCGCGATAGAGCTTTGGGTGTTCCGACTTTCGCAGAGTTAGGCAGCGAAAAGTCTACCGTAGCCGGGAGTAGTGCCGAGCTAGAGGGTGGTGCGCCAGGTGTATGGAAGAGTGGGTTAAGGGGACGACGATGAGGAGACGGTGGTGTAGAGGATGGGGAACCAACATGAGGTGGTCGGTCAGCAAAAGGAAAGATGTGTTCTACGAACGTGACAAGACACATAGATGCAACCAAAGAGAAGATTGAGACAACGATAGCCTTTGTGCTCGTCAGAATAGACGATAAAGACACATGATATAGATCGTGGTGCTAGTGTAACATCCCAGCATTTAGGAACCAACGAAGGATAGATTTAGGAATTTGTGCATACGCATGCATTCATCTGTAAATGTGGTTAAATTTTTTTGCCAAATAAAAACCTAAAGTGATCAGAGTTTCTTTCACTCTCTAGGTGTAGGAATAGCTCTGGAGAGTGATCGTTATAAATTTTGACAAGATCTTTATGAATTGGTGTGTTTTGGGGAAAAGAATTTGAATTTAAATTTGAACTTATATTTTAAAGTTAGGATTTGGCATTTTAGAATGAATTCCAAACATGATTTAGTAATATTATTTGTTTTAATAAAGAGATAATAAATAGTAATAGGAATTCAAAATAAAGAAATTCAAATAAGAAATGAATCTTTACTCATTATCTTTATTCCATAAATAAAATATAAAGATTGACTCATTGAGTCAATAAAGGTTCATTACAGTAAAGATATTACAAAAAGAGAAATTCATATATGAATAAACTATTACAATTTTTTACAAAAGAATGAAATAAAGATTACAAAAGAATCTATCTATCTAAGTAATCCTAAAACTAAATCTTGAATCTCCAGATCTTGTACCTGCAAAAATACAAAGCAAACAAAGATGAAAATAAAAGTTGAATTGTTAGTTTTACTCTCAGTAGAGAGCAGTGAAGTGTACTGCTCAAAATTACATCATTGAGTAATTGTATAGGGAAAAGTTTCACCAATATGAAAGAATTTGATCTTTCATAATAAATAAGTCACAAGTCAAATATTCACAACAAGTAAGAGGGACAAGTTTCACCAAGAAAGTTAAAAGTTAAAAGATCAAAAGGTGAGACACCTCACTGATCTGATCCAAAACCATGTACCAAGCACATAGGCAGCATAATCACCAATCAGCACAATCACCATGTAGCCGTTAGTGGAGAAAAAATGGGCCTCTAAAGCCCTTTTTATAGGGTTCGCAGCATAGAAAACAAAAAAATTCTACGATGGGAATAACTATGTACCAAGATCTATCTACTCGATACAAACAACGGGCGGATGTATATCCGTAGAGAACATACCCTTGAAGACCGACAAAGCTTAACGAGTTAAACTCGTGGTTGATGTAGACGATCTCTTGCTGATCTCAAGATCGAGAGGAAGTCCTAGCGCCACAAATCAGCAGCGCATCCGTGCTCGCACACACGTCCGAGGCACAGAGCAACCTCTGCCTCCTCGCTCCAGCGATGCAGCGGAAGCACAACTCTTTCTTGTTGAATAGCCACCGGGAACATGTATCTCGCTAGTCCGAGACCATGGGGATAAATTCTAGAGGGGGAGAGAGATTCTCCACGAGGAGGTGTAAGTGAGAGAGAGGGAGAGGGGTGCCTTTTATAGGAGGAGGGGGGCACCAAGGGTGCGGTGACCCAGCATACCACTGCATGATGTAGTACACTATAGTCGTTGACATAACACCAATGAAACACCGTTCACTAGTATTACATCCCTCAGAGTGGTACAACAGAAACACAGCAGGTCAAAGACATGACTATAGGTTACAACTCAACTCTTTACACAAGATCCAGAGAACACTCTAGGTTAAAGAGAGAGAAAGAAACTTCTTACAAAGAAGAATCATAAATAAATAACTTCAAAACTATCATACTATTAAGACTAGTATCTTAACTAATGGTCTAGCATTGATGCTATTACAAAGAAGAATCAGAAATAAATAACTCCAAAACTATCATACTATTAAGACTAGTATCTTAACTAATGGTCTAGCATTGATGCTATTGCAATACACTATAGAGATAGGTTCTATGGCTAGAGATTATAATCCTATCTACTCAGTAACTTCGTCTTCACTTGAGTTGATGTACATGTCGACTTTCTTGACTTCATTGAAGGGCTTTAGCTTTTGATGATGATTCCTGGAGCATGATTTGATGTAGACATTGTTTGTACTGGCTTTAGAACCTAGCAAGGGTTAAGAAGATACTTTGAGTACGAGCGTACTCAGCAAGTTCACTAGAAAAGGAGTGTTTGATGCACTATATCTACAACCACAGACCGTAGGTCATAGGCAATGCAAGTTTTCATAAACATTTCTTTAAAGGTTGCTTTTATTCTGAAAAGCTATGTCCATCAGCCTTCACGGATTTATGAGAACTTTCATGGAGTTTCTTTCCCGCCGCGTTCGCAGCTCCTTCCCGAAACAGGGAGTAACAAGTTACAGTTCTTACACTCTACAGAGGTGCGTCACTTTACCCATGAGAGACCTTAGGTTTTGTTGCACGACCGGGAGTATGTCCCCGTTCAAACTTCCTTGGTTTGAGGCCCAACCTAAGATCCAAGCCAATCACTGCCTTATCCGCGACCCCACATGTCTCCTTGGTGTACACCATGCCCACCTTTTGAATTACGGCAATGGTTTTTACAGACCATTCAGATGCCGGAACTATCGTGGGACGTTGAGGGCTCCCACCCATATGCTGCATATCCTCTATGAATTACCATATAATATGCACGCTACGAGTGATAACAGCCATGACCCGCACATCCAGCTCCATGCGAGAGGGAAAAGATACAGCTGATTTCTTCGTCCCATTCCAAATCTCATGGTCAACGCGTAATATACGGCGCAAGAATCACTGGCGACATTGGTTGTTAAGTCCTAGATAATATGTTCCTTTACCACCGGAACTCTTATAGTAGGTTATTACCTCCTGGTAAATAACCTATAATCACATTATTATGAAAATAGTGTTTTCTAACATTTTTCAAATGCAGGTGATGACAACACTGGATTTGTAAAATATTTTACAGAAAATATCAAAGGACATGAGCAAGTGTGAACTTGCCTTTTGTGATTGCAAGATTATGCACTCACGGTCTTCAAGACAATATAAAAGATCCAATATCTAAAATCAGCATCATTGGTCCGGTCAGGACTAATGTTTAAAGAAGCAATATGCTATTATGCATAAGTAATGTAATGCAATTTCGTAAACTCGAATCCCGAGGTAACGTTGTTCTAGGGTTTGGATACTGGAAAGGCTTTCCTTGGAATGTGTTGCCCTTTTAGATTAAGTTTCACACATGTGCTTCTTATTAAGGCTTGTGAATGTGCGTGAAACAACATGTAAATATAATGGCATACAACAATAAGATATACTAATGAGATGTGCTACTCAAGGACTGCTTATATGTGAATTATCTTATCTTCAAGTTTTACCTTGCAAGTGATGACATTTATAAGGAACTGAAGTGTTAACAATCCTAGGTATATAAGTAAAGCTTAATGTAATGTGATTATTATTAATTGTCCTTTGATGTTTGAAGTGGCAAAAAGAATAACATTTGAATAAAATCTTACTCAACTAAGCAGAAGCATTTAAGCTTTTAAGTTAACCTTATGAGGTGTTCTTTCTAGTTATAGTCTGTAAGTAAGAAATAATTACTCTATTTGAATACTGACAGCATTAGTATTTGAGACTTATCTATCTTGGTTTTTTAACTTGGTTGGTTTGGTATTAAGATACTTTATAACTTAATTGTAACAGACCAAAGTTAACTATAAAACATATAATAAAGTATTTAGTATTATATTTAAAGTTTGGTAGACTAAAGTTAACTTTAAAACATAGATGGAATTTAGGTGTAATGCTTGTTATACTTATGTCTTGTTCACCTTATAATTTTTCTTTAAAGTTACTTAAGAATGGCATTATTTTTAGTTGGTAATGGTTTCTTTACATTATAAATGTATAAAGGCATTTATCTCCCTATAAGGGTGTGGTTAAGGTTTATGAATAAGTAAACACTATTATTTACTACTTATGAACTCACTATAGTGTTTTGATTTGTTTATAAACTTGTCATTAAAGTAAAGGAATGGTTTTTATCTTATTACAATTATTCTTGGAGATTTTAGATTGGATAAGGATTCTTTTATAAAATAATCTGCACATATGGCTGAAGGATAATTCAATAAAATTGCATTTAAAATGTGTTGAACCATTTTGACTTCATATTATCAATATTGAAGACCAGTACTATTTGTTAGACTCAATTGGCTAATTTTAGAATATTAGAAATTTTTATTTACTCTTATATGAATTATTAATTAAAGAAATAGGTTTAAATTCAAGTTATTAAAGTGTTTAACTTTTTATTTAACTCAAAAGTGGAATATTATATTTTTAACATATAGGTATTATTTTTGTGATCATTTTGGTATATTATACTTATTTTTGTGATTTACAAATAATAAGATATGATTTTATAATACTTATTACTTTATAAAGACTTAATAAATAACAAATATTTAATTAAGTGGAATAATAATGTATGATTATAGTTTTAAATTATAATTCTTATTTTTCTAAGATTTTTGATATTTTATTTATATTTTTAATATTTACTAATATTAAAATATGATTTATCAAAGTTTTATTACTTATAAAACTTTTATTAAATTATATTTATCTAAATAATCATCATAATAATATTTGATAATAGTTTTAAGTTATAGATTTTATTTTTCTGAAAATTTTCATATATTAAACATATTTTTCTGAATTATAAAATAAAAGTTATTAATTAAACAAGATTTAATTATTTTATTTATATTGGAATTAATATGGTTTTATTTAATTCCTAAACAGAAAAGACAATGTGCACCTAAGATAAATCTACCCACGGTCACTGACCAGTGGGCCAGTGACCATGTCGTATTCCACGCGAGCAGTGGACTAAGTCCAACACGCTGACGTGGCTGGGGATGATGCGGTGATGTTGTCAGAGTGACATCATCCAAGGATGAACCTCACAGATCGCTTGTCGGTCAATGGATTCCGCTTGCGCGCGCGGCTGCGGTTGTGTGTATCAGAAAGAGGGCATCGCCAGGAACCCTACAGTGGCGGCGCCACCATTTTTTTGTCACTGGAGCGCGGCCAGTGACGGCGAACGGCGACGGGGTAAAAGATGCTCGGCGTGGGCTCGGTAGAGGAAAAGAGGAAGGTACTGGGGAGGTCCCTAAGGACCAGGAGCTCACCACGAAGCTCGTTGGAGGGTCGGCGACGTGATTCGTGACCGGAATTGAGGTAGACGACGGCGGCCGGACCTCGGGAAGGACGTCTCGATTCATGGTACTTTGACCGTTTTAGGTTGCGTGGTTTGGCAGGAAGGATCAGGGAGACGAGGTGGAGGCAGGAGTGTGCTCGGTGGTGCCTGGGGTGATGCAGAACGACGTCGATTCGTCGGCTTCTAAAGCTAGGATTCAGGACAGAGGGAAAACTCGGGAGGAAGAAGAAAGAAATGGGGATAAGGATGTGCGAGGCAGCGCCATGTCCTTCTTAGCCCCTTCTGCTGACGACAGCCTCGGCACGAATCATGGTGACCACGGTGGACGGCGGACGGCGGAGCTCGAGCCATGCAGCTGCTTCGCCAGCGAGTCCTTCTGTCGAGAGGAAGAAGAAAAGGATTAAATCGAAAGGGTACGCAGGCTGCTGTTGGGCCTCCGTGGGCTGCTGCGGAGCGAGCGGAAGAGAAAGGCTGCTGCTGCTGGGCAGTGGATAGGTAGTAGAGAAAATGGGCTAAGGCCTGGTTTCGTTTTTATTTTTAATTTCACATTTTTATTTCTGTTTTCTTTCCTAACTGTATTTATTCATTTGTTTTAACTTTCTAGGAATTCTTATTTAGAAAATTGTAAGTTTATGGAAATATACTTAAGATTCTGGTATTAATAAATTTTTTATTATAATATATTTTATTGATTTACCTTTTTATATACTTTCATATTCATAATTATATGAAGGTTATTATATCAAATAGAATAAGTAGAAATTAGGGTCTTAGGTTTTAGGATTTGTTTAGGATCTTATAAAATTGATGTTTTGATTCTTATTGATTTATAATATTAAAGAAACTTTTATCTATCTTGATCCTTCATTATTATTTGATACATAAAGTTTTGAGGACTTAATAGGGTTAATATTATTCTCATAATTTAGGAAATAGCAATGTAAATATTTTATTATTACTAACATAAGGGTTAGAGGTTTGAGATTATAAATGTCTACCATAAATTTATGGGAGTTTTAATATTTTTATATCCTTTTATAAATGTGAATAAAGGTGAATGGTGAAGACATATTATCTTTATGTTTATGATCATGAATGATATCACCATTTAAAGTAAAATAATGGGATTTTTTCTAGGCTAACTTATGAGAAAGAATTGATAAAGATAGTTCTTAAGCACCTATGATAATGATGGTTGAAAATAACAAAGATGTGCTTAAGTGATTTGCTATAGGAAAGAATTCTTATAAATCTTTGTGGAAATAAAATGATTTATCCAACAGATGAGATGGATGCTAAGTTTGGTTATAGATTTAGGGTTTAGTAGGTACCAAGAATTCCTATCTTCCATAATTCACAATCCTGGACTTCTAATTAAGGAATTCCTTTCCTAGATATATTACTTCTCTATATCCATCATCATGTGCTAACAAGATGAGTTTTACTTTACAAAATATTCTTATCCACCTTTTATTCTTCTCATTTCATTTATGAATCCAATGAGCTTGTCATTAAAGCTTTTCATAATCATTTCATATCTATACTAGGCTATACCAATTTCTCTACTACTGATAACCTCCAATCCAACAAGTGGTTACATCTAACTCTATTCATATCCTTTCTAAATCATCCATCACTAATACTACTCCAGTAGAGACATATATCAAGTTCTACTCTCCTCAAGTGATTAGTATTTCCCAAGAGGAAAATACTACTTCTACATTCCAAGGTTGCCCTAGCATCATCTTAATCATACTATCTTCTCTCTACTTAACTCTAATAACAAAATACCCCAACCTCACATTATATTAATGTGACTTGTAATGACTAATCTAGACTAACATATCTATATTAGGGGTTAATCATGTTCTATCCACCAATGTCACTTATACATGATATAAGCATTCAATCTTGGTGAATAAGGCATGATCACTATAATCTTTCGATCCTTTATGGTTTAGGTTTCCAGTTGGCTAATCATGGCTTCCATCCATACAACATTACAGTTGTATTACAATTATATTCTATTTACCTCTATTGGATTAAGAGATATAATTCATTGACTATACCTACTTGATCCAATAGGATTACTCTTGGTAACTTGCTTCAATATTCATCCTTGGAATCCTCTTTGGTATCATATGAATATATATTCCAAATAACTCTTCTATCATTACAGGAGTGAATTAACTCCATTAATTAACGCATTGATCTTATTCTCTTCCAACTCTCCCATCCTATAGATGATATTTAAAACTAACATTACCACCTATCTCTTCTCACTTCTTTCTTTATAGGTCTTAATTGAATGCTATAATAAGGACAAGAATTGATAGATTAAGAATTGGTGAATCAATGGTTGATTACTCAACATTGATGATCAACAGATATTGGAATATGATTCCAATAGGAATGGTAAAGATTGATATGGATAAAAAGATATATGGTGAATGATCTGGATTTGGTTTCTTCCCTACTCAATCTCACTAACGAAGTAGGGTTAGGTATTATCAGGATACTCATGGTATAAGCAGATGAGATCAAGATAGATCAAGATTTAGTTGTTACATTCTTATTACTTAAGTTATATTTATAACTTGGTATTCAGGGGTTGTGTAATGAGTACTATGATATGATCACCTAAGGATCAAACATAAATCATTAACTAATGTATTAGGGTTTAATTTTATTACATTTGATCTACCCTTAGATCAAATCTTCCTTACCCAAAATAAGGTTTTAACAAAGGTCATATTGAAACTTATCACCGTCAACTTGATGATCTACTTCAATTCCATCCAGTTAAGAGAAGCTTCAATCTCTTGGACAAGTTTTTATTTAAAAGCGCGAAAATTATTCGGATTTTCTATGCATGAATGCAATGCACACATCGGTGTTCAGCTTATTTCTAAGCTCTAATGATGGGATGTTACAAAGGGGTGGCCGCCGGCCATGGGGGCTGCACCCTCCCCTCCTTCATTCATGTGGGTGGACACTCCACTCACAAAAACCTCTTCATTTCCCTCCACTCAAAATCCCACTCAAACTTGCAATTAAATTTCCACCAAATTTAATGCAAACTCTCATTAAATAAAACTCTTTTTATTTATTCAGAATTTTGTCAATTACTTGAATGACAAACATTCACATATAACCCCTTGCTAGAATTATATTTCACATGCAAAAACACTTTCTGCAATTTCACCTGAAAACCTGTTTCGGTATCTAGTGAAATAAATTCCTGCGCTTGTTATTCTTTTCGGCATGAAACTTTTGCTCCAATTGGATGTCGGTGTCTCTTAAGTGTGTCACCCTATGGTTCGTGAATAATGCGGACATGATCGAGACCCTTCTCGGATCAATAATTAGAAGCGGGATCTAGAGACCCATACCGACTCCCACATATTCAACGATGACTTTCTTGTGATCGTCGGAACCTTTTACGCTAGTATCTTAATCCCTTTGTTTCAGAATATATTACATGTCCGAGATTCGATCATCGGTATCTCCATACCTAGTTTGATCTCGTTACTAACATGCACTCTTTTCTCGTTCCCGTGATATAACATTCTAGTGATCAAATCACTTGCTTGCAAGCTAATCAATGTGATATCACCGAGAGGGCCCAGAGTATATCTATCCGTCATTGGGATGAACAAATTCCACTCTCGACCCATGGGCCTCAACATAACACTTTATTAGTTCTGAACCCATCTTTATAATCACCCTGTTATGGTGTGACGTTTGATGTTATCAAGAAACTCTTCCGGTGTTAGTGATTAACATGATCTCATGGTCTAAGGATTAGGATTACTTCGTAAGTTGTTATAGCAATATAAACTCAATGACTTTGATCGTAATGCTATACTTCGTATGAATGTTCATCACACCATTACACTAATGTTGTGATCCCGTTATTAACAACATCCAATGTCCATGATCAGGAAACCTTGATCATCTTGTTAATCAACGAGCTAGTTTATGAGAGAGGCATAACTAGGAACTTTCTGTTTGTTTATTAAACACACATGTATTAATGTTTCCGTATTAATACAATTATAGCATGCAAAATAAACATCTATCATATACTTGTAATACACATAATAAACACTTTATTATTGCCTCTTAGGGCATATTCCCTTCAGTCTCCCACTTGCACTAGAGACAATAATCTAGTTACATAGTGATGAATCTAACACCCATGGAGTTCCGGTGTTGATCATGTTTTGCTCTAGGGAGAGTTTTAGTCAACGGATCTGCTACATTGAGATCCGTGTGTACTTTACAAATCTTTATATCTCCATCCTTGACATGCTCGCGGATGAAGTGAAACCGGCGCTTAATATGCTTGGAATTCTTGTGAGACCTTGGTTCTTTGGCATTGGCAATGGCACCATTGTTGTCGCAATAGATCACCATTGGGTCCAACGCGCTTGCAACCACACCTAGTTCGGATATGAACTCCTTCATCCAAACCGCTTCCTTAGCCGCTTCCGAAGCAGCAACATATTCGGCCTCCGTTGTTGATCCCGCCACCACAGGTTGTTTGGAACTCCTCTAACTAACCGCTCTGCCATTCATGAGAAATACGTATCCAGATTGAGACTTAGAGTCATCCGAGTCGGTGTCAAAGCTTGCGTTGACATAACACTTAGCGACGAGCTCTTCTTCACCTCTGTATACAAGAAACATATCCTTAGTTCTTCGTAAGTACTTAAGGATATTCTTGACCGCTATCCAGTGTTCCGAACCTGGATCCGATTGGTACCTACTAGTCAAACTAATAGCATGTGCCACATCCGGTCTTGTACATAGCATGGCGTACATTATAGAGCCTATGGCTGAAGCATAGGGGACTTTGTCCATTATCTCTCTTTCTTCCGCCGTAGCTGGACTTTGAGTCTTACTCAATGTCTTGCCTTGCAACATAGGTAAGAACCCCAGGTATGTACTTTGTGATAGCCCTATTAGGCGCCTAGATATATCTCTATAGATCTTTATGCCTAATATGTATGACGCTTCACCTAGGTCCTTCATTGAAAATGTGCTGTTTAGATAACTTTCACTGTTTAAAAGATCTATATCATTTTCGATCAATAATATGTCATCCACATATAATATCAGAAATTCCACATTGCTCCCACTCACTTTCTTATAAATACAAGCTTCTCCATAAGTTTGGACAAATCCAAACTCTTTGATCACCTCATCAAAGCGGAGATTCCAACTTCGTGATGCTTGCTTCAATCCATAGATGGATCGCTGAAGCTTGCACACCTTGTTAGCATCCTTAGGATCAAAAAAACCTTTTGGTTGTATCATATACAACTCTTCTTCAATATTACCATTGAGAAATGCTGTTTTGACATCCATCTGCCATATCTCATAATCGAAATATGCAACAATTGCTAACATAATCCTAACTGACCTTAGCATCGCTACGGGAGAGAATGTCTCATCGTAGTAGACTCCTTGAATTTGTCGAAACCCCTTTGCGACAAGTCGAGCTTTATAGACGGTCACATTACCATCAGCACAGTTTTCCTTCTGAAAATCCATTTGTTCTCCACGGCCTTTCGGTCGTGAGGTAATTCCACCAAGTTCCAAACTTGATTTTCATACATGGATTCCATCTCGGATTTCATGGCTTCTAACCATTTGTTGGAATCCGGGCTCATCATCACTTCTTCATACGTCGCAGGGTCATCAATTTCATCAACCATGAAATTCATAACAGGGTTTCCGTACAGCTCGGGAGCTGCATGTGCTAGACCTGCGAGGTTCGGTAGTACTCTCTTTCGGAGTTTCATGATCATTATCATTAGTTCCCTCTGTAGGGGTTCGTAGCATGGAAAACAAAAAAATTCTACCGCATGCAAACAAACAAGCCAAGATCTATCTACTAGATTGTAGCAATGAGTCAATAGAGGAACTCACCCTCGAAGATTCCAAAGCGGTTAATGAGAGCAGATTCTCGTGGGTGATGTAGTCGTACTCTTGCCGATCTCAAGATCGCGTAGACGATCCTTCCGGCGCTGCGTTCCGGCAGCGCTTCCGCAGTCGGTCACACGTTCGGTACTCGATGAAGACCTTCCTCTCCCTTGTTCCAGCAGGCAGCGGAGGTTGTAGCACTCTCCTCGCGATTCTGGCAGCACGACGGCATGGTACCGGAAGTAGAGGAGAGATCTCGCAGGGCTTCGCCTTAAGCCGGACCGAGTATGGTGGACTATGATAGAGGCCTTGGTGATCTAGGGTTTAGAGGCACCAAGGGAGGAAGCTTGGCCGGCGGCTAGGGCTTGGGGAGAGCCCCAACTCGGCGGCTAGGAGGAAACCCTAGGGCGGCGGCGACTTGTGGTGGCCGGCGGCTAGGGCTAGGGTTTGGGTGGTGTTGGGTGTAGGGAAGAGGGGCAGCCCTGCCCCTCCTTTTATAGGTGGGAGGGCGCGGCTAAGGGGGAGGGAGTCCTCCCCCAAGTCGACCTCCTTGGCTGGCGGGTGGAGGGAGAGGAACTCCTCCCCAAGTAGGTTTCCTACTCTCCCTCCACCAAGCAAAACTGCCGTTTGACTTTTCAAATTGGCGTTTGACTTTCAAACTAGGATTTGATTTCTCCCTTTATTTTGCCCAGCCATGATACCTAGTACATGATGCAACCATTCCACATTGTCATGACACATTCATGTACCCTTTCCCTCCGGAGTGCCGGACCTTCCGGAACCTTCTAGAACATTCCCGATGAAAACACCGGAATCATTCCCCAAGTCCGAAACAGGACTTTCCTTATATGAATCTTATTCTCCGGACCATTCCGGATCTCCTCATGATATCCCGGATCCTATACGAGACTCCAAACAACATTCAGTCTCTTACTCATCATTCCATAACTACTCAACAACATCGAATCCTTAAGTGTGTCTCCCTACGGTTCGTGAATTATGCGGACATGATCGAGAAACTTCTCTGATCAATAACCAATAGAGGAATCTGGAAATTCACATGTCTCCCACATATTTCTACGATTACTTTGCGATCAAATGAACCACTTACATACGATACCAATTTCCCTTTGTCTCACGATAGTTTACTTATCCGAGGTTTTGATCGTCGGTGTCTCTGCATACCTATTTCAACCTCGTTACCGATAAGTACTCTTTTATCGTTCCCGTGGTATGTGATCCCTTGTGAGACATTCACATGCTTGCAAGCTAATTGAATGACATTCCACCGAGAGGACCCAGAGTATATCTATCCGTCATATGGATGGACAAATCCCACTCTTGATTCATGTGTCTCAACCCATACTTTCCGAACACTCAATGCCACCTTTATAGCCACCCAGTTACGGTTTGGTGTTTGATGTCATCAAAGCATCCTTCCGGTGATGGTGATAAGAATGATCTCATGGTCGAAGGAATTAGGTTACTATGTATCAGAAAGCTTATAGCAATTGAACTATTTAAAATGACTTGATCTTTATGCTACGCTTATCTATAGGAGTATGTCCACCATACCATTCTCCTAATGATATGATCTTGTTATTAACAACATCTCAAATGTTCATGATCAAGAAACCATGATCATCTATTAATCAACAAGCTAGTATTATGAAGAGGCTTTACTAGGGACTCTAATTTAGTTTACAAATCACACAAGTATTGATGTTTCTGGTTAATACTGTTATAGCATGAATGTAAACATTTATCATAAACACAAAGATATAATAATAACTACATTTATTATTGCCTCTAGGGCATATCTCCAACAGTCTCCCACTTGCACTAGAGTCAACTAATCTAGATTACATCGTAATATACCGAACACCCATGGCAGTTTGGTGTTGGTCATGTTTTGCCCTCGGGAGAGGTTTAGTCAACGGACCCGCCACATTCAGATCTGTGTGTACTTTGCAAATCTTTATGTCACCATCTTGGACATGTTCTCGAATAGCATGAAAACGTAGCTTGATGTGCTTCAGCTTCTTGTGTGACCTTGGTTCTTGCGCATTGGCTATGGCGCCCATGTTATCACAGTAGATAGACATTGGGTCCAGCGCACTTGGAACCACACCGGGATCTGTAATGAACTCCTTCATCCATATCACTTCTTGTGAAGCCTCCGAAGCAGCTATGTATTCCGATTCAGTTGAAGATCTTGCCACAACGCTTTGCTTTGCACTCCTCCAGCTAACTGCTGCACCATTAAAAGTATACGTATCCAGATTGAGATTTAGAATCATCCGGATCGGTGTTCCAACTAGCATCAGTGTAACCATTAACAACGAGTTGTTCATCACCTTCATAAGAAAGAACCATATCCTTAGTTCTTCTCAAGTACTTAAGGATGTTTTTGACCGCTGTCCAATGATCCACTCCTGGATCACTTTGATATCTTCTAGTTAAACTAACAACATATGCAATGTCCGGTCTAGTACATAGCATGACATACATTAGAGATCCTATGGCTGAGGCATAGGGAGTCTTACTCATCCTTTCTCTATCTTCTGTCGTTGCAGGACTTTGAGTTTTACTCAACGTCGTATTGGGCAACATGGGCAAGAACCCTTTCTTGCTATCTTCCATTCCAAACCTCTTTAGAACTTTGTCCAAATATGTACTTTGTGACAATGATATTAGGCGTCTCGATCTATCTCTATAAATCTTTATGCCTAATATGTAAGCTGCTTCGCCAAGGTCTTTCATTGAAAAACTATTATTCAAATATTCCTTGACACTATTAATAAGGTCTACATCATTCCCAATCAACAATATGTCATCTACATATAGTATTAAGAATGCTACAGAGCTCCCACTCACTTTCTTGTAAATACAAGCTTCTCCATAAATTTGTATAAAACCAAAACTTTTGATTACCTTATCAAAACGTTGATTCCAACTTCGGGATGCTTGCTTCAACCCATATATGGACCGTTGAAGTTTTCATACCTTGTTAGCATCTTTAGGATCGACAAAACCTTTGGGTTGCATCATATACAACTCTTCACCAATGTCTCCATTGAGGAACGCCGTTTTGACATCCATCTGCCATATCTCATAATCGTAATATGCAACGATTGCTAACATAATCCTCACAGACTTTAGCTTCGCTACTGGTGAGAAAGTCTCATCGTAGTCAACTCCTTGAATTTGTCGAAACCCTTTTGCGACAAGTCAAGCTTTATAGACAGTAACATTACCATCAGCATCTGTTTTCTTCTTGAAAATCCATTTGTTCTCGACAGCCTTCCGGCCATCCGGTAAGTCGACCAAACTCCATAATTGGTTTTCGTACATGGATCTAATTTCGGATTTCATGGCGTCTTGCCATTTATTGGAATCTGGGCTCATCATCGCTTCCTCATATGTCGCAGGGTCATCGGTGTTATCCACCAACATGACACTCATAACGAGATCATACCAATCTGGAGTGGTACGAGTTCTCGTTGACCTGCGAGGTTCTATAGCAACTTCAACCGAAGTTTCATGATCATCATCATTAGCTTCCTCTTTTTTTGCTGTAGGCGCCATAGGAACTTCTTCCGGTGCTGCGCTACTCACAAGTTCGAGAGAAGGTTCAACAACCTCGTCGAGTTCTACTTTCCTTCCAGTCACTTATTTCGAGAGAAATTCCTTCTCTAGAAAGGATCCATTCTTGGCAATGAAGATTTTGCCCTCAGATCTATGATAGAAGGTATACCCAATAGTTTCCTTCGGGTATCCTATGAACACGCATTTTTCCGCTTTGGGTTCAAGCTTGTCCGGTTGTAACTTATTTACATAGGCTTCGCAACCCCAAACTTTAAGGAACGACAATCTAGGTTTCTTCCCAAACCATAATTCATACGGTGTCGTTTCAACGGATTTAGATGGTGCCCTATTTAAAGTGAATGCGGCTGTTTCTAATGTATAACCCCAAAATGATAGCGGTAAATCTGTAAGTGACATCATAGAACGAACCATATCTAAGAGAGTTCGATTACAACGTTCGGACACACCATTACGCTGTGGTGTTCCCGGCGGTGTCAATTGTGAAAGTATTCCGCATTTCTTTAAATGCTCGCCAAACTCGTAACTTAGATATTCACCTCCACGATCAGAACGTAGAAATTTAATCTTCTTGTTACGTTGATTCTCCACCTCACTTTGAAATTCCTTAAACTTCTTGAAAGTTTCGGACTTATGTTTCATGAAATAGATATACCCATATCTACTCAAGTCATCCGTGAAGGTAAGAACATAACGATAACCATCGCGCGATGCTACACTCATTGGACCACACACATCGGTATGTATGATTTCCAATAAGTCCATAGCTCGTTCCATAACACCAGAAAATGGAGTCTTGGTCATTTTACCCATCAGACATGCTTCGCATGTTTCAAGTGATTCGAAATCAAGTGATTCAAGAAGTCCATCGGAATGGAGTTTCTTCATACGCTTCACTCCAATGTGACCAAGACGACAGTGCCACATATAGGTCGAGTTATCGCTCAATTTCAAATGTTTAGCTTCAATGTTATTAATATGTGTATTTCCACTATCGAGATTCAATAAGAATAGACCATCTATCAAAGGTGCATGTGCATAAAACATATTACTCATATAAATCGAACAACCATTATTCTCGGACTTAAAAAAGTAACCGTCTCGCAATAAACATGATCCCGATATAATGTTCACGCTCAACGCAGGCACCAAATAACAATTATTTAAGTATAAAACTAATCCGGATGGTAGATGAAGAGGTAGCGTGCCGACCGCGATCACATCAACCTTTGATCCATTTCCAACGCGCATCGTCACCTCGTTCTTCGCTAGCTTCCGTTTATTTTGCGGCACCTGTTTCGAGTTACAAATATGAGCAACCGAACCAGTATCAAATACCCAGGCACTACTACGAGTACTAGTGAGATACACATCAATAACATGTATATCGGATATACCTTTCTTCTTGATTGTAACACCCTCAGAATCGACCCTATGCAAGTTTCAGCGATTCCCGCCAAACTCGCATAGAAACGATTCAAAGGTGCCCACCAGGCACTTTCGTGCGGGTGGAAAATGAAGTAATAACAGTACACAACAGTCCTCGATGGGACCCACAGAACAGATAGATATACACAACACGACTCCATGAGTCAAGAATACAGATATAACATACAAAGATCCAAACCACCTTGAAAATGATAGAGCGTCCGACTACGGACAAGATGCAAATGGGGCTAAGAGCCCTGAAGAATAACCAATGGCGTCCATAACCCTGCCCAGGCCAAGCCGGAAGGGTAACCCTGCTAACGACGTCGAAACCTGCTAAAACAAAAGGGGTGCCGACAAAGGGCAAAGGAAAAAGGGGAGCGTCAGTACTGAGGCCAGTACACGGCGAGACTAGAATTCGGCGGTCCTCGCCTACATAGGTATGGTGGACTGAGCGGCAGCGCAGCATGCACGAAACAACCTATAGAGACTCGATATAACTGTCGGTTATCAGAGAGGGATAAGAAAGACCTATTCGGAACCAACCTGATGCTACCATCAACAAACCCATCCTGGGGTTTCCCCCTCGAGACCAAACGAGGAAGTCAACCGAGGAACTCACACAGTTGGCAGTTTTATTTATTCGGTTATCGTTGCAGCAATTACTAGTCAGGTTTAGATAATCATCCTGATATAATAAGCAGTGGGCAATTTTAATTAACCATTCCGTTGTAGTTGCGACACTTACTAGTCAAATACAATTAGCATGAGATATCCCAAAACCCAGCAGTTGTTGGTACTTTTATTTAGCCATTCCGTTATCGTTGCAATACTTACTAGCCAGGTACAAAGGTCGCAAGCGACAACCCAAACAAGCAATTGTTGGCAGTTTTATTTAGCCATTCCATTATAGTGAAGCTGATTACTAGTCATTATAAAGTCAAATTTATAGCACTACCTTAGTTATAGTTGTCTATGATCGAGATACTGTGCTCCAAGTCGTCCATAACCGCGGACACGGCTTTCAGAAAGTTCTTACCCGGCCGGGGTGCACAAATAGCAACACACACTCGATCAACCTCGGAAAAACCAAATCAAAACCCAACGAGGCCTTCACGACAAAGCAATCACAGGATTCAGAAATATTTCAGGGGGCCACCCCATTGAGTAGACTCGCAACGAAGCTAGCTGACTCCGAGACGGACTCAAGGTTTGCGTCAATGGCTGTAAACGACTGGGAACCCAAAACTGGGCTTGTCGATACCGCGAAAACACTCCGCTTACCTAAACAGTACAGTGTGCTCCTCGCACAATCGTAATAAAGCAGTAAAGCATGGCATAAGTACAGGATAGTAAATAAAACCTCAAACTAGTTTGTGGCCCCAAGAAATAAGACTGAATCAAGCTCTGGCTCAGGGGGGTACCATAAGCCTCCCGGATGTGGATAGCGCGAAAATTCAAGGAACAGGTATCAAGCACTCGGGGTCCTACGGGACGCAGGTGGACGGTTAACAACCAAATAACATCTATTGCCCACCTGTGCCTCTGCTTACCTACTTCAATTTTAGTTGTTAAACAGTAATTAAAGTGAACGATAAGTAAAGCCATGATCATCTCCAGATTAAACATGCGGCAATGCTCCAACAACTGTGGTACTTGACGACATGCAACAGCACTTGAGCAAGCTACTACGACGCGCGGTCCAACTATCTACCAAACAACAGGTAATAGGATGTGTCCAAGGTGATATAGGGCTGCAAGGGATATCACAGTTACGGAAACTAGAGCATCGCAACACAGATAGCAATCGATCAATAGGAGGGAATAAATACTATAAAAGTAAGATAGGTAGAAAGGGGGAGATGCTCGCCTGAAAAACATTGTCGAAGGTTCAACCGAAGATCGGGTCGACACTCGCATCAACTCAACGGCCTTATCCGCGAAGAAGCAAAACGCTAGAATAAACACCGGATGCACTATTTAATACCTCGGCAGAAGATCGGGCATGATGCATGTATGATGTATGGCATGGCAAAGGTGTGATGCATTTGGGCAATATTAAGCGGAACCAGGGTCCCAACAATTAATTAAACGGTTCAAGTCATTTAGAACCCCCGCAAGTTAAATGTTGATTAGCAAGACAAAAACATGGCATCGGTTCGCTTCACAAATTTAAATGAGGCCAATATAAGACTAGATTTGCCCGCATATGGGCCCCATATTTAATTAGAGGTGAATCGGCATAAGGCCCCCAACCACATGACAAGTATGCATGCATGACAATTTAATATGCAACAATTTATTTAGCTGACAAGTTGTAAAATAGGGTTCTCGGATAAAGGTTCACACATTGAGGGTCTCGACGTCCTTGGGGTTCGCCGAGGGTTCGGGGTCGGTCTCAGGGTTTCAGGTTTCGTCGGAAACATTCTCGAACAACGGGGCAGATCTTGTCGCATCCGGGAAGAAGGACTTCGCGTTCGGTGGCGATCTTGGCGGTCTTCGGGTTCGGGTTTTGGCGTCCGAGGCTTGGCGTTCTGCGTCGGTGTCTTCGGGTCCGAGAGGAAGAACTTGGGTCGGCATCGGATTGGTCTTCGGGGTTTCGGAGTTGGGGCCTTCGGATCCTTGAGGGCGATTTTGTCGTCGATGGAGAACTTGAATCCAATCCGGTGGTCATCGAAGATCTTGTCGACGACACCAATGACCTTGTCCAACTTTTCGTTCTCGTCCACCGGAATGTTCAGGTCGAAGCCCGGTTGATTTGTAACTCCATCTTCTTAGCATCGTACCACACCACACCCATCACCTTCACATCTCACGGCACTGAGCAACACCAACACATCAACACAGGGGCTCACGCCAGTGGCAGGAGCTATACGGGGAACGGTCGACGATGGCCCGCGTCACGGTGGCGGCAGCTCGGCCGCGAGGCTTGCAGATGGACCGGCGAAGGCGGAGGTTGGGAGCAGAGGCGAAGGGGCGCCGGTGAAGGACGCGGTCCGCGCTGCCGGGCGACTCCAGCGGAGGCGGCGCTAGCAGAGAGCGGCGGCGGCCGGGGAGACGGCTGCGCCGGCGCTGCTCGGGGTCCTGGCGGCGAGGGGGGAAACGAGGGCGGAGGAGGGCGCGGCTCGACGGAGGCGAGGCCGATGAGGGCGGGCGCGCGGGAGGACGAGGTGGGGGAGAAGGGCGTCGGGGAGGCGGCCTCCGGTGAGCGGGGACGGGGCGGCCGGAGGAGGAGGAGAGGCGGCAGACGCGGGCCGGCCGGAGGCGGGCGGCGGTGGAGAGGTTGCGGGAGAGGGAGCGCGACCGGGGCAGGACGGGTCAGCGACGGTTGCCTGCGAGGTGGCCAGGAGGGGGCGAGGTCGACGCGGCCGGAGGAGGTGCGGGCCCGGAGAGGCGGCGGGGAGCACGGGCGGCCGGGCGGCGGGGTCACGCGGGGGTCGGAGCGGGGCGAGGAGGGAGGCCGGAGCTCAGGGTAAGGGTGCGCCGGCGGCGGAGGGTGGAGGGCAGGCCGCAGCGGCACTAGGGCGGCGGGGAGGAGGAGCAGAGGTGGCCGGCGGGAGCGGGAGCGAGGCAGAGAGGAGAGGGCGGGAGGAGGAAGAGGAACAGGGGAGGGCGAGCGCGTCGGGGAGAGAGAGAGGGTGGGGAGGGGAGAGAGGGAGAGAGCGGGGTGGGGCGCGTGGGGGCGAGTGGGGCCAGGCGGGGCCGGCTGTCGGGGTGGGCCACTAGGGAGAGGAGAGAGGGGGTTGGGTCGGCTGGGGGGTGAGAGAGGGAGTGGGTGAGGTCCAGGGGTGGGTCCGGTCTGGCAGGGAGAGGGGTAGGGGTGGCGTGTGTGCTGGTGGGTTTGACCAGGGGAGAGAGAGGTGGGGCAAGGTGGGACCTGGGGAAGGTGGTGGATTGATGAGGTGGCAGGTGGGTGGGGATTGGGTCCAGGGGGTGAGGTGGCGGGCTGCGGTTGGTGGGTAGAATAGGATTGGGTAGGTATAGGATTTAGAGTTTAGGTTTTATTAGTTTTGTAAATATGTGTTTGTTTTGTTTTGTTTATTTTAAAACAAGGCTACTTTGCAATTAGTTTATAGGTAAATAAAATATCCGATACGATCGGGGTTTTGCATTTGAAATAAAGAGGGGTATTTGTATAAAGCAAAACTAGGCTTTTCGAAATAGTTTCAGACAAACAATGCATGATGATGACGATGCAATGCACAAAAACAACGCGATTTTCTAGTAGTGGTTTTGCGGGATGCCACATTGATGTTGCCGTTCTTCAAATCCGCCAAGTACTTTGGGCAATTCCGCTTCCAGTGACCCTCTCCCTTGCAGTAAAAGCACTCAGTATCAGGCTTAGGTCCAGCCTTGGTCTTCTTCGCCGATGCGGTAACTTTCTTACCACCCTTCTTGAAGTTTCCCTTTTGCTTAGACTTGCCTTTCTTGAATTTGGTGGTCTTATTGACCAACAACACTTGATGCTCTTTCTTGATCTCCACTTCTGCAGATTTCAACATGGAGAAGAGTTCTGGCAATGTCTTGTTCATGTTTTGCATATTGTAGTTCGTCACAAAGTTCTTGTAACTTGGTGGCAGTGATTGGAGGACACGGTAAATCCCCAAAGCATTAGGAATCACTATACCCAAGCTTTGGAGTTTGTTTGCGTGCCCAGACATCTTAAGCACATGCTCACTAACGGAGCTGCCCTCTTCCATCTTGCAGTTAAAGAACTTTTCAGAAGCCTCATAACTCTCAACTGCCACGTGAGCCTCAAATATCATTTTGAGTTCATGGACAATATCACGTGGGTCATGGTTCTCAAACCTTTTCTGAAGCTCCGATTCCAAACCATACAAGATAGCACACTGAACTGTGGAGTACTGATTCTTCCGAGTAAGGTAAACATTCTTTACTTCATCGGTAGCATCAGCTGCAGGCGGGTCACCCAGCGGTGCATCCAGCACATAGGTCAAATTACCAGCATTGAGGACAATCCTCAAATTGCGGAACCAATCCGCGAAGTTGCTTCCATTGTTTTCCAACTTTTCTTTCTCTAGAAACGCATTAAAATTTATGGTAGGGGCCACCATTGATCTACAACATATTTGCAATAAATTAGACTAAGTTTATGACAAATTGTGTTCTAATTAATAGTTAAATTAATCTAGGTGAACTCCCACTCAAAACAATATCCCTCACATTGTTTTAGTGATCACACGAACCAAATCCACCACATCAAAACCGATCATCATGAGAGTTGATGTAGCTTCAATGGCGAACAATCGACATGTTCATCATATCTACTATATGACTCATGCTTTACCTTTCGGCAATCCGTGTTCCGAGACCATGTATGTACATGCTAGGCTCGTCAAGATCAAACCTTAGCTTCCGCATGAGAAAATCTGGCTTGCTCACATTGTATACACTTGCAGAATCTAACACACCCGATCATCACGTGGTGCTTCGAAACAACAAGCTTTAGCAACGGTGCTTACTAAGGATGAACACTTTAAAACTTGAAATTTATGTGCATGAGGGATCATATTATAATGCTACCGTCGTTAACTAAGCAATACAAGATGCATAAAGGATTAACATCACATGCAATTCATAATATGTGATATGATATGGCATTTCTTATTGTGCTTCCGATCTCCATCTTCAAGCACGAACATGATCTCCATCATCACCGTCATAGCGTCAAGGTCAATGGCGCCGTTTCATGGTTGTCGTCCACCAGCTCCAACTATTACAACTACTTTGAATAGACACGCGGGTCTTAACAGAAATTAAAGACAACCATATGGCTCCTGCCGGTTGCCAACTTACAATAAGGAACATTGCATACATCAAATATAATCAAAATCATGGCCATATCACATCACAGCACACCCCTGCAAAACAAAGTTAGACGCCTCTAATTTTCTTTGCATATTTTACGTGGTTTGGGGCTTTCAATAAGTGTCGATCTAACTTACGAACAAGAATCACAATGTTGATGTTTGAACTATCAAGTGCCCGTTGTAAATTGGATCTATACTATAATGGGAGAGACAGACACCCGCAAAGCCACTTATGCAATACAAGTTGCATGTTGAGCGTGGAGCAAGTCTCATGAACGATGTCATGTAAGGTTAGCCCGGGCCGCTTCATCCCATCATACCGCAAGATGCAAAGTACACAAGAAGCAATTGACAATAAAAGCACCACCGCCCACAATGACCATTGTGTTCTACTCGTGCAACAGATCTACATATAGACACGGCTCTGATACCACTGTAGGGGTTCGTAGCATGGAAAACAAAAAATTTCTACCGCATGCAAACAAACAAGCCAAGATCTATCTACTAGATTGTAGCAACGAGTCGATAGAGGAAATCACCCTCAAAGATTCCAAAGCGGTTAACGAGAGCAGATTCTCGTGGGTGATGTAGTCGTACTCTTGCCGATCTCAAGATCGCGTAGACGATCCTTCCGGCGCTGCGTTTCGGCAGCGCTTCCGCAGACGGTCACACGTTCGGTACTCGATGAAGACCTTCCTCTCCCTTGTTCCAGCAGGCAGCGGAGGTTGTAGCACTCTCCTCGCGATTCCAGCAGCACGATGGCGTGGTATCGGAAGTAGAGGGGAGATCTCGCAGGGCTTCGCCTTAAGTCGGAGCGAGTATGGTGGACTATGAGAGAGGCCTTTTCGATCTAGGGTTTAGAGGCACCAAGGGAGGAAGCTTGTCCGGCGGCTAGGGCTTTGGGAGAGCCCCAACTCGGCGGCTAGGAGGAAACCCTAGGGCGGCGACGACTTGTGGTGGCCGGCGGCTAGGGCTAGGGTTTGGGTGGTGTTGGGTGTAGGGAAGAGGGGCAGCCCTGCCCCTCCTTTTATAGGTGTGAGGGCACGACCAAGGGGGAGGGAGTCCTCCCCCAAGTCGGCCTCCTTGGCCGGCGGGTGGAGGGAGAGGAAATCCTCCCCAAGTAGGTTTCCTACTCTCCCTCCACCAAGCAAAACTGACGTTTGACTTTTCAAATTGGCGTTTGACTTTTCAAACTAGGATTTGATTTCTCCCTTTATTTTGACCAGCCATGATACCTAGTACATGATGCAACCATTCCACTTTGTCATGACACATTCATGTACCCTTCCCCTCCGGAGTGCCGGACCTTCTGGAACCTTCTAGAACATTCCTGATGAAAACAACGGAATCATTCCCCAAGTCCGAAACAGGACTTTCCTTATATGAATCTTATTCTCCGGACCATTCCGGATCTCCTCGTGATATCCCGGATCCTATCCGAGACTCCTAACAACATTCAGTCTCTTACTCATCATTCCATAACTACTCAATAACATCGAATCCTTAAGTGTGTCTCCCTACGGTTCGTGAATTATGCGGACATGATCGAGACACTTCTCCGATCAATAACCAATAGAGGAATCTGGAAATTCATATGGCTCCCACATATTTCTACGATTACTTTGCGATCGAATGAACCACTTACATATGATACCAATTTCCCTTTGTCTCACGATAGTTTACTTATCCGAGGTTTTGATCGTCGGTATCTCTGCATACCTAGTTCAACCTCGTTACCGATAAGTACTCTTTTCTCGTTCCCGTGGTATGTGATCCCTTGTGAGCCAGTCACATGCTTGCAAGCTAATTGAATGACATTCCACTGAGAGGGCCTAGAGTATATCTATTCTTCATATGGATGGATAAATCCCACTCTTGATTCATGTGTCTCAACCCATACTTTCCGAACACTCAATGCCACCTTTATAGCCACCCAGTTACGGTGTGGTGTTTGATGTCATCAAAGCATCCTTCCGGTTATGGTGATAAGCATGATCTCATGGTCGAAGGAATTAGGTTAGTATGTATCAGAAAGCTTATAGCAATTGAACTATTTAAAATGACTTGATCTTTATGCTACGCTTATCTATAGGAGTATGTCCACCATACCATTCTCCTAATGATATGATCTTGTTATTAACAACATCTCAAATGTTCATGATCAAGAAACCATGATCATCTATTAATCAACAAGCTAGTATTATGAAGAGGCTTTACTAGGGACTCTAAATTAGTTTACAAATCACACAATTATTAATGTTTCTAATTAATAATGTTATAGCATGAATATAAACATTTATCATAAACACAAAGATATAATAATAACTACATTTATTATTGCCTCTAGGGCATATCTGCAACACCCTCCTCAACAAGTGAAGCCAACTCCGTAACAACTTCCGGCGCTGCGCTACTCGCCATACTTTGAAGAGAAGGTTCGATAACCTTTTCGAGTTCTACCTTTCGACTACTCACACCTTTCGCGAGAAACTCTTTCTCTAGAAAGGATCCATTCTTGGCAACAAAAACCTTGCCCTCGGATCTATGATAGAAGGAATACCCAATAGTTTCCTTAGGGCATCCTATGAAGAGGCATTTTTCCGCTTTGGGTTCGAGTTTATCCGGTTGAAGTTTCTTCACATAAACATCACATCCCCAAACTTTAAGAAATGACAGCTTAGGTTTGTTTCCAAACCATAATTCATACGGTGTCTTTTCAACGAATTTAGATGGTGCCCGATTTAAAGTGAATGCAGCAGTTTCTAGTGCATAACCCCAAAATGACAACGGCAAGTCCGTCAGAGACATCATAGATCGAACCATATCCAATAAAGTACGATTACGACGTTTCGACACACCATTTCGCTGTGGTGTTTCGGCAGGTGTGAGTTGTGAAACAATTCCACACTCTTTCATGTGAGTGCTAAACTCGTAACTTAGATACTCACCTCCATGGTCGGACCGTAGAAATTTGATCTTTCTATTACGATGATTTTCCACTTCATTCTGAAATTCCTTGAACTTTTCATAGGTTTTAGACTTGTGTTTCATCAAGTAGATATAACTGTATCTACTCAAATCATCCGTGAAAGTAATAAAATAACGATATCCACCTTGCGCCGACACACTCATTGGACCACATACATTAGAATGTATAATTTCCAATAAATCTATCGCCCCTTCCATTGAACCGAAAAACGACGTTCTAGTCATCTTGCCCATAAGTCATGGCTCACATGTATCAAATGATTCAAAATCAAGCGATTCCAAAAGTCCATCCGAATGGAGCTTCTTCATGCGTTTAACGCCAATATGACCTAGACGGCAGTGCCACATATATGTGGATACATCATCATTAAGTTTAATCCTTTTAGCATCAACATTATGAATATGTGTAACATTATTATCGAGATCCAATAGAAATAAACCATTCATCATCGGTGCATGACCATAAAAGATTTCATTCATATAAATAGAACAACCATTGTTTTCGGATTTAAATGAATAACCACTTCACATCAAACACGGTCCAGATACAATGTTCATGCTTAGTGCTGGCACCAGATAACAATTATTCAAGTTTATTACTAATCCCGACGGCAAGTGGAGAGGTAGCTAGGTAACAGAAGCTCGGGGAGAGACTTCTTCATGCCTTTCATATTATAGTTCATCACAAAGCTCTTATAGCTAGGTGGCAGAGACTGCAGAACACGATGGATGCCTAAGTCAATGGGAATCAATATTCCCAAGAACACAAGCTTATCGGCGTAACCCGACATCTTGAGTACATGCTCACTTATGGAGCTGTGCTCTTTCATCATGCAGCTAAAGAACTTTTCTAAAGCATTGTAGCTCTCTACATCAGCATGTGTGTCGAAAATCATTTTCAACTTACCCACTGTATCAAATGCATTGCCGTTTTCGAAACGCTTTCGAAGTTCTGGCTCTAGCCCATACAATATGCCGCAATGAACTAAGTTGTGGTCCTCTTGACGAGTCTGATAGACATTATTCTCCTCGTCAGGGGCATCCTCAAAAGGTGGGGGCCTAGCAGCGCTTCTAGCACATATTGCTTTTGTGCAGCAGAGAGGAGAATCCTCAAATTCAAGGCCCATTCGATAAAGTTGCTACCGTTCTGTGGCGCCCCGAAAAAACCACTACTAGAAAATCGCGTTGTTTTTGTGCATTGCATCATCATGACCTCATGTTCATGTCATCATGCCACATTGCATTTGAGCATCGTCATGTCATCATGCATTTGTTTGTCGAAACCTATTTTCTAAAAGCCTAGTTTGGTTCTCTAAATAGTCCCCGTCTCAATTTCAAATTAAAGCGCCGGGCTTTTCCGGGTATTTTATTTGTCTAAAACTATTTACAAAATTTATTTTAAAATAAAAGAAACCCTAGTCTAAAATATCTAGTCCTAAATCTACCCAATCCTATTCTACCCAGCCCCCCTCCACCTCACCCCACCCAATAGCCTACCGCCACCTCACCTCTCCTCTCTCCACCCACCCAATCACCACCTGCCACATCAGCCACCTCACCCCAGCCACCACCTACTCCCTCCCTCTCCTCACCTGCCACTCACGCCACAACACACACGCGCGACCCACCTTCCACCTCGCCCCTGGGCCCCACCCCGCCACACGCCACGCAGCCCCACCAGCTCCCCAGATGCCGCCTCCCCCGCATCGAACCGCCCCAATACCCGCGTCCACCCCGCGTGGGACTCACGCGGTCAAGCCGCGACCCACCCGCGGGTCCCACCTGCCGCCCCCGACCCCGCGTCCCCGCCGCCTCTGCTCTCTCCCACGCAACCGTCGCCTCCCCGCCTCTCTGCTCGCAACCGCGCGACCGCCAGGGCCCTCCTCCGTCGCCCCGGACGCCGCCGAGCCTGCATCGACCTCCTCTCCGTCCCTTGCGCCGCCATCCGCCTCCCTCTTCTCCGCGCTCTCCTCCGCCGCCGCGCTCTCCTCCGGTCGCTGCCGGCCCGGCCCTCTGTGCCGCCGTCATCCGTCCTTCCCGGAGCTCCGCCGCCGCTCGGCTTCCCCTCCCCTCGTCTCCTCTGCTCGCACCCCCTCCTCCCTGCTCGCCTGCTTCCCTCCTCTGCAAGCCGGTCCTCCCCTCTCTGGCCAAGGCCGCCGGCGACCGCCGCTGCATCTCCTCTCCCCGCGGCCTCCTCCGTCGCCCCGGACGCCGGCCTCGCCGCGCCCCAGGCCTCGTCTTCCCCGTCGGCCGCCTGCGCCTCCCCCGGCCCCTCCTGCGGCATCGCACCCCGCGGCCCCGCCCGAGCTCCTCTCTCCGGCTCGCCGGCGACCCCGCGTCCCCGCCGCCAGGAGCTTCCCTCCTCCGCCAGCTGCCTCCCTCTCGCCGTGGCCTGCGAGCTGCCGCCATCGACGGTCGCCTCGCCGAGCCTCTCCCCTCTGCGTCCTTTCCCCCTCGCCGGACCCGCCGTCGGCCCGCCGAAGCTTCTACCGGCCGCCCTATCTTCATCCGCCAGCCGTGCCAGCGCTCCCCTCTGCCCTGCTGCTAAGGGACATCCCCCTGAGCAGAGCCCCGAAGCCACCCTACCTGTCGTCAAGGCCAACAAAGAGGATTCCATCCCCACCTCGACAAGAATTGTCGCGAAGCCGCCATCCAAGCCCGTCCTCGACATTGGAGTCAGAACGCCAAGATCTACCGTTGCCGAGACCCCCGACCCAAGATCTCCTGAAGGCCCTGGCATCAAACAAGTTCTCCATCGATAACAAGATCGCCACACGGACCCTGGACATGTAACGCCATGAACTCCTTCTCGGACCCCAAGTTCAGCCGCTCCCGAAGACCGATCACGGATCCGGTGGCCGAGACCCTGAACTCGGAGATCCTCTTCACGCAACACCAAGGCCGTCGACATGGAACCGAAGAACGACAAGCACTTCGCCGCGGAACGCCAAGTTCTGCATCCTGAACGCCACGACTGACCTGGAAGAATCCGGTGCACCCCGACACCGAACCAAGACCTTCTTCTCGGATGCGACAAGATCGACTTCCGTTGTCCGAGACCGATCTCGTCGAGCCATTCTTCCGTCAAACCCTGAGACCGGACCCCGAACCCCCGAAACCAAGATCTTCCGAACCCAGATGTGTGATCCCTTTCCGAGCCCTATTTTATAAATTGTAATATAAACTCATGCATATTAAATTGATAATGCATGCATACTTGTCTGTGGTTTGGGGGCCTTATGCCGATTCACCTTATAATTAAATATGGGGCCCATATACGGGCAAATCTAGTCTTATATTGGCCTCATTTAAATTGGTGTAGCGAACTGGTGCTATATTATGCCATGTTAATACCACATTTAAAATTGCGGGGTAGCTAAACAACTTGAACCTATTAATTAATTATCGGGACCCGGTTCCACTTAATATTGCCCAATAGCATCACATCTTGCCATGTCATACATCATACATGCATCATGCTCGATCTTCTGCCGTAGTATTAAATAGTGCATCCGATGTTTCTTCTAGTGTTTTGGTTCTTCGCGGATAAGGCCGTTGAGTTGATGCGAGTGTCGACCCGATCTTCGGTTGAACCTTCGGCAATGTTTTTCAGGCGAGCATCTCCCCCTTTCTACCTATCTTACTTTTTTTGTATTTATTCCCTCCTGTTGATCTATTGCTATCTGTGTTGCGATGCTCTAGTTTTCGTACCCGTGATATCCCTTGCAGCCTTATATTTCCTTGGACACCTCCTATTACCTGTTGTTTGGTAGATAGTTGGACCTGCGCGTCGTAGTCGCTTGCTCAAGTGCTGCTGCGTGTCGGCCAGTACCACAGTTGTTGGAGTATTGCCGCATGTTTATTGTTGGAGATGATCATGGCTTTAATTATCAACACTTTAATTACTGTTTAACAACTAAAAATTGAAGTAGGTAAGTAGAGGCACAGGTGGGCAATAGATGTTATTTGGTTGTTAACCGTCCACTTGTGTCCCGTAGGACCCCGAGTACTTGATACCTGTTCCTTGAATATTCGCGCTATCCACATCCGGGAGGATTATGGGACCCCCCCCTGAGCCAGAGCTTGATTCATTCTTATTTCTTGGGGCCACAAACTAGTTTGAGGTTTTATTTACTATCCTGTACTTATGCCATGCTTTACTGCTTTATTTACGATTGTGCGAGGAGCACCTGTACTGTTTAGGATCGTGACCCGTTTACGCGGTATCGACAAGCCCAGTTTTGGGTTCCTAGTCGTTTACAGCCGGCCCCACAAACCTTGAGTCCGTCTCGAAGTCAGCTAACTTCGTTGCGGGTATACTTAATGGGGTGGCCCCCTGAAATATTTCTGAATCTTGTGATTGCTTTGTCGTGAAAGCCTTGTTGGGTTTTGATTTGGTTTTTCCGAGGTTGATCGAGTGTGTGTTGCTATTTGTGCACCCCTGTAGGGTAAAACTTTCTGAAAGCCGTGTCCGCGGTTATGGACGACTTGGAGCACAGTATCTCGATCATAGACAACTATAACTAAAGTAGTGCTATGAATTTGACTTTATAATGACTAGTAATCAGCTTCACTATAATGGAATGGCTAAATAAAACTGCCAACAATTGCTTGTTTGGGTTGTCGCTTGTGACCTTTGTACCTGGCTAGTAAGTATTGCAACGATAACGGAATGGCTAAATAAAAGTACCAACAACTGCTGGGTTTTGGGATATCTCATGCTAATTGTATTTGACTAGTAAGTGTCGCAACTACAACGGAATGGTTAACTAAAATTGCCCACTGCTTATTATATCAGGATGATTATCTATACTTGACTAGTAATTGCTGCAACGATAACCGAATAAAACTGCCAACTGTGTGAGTTCCTCGGTTGACTTCCTCGTTTGGTCTCGAGGGGGAAACCCCAGGATGGGTTTGTTGATGGTAGCATCAGGTTGGTTCCGAATAGGTCTTTCTTATCCCTCTCTGATAACCGACAGTTATATCGAGTCTCTATAGGTTGTTTCGTGCATGCTGCGCTGCCGCTCAGTCCACCATACCTATGTAGGCGAGGACCGCCGAATTCTAGCCTCGCCGTGTACTGGCCTCAGTACTGACGCTCCTCTTTTTCCTTTGCCCTTTGTCAGCACCCCTTTTGTTTAAGCAGGTTTTGAGATCGACGTCGTTAGCAGGGTTACCCTTCCGGCTTGGCCTGGGCAGGGTTATGGACGCCATTGGTTATTCTTCAGGGCTCTTAGCCCCATTTGCATCTTGTCCGTAGTCGGACGCTCTATCATTTTCAAGGTGATTTGGATCTTTGTATATTATATCTGTATTCTTGACTCATTGAGTCGCTGTTGTATATATATCTGTTCTGTGGGTCCCATCGAGGACTGTTGTGTAATGTTATTACTTCGTTTTCCACCTGCACGAAAGTGCCTGGTGGGCACCTTTGAATCGTTTCTATGCGGGTTTGGCGGGAATCGCTGAAACTTGCATAGGGTCAATTCTGAGGGTGTTACACGTTCGTTGCAAGTTTCTCTTTCTCCATGAACACATTGAAATTAAAAGCAGGTGGTGCCATCTACAACAGAATTTGTAAAGTTTAGACTAAGTTTATGATAGATTGAGTTCGACTAATCCACATTACGAATGAACTCCCACTCAAAAACGACACCCCTCGTGTCTTTTTGGTGATTACATGAACCAAATCCACTACACCAAGTCCGATCATCACGTGAGTCGGTGTAGCTTCAAAGGCGAGCATCAAATGGGAATCATATCTACTATATGACTCATGCTTATCCTTTCAGTCCGTGTTCCGAGGCCATGTCTGTACATGCTAGACTCGCCAAGTAAGAACCTTAGTATTCGCGTGTGTAACTGTCTTACACCCGAAATATGGTCGTGGATCCAAGAACACCCGATCATCACGTGATGTCTTGGAGCGACGAAAACATAATCGGTGCATACTAAAGGAAGAACACATTCTTATCTTGATATTTAAATGAGGGATCATCTTATTATGCTAATAAAACTCCAAACAAGCAATATAAGATGCTATCAAACATTACATGTTTAATAGTGGAATGATATGGTTTCCGCATATGATCTCTATCATGTGCATCGTGGTATGATCACTATCATACCTTTATGTGTAAGGCCAAGGTCTATGGAACTTACACGTTATGTGTGTTGTAAGAGTATCATCTCATACTTCTACTTACAACATCACCATATCATAACACTAGCCGAACAACAATCTAAACTAGACGCCTCTAATTTATCCATTGCAAATTTTACGTGGCTTAGGGATTTCGAAGATATAACCATTCATACCTACGAACATGAACCACAACGAGGATAACCAAATTGTTGACAACTCGTTGCAAAATAGATATTGACTATAGTAGGAGAGACAGACACCCGCTAGCCACTTATGCAAACTAGTTGCATGTCAAGCGTGGAACAGTTCTCATGTGCGAGGACATGTAAAGTTTGTCCGGGCCGCTTCATCCCACTATGCCACCAATATCCAAAATTACAACTAAGGAGCCTCGACCTCGCATCTCCAGCCTTGGCCATGCCACGACTGGTTCGCCTCCAATTCCTGCCTCACCTCCAGCGAGTAGGGATGTAAGCAGCACACCACTTAATCCCGCGTAATACCGTTTATTAGTACTTTAGTTTAATGACGTTTTTAACAAAGAACTAACAAGTTAAATAAACAGGACTTGCAGACGTATTTACATCCCTACTGACGAGCGTGGAGAAGCAGCTTGAGGTTGGACGGGGGCTTTAGAAACTGAAAAAGCAAAAAAAAGTTGCAAACTCTCATTAAATAAAACTCTTTTTATTTATTCAGAATTTTTTCAATTACTTTAATGACAAACATTCACATATAACTCCTTGCTAGAATTCTATTTCATATGCAAAAACACTTTCTGCAATTTCACCCGAAAACCTGTTTCGGTATCTAGTGAAATAAATTCATGCGCTTGTTATTCTTTTCGGCATGAAACTTTTGCTCCAATTGGATGTCGGTGTCTTTTAAGTGTGTCACCCTACGGTTCGTGAATAATGCGGACATGATCGAGACCCTTCTCGGATCAATAAACAGAAGCGGGATCTGGAGACCCATACTGACTCCCACATATTCAACGATGACTTTCTTGTGATCGTCGGAACCTTTTACGCTAGTATCTTAATTTCTTTGTTTCACGATATATTACATGTCCGAGATTCGATCATCGGTATCTCCATACCTAGTTTGATCTCGTTACTGACATGCACTCTTTTCTCGTTCCTGTGATATAACATTCTAGTGATCAAATCACTTGCTTGCAAGCTAATCAATGTGATATCACCGAGAGGGGCCAGAGTATATCTATCTGTCATCGGAATGAACAAATTCCACTCTCGATCCATGGGCCTCAACATAACACTTTATTAGTTCTGAACTCATGTTTATAATCACCATGTTACGGTGTGACGTTTGATGTTATCAAGAAACTCTTCCGGTGTTAGTGATTGACATGATCTCATGGTATAAGGATTATGATTACTTCGTAAGTTGTTATAACAATATAAACTCAATGACTTTGATCGTAATGCTATACTTCGGATGAATGTTCATCACACCATTACACTAATGTTGTGATCCCGTTATTAACAACATCCAATGTCCATGATCAGGAAATCTTGATCATCTTGTTAATCAACGAGCTAGTTTATGAGAGAGGCATAACTAGAAACTTTCTGTTTGTTTATTAAACACACATGTATTAATGTTTCCGTATTAATACAATTATAGCATGCAAAATAAACATCTATCATATACTTGGAATACACATAATAAACACTTTATTATTGCCTCTCAGAACATATTCCCTTCACTTTTCGGCTTCGGTTCTTTTTCGGCTTGGGTTAGAGATGCCCCAGCTTTAAGGCTCCCTAGACATCCTTTATTAGTTTTGGCGACAAAAAATGCTTCGAGTCGTGTCACCAGGAGCCCTTTTTAACCGACAAATAACAAATTTACCATCAGGCGCTCCCACTACACACCCAAGACAAAGGGGCGCCAGTGGAAACCACCAGGCCGACCTAGCACCACATATCAGTGACACAAGATATGAGAAATAATCAAATTGCAAAGTGAAGCGGGACAAATCGTCAAATTCCTCTTTTTCTCTCCCCATGGAGCCTACCTTTCTGCATAGCACCACCGACTACCGCCCTCGCCGTCGACCGATGTTCTCAGCTCGCCTCGCTGTCGAACGCCGCCTCGACCTCGCATCTCCAGCCTTGGCCATGCCACGGCTGGTTCGCCTCCAATTCCTGCCTCACCTCCAGCGAGTAGGGATGTAAGCGGCACACCACTTAATCCCACGTAATACCGTTTATTAGTATTTTAGTTTAATAAAGTTTTTTAACAAAAAACTAATAAGTTAAATAAACAGGACTTGCAGACGCATTTACATCCCTACCGACGAGCGTGGAGCAGCAGCTTGAGGTTAGACGGGGACTTTAGAAACTAAAAAAGTAAAAAGGAGTTGTAATTTCTTTGACACGTTGCCCCCGGCACATCACTGAGGATGAGTAATCAGGTTAGCGGGCGACACGACCTGAGCCCAGCAACGATCAAGTCATCAATTGCACACAACTCCTTTGCCCCCATTAATGGCCAATTAAGCTGGGTTACAAGCCCACGCTACTGGGCTCGGCGAAGACAGAACTGAGGGCTAGCATTTTAAACCAGTCACGATCCTCTTCAATTAGCGATGTGGGACTAATCACGCTCCTCCTCGCCGCTGTCCTCTCCGCCCTGCCCCTGCGCAGCTCTCGTCCTCAACCCCGTGAGCCGTCCTGTCGCCCTTAACCTTGTCATCTTCCAGCTAATCCCCGACGCCTCTTCTTCCCCCTCTCCTCCGCCGCCTGCCTCTCTCCCGGTTTATCGCCTCTGTCCTCGTTGCGGAGTACTCCGTCGGCGTGGAGGAGCCGTCGAACCTGCTTCCGATCCTTGCTGCCGTCTTCGTCGTCTGTCACGGTGAGCCAGGATCTGAAGCTCCGCCTTTAAATAACCTCCAGCCAACCGGCCGTCACTGTCCTTTTCTTACAAATCCCTTCAGTTTCTTTTCGTGCTCGCCGGATCCAATTCCGGCGTTCTGGTCCTTCCGATTTGGGGGAGGAGCATGCGTTCTGTTTCTTCGATTTGGCTTGCCCCAGTTCGTTCTCTGCTGATGTGCTGCCTGATTCTTGTGTGCACAGGAGAAGAACCACCTTCACCCAGGTTAGTTCCAAGTCCAAGGGGTTCTGGCCTAGTTCTGGGGCTGCTCGTTCGAGTGGCTGTTGGCGGTGGCTGGCTGCTCTCCACTTCGTTCCTCGTCTCCAGCAGACATGGAGATTCCGGAAGCGGAAAGCCCGTCATGGACTCTTCTCTTCTCAAACTGTTTTGGGCGATGAGGCATGCCATTTAAACCTTTTGATTTGAATTCACCAGTTGCACAATCTGTATAAACTTTTTTGCATTTGACCAAACATGCAAATTCAGGTATAGGTCATCAGTGCAACTCTGACCTGATGGAAAGGATGACAGACAGCACTATATCAGTGTGATTTGTTTTCCTGCACAATCTCATGCCACGAGTCGCACTAACGTTGCAAAGTTGTTTCACTTACACCAGTGTGCAATCTCATCGCAGAGAATGTGCAACTGAAACTCATTTGGACTTTTGTGATGCGTACCGCCAAAACATGCCCTTTGAAATTCCTGGATTTATTTTTGGGTCCTTGCTATTCGCTTTTCACACTTTTATTCAACAAATTCTGGGATATTGTAACAAATATTCCTGTCTATTGTTTAGCATATCCCAAATAGGAAAGTCTGTTACAAATAAAACTGACAGAAGTAACTAGCTTCCAGGACTTAAGAAAATGCTGGCAGTGTGATGACAAAACGTTGGATGTACTATGAGAAGTGTCTGGAATCTTCTTAAATTCCAGGCGCCTGCAATTACTGGAAGTAATAGGCGACTAGTTTTGGGCTAAATTCCAGGTGCCCGGGCATTAGACAGACCAAAACATTTTTATCTAGATTCTAGGAAGACACCAATTAGCTAGTTTCCTCATTGTATTGTCTACGAGTTCACAGAAGCAGGCTCCGTTAGCTTTTCCTCGTGTTTCTGGGTGTATAGGAGAACTAGACACACATTCCAGAAGACCCTATCACTGCTGTCAGTTGTGTATCGGCAGTTGGGTTTGTAACTTGTTGGGTCATTTTATCAAGGGAACAGAGAATAAACCACCTTTTGTATCACTGATGCATTTTGTGTTGACTTTGGCAACTATTTTGTTGATACTTTGGACAAGGATGGGCTGAGCTCTGTCTTAACTAGTTGATGTGGTCTGTGGATAAGGCTTTCCTAGTTTCGGTGTCCAAGAAGTGTGCTCTATAGTAAAATAAATACCCTCTAAACCTAATAGTTGTCATGATTTGTACAGTACATAGATCATCAGGATTATTTGTTGTTAGTCTAGGATCTGGACATCAATTTATTAAGCCAAAGGGGTTCATTAACAAGGTTTTTTGTAACTCCATTAACTTGGCTGTTTCTTAACTCTATTAACAAGGGTGCTTAATAGACCATGGACTTGCATGCTAACTTTTCCTCAAGAAACTGCCTCTCTAATGCATGTTGTTCTTAATATTCAGTTTGACATAGCTGACAACATTTGACATGTGCTCCAATGTATTTTAACTTAGTGATTCATCAGAATATAGCATTAGTAAATGCACTAGATACATTGTACTATACTGGCCATTAAAGTCAACTCCACTTAGTATCTTCTGACGGTAAATAGAGGCTGGTGATCGATCATAATTTGTTAATCAGAATTATGTCTTACAATTATTTGTAAACTTGTCACACGTGCACATATAGCTTTTTCAGAAACTGTGAATTATAGAGATCCTACTGTGATGTGGCTTCTAGTACGAAGTTTTTCTACACAAAACTTAGAATTAAAATGCCTTTTGCAGAACAATTCTTGTTTCTTGACCTTTGTATGGTTTATTAACGCGTAATACTATCTGCCTCATCAGTATTGTTGGAGGGGCAGTCAGACAATAGATGCATTTTTTATGATTTGTCTCTTTGTTCTAATACACAGTTCCTGTTTTGTGGATGTACAGGTCATTTATAACAAGGAAACAGATTAGAGCCATCGATTTAGGTTTGGCACCATGAGACATGAGTACTGTTGAGGAAGCTGTAGAGACGTTCCATCGCTACGTGAGTGTACTGGGCTGTTTTCTTTACGTATTCTGAATCTCTGAAAAATGTATACTATCGCTGTTCGTGTTTTCCGTATGTTTGGAAATTGAAACTACACTTTCAACCATTACCTTTTGTACATTTATGTTATAAAGAGTTATTTAGAGTGAAGTGTAATTCTAATGCTGTCATTGCCATGGACATGGTGAAAGGGGACGTGATTGGGAAGAGACCTTTTCCAGATAGCATCAGAGGTCTAATCCGATACAGCAGTGCTTTCTTACTGCCGTGCTTGCTCCCAACACGGCTTGAATCAAACCATATCCCTGGTGAAGGTATAAATATGCTTCTCTAAGTTGCTTGTTCCATACATTGCATACTGCGGCTCTGAAATTTTTTGTACTATAATTGTTAGATTGCATAAGTGTTAGTTTAACTTATCTTTCAAATCGTGTGCTTCAGTGCTTGGAACCTTGTCGCAGCATTCATTGGTTTGTATCGATTTGGTCGCTGATATCTTATCCTAAGTATTGTGTAGAGTTAACCATTGCACATAGGCTCATTCATTTCAGAACTAAATAGGCCATTATTAGCAGAGATCCTTTTCGGAATACCGGATGCTAAATTTGATATTGCTCAATAACTGGTGTATTTTGTCGATTGCATTGGACATTGGATTGTATATCATGTAGAGTAAAAAATATTTTTCTTCTCTATTTAATGTCAACAGATATCTTGTAGTTATATCAAATGCCTAAACAGTGTTTTCCAATTCAATGATTAGTGTAACCAACAAACGTGTATAGCTCTCTGTTCTGTTTTATTTATGTTTAAGTTCTTGTATCTATGGATATAACTGAAGGTACAATTTCGAGAAAGACAACCAATTGCACAAGGAAGACCTTGGCAGACATGTTGGTTCGTGTAGAGAAAGACCAGACGAAGTGAAGCACACCAGCTAACTTATGCTTGGTACTCTCTCTTAAATCATTTTTTCTTGTTTGGATACCAGATATTTAGTCATATTTATTACTTTTCATGATCATGATTCTGCATTGTTCCTACACTGCCCATGCAATGTCCACTCGCAGACACAAATATTTTGGTCATGTTTCCAAGTCACTATGTTGAAGTTGTTGTTATACTACAGTACTATTGTTATCCTTAATTCCAACTCGTTTTGTAGAATCATTTTCAGTTTCATATGGCTATGAAAATAGGATGGTGTTTTAGGTCCCCTACTATATACTCCCTCCGTCCCAAAATAAGTGACTTGTGTTTGTCTAGATTCGTATGTATTTAGACATGTTTTAGCATAGAGATACATGCAAATCTAGACACACCCAAGTCACTTATTTTGGGACGGAGGGAGTACTCAAATTGGGGGTTGGTAGCAGATTGCATCATAGAAGGGTTCATTTTCTTCAAGCATGTGTATTTTTAGGGGAATAAAGATGCTGCTTGAATATGTTCCTTGCACATTACCTCGGGTGCATAACTGCTTGGCACCATTTACTTTGTGTGAATTAAAACATGGACAAAAGGCTAAAGGATGCCCTGCCTTCTCACCACGATAAGTTTCTTGTATTTCACTAGTCAGTATCCTGGAATAGTTATCCCAAATCAAGACTGAACTGAAGTACTCCCTCCGTTTCAAATTATAAGATGTTTTAGCCTTTTATCTGGAACACATGTATCTAGACGTTTTTTAGTGTGTAGGTTCGGAGCAAAATGAGTGAACTTACACACAAAAAGGCATCTAGATACATGTGTTTCACGAAAAGGCTAAAACATCTCATATTTTGGAACGGAGGGAGTATGTTGCATGCTCTTTCTTACCAAGTGACCATGCTGTAAACTTATTTCCCACCAAAATTGAAATGTTATCCAAGTATGTCATTACACAAAGCATCTGGAAGGCTGTTGATGTTTCTGTTTACCCCTTCTCCATGCAGATTTCTTAGGTTTGACTGGCAGCAAAGTTGATGGTTCCTTTTTCGGTATGGAGCAACGTTGATGATGGCACCTGAAGGAGATGGACCCTCATTTTAGAGAACTCTGGGACGATTTTGGGCCGGCTTATTTGCCGATGCAGTTGTCTTTGAAACATGTCCGTGAAATGTAGCCACAAATTTGAGTCGTACAAGAATATACGATGGAATCTGCCACAAATGTAGCCACATAGAAGGGTCTGTGAAATGCAGCAAAGACTGTGCCATCGAAACTGCTGTGAAATGTAGCCACAAATATATAAGAACATATGAGCCGTACATGATATTCGGACAGATCCACATGGCACTATTGCTTTCCCATTTCCTTTCGCTGGTTGGACTTTGGACAGACATGCGACATACTCAGTGAGGCTGTCGGCAGAAAGCTTTAAATCACATGAGTCAGAACTGCAAATCTTCATATCTTTTTCGTGTCGTCCTACTTTTAATTCGTGATGAAATCCTCCTTTTAACCCTCCTACAATGTCATGGAGAAAGAGGTGAATTGGCAGTTGTAACAACAGTTGTTATGATCCACTGAAGAAGCCCTTGCAAGTCACGGAGACAAGTGCCCTGTCGCAAAAGCCCAAGACAAATTCCCAGATTGCCTGGCCAGGAACAATTAGTCCCCAAATATGCAGAGTGGTCTGTGGCTCCAGACTAGTTTCATCTGTAATGCAGGTCTTGTCTGTCATGTTCTGTCATCAGTAACCATAATGCTTCGCAAAATAAGTGTAATCTGTGATCTTAATAGTGCTATATGACTATTGTTGAACCGTTTCTTGCTAAATTTGGATGAAACTGAACATCATGAGACTTGTATTTGTGTAATATCCCCCGTGTAATTAGTTTACCAAGGTGATTTTCACCAACACGTTGCAAGTTGCCACAAAATGCATTGGCTTAGCTCTCATGTCAAATCCAAGCATTCTGATAGCCTGAAACCTTCTAGTTTATCACAAAAGTATCCATCTGGAAAGCTTCAAATACTATTGAATCCATGAATGCACAGTCATACAGACCATTTCTTTAAGAACCTCTCAGACAAAACTACCACCATATATGATACATCATAGCAAATGGGCATAAGATCTGACAGATTACGAAGCAAAACATGCATGTCTGCAGCATTAATACCACCTGAATGGCGCAGGACAATACAAAATTTGAAGGTTCTTTCTTTGTACCCAACACAAAATGAAGGGAAACGAGGTGGAGTATATTAGTCCAAAATTAAAAGCTATCACGAGGAATATTGAAAACCACATTGTTCTCCAAATAGCTCACAATGAACACGTCACCCATTCACACTTGATCCTGTCAATACAAAATCTCTCTACATCTACAGTTTGATTGCTACACTATTGGCTTGCTACTTTCTAGATTCACCATGATCATAAAGAGTGGCAACAGCCTCTAGGCACCAGAGCCGTCCATGGTCAAACTTTTCATTGGCAGATGAACTCGTTGCCGTTGCGATTTTCCACCCTGACCATCTCCTCTGCCTCAATATCTGCAGCCATAACCTCATCTCCATGGTCATCCCTAAGGAGCACCAAGCTCCCTGGTTTTGACGCGCCCAGGTTGCTCCACGAATGCTACCTAGATTTGGGCCCGTGTGTCGGCGACTAATGTGTGGCTGCGAGGTGGGTCTTTTGCACAATAGTCGGTTTGGATAGGCGGTTGGATTTACAACTTCAGTGCTAAAAAAAGGGGCATCGAGAGCCGAGATTCAGCTCGCAGCCGCCACCATCACCCCCACGCCTCGCCTTCTCGAGATTCAGCTCGCCGCCGCCATCACCCCCACCACGCCCCAACCTTGAGGCTAGATCCTCGAAGGCGGCAATCCGCACGCCGGTCAACACCATCATGTCTGCTATCCTCCCAAATGATTTGGCTGCAACGTCACCGCGTCCCCAATCCTACCCCACAAATCAGTTGTTGTCGCCATCGCGTTGGGCAAATCTCCGCTTCTACTATGGCGATGGCAATGCTCCTAATACTCCAACCATCCTTCAAGCAGTAAGGTGAGGCATTGACCACTCCACCAGCCCGTTGATGCCCTTCTGCCCTCTGTTTTTTTTTGCTGAAATGATGGGAATTGATGCGTTGTGTGCTCGAATCCAGCAGGTTCACCTCTTTTCATGGATTGGTAAAGCTTCAGGTTCACTGGTCGGTAAAAACAGTAGGTTTGCCAACTTGCTCGCCTTGTGTTTGTTAAAATGCTTCAGTAAGATAGATAGGAATCCTAACATGCACATCATTAATACATGGCATATTCTTACATTCACGAATCTTCAAAATGGTTGGGCACTATACAAAAAAGTTAATATGAATTGTTGCACTCACTCTAAAAAAAATTATTAGCGACTTTTCAATTTTCATGCATCAATATCTAGGCGAAGATGCACACTGTGGATACTTTCAAATGGTCTTTCAACTTTTGAGGGATTTGGGGCTTTCCAAAGTAATTTTTGAACACTTCTACTACGAAAGGATGTAGGTGTACCGACAGTTGTTGTTTGAATTATTTAACATCTGAGTTGTCTTTCCAGGTTGCTTCTCAACCTTGCCGCCCACCTCTGGCTGCGGCGTAGCAAGGAGTGGTCATGTCTGTCGCAACCTAGCCTATGTTAGCTATATGTACTCAGAACAAAGTTAAGAATATATTGTTTATCGGATAGAGTTTGCTTACTAACTGATTAATTGGGAACTTGGTGTATGCTGATGGTTGAAAACCTCCATTAATTAATTTATGCATAGAAGGTTAGTCGTACATAGTCAACGGCTTACAATACCGTAAACTGTGCTGATCCGTCGTACAAGCTTCTATTGTAGTGATGCCCTTTTGACTCACCATCACACATTGACATATCTATATCATATAAAGTGAGAGAACTTTCCCAAGTAAATATACTATATTTAAATATTAAAAATACTGTTTTTTATGTACATCCATCACTTGGAAAAATTATTTGTATTATCATAGACCCATACTTTGTTAGCTCAATGACAAAAGTAGGATGGATCATGAAAGGGCAGACAAGTAATGATACCAGAACCAAGCTTAAACAAGTTTCTTATGTTAGACAGTACCATGGTTAACCTTTATTTCTTCTTTTAATGCGTTGCATAGTAAAGTCAACGCCAATTCTTTCATTAGGACCTGCAGAGGCTACATTTTGGTAAATTTGCTAATAGAAAACCTGACTCTATAGGCCTATGTAGAATGCAAGTACAAACTGAATTGAATTTCAAAGCTAAGATACTCTGTCATGGGCAACATAAGATGCTTTCTTATAAGATTATCAATAACTGAACTGATACCACAGATGAATACTTCCTCACATAATGACTTGACGGCCTGTGAAAGTTTCCTAAAATAGATAGACAAATAATAGATTCAATGCAAAGTAGCGAGTTACATAATACAATAGATGAATTTCCACCATGGAATTTTTTAAAATGGTTTTCCTTCGGTTTCGGTATTATTTACTGAATAGCACTGCTGAGGAAGATAAATGTATTTGGATGGATATGAGAGTTATCCGGCCAAACCAATATAAGAAACAATTATTTTCTATCTTGATAGGGAAGTAGATGCAAGTAAGAAATAAAAAATTTCTACGATGAAGACATAATAACCCTTTAAAGTTGAAATTTCTATAGAAAGCTAAACAAGTTACACATGCATTGTTAATGTTTCTTTGAGTCCGTGCCCCAAGACTTGGGGAAGCACACCTCTCGGATGGATCGAGGAGATCAAAAGAAATTTATTGTAGTAAATGCCTCACTTTTATTTGGTCATGCCGTGAGTCGGTGTTTCATGTGCCAGCTGGGCCAAGAAATAGGCTCAAAAGAGTGTCTCCAAGGTGCTCGACGTCGAACCCTGCGCCATATTTCTAAATTGTTTTTGACAGGGACATATATGGAATCTTTATCGAAGGCGATGTGTCTCGGAGGTGCCCTCAGTTGCAAGACAACTCCAAGGATCAGCAATAGGAGATGGCGTGTTGTTGAAGTCGCCATTGAATGTCTGCCCTACATTTTTCTCGGCAGCTCCCTTATCCTCCCTGCTCTATGCCATCTTGTGATAGCAACACAACTCCAGTTTACATGCCTTTGGTGATTTCATCGGGCGGATGCACCAACAGACATTCGGTGTACCTAAAATATTGATTAAGAAATTGTTCGCCACTTTTCTCCACACTTCCCTTTTTTTAACTGTAGGTCATTGTTATCCTGCATTTTGGAATTGTAACATCCCAAAAATATTAAACTAGAATCATCAAACTCTAATCACCAAAATTAGGGTTAACAAAAACTTTTCCAATTAAAAATATGAAAGCATGCATATGTGTATGCATTCCAATTTGAATTCTTTTTGAATTACCTTGCTTGTGTGTTTCTTTGCTTGTAAAAGGATTCTTAGGTGAAATAAACATCATCTAAACAATTCCTACACTTTTTCCAAAGACAAATAAATCAAAACAAACAAAATAAGGGAATGGTCACTTTGGCCAAATTAACTCACATGCCTACTTTGACTGTCTCTAACTTTCAGAACTTAACAGAAACTTGTTTGGATCTTTACACCCCTTGATAGTACTCATAACAAAGTACCAATGCCCACCTTGTGATCATCCAGAAACATTCAAATGCATAGTTGAAACGACAGTTCAAAATTGAATCTATATCATATGGGAAGATCCCACTTTTGCAAAAACCACTCAAACAAGCTCAACTTTCAAAACCCAAGCATCTACAGACTCACCGGCACATGCCTAGCACACCCACCAAAAATCTTTTCAAAATTCAAAACTTGAATTCATGCGGTCATTTCATCAAACACCTTGCTGATTCAAATCAAACAAAATCAAAACACTATAGTGTGCAGTGTTTTGGGCCTAACTTGTTCCCTCTCTTGACACCACTAGCCTTAGTAGATCATCTAACAAACTTAACTAATCACTAGCACCACTGTGAGCTCGCTAATGTCATCAATGGTGAACAGTCGAGAGCATCCATGTCACCCCAGTGTGGACAGCAAGCTAGGAGAAGCACCAAGCCTAGCCAACATGTCTGGAAGCAAGCCAGCACCCCACCGCCACTCCCTGTCCCAGCCGCGAGCGATGCCAGCCCCTGGACCACATGCACAGACCATGCCAACCTTCTCTGCAACCATGCCGAGAGCGCGTCCCGTGCGCCACGCTCGACAGACGCCCACAGACCGCGCGTGGCCCTCGCCGCGTGCATACGTGATCACCACCGTCCCAGCAACCCCGCAGACACGCCCGTTCGCCGCCGCGCAGACCACACACGTTGTGCGCCATAAATACTTCCGTCGGGCACGCTCAGAGCACCGCAGCGTTCCGACCAATCCACACCGCCCCACGCCTCGCCACCACGCCGTTGAGCTTTGCCAGGGAGCACAGCACTGCCCCTACCGTCGCCCACGCTGATAGCCCTCTGTACCGTCAACCACGACGAGCTCAGCTTGCGCCCGTCGGTCCCCTCTCGCCACTATAAATAGAGGCCTCTCCCGCTCGATTTCTTCACACCATTTCACTCCCCTCTCACCCAGAACCACCCCACCTCAGTCCCGGAGCAAGGCGAGCAGCGCATCGCCGGAATTTGGCCGGAGCCCGCCGCTGCTGGAGAAGAAGGAAGCAGCGATTGGAGCCGCCCAAGGAGAAGCTGCCGGTACCAGCAGGTTCGTCGTCATCGACTTCGTCGTTCGCCCGCATCGCCGACCCTCGCCTGAGCCCCGGTGAGCCCCCGACGACCCCCACCTGCCGCGTTAGGGTTCTGTCTCGTCGGTGTTGCGCGACGTGGACGATGAACCAGAGCCGTTGGATTAGAACTAGATCCAACGCACCACGTTGCCCCGTACCGCTTCGCACCCCCCGTCTCACTGACGCGTGGGGACAACAACTTAACCAGCCCGCGTAAGCGATGTGCGTAGCAGGCCGGCCCATTAGTAGTTCCCGCGCAGCCCACTCGTTTGAATTTGGATTTTTCCATTTTCATTCAAACACAGTTCTGTACCTAGTTTCAAAAATCAACCCAGCTTGATTCAGTGAACCAAATTGAATGAAACCAATTTTGTTAGAAAGGTTTTGCAATGCTTAATCCAAGCCCGTTGGATTCAAATCATTTGAATCTGTAGATTAACCTGGGTAAAAATAACAAGGCAGAAGCTTTTCCGCATTCAACCATTTTTCAAATTTAAACCATAATAGTTTTTGAGTTGATTCCAACTCTCAAAAATCACATTTGATCATACCTTTCAGAATATATAAAAACATATGGGTTTACTTACAGAAATAATGTCCAAGTAATAAAAGGATGCCACTTAGGCATTTCTAGTCACTTTATTTAATTAAAATAAAAGGTTAAACCTTATTAAATTGTGACACCACTTTAAATCACACTCCCATGTACTGAAATGTGTGGTGATGACATGTGTCAATATGATACCATGTTTGGTTTGGAGGATATTAAATCTTAAGTAAAATTTTCAATGAGTAGAAATTACTTTTCTAAAAATAAAAGAAATTAAACCAAGATTTAATCTTGTAATGTTAGTGATGATGCTAGATCATCTATAGGACCATTTTGTGTGATGATTGAAAGTAGTTAAGTATTGTTTGGTGATTGTGTACCTCGTATTTATTTATAGACGCTAGTACCGACCAAGGATACGTGGAGGAAGGAGGATACTACGAAGAAGAAGCCGATGAGAACTTCAACCACTGCTCTGCACAAGGAAAGCTAACGCTTGCAATTTAGCAAGCTTATAAGTGCAAGCTAATACTTGCAAGATACTTTACCTATGCAAGCCAATACTTGCAAGCCAATACTTGCAAGCTAACACTTGCAATTATGAGAGTTAAATAACCTAGGAAATGCACTAAGCATGCTTGGTTAGATACATTTGATGATACCCAATACTAGTTTTACTTACAAGCTTTATACTTTATTTCTTTATCAAAGCTTTTTTACTTAGAGCTTACTTAAGTGAATTGTAGATTCTAGAAAGATAATTGAAGGTTGCATAAAGAGCATAAAACTTGGCCTAAGCTAGATAATCTTCATGTCATCCTAAGGCATGAGATTGAACTTAGTTAAACTCCACTAGTTTACCACCCCTCATTAGTACTTACCCCCATTTGTAGATGCTAGTGCTAAGCATAAAACTTGATCAACTTAGATGGGAATACTTGGTGGAAAAATGGTTATGAAAACCTTGAAATGATGGATCATTCTATTGAAATGTTTTGGACATGTGTTTTCGAACATCAGATGATTTTGGTGATAAAAAATGTTGAGGCATGAGCCTTAGCCCTTTATAAAACTGATGGTTGTATGGATGTGATACCATTTCAATTTTACCGTACAACCACAATACCCGAGAATTGGGTAGGGCTTGACTGGAAACTTATATACCTTAGTATTAGTTCCCTCACGGCCAAGGTTTGAGCCGAGGCTACCTTGTGAATATTGTCCACCTGTGTAGTACCCAAGATGACAGTTGGTCATGGTTAGGAGGCCAAACTCACAGGAGAGGTGCTTATACTAGGGCGTCTAATTGAAAGGTTAGGATTGATTATCCGCATACTGAGTATGGTGAATTCAGGATTTGTTCCTGACGGATGTATCGAATGTTGTGGTGAAAGTGTACAATCTCTGCAGAGTGTCAAACTATTCGAATAGCCGCGTCCGTGGTTATGCAAAGTTGGAGTGGCCATACTGTTCCCCCGTCAGATGTTTTCAAAATGACTTGTGAAATGAATTGAAATTTTGACTTGACCACAACAGAGTTGTGATATGAAATACAAGTTCCCACTTAGGTGTTCTAAAACTTCAACTAGCATTCTTTGCTTCTGAACTTAGTAGAGGTAAGTCTGGATTTTTGCAAAACAACCCTAGAGCTTAGTGTCCTATTACAAAAACCCCTTTCACTTGTTAGTCTTAGTTTGCGAGTACTTAAAGAATACTCATGGCTTTGTCCCTGGCTATTCCCGTGGCCAGACTATGAAGAGGAGTACCTGTAGGATGGACCCCGGGAAGGTTACGACAACTAGGATCATTTCCCATCGTCAGCATTGCCTGTGACCCCGAAGATGGAGCTTCGCCTACGCTACCATTATTATTACGTATTTCCGCTGCTTGAGTTGTATTAAGAACTGGATCATTAGATCCTTATTTGTGTAAGAACTTATGTATGGTTTGTAATGGATGATGTACCGTGGTATCCAAATCTGTTATGTCTCGCAAAAATGGTAATCCTGGGATTACGATGTATGGCATAACAGGCATCTGGGATTAAAAATCCGGGTGTTGACAAGTTGGTATCAGAGCCATCCTGACCATAGGAGACCCTAGTTAGACTGGCCGTTTGAATTAAAAACTTAGTTTCAAAACCAAAGAAAACAAATATTCCCATTCTTATCACCTTGTTTCTTTCATAAAAATTCATGTTCCTCAAAAACTCTTGCAAAATACATAAAATTTGACACACTTGATCACTCTACTAACTTACTCATCCTATATTCTTATAGATGGACGTGAAGTACATCAAGTTTTATCAGTTGGGGAAATGGCGGAGACCTTATCTTTGAGCGGGATTTGGATCAGCTTTTGGAACTTCTGGAGCGTCCGCACCCTGAGTTCTTTGGAGCTCAGCTCAATGATCAAGGAGGAGAAGATCTGCAGTGGCTAATTGTTGCAAGTCTCCGAGGAAAGATTGAACCTCCCACTGCAGAGGGAATTCAATTCACCTTAAGAGAGAACAACTGGCTCGATGGACTTGCCAGGGCCATGTAGGAAGCTCTTGCCCGTCTGTGTGGGCAGAGTATCAACCAGATCAAGGGTACCCGCTTTGAGTTTTGCCCAAGGCGTGATGCTAATGGACAACCACTGGAAGCCCCATACCACCACGAGCTGAAGACCCAATTGGACCACCTTAGCTTCATGATGTATGATCGTCAGCAGGAGTTGGATAATTGTCGTAACTACTCCAACCATAAGTCCGCCATCATCAAGACGAAGGATCAGACCATCGCCATGCTAGCGAAGGATCGCAAGTCTCGTCGTCGTCATCTTGACAAGAAGGAGCGCATCATTGCTCGTCTTCGCCACCGTATCTCGGATTTGGAGGAGACCTTCCACGAGAGGGATATGCAGTTGGAGGAAAGGGAGAATGCCGGAGAGGACCTTCGTGGAGACCCCTACTCCTATCTCAGCGATGATGATGATTTTCTGGAGGATCAGGCTATGGATTTCTTCACCGATGAGGAGGATTTCGCCTTCACCAATGATAATGAGGATGACGACTACACCGACTCCGAGGAGTAGTAGCACTTAAGCACTAGCGTAGTGAGTAGTATTCGGTCCCACCGTATCGTAGTTTCCAGAATGGTTCTTAAAATCATATGTTTTTCTTGTTTTGTGGTGTGTGTTTGTATCGGGTGCTATGAATGAATGAATTAAAAGAAAGTTTCTAGAAAATCTGAGTCAAACTTTAAAAACTTTTCAAAGTCCCAGAACCTTAGAAATTTCCCTCTTTTCTCATGATCCATCTCAATCTTCAGATGCCACGCGGAGGGAGTGGTTCATCCCCGGACCCGATGTTGCAGATCCTGCAAATGTTGGTTTCTGACCGCGAAGCTGAAAGAGCCGAACGTCAAGCCAATTTAGCCACCCTTCAACAGATAACCCAGCTAGCCCACAACAATCAAGGCCACGGAAATCAGGACAACAATGGATCTAAGCTCAAGAATTTCCAGAACACCAACCCACCTATTTTCACTAAGTCAGAAGAGCCCCTGGATGCAGATGATTGGCTGCAAACCATGGAAAACAACCTAGAAGTCGCCGGAGTGGAAAATAACGAGAAAGTTTTGTTCGCCACCCACTATCTAGCCGGAGATGCCAGAGCATGGTGGAACAGCGTTCGTGCGATGACCGGAGGACAAATGATGACCTGGGAGGAATTCAAGGTCAAGTTCAGCAGAACCCATGTGCCACCAGGTTTGATCAAGAGAATGAGAGATGAGTTCAGAGAACTGAAGCAAGGATGGATGACTGTAGTAGAATACCGTGACAAATTCTTGTCATTATCTAGGTATGCCCCGGATGAGATCGATACTGAAGCCAAGAAGAAAGAAAGATTCCTGAACGGTCTGCACGATGAGATGCAGACTGTGTTAGTTAATATCCCCTTTGCTGATATTGAAGCCCTAGTCGACTCTGCCATTCAGATGGAAGGAAAGATCAACCAAGCCAATGAGAACCGCAAGCGTCGCATGATGCATCAGCCAGGAACCCATCAGACCCCAAAGTATCGCCCTAACCCATCTCCCGGATTTGCCCCGAGAACCAACAGACCCCCAATGAACCGTATGACCTATCCCAACCGTGGAAACCCGAGGCCCGGAGGAAATCACAACAACCCAGGCAACTCTAACAATTTCAACCGTTCCCCACCCAAGTTCAACAACAACAATGCTACCGCCAACACCAACACTGCCCCTAGGACTGGAAGCAATGTTGTGCCTGTTGCAGCAAAGGACAAGTCGCAAGTGACTTGTTATGACTGTGGAAATAAGGGTCACTACTCCAATGAGTGCCCCAACAAGAAGAATACCGCAGCCCCCAATGCAAATGCCCCAGCTCAGCAGCAGCGTCGTGTTCAGCCAGGAAGAAGGTTTGCCCTAGGGAATTCGCTCAACCGCAACGGCCGTCTTTTTCTCATGCATGCTGAAGAAGCTCAGGAAGCGCCAGACGTCGTGCTGGGTATGTTTTCTGTTAATTCAGTACCTGCTAGAGTGTTGTTTGATTCTGGTGCATCGCACTCATTTGTCACCGAAGAATTTGCATGCACTAGTAAAATCCAACCAACCAAACTGAAGCATGTTATGATTATTCAAATCCCCGGATCAACCACCAAGGCTAGGCAAATTTGCAAAGTCGTCCCTATCCGAATCCATGGCATAGATTTTTATGCTAATCTGATAGTACTCGGAACTAAAGGTTTGGAAGTAGTACTAGGAATGGATTGGACGTCCAAACATAAAGGATTGATTGACTGTGCCAAGAAAGCCATAACCATGACCAGTATAGCCGGAATATCAGTCGAGCATATATCTGAAACCTTACCTCGTCAATTCAAGTGCAACAAGAGTATAGCCCAACCTACCATTGACCAAGTCTGGATAGTCTGTGAATACCCCGATGTATTTCCAGATGTTTTGCCCGGTATGCCCCCAGATCGGGATATCGAGTTTATCATTGAACTAATCCCCGGAACAGGACCCATAGCCCAGAGACCATATAGTATGAACCCGTCTGAACTAGCAGAACTAAATAAGCAACTAGATACCATGCTAGAAATTGGATTAATTCAACCAAGTGCGTCACCATGGAGATCACCTTTCTTATTTGTGGACAAGAAGGATGGAGGTAACCGTCTGTGTACGGATTATCGGAAGTTGAATGATGTCACCATCAAGAACAAGTATCCCTTGCCCAAGATAGAAGATTTGTTTGATCAGTTGACCGGTGCCAAAGTGTTTTCTAAGATTGATCTTAGAACAGGCTATCATCAACTCAAGATTCGTGCAGAGGATATTCCCAAGACTGCCTTTACCACCAGATATGGATTATACGAGTATACTTTCATGTCTTTTGGATTGACCAATGCCCCCACTTATTTCATGAATCTCATGAATAAGATTTTTATGGACTTCCTGGATAAGTTTGTCGTTGTTTTTATCGATGACATTCTGATTTATTCCAAATCAGAAGAACATGAGCTACACCTAAGGACCATTCTTGGAACCCTTAGAGAGCATCAGTTGTATGCCAAGTTTAGCAAATGTGAATTCTGGTTACAAGAGGTAGGATTCCTCGGTCACATTGTATCAACCGGAGGAATTGCCGTTGACCCTGCAAAGGTGAAAGATGTCAAAGATTGGCAAGCCCCAACCACTCAAACCCAAGTTCGTGCATTTCTCGGATTGGCGGGATATTACCGCAAGTTCATAGAAGGATTCTCAAGTATCGCCAGACCCATGACCCAATTGCTGAAGAAGGACAAGAAGTTTGAATGGACCGACAAATGTGAAGCGAGTTTTCAAGAACTCAGGAGGAGATTGATTTTAGCCCTAATCTTAATCATGTCGGATATCACAAAGCCCTTCGACGTGTATTGTGACGCATCTAAGATCGGTATCGGATGTGTTCTAATGCAAGAAGGCAAAGTTATCTCTTATCTATCCCGATAATTGAAACAACATGAGCAAAATTACCCAACCCATGACCTCGAACTCGCAGTCGTAGTTCTAGCCCTGAAGACATGGAGGCACTATCTAATGGGAAATTGTTGTGAGATTTATTCGGATCACAAGAGCCTGAAGTATATATTCACTCAGAAGGAGCTGAATATGAGACAGCGAAGATGGATTGAGCTAATCAAGGATTACGATCTGGACATTCACTATCACCCCGGTAAATACAATGTGGTAGCAGATGCCCTTAGAAGATTGCCGTGCCGCTTTAACTCCATGATTTTGAAGGAGCAACCAAGTTTGCACAAAGAGATGGAAGATTTTCGAATGGAATTAGTGAGTCAAGGATTTTTGGCTAGCATCGAACTTCAACCCACTTTGATCAGCCAGATCAAAGAGGCGTAGAAAGGAAATGCTAGTATCGATGGAATCAAGCGTCGTATCGGTACAGGCAAAGTACCCGGATTCGCCGAAGACAAAGAAGGAGTTCTGTGGTACAAAGGACGCCTTTGTGTACCAGCAGATTCTGAGTTGAAAGAAGTTATTCTGAAAGAAGCTCATGATACTCTTTATTCTATCCACCCCGGAGGAACTAAGATGTATCAAGATTTGAAAGAGAAATTTTGGTGGCATAAGATGAAGAGAGAAATCGAAAGTTATATCGCCAAGTGTGATGTATGTCAGCGAGTCAAGGCAGGACATCAAAGGCTCGCTGGATTGTTACAACCATTGCAGATTTCGGAATGGAAATGGGATTCCGTTGGAATGGACTTTATCACCGGATTGCCTACTTCTAGTAGGGGAAATGACTCTATCTGGGTCATAGTGGACAGATTGTCCAAATTCGCCCATTTCTTACCTGTCAAGACCACATATCAGAGTTCGAAGCTAGCGGAGTTATACATCGCTAGAATCGTTAGTTTGCATGGAGTCCCCAAGAACATCGTATCGGATTGAGGAACTCAATTTACCTCGAGATTCTGGAAGAAAGTCCAAGAAGGTTTAGGAACCCGACTAGATTTCAGTACCGCTTATCACCCTCAGACTGACGGACAAACGGAGCGAGTAAATGAAATACTCGAAGACATGTTGAGAGCCTGTGTGTTAGAATATGGATCTAAGTGGGAAGACTGTCTGCCATTCGTAGAATTTTCATCCAACAACAGTTATCAAGCTAGTTTGCAAATGGCCCCATTTGAATTTATTGTTGGAAATATGCCCAAGAGGCAATAATAAAGTGGTTATTATCATATCTTCACACTTATGATAAATGTTTACATACCATGCTATAATTGTATTAACCGGAAACATTAATACTTGTGTGATTTGTAAACTAAAATAAGAGTCCCTAGTAAAGCCTCTTGTTAAACTAGCTTGTTGGTTAATATATGATCATGGTTTCCTGATCATGAACATAGAGATGTTATTAACAACAGGATCATATCATTAGGAGAATGATGTGATGGACATACTCCTATAGATAAGCGTAGCATAAAGATCAAGTCATTTCAATAGTTCAATTGCTATATGCTTTCTGATACATAGTAACCTAATTCCTTCGACCATGAGATCATGCATATCACCTTTACCGGATGGATGCTTTGATGACATCAAACACCACACCGTAACTGGGTGGCTATAAAGGTGGCATTGAGTGTTCGGAAAGTATTGGTTGAAACACATGGATCAAGAGTGGGATTTGTCCATCCATATGACGGATAGATATACTCTGGGCCCTCTCGGTGGAATGTCATCCAATTAGCTTGCAAGCATGTGACTGGCTCACAAGGGATCACATATCACGGGAACGAGAAAAGAGTACTTATCGGTAACGAGGTTGAACTAGGTATGCAGAGATACCGACGATCATAACCTCGGATAAGTAAACTATCGTGAGACAAAGGGAAATTGGTATCGTATGTAAGTGGTTCATTCGATCGCAAAGTAATCGTAGAAATATGTGGGAGCCATATGAATTTCCAGATTCCTCTATTGGTTATTGTTCGGAGAAGTGTCTCGATCATGTCCGCATAATTCACGAACCGTAGGGAGACACACTTAAGGATTCGACGTTGTTTGAGTAGTTATGGTATTATGAGAAAGAGACCGAATGTTGTTCGGAGTCTCGGATGGGATCCGGGATATCACGAGGTGATCCGGAATGGTCCGGAGAATAAGATTCATATAAGGAAAGTCCCGTTTCGGAGTTCGGAAATGATTCCGGTGTTTTCATCGGGAATGTTCTAGAAGGATCCGGATTGTCCGGCACTCCGGGGGGGAGGGTACATGAGTGTGTCATTGAATGATTGCATCATGTACTAAGTGTTCTTGCTGTTCCAAAAACATGAAAGTCAAATTGCCAATTTGAAAGTCAAACGGCTAAAACAGGAAACTGTGGAAAACAGGAAACTGTGGGAAACAGGAAACTGTGGGAAACAAGCAAGAGGAGGTTGAAACCAACTTGGAGGAGGAGTTCCTCTCCTCCTTGGCCGGCGCCCAGCCCTAGGCCGAGTTGGGGAGGGACTCCCTCCCTCCCTGGCGCGCCTAGCCCCTCCACCTATAAAAGGAGGGGCAGGGCTTCTCCTTGAGACACACAAGTTTCTACCTCTAATCTCCGGTTTAGAGCCGTTCTGGTTTAGAGCTTCTAATTGCTTTAGCCTGCGGTTTAGAGCCTTCTAATTGGTGTGTCTAATCTCTAGACCACTAATAGCCCTCTCTCATACTCCACCATACTCGCTCCGGCTTAAGGCGAAGACCTGCGGGATCTCCCCTCTACTTCCGGTACCACGCCGTTGTGCTGCCGGAATCGCGAGGAGAGTGCTACAACCTCCGCTGCCTGCTGGAACAAGGGAGAGGAAGGTCTTCTTCGAGTACCGAACGTGTGACCGACTGCGGGAGCGCTGCCGGAACGTGGCGCCGGAAGGATCGTCTACATGATCTTGAGATCGGAAAGAGTACGACTACATCACCCACGAGAATCTGCTCTCGTTAACCGCTTTGGAATCTTCGAGGGTGAGTTCCTCTATCGAATCGTTGCTACAATCTAGTAGATAGATCTTGGCTTGTTTGTTTGTATGCGATAGAAAATTTTTGTTTTCCATGCTACGAACCCCTACAGTGGTATCAGAGCCGTGTCTATATGTAGATCTGTTGCACGAGTAAAACACAATGGTCATTGTGGGCGTTGATGCTTTTATTGTTGATTGCTTCTTGTGTACTTTGCATCTTGCGGTATGTTGGGATGAAGCGGCCCGGGCTAACCTTACATGACATCGTTCATGAGACTTGCTCCACGCTTGACATGCAACTTGTATTGCATAAGTGGCTTTGCGGGTGCCTGTTTCTCCTAGCATAGTTAAGATCCAATTTACAACGGGTGATTAACAATACTAGTATCAATGTTGTGGTTCTTGTTCGTAAGTTAGAACGACACTTATTGAAAGCCCCAAACCACGTAAAATATGCAAAGAAAGTAGAGGCGTCTAACTTTGTTTTGCAGGGGAGTGCAGTGATGTGATATGGCCATGATTGTGATTATATATGATGTATGCAATGTTCCTTATTGTAAGTTGGCAACCGGCAGGAGCCATATGGTTGTCTTTAATTTCTGTTAAGACCCGCGTGTCTATTCAAAGTAGTTGTAATAGTTGAAGCCGGTGGACGACAACCATGGAGAGGCGTCATTGACCTTGATGCAATGCCGGTGATGATGGAGATCATGTTCGTGCTGGAATATGGAGATCGGAAGCACAAAGAAGAAAGGCCATATCATATCACAAATTATGAATTGCATGTGATGTTAATCCTTTATGCATCTTGTATTGCTTAGTAGACGACGGTAGCATTATAAGATGATCCCTCATGCACATGAATTTCAAGTCATAAAGTGTTCACCCTTAGTTAGCACCGTTGCTAAAGCTTGTTGTTTCGAAGCACCACGTGATGATCGGGTGTGTTAGATTCTACAAGTGTATACAACGTGAGCAAGCCAGATTTGCTCATGCGGAAACTAAGGTTTGATCTTGACGAGCCTAGCATGTACATACATGGCCTCAGGAACACGGATTACCGAAAGGTAGAGCATGAGTCATATAGTAGATATGATGAACATGTTAATTGTTCGCCATTGAAGCTACATCAACTCTCGTGATGATCGGTTTTGATGTGGTGGATTTGGTTCGTGTGATCACTAAAACAATGTGAGGGATATTGTTTTGAGTGGGAGTTCACCTAGATTAATTTAATTATTAATTAGAACTCAATTTATCATAAACTAAATCAAAGTGAATTTGCATAGTTGTTGTAGTCATTGGCATCCGTTTACCACCTTGCGCTTAGTTATAATTGAGATGATAGAACTATAGAATTCTGGTTAGTTACTTTACGAACTGGTATCGTATTGTTTTGAAGTGTTAATCTAAAAGTTTAAAAGTCCTATTGCAAACTTTCAGTAAGTTCCGGTTACTCCATGAAGTTTAATAATTAGTATTAAATCAAGAGTAACAATTCCAAGTGTTAGTATATAAGTATCATGTTTGTCTCCATGATTCTTGATATTCAAAGGATTCTCTTAATATCAAGGTTATCTAGGATCTGAAAGAGTTGTTTCAGAAACCATGATGTGTGGAAGATATTGTGATATCTGAAACGAAGTTTTGGTTGCAACATGATAGAGTATAATATGGCAAAGTTCATGTTCTCATATTTTGATGAGAATTTGCAAAGGGTTGTAGACACTTGTTGTCCTAATCCTCCAAAAGGTTTTGGATAGCAACATTATACTCATAATTCATCGTTATAAGCTAAAAGTAGCTTGATCATGGACGATTCCATGATAAGGTGAATATTTGATGTAGGTAAAATGTTTACTACACCAAGAGATTACTAAAGAAAGGAATTTGAAAGAACACCAAACATTTGATAATGGTGATCTACTTCAAAGTGCAAGTCCAAAGACATTGGTATTTAACTATACACGCTTTGGACTATATGTCATATGTATGACTCCACTATTGATGTTGATAGATTCTTTCAAACAGAAAAGGAAATATTGAAAGAAAATCTCATAAGTATATGGCAGAAAGGAAAAGACTAGAATTGTTCAGCTTAAGTATATAGATGATATACATGTTATGGCTATATTCTTTGCTTATTAAACAATGTGGTTCTCAAGTATTTGATACTGAATTTGTTGGTGTGAATCGTCATACGAAACAACACAATTCATGAACTACAATGGCCTAAGTAACTAGCAAAAGAATATGTGATGATGTTCATTGAGAACAAATAAAGGGTTATTGTGTTGCTCGTTAAACATCAAAGCTTACCTTCAAGATTTGTTTTATCAGGTATTATGAGAACAAAAGGGTTGTTCAAATAATTGCCGTAATCCATAAAAGATGGATGATTCACAAATCTCGTTGGAGAAATCACATCCATAAAACTAGTGCTAAAAATGTCGAAAGACAAATTGATTGAAAGATCACTTAGGAAGTGACATCGCCGTTTGAATTATAATGGAAAGAAAACATGAAGAAACTCCATGTTGATGGAATTTTGGAGTCTTCTGATTTTTGATCAAATGACGCTTGTGAAACTTTCCTAGAGATAATTAAAACTTCGTTCATAGGCCAAAAGGGAATGAATGACTAGCTTATTGGAACTTGTACATATTGTTGTATGAAATCCATTATGTGTAGTCAAAAGCGATGGATTTCAACTTCATATGCTTTCTCCAAAAATTTGAGTGAATATATGAATATTTGCTTAATAAGGATAAAGTATGAAACACTTGAAAAGTTCAAAGACTTTCAAGATGAAGTGCAAAATCATTGTAACAAGAATATGAATAGTTTATGATAAGATCATAAAGGAAAATATTTAAGTTACAAGTTTAGCATAATACCTAAGATTTAAGGAATCGTTCCGTGGATTTGCATTTTCCCGAAACACCATAAGTGTATGGAGCGTTCGAGATATGTAATTAAACCTTGTTTGACATGGTAAGATCAAAGGTATAATTTATAAAACTGCCATTATATTTTAAAGATTAAAAGCTTTAGAGATTACCGTTTTTCCACTGAAAAGAGCTCCATCATAATCCGTTGAAATGACACCATATAAAGTTATGGTTTGGGATAAAACCCAAGTTGTCCTTTCTTAAACATTGGTATGCTTTGCATAAGAAAGATGTTTGCAACCAAAGTCGGATGAACCTGTCTTTGTATGTTATTTCGAATAACTGTTAAGTATTCCTCCATAACACCAGAGACAAAAGTGTTTGTCGCTTAGAACGTCAAATTTCTTTTGGAAGGAATTTTTCGTGAAAAGAAAAGTGGGAGGACAATAGAACTTTGATAAGGTTAAAAGAACCTTAGCTATATGTGCAGGGTTGCGCAGCGCCGAAAAGTGTTCCGGAGACAGCAACAATGCTCATGGCTCACGTGCCTCAAAGGTTGTGGTCACGGAGATCTAAGTTCCTATTGAAACAAGTAGATCGGGTAAACAATCAAATACCAAGATTTGAGGGTTGAATCATTATTTGAGAATAATGAATGGACTACATGCAAAGAAGTGATGATGGGCCCTGACTCCGTCAAATGGCTTGAAGCCATAAAATCCGTGATAGTTCCATACACGAGAAATCAAGTTTTGAACTTGAAAGGACCCTCGAGAAAGGTGTAAGACCTTACAGTTGTGTCTGGATCTATAAAGAAATAGACATGGATGTTTTACATCTATGAAATAGTCGACATGCTGGGAAAGATTTCACAAAATGTTCAAAGGTTGACTATGACAAGATTTGATCTTCCATAGTGATATTTAGTCTAGACGGATTAATGTAGCAACCACTACATATAATTTTGTTATATGGTAGTTGAATAAACAAAACAAGTTCTTCTAATAGAATCGTTACCTAGGACATGTGCATAACACGGTCCATAGGGTTTTGTTAATTCAAAGGATGCTAAAAGCATATGCAAACTTCAATGGTTAAAGTGAGCATCGCGGAGTTGGAATCTTCACTGTGATGAAACTGTTAAAGGAGTTTAAAAGTTCATTAGAGACAATGAAGATGCTTGCATTTGCAAGAAATTAAGTGGGAGCGCTAAGACATGTTTCTAATACATTATGTGGAAGACATATTGTTGATTGGAAATAATGTATCTTTTATTAACACATATTAAGAATTTCATCCCGATGAAAGACTTAGGCAAAACCCAAATATTTGGCATCAATAGACGCTAATATGGTTGTGCCAGAAGTACATAGACAAGATATTGAATGAGTTCAATATAGAAACTACAAGAGAGGTTCTTGTCGCACAGAAAGGATTGAATGAGTTCAATGTTGATGATATATTCAAGTGTATTGACATTTGGTAAAGTGAAACAAATAATCAAGTATAGATTGATACTTGATGTATGAAATCACAAAGAGTATTTCTATCAATCATACTGTGATATGTACAAATCCAGATATGTCCTATGCTCTAAATGTTGTGAGCATATACCAGAATGATTCGTAAGATGATCATTGGACAATAGTAAGGATATTCTTATGATCTTTTGGAAGAACTAAGAGTATAATATTTGTAGAAGTGACAAATAGATGGTTAGTTCATTGTAAAAGTACTACATTGATACTAGCTTTGTCACAAAGTACAAATTAAGTTTATCTCAATCTAAACTAAGGGTGGCACAATATAATGGAAAGTGAGTTCCATAATGGATTTGGATGATTTCCAAAGTTAAGACATTGTGACAGATACTACAACAAAAGGCTAAGTATATGACTGCTATTATAGCAGCAAAAGAGGGCATTTGTGTCAAGAAGTTTGTTATCAAACTAGGTGTAGTTCACAGTGGGATAATACTATGAAGATATATTGTGCGACAATATTATCAAAATGTTTTAACCCCAAAGAGCTAAAGGTCACACCGAAAGACCAAATTTGTACAAAGCCATCTCATTAGAGAATGAGTGATGCGTAGAGACACAAAGACATGCAATTACACACGGACCTGGAAGTGTCAGATCCGGAGATCAGTTGACCACTAGCAATCGTGTACATACAACACCGGAAAGCCATAGGTGTTATATACACAAAGGTTCGAAACTAGATTATTGACTCTAGTGCAAGTGGGAGACTGTTGGAAATATGCCCAAGAGGCAATAATAAAGTGGTTATTATCATATCTTCACACTTATGATAAATGTTTACATACCATGCTATAATTGTATTAACCGGAAACATTAATACTTGTGTGATTTGTAAACTAAAATAAGAGTCCCTAGTAAAGCCTCTTGTTAAACTAGCTTGTTGGTTAATATATGATCATGGTTTCCTGATCATGAACATAGAGATGTTATTAACAACAGGATCATATCATTAGGAGAATGATGTGATGGACATACTCCTATAGATAAGCGTAGCATAAAGATCAAGTCATTTCAATAGTTCAATTGCTATATGCTTTCTGATACATAGTAACCTAATTCCTTCGACCATGAGATCATGCATATCACCTTTACCGGATGGATGCTTTGATGACATCAAACACCACACCGTAACTGGGTGGCTATAAAGGTGGCATTGAGTGTTCGGAAAGTATTGGTTGAAACACATGGATCAAGAGTGGGATTTGTCCATCCATATGACGGATAGATATACTCTGGGCCCTCTCGGTGGAATGTCATCCAATTAGCTTGCAAGCATGTGACTGGCTCACAAGGGATCACATATCACGGGAACGAGAAAAGAGTACTTATCGGTAACGAGGTTGAACTAGGTATGCAGAGATACCGACGATCATAACCTCGGATAAGTAAACTATCGTGAGACAAAGGGAAATTGGTATCGTATGTAAGTGGTTCATTCGATCGCAAAGTAATCGTAGAAATATGTGGGAGCCATATGAATTTCCAGATTCCTCTATTGGTTATTGTTCGGAGAAGTGTCTCGATCATGTCCGCATAATTCACGAACCGTAGGGAGACACACTTAAGGATTCGACGTTGTTTGAGTAGTTATGGTATTATGAGAAAGAGACCGAATGTTGTTCGGATTCTCGGATGGGATCCGGGATATCACGAGGTGATCCAGAATGGTCCGGAGAATAAGATTCATATAAGGAAAGTCCCGTTTCGGAGTTCGGGAATGATTTCGGTGTTTTCATCGGGAATGTTCTAGAAGGGTCCGGATTGTCCGGCACTCCGGGGGGGAGGGTACATGAGTGTGTCATTGAATGATTGCATCATGTACTAAGTGTTCTTGCTGTTCCAAAAACATGAAAGTCAAATTGCCAGTTTGAAAGTCAAACGGCTAAAACAGGAAACTGTGGAAAACAGGAAACTGTGGGAAACAGGAAACTGTGGGAAACAAGCAAGAGGAGGTTGAAACCAACTTGGAGGAGGAGTTCCTCTCCTCCTTGGCCGGCGCCCAGCCCTAGGCCGAGTTGGGGAGGGACTCCCTCCCTCCCTGGCGCGCCTAGCCCCTCCACCTATAAAAGGAGGGGCAGGGCTCCTCCTTGAGACACACAAGTTTCTACCTCTAATCTCCGGTTTAGAGCCGTTCTGGTTTAGAGCTTCTAATTGCTTTAGCCTGCGGTTTAGAGCCTTCTAATTGGTGTATCTAATCTCTAAACCACTAATAGCCCTCTCTCATACTCCACCATACTCGCTCCGGCTTAAGGCGAAGCCCTGCGGGATCTCCCCTCTACTTCCGGTACCACGCCGTTGTGCTGCCGGAATCGCGAGGAGAGTGCTACAACCTCCGCTGCCTGCTGGAACAAGGGAGAGGAAGGTCTTCGTCGAGTACCGAACGTGTGACCGACTGCGGGAGCGCTGCCGGAACGTGGCGCCAGAAGGATCGTCTACATGATCTTGAGATCGGAAAGAGTACGACTACATCACCCACGAGAATCTGCTCTCGTTAACCGCTTTGGAATCTTCGAGGGTGAGTTCCTCTATCGACTCGTTGCTACAATCTAGTAGATAGATCTTGGCTTGTTTGTTTGTATGCGATAGAAATTTTTTGTTTTCCATGCTACGAACCCCTAAATTTATGTATGGAAGGAAGTGCCGCACCCCTTTGAATTGGTCGGAAGTAGGAGAGAGTCAGATTTTCGGACCCGATATCCTACGAGAAGCAGAAGAGAAGGTTCACAAGATTCAAGAGCACCTCAAGACTGCCCAGCCCAGACAGAAGAGTTACGCCGACAAAAGACGTCGAGACCTCGCCTTCAACATAGGAGATTTTGTATATCTGAAAGTGTTGCCATTGAAAGGAATGCTGCGTTTCCAACTCAAAGGAAAGTTACCCCCAGATATATCGGACCCTTAAAAATTCTGAACCGTCGAGGAGAAGTGTCGTATCAATTGGAACTACCCGAAGAAATGTCAGCCGTGCACAATGTGTTCCATATCTCATTACTTCGCAAGTGCCTCGAAGTCCCAGAGAAGACTGAAGTATTCAAGAATATTGATCACCGGACTATAGAGATCAATGATGACCTGACCTATCCCGAAGTACCCATCCGTATTTTGGAAGAAGCTTTCCGAACTACCCGAACCCGAAGCATCAAGTTTCTCAAAATTCAGTGGAGCAACCACACAGAAGAGGAAGCTACCTGGGAGCGCGAAGATCATATCAGGACGGAGTTTCCCGATCTCTTCAAATCCTAGGTAATCTTTTTCGTCCTTTTTCAAATCTCGGGACGAGATTTTGTTTAAGGGGGGAAGGTTTGTAACATCCCAAAAATATCTAGAATCATCAAACTCTAATCACCAAAATTAGGGTTAACAAAAACTTTTCCAATTAAAAATATGAAAGCATGCATATGTGTATGCATTCCAATTTGGATTCTTTTTTGAATTACCTTGTTTGTGTGTTTCTTTGCTTGTAAAAGGATTCTTAGGTGAAATAAACATCATCTAAACAATCCCCACACTTTTCTCAAAGACAAATAAATCAAAACAAACAAAATAAGGGAATGGTCACTTTGGCCAAATTAACTCCCATGCCTACTTTGGTTGTCTCTAACTTTCATAACTTAACAGAAACTTGTTTGGATCTTTACACCCCTTGATAGTACTCATAACAAAGTACCAACGCCCACCTTGTGATCATCCAGAAACATTCAAATGCATAGTTTAAATGACAGTTCAAAATTGAATCTATATCATATGGGAAGATCCCACTTTTGCAAAAACCACTCAAACAAGCTCAACTTTCAAAACCCAAGCATCTACAGACTCACCAGCACATGCCTAGCACACCCACCAAAAATCTTTTCAAAACTCAAAACTTGAATTCATGCAGCCATTTCATCAAACACCTTGCTGATTCAAATCAAACAAAATCAAAACACTATAGTGTGCAGTGTTTTGGGCCTAACTTGTTCCCTCTCTGGACACCACTAGCCTTAGTAGATCATCTAACAAACTTAACTAATCACTAGCACCACTGTGAGCTCGCCAATGTCATCAATGGTGAACAGCCGAGAGCACCCATGTCACCCCAGTATGGACAACAAGCTAGGAGAAGCACCAAGCCTAGCCAACATGTCTGGGAGCAAGCCAGCACCCCACCGCCACTCCTTGTCCCATCCGCGAGCGATGCCAGCCCCTGGACCACACGCACATACCATGCCAACCTTCTCTACAACCATGCCGAGAGCGCGCCACGCTCGATAGACGCCCATAGACCGCGCGCCGCCCTCGCCGCGTGCATACGTGATCACCACCGTCCCAGCAACCCCGCAGACACGCCCGTTCGCCGCCGCGCAGAACACGTGCGCTGTGCGCCATAAAAACTTCCGTCGGGCACGCTCAGAGCACCGCAGCGTTCCGACCAATCCGCACCGCCCCACGCCTCGCCACCATGCCGTTGAGCTTCGCCAGGGAGCACAACACCGCCTACTACCATCGCCCGCGCCGATAGCCCTCTGTGCCATCGACCACGACGAGCTCAGCTTGCGCCCGTCGGTCCCCTCACGCCACTATAAATAGAGGCCTCCCCTGCTCGATTTCTTCACACCATTCCACTCCCCTCTCACCCAGAACCACCCCACCTCAGTCCGGGAGCAAGGCGAGCAGCGCATCACCGGAATTTGGCCGGAGCCCGCCGCTACTGGAGAAGAAGGAAGCCAGCGATTGGAGCCGCCCCAGGAGAAGCTGCCGGTACCAGGAGGTTCGCCGTCGTCGACTTCGTCATTCGCCCGCATCGCCGACCCTCGCCTGAGCCCTGGTGAGCCCCCGACGACCCCCACCTGCCGCGTTAGGGTTTTGTCTCGCCGGCGCTGCCCGACGTGGACGATGAACCAGAGTCGTTGGATTAGAACTAGATCCAACGCACCACGTTGCCCCGTACCGCTTCGCACCCCCCGTCTCACTAACGCATGGGGACAGCAACTTAACCAGCCCGCGTAAGCGCTGTGCGTAGCAGGCCGGCCCATTACTAGTTCCCGCCCAGCCCACTCGTTTGAATTTGGATTTTTCCATTTTCATTCAAACACAGTTCTATACCTAGTTTCAAAAATCAACCCAGCTTGATTCAGTGAACCAAATTGAATGAAACCAATTTTTTTAGAAAGGTTTTGCAATGATTAATCCAAGCCCGTTGGATTCAAATCATTTGAATCTGTAGATCAACCTTGGTAAAAATAACAAGGCAGAAGCTTTTCTGCATTCAACCATTTTTCAAATTTAAACCATAATAGCTTTTGAGTTGATTCCAACTCTCAAAAATCACATTTGACCATACCTTTCAGAATATATAAAAACATATGGGTTTACTTATAGAAATAATGTCCAAGTAATAAATGGATGCCACTTAGGCATTTCTAGTCACTTTATTTAATTAAAATAAAAGGTTAAACCTTATTAAATTGTGACACCACTTTAAATCACACTCCCATGTACTGAAATGTGTGGTGATGACATGTGTCAACATGATCCCATGTTTGGTTTGGAGGATATTAAATCTTAAGTAATTTTTTCAATGAGTAGAAATTACTTTTCTAAAAATAAAAGAAATTAAACCAAGCTTTAATCTTGTAATGTTAGTGATGATGCTAGATCATCTATAGGACCCTTTTGTGTGATGATTGAAAGTAGTTAAGTATTGTTTGGTGATTGTGTACCTCGTATTTATTTATAGACGCTAGTACCGACCAAGGATACGAGGAGGAAGGAGGATACTACGAAGAAGAAGTCGAGGAAAACTTCAACCACTGCTCTACACAAGGCAATCTAACACTTGCAATTTAGCAAGCTTATACTGATACTTGTGCAAGCTAATACTTGCAAGATACTTTACCTATGCAAGCCAATACTTGCAAGCTAACACTTGCAATTATGAGAGTTAAATAACCTAGGCAATGCACTAAGCATGCTTGGTTAGATACATTTGATGATACCCAATCCTAGTTTTACTTACAAGCTTTATACTTTATTTCTTTATCAAAGCTTTTTACTTAGAGCTTACTTAAGTGAATTGTAGATTCTAGAAAGATAATTGAAGGTTGCATAAAGCGCATAAAACTTGGCCTAAGCTAGATAATCTTCATGTCATCCTAAGGCATGAGATTGAACTTAGTTAAACTCCACTAGTTTACCACCCCTCATTAGTACTTACCCCCACTTGTAGATGCTAGTGCTAAGCATAAAACTTGATCAACTTATATGGGAATACTTGGTGGAAAAATGGTTATGAAAACCTTGAAATGATGGATCATTCTATTGAAATGTTTTGGACATGTGTTTACGAACACTAGATGATTTTGGTGATGAAAATTGTTGAGGCCTGAGCCTTAGCCCTTTATAAAACTGATGGTTGTCTGGATGTGATACCATTTCAATTTTACCGTACAACCACAATACCCGAGAATTGGGTAGGGCTTGACTGGAAACTTATATACCTTAGTATTAGTTTCCTCACGGCCAAGGTTTGAGTTGAGGCTACCTTGTGAAGATTGTTCACCTGTGCAGTACCCAAGATGACAGTTGGTCATGGTTGGGAGGCCAAACTCACAGGAGAGGTGCTTATACTAGGGCGTGTAATTGAAAGGTTAGGATTGATTATCCGCATACTGAGTATGGTGAATTCAGTTTTTGTTCCTGACGGATGTATTGAATGTTGTGGTGAAAGTGTACAATCTCTGCAGAGTGTCAAACTATTCGAATAGCCGCGTCCGCGGTTATGGACAGTTGGAGTGGCCATACTGTTCCCCCGTTAGATGTTTTCAAAATGACTTATGAAATGAATTGAGATTTTGACTTGACCACAACAGAGTTGTGATATGAAATACAAGTTCCCACTTAGGTGTTATAAAACTTCAACTAACATTCTTTGTTTCTAAACTTAGTAGAGGTAAATCTAGCTTTTTGCAAAACAACCCTAGAGCTTAGTGTCCTATTACAAAAACCTCTTTCACTTGTTAGTCTTAGCTTGCGAGTACTTAAAGAATACTCATGGCTTTGTCCCTGGCTATTCCCGTGCCCAGACTATGAAGAGGAGTACCTGGAGGATGGACCCTAGGAAGGTTACGACAACTAGAATCATCTCTCATCGTCAGCATTGCCTATGACCCCGAAGATGGAGTTTCGCCTACGCTACCGTTATTATTACGTATTTCCGCTCCTTGAGTTGTATTAAGAACTGGATCATGAGATCCTTATTTGTGTAAGACCTTATGTATGGTTTGTAATGGATGATGTACTGTGGTATCCAAATCTGTTATGTCTCGCAAAAAATGGTAATCCTGAGATTGCGATGTATGGAATAACAGGCATCTGGGATTAAAAATCCGGGTGTTGACAGGAATTTCCGCAAGCTGCTATGCTTTACTAGAACCACATTGGTAAGCAGTAAATGTTCGTGATTGGAATATCAAGTAGGAATACCTTCGTGTGACAAAGATAGTCGGGGCTCTCTTCATATCATATTGTAGTCTTATACCAACAGTGAAATTGCAAAAGAGGGTGTTTTTTATCTATTGCAGCCATGTCAATTCCTGTATAATTTATATACGGAGTATGACCATGTTTGTGTATTAGCTGCCCACCACATCCCGCCATCGCGCATCTTGCTAGCCCGCTCGACCGCCTACTTCTACGGATCCGGAAGTATGTGGCGCGGGACTGCCCGCTGCATCTACACGCCAGTACAGAACTGCATCACGAGATGGTCTGAGGTCGGACTGGGG